>CM045767.1:39724456-41032803 GCA_025200525.1 Camellia lanceoleosa | reverse complement strand
GTACCATTTCCGTCGAGTTATCTTGGCTATGTTTGGCGAGGAAAGTTGTGAATATATCTGGCTTCTCCTGTCGGCTTCGGGACCTTTGTATTCTTGAGTTGAAAGTAAGTGTTGAAGAAAACAATAGGGAGATCTACTGATGGCGGTTTACGCCACTCACTCCATGAGGTGCTTTCTAAGTCTTTGCTTTTATGCATTTTGTGCATTCCTAAACATCACGCTACATTGCTTTACAACATGTATGCATATCATCGCACTTGTGCATTTATTTGCATCTTGTGTTATCTTCCAGCATCGTTTATCCTTTCACGGCGTGGAGTGTTTAGGATGAATTGACTCCTCGAGAGGCTATTTAGGGTTGCGTGAGCAGCTCGATTGTTTATTTCGAGCCACTCTCCCTCATGATTTCGGCGTGGTTAGAGTGTTCTTTTCCTCTGCGATTTCCATGTTTGGAATTTATCTCGAGTTGCGTTTGATACATACTGGAGCCGGGTTGTTAGACCTCTCCGCGATTCGGCGTGGATTTGAGTGTCCCGTTCTTCTGTGATTCGGCATGTTTGGAATTTATCTCGGGGCGCGTGTCTGGCGGCGCTGGAGTCAGGTTTTATCTTAGGTTGTGTTTGATGCACGGCAGGCGGGATTGTTGGACCCTCCTTTCACGTTCGGCGTGGTTTGAGTGTCTCGTTCGCTAAGCGATTTGGCGTGTTTGGGTATTTATCTCGGGGCGTGATGCCTTCGAATTTTTGGCCGAAGTTTTATCTCCAAGTTTTTGTTTGATACGCTTTGGTGAGTTTTTGAACCTCTCTCACAATTTCGCGTGGTTTGAGTGTCCCGTTCTTCTGTAGCGATTTCAAGCGTGTTTGGGGAAATTATCTCGGGCGGCGTGATCGCAGCACTTTAAAAAGCGGTGTTGGACCTTCTCTCACGATTTGTTGATGGTTTGAGTGTCCGTTCCTTCTGTGATTTCAACATGTTTGGAATTTATCTCGAGATGGCGTGATCTTTGTTGAACCTGGGCGGGTTTTATCTCCGGTTGTGTTTGATACATGCTGGCGGGTTGTTGGACTTCCTACCGCGATTTGGTGTGTTTGAATTCATCTCAAGTTGCGTTGTGAAGCGCTGGGTGGGTTTGGACCTCCTTTCCCACGATTTCAGCGTGGTTTGGTGTCCACTTACCTGCGATTTTAGCGTGTTTGGAATTTGACTTAGGTTTGCGTCGTGTCTTGGCGCCCTAATTGTTTATTTCCTCTCCTCTCATGATTCTAGCATGGTTGAAGTATTTCCTTTGCATTCACCATTGCATTTCTGTATTACGCCGCTTCGTCGCACCTTGCGCATTTGGTGCATTGTTCTCGCTTTCTTGCACACCTCACCTACACTTGTTGAGTGCATTGCTCGCGTTTTCTTCGTACCCCCGCGCACTTGTTAGTGTATGGCGCCATAGCCTCTTGTGCACTCTGCAGTGCAGGAGGCCTTAAATCCACTGCATCTTTATTACTTAGCCTTTGTCTTGTGCACTCTCTGGTTTAAGGAGACCAAATTCTCTAAAGGTGCAATTCGCTGGTGTTTGTCAGTGCTCGAACAACTTCGGTGATGCAGTATAGCCACACCTTTTGTGTTCAATTTAGAGTTCCTAGGAGACCAAGCGCGGGAGCCGGTGGAAACTGGGGAATTGAGATGGCTCATGCACAAGCATAAGGTTCGAGTTTAGAGACTAAATGCGGTTTAAATACGAGGTATATCCTCGGCAAAAATACGTATGGCGACCCTATAGATTGAGATAACATGTGTGTCGCCTCAATTTGGATCTTGAACTAACCTAGTGCATTTACCTGTTGGAGAGATAAGGAAAGGCTACTTTGACCATAGTTGGAGAAAGAAGTAATAAGCGTGGTCCAACGAAGAGGGAAGATTCACATTAGCATGAGGTAGGACATTGCGAGGTAAGTCGACATAATTGCCTGTAAAGGTACCTTAAACCTAACCGCTGCATCATCTAATATGTCTATTGCATTTATAAATCTGAATTTTCAAAGCCCGAACACGCCCATCGTATAAGATCCAATTATCAAATGGAAACCCAGCGTGGCGTAAGTCCAATTATCAAAATGGGTTAACCAACGATGGAGATTAAGCACAATGCATTCACACCACCCAGAGGTAACTGCGTGGCGTATAAGTCCAATTATCAAATCTTCTGCGCAACATTTTTGCATCTGCCCTAAACGTCTGTTGGTTTGATTCCTTGCAAAAAGGGATCGTGGCTGACTTCTTGGGTTCAACTTGACTACATTTGTATTTTACATTTGTCAAGTCTTGACCTTGTCAAAATGGGTTCTCTCAGGCTGACATTCACTCTGTCCTTCTTTGAGTTCGAGGATTACGTGTCAGAGGGAATTTATTTATGGTACCCATTTTTGGCCGCTCTTAAGACAGGCCTTCTTGATGGTTTACTTGGTAAAAATGTGTGCAAGAAGCCGGTTCGGTTTCTTGACAGGAGAGACAAATCAACTTCATACCCTTTTGGACCAAAACAATCTTGATCAAAAGATTTTAGACCTTGAAACCCTCTCTTTCAAAATGTTTTACGAAAATAAAAGTTCCTCTGATGTTCGTAGCTACTTTATTCAGATTAAATGTGCGCTTTTTAAATTGGCAGAGCAGAACAAAGTGGAAATGAATGAAAGAGATGAAATCTTTGAAAAAATCTTTCAAAACACTTTGTTTAGGGTTTGGAGTTGAAGAAAGAGGAAGGAGAAAAAAACTAGTTTGGAGAAGTTCATGAATCAGGGTGGGACAAAACTGCAGCTTCACCGCTTGGGCATCACTTTTTTCGCAGTTGGAATTTTGATGTAAGGCTGTTGCCATTGGAAAGCTAACCCAAGGCTTCAATTTAGATACAATAATGACACGAAGGAGTTCATATGAAGGAGTTATGGCCCGTTTAAGTTTGGACCTAGAAAACAAAATTTTCCTCTCGACCAAAAAACTAGCTGGCCGACCCGAAAAGGGTGGTGGCCGATACTTTTCGCTGTGAAAAAGTGGTAAGTAGAGCTAGAAAAAGTGGTAGTAGGTCCCAAACTAAGATTCTTTGAAGATATTTTCTCTCCGGTATATTCCGCAACCTCAAAATTTGTCCATGAAACCAGAATATTTTTAAATTCACTCTCATTTTTGCTATATATGGGCTATATCTCTCATTTTCAGGGACAATATTCTTGGAGAAGCTTGGGAGCTTCTTCCTCTAAAAAGAATCTCTCTCTCTCTCTACAACTACAAAATTTTGGAATCTCTGCCCTCTGCCATGTCTCCTCCTTCCTTGCCGTTTGTGCATAGAAGTGTGAAAATGAAAAATGCTTCTAGTTTGCCTAGGCATCCTTCATCAAAGTTAACCACCATTGGGCTGGGGTTCCTTGAGGATCATTTGACTTTAAAAATTTGGTCTTGGCTCGATTTTGGGTGATTTTGCAGTCTTCAAGGAGTAGCCCTCTTTTAAGCACAAGCTCTATTTTCATTACACTCTTAGCCATATTTGCATGCTTCCTGTGGATTAACTTTCCAACTGAAAAAAAAAGCTTTTATTTTTAGCATTAATTATGTTTGTTTAAGGCCTCTTGGAGTGTTGGGGGGATGTTCTCCCTTTTGTTCTTGTTTAGCCTTGTTTTGAGCCATGCCATGAGACCTTTGTATTGACCTTTTGCTTGGCCCTTTGAGCCTTCTGAAATCAGCAGTTTTCAATGGATTGGCATGTGGTTTTGAGGGCCAAAATCAGAGGGGTGACCTCCTCTTTGGCGCCTGACCCCCTTGCATTTTGGGCTTTAAAAGGAGCATATATTTCACTTCTAGCAGCAGTTGGGCCCTTTTAGTGACTGGGACCTTCTAGACTCTTTCTATGGTTGGTTTGGTCACCTTTGTTTGCCTCTTGCATGTGTAGAACAATCCCTTGCATAGCCTATCAAAGTGGCATGTCATTCTTTAAATGTATTGGTGCTGCTTCGGTGGGTTTTGTGTCATTTGGCATGCCATGACTCTTTTTTGGCTGGTTTGGTAGCCTCTCCACATACTTCATATGCTTGTAGGTGTAAATCATGTTCACCAACTTAGAATGCATAATGTTTTGGCGATCGTTCTAGCATATTTTGGCCATCGCCAACTTTGGTTTTGTTCATATTTTGGAAATTTGCCTTTGCTTGTTTTGAGGCCTCTTGGTCAGATGCTTGCGTACATGCTTGTAGTGTAAATCCTTAAACTAGCTTTATATGCTTCATGCCTTGACATGTCATTCTAGTTTGTTTTTTCTTGTTTATTTGTGTTTTTGGTTGTTTTTTACCTGTCATGACTCTGTTTTTGTTTGGTTTGGTTGGCCTTTGCATGCTCCATACACTTGCCATACGTCCCATGAGACTCTTCTTTATGCATCATGTTGGCACATGTCTTTGCTTATGCTGGCTTGACTTCAAGAAGACTTTGTTCATGTTTTTCCATGTTTAGGTCTGATTTTGAGTGCGTCTTGGTCATCATGACTTGCTTTGTATAACTTTTTGATTCAACCTAAACATTTTACTTTGACCATCGGGTCCCACTAGCATGCATTAGCAGCTCATTTCAATGATTTGGAATCGTAGTTATGCTATTTCAGTCCATGTTTCGCCGTGCACTTGCATTGTCCGCTCAATCATCGTTGGAGGGTTCCCCTTTATGCCTTAACATGAGCCGTGTGTGTATGCATTCATGCCTTTTGTTTGCGAGCCATTCATTGATTAACTTATTTGGGGTTATTTGCCATTACCTTAACTCGATTTTTGTTGGTTGAATCATTCCATGTGGTCCTAATAGGTGTAGTGTAATCATATTTGCCTTGTATGCGTTATGCCTGCATGCCCCTCGTACTAGCACATTTTGGCTTCCCGTCCATGCATGTTTAGTCTCATATTAACATGTCTTGGGAGTAGTTTTTGGTTGCCTTAAGCACATGCTTCATCATATACTTGTAGTGTAAATGCTCTTACTTGCCTCAAGCTTTGGGCACCATTATGCCTTATTTGTGTTGTGTGCCAGTTTGGCATCACTTAACATCACATTTGGAACATGCTCGTTTGCCATGTTCTCCTTACGTTCATGCTTTGAATGCTGATGGTTATGCATTGTTGCCTAGTTCATGCTGTAGTGTGTGTATGCTTACGTACTGGGACTTTGGGCTCTCATCTTAGCATTTTGGTCTTTACTGTTAAGACCTATTTCAACTCTGTCATGCTTGATTCCATGCATATTTGCCATGCGTACATACTTATATGTAGCCCTCTTTGATAAGCTCTTATGCCTTAGAACCCTTGCATTCTCTACTTGCTTTATTTCAATATTTGGCATCATTTCTTACTTAATTTCGGTGCATAGTGTCTTCCGCCCACATTTGTCACTCTTTGAGCACTCTTGGGATTGTGCTCTTGGGTCTCTTCATATTGGCCAATGTATTGTGCATGCATGCTGTATTTCATGCCTTCATTTTCATCCCCAATAGCCTTTGAGTTGGACATGGTGAGGCCTATCCATCTTGGTTTAAGTCCATTGTTGCGTGCCATGTCACTTAATCGTTGTCGTGTTTATGTTGTTGTTTGCATTGAGCGTATAGCAGTCATATTGTGCATTGAGTATACCATATTGTCGCATAGCATTGTGTATGCCATGTAGTTACATTGCATGTTTGCCGCTTTTAACTTGCATTGTATTTGGGATAGGGAGTTAGTCCGTTTTATAGGAAGCAGGGGCGTCTGGTGTTAAAAGTGACGAAATATTGCGCCTCGATTCGGCTGAGCATTCTTGACTACCCATGATGGAGTTGTTGGCTTTAGTGCTTGTATGTGCATTCATTTCACAGTGAGTCGTGTATTCGGCTCTCGACATCATGCATGAAATCATTGATTGGTGGCCCGATACCGTGGACTACCTCCATGAGCTTATGCAATGATGGGGAGAGTGGTCGTCATCCTGTTGCAAATACTTTGGGTACCTCTCTTTCCACTTGTTCTTGAAAACCAAAAAGCAGGGAGAGGCTGATTCGGCCGACTGGATTCTTGTGAGGCCGACCACTTTGGTTCCACCACAAGGTCGGTGGTTGGTCTCCCATGCCTATAAAAATTTGGTGTGACCTTCCTGAGATATCCCGGGGTGGGTTTCACCATCTCTCTGGGCTTTGTGTAGTTCACGAGATCAGCTGCCAAACAAAAAGCGAGTTAAAATGTAATTTCGAACAAGGCAACTTGGCATGCATGCATCACTGTCATCAAAAAGCAGAGGATTGAAGCCGATCTATTTCCATCTGGATTCACATATATTTAAATTGCTTGCTTAGTTAATTTGTTGATTAATTAGAGTTGTGTAATAATTAGGCGTGGTTGTTATTTACGTTTATTAATATGGTTTAATTAGATTAAGCTTAGATTAGCTAGTTGGTGTTGTATTATTTATTAGGACCCTCCGTCGAGAGGGCCGAATTTTGTAATAAGTCAATGTGATGTGTGTGATGCATGTCTTTAACCCCATTTCTTTCTCCTTTTATTTAGCTTATGATGGTTGGTTTTAGGGAGCACGTTTAATTAGCATCTTATACTTCCATATTTTGCATTCATTCATTTGTCTTGCATACTTGCAAGACTCGTTTATCCTTACTATTTTGTATCTCGATTAGGAGTTTTAATACATATTGTCATGGCATCTCATATGCATCTTGAATAAGCAGAGAGCCTATCTTAAATGCATTTTTGCATGTGTTGCGTGTATCTTAACATGAACTAGGATCATGCATTGATTACTAATTAGTTTACTGTTTTGGCTTGGAGTACTCATTGAGTGTTTACGCTTTAACATCCTTGCATGTGTGTGAGTGGCGCCGCCCGATAGCATACTTACCATGAGTTAACACTTATATTGATATACTGCACAAGATGCTTGTGGGTGAAGGATGGATTACTTGAATGAGACAAATTCATTGAAATCTGCATTTTAGCCTACTTATGATGCTCTTCAAATCATTCCAAACAGCGAATATGCAATGCTTTGTTCCCAAATTAAGCTGATCCGGTCTATACTTGTATCTTTGTCACATCGCGCAAATAATTCTGTATATATGCTTGGGAAAAAACACATGTGTTTTCAAAAACAAGATATGTACTTAGTAATTGGCAGTCTTTTGATGATGAAGGCGGCGAAATGCTCATGAAATGACCTTCCCCAATACGTACCCAAGTTTGGGGCAGAAGCAACTTTGGTGATGATGGACTAAGTAATGAAACCTTGATCGGGAGTTTCTAATTCTAAAATAAATATTTGGAATTGGCGACTCTTTGTCACAGCAAAAGCTTCGGTTCATATTTTGGCCTTTCTTTCATAAAAATCTGTTTTCAGCGATTTGCGGTGAACTCTTTGGTGATTTATCGGTCTTGCATTGCACTGCGAGATTAAGGTGAAGCCGTGACATGAGTTGGCTTGTAGTAAGCCCAATAGACAAAGCGGGTTTTCTGGGATGTTAGGGACGTCTACAATTACGAATAAAGGAACTTATGTAATGTAAATATTGGGTTGGAGTTAATGTTGTGTGATTCAATTGGTTTAAGCTTATTTCATAAGGCGATGTTGTGCAATGAATGAATGAATAGAAGGTTATTTGTTTTTATTCAATTGGTAGTGTATTTTTTTGTAGAATAAGCGTTATTTGTTATATTCAATGAATAATAGTTTACATTTTGGGTTGTGTCACGATTGAGAAGATAGATAAGTTAAGAGAATGTGTATTTCTCCTAAATAAATTTTGTCAACATTTTGCCAATAAAACTTAATACATAATATCTGAAGTCACTAATTTTACTAAATACTCATTAGGGCATGAAAACAACATAACTGAAACAAACATATGATTTTCAGTTACATAGATAGTCTGAACTATAAGTCTCCACAAAAATACATTATGGACACCATAAATGAACACAATACATACATCACAGACTTTATTTGAACACACACATACATAAACACTTGATTAGATAGACAAATATTAAGCGAGACGATGCAATAAAACTCATTACAAAACACTTAGTCTATAGCAGACACATTACATATTAGCCATGACTAATATTGCAGTATAGACATAAACACCTAATTTGTTATGCATCGGTAATCTGATGCGAATAATCCCAAAAGCTTCGAGGGTCAAAAGATGAGATTCGGGATCCTCCATGATACCCTTGATAGCACAACATTTAGTTACATTCTGTTCTTGAGCATCCTTCTCAACTATGTATAGTTGCATATTGCCGAACTAACGCGGTAGCATTTGAGAAATCTCACATTGTAGTCTTTCCGCATAATTCGATCCAACATTGCTCGGGATCTTATTTTTAGATCTCAATAGAGCGTCGCTTTTTGGCACCTTAAGTTGATTTTTTCCTGACTTAAGGTTTCCGATTATACTTAGCTCTATAAATAGTCTGCAGACCACTTGAGACAACTGACGTCCGAGATAAACCATATCCTGTTTGGTTATCGAATTGGCTCCATACATGAACCTCCTTGAGAACTTCCGATAATACTTGAGGCATCAAATGCTTTTGAGCCTATCCACGATAACCACAAACATAATCTCTAAAGCAGGTATTGTTGTTTTGTCTTCGACATAGCCCGTCCCTTCCCTTCATATAAGTGCCATTCACTGTCACCTTTGCAAGTTCCTACCACCTCTTGCGAATTACGCACTTCCTCCCGCCAGATCATGTAGCCATGCTAATTTTTTAAAACAAATGAATACGATAATTTCAGTGAGGCGAAGCCAGGTTGTAAGGTTGTATATTCACCTTTAGTCGTTTATATAGTTGGTTATGAGCGGCTTTAGAAAAGATCCTACTAAGAGGAAAAAACCATAGAAAACAAATTCCTCTGATCCCACATATACAAACAAGGTATGATTGTCATAGAATGAAAAAAAGCGAGAGAGAAAAAGCAAATCTTTGTCATGACTTGACAATCCCATCTGCATATACCCGACAAAATAAAAAGAGCGCATGCTCGCGTAAAGATAAAAGATGCGTCGATTGAATTCCTATTGCCATGTGACTTTCTGAATTGACAAAATCCCACATATATCAATAAGAGAGATGAGTTGTCACGCTAATCGACCAAGCGAGAGAAAAGCAATGCTGTGCACCAGAATCATGACGACAATCATCTAGTATCACCCGACCAGGGGCATGCTCTTTACATGGAATCATCCCGATGAATTCACTATTGCCATGTGACTTTCTGAATTGACAATCCCACATATCAATAGAGATGAGTTATCCGCGTAATCAAAAATCGAGAAAACCAATGCTGTGCACTGGAGTCACATGATGTGACAATCCATCATGCATATACCAAGCAAAATAAAAGGGCATGCTCAACAAAGTGTCGGTTGAAAAATTAAAAGCGTATCACGCCAAAGTCACTATGCCATGTGATTGCATCAATGTAGTAAAAAGGCGAGGGGTGTTAGAAACGCAACTTGAATTTCTTAGAACATAACTCACTTGCATGTTGATGTGATAACTTCATTGACTACTCCTTCATGGCGTAGCAGGGGATGTAAGAAAACCGAAAAAAGCCGAGCAAAACCAATTGAACCACGAGCCAAAGCCCGACTTGACAAGTCGCGCCATGTTGACAAGTCACGAACTAGTATATCATTTTATCTTCTACCCTCCTCCATTTGATTTTATGAATTAGAATTTCAAATTTCTTCAAAACACCGCTATTCGAACCTCGATATATATCATAACCCCGGTGACTACTCGCTTTGTATGAAAGAAACGCATGCGTCTGAAGTTTATTGTGCCCATGTAAATTCACCAATTAAGCAGAGGATTAATTTATTAGCGTGTTCAATGTCCTTTGCATTAGTAAGGCATTTTTTAGCGGATCTGTGAGCGGCTTGACAAGTCTCTCCACTATTTGACTACTCAATGTGTGTGTGAAAAAAATACAAACTTATGTAGGCAATGTTTGTGTTTCATAGCTGTCATCATTTGTTATTCGGTGACCAACTATTTGTATTTCATTGAAAAGTATGACTATCTGAGATTTTTTTGTTGTCATTTGGAATTATTTTTAAAATCAACTTTTGAATATTTAAATTTGCAATATTTTTTTGGGCTTATTTACAACATCAATAAACATTGGTGCGTTAACGTACATCTCTGTTGGATCAATAAGTAACAAATTTGTGCAAATCCAACGCCGCCCATGCTTAACCCCATAGGTATGGAAGATTAATTGTTATTTGTTGTTTTTTTTACCGGAAATCACTTTCATCAATAAATTTGCAAATCTCATGCACAACCACTTAACCCAATAGTATTGGAAGACTAGTGTATGAAAATATTGTTGGAATAAAAAATGTAAATGAATATAAAAGTGTTGGGTTAAAATGCGAATTTATTCAAATAAGATGATCCAAGTATGGTTTTGTTATTTTTAGAAATGAATATTATAATTACATTTTTAAAAGAGTTTGTCAAGCTTACAATTTTGTTTGCTTGTATATATTAAAAATAATATTTATAAATTTTAAATCAAAACTTACTTGGTTTCGAATTTCCAAACAGTTTTTACATTTATTAATCTAACTAGACCAACCACTTGGCTTTTGAGCTTGTTTGTCACGTCCCCGAAGTTGGTTTTACATCAACCCCATTCCTTACGAGTCTCATTATTTTTGGTATTTGGACTACCAAAATTGAAAGGCGACTCTTAGCTGGCTTTCTGATGGAGATTGAAATTCTTCGTAGATGAAGTCACTATTTGAAAGCCCCAGTTAAAGGAAGCTTTTTGATTGAGACTACCTGTTACATTTTACACTACTGTGTTGTTGAAGGCGGTAGTTAGTACATGCAGCAGAACTTTATTAGTCTCCCAAGCCCGGACCAACCACTTGTTTTGGGTAATGTTTGTCCAACCCCCAAGATTTGAGTTTTCTGTCAACCCCATTTGTTCCTTACGAGTCATCACATTTCACTAGACTTCGAGGAATTAGAAGGTGACTCTTTCTTCTTTCTGATGGGGATTGAGAATTCTTTCTATTAAATTACGCTGTTTGAGGAGGCCCTTTGTTGAGGAAAATTTTTGGTGAGCTACTTGTTACTGTGAGAATCCGAATATAAAACTTTTCGATGAAAATAATTAAAATAATAATAATATTTACAATCTCAAATATTTGATGGTGGTCAATCTAAAGTGCAAAATTAACAAATATTTGGAAGGTCTTTAATTAATTTTTTAAACCTAAAATAAATTTATGAATTTGGAAATCACAGCAATTTTAGAGGTAAAAGATTTTAATAATAACAAAATAAATAAATAAATAAAAGCAAAAGTATAAGGAATTGATTTTTTTAAAGTGTGTGGGTAACCCTAAACTCTCATATTATTCCAGCCTAGCAGGTAGTGAAGAGGAAATAGGAGTAGCTTTTGGTGAAGAGAATTGAACAACTAGTTTTGGTGCTTGAATAACTCCATCTCCAAGAGTTGAAACCAATATTAGAATATAGTTATTTTTGTATTTATGTTTACGTGCATTCATTGGAAGAAGAAGGAATGAAAGCTTAGCTGATTAGGTGGCTTGAATATCTGCTGGAGTTAATAAGGTGGTATGAAATAGTGTAATGAGTATAGTGGATGTATGAAGAACAAGTATATGGCATGGGTTATATTCCATGAGTGTTTTTGCTTGTAATGGTGGATCTTGTCCGGAATTGAAAGCGTGGGTTAGAAGTAGTATTAGTACTTGGCCTGTATGTGTGTGAATATCATGTGTATTTTGCTTATGTACGTTTGAGGAATATCGAGATGGGTACATATAAGTTGAGGTACAATCTATGAGTATGAAATTACGTACATAACCACAATCTTTAAAATGAAGAAACCTTATCAAACGAGATGAATTTTGGTAACTGAAATTTTAGAATAAAAGAAACCTTAAATTTTTTACAAGTCTATTTTCTTACATTTTGGCCTTGCGTCAATTGCTATTCTTATACTAAGAGAACCGAATCAATTTCTTTAAAGAGTTACGAGAAAACAATACTGTTTGGGTATAATTAATTGTAAATAGTTATTTTGACAAGCAAATCAAGTAAAACCAATTGGGTTTGAAACTTAGTCCTCCAAGCCCCCCGGACCAACCACTTGTTTTTTGGGTAATGTTTGTCCAACCTCAAGTTTAGTTTTACTGTCAACCCCTCATTCCTTACTAGAGTCATCATTTTGGGCGGACTTCAGAATTGAAAGGCAACTCTTTAAGTCTTTCTTTGATAGAGATTGAAATTCTTTCGTAGAGGATCACTAATTTGAGGGAGCCCCAGTTAAGGGAAGCTTTTGGTGAGCTACTGTTCATTTTCTGTCTTTGTTGAGAATGGCGGCGGGTTTAATACTAATCTTAACTTTATTAGTCCCCGAATTGGACCAAACCACTTGGCTTTGAGATTGTTCTCCAACTAACAAATCACTGTTTTGCTACTGGTGAAAAATGCATTTGTTTTCCTCACCTCCAACATTTTCCATGTTCTATTGGAATATGATTGGTGCATTAAGTTTTGTATCTTTCCTAATATGAACTTGTACAATATATTGTTCATTTACTTGCAGCAGAACGCTAACATTGTTGTGATTTTGTGTTTACTTGTATTCATGATATTATATTTCTATTTTAATTTTCATTTTTTGTTGTTGATAATTGGTGGAGTATTCAGAATTTTCGCGACACTCCTAGTGTCTACCACAAATTTGAAACTCACATAACCTTTTAAATCAACACATAAAAGCTAGCCTAATATGCGCAGACAAGAACAACACCGACTTAAATCAACACATAGTTAACTTCAAATTAAATTGGCTCAAACTTCTCCAATTATATTAAATGAAATATGTAAGGTGAAAAGTGAAATCAAATATATTGTGAAGGCAAAATAAATTGAATTATATTTGTAAGCGGAAAAGTGAAATTAAATTTCTAAAGCGATTTGAACTTTACTTAAAACCTTGAGATATACATTGAGTAGTAAATAAAAGTACGAAGATGACAACCCTTTCGTTATAAAGTTGATGGATACTTATTAGGGTTATAAAAGTTGGTAACGTAACAACTTTCTGATGCATAATTGTTTATAAGCGAAATTTCAAACGCTCTGACTACCATGTGTAATGGCTTTGCAATGCTTATACTAGAGTTATCAATAGGAAGAAGGAAAATTAAATAACGAATCTTGACATGTGTACTTATAAATGTTAGTTATTTCATAAACTTTAGGTTCAAGTTAGATAAACAACAACATTGTCTTACACTCCAATAACGAAGAATCACGACACAACATACAAACATATATGAAAGATAAATCGTGTTTGATTTCTCATTCCTCATCGACACGATGTCGAGGAGATATTTTCATTGTTTAAAGATATTATTTTGCTCAATCCTTTGTCAAATCTACATGTTGCTTGCTTCTACTGCATTTTGGTGGCCTAGTTGAAGCATGAAATGTCGACATCTCCGCATCAACATTTTGTTGTTCTCCTTCTTACTCGCTAACTTATTTTTTCATAGTCACTCATATTTCGTCTAGCCATGGTCAATGAACAACGATGAGGTGCGGTGATCTAAAGTTACATAGATCATTAAACAATCCTTCTTGCTTCGTTACCCTGAATGCCCATTCTGCTTGGATACCAGCATAATAATCCTTCGGGCTCGAGTACTTTTCGCTCTTGTAGTCATAAGTAAATTGAGGTAGTAGCCACACTTTCGGATTTCTTTGGCAGCGTGAACTTCCTGCACCTCTTGAAGACATTGTTCATAAAATAAAAAAATTAATAATAATAGTAATTGTAGATATATTACTACTGTTATGACTTGAACAAATATCATACTGGAGGTAGCGCTATTTATAGACATCATATTGGGGGTTAACTAGAGATGACCTGGTGATAATAATTGAGTTGGGGCACTATGGAAGAAGTGATCCTCGTGATATTATTTTATCTTATTCATTTCATGCAATCCTGAGTACCCGTGACTTTGTGTACCTGTGATGTAGTCACGGACGTGATTGTCAGATAAAATCATAATTGTAGGTCGTCCTTTTCACAATGCAATGCCTTTATATTCAAGCAGTGAGTTGTCAAATTAATCAGTAATGCAGTGAGTTGTCACATTGCCACATTAAGCGATAGAAGTACTCACTTGAGCCGACAATTTTAGGTACAAATTGGTGTTTTCAAAACATTATAAATTAAATCATAAAATGAAACAATGACTTTAATTTCCTTTGTTTTATAGTAACTTTTCATAAACAACTATGAAGCAGTGCAAGTAAATACACAACCTTCAACTCACTTAACCTACAAAACTATAGTTGATTTTTTCACCAAAACAATGTTCAAAACACAAACAAGCCAAAATAATAAATGACCACGATATATAAAAGAAGATTGGCACTGCGGCTATATTTTATCTTATTTTCACTTAACGAAACTTCACAGGTCCCCTTTTCTCCTCTTTGCATTTTACGCTTCTTTTTGTACTCGATAAATTACACTTCACTCCTTTATATAATTGTTTATCAACACTATTGCCATGTGGTCGTTATTAATGTGACTTAGATGAATTACGAAATGTGAGGAAAAAAAAAGCATCTAAGTAAATCTTTGCACAAAGTCACATGCATCACTACATGTGAGGAAAAAGTCACAAAGTATATAATTTACAAAGTCGAGAAGTCACATGCATTACGCATCCTTTGAATCCTTGCATGAAGTCACGCTTGCATCCTTTGCCTGGCGTCACATGCATTATTGCATCGCACAAAGTCACATGCATCCTTGCATCACTCCACAAAGTCACATGCATCACATGCGGTGAGGAAAAAAAAAGTCACATGCATCCTTTGCATCGCTTCTGAAAGTCACATAGCATCGAGGAAAAAATAAAGCATACAATTTATTATATGCATTAAAGTCTTTGCATCACTGATGAATGCTTGACGTATTATTGCGCCGAGCTACAATTTATTATCGTACCATAGCTATTGTGCCCATGTGAATTTCTGCAATTCATAATGGGATGATGGAGTGTCAGAACAAAATAACAAGACAACTAGACCCCTTTTGTTTAAAAAGCTACCCTATGCAACTCCAAATAGATTCATAAACCTTGAAGATAAAATATTATAGAGTTATAATGTATTGAAGATTAATTTATAGTAGAATTAGAATGAATGGGTTTTTCGATGTATAGAACTTAAAAGTGTTCTGAGATAAAAGCTAGCCTAGTATCTGGAACAAAGAATAACACCGACTTAAATCAACACATAGTTAACTTCAAATTAAATTGATCAAATTTCTTCAATTAAATTAAATGAAATATGTAAGCTGAAAAGTGAAATTAAATATATTATCAAGGCAAAATAAATTGAATTATATTTGTAAGCGAAAAAATGATGGTCTCATTTCTAAGAAGTTTTAAATTGCTTAAATTTGGATATGCACTAAGTAGTAAATAAAAGTCAAAGTGATAACTTCTATAAAGTTAATGCATAGTTATTCGGTCATAAAAGTTGGCGTGACAACTTTGATGCATAGTTGTTTACAATAAGTTCAAACATCTGACTACCATGTGTATATGTGGTATAAATATCGCATCATACCACAACAAAAGTTTTATAGCTATTTTGGCGATATCATCATGAGATATACGGTGATTGATCTATATTGACAATGGGTGCTATTGGGTTGTAGATGGAGATGAATTTCAATACCCATTAAATCCAAATTTGCGTTACTCACATGCCGCCGTCAATACCATGAGAAGGTGAGGAATTTACGCATAACTCGAGCAACGTTCTCGTTGAGCTATGTTGTGAAGTTAATATTAAATTTCTTATTTGGTTAGCCATCGTATGCCAAGACACTCCAGTTGTTGCAAAAGGCATTGCATCGTATCATGACGAAGTTAATCGCATGATCAACGTTTGCAAGGTCGAACTAATGAAGACCGCAAATGAGCGTGCCGAATATGGGTTAATGGATGATGCACACTAGTACTTCACCTGGAGCATGGATGTTATGTATGAATCTGATATTGAAATGTCAGATGATGATGATAATGGATGAAATTGTTTGGATGAATAACCAAACCATTTATCTTGTAATGGATTTGTAATGCTTATCCGACTTATCAATGAAGGAGAAATTTCAATAGTTTTTGAATAGTTCTTGTAATTCTACAAATAACAAATACCTTTGCTTTCTCTCCGTTATTGTTATTCTGAAGAACGCTACTTGAACTAGGCTTTCATGATTTCATGCATTATTGATGTGGAATATAATGATGATACTGAATGAACTTGGTTGCATGTATGACCAAACGTTTTCATTCATTATAATGGCTTTGCAATGCTTATACATGAGTTATCAATAGGAAAAGAAATTCGTAACGAATCTTGACATGTGTACTTATCAATGTAGTGATTTCATAAACTTCAGGTTCATAGAATAAATAGTTGAAATACATCCGTACGCTAGATGAACAACAACATTATCTTACACTCCAGTAACGAAAATACGACACAATATAACATAGAACATTGTTTACGACATTATTTCACTCAATCACTATCAATTCTCTGTTACTTGCTTCTACCATTTCAATGCAGTAAGTTGTCACATCGCCACAGTAAACTGTTTTTTGGTGCTTGCTTTTTTAATACAGTAAGAAGTCACATCGAATTGATGATTTCAGTACAAATTAGTGTTTGCAAAAAATTATAAATTAAATCATAAAATGAATCAGAGGTAATAATTTTCTTTGTGTTAAAGCAGTACTGTTCATAAATAACTTCTGAGCAGTGCAAGTAAATACCCCAAGTGTCTTGAAATGCCCATGAGTTAAGTTACATGAGATAAAATCGAAATTATTTTTCTCGATGTGAGCGACCTTTAGAAACACACCCGATGAAGTACCTAGATGTAGAACATGTACCTCTGTCAAAAACTTATGTTGCTTGGGGTTGTTCGAATATTGAGGGGAGTAAAGTTGAAATACAATCTCAAACCGAGCATGAGAATAAGTCACCCACAGTCAAGTAAGATGTTGAGCATATACCTCAGTCAAAAATTTATTTGCTTGGGGTTACGAATCTTTGAGGGAGTAAGGTGAAACACAATCTCAAATTGGGCATAAGAATGAGTCACCCACTAATATCAGGAGTTGTAATAAAAATAGCCAGTCCAATGGTGGCAACGAGTCGACTGTTGACAAAAATTAGATTTTGGGGAATGACACAACGTCAAAGGCAAATGGTTGAGGGTCCAGTATAGGGAGTTGGGGTTCTTCGAGTGAAGAGGGCCCCAGTGATGATACGAATGAAGGAATGTGGGGTTAGCAAATTAAAGAATTTGGGTCTTGGAGGAACTATTTATTAAAATTTGGGTCCGATTGGTGGGTTAATCTATTCTATTATTGTGTTTTTGTTTTCTTAATGTTGTATGTGTGTGTGTCTTAAAGACGATGTTTAAAAATCAATGTTCTTCAAATTTTATTATATTATGGGTTTTGTACTTTTTTTTGGTAGTCTTATGTAATATGAAATTTGTGCATTTGTATTTTAAAAAAAAAAGTGTTCTTAAATTTATCATTATGTTGTCAAATTCTTTGGGAAAAAAGTCTGAATAATAAATAAAATTATATAGTTTTATTTATTTTGTGTTTTGTAAAGAAATAATTATGTAGTTAAAAAAAATTATTTAAAAAAAAGCGTATGAAAAATTATATAGTTTATTATTGTAAAACGAAAATCCACATGGTACCAAATGCAGCACAACTTGAATCTCTTATATATATAACCACCCTGTTTAAATCCATTGTGACATCATGATTTCAATATTTGAAGTATTTAGGAAATCATCAAAATAAGTGAGAATAAAAAATTGTAAAATTATATTTTCGAATAAATAAGTATGGCACATTTACATCCTGTGTACAAGTTTGATTTACAAAAACTATATAAAAAAAAAAAAACTATACACTCCATATCACACCCGCTAATGCCCTAACTTGCCCCCAGTCCCACAACCCCGACCGTGGACCTCATTTCTCAGTCTCCTACGGTAGACTCTGTGAATATCTGGCTCTCCCAATCGTAAATGCGTATCCAGTGGCACTCCCTTCCCTGCATATGGCCCTCCACTGATTGCCTGTGGAGCTTGTGAGTGTGACCCTCCCTCTCCTGCATGTGCTGCCCCTGATCCTATCTCTGGCCAAAGATTGGATACTGCTGTGAGCTGTGAAACTCCCTCATCTGGTGCAACTGTATCACGATCTGTAGCTGGACCTCGACCTCGACCTCTGCCTCTGCCCGCACCCCAACCTTGGCTGCGACGTCCGCCGCGACCATAACCTCGACCTCTCTCTCGCACTCTGGGGGGGGGCTCAATATGGGTCTCATCCTCAACGTGGGAGATGTCAGTGAGAACCGCATAATGTATACTCATGGTCGCGGTCGAACTAGTCCCCACAAAAGTAGGTGTATGTAGTGTGGGACTATGTGATGTACATATATTAACCCCAACATTATAAACACCTGAACTGTCTGGTGGTGGTAACTGGGTGGGTGGGGTAACAACTTCAAGCATGTATTGGGGCGGTATCCAATCAGGGATAGCTACATAATGTATGCCGATATCTTTGGGTAGGATGTCTGTGAGAGGAATCTGGAGATATGTATGGGGTAGTATGTGGTGGGGTGACTGATGTCCAAGGAGCTGATGTGGCCGGCGTTGAAGTGGAAGGTCTTGGCGTGGATGGGTGATTTAGATGTATGCAGGCGATTCTTTGCTGTGTACACCGTAGTGGCCAAAATGCAGACGATCTCCCTAATGGGTAAGATGGATGGCCTCGTACAATAAGTCTTGGATCTCTGCAACGGTCTGCAACGCATGTTGTCCATCACGTCTGAAAATGGCGGCCTCAGCCAAGTGATATGACCTCCCAGCTCTAACCACCTGAACAAAAATTCGGACGTATTAGGCTACAGTTGACTCAAAGTAAATCAATTATGATCTTAATAATTATCTAACACATACTATAATACTCGCCAATGCCTCAAGATAAGGGCCAACTCCCTGATATCCGGACTCAGACAGGTGGCTCGGATTACCAACTAGTAGGCATGTATGTCGCCAATACCACAACATGTAAGGGTCGGAAGAATGGAGCACCTCATCACTCCAGTCAGCCTGTACAATATTGTCCCAACGGGCATCCCACAACTGTATATATTGCATATAAAATAGACTCCAGTCAATGCCAGCTCGGCCACGCCTATCAGTGACGTACAACCACCACTCGGTGTCGAACTGATCCGGCACAAACTGGACCCAACCAAACTGTCGGAGGACACGATGAGGGTGATGCCACTCAACCACGTCAAAACAAATAAGTGGCACTCTCGCCATCCATATCTCCTGACCTAGTTGATAGTAGTCGGGAAGCGTCTTGAGGACTGACATAAGTGCGGATAAACTACAGTAACGACAAGTATATTAAAATTCGCTCGTGAACTCAAAACATATACAATGAACAAGACAACTAAAATTGAGAGCAAAATTTCATACCTCGCCCTCGATCATCCGGTCGAGCTGGTCTCTATAAACTACGACTACGTAGGTCGAGACAACCTCATGGCCCAAGTCAACCCTTCACCGGCTACCTCGCGGTCCGAGTGGCAACTGCATGTCTCCCTCACCCATGGGAAGCTCATCAGGACCAACCACTTGCCGCCTAGGCAGGCAATACAAATTAATCTCTCCTCGCCCAAGTGCGCAATACAATAGTTTGAGCATAATTACAATAATGATATATGTCATACAATATGAATTAACATGTAATAAAATTCTTACTAACTTGTAGCAAGACAAGCGGTCCTCAATCTCCTTTGCACCTACGAATTTGCTCGACATAGCATCCTATACAAGCATGCCAAAGCCGCGCTACCCCAGTTGTACTAGCCAATCTCGTCAATATCCTCGGTGATGGCAAGTACATCGACTTGGCGAGTTACGTGACTTATCAGGGAAAAGTACCCCCGATAAGCCGCAGAATATATGCTAGGGCATCTTTCTTTGTACCAACTCATCTGGAGCATGATCTGGAAGAGGACCAAACTGCTCGGCCAGCCACCTAACCCTCAGTCTACCTGCCTGTAAGTCTGCAGGTGTAGGTGCTACTCTCAATAGCTCAACACATAGGGCTATCCACTGCTCCCTCGTCAATGATGGGTCAACTCCAGTAACTGCTCACCCATCAATCTATAGACCATATAGGACAGATACATCCTACAATGTGACGGTGGCCTCCCCGATCGGGAAATAGAATGTATAAGTCTCTGTCGCCACCTCTCGAGAGCAATGATGAGTGGGTGGTCGGTCGAATATGCCGATCGGTACACACCATAGAATCTCGCTTAGTATATCTTGCAAGATTCTATGGTCTAGCGAATGCTCCTACAATCGAGAATCGCATGGCGGAGTCAACACGGTCTGCGTGCCTCGTCTGCATAGAATGACTAGTTTAAATAATAGCATTATCACGTAATATAAAACAAAATGCAAGGTATTTTTAATTGTAAGCGTAAAGTCAACAAATGTTATTGCATCTTTGGGCGCTCCCATATCTTGTCGGCCCAATATGGTGTTGAACAATGGAACCTCCTCGGTACATGTGCCATGAAGCTGTACAAGTGAAATACTAGATCATAACAATAAAATCTCATTTAATCATTGAGAAAAAGCGTAATTATTCCATAAATTACAATTTGTAAAAGAAAAGTATACTCAGCTATTTCAAAATTTAAATTTGTGTGATACTATATATGGAAGCAATCCACTAAAATGTAATTAATTTTTATTTCAAAAACCTCTATTGGTTAACTGTAATTTAACTTTAACAATTAAACTCTAATTAATTTCATACATGACGACTTCAAAAAAAAAAAATGTGCTTAGTTATTTTAAAATTATAAATTTCTGTGCCACTAACATGGAAGCAATTCACTAAAGTCTAATTATAATCATAAAAAAAAACTCTAATTATTCCATAATTTATGATTTTTAAATATATATATATATATATATTTGTACTTTAAGATTTAAAATTATGTGTCGTTAAATATGATAAAAATTCAACAGAAGCTACCATTATGTATGCTAAAACTAATATAGAAATCTTTTCGAAAATAATTTTAGGACCTCAATTATATAAGCTTAATAATGACCATGAACATAGTGTATTAACATGTGGATAGTTTTCCTACATAAATATTTGCCAAAAAATTGAATGAGAATTTTTTTTTTCCAATAATAGGTTGATGATTACATTTATGGCATATTTGACAAAACTTAATTATTGATTTTGTAACGCTAGAAGTTTGGATAAATTATAAAATTTTTAAATTACATAAATTTATTCATAAATTGTAAATGTGAACAATAGTTGCGACATTGAAAATACTAAATTTTTCATAAATATTAAATTTTCAAATGGTAGAAGAACTATGTAATTAAGTATAGAATTTTGTAATACATTTTCAATCAAGTACACGATAAAAAACTTAGGCCTATGTGGTATAGTTAAATGTTTTTGCATACATATTTAGTTTAATTTATTTGCTTAGTATGTTAGTTGTAATTTTTTTTAATATAAAACAATTACAATATATAAAGACTTAAAAATTAGAAATGATCTATTACAAATAAAAAATGATCTATTTAAATGTATGACCCCATTTACAAATAAAGAATTAAATGATCTATTACAAATAAAGAATTTAAAAATGATATATTACAATATGTAAGTATTACATAGTCTTCATCGACCAAGTCGTGCTGGATATGTTCGCCTGTCATGACTTGTCTGTTGGCACTCATTACCTTGGCGGTCAAGCGCCTATCGATATATCCATCTCATTCAGAATACGAGACATAGATGTACGACCCCGTTTTACTTCTCACAGACGAAGTACATTAGGCATTAAGGTCACTACGGATCATCCCAATAATCTTGATGCGGTATTGGATTGAATTTAGTTTCCCAAACCCTCATGTATCTGAAGCCTATATCTTTGGATTAACATATTGAATGGATTGTCACGCATTGAGGACATTCTGACGAGCATATGGGAACATGGATAGTGTCTTATCTCATATTTCCCACAATTGCATGTGGGTTGATTCATCCGCACAATCTGTGTATTGTGATCTCGTCCATGGCGAAAAGATGTTTGCACATCAAATACGCGATGAGGCCTATCAGACAATATTGATACAAACTAATCAAGTTCATGTTTTTAGGTATAATTAACTTAACAACATAATAAGAACAATTTAGTTCACATTACAAACTAACCTGTCATATGATATCAACTGGAAAGTATTTCCCCTTGCGATGCCCTCATCGATAGTTTTTTGCATCTCTCTAGGGTATTGGAACTCATTCCGTACATCTGTTTCAACTTGGGCTCCCATCTCGTCAAAATATTTTACGAGCCGTCGAAATGTAAATTCAACCATAGCTGAGATAGGTAAGTTCCTTGCACCTTTCAAGACGTTGTTGAAGCACTCTGCATCATTGCTGGTCAATACCCCCCATCAATATCGATCGTCATACGCAAGGGCCCACTCCACAGGATTCATCTTGTGGACCAATCAATGGCATCTTGGTTAATAGCCTATATCTATTCTAAGTAAGCATTACACTTCGTCGTTGATGAGCACTCCCCATAGAAGTTGTTTGACTCCTTATTTTTGAACTTTGTGTTAAAGTTACTACAAACATGTCGAAGCGATGCGATGATATCAACAAATTGGGCGAAGGATTGACCAATCTTTGCCTCACAATGACTAAAATACTCTCGGCTTCGATGGATATCAAGGTCACTCTCTATCGGTCCATGATAATATGTTCCTTGATATTTGAAATGAAGAACGACCAAGACTCCAAACTCTCCTTGTCGACAACAACGAATGCAAGCGGTAATACTTTGCCATTGGCAGTGACAATCATTGCTACAAGCAACACACCAGTGTATTTACCGTATAAGAATGTATCATCTATGGTTATAACAGGCCTACAATATCTGAAGCCATTGATGACGAGTTTGAAAGACTATAAAACAAAGTGGAAGACGGGCATAATGGTTGTATCTTCGGTATATCTATGCTTCCATTGAACGATGGTGCAGGGATTAGATATACGTAATGCATGCATGAATTTGGGCACCTGCCTTTATGATTCATCCCAATCCCTGAATACCATACTAATTGCCTTTGCCTTGCATGCCACGCCTTCTTGTATGATATACTATAGTTCATGGTCTTTTTGATATCTTTGATGACATTCTTAATTGGCATATCGGGTTTATTACGCATCGACAATCAAATATGAGTTGGATTATTTTAGGTGTGAACACTATAAACAAACAAATATGTATATATATGTAAACATTTATTTTTTATACTCACCGCAACTTGTCCCAAAAGATAAAAAGCAATGTAACTGGAGCTAATATTAGTGTGGTCCTTGTTCATTCGTGGGTATAAACAATGGTGAGGACCCCTGTACTGGTTTATTTCAAAAAGATCATGTTTCATACTAAGAGATGCACGCAACCACCATCTGTCGTGCTTGCGAGACACCCAAAGGTCTCGCTTCGAGGTTACGACTTTATATTCTCGATTATTTGTTGCATGGTACAATTTCACAGCATGTACAAGTTGCTTCCTATCAACGAAAACCATTCCTTTGTCTAACTCTGGATTTTCAGCGTTCCAGATCCGGTTACGAGGAACAACATCATGGCTACTCATGTCAAAATCACCACCCATGTGAATGTTCTCATAGAAAGGGATTTTAGGTCTAGATGGAATGGGGGCATTTTCAAGGTCAACGGGAGCGTCGGCATCATCTTCTTCATCATCATCATCTGATCTGCCCAATAAATTTTCTTCATCACACATTTCATTGTCATCATCATCTAGGGCGACATTAGGACCGAACATGTCACTGTCAGCAAACTGCACATAGTTCACTGTTTTAGCTATATTACCAGCAACTTCAGCTGGAGTGGTATGATGGCTGCAGGTGGGCACATCTTCTGTGTTATTGTGAAATTCATAATCATATCTACCACGTGAACTTGATTCTACACCATGGCCCTCAAATATACATTGTGTGTAGCCTTTGCATAACATTGATCTGATTCATACATAGGAGACTGAAATGCTGTCGTGTCAATCCCATGTGTCAGCAATGTAGTGAATGGATAAAAATCCATCTGTGTCATATTCGGGACATTGTGTACAACCCCTTTATCAATGTACACTTCCAAACAATTTGGTGGTTGAAAACTTGCACCGATACTTAATACGGTGTCCAACGCCTCATCATCATTGATCAGTAATATCTTGTATTTGCTGAGTGCTTGCCACTGGCGATGAGGATATCTACATTTGAAGGTCAATCGGACACTTTTCTCGTCACTTGCCACCTTGGACATGAACATCTCCTCCAAATTGCTAAGCGTGGTGCCAAGTTGCACCCCATATATCGTTTTCCGCTCAACATCATATGAGACACCTTCATCGGGATCCCGAATTATGTTTCCCCCTAGTAGAAAATGATTGGAACAGTCTCCATGTACTTGCTTCAATGAAACAAAAAAACATTAAAACAGCAACAATATACTTATATCGGATTTTACTTCTAAAAGAATTATATGAATTTTAACTCATTCAATTACAATTACTTGTGACGCAAGAACTTTATTTAAGTAATCAGCAATTGTAATCCAACAATCATTATTGATTTTTTAATTAAAATATGTGTTAAAATAATGATTATGTTTTAGATTTTTTAGCTTTTTAAGAAAAAAGCTTACAACACATAAAGATTAACATCATACTCTTGTGTTCTGCTTTTTCCATTATTTATTACGATTAACATCATGCTCTTGTGCACGGTAAATGTAAATTTTTCTTTTTCCATGTTTCTTCTTCTTTGTTTTGGTAATATTTCAGTATTGATTTGATTTTTGTAAATTCACCTGCTTTTATTTTTGTGTTGGTTATTTGAATTTGTTTAGGTGGATACTTGGTGCAAGGAAGTTGTGGGAGTCAAAAGATAATTTATATTTTCCTATAAGTGACATTTATATCATAAGTGACATTTTCATATAAAAAGCAGCCCTCTTATTTTTGTCAATTTATATTTTCCAAGGTAGAAGGAACTCTAGAGATGAAACATTACTTCAACACAACTACACATTACTTCAATTTATATTTTTTCGCATTTTATTTTTGTCTATGTTTGTTTATTATTGTTTATTTTCTCATTTTTATTCACTTATTTTTATTCATATAAAACAACGGCTGAGTTTCATCTCTACGTGGAATTTTTTTTACTTCCTATGTAGAGACTCGTATCTTTTCTGCGTGAAGGTTCTTTTTCTCCATTTAGGATTTATTTTATATTTTGTACTCAGATTTATTTCATTAGATGAGTTATTGTTAGATGTATAATATATTAAATCTTGTGTTTTGTCATACAAAAAATAAATATAAAAATAAACAATTCAGACTTGCACTAAAATTTAAATTTCATATTATAATTTTGACAGAAATAGACATGCAGTGTATTCCATTATATAAATGAAGGATATGTCACATTTAAAAATAAAAGCAAAAAAAAAAAAAAGAATGCGCCCTGCATACAATTGCTATCACATTTAATATTTGTTTAAGGATTAATTAGAAACTATCTACAAATTTAAATATAAAATTATAAATTCACAACATTTACACCTACTTCTGAGTTACATGAATTAGGTATATTTAACATGTGGATAGAAAACTGGTATACTACACAAAAAAAAAAAAAAAAAAAAAAAAACTCTTTTTTTGTCTACTTGAAGAACTTTTATGGTAAGAGCTCATAACTTAATTGAGTTTTGAATAGAGATGGTAATTTTTCCCAATATCACTTCAATGAGAAAATAGGGTGGAGACGGGAGAATTATATTTTCACACACTTAATAACTAAACAACTCTTACATCATAATCAAAATAATGTCATAATTGACCTCACAATATGTTATAACTAATCACATTATGTCATAATTCAGCTAAGTTTTTGTTTTGAAGATCTTTTATTAATTTTGGATAAATTTTACAAGAGATTTCTAAATTTTTATGATAAAAAAATTAATTATTAAAAGTGTATTATGCTATTCTACAATACAAATACAATAACAAATCTATGGTGCGTGATAAAAAAAAAAAACATAATTTTTTCCAGCAACTTTTTCAAGATCATCAACAATTTTCACTTTGTCCTTATTACCAAACAAGATTTTACCTTGAATGTAATACTTTATACCGCTTTAAAATAAACTTTTTACCAATTGTCTCTACTATTTAAGGATGAAATTAGACATTTGGTAATGAATTACTATCTTGTCAAGACCAAAATTTTATTTTTAAAAAGGTATACCATTTAGCATTAAATTATTTCGTTCTTAAAATTACATTTATTAGTGGCATGAAATTTTTACATTACGATTGTATACTAAATATATTTTGATTTTCATTTTTGCCAACAAATGAACATAAACATGTTTAAAATATTGGACAAATTACAAAAAACAAAATACAGAGTTTTACGTATTTTTTAATTTAAACTCAAAAGTTTTAATTTCATCAATTTAAATTTTGAACTTCATTCTGTGTCACAACCTACACTCATATCCATCTCAGTTACTTTGTTTAACAATTTTGTTTTTTAAAAAAAAATACATGTGACAATATATTATTTACTCTTTTAACTTCTTCTAAACCCACTTTTAAACTTGACCATACTAGATCACAAACTATCCTAACCATCCATTTAAATATTACCATGCACCTCACATAGTGGATAAACTCTTTGTCCTTCCCCATCTCTTTACCATTGAAACCTATATATTTCACCTTTCTGACCCTATGACATCAAAACCCATTGTCTCTACAATCATCCTCCCCTCCCCCTTGCCCCATAACCCATCGCGGGACTTTTCCCAAATTAAGGCAAAATATCAACTTATTTCCCAAAGTAGACCTAGTTTGGGAATTCTAAACTAAGGAAATTTGATTTATACATAAAAGCGTGGTTAGGAACCACGCTTTTAAGTAAAAAAACATTTCCCAAAAAACGTGGTTGCAAACCACGCTTTTACTGTTGACCAAAGAAAGTGTGGATGATAACCACATTTTTTACCAAAATGTAAAAACGTGTTTTCAAAACACATTTTCAATAGTAGATCAAAACCAGCACTGACTCTTCTCTCTCTCTCTCTCTCTCTCTCTCTGACACACACACTCACATATACAATTTTTAATATATATAAATTTTATTTTATAAAATTGAGACCAATATTAAATATATATAATAATAATTTATAGTAACAAATAATAATCACTATATAAAATGATTACTTTTTACTTTAATTCTTAAAATTTATTTATTTTTTATTTAGGTAAATTACTTGACACTTCACGAGGTTTATATTTATGAGTTTCCCTCACCTTTGAAAAAAAAATTCATTGAAAAAAAATAATTGGAAAAAAATTATCGATAAAAAATTAATTAAAGTTATTTGAAAAAAAAAAATTTAGTAAAATTTTTAAATTTTTTAAAAACCAACGTAAACTCATTTTTTGAATTCGTTTTTTCTCAAATTACAAATTGAGACAACCATTTATAAACCAAAAAATTATCAAACAAGTTTTTATGATTGTTTTTAAATTTTTGTAAATATAAATTGGCGAAAAGCGAAATGATTGCCAAATATGCCTCAGATGGTAAAAATGTCATAAAATTAACAAATAATTAAATAAGTTATCAACGTAAGAAATGACTTATCAAAAGATTTTTAGGTTATGTATGGCTCGATTTTTAGAATTTTTTTTAAAAAAATTAAAAATTAATTTGGTTAAGAAATAAAAAATAAAAAATAATTATCATATAAGGGTAAAAAATAATTATCATTTTAACTTTTGGGTAGGTTATATAGATACGTATGGTTGTTTCAATTTAATTTGTAAAAAAATATTTCTAACCACTCGAAAGATAAAAAATTATATAAAAATGATTTATATTTACAAAAATTATAAAAATTATTATTTGCTATTATAAATTATTATTATATATATTTAATATTGGTCTCAATTTTATAAAATAAAATTATATATATTAAAAATTATATATGTGAGTGTGTGAGTGTGTGTGTCAGAGAGTCTATTTCTCTGACACATGGAAACTTGGGAATAATCATCAATTATCTTCAATAAGATAGTCAATTTGATGGGTAACAGCCTTCCCCATTGGATTAAGCATCCTTGTAATAATATAAATTTATTAAAATGCTTAAAATGCATCAAACGAGTAGAGCCATCCGAGCACTACCATTAATTTAATCTTATTTATTTTAAAAAAGCCCTAATTAATTTTATAATATGGTAACTTTTGTATATGATTAAGTCACTCTATGTGACATGAAAACATTTTTTTTGAGGTTGGATATACGTTGTTCATATGATCTTTTTTGAATTCATACACATGTATATATGTCCTATACAAAAATGTTTATTGAATTTGAATCACATAGCAGCAATAACTTCAGATTTTGAATAAGTCTAAGAACACAAAAATGGTTATAGAACTGTACACAAAATGTATATAGATGGATAAAATTTTTCAAAATACTAACAAACTCTATAAAATTTTATGCGTATATATGTATTTGTATTTAATTTTATGATCAATTTTGTTTGTTTATAACAAAACTATAAGATTTTTAGCTGGTGACCCATTTTGATTTACAAGATCTGTAAAGAGGCAATTCCAAAGATTACAGTCATGACAGAGTTTAGAGGAAGATCATATATATGCATGCGCCTTATTGAGTATCCAGAGACATTATTTCTATGATTTGAATCCATAACACTCGAATTATAATAGAATTATTTTATTTTATATTTTTATCGGCATAATAAAACAAAGAGCCTCCCTCCTCAATATGATCAATTTCTAAAGGCATTGTCTCCAAATAAATAAATAAATAATAACTCTACATAACCCTTAATTTAGACAATGATTTAATAAATGCGCATTTAAGTGAGAGCAATTTAAAGAACACTTATTTTGTTTTCTTTTGATAAATCTTGATCTATTTTTTAGTATTTTGATAAAGTAGACAGATATATCATATATTTAATTTCTATTTTTTTAGTATTTTTATTTAATAAATAGCATCATGGATTACTAATTTTGAATCTTAATACATTATGAAGATTCTTGTTTTATTTTTCTCTTAATACAATTTTATAGTATAATTTTAAAACAACTTCATTCTATCAAGTATAATTTTTCATGTTCTCAAAAGAGGCTTGTGCCTTGGCTTATGGGCTTTATGTTGGTGGTTAAATCTATGTAGTAAATTTTGGATACTAATCCATGTCAATCTGTTGGGCCATCCGTAGCAATTATTTGGTATTATGAAACACAGCCTTAGCCATCAAAGTGCCATTTTTATTTTCTTTTCTTCTTATCTAGGAAGTTTCTATGGACTATTAATTAGAATGTTTTAAAACTCTCTTTTGATGCATATATTATAATTTTAAATTTAGTCGAGGTGTGTATAAATTGACTTAGATACTCAATTATAAAAGATAAAAATAAAAAATTTGAAAGTTAATAATTATGAGTTGTAATTTTATATTATTTCTAGTAAAGTATGGTGATATTTGAAATACTTCTTCCAAATTCCCAATCATGAGTCTTTCAAATAGGGTTGCAAATGAATGAACTTTTCATGAACAAGCTCGACTAAGCTTTTTAAGGGCTCGACTTGGTTCGTCAATCTTGACTCATTTATTTTTATTTAAACAATATAAATAACATTAAAAAAATTATCGAGCGAACCAAGTCAAACTTGAGTTTCATTAATAGTAATGAGCTCTCATTATGTGTTAAAATTAGGTATGCTCCTTCGGTCTCAAGTTGAACTTTCATTATGTGTTATCAATTTCTTGAGGTTATGTTTATAGGTATTATTTGAGATTTGTCCGATCTCGTGGAAGGGGCGTTTGGTGTGGATTCTAAGATTAGTCGAGAAACCGTAAACCGATTCGGACATCCAACTATCATAAAAATATAAAGCAATTGAATGAACATAATCCGGCCTTGAGAGAATAAGCCAATTGGATAGTTCAAGTGGGTAAAAATTCTCAAGAATTAGTCATTTTATAAAACAAAAATTTTAATTTTTTCAAACATAATTTTTAAACAAAATTTTTTTATTTATATAAAATGTTTTGGTAATAGCATTTTTTAGGACGACTTCAAAGGCCTCTTTTGGCAAAGAGGTTAAAAGTCATTTTTTGACTTTTAATTTTTTCTTGGTCACATTAGTTCTCTACTTTTTTTACACGTTTTTCCAAAAAAAAAAAATGAAAAATTAGCTTTTAACATATTTCCTAAAACAATCCAAAAAAATTGTTTGTACTAGTTATAGTGGCCTAATGATGTAGCTTAAGAGATAAGCGAAAGAATAAGAAGATTTAACCATATAGACAAGATTAACAAGCCAAAAATAAAATTTTCAATTCAAAAAATATAGATAGGATTCACAATTAAAAATTCAAAACCCTAATTTCAAAAAATATAGACAGGATTCACAATTCACAATACAAAAAATATAGACATAATTAGAATTCTATTTATTGTAAAAGTTATTTAAAATTAGGATTATATTTTCTTGTAAAATTTTCACCTTAATCAAATTTATACAATAAATATAAATATATATTCTTTTACGTCATTTTTTATCATTTATGTCTTTTTAATCACACAGCCTTTCATCATTCTCTTATAACTACCAAGTGAAACCTAACCTAATTTACGATTTCACAATTCAAAACCTAACCTAATTTATGATTTCACATTCAATTGAAAACCCTAGAAAATTTTCACAATTCAAAACCACAACATTTTACTAATTCAAAACCACAATTTCAATTCACAACATTTCCACATTCACAAACCCTATTCTACTAACATTTTCATCAGTTCATAACATTTTCACATTCATGAACCCTATTCTACCTATAGCGACCCCGGTCTTTTCCCAGTCGATGTTTGTATCCGGACTTAGGTTCCGTAGATTCTATCTTTGTGTAATAGTTGTTGTCGTCCTATGTTTTCTTATTTGGAGTTATAGGATGTGTTGGTAGGTTTAGAGCAGGTTGGTTGAGCTTAGGAACCAAAACTAGTTGCCCAGATTTTGGCTTGTCCGCTCGGCGGGAGTTTGGCCTTCGGCGGGGACTTGATGTTGCTTATCGCTCGGCGAGGTTTTAGCCTTCGGCGGAAAAACACCCATCGATTTCTTGTGCGAGGTTGGGCCTTTCGAGCGGGAGTTAGTCGCTCGGCGAAATGAGTGTCCTTCGGCGGGGGTTTGTCCGCTCGGCGTGGCAATGAGTATAATCGTGTTTTAGCGTTTTAAAGCGATTTTTCATCCTCTTTTGATTCCAAACCCTAGATTCTGAGTTCTCTCTCCCAACTCATCTTCTCTCTAGGTTTCATCTATTTAGAGTGAGTATCTAACCTAGTTCCTTCATTAAAAAAAGGTAGAGTGGGTCGAGGGCTTCCATTTAATCTGAACAGTTGTTGATTTGGAGCACTTTGGAGTTTGGGCTATCATCTCCGTCTTCTTCTTTTCGGGTTCTTGCTTGGTAGGGATTTCCTACTCCATTTATCGCTTTAATCCTAAGTGTTGGTATTTTTGGTATGTGGGGATAGTTTAGAAATTTTGGGAGAAACCTTAGGGTTTTGGCTTAGATTAATTTATATAATTAATTTAAGGGAAAAATGTGGAATTGAGTTTAATTCATGAAGTTGGAAATTATGAGAATAATGATATAGTTGGGTAGTTTAAATACTTACCTATGAGAATGTTGATTTTACATTCATTGTTGTATTTATTTCTTGTTTAGAAATAACTGATTTGGGCTATCGGTGGAGGATAGTCGTGATTGTTGTAGACCTTGCATGTGGCTTAGGTATAAGCGGAATTAAGTCACTTATGTTATTGTTGAATTATCTGAGAACATTACTTGTATTGATTATGTGTTGTATATGGCAATTGTGTGTTTAATTGCATATGCATGTTGTTTGGAGGAGATAGGGGATGTACCTCTAAACCGGATTTGTTGGGAGGAGATAGGGGATGGACTCCAGTAGCATCACTCATAAGTGTGCTTATTGATAATAGCAATATTGCTATTTGTTGTTGATATGATACATCATTATAGTGTGTATCAGTTGGAAGTATGGAAGTGTTGTGGTTTGAGCTTTAGTCTCATTTATTTTTGTGACATACGGATCACTATTATAGTTGGCGGGTTACGAGCCATAATGTTATTATTGGAAAGTTGAATAAATATCGGAAAGTGAAAGGTGTCATAGACAATATGTCATAGACAATGTAGACATTCGTGTCATGAAATTGGAAATTGATTATCTTGTGTTAACCATGTATCGAATGCTAATGCTTTAGTTAATCCTTATGCTTGGTTTAGTATTTTTCTCTTGGTTTGTGGCTCACCCTATATAGAACTTCATTTTCAGGTTCAGGTGGTTCATTACCTCCAAGGACTTAGCTTGTGAGGATTTGGACTCGAAGACTTGCTTTTATTTATTCGTTTTTATTTGATACATGTAAACATTCAAGCCTAGGGCTTTATCTGTATTGAGTTAGACTCTTGTTTCTTTGTGTCCAAGTGTTGGCTTGGCAAGATGTAAGCCCGTAGGGCATTTATTTTGATGTTACATGTAATGCTTTATTTAGTAATACTCTGATGGATAATAGAACGTTTCATTCTCTATTATTAATGCATGTTAATTATATATATGATGGGTTTTATTTTGAGGGCGTAACACTACCCACATTCACATTTTCACAAACACAATAAACGCATAAAATTCAAATGAGACAGAGAGAGACAGACACCATACCAGCGAGAGAGAGCAACCTACAGACGGAGAGAGAGTAGAGAGAGAGAGAGAGAGAGAGAGAGAGAGCGGAGGAGCGAGGCGAGAGAGTGAGTGTAACGACCCCAAAGTACGTATAGAAAGTTATCCTTATTTAATTAGGGGTTAATGTGTTGGAATTGAAGAACTATCCGTTGGTTTATGCCCTTGGCGAAATTGGTGACCTTTACCAAAAAATCTGAAATTCTTTCCCTCCGCTCGAGCGGAGTAGTTGGCGCCCGAGCGTACTTTTGAGGTTCCCAAGCTGTTGCGACGGCACTGAGATTACAGGAGTTGTGATTTCCGCTCGGCGGAGTAAACAGCGGACTACTTTGTTGGTTTGCACGCTTGAGTGCAAGGTTGGGCGCTCGAGCGGGTCGTCTGGTTAAGTTTGATTCTAAGGCATGTGGGTTCATTTTTGATGTTCTTCTTAGTGTATTTGGAATGTTTTTACCTTATTTTGGGGTATTGATTGAGATGATAATATGATGGTAAAGTAAGATTGGACCGAAAACTTTAATTTGAATAATTCGTTTACGGTCAACCGTCATTCATTTGCCATTTTCTTCTTCCACACTTTGAGTTTGGATGTGAGGTTAGAACCATTGGAAAGCTTATTTCCGGGGCTTCAATTTGGACACAAGAACGACCTAAAACGGAGTCCGGATGGTAGAGTTACGCATGTTTGAAGTTTCGGAATCTTTGCTGAGAGCAGGTACGCTCGAGCGGGAATAGGGACGCTCGAGCGGGAATAGCGGGTACAGCAGCTTAAAAACGGGATTTTGAGATCATTTCTTATATTTTCCTCCCCTCTCTTGATCCCTCTTGCCCTAAGTCCGAAAACCCTAGGGTTTTGATCCCCAAATACTTTCATTTTCCCTTAGGTTTGAGCAAGATCTTCCACCAAGAAGTGAAGAAGGCAAGAAGATGAACAATTTCAACCGATTGGAATTTCGAGATTTTGGAGGATTATTCTCAAGGCTTTGCTCCTTGCTTGATTCTTGAGATAGGGGTCCTTGTTCTCTTACAATACTTGCGTTCATGGATGGATTTGTGGTATTTTGAATATATAAATACAAAATCTATGGTTTTGAGCATTTTGTGTCAAACTTGAGATTTGGGGGTGTAGGGTTTGAAATGTTGGGGGATGCAATTGCTTGGTTTAAGTGATGGGTTATGAGCTTTAAACTTGTAATCAATGAGAAAATTGGAACAAGAAGTAATGGTTTGGGAAATTTGGACTTTTCCTTGAAATCCTTTATTTTCTTGAAAACCCTAGGTTGATTTTATGATGTTAAGCAAAGATTTTGCCTAAATTGGAAGTAGACTCATGAAATTGAGATATTGAATTAAATATGTACAAGTTTAATTGGGATTTAGGAATGTTTGAAAATTATGTTTAAAATTTGCGAATGAACTACTGATGCGAACATTGTAATTCATGCTATGTGAAGAGAAAATTGGGAAAATAATCTATGACTGACATGGATGATATGAATTCGGTTTTTGAATGTTGAAATGAGATTCAAGGGTTTATTTTGAATTATGTTGTATTGTAAATGGTGTTGACTTTGTCGGACTATGGTGTTGACTTTGTCGGATTATGTTGTGTTGACTACTATTGAATTTAATAGACTATGATGAATTATGTTTGAATTACGTGAATTGTGTAGGGTCAGCTACAGGGGCGGACCAAGCACCTGAACACAGTGAGTAATAGTACTCGATGTATCTTAAACCGTTAACAATTATCGTTATTGACGTTATATCCCTCGTCGTAAAATTATGTTGACATGTATGCTATGTAAGAAATATTGGGAAATTATGGAAACATCAAAAGAGTTTGAGAAGTTAGGTATGCCATGTGAGAAACAGTGTGATATTATGAAAGCATCAAAAGAATTTGTGAAGTATGAATTTCCAACTTGTGAATTATGAAATGATGTGGCCAAGGGCCATTTGTGAAGTATGAATTTCCATTTTGTGAATTACGAAATGATGTGGCCGAGAGCCATTTGTGATGTATGAAATTCCAATTTATGAATTACAAAATAGCGTGGCGAGGGCCATTTGTGAAGTATGAATTTCAATTAAGTGAAATATGAACTTATGTGGCGAGGGCCATTTTGTGAAATGTGAACCTCTGTGGCCGAGGGTCATTTGTGAAACATGAAGCCATGAGGCCAAGGGCCGACTTGTGAAATTGTGAAGTGTGAATCTATGAGATCTAAAGAACTTATGAAATGTGAATCTATGAGGCTGGAAGCCAACTTGTGAATATGAAGTTAAGAGGCCGAGGGCCAACTTGTGAAACTAAGAATCTAAGTTATGCATCCAAGAAGCCAAAGGCTAATTTGTGAATATGTGAACCCATCAGGCCTAGGGCCAAATTGTGAAGTTGTGAACCGACAAAGTCGTTTTGCCAATGAATTCTTATATGATCTCTGTATTACTTACACTATTATATATGTTACAAGTTTAATTGAGTATTAGCGCATTCAAGCGGAATAAGAACGCACGATAACCAAATGGAATAATGATGCTTGGGTATTCTGAATCATATTGCTTTGTTACTAATTAATCAAGACTATTGTGAGGTAAATTATTCTGTCTACAAATAGTATTGTGATGGCACATGTACAATCTGTGGAGTATGCTATATTTATTGTTAATCATTGTCGAAACTAACTACGTTAACTCATGTAAATGATTGAAAGGATTTGTGTGCCTCTATATAACCTTAAGACTAGTCAGTCCTGATAATATCTGAAGTTATTCTGCTTTGTGGGTTGTCCCAAGAACTACTGATTTATGGTAGGTACCTGTGGTATCTATGTATTACTGCAAGCGTTCAATCTGTGATATGTGTGCATCTATGTCTATCAATTAACAGCGTTACATTAAACTTATATTATTTATGCTAATTCATATGTATATGTTTCTGGGCCTATGATCGATTTGTATGTGTAGACCTATGGCTGTTTTGTACATATTAGGCTTAAAGTCACTCTGTTAAGAAAACTGGACCCATGACTGTATTGGAAATAATTACAGAATGTAATCAATCATATAGTTTTGTACTTTATTATGCAAGTTGATCATTACATTATTCATGTACTATTATTCACTGAGTTTCGCTCATTCTGTATTTTATCATTTACATAGGTAATCAGCAGAGTCGATCGACCATTCAGAGTCGTCTCTCTTTTGTCAACTCAGTGTGTCCAGGCACTAACTGAACCCCATGCATATTGTAGAGTGTTGTTAGGTTATTGGCCTATGCCATGTCTGTCTTTTATTAATATTTTTATTATACGCTCAATTGTGGTGCTGAGTCGAGAAATGTGTGTGCACATTTTCCGTTTATTATTTATTTAGTGTGATGTTGTGATTCTGGCATAATAGTGGTAGCTCAATGGAATAGATTTTTGTTATCGATGCTTAGTTCGGCCCTCATGTTATGCATAACAGGCTAAGTGTCTATTTCTGAAGTGGTCATGCCTGAACTTTTAGGGGTGGGTTTGGGGCGTGACAGTGAGAATGAGAGCAGAGAGTGAGCACGAAAAAAAAACCATAAGTGTAAAAAGCGTGATTGCAAATGACGGGGCTGGGGGATATTTATATAAGTTTTAAAAGCATGGTTACAAACCACGCTTTCACTTAAAAATGAATTTTGGATAAAAGCGTGGTTATCAACCACGCTTACTTTTATAAACAGTAAAAGCGTGGTTCACAACCACATTTTTAGGAAAGTAAATATTTTGCTTTAAAGCGTGGTACACAACCACGTTATTAGGAAGCAAATTTTTTTGCTTAAGCGTGGTTCACAACGTTTTCATAAAAAATTACTAAAACCACGCTTTCTTAATTAAAAGTGTGATTTGGAAACATGCTGTTACGATTTTACAAATTTTCCGCGCGAGAGGCAGAAAAACGATGAAAGCGTGGTTCACAATCACGTTTTAGCCTAGCTTGGGAATTCCGTCCAAACTAGGCCTAGTTTGGGAAATAGGTTGCTAATTTGGCTTAATTTGGGAAAAACCCCCTCTTTCTCTATCAAATATTGCGGTGGAAAAAGGGGTTCACGATAGGAAAAAGAGACTAGGGAAAAAAGGGTTTGTGACAAAAATAGAGGGTTCACAATAAAGAAGGGTGATTGAGTTAGGGCTTTGCTACAAGAGAGAGAGAGGGGTCGGGATGGGAGAAAGTGTAGATGGGCTACTTAGCAGGAATGTGAAAATAGGCTAACAGATGACAATTAAGAGTAGAATAGGTGGGTTAGAAGGTGGTGGTAGTCGTTAGGTGGAGATGTTTGCGAGTATGATGACAATTTTAACTTCCACTAGATCACAAATTGAGTGTTCAAAGAAATAGAATGTCCAATCAAAATTTTGAGATACATTTAGGTCTCGTTGGGGAAGTAGGCTATTTTAGTTAGTTATTTAGCTTTTTTGTTATTTTAACCTGGCTAAAATAATTGTGTTTAGGAAGATAGTTGGGTTTTTTTATAGTTGATTTGATGGTTGTGAAAAAAAAAGTGAAATGATTATATTTTGATGTGACATTTTGTTTTATTAGCTATTTAAACCTATTTTATCGTTTAGTACACTATTTTAGCCCAAATCTCTTCCCAAACACCCCTCCTTTGAAGCACATAAGATTGGAAGATACAAAAATAGAGTAATGCTAATGGCACACACCTTTTTTCGTTATTTTTTTTAATTACAATTTTACTAAAATGTAAACCATGCCCTAATTCCTAATCTTTCAAACCTTAACCTAATCCTAATTCTACATCGGTTGCAACTGCCACTCTATATCCCCTTTGCTACCGTCGCCCTTCTTTGCCATGCCACAACCCTCCCATGTCCCTCTCCAACATTTCCCTACCACCCTCACCCTTCACTCCCTTCTCACTCTCTCCACTCCCTTCCTCTTCCCAATAACCCTTTTGTAAAGAAAGGAAAGAAAAGCATGAGAAAGAGATTAGAAGAAAAAAAAAAGATTGTGTGAAAGAGATCATGAGAGACACTTCACAGTCGAGAAAGACAAAAGGAAGATGGAAAAAAAGATAACAACGAGAGGAAAAAGAGAAAGAAATAGGGCAATGAATAAGTGAAATGGAAGGCGGAAAGGTGGGTGGAGAGAGACTGAGGTTAGGGATGAAAATAAAATTAGGATTAAAGTGATTGAAAAAAGAAAAATGTAAATTTTTTTTTTTGGTTTCCCAAGATATCCCCAAGCTTTTGCCCAAGACTAATCCTTCGAGGTACGGTCAAGCACCAAGGCGGGATCTCTCCCAAGAAGGTTTGATGCATCCACATGGGCTCAAACCCAAGGCCACCTAAATATTGAGATAGAAATACCCAAATATTTTTTTATTAGCAACACTTAATAAAATAATTTTTTTAAAAAAACAACAAATAAATTTTTTCCTTAATCCTCTTTCTTCTCTTTACCCTACAACTCTGCCCTGGCTTCTTGTTGCCGACCTTTGTGCCCCCCTCCCTTGCCCCCCCCAGCCCGCCACCATCCTCTTCCACCACACCCACCACCATCACCACCCCTAAAATTTGACGACCCTGATAAGATCTGTATATAGCAAATCTATTTTGCATTTATGAGAACAATAAAAATTATTCATAAATAACATTTACACAGTTGGAACAACATTGTGATCGCACTCTTAATTGTTAAAATACAACAGCAGCTAACCATTTAGTTATTGAACAGTTGAAGATGCTCTTGGCATACGTTGAAGATGCTCTTGGCATACCTTATAGCACCAGCTAAGAGTTGTAATGTTCAAACAAGATGTTACTGCCAAACCATATATAAGCCAGCCAATACGCAGCAAAAACAGGAAACTGACAAGATCACCAACAAATATGGATAGTAAAGAAGCAACAACGAAAATTTTCAAGCATTTCTCAGTTATACACAAGTGCGATGAGTTCTAAGAACGTTTTAAAACCCAAATGTATTTTACAAACATAACTTGTACATTCTCACTTTCTCTAACCCCCCACCTTCTCATGGGTTGCAGTTTGAAATAATCATTTTCCCTCGCTAATCATTATTCAAAATAAAAGCAAACGCGATCAGTTCTAAGAACATTTTAAAACCCAAATGTATTTTACAAAACATAACTTGTACATTCTCACTTTCTCTAACCCCCCACCTTCTCATGGGTTGCAATTTGAAATAATCTTTTTTCCTCGCTAATCATTATTCAAAATAAAAGCAAACCACGACCACGAACAAAAATAGTAGGCCTCCTTGGCATTTACAGCTAATAACGGGAAAAATTAAAAATAGAAAGTACCAAGTCTAGTAGGGACCAGCAAAGGCACACACGGAACACTGGCTTAGTAGGTATAGCCCTGAACAAACATTCCCTTCTTAGCTTCGTCGCTCTCATCATTTGCAGAGTAACTTCCAAGCTGAGCTAGGGAGTTTGCTTTTGCACGCGCCAAAAGTGCCTTTTGTGCAGCTTCAACATTCTCGGGACTTCCTTGCCAGGTCTTAAGCACGGAGTTCTGCAAAGCACGTGCATAAGAGAAGGAAACGTGCCAGGGGTTGGGACTTTGGTTCATCGCATTTAGGTTCAACGTTGCTTCCATTTCAGATTGTCCCCCCGACAAGAACTACAAATTAAACAAACAAGAACATTGTACTTAGAACACAATAGTAAGGTGAAGATCGTTTTGATCTCAGGTGAAAGAATAAGTTTACCAATCTATGAATGGAAACATCTATTGCCTAGATATAAGATCCAAAGGGACAACTTTAATTACTATTTTTATATGCCAAACGAAACCACTTTGAATTTACAATATCTTAGCTACACTTCAGGCTAAAATTGTTTCAAGTCAAGCATGTTTTGTTTGTAAAATCATATTGGTTAAGCAGAACAAATTGGAAAGATAATTTAGTCAATTGGGTTAATGTCATTTTATCTGACTAAACTATCGTCACTTTATCTCCTGCATCCTCAAACTATCAATTTCATTTATTTAATTCCTAAATTTTTTAATTTCAGTTAATACGGTTCAATTGGAGACAACTAGTCTATAAACCAGTAATGACGAATGGGCAAAAAGTATTTTACAGTTTAGACAACATAAATCATACAACCAAACACCAATCTTATTACTCGCATTGTATTAGGCAACTCACACCCTACAACCAGACATCCATCTTATTCTACAGCTCTCATTTCAAAATAGTAAATAAAATAATAAGTATCTGGTTATATGATTTAAGTTGTTTGAATTTTAAAATAACTTTTTTGCCCATCAAATTAGGATTAATGGTTACTGATATGGACGACTGTCTCCAATTGGACTAAATAAGCTGCAATTAAAACTTTACTAGAGGGGCTAAATAGATGAAATTAATAGTTTAAAAAATATAGATAGTTTAGGAGATAAAAGTGAAATTAACCCTATTTGGTAATATTATTGAGAATAAGAACTCACTAGTATTTAAACTACATTGTAAGCATGTATATTTATCAGGAACAGGTTTAAACATGTGTACCATGATTCCTGGAACTGCAGGAGGCACTCTCCTCTTAAGCATAGTGGCGTGTATTTGGCAATGGTATCCGGGCTTTCTCTTTGTGCTCAGCCCCTGGGGTCACCATGCCGGGCTTAAGTAGGATACCTTCAAACATAACATTGTCCTCTGCCAAGTAGTAGAAGACTTCTGCCCAAACACGCTCACCCACCTCAAGTCTCCTCTCAATAGGGTGATCCCCATCAAGAAGAATCTCAGGTTCCACAATTGGCACGAGACCATTGTCCTGCACAAGAAATCCTAGCGATGAAGAATAGATTGTAGAGATTAATGCACCATATATATAATAAAAATAAATAAACAACAATAAAGGCTCACTTGGTAGCGTTACCGTTTTCTGTCTTCGTTTTAGAGAACATAAAACATATTTTCCCTCTTTCTTTTTTTTTCTTTTTTTTTTCCCCCCCAAAGAGGATTGGTAGTGAAATTGAGTTCATCTGTGTTTTTTTGGGGTACACGTGTTTTTCATGTTTTGGTAACAAGTGAAAACACCTTTTTTGTGTTTTATTGCGGAGCCTCATTTTGAAAACAATTTTCAAAAAAATCAAAATAAAAAACAAGTGTAAACATGTTTATGTTTTCTGTTATCAAAATTTTGGAAAACAAAAACACAAAAAACATGAAATAAAGCATGAATCAAAAGAGTGGAAAAAATTGTATTGCACAAACAATTGTCTCTGTGCTCTACTTCAGTTCTAATCCGTATATGTTCTAAATGGCACAAATACATGGCAATATTCTTGCAGAACTTCTATGAACTTATTAAAGCTGAGATATTGAAAAAGTAGAGGAAAAAAAGGAGGAAAAAAAAGTAAGAAGAATTATACTAGAAAAAAACTTAAGCACAACATGGTGAATTTCTGACCAAAAGATATGATTTGACATTACCCATCAACAACCTCAAAATTTACAAAATTTTATCACGCTTCTGTAAACTCAAAGCCATATTATAACTTATTAAAGAGTTTTGACAAGAAAAAAAAAAGGCTCCATGATTATTGAAAGTGAAGTTCGTATAGAATATGATGCCGGGGCATTTCCCTAAATAAGCCAAAATACTAAATCAATTCCCAAACTAAGCCTAGTTTTGAAAGAATTCCCAAAATAGGCTAAATCGTGGTTGTGAACCATGATTTCAACACTTTTGTGCCTGTCTCGCGTGAGTTGGGTAATCTTAAAATCGTGGTTACAAAACGCGAATTTAATTAAAAAATCGCGGTTACAAAACGCGAATTTAGTTATTTTTTTTTTCTTCTGAACTCGCTATTTTGAACCACGATTTAAAAAAAAAAAAAAAATTCTTTTGAACTCGTGATTTTGAACCACGAGTTTAACAGCACACAGCCAACACCAAAGTCACACTATCTCTCTCTCTCTCTCTCTCTCTCTCTCTCTCTCTCTCTCTCTCACATCACTCACACTAAATAATATACACACACATATATATATATATATTTTTAATATATATTTATAATTTAATATATATATAAATTTTATTTCATAAAATTGAAATCAATATTAAATATGCATAATAATAATTTATAATAATAAATAATAATTAACTATATAAAATAATTATTTTTTTATTTTAATTCTTAATTTTTTTTATTTTACTGTTTAGAGATAAAATTTATTTTTATTTTATTTTTTGGGTTTAGGGTTTAATTCTTAAAATTTATTTATTTTTATTTTAGGATTTAGGATTTATAAAAAATAAATTTTAAGAATTAAATTATAAATTCTAAACCTAAATTCTAAACTCTAAAATAAAAATAAATAAATAAATTTTAAGAATTAAACTCTAAATCCTAAAATAAATAAATAAATAAATTTTATCCTAAACACTAAGGTAGCGTTTGGTAACATTTACGTTTTTGGTTTATGTTTACAAAAATTTTATAAAGCTGGTTTACATTTATTTTAGAAAAACATAAATTACAAGCGTGTTTTTTCATTTTTTTCAAATAATTTTTTCTATTAAATTTTTTCCAATTAATTTTTCTCAAAAATTTTTTACAAATCACGTTTTTCCAATTAATTTTTTTTCAATTATTTTTTTAATTAATTTTTTTCAATTATAATATGTGTGATCCCATTGTCATAAATAATAAATATAAATATAAATATAAATATTTTAGGCTTGAACAAACATATTTTTTAGTTTACGTTTTAAATTTTTTAGTTTACGTTTTAAAATGAAAAAAAAACACGTTTGTAATTTTTTTTTTTTTTTTTTTTTAATTTATGTTTTAAATTTTTTTTAAACATTTTATTCAAACCAAACACGTTTGTAATTTATGTTTTTCTAAAAATAAATAGAAACCAATTTATAAAATTTTTGTAAACATAAACCAAAAACGTAAATGTTACCAAATGCTACCTTAGTGTTTAGGGATAAAATTTATTTATTTATTTATTTTAGGATTTAGGGTTTAATTCTTAAAATTTATTTATTTTTATTTTAGAGTTTAGAATTTATAATTTAATTCTTAAAATTTATTTTTTATAAATCCTAAATCCTAAAATAAAAATAAATAAATTTTAAGAATTAAACCTAAACCTAAAATAAAATAAAAATAAATTTTATCTCTAAACGATAAAATAAAAATAATTAAAATTAAAATAAAAAATAATTATTTTATATAGTTAATTATTATTTACTATTGTAAATTATTATTATGCATATTTAATATTGATTTCAATTTTATGAAATAAAATTTATATATATTAAATTATAAATATATATTAAAAATATATATATATTAAAAATATATATATATATATATATATGAGTGAGTGTGTGAGTGAGTGATGTGTGTGAGAGAGAGAGAGAGAGATAGTGTGACTTTGGTGTTGGCAGTGTGCTGATAAACTCGTGGTTCAAAACCACGAGTTCAAAAGATTTTTTTTTAAATCGTGGTTCAAAATAGCGAGTTTAGAAGAAAAAAATTAAATTCTTTCAAAAATTGATTTAGTATTTTATTTAGGGAAATGCCCCTATGATGCCTGCCTTAGACCAATTACTTTTACCATCGTCTTGAATCCATTGACACCTCAAAATGATAAACAAACTTTCCAAAGGGTTACTAGTGAACCTAAGTTATAAATAATTAATTCTTAAATTTATTATTTAATAACTTTACCCTAATGCATTTATGCTGCGAAGCTAAATCAACAGTTTCCGTCCACTATTTACTTTAGACACAGAAAAACCCAATTAAAAACATTTAGAGAAAATGCTATTATCTATTTATTACCCCACCAGACAAGGACTAGCATCTTCAGAAAAAACAAAAATAAATAAATTAAACAAAATTAAAAAAGTACCTGAGAAATGCCAGCATAGCGTGCAAGTCCCCATGCAGCTTCTTTCACAGCCAAAGCAGAAGGACCACAAGGAATGCTGACAACTGTGCGCCTACAAATTTCATACAGATGCAAACAAAGTACAAGATGTGATATTTCCTTTTCCATGCCAGCTTTCAGCCAGAAAGTTTCACATAAGCATCAGAAGAAGCCAGTTTACAAAAATGTAAAATAGCTTACCACTTTGCGAAGCGAGCGCCTTGTTTATAATACTCAGCAGATCTAGAAGCCAATCCATCTAATCCCTGGCACCAAGATTCATTGTTGGATCCTGGTAGAGGAACCAAACCCTAGAAACATGTGTGGAAAAAAAAAAGGAGAGAGTTAAATTAATAACAAGACAAGGATATGCAAAAGAAAAATCGTTAGCAACAAGACATAATATTGCAAAATGATTACACATAATTGAAAGTATACCTTATCGACTTTGATACCAGGTACGATATTCTCATCACGCAAGCAATCCACAAACTTCTTCCCATCTGTTGTTGACTGGTAAAGTGTCTCCTCAAAGAGAATAGCACCAGAAATATATTCACCCAGGCCAGGAGTGGTCAGCAAAAGCTGTCTGTAAGCCTGTCGGTTGACTTCCGTATTGTCCAGTCAATGGATGCTAACCTCTTCCCACAGGTGGCATTTGATTCATCAATGGCAAGGATGCCACGACCAGGAGATGCAATAGATTTCTAAACCATCAACAAAAGAAACCAATGGCAAATAAGCACCATATTTGCAAATTCATACTCACCAATACACAAATTGTGTCACAGTTAAATAGGCTAGCAAGCATCCAAAGAAAGTGGAAATACCATAATCTAAAACAATATTCTCGATCGCAAACCATATAACGCTATAGATATATTTTATTTATTTATTAATATAAGATATAATATTATCAATTAAAATGTTATTAATATTATTTTTATAGTTATAGTGGTATAAACTAAAAATGTGAAATATTTTATAGTTATAATGATATAAAATAAAAAATCTTGCATTTTTACAGTCAAGACTAACATGCAAATGGAGTTAATAGATGAGATGAAATTACTACCCTTTGATATTATGTACATAATTACATATATTAATAATCCAAATATATTTTTACAGTTGACCGAAAATAATGACTTTCTTATCCGACATAACTTAAAAAAATTACACTCACAATCTCTGTGCACCTTCTCTTCTTCCAATCTCTCACTTGCTTTTCTCCTACTCTCATCTTTCTCACCCCACAGCCATCACTGCCACCTCCCTCTCTCCATTCTCCCTTTCTTTCATCTCCCTCTATACCCTAATTTTGACCAACACCACACAATGCCCAACACAACCACTCAAATCCACTTCCAATCCCAACCCACCCATTAATTCCAACTACTAGCACCACCAATACCCACCACTAGAACCATTCGCACACCAACCCATGTTTGTTTCCCAAGATCAGCAGGTTCATTTGTTGGTAATTTGGTAAGAACCTTAAAAATTGGACAATGAAAGGCTTCTTCGCACCTCTACCCATTATCTTCCACCTCTCGTGACACCACCTTCCAATCATTGCCTCCAACAACCACCGCCAACACCAAACTTGCATTCAATCACAACTACCTCTCTCTCTCTCTTTCACACACAGCAGCAGCGTCACCACAACCACCAACCCCCCCTCTCCCCATCATGGTCTCCATCTCTCTATGGGCCAAGAAAACCAAATCACCCACCAATGGTCTACTGATTTTCATGCCAGAGTTCTTTGCTCTATTCTATAGTTTCAATTCCCTCTCTCAGCATTTGCTTCATTGTATAACTACTCTGGTAACCACATGTCAGTCGCTTCGATTCTTCCTTCCCACTTCACTCTTGTATAATCGCGTGTATATCTACATATAGGCTCTATTTGGTGTAGTTTTTGGAACTATTTATAGCCTTTTTATTTTGAGTGTTTGTCTCAGATTGTTTAATGCAACTTTTGCTTATAGCTATGAGTAAAAAATAGCTTAGATAAGATAAAAAAAAATTAATTTTCTGGAAGCTGGGGAAGGGAGCTTTTAGCTTTTGTTTTCTTATTGTGAACTTTTAGCTTCAAAAAAACTACCCCAGACACTTCAACATTTACATAGAAATGAAATTACAACATAATTAAACTCAAATGCAAATATGGGCTTAAAATTACGACATAAAATCCCACACTTCAACTAAATATTATGACATAATCAATACATATAATTGAATCAATTCCATACCAGCTCCAAATTAGAGAAATGTTGTGAAAGTCTATTCTTTCTTAAAAGTATGGCACACACTCCACAAATGCATTTTATTTGCCTCTCAATTAAATTTTTAATTTTTAATCTTTTGGGAAATTAAAAACATGACAGGAGGAATTATGTGTATATCAAAGAAACAATACAGTTAGTAGCAAAGAAAGAGGTGAGCCAGAACGTATCATCTTTGTAACCAGCAAGACAAAGAGAAAGCATACAATCATGGAATTTTGAAACTGAAAGTTGAACCAGTTCTTTGATTCAAGAAATGTTTGTTAACTTGGTTTATACATTAGCACTTGCAGATAATTAAAACAAAATTAATTTAAACTGCATAAAAATTACTTTTCTAAGGAAATTTTGAAATAGAAAAAGGCCTAACCCAGCTTCACTTTGGGTTTGCAACAGAAGGGTATAGATGAAGAAAAGCCTTTGCCAAATATTCACCACAAGTTTCTGTATGAAGCCGAGATCACTACCTTCCAAAAAATTATAATGATAGGGGAAATGCCTATGCTTTATTCTACTTTCCCAGTTTAAAAAAAAAACGTTATATGGAAACAACCCTTTGGGTTTGCAGGCTCATTTAAAGCTATGTCACACTTTTTCTTGCCCAAATTGCCCCTATGCAGCTTCCCTGTCTTTTTCCTAGGGTAAATTGCACTGACCTCCCTTGAATTAAAAATGTATATATATATATAGTATGCGCCCACAATTTTGGCATAATTACACTTATCTTTCTTTTTAGTAAGGTAAAATGGACTGAAACCAACGCAAATTGTGTCAAAATACAAAAATAGATACTGTAAAATATACATTTTCATATACCAAAAGATGGCAACATCATTTTTATCCGTATAACTACAAATTTATGGATGAAAAGGGGACTAAGTGCCATGCAAATTAAACCGTGAGAGCTCAATGTAGTTATGTTAAAAACTGTGGAATTTAAATTATTTTCTCCAAATCTCAAGGAGGTCAGTGTAATTTACCTTTTGTTTTATTTCAAATTCTCATTTCTTCAGTTTTTTTCTTCCATCTACATTTAGCTTCTCTTTTTTTTCTTTTCTTTTTTTAATTTGACACCACTGAAAAGAAAATACTAATTACGACAATAAATAAATAAAGGGTGAATTACACTAACAGTCCCTATAGTTTGGAACTTGTGTCATTTTGGTTCTTGACTTTTCAATTGTGATACATTTGATCCTGAATTTTGAATCCTGTTCCAAATAAGAACAATTGAAGATATCATTAGATTTTTTAAGGATAAAATCATTAATTTGATAAAATATAAACTAATTTGACAAAAATAAATGTCAAATAAACATTTTTTATTTTTTAAAAATTATTTCTACCCACTAAAAATAAAATAATGTAAAATTGAAAAATGTTTGAGACATTTATTTATTTTTTTTATTAAATTAATTTTTATTATGTGTTTAGATGATAATCATGTAAAATAAATTTTTAAAAATTAATTATGTAATTTTTATTAATTTTTATCAATCTTACATAATTTTAACATTGGTGGATAAAAATAATTTTTTAAAAATTAAAAATATTTTTTTGATATTTATTTTTATTAAATTAGTGTATATTTTATTAAATTGACGATGTTGACCTTGAAATTAAACAATGGTATTCAATTCTCCTTGTTTAAAATAAAATTTAAAATTTAAAATCAAATGTATCACAATTGAAAAGTTCTGGACCAGAGTGACATCAGTCACAACTATAGGACTGTTAGTTAATTTGCCCATAAATAAATAAAAAGAAAAAGATTAAACGGTTTCATTTCACAACTTCCAATAATTAAATCAAACCATAAAAAAACAAAAACAACAACGGTCCACTCATACAAAAAAAAATTACAATAAAATAGTTGAAAAATCAAAATTCTAGTACTACAGCACAGCGATGCACAGATAAAACATAGTAGATAGATAGACAGATGTATATGTATGTTTGTATGCAGGTATAGAGGGCTCACGGCGGTTTTGACAAGTTCGTCGGAGTAAGATCCGGCGCGCACGACGGAGACACGGCGAGTGGCGAATCGGCAGGAGGAGGACGATCCAGGGCGTTGATTCAAGGATTGTTGACCGATCCACTGTGAGGACGATGCGTTTAACTTCACTAAACTCGAACACGCCATGTCTGCCAATATCCTACCAACGTCAATGGCAACTGATCGATCGGAAGCGATCTCTCTCTCTCTCCCCCTTCTGTTGTGTGTGACTTTTTTTTTTTTTTTTTTTTCTCTCTGTCTCTATCTCCACTGGTGCTGTGTCCACAAGGAAGGAGATTGAAAATATATTTGTTGAGGCAGGCCGAACAAAACAGATTTCGTTTTTGGGCGCTTTCTCGTAGGGTCCGCACTATAACAAATTAATAAGCATACGACATCCAACATGCGGAACTACCGAACAGTATTGTACTATTGTGCTTTGCATGAAGGTCAAGTTTGGCATCTATTAAATAATATAAAAAGTTAAAAAATTATTATTTTATTTAAATCAGATCATTTTATTTAAATTATATCACTTCTCTAACACATTATATCAAATTTAACCCAAATCCGACCTATATAAGTTAATAAGTCAAAAAATACACTTTTTTAGAATATCTCAAACCAACCCTAAATCTTATTTTGATTTTTAGATATGAAATAATAAGTAGGTGGTTGGAATCAAGATTCCTTACTTGCATTTCCTCCTTACATTTTCTACTTGCAAGTTCATTAGACCTATTTTTACGCTCAATTTTGATAATTCGAACCGTTCATATTTTAAGATTTGTTCAGTATATTATATCTGTAAAAAATCAAGTTGATCGAATATCAGAAAATATATGTTCGGAAAACTGTTTATTAAATTCTTTAAAAAAATAGTTTTTAGTTTGAGTTTTCCGAACACATGTTTTCTGATATCCGATCAACTTAATTTTTAACAGGTATGATATACTGAACAAATCTTAAAATATGACCGGTTCGGATTATCAAAATTGGGCCTTAAAGTGGGCCCAATAGGCTTGCAAGTAAGAAATGTAAGGAGGGGATCCAGATTCGGTTGGTATGTATGTACTAAAAAAGTATATATATATATATATATATATTTTTGTATATATATATTTACGTCACATCAATCAATATCTATTAACATCTACTCTCTACTTTTTCTAGCCACTTTCTTTAACTTTCTATACATTTTTTTTATTATAAAAAGTCAAAAAATACATTTATTTAGAACATTCCAAACCATTCCTAAGAGTCAATTCTTGTATTTTTAGTCAAATTTTACTTTAATTTCTGCACATAAAATTATGACAGTCAACTCATCAAATCTAAACTTTGATCTCTATATAAATATCAATATTCCCTTTCTGTTACTCAATTATTTGAATATTTAATAGAATCTAGTCACGTGATAAGAATGTGACTACGATATGAGGGTATAGAAGAAAAATCATCTGTATTTTTTACTAATACATACTTTATTTCAAAATTTACATCAAAATATGACTGTATTAGACTAAAAGAAAATGCAGATTGTGAACAATTAAGAAGATGAATTACGATTTTGTATAAATTAGAATCACAAAATTCTAGTTTTTACGATAACACAGTCTTCTGTCTATTCAAAAACTCTATTTTCTTCCTTTTTCGTCTTAATTTTTACTATACTAACATGTATATATATATATATATATTATAATTTTCATGTGCTTATCAAGTAATATAAAGTGTATTGATGGAAAACGTAGATGATTTTTCTCTCTTACCCTTATTTCGTAGTCACATTTTTGTTACATGACTGGATTTTGTTAAAGATTCAAAAATGAAATATGAAGAGGGATATTGACATTGACATTTGTATAGGAACCAAAGTGAAATTTGAGTAAAAGTGCAGGAGGTTGACTGTCACGATTTCATGTGTAAGGACCAAAGTATGATTTGACCAAAAGTGTAGGGGGTTGATTGTCATGATTTTATGTATAGGGGTCAAAGTGAGATTTAAGTGTAGGAGTGCAAAATGTAATTTATTCAAATTTTTTTGGACATTCATTCATGAAAATTTTTATTTACACAACAAAAAGGGGAAATTCTATTTTTACCCACCTGATAAACTCAGGGCACACACTTAATGAAAAATTAATTTAATGACAATTATATCTTAATTAAAAATTACTATAATAGACATCTCTCAAAACTCCTAATATTATATACATAAATTCTCTATACACATCTTTTAGGAACAAAAATATCTCAATATACACATTTTGAATAAAAACAATTAAACCCTAATTTTTATATTGTGGTCACTTTGCTTGTGACTTGGTGTAAATTTATATATATATATATATATAAAACTATTTGGAAATTCAGTGCCGAATAAACAAAAATATTTCAGAAACGAATTGCCAAAATTAAAGAATTAATTCAGAACTATTGAACCGAAAAAATATATCATATTAGGATCGAAATTTTATATTTTGTTGAATTGAATAAGTCAAAATTGTACACATTGTTTGGTTATTAGGTTACGAATTCATAAACAAATTCCACACCCAATGTCGAGAGCTCCAACGTCGACCATGGAAAAATCAATGTTTTCTATGCCAATGGAGTCTTGAGATATATCCGAAAATGGTAAATGTAATAACAAAATGATAAATGTAATAAGAAAATGGAAATATTTCTTACCTTAAACAAAGGATTCAATAGTTAATGGAGATTCAATAAAGCTTTTTAAGTTCTTCAATGGAGGTGAAGAAAGTTCAAAACTTTTTTTTTTCCCCTCTGTTTGAGTGAAGTCAAAGTCTTCACATAAATGGGTGGAACTATAAATGTCAATTAAGGTCAATTAAAGTGTGTGCAAATAGGGTAAAGTGTGTGTACCATTTATGAGTGAAGGATGTAATTGTAATTTTAAAAGTATGGATTGAGAAAATTAGTTCATAATCAAATTAATAGGGGTGTGTAGTGCGAAAAGATTTGCCTTGAGTTTATCAGGTGGGTGGAAATAAAATTTCCCAACAAAAAGAGTTCATTGCACCTAAATTTTTTAAAAAAAAAATATTATTACACTTTTTCCCTTTTTAAAATTACTAAAAAATCCTTCAAAATCTTGACCCTAATTTCTCAGCACACCCACATTTTCCCACCATCTCTACCAGCCACCATCATTGCAACTGCCTTTAGTGACCCATATTTCCATCCCCGACGAGCCCTTCTGCCGTTTCTATCACCTCCGACGCCAAAATCTTACTGGCAATTCAATCCATTCTCCATTCAACGTTGCCTCTCGTTGACCCTTCTCATTCTCTATCGCCTCTTGCAACCACCCCTTGCCTATCTTGACCCACCTCTCCTTACTCCTCTTTCTCAACCTTGCACCCCTTTAACATCGCGAATACAGAGAGATAGATAGAAAATGACAACTCTAGAAAGAAGAAGAAAGGGAGGTGACGACAAGGTCAAGGATGATGGGTTGCGATCGCAATAGCTAGGGTCACATATGTTAATTGTAATGCCCAAAAAAATAATGACAACAAATATCTGCTTGACTCTCAACAGATATGAGGAAGCTTACTAACATTAATCTTTCAAATCCCATTATCATTTCTAAAACTATCGTTTATTCATTGATATGCTTTGAACATTACAATAGCGTAACATGCATTAATACGTTCAACAATCCTAGATTATGAATCTATAGCATGTGACTGATATATAAAATAAAAATAAATAAGTACACATTCATGCCTTAAAGGTTACATGTTTCCAAGATGATACTTGATCATAACAAAGGTAGGCCAAAGCCAAACACAAGAAAAGCCCTAGGCTTGTACAAAAGAAATTTACAAAACAAAAAGAAAGCAGGCCTTGACTCCATAGTCCTCCTAAGCTAACTTGTGAGAGGCATATCATTAACACTTAAAAGTTGTTTTCCGTAGAGTGATGAATGTATATGAAATGCCATTTAAAAAACATGTGTTTTCCTCCTTATTAAACAATGTTATTCCAAGTTCAATTTACAATTGATAAGCAGTTATCTTAAAACAAAAAGCAGAATGATAAATACATGCATTGAGAATCCCTAGGTACTTGTCTGTAAGTTAGTACAAACACTACCAAAAGCCATTTAACTGGTATAATTAGAAACTTAAAAGAGTAAGATGTAATTTCCAGAACCGTGCAATTTTAAGTAAACTTTAAGGGGTGTATTCGTAATTTATCTTTTTTGTTTTTTTAGTAGTTAAAGTTTAGGTACTATTAACCCCTACATTTCTTCTTGAGTGCTACTATTAGCACCTACCTTTTTATTTTGGATGTGTTATCTCAATTTGTTAAATATATATATATATCTAATTTTTTCATCAAAAAATTCACTATCACAACCAAATAATCAAGTATTGAAATTCAACCGGTCTTTTCATCTATAATCTCATAAAGAAATAATTTTTTTTTTAAAAAAAAAACCATTGTACATATATAGAGCTCCATTACATAAATGCGGGGAAAAAAAAACACAACTTATATTAAAATTTTGTCTTTCCCTAGAAACATTTTTTGACTTTGATCAAACTTCCAAAATATCATTCGTTGAGCACTAGCCACCTTCGAAGTATCGTTTTGTGTAAGTCTCTCAACTCCTTATGCACAATTCCCATCTTATTTTTGTAGCTTCTTTGTGTGAATATCATTATTCTAAACAATATATTAAAAATATTATACAAATTAAGCCTTTGTTAAGAGAACAATAAAGCATATCATAATATTCACAAACAAAGGCATCCAAATAAATAAATGAATTGTGTCAATATTTACCTGACTAAATTGGTTTATAACATCGACACTTTGCAACATAGTTGTAAATGGAATATTTTCAAAGTCCATATCCTACGCATAGAAATAGTTTATACTTTAAATTAATTATGACCATAATTTTAAGTATAAATAGTAGATATTTTAATTTTGTGAATCAATATAAATGTTCAATAGCTGAATATGCATGGTCCATGGCGGTAAGATTGACCATATATGTTGGCATCTCTTTGGTCTTACAGTGGTCGCCTGGGCATAGCCCCACCAAGCCATGGCTTAGGGCCTCCCAAAATAGACACATAACAAGGGGTCTCACCTATTACAGTTTAGTATAATATATTAGGCATGTTTTAAGTCCAAAAAAAAAAAAATTTAAAGAAGGCCTAAACTAACTTAGAATAAATTGACTCATTAAAAATTAAAAGACTCGTTCAAAATTAAAAGGCCCATTCTTTCTCCTATCTAATTCCTAACCCTAACTCTTAAGTTAATTTTTCCAAAAATTTGAAAGAAGCGGCACAATAGAGCACTAACGAATTTTTTAAGAATTCAGAGCAAATATGATTGATTTATTTGCTTCTAAAAATGCAAGAAGAGCGAGGATCAAGTGATACTTATTAATTGTTGTAATGTAATGCTAAGTATTTTTTTGTGATTTTGACAAAAATCTTTTGTCCTTTACCTTCAAAAAAAATTTCATTGAATGAAAAAAAAAAATGTAAAAGTCCCCAAATGATCTAGTGATATTTATTAGTTAATTATCGGCTTTGGGCCGCGGAAATCTCAGGGCCGGGCCTGGTCTTACATAAAGGGACTCATTTGGTGGTTGGAAGATTGTTGTATCATATGTAACACCAAGTAAGGCATGTGATGCTCCTTGCTTTACTTGTTTTGAGTTTATTGAGTATGTGCACAAATCACAAATAACTTACAACATAAGAACTTTATTAAAAAAATATCATTACGGATGAGAATGTAACATTTATTAAGCAAGTAAATAGTTTCTCACGCGAAGTTGATGCATCCTTGGACGGTTTTGTCTTGCACCTTTCAAAATGCCCTTTAAGTCTAGTGTTTCATACACCTTTCGATCTCGCATGTGGGGAATCTAACACTGACATGTTAGTGGTATCACATTGTATGCCTTGATCTTCTTCAACATGCACATCTGTACCCAATTTCAAGTTTGCAAACTCTTTTTCAATTTTTTCATCAAGTTCTACAAATATCTTTTGGCAAATGCTCTTAAGACTATCATTCCCTTGACTCTTGTATATAGATGTATTAGCTATACATATCATACTATTACGCCATATGATCTCAGCCTCTTTACCATTTGCAATGGAATTGATACCTTGTTCATAAGCCATCATCCATTTCTTAGCATCTTTTGTCCAACGTTTCAAAATATATTGACTTGGAATTGAAGTCAAATTTTTTATACTAAAAGCCCTCAATGCATGACAGCAAAGAACTTCTAATGATTCAAACTTCTTACAAGAACAAGAAATGTTGCTAGTGAGACGATCAAAGTGAACAATACATACCCTTTCATTATTTTTTTCTTTCAACTTGAAGACATCAACTGTATCTTGACAATTGACTTGCTTCCACACCATTGCAAGACTATTGAGAAATTCATTTTCAAATAATTTAAAAATCTTATAAGTGTAAACTTGAGTTGCATGACCCAAAATACTACTTTTTCTTACTGCATTTTGTGGGTCACCTTACATCGAAAATCTTCATCCAACTTTGAAGAACGCATACCTGCCACTAAATTGTCATATTCAATAACAAACTTAGTGAGGCTAGTTGTTTTACTTACCATGTTATTCAAAACATTATTTGTACTTTGACTCCTTGAGAAAGCTTTAAATTCAGCGATGAAACTGTCCTTAGTGAATGCAATGCTCCACTTGTGTCGAATCTTGTACATCATATTAAGCCATCAATGACTCTCCAAAGTAAACTTTTGTATCATTTTATCCTAAGTCTGTTGAAATTCTAGCACAAAATCACAATATTTTTGGCACTTGTTGAAAAGGTACTTGAACTCTGTGTTAGTATTTAACTCCCCCAAATGAGAAGGAGCAATTTTCGAAATATGCCACAAACATAGTTGATGATTTGTATTTGGAAACACCGCCTCAATAGCATTAGACATGGCTTGATCTTGGTCAGTAAAAATTGTTATCGGATACCAATTTCCCATTGATTCTAAAAATGATTTAAAACATCATATAAATGAATCAGTGGTTTTATCCAAAAGGAAAGCATAACCAAACATCACATTTTGCCAATAGTGGTTAACGCCAACAAATGGAGCATAAATCAATACTTATTGGTGCGATAGGTGGTATTGAAAACAACCGCATCTCCAAAGCAATCATAATCAACCCTTGATCTCCCATCTCTCCAGAAAAAATTAGTCATACAATTTCTTGATCTACTTGAACTATGAAAAAGAACATGGGATATTCTGTATGTATATGCTTAAAATGATTCAATAGGCTTTGAGCATCTCCAGCACTAATCATCATCATCTTTTGCTTGTTCACATAATTATACCAATCCCTTTTGGTAAAACCCACATTTTCACAGCCTCAAATTTCTTCTCGTAGATACGAATAAGCATTCTTTGTACTTGTACCCGTATTTACCATAGAATCAATCACACCTGTCTTCAGTTTTGAAATGTGACAAGTAGATCTTAGCAAATGTTGCTCTGATTGTAATGCAAGTTCATGATTATGTTCAAGATTGAAGGCAATAACCCTCCAAATTCCATTTTCAACAATGAAACGAATGAATTGCAACCAATTCTAGTCTCCATCCTATTCAATTTTTTTCTCTTCCCAAGGGTCTTCATCTGCTTTAAAACCTCTTTAGAATATAAAAAATTCATGTTGCCTTATTTTCTTTAATTCACTATAATATCTTGGCTTTCCTTTTCGAATACTAAAACTCATTTGTAATGCATAATTATTGTATATACCATATGCTTCGTCTTCACTATATACCACCTTATCTAACAAATTGTCATCACTATTTTCTTGCCTTGCAACAAACATGCAGCCTCATTGATTTCTTTCAGTATCACTATGAGTGTTAATTTTTGCAATAATTTTTGTATTAAATTTTAGAAACTACAATCATATTTGTTAGGCTTATTTATTTTGATGATTTATTTAATTATGCTTTAATTTATTTGAAAGAGAAAAATAGAATCCAAAATTTATTTTGATGATTTATTTAATTATATTTTAATTTATTTAAAAAAGAAAAATAGAATCAAAATTTATTTTGATGATTTATTTGAAAGAGAAAAATAGAATCAAAATTTATTTTATCCCATTATTTCTCACCTAAACATTTATCCTAAATTTTGTTAGAATGTATTTAATATTTGATTAAATCAGGAGTTCAAATAGCCCAAAACAGAGGTTCAAACAGCTCAGCACAGCAGCAGTTCAAAAAGTTCAAATTAGTAATGATGGAGTACAACGACTATAAACGGCTATAAATTCAAATGAGTATAAACAGCTATAAACGAATATAAATTCAAATGAATACAACGACTATAAACGGCTATAAGTTTCATTATATATACCAAAGCCTCTAATGTAAACAAGTGACAAAAAATCAGAAAATATTCTTTAATCTATAATCACTTACATCTATTCTCTGAAAAATTATCTGAGAAGTGTTCTTCAAATTTTGTTTACATCCTCTTTCAGAAATTATACACTAAGACGTATAGCTTTAAGCCTATCTTTCCTGTTTGAGGTTTACAGAAAAACCAGAGCTTCATTTTGTATATCCATCTGGGAGAGATATTTATTGTAAGCTTGCTTTGAAAGTAAAAATACCATTTCATCTTGTAAAAGTGTTGCAAACACTGTATTCTTGAAATCTTGAGAGTGATTGTGAATCATCTAAGATTTACAAGGGTTTGGGCTTGTGAAGTCTGTGTAAAATCTATGGAGGATTGCTCCATATTTATGAGGTTGCTAGCACTCCTGTGAAGTTAGAAGATAGTGAAAAATCTCAAATGAAGCTTAAGGAGTGGATGTAGGCTTGGTTGAAGCCAAACCACTATGAATCTGTTTATCTCCTCTTCCCTAATCTTTTTACTTTCCTACTACTGCTATACCTATCTAATATTCATGTGTTAATCATTTGATTTACCCTATATGTTAGTTATACTTCATTGTTATTTCTTTGGATCATTTCTTTGCTAAGTTTATCATTGTGTTTGTTAATAATTTGTTGTACTAGTAGTTAATTTTATTGGGGTATTATTAATTGTAATTTGTAGAAACCTAATTCACCCCCCTCTTAGGTTGCTTTTTGGGTAACAATATTTTTATAACGACTATAAAAAATGTTAAGACATAGCGTAGTATGGTATGCCTTATTTAAGGCCTAAATCATGAGCAATTTTTTCATGTTGGGAGAGTATGGCCAAGGTGGTGCCTTTTACCAATTTGATTGATAAGGATTCATCAATTTATATTGATATTTGAGAAGACAACATAAAAAGTTAATAGTTATGATTGGTGGGAAGTAATATTGTTACGTAATACTCTCTTAAAACTTAATATATATTTTTAAATTACACTTAATTGCAAAAATTTTCTAAGTTAAACACAAATAATATTACGGAAAACTAAATGTCATATCAATATAATATAAGTTCTTTCCAAACTATCTAAAGGATTATCTAAAGTTCTTCTAAACTTTTTTGATATTTTAGTCAATTTTTTTGTTTACTTTTGGATACATCAAGATTATATGCATCTAAAAAGTAACTTTTTTTTAACTAAACAATAAATAAATAAAAAAACTTCACCAAAAACAAATGAAACCCAAACAAAAATGCACACATAATTTTGTTCGGATTTTTATTTATTTTTAGTAATTTTTTTATATACATTTTAGTCAATTTATTTTACTTTTTAAATGCATCTAGAGTGTATTTAAAAAGTACCCAAAAAAAAAAAATGATTATCATATAAAAAGTCATTAAAAACAAACGAAAAATCATCTTAAAAATAGTATTTGAAAAATCAAACAAACACAACATAAATATCATCATACCAATATAAGCCATTCTAAAACTATCTAAATAATTATCAAAAGTCATGTCAAAAAATATGCCACAAATCATAATTATTTTTAAAAAATTAATAAAACATACCTTTTTTTTATTTCAAAATCTTCATCTTCCAACACTTTGTTATACAGCATAGTGTCAAAAATTAGGACATGCTATAAGAAATTACACTTTTTGCCAACCCTACTAACACCATGGTAAAATGGAGCATTCTAAATGGTGCGGAGCACCACATAAGATAAATGAGTTGGTATTCCCGGAGTAGTGAATAATTTCCTGTCTTTCTATGGTAATTTAAGTATAGTAACCTACTATATACTAATGTGTGACCCAAAATAAAAATAAAAATTAAGCTATGAGTTAATACGAAATGTCCACATGATGAGCATTTGTAACTCAAAGTCGAGACAAACTTATCACATAAATAATACCAAACTGGACCTTTAATTTTTCATTTATATTAAAGACACTTCTAGCACAACTTCTAATATTAAACAATGTCCACCACTCTAGCATTCAAATATAAGTTAATGGAGTGGCATCGACTTGTTATGAAAATTTAATTCTACTAACCGTAACACCTCAAATTTTATTAACCAAAAACATTAACAAATCTCCTTATTCAAGTCAGTTTCCATGGTATAATGTTGGATGCCAAATAAATTGAATTAAAGTCCTCTTTCATTGATAAATGCAATGATAATATGTTTAGTACAATTAATTACAAAACATGCCCTTAGGCTTATATCGACAATTTAAATAACAAACTATGTAAAACGAAAAGAATGTATTCTTTTTACAACTCATTGGCATTTCACCAGTTACCTTTAAGTACATAATTCTTCTTGAGTCCTTGGCAAAGCATCCGACTCTGCACCTGAAAAATAGTTCCACAATTATGACGAACACAAAGATTTAGTAGGGATTTACAATGATTTGAAACAATATGGTCTATAAATATATGTGATCATGAATGTCTTCGAATGATAATTAGATATGTATATATATAGTGTCCTTTTATACCCAAAATAACGTACATAGATGTCTAGTTTTTCCCAAAAAAATCCCACTTTAACATTTTCAAAAAACTCATTTCTTATCTTTTCGTTTTATCATTAACGATTCGAAAGAATTATTCTCATCTCTTTTAACCATTGAACATCCACATACCATAATCCACATAACATCAATTATACACACCTACATCTATCATACTATCTAACAATTACCGGGATCCAATTCTTTATGAGACAAATCCATTTATTCACAACACTAGTTCATTTACACACACTTCCATCCAACTTAAGATCATTAAAATAATTTAACTACAACCACTATCATAATAATGTTACATTCTCCCACATACCGGGCTCATCACGGAAGGGCAATTAGGCACCTTTTATTTTACCACAAACTAATCTCAACAATTCATCAATTCTACAACACACTTTATCGAGCACAAACCCAAAAGGTAAGTGAACCCTATCTCAATGCGCTAGGTTTTTCCGGTCATTATTAGGAAGGAATGCAGAACCTCCACACGATTTACCGGGTGCAAATCGGAAGGAATTGCTATCTTAATGCACCACGCTTTACTAGTTACAAGCCGGAAGAAACGGATACTTTGAATCATTCAATATCACACAATTTATTGGGTCTGAACTGGAAGGAATCGTAACCTATCTCAAAGCGTCACGCTTTACCAGGTGCTAATTGGAAGGAAACAGACCCTGTAAATAGCACTTCCATCCGTCAACTCATTATATTATCACATCATTCTAAGTTATGAAATTTAATCAACATCACATAACTTATACCACCTATTCTACAACAATTAATATCATCCTCCACCGATGGCCAAGGACAAAACCCCTACACTTTTAATGACATGAGCTCTTACAACTGAAATTATGTGATTTCTATAAAATTTCCATTCACCCATATCAACACCCTTTTACTAGAGTTAGATCAACCAAAACATAATATTTATGAGAAGCCGTATTTAATTATCCTTAAAAGAAAATAAATGAATAAATTAATTAATTTTACCTAGAGTCTATCTAAAATATATATATTAGTGTATAAGCTAGTTTTAAATTAATCCAATTAAATCACTAACAAAGACATTATTAAGAATAATAATTTTGTGGATATTCAATATTTGTTGTTCATAAATTATTTTAATAAGGATTCAACATGATAATTATTCTTACTAAATACCTTAGTTAAAAATCTTAGTGTATCAATTTTAAGAAACCCACACAAAAAAAAAAAAAACAGAAATAGATTTTCGGAGGTAGTAGAATGCCACTTGCTTGTTTGCATGTCAATAGAGGGAATAAGACCCCATTATGCTTCTTGGATTTGGAATATTGGATTAGACTTGAGAGAGAGAGAGAGAGAGAGAGAGAGAGAGAGAGAGAGAGAGAGAGAAAGCCTCAACATGTAATCCATGCATATATATATATGCATGCTAGAGAAGTAAAGGAAATCTGCAAGCAGCGAAGTTGAGTAAAAGAATAAGAGGAGGAGGAGATTAAGAAGGTTGCATATTTTCTTACCATTTCATTGTTCCATTTCAACTCTACAATTAAGTAAGAAAACCCTCTCAACCCACTCATTTTTTTTAAAGTTAAAATTTCATATTGTGTTCCTAGCAACATTTATAGATAGAATTTTATTTATAGTTGTATATAAATTTTGTGATTTTTATATCAAATATTTGAAGATATTGGTAGTATTAAAGTCATGGTATTATTGTGGAAAGAGGCTTGCATGTGTAGTTTATACCATTAAAGAGAGGATTGAAGATTTTATTTGGCCCTTAAATCTGCCAAACAGTTGTATGAATTTTTAGATAATTTTATACTCAAAATTTCAAGATCATTTTTTCTACAAAGTTGTTGAGAATGATATCTAGTTCATCCACGAAGTTTTGAAACAATTATTGAATTTTGTACGAGTTTATATAAATTTTTAACCAAATCTGGAACTGTAAGACAAATTTTACTCTATGTTGGAAAAATCATTAAAAATTCTATATTAAACCAAATCTAGTAATTTCTAAATAAAAAAATTAAATTTGACAGGTCTAGTTTCATAATAAATTTTTAGATTATGAAGTTGATTTATAAATTTAAGTATGGAATTAATTTAAGAAAATGTGAAAAATCTGTGTCATAAACTTTCTTAGAATTTTTCAGAATTATTTACAATTTATTTTTAGAAAATGCTTTCTGAAAAATGACCATAACATATTTATTTAGTATTTTTCAAATTTATATGAATTTTAGAGTTGTATAAGTAATTTATTTATAATTTTAATTACGAGATATACATTCTGAAAAATTCTGGCAGATTGAGGAAGAATAAAAAATTATCTCTTAAATTATTTATTTGGACTAAAATTTAATATTGTGCTAGTTTAATCTTGTAAATTAAAAATCCATGCATGTGTGTGATTTTGGTTTATTTCTTTTGTATCTACTTTATTATTTCATACTATGGTTTAAATTAATTGTTTATTTAAATTTGTACATTAATTTATTAATGTATGGCATGTGTAATATTTTATGTTGAGAATTTTAATGAGTTGATATAACATTATTGGTGATTGAAATTTGAATTATTTGTGATTAATATAAAACTAATTAAAATGATTAACGGCTAACAATCGAGGGTTAATACCGGTAGTTCAGAGTGAGCCCTGGTTTTTAATAATTTTTATATAATTGTGTTGCGAAATTCCCGGGTGGTGAAATCCTTAACAGAACTTTGCAGTTAAGCGTGCTTAGGCTTGAATAATTCTAGGATGGGTGACCCACTAGGAAGAACAAATCCGTGTGGGTATGGCCCAAAGCAGACAATATCGATGGCATGTAAAGGGTTGGGACGTTACAAATGGTATCAGAGCTTAGATTCGAACCTTTGGGCCTTGGGTAGCAATTATATTTCTTTTTATATTTAAGAAAATCTTACATTAACTTGTAATTTTCTGTAACTTAACTAAGTTAGAACCTTTTTAATTGTAGGATGCCAGTGTCATTAGATATTATCTCTAATGAGGAGGATTAGGTAGAAAACTACGATATAGATTCTGACCCAAGTGAAGAAGTGGAGTTACCTGTAGAAGACTATGAGCCTGAGTCTGACCCTAAAGAAATTGCACCAATAGAAGACTATAAGCTTGAACTTGAACCCGAAGAGATTGCACCAATGTACAACTCACAGGAGATAATTGTGATTGAGTTTGACACCGAAGAGGAATTTGTGGAGGGCAATACTGATGAGAGCACTGGAGATATAGGGGCCGTGTTTGAGAATTGGGATGTTTGAAATGGGCTGCAAATTGGCTCATTTGTATATGTTAGAATTTATCCCCTTGGAGGTTGTGCTAGGAAACCTGAGAGTTGGGTAGGTGCCTATATAGGACATGTCCAAATTTTAAGGCAAGAGACTCCCCGGTTATATCAGCTAGGCCCTTTTCTGGATGGTTTCACCGATAGGATGGGCAACCTTTTTGACATTTAGAGCCTTCAATATATCATGCCTGACCCAAACAGAATTGTGAAGAGAGATGGGTCAGTGGACTTCAAAGACTGGAGGATCTATTGGGAGGAGCCGGTGCAGTTGCTAGGGCATTGTGTGCAGGAAACTGTTGTCTTCATGAGGATGCTATGGCGATTCATGGGGCTTTTCCAAGCCACGTGGGAGCCGGAAGTCCTTGTGAGGAGAGACTTTCCTTGGCTGTTTAAGAGGTTTTAAGGGAATTACAAACTAGGCTAACCAATTGTTTTGTATGCTTACTATGTAAAATTGCCTAGTTTAGAATTATTAGTGTAGGACTTAACCTGGATTTGTAGGGGCTATCTTTTGCCCGTAATATTTTATTTTTGTTTTATTTGTATTTTGCTAATTGTAGCTTGTTTAATCTAATTAATGAAGTTTCTTTTCTTTTTCTTTTTCTTTTTTTTTTTTAAACTATCCTTGCACATAAATATAATAATATATAATAATACTAATAATGATAATAAATAAATGAATAAATCACAAATTACTAAAGATTCTATCGTGTAGAATGGCTAGACGAACATAAATAGTAACAACGATAATGGTGATAGAGTGTCTGATAGTGATGTCGCTCGAATTATACGCGCAATTGCTGATAAGGTAGGTAATATACCACCTCGAAACCAAGATCAAAGCAAATCTGAAATGATAACAAAATTTGAAAAACTTCATCCCCACAAATTCCTTGGTGGATCAAACCCCTATGTAGCTGAAGCTTGGTTAAGACAAATTAAGAAGTTGCTAGACACTTCTGACATCTGAAATGAGCAAGATAGAGTGACCATGGCAGCATTTCAAATGGAAGGGGAAGCAAATCATTGGTGGGAAATGATCAGAAGTACTTGACAAGTAGAGACATTAACTTGGAGACAATTCGAAGACTTATTCATAGAAAAGTATTTTCCTAACTCGCTAAAACAAGAAATCGTTCAGGAGTTCCCCCAACTGAAACAAGGAAAAATGTCAGTTACTCAATATGCAAACTGTTTTGAGGCTCTCTCACGGTATGCTTCAACAATAGTAGCAAATGAAAAGGATAAAGTTAGACAATTTGAATGGGGTTTGGACACAGACATTAGAGGAAAATTGATCACAGTGCAACTTTTCACCTATGCTCAAATGGTGGATCAAGCTTTAATTGTCGAACGAGAATTAGCGGATTCCGAACGCATTCGAAATCAGCGATCAAGGAATAATAACCAATCACGCGGAGGAGGCCCAGTTCGCAACACCAGAAACCATCCTACACTAGCACCTTATGCCAGAGGGTTACAGTAGCAACAAATGCAGAATCGAGGAAACCATCAAGGAGGAAACTTTGTAAATGAGTGAAAAGGAAAGTGTTTCAAATGTGGTCAACAAGGGCATCGTCGAAGTGAATGTCCTCAAGATGGGGACTATTTTATGGATCTACGAGGGGCACAACAATACAACAAATGCCAGCCAGCACAAGGTTCTAAACCCACTCAAAATACTTAGACCAACAAGGGGCAGGCACAAGCCTCTAGGAATGCAGGCCGACCAAGAACACAACCACAAGAAGTTGGAAATGAAAAGAAACCAGAAGGGACTAACCAACATGCAGTAAGAAGAATGTATGCTCTCCAAGAAGAAGAAGATGTTGGTAACCCATCAGTAATTCAAGGTATGTTAATCCTTATGAATTCTTGGGTTAAAGTATTGTTTGATTTCGGAGCTTCATTCTTTTATATCCATTGCATGTGTGTCAAGTTTGGGTTTGGAGCCAGAAATGCTAGAGATAGCTATGAGTGTTCCTTCACCCTTAGGTAGTCAAACCCGAGTAAATCTAGTATGTAAATCTTGTGAACTAGAAATCTCTAGTTCATATTTGATTTGTGATCTAAGAGTTATGGAGATGTCTGATTTTGATGTCATCCTAGGAATGGATTGGTTGACAGTTTATCGAGCCATTATTGATTGTTACCGTAAGATGGTAACAACATCCTCCCTTAATGGCACGAAAGTTCAATTTAAAGGAGACAGACAAGATTCTCTAACTCTAACGTGTCACAAGTCATGGTGGCATGATCAAATAACTAGATGGTTGGCAAGCTTAATTTTGGAAGACGAAAATCGAAAGGATCTAGGATTACCCCATGTGGTGTGCGAGTACATTGATGTTTTGCCTGACGAATTACCAGGATTATTCCCAAAACGGGACATAGATTTCACGATCGAGCTTCAACTTGGGACTTCACTAATTTCTATAGCACCACATCGTGTGGCGCCAGCTGAACTTCAAGAACTGAAGGAGCAATTGCAAGAATTGTTGAATAAAAAGTTCATCAAACCAAGTACGTCTCCATGGGGAGCGCCAGCATTATTCCCGAAGAAGAAGGATGGAACCTTAAGATTGTGCATCGATTATCGACAACTAAATCGAGTCACCATTAAAAATTGATATCCATTACCAAGAATTGATGACTTGTTCGATCAATTAAGAGGTTCAAAATGTTTTTCCAAAATTGATCTTAGGTCGGGATATTACCAACTTCGTGTCAAAGAAGAAGATATACCCAAAACTAAGTTTCGAACCCGTTATGGCCACTATGAGTTCGTGGTAATGCCATTTGGTTTGACGAATGTGCTTGGGGTATTCATGAGTTTAATGAACAAAATTTTTACACCTTATTTGGCCCAATTTGTGGTAGTATTCATTGACGATATTTTGATATACTCACGATTGGAGGAAGATCACGAGCAATATCTGAGAACCGTTTTGCAAATTCTAAGGGAGAACCAATTGTATGCTAAAGCTAGCAAATGTGAATTTTGGTTGAATGAAGTAAATTCTTAGGTCATGTTGTGTCTGAATTGGGAATATCAGTGGATCCTGCTAAAGTAGAAGCAGTAATGGAATGGAAACAACTTAAGAATACATTTGAGATTCGTAGTTTCTTGGGATTAGCAGGATATTATAGGAGATTCATTCAAGATTTCTCCAAATTAGCCAAGAGTAAAGTTTGAATGGAACGAAACTTGTGAGCAGTCGTTTCAAGAACTCAAGAAGAGACTGACAAGCGCTCCTATACTAATCATACCCGAATGTGACATTAGGTACATAGTTTATTATGATGCCTCTAAGGAAGGGTTAGGTGGCGTGTTAATGCAAAACGGGAAGGTCGTAGCTTATGGATCAAGACAATTGAAGAATCATGAGAAAAATTATCCTACTCATGATCTGGAGTTGGCGGCTGTGGTCTATGCACTTAAGACTTGGCGACATTATCTTTATGGTGAAAAGTTTGAGATATTTACCGACCACAAAAACTTGAAGTACTTGTTCACACAAAAAGATTTGAACATGAGGCAGAGACGTTGGATGGAGTACTTTGAAGATTACTAATTCACTTTGTCTTATTATCCCAGGAAGGCTAATGTTGTAGCAGATGCACTAAGTTGAAAGACAATGGAGAGATCATAACCAACATATCAATTAAAGAATGGGAAATGGTAAGTACCGTGAATAAGTTTAAGTTACAACCATAGACTCAGAATGGGAAGGTTAGGTTATTTGCAATAATTGCAACACCCCAACTTCTTACCAAAGTGTTGGAAGCTCAATGATTTGATCAAGAGACCGACTTCATCAAGGCACGATTCGTGTCCGGGGAATTTTCACCGGATTGAACGCTCCATTAAGATGGTAGTTTAAGGTATTTAGGTAGAATTTTTGTGCCAATCATCGAACAATTGAGAGAATAAGTACTTAAAGAATTTCACCATTCAATTTTTGTGGTTCATCCGGGAGGAAACAAGATGTACCAGGATCTCAAGCGACAGTATTGGTGGAGTGGAATGAAGAAGGACGTTGCTCAATTTGTATCTAAGTGCTTGACGTGTCAGCAAGTGAAGACAGAACATCAGAAGCCGGCAGGGAAACTCCAACCTTTACCAATACCTGAATGGAAATGGAAACACATAACAATGGATTTTGTAACGGGATTACTTCAATTGCCGCAAGGCCATGATGCTATTTGGGTTGTGGTTGATCGGTTAACTAAGATGACACATTTCCTACTAATAGGACCAGCAAACACACTTGAATTATTAAGTCGATTATTTATTCGAGGAATCATTAGGTATATGGAGTACCAATCTCAATAGTGTTAGATCGTAATTCTCGTTTTACGTCATAATTCTAGCAAAGTCTGCAAAAAGCTATGGGTACAGAGTTGTGTTTTAGTACAGCTTTTCACCCTCAAACTGATAGTCAATCAAAAAGAACAATTCAGACTTCAGAAGACATGCTTTGAGCTTGTGTGATGGACTTTAAGGGTAGCTCGGAGAAACACTTACCACTAGTTGAATTTTCTTACAATAACAGTTTTCAAGCAAGTATTGGTATGGCACCGTATGAAGCTTTGTATGGACGGCCTTGTCGATCACCAATATGTTGGACGGAAGTCAGAGAAGCATATCTTTTAAGGCCAGAGTTAGTTCAAGAAACTACCGAAAAGGTAAAATTAATTAGACAAAGACTTGAGACTACTCACAGTAGGCATAAAAGTTATACAGATCAAAGGAGAAGACCTTTAGCATTTCAAGTTGGAGATCATATGTTTCTAAAAATACAATCTCGTCGAGGAGTTGTTTGCTTCGGAAAAAAGGGAAAGCTGTCACTTCACTTCATTGGACCTTTCAAAATTTTGGACAAAGTAGGAGAGGTGGCGTACCGCTTGGCTCTACCACCTCAACTGGCTGAAGTACATAATGTTTTCTACGTCTCTATGCTGCGGAAATACGAGCCGCACCCTTCTCACATCATCAATTGGGAGGAAATTAATCTTGATAAAGATATAACATTTGAAGAGAAGCCAGTCAAAATTTTAGATCGTCGCGAGAAGAAATTACGAGTAAAACCAAACCATTGGTTCGAGTTCTTTGGAGACATCATGGGATGGAGGAGTCAACGTGGGAACGAGAAGATATGATATGTGCCAATTACCCTCAACTTTTCAAGTCTAAAGGTATGAATTAATTTCGAGGGAATTTTTTTTTTTTTAGGGAGGTAGATTGTGAGAACCCGCATTTAATTATTTTTAAAAGAAAATAAATGAATAAATTAATTAATTTTACCCAGAGTCTATCTAAAATATATATATATATATATTAGTTTATAAGTTAGTTTTAAATTAATTCAATTAAATCACTAACAAAGACATTATTAAGAATAATAATTTTGTGGATGTTCAATATTTGTTGTTTATAAATTATTTTAATAAGGATTCAACATGATAATTATTCTTACTAAATACCTTAGTTAAAAATCTTAGTGTATCAATTTTAAGAAACCCATACAAATACACAAATATACAAAAAAAAAAAAAAAAAAATTAGAATTAGATTTTCGGAGGTAGTAGAATGCCACTTGTTTGTTTGCATGTCAATATAGGGAATAAGACCCCATTATGCTTCTTGGATTTGGAAGATTACATTAGACTTGAGAGAATGATGAGAAAGAGAGATAGAGCCTCAACATGTAATCCATGCATATATATATGCATGCTACTCCTCTAATCAGAGAAGTAAAGGAAATCTGTGAGCAGGGAAGTTGAGTAAGAGAATAAGAGGTGGAGGAGATTAAGAAGGTGGCAAATTTTCTTACCATTTCATCGTTCCATTTCAACCCTACAATTAAGTAAGAAAACCCTCTCAACCCACTCAAATTTTTTTTTTTTTTTAAAGTTAAAATTTCATATTGTGTTCCTAGCAACATTTATAGATAGAGTTTTGTTTATAGTTGTATATAAATTTTGTGATTTGTATATCAAATATTTGAAGATATTGGTAGTCTTAAAGTCATGGTATTTGAGAGGGCAATTTATACGCAAATTAGGCCGAGCTGGGTATTGGGCCGTTATGGACCGAAGTAAAAGGGGCCGAGTGAAGTGGCCCTTTGAGTTACTCCGGTTTGGAGAAGTAGCCTTGGGGGTTAGACCGGTTATACAGCCGAGGTGTTTTAAGCCCGGCCACGTGACTTGTTATTTATACTCCGGTTGAGTAGAAATGGTGTGAATGTTTCGGTCTTCAATAATTACTTCGGTCGTGGAATACGTGAACCGAGGTAAGCTACGGTCTTGAAGGTAGTTCGGCTTAAACTCCCTTATGGATAGCTCGGTCACAGCATGTGAAAGCCGTGGTAAGGGAGAGTAAAGTTAGGGCCGAACTAACAGTTACTCAGGTTATTTCGGCTGTAGAGGAGTTCGGCCATAGTAAAGCCATCTCACTTGGCTTAAGCAGTGAGGAGGGTGTTAGAGGATAAGCATTGTCTTCCAGGAGTATGAATCCTAGGAGGACTCTACGCAAAGAGGAGTAATCCTAGAAGGACTCTGCATGGAGGAGTTAGAGTTCTACTAGGATTGTGCCAAGCGAAACCTATATAAGCTCACCAATATCACCTTTGGAGAGGTAATGCAACTTTTGCTCCCTGAATACATAGAGCTTTTGCCTTCTTGTCTTGCTTACTGACTTAGGCATCGGAGAGGTTTCCGGCACACACCCGCTGGCCAGCTCACGTTTGTGTTTTCAAGTGGTAGAGCGACGTCGTACAGAGGAACGCAGACTTGACCAACAGGATTATACGAGAAGGTATATTTCTTTCCCGTACAATTGGCACCGTCTGTGGGAAACACAGACAAGAACAACCTCTTGATCAAGCTTTCTCTTGAACATCAATGGCGAACAATGAAGAGTTACCTCAGTCCGTCGTCGACGGACAAACTCCAGATCGGGGTACAAGGCGAGAAGGCCTACCCTTGGTCGCTCCCATGGCGGATCTGGAGCCACCAAGACACAACTCCAGGAGGGATGCGAGGGGTCGAAGGCGAAATAATAGCCCTCATCCCTCTCGTTCACAAAGCCCAGAAAGGCAAAGGCGCAGAGTTGATCCTCAAATTTTGGAGGATTGCGTCAGAGAACAAGACGAATTGATTCGTAAGATGGCGGCGGACATGGAGTCTCTAAAACGCCAGATGAAAGGAAAAGCAGCGGCGACAGGAGAGGGGCGCAACAACAAAACGCCCCTTCGCCACTCAGAGGGTCGTAGTAGGAATTCTACACCCTCTCAACCAGAGAATAGGAGCCTCAGGACAGGCAACATGCGATCCGTATCTTCCAGAACTCGTCACTCCAGGTCTGAGAGGACGAGGTCTGAGAGGTCATACACTGAGGGAAGCACCTATTAGCCCTCACATACGCACCAGACGAGGTCTAGACAGACGGAATTACCCAGGTCGTCCGACCTACGATCCATGCTAAAAGAGAAGGCACGATGGAAGGAGGACGCCAGAGCGCGCGATCCACATAGGGTTCCTGCCTTGCAGCGGTTGGCTCCTCGGACGCATGGAAGCGTCGAGATTGGAATGCCAATGCCGCGCCCGGCATACGAACCAGCGGACAAGGCATTGGCGAGGCTGCAGACCTCACCATTCGTCCCAGCAATAGAGAACGCGCCCCTTCCGTCAGGCTTCCTACAGCCTAAATTCACAACGTATGAGGGCAAGACGGACCCCTACGCATTAAGCCACTTCGCCCGGTCATGGTCAGATATCGTGAACGAGGCCTTGATGTGCATCCTATTCCCTTCTAGCCTCGGCGACCTTGGTTTGACTTGGTTTGAGAAGCTTCCAGAGGGCAGCATAGCCTCCTGGGCGCAATTGGCTGAGGTGTTTGTAACACGGTTCAGAACAAACACAAAGACCCCGGTAGAGATCGACCAATTACTCTCCATCGACATGGGCGACAAGGAGACCCTAAGGTCGCATAATGCCCGCTCTTGGGGAGACATTCAGCAGTTGGGGATCGCCTAACCAACCTCGCCATTCTTAATACAAAAAGGCCTTCGGTCGGGGAGCAGTGAGGACTCTATCACCATGACGCCACCCTCACCATGGAGGCCTAATGGAGAGTGCATCAAGACATCAGGTGGAAGAGGATGGCGCCGTGCCAAAGCAAAAACTGGCGCGACCGCAACACCAGAGAAGAAGACCTCATCAAAGGTCAATGCGGTAGATCGCCAAAACCGAAACGGACGAGGCAGGTGAGACAATGGCGAGGACCAGGACAAGAGATGGTTAAGAGTCCGCACCGCCATAACCACGGTATTCAAGAAACCGATCTACCGTATACTTAGTGAGATTCGAGACGAGCCTTTCGTCAAGTGGCCAGCCAAGCTAGGCGAGTCCCAAAAGGACTATGATGACAGATCCAGATGCACATTCCACAAAGAAAAGGGGCACCGCACTGAGAATTGCATGCCGCTGAGGCAGCATCTGGAAGAATTGGTGGCAGCAGGCCACCTGGACAAATACATAGAAGGAGGGGCGCAGCCAGTCCCCCAGGACCACAACAACCCCAATGGGATGCCGATCGACGCCCCGCCCCAAGGCGTCATCAACGTAATACATGGCGTCTTTGAACCTGAGCGTGTATGCGAGCTCAGAGGTTCAATCAAAAAGGCTGAGCACTTGAGGGAGGTGCTAAGTGCCCAACCGGCCGTTAAGAAAGGCAAGACAGAGGCCACAAATGTCATGTCTTTTTCGGATAAAGACTTGGCAAGGATTTACTGCCCTCACAATGATGCCTTGGTTGTCACTCTCTGAGTCAAGGATTTTGACGTCAAGTGGATTCTGATCGACCAATGTAGTTCATGCGAAATCATGTACTATGAAACCTTCAAGCAACTAAAGCTTCAAGACAAGGACTTAGCCCTTGCCGTATCCCCTATGATTGGATTCAATTCTATGCCGGAGTGGCCAGTCGGCAAAATCATCCTTCCAGTCAAGGCAGGGAGCGTGACGAAGCAAGTGGAGTTTTGGGTACTGAAGGTCCCATCCACCTACAACCTTATCTTGGGCAGGACATGGCTGCATGCCATGCGCTCAGTAGCGTCCTCCTACCACCAAGTGATGAGGTTTCCCAACGACACCGGAGTAATCGAAGAAGTTTATGGGGATCAAATCATGTCAAAGCAGTGCTTTGTAACAGTGAACGGCAGCCGCACTGCCAAAGGATATGTTCATTCGGTGGAAGAACCAGAGAGTAATGAACTGTTCGCGGATGTTGGCAAAGCGGCGAGTCAGAAAGCAGTGAAGGACTTGGTGGAAGTCAGGATAGATGAGAAGAACCCGGATAAGTTCTTCTTACTTAGCTCGTCGTTGTCCAGCACTGAGAGATTGGAAGTCCTGGAATTCCTGACCTCCAACATCGAAGTGTTTGCCTGGACCCCAAACGACATGCCAGGCATCGATCCCAATTTCATTTGCCACCAACTCAATGTCCACCTTCGCGGGCGGTCATCCAACAGACTTTTCAGATCGGCACTCCATCACGCCGAAATAGTAGCAGAAGAGGTAGGGAACCTGCTGGAGGTAGGGAACCTGCTGGAAGCAGGGGCAATCAGAGAGGTGCACTACCCGAAATGGATCTCCAACACCGTCGTAGTGCCAAAGAAGAATAGCAAGTGGCGTGTCTGCGTCGACTACAAAACGGTCAATAAGGCGTGCCCAAAGGATAGCTTCCCTCTACCAAGGATAGATCAATTGGTGGACTTGACGGCAGGACACAACCGGCTTAGCTTTCTGGACGCATACAGGGGCTACCATCAGATAGCCATGCACGAACCGGATCAGGAAGTAACATCCTTTACCACTCCAAGAGGACTATACTGTTACAAGGTCATGCCCTTTGGACTGAAGAACGCAGGGGTGACATTCCAGAGAATGGTCACAAAGATGTTCGAACCATTGTTAGGCAGAACAATAGAGGCTTACATCGACGACATGGTGGTCAAAAGCAAGGATGCGGATGACCATCTAAGGGACCTAGATGAGATGTTCCAGATCCTGAAAAAACACAAGCTGCGCCTTAACGCTTCTAAGTGCGCATTCGGTGTAGGGTCTAGCAAGTTTCTGGGTTTCCTGGTAACCAACCAGGGTATTGAGGCAGACCCCTCCCAAATCAAAGCAATTCAGGAGTTGGAGAGACCTAACTCAGTGAAGGAAGTGCAGCATCTCACCGGCATGGCAGCAGCACTTAACCGATTCATCAGCCGGTCTTCAGATAGATTGCGTCCATTCTTTCAGTCATTAAAAGCTAAGTTTGAGTAGGACGAAGAATGCGACCGAGCTCTGGAGAGTTTGAAAGAATACATGTCTTCTCCACCATTACTTGTAACACCAATACCTGGAGAAGAACTCTACCTCTACTTGGCAGTATCGCAACATGCAATTAGTGCAGTGTTGGTCCGCGCAGAAGGAATCCAACACTTGCCCATCTATTATGTCAGCAAGACGTTACTGGGCACCGAAACAAGGTACTTGCCACTGGAGAAACTGGCATTGGCCTTGATGATGGCTTCAAGGAAATTGTCGCATTACTTTCACGCCCACACCATAGTTGTTCTCACAGCCTTCCCACTCAAGGCTTTATTTGAAAGGGCGAACTTTTCTGGGCGAATTTTGAAGTGGGCAGTAGAATTGGGACAGTACGACATCAAGTTCCAACCCAGAACCGCAATAAAGGCTCAAGCACTAGCAGATTTTGTCGCAGAGTTCACCCCTGGAAGTCATCACATCTGCCCAGTCGACCTGACTGAAACAGCCGAACTAGGGATGGAGGTTGACGTCGGAATAACGCAACCCCTAGTGCTGATTGCTCAGTCAGGCCCCAAGGCGGACCAGAGTAAAGAAAGGGAGGAAGAAGTGACCCATGCTACACCAAGTCAGGACTCACCGATAAACAAAGACTTGGTGCAAACTGAGAACAAGGGGCAGACAGCAAGCATCGACTCTGAAGAAGCCACCAGTAACATGGAAGATCCCAAAACATCATCCGATCCCTCCACCTGCTGGAAGTTGTTCGTTGGAGAGATGTGGAAGCTCTTCGTGGATGGAGCATCCAATAGGCATGGAGCAGGACTTGGCATAGTCCTCATCTCTCCAGACGGCCTAGTAATAGAGCAAGCAATCGACCTAGGCTTCCCAGCATCAAATAATGAAGCAGAGTACGAAGCGCTTCTAGCAGGTCTCAAGTCGGCATTCTACATGACGGCCACCGAACTCATGGTCTACAGCGACTCGCAGCTGGTGGTAAACCAAATATCTGGCGACTATGAGGCAAAGGATGATAGGATGGCCAAGTACCAAGACTTGGTCAGAGCAGAGATAAAGAAGTTCGAAGTAGTGAGAATAGAACAGATCGGCAGGGAGGAGAACAGACGAAAGAGCTAGCAAAGCCGCCTCAATGGCGTATACCTCCACCCTCACCCACTATTGATCGACTACTGCCGACCGAGTATTGAAGACCCGTGTCAAGAGGCACGCTGCGGAGTTAGGTCCTTCTTGGATGGATCCCATCATACTATTCCTAAAGGATGGCACCCTCCCGTAAGAAGAAAGAAGCCAAATAAGAGCAAAGTCACAACGATTCTGGCTCTCCCCATCCTTGGCATTGTACAAGAAGTCGTTCTCAGGACCTTACTTAAAGTGTGTTCACCCCAATAAGGTAGAAGCATTCCTGTTCGAAATACATTAGGGGGTATGTGGCAGCCATCAAGGAGGAAGATCATTGGCATACCGAGCCATTTCACAAGGATACTGGTGGCCATACATGCAAGCGGATTCAGAGAAATATGTCAAAAAGTGTGAGAAGTGTCAGAAGTTTACGCACCAAATACACCAACCTGCCAGAGAACTACTACCACTCACCAGTCCATGGCCTTTCGCAATGTGGGGTTTGGACATAGTAGGTCCGCTTCCAACAGCACCAGGCAACAGGAAGTTCTTTCTTGCGGCAACGGACTACTTCACAAAATAGGTGGAAGCAGAAGCCTTGGCATCAATCAAGGAAAAAGATGTGAATAAGTTTGTTTGGCAGAACATCATTACTCGCTTTGGCATACCAAAAGCACTGATTTCAGACAATGGTACTCAGTTTGACGGCAGAATTTTCAGAAGCTTTTGCGAAGAATACAAGATAGAATTCTACAATTCTACACCGGCGTATCCCCAAGAAAATGGATAGGCAGAAGCATCAAATAAAGTAGTCTTGGATGGATTGAAGAAAAGGTTAGAGAGAGCCAAAGGCAAATGGGCAGAAGAGCTCCCCCATGTTTTATGGGCTTACCGCACCATGCCTCGACGATCAACAGGAGAAACTCCATTCTCCTTAGCTTATGGCATGGAAGCAGTCATCCCACTAGAAGTTGGCCTCCCCACAATTCGGAGCGAAAACTTTGATCCAGACTTAAACGACGAAGCCATAGCATTAGAACTTGATCTTGCGGAAGAAAGAAGAGACAGAGCGTTGGTTCACATCGCCTCCTATCAACAAGAGTTGTCAAGGAAATACAACAAAACAGTGCATCCAAGACAGTTCAAGATCGGTGACTGGGTACTTCGCAAAGTAATGGGAAACACGTTGATACCAGGAGATGGCAAGCTAGGGCCCAACTGGGAAGGTCCTTACAAAGTGATCGGATTAGCAGGCAAAGGGGCATACCACTTGGAAGATGAGGACGGCAAAGCAATTCCTAGGCCATGGAACACTGCCAACCTTAAGTTATTTTACTTTTAGCTCTTTTCTTTTTAAGTATGTGTAATTCTTTACTTCATCAATAAAACAAAGCAATTCTTTTTTAGCATGCTTGTTTTTAATAGAACGTAACCTTTGTAAGTTAGTAGCATTGTAAACATAAGTTGGCTGGAAAAAAACCAACTTAGAGGTTGGCTGGATTAAACCAACACCCTTCCTAAGCCCAGGATCAGGATCCAGGCTGCAGGACGTTCGGTCGGAATAACCAAACCTTTTATTCTAAGTTGGCTGGAAAAACCAACTTAGAGGTTGGCTGGATTAAACCAACACCCTTCCTAAGCCCAGGATCAGGATCCAAGCTGCAGGACGTTTGGTCGGAATAACCAAACCTTTTATTCTAAGTTGGCTGGAAAAACCAACTTAGAGGTTAGCTAGATTAAACCAACACTTTGGACTCTTCAGCCGAAGTAAGTGTATGGCTGAAGAGTGGTTGGCTGGATTAAACCAACACTTTGTACTCTTCAGCCGAAGTAAGTGTATGGCTGAAGAGTGGTTGGCTAGAATAAACCAACACTTTGGACTCTTCAGCCAAAGTAAGTTTATGGCTGAAGAGTGGTTGGCTAGATTAAACCAACTATTTGTACTCTTCAGCCGAAGTAAGTGTATGGCTGAAGAGTGGTTGGCTGGATTAAACCAACTCTTTGTACTCTTCAGCCGAAGTAAGTGTATGGCTGAAGAGTGGTTGGCTGGATTAAACTAACTCTCTGTACTCTTCAGCCGAAGTAACCTATATCGGCTGAAGAGTGGTTGGCTGGATTAAACCAACTCTCTGTACTCTTCAGCCGAAGTAAGTGTATGGCTGAAGAGTGGTTGGCTGGATTAAACCAACCACTTCAAATTAAGTAACCTATATCGGTGAAAGAGTGGTTACGGATTAAACCAACTCTCTGTACTCTTCACCAAGTAAGTGTATGGTCAAGAGTGGTTGGTCGATTAAACACTCTCTGACTCTTCAAAAGTAACCTATATCGGCTGAAGAGTGGTTGGCTGGATTAAACTCTCTGTACTCTTCAGCCGAAGTGAGTTATATCGGCTAAAGAGTAGGTTGGCTAGTAAGTTAGATAGCTAACCGAGATCACAGTTGTACAAAAAGTTCAAAATTCATAACAGATGTAAGCATACACAGACAAAACTGGAACCAGAGTCGGATAATTCTTTCATTCAGGAAAAGCGGAAGTACAACTAAGGGGCCGAAGCCCAGTTACAAAAGTTCAAAAAAAAAAAAAAAGAAGATCAACGGAAGAGTTCATCTAGTTCGGCGTTAAATTCGGCGTCATCACTTTCCCGGAGACCGGTTTCAGGCTGGAGCACGGTTTGAGGCGGTAGCTCGGTTTCAGCCTGAATCTCGGTGTTAAGTGGCTGTGTGTTGTCAACCGTCAGCTCGTCAGTTAGATCCTCAATGACCGGCTCCAACTGAACCGTCTCATTGTTTGGTTGTTCATCAATGGCTGGAGGGAGAGTTTGCTTATCTTCATCCTCAGAGTCACTTTCAGTGCCTGAACCTTCTTCTTCAAGGAATTGTTTCTGTAGTTCGTCAGCATATCGCGCCAGTGAAGCCGGAATGGAATAAGGTGGAGCATCGTAGACTTCGGTGTCAGGAAGACAACCGAGCTTCTCCACCGCAGTCCTCCAGCCGCACTTGAAGAAAAGGTCTTTGGCGGCTTCGCACTGTTTGGAGTATGAGTCTTCTGCCTCTTTGAAGCCTTGTTTTTTGGCGGCCTTGGCATTCTTCTTCAATTGCTCTATCTCGGCGTCCTTTTTCTTCTCTACCTTGGCCAGAAGGCGCAGGTACTTTGTAACAACCCTCGTACCGATTACTGAATTATATACTGATTATTGCTAAACTGGACTGATAATGACTAATAACTGGGTTAACTGAAGTACTGAATGGATTGATTGAGATCGAACTGAAATTGAATAAGTTTGTCTGTTATATTGCATATTGTATCTGTTTGCTTGAATGACTATTTGTTTGAATTCGTATGTTTAAACTGATAATTGAAGGCCTTATCGGCGGCCGATTTAGAAACCGTTTGATGTTTTAGAATCAGTAGAATATTTCTGATTTTATGGTATATTTATCTAAAACTCGATTAGGAATGATTAAATCAGATTTAAACAAATTAATTGCCTAGTTTGAGTTAATTACCAAATTGCCACCTTAGTGGCCTCTTTGTTTATTGATTTCCAAGAGCCTTATTACACTAAACATACCATTTGATCAGTTATTCCCTTGCTTCTAACCGACCAAACAAGAGGAACAAGAGAGAGTGAGGGAGAAGAGTGAGAGTTGGACTCAAATTGTTGATTTTGCTTGGAGATTGCTTGAGAGTGGAAGTATACTTGCTAATTTAGCTCCTAAACCTTGTAATTGAGACTTAGGTAAGTGATATCATCTTCTTCTTGTTGTCTTGAGCTAAACCTTGCATGTTTCATGCATCATTGTAGAGCTAAACCATGACTTTGTTCATAATTGTTGAATTGAAGTTCCATTGTTGCATGCATGTTGAATTTAGTGAGTTTGAAGTTGAATTCTTGGAGAATTATACATGCATGTTCATGTTTGAGCTAAAGTCCATGTTTTCATTTTGTTTTCCAACCATTGAGCTCATTAGAGCAAGATTTGAAGTTTGATTTTGGTTTAAAACTCATGCTCATTATGTTTGCATGTTGTTCTTGAAAACTAGTTTGAAATTGAGTTTAATTGAAACACCCTTGGGCCTTGATTTCTTAAATTGAGCTTTAAAACTTGTTATTCTATGTGTTTGAAAGAGTTTTCCAGAAAATGGGCCCAAGAGGATCGAGTTTGGAGCATCAAAACTTGGTTTGGAACTTGGAGGTTGAATCTGGATTTTCCAGATTTTAGCCGTCCTTCGGCGAAGTGCGCTTCGGCGAAATGCATGCTCCCAGCATTTTTTTCGAATTGTTTCTGATCGCTCAGCGAGAGTTTCACGCCGGCGGAAATCGCAAGATCCAAAGATCTTGCATCAGATCAGCCGAAGGGAAGTTGACGCCGAAGTTAGGACCTTTGTTGGCTTGTCCGCTCGAGCGGGGAAGTTGACGCTCGAGCGGAGGCCCTGTTTTCTGAAAATTCCGAAACTGATTTCTGTGCACATCTTTGCATCCTCATCCCATCCTAGGCATTCTTAGGCCTAGTTTAAGGCACCTTAATGAGGATTTAGACATAGAATCACACCGAGGAAATTTAGGGATTTAAATTAACATCCTTTCGACTGTGAAACTTAGTGTGTGTTCTATTTGTTAACTGTTTAGGGTTGGCTATCGGGGACGCGCTCTAGCTGCTATTAGCCCAGAACTCTGTGAGTAACAGATTGTGTAAAGATATGTTCAAATGGTTATATTTTGAATCTAATCGAATCATTTATTGAACCGATATTGTTGATTGAATGAATGTATGTCTGTATTTGACAGACATTGTGGCATCCTTAGCACCCATCGTTATTGAGCGTCTGAGCTCGGTTTCCTTGTGGAACCATCTTTCTTGGATGATTGGCCATCATTATTGTTGGAGTCTCAGTAAGGCCGGTCCTTTTGGACCTCTGTTTATAGGCTAATGGATGTACCACATATGGTGATTGATTGAAATCTTGATTGGTGAAATATCAAGATTGAAATCTTGTATAATGGATTGATTTCATTATCAGAAGGACATTCATTCATAACCTCTTTACACGTTATGTTATTCATGGGCTTTAGCTCCTTGTTTATATATATATATGTAGGTTCTCAGCAACCAGACCGGAGCTAGGAGCGTGGGATTGGTCCCCAGTTTTGTCAAGCCAGCCTATGTGCCTCACTGTGAGGTTCCGAGTTGCCATGCTATGGCTTGGGGTGTTTTTGTGTCCCCTATCGGTCTCCTTACTGTATTGTACATTTGTATAGACTGTCTACTGTTATACTGTACTGTTATCTAGGGATTTGATCCCTGTACTGACTGACCGTAAATGATTGTATAGACTGTACTGTATCTTTTGAATGAATGCATGAAAAATGTTTTTGGCATACAGATTTACACAGCTCAATGGACACTAGTTATTTACTGTATTGGCTTCCGCCAGAATACTGCTTTTCTTGTATTATTCAGAGGCCTTGGTAATCTCGGATTCTTGGCGATTCTGATGCTAAACCCATAGGGCCGGGTTTGGGTCGTGACAGAGTGGTATCAGAGCGATACTTACCACGAGTTAGTAGTATTGGGCCGAGCTGGGTATTGGGCCGTTATGGACCGAAGTAAAAGGGGCCGAGTGAAGTGGCCCTTTGAGTTACTCCGGTTTGGAGAAGTAGCCTTGGGGGTTAGACCGGTTATACAGCCGAGGTGTTTTAAGCCCGGCTACGTGACTTGTTATTTATACTCCGGTTGAGTAGAAATGGTGTGAATGTTTCGGTCTTCAATAGTTACTTCGGTCGCGGAATACGTGAACCGAGGTAAGCTACGGTCCTGAAGGTAGTTCGGCTTAAACTCCCTTATGGATAGCTCGGTCTCAGCATGTGAAAGCCGTGGTAAGGGGGAGTAAAGTTAGGGCCGAACTAACGATTACTCAAAGTTATTTGGGTAGAGGAGTTCGGCCATAGTAAAGCCATCTCACTTGGCTTAAGCAGTGAGGGGGGTGTTGGAGGATAAGCATTATCTTCCAGAAGTATGAATCCTAGGAGGACTCTACGCAAAGAGGAGTAATCCTAGAAGGACTCTGCATGGAGGAGTTAGAGTTCTACTAGGATTGTGCCATGCGAAACCTATATAAGCTCACCAATATCACCTTTGGAGAGGTAATGCAACTTTTGCTCCCTGAATACATAGAGCTTTTGCCTTCTTGTCTTGCTTACTGACTTAGGCATCGGAGAGGTTTTCGGCACACACCCGCCGGCCAGCTCACGTTTGTGTTTTCAGGTGGTAGAGCGACGTCGTACAGAGGAACGCAGACTTGACCAACAGGATTATACGATAAGGTATATTTCTTTCCCGTACAGTATTATTGTGGAAATAGGCTTGCATGTGTAGTTTATACCATTAAAGGGAGGATTGAAGATTTTATTTGGCCATTAAATCTACCAAACAGTTATACAAATTTTTAGACAATTTTATACTCAAAATTTGGAGATCATTTCTTCTATAAAATTGTTGAGAATGATATCTAGTTCATCCATGAATTTTTGAAACAATTATTGAATTTTGTACAAATTTATATAAATTTTTAACCAAATCTAGAACTGTAAGACAAATTTTACTCTATGTTGGAAAAATCATTAAAAATTCTATATTAAACCAAATCTGATAATTTCTAAATAAAAAAATTAAATTTGACAAGTCTAGTTTCATAATAAATTTTTAGATTATGGAACTGATTTATAAATTTAAGTATGGAATTAATTTAAGAAAATGTGATAAATCTGTGTCATAAACTTTCTTGAAAATTTTCAAAATTATTTACAATTTATTTTTGAAAAATGCTTTCTGAAAAATGACCATAACATGTTTATTTAGTATTCTATAGATTTATATGAATTTTAGAGTTGTATAAGTAATTTATTTATAATTTTAATTACGAGATATACATTCTCTTTTGGCAAATTGAGGAGGAATAAAAAATTTTCTCTTAAATTGTTTACTTGGACTAAAATTTAATATTGTACTAGTCTAATTAGATTTATATGAATTTTAGAGTTGTATAAGTAATTTATTTATAATTTTAATTACGAGATATACATTCTGAAAAATTCTAATAGATGAAGGAGGAATAAAAAATTATCTTTTAAATTGTTTATTTGGACTAAAATTTAATATTGTGTTAGTCTAATCTTGTAAATTAAAAATCCATGCATGTGTGTGTGATTATTGTTTATTTAAATTTTGTACATTGATTTATTAATGTGTGACATATGTAATATTTTATGTTGGGAATTTTAATGAGTTGGTATAACATTATTGGTGATTGAAATTTGAATTATTTGTGATTAATATAAAAACTAATTGAAATAATTAACGGTATATATGAAGCTAACGATCGAGGCCTTTCTCGGGTGGTGAAATCCCTAACAGAACTTCGCAATTAAGTGTGCTTAGGCTAGAGTAGTTTTGAGATGGGTGACCCACTGGGAAGAACAAATCCGTGCGGGCGTGGCCCAAAACGGACAATATCGATGACATGTAAAGAGTTAGGATGTTACAATATCATACACTTCTTATAATTTACTTCACCAATTCCAATTACCAACTTCCACAATAAAAGCTAATTTCACCACAATCATTTCTTCCTTCCTTATATTTAAAATTTATATTCACAATAATTAGGATAACTCTTTAATCATGAAGTCATTCACTTATTTCATTTCTCAACATTATTAAACAAATAGAAATTAAGGGCTTTTATTTTAAATTGCATAAACATGTTTTAATAGTTTAAAACTTCCGTAGTTCATGATAAATCATAAATTTAACCTCTTTATTTCAAAATCCTAACTTTCTCTTACATGCATTTTAGAAATCTTTTCAAAAGTTATGTTTTTATGCAATAGAAAATACCACACATCTATTTATACGAAACTATTGAAGAGCAGCAAAGAAATCTTTATCTCGTGAAGTAAAGATTAGAAAATCCAAAAATTCACCAGTGATGAAAAGACGATTCGTTTAGATTAAAAGAAAGCTTTCGTTGTGCACTATGTTTTGGTATACGAAACTAGGGTCAAAGATGTTTAGAAGTAGATGAAACCGAGGGTTAAAGAGCTTAGAAACTCAAAAATGGTGAAAAGAAAAGGGAAGAGAGAGAAAATATATGAAAAATTGAGGAAGATTGTGCCAAAAAGTGACTTTTAAATGACTGATTTCGAACAGATCCCTTGAGCGGTGAAACGTGTACTTGAGTGTAAGAGACATAAGACCGCTAGAGCGGTAAAACCTACACTCGAGCAAAGAAAACAAACTCCCAATATCTCAAATTATAGAACAAAGTACTAGAAGTTCCAATAAACTACTCAAGCGGTAACTCCACCGCTCAAGCGAACAAGGATTTTTTTAGAAGTGTTACACTAACCTATAAGTATTGACATGTGACAAAATAACAAAATAAATTTGAGCTATTAATTAATATGAATTGTCGACATGATGAGCATTCATAACTCAAACTTGAGACAAACTCAACACATAAGTAATACCAAGCCGGACTTCTAATTTTTCACTTATTTTAAAGATACTTCTACTATAATTTCTAATATTAAACAATGCCCAACACGGTCTAACATTATAATACAAATTAATGGAGTGACGTCAACTTGTTATGGTAATTTAAATGGGTTTAACTTATCTCAAGTTGGTCATCTTAATTTGAGAGTGAATTTGGGCTTGGCAGACTCATTTTGGAGTTGATTTTGGTAATCCAAACCATTCATTTTTTAAGACTCATTAAGTAGAATATCCATATAAAAAAACAAAATGATCAGATATTGATAACTATATATTTGAATCAAATTTGTATTATAAAAAATAGATAGCTATTTTTGAAATTATGTTTGTTGTCCATTTAAAAAAAAAAAAAATATGATTCAAACATATAGCTATTGATATCCAATCATCTTGATTTTTCGTATAAACATTCCACTCAACGAGTCTTAAAAGATGAATGGTTCAAATCACTGAAACCGATCACAATATGGGCTTACCAAGCTCAAACACTATCTCAAATTAAGATAACAATTCGAGAGAAGTAAAATCCAATTTAATTCTAATAAATGCTAACATGTGAAAAAAAAAAAATTAAGTTATTCATTAATACGAAATGTCGACATTATAAGCACTCATGGCTCAAACTTGATACAAACTTATCACATAAGTGATACCACATTGGACCTTCAATTTTTCACTTATTTTAAAAACATTCCTAAATACAAATTTTAATAGACACTGTCCAACACTATTTGACAATTTTCTTAGAATGTGTTTAGTTGATGAATTTTGGAAGAAATTTGGAAATAGTAAGGAAAAAGGTAGTTAAAATGCTAATGAAATATAATTACGTTTCACTTACTTTCACACACATTTTTCAAAAAAACACGTAGCACAGATGTTTAGTAAAAAAGTTAAAAATTCTTTCACATTCATTTTACTTTTTTTTATACAATTTCTTCTTTTTAAAAAATAAAATAAAATAAAATTAGTCCTAAACAATTTGGCCTTGTTTGGTTTGTTTTTCAAAAAAATAAAAAAATAGAAACTAATTTGATAACAATAAATATCAAAAGATATTTTTAAATTTTCAAAAATTATTTATGACTCCCAAAAGATAAAATAATATAATAATGATAAGTGTTTATGATTTTCTTATTTTTTTTATCAAATTAATTTTAAATTTTAAATTTAAAAAAGTTATGAAATAAGTTTCTAAAAATTAAATCAAACATATTGCACTAGTTTGGCATGATGGGTTAGGTTGGGGCTAAAATATCTACAAAAAAAACAAAATAGATTTTTTAACCTCAGGCTAAAAAATATCACATTAAAATCATAATCATTTTATTTTTTCTCTCACAAAAGTCAAAGAAGTATAAAGTAATAGAAAAGTATAGAGAAAAAAAGAGAGAAATTCATATGATTTTTATTGATCTTGAGAAAACATATAATAGAGTACCTTGGAATATAATCTAGAGGGTGTTAGAGAAGAAAGTGGTAGTAAAAGGTTACATTGATGTGATTATGGATATGTATGAAGGTGTGTTAACTATTATTAAATTGCCTGCAGGAGAGATGAGTAAATTTTCAATATCTGGAGGGTTACACTAAGGATCAACCTTAAGTCCTCATTTTTTTGCTTTAGTTGCGGATGAGTTGACGCGCAATATTCAAGATGATGTGCTATGGTGTATATTTTTTTGTTTTGTTTTGTTTTTGTTTTTTTTGTTTTTTTTTGCAGATGATATCGTATTAGTGGATGAGACTAAAGAAAGAGTTAATACTAAGTTAGAGATTTAGAGAAAAACATTTGAATATAAAGGATTTAAGATAAACAGAACTAAGACATATTTTATGAAGTGTAATTTTAATAACAGTCATAATGGAAGTAGAGGAGAAGTGAAGATTGAGAATCAAGAACTACTTAAGAGTGAACATTTTTTTTTATTTAAGATCAATTATTATAATGGCTAGGGAGATTGGAACGAATGTGATTCACAGAATTAAGGCGGGTGGCTTAAGTGGAGGAGTGTGTCTGGAGTACTGTGTGATAAATGAGTGCCTATTAGACTAAAATAGAAGTTCTATAGAATAACTATCAGACCAGCAATGTTATATGGGACGAAATGTTGGGCAACTAAGAAACATTATGTAGAGAAGATGAATGTTGATGAGATAATGATGCTAAGGTGGATGTGTGACAAGATTATAAATGATAGATTTAGGAATGAGTATATGACAGAATAGATAGGAGTAATACTGATAGAAGACAAGTTGAGAGAGAATAGATTAAGATTGTTTAATTATTTACAACGAAAACCAATAGAGGTAGTAGTGAAGAGATGTGATACACTGGTGATAGATGATAGTGTTAGGAGAAGGGGTAAACTTAGTTTGACATAGACTAGTATAGTAACTAGAGATATAAATCTCCTTAATTTGATTAACGACATGACCTTGGATAGAGTCGAATGGAGAAAAAAAAGATTCATTAGTTTGGTTTGGTTTATAAAAGTCAAAGAAATCAAAAAAATTCATTTCAAACGAAACTTTTTAACCCCAAATTAAAAAAGTCAAAAAGTTAAAAAGTCAATACATATTTCAAATGAAGTAAGTTTATTTTCTTACCTCACATTTTAGTAAAAAAATTAAATTAAAAAGGCGCACACGAAAAAAGAAAAAGAAAAGAAGAAGACAAAGAATCATCTCCCAAACGGGCCCTAAAGGTAAATTAATAAACAGTAACAGACAGGGCCAAAATTTGAGCTGCCCCAACACCTCTACGTGTTAGCGTTCATGGCGAAGTTGGCGACCTATAAATCGGAAACCCTTTTCGAACGTACCCACAGTTTTTTTCATTCCTAGGGCACAGTACCTCCCTCTCTCTCTCTCTCTCTCTCTCTCTCTCTCTCTACATTCTCTGCTGATATATGTGAGTTTATGTAGATGACATCTCTGTTGTTGAAGGTGTTCGGTGAAATTCCTGAATGAAAAAGAGAGAATGGGGATCTCCTTCAAGGTGGCAAAGTCGGGAACTAGGTATAGGCCAAAGTTGCTTCAATTTGAGGACAAAGAAATTGATAATGACCCAACAACTGACTCTCAATATCGAGAAAATGAGGTATATTTACATATATATATATATGCTATTTCCAAGAGAACCCATGTTTTAATTTCTCTCTCAATGGACTTGTTTTTGATTAATGGGTGTTTTCTGTGTCTTGTTCGTTGAGTATGTACCTAACGACGACCCTTTTGGGTTGTGTTGCGTTTTGGTTTTGTATGTTTATTTGTTACAAGAAGGCGTGGTTTTTTTTTTTTTTTTTTTTTGTAGTTATGAAAATTTGAAATTTGAAATCCAAAACTGAGATAGTTGCATAGGGATAAATGAAAAAAGAAAAAGAAAAAGAAAAAGAAAAAGAAAAAGAAAGTGACAAAGCTTCATACCAAACTGGGGTTTTACACTTTACATAATAGAATCGATACATTAATGTTCTGTAATAGAAAACAATGTTTACTTGTATTGTAATATTGACATTGTGTTTGTCCAATGATTCATGGTTATTTTTGTTTTGACCGTATGTATAGTTACATGAAATGTAGTATGTGTTGTCGTTTTTACAGGGAGGGTGTGTGTCATTTGTTTAATGATAATTAGTGTTTAGAGCTTGACAATGACACTGCAAAGCCCGCTTTTCTCAGTTCACCCCTTTCTCTAATTTTTTGATGCAGTTTTGTTTTGTTATTATGATATATTCATAGAAAAATGCAGGGCCGACTTTATTTATCAAAAAAAAAAAAAAAAGAATGCAGGGCCGACTTTGGCCTAAAGCAAGCAAAGTTGCCACTTTGGGCCTTCAAAAAATAAGCAAAAAAAGGGGGCTCATTTTACTTTTTATAGCTATTATACTATTCACAATATATATATATATATATTTGAATTTGAAGGCCCCAATAAAATTCGGTGAAAATTCAAAACTAATAGATGGTTGATGTGGTGAATTATTTAAACTAATGGATAATTGTTTTTACCTGAAAAAACCTAAAAGTCGATTAATATTGTGAGTTATTTGAAATTAATGGAAGGTTGTTTCTCAAATGCATGGATTGTGTATATAATACAATTAGTTATACTAGTTACAGTTATTTATGGGAAAAGAATCTTTTCGAAGTTAAAGTTGATTAAATATTATCTTCGGTCAACTATGTCACAAGAAAGATTGAATGAATTAACGATTTTATCCATTGAAAATGATTTAGTTGATAAGTTGGATTATGCAAGCTTGATAACAATTTTGTAGTTAAAATGTGAGAATGGTGATGTTCAAGTGATATTTTGTTTTAGTTTTTACACTTTTTATTTAGTACTTGTGCTCGGATTATTTTGATCATTTTTTTTTTAATTTTTAATTTTTTATTGTAAACCTTGTTATATATTCAAGTAAATTTTAATAGTTGTATATGGGAAGTAACCTTTTTGTAAGCAAGGTAAAAAAATAAAAAAGATACGTAATCTTTTGATCATAATTATTTTCTTTTTAAATTATGAAAGGCTGTCAGGATTTCACTTTGGGCCCCAAAAATGTTAGAGCCGGTCCTAGAAGAATGGATGCACTTTAAAAAATATATATATATATATATATATATTTTTGTAAAATGTTTAATAAAAGGAAATGGAGGAGCAAATGTGTTTTGGCATTAGCAAGTTTTGAGCCCATTCTTATAATGTGCATAATCTATCGCATTTGAAGAAAATTCCATATTTGTACAAATTTATGGTCAAAAGATTGAAATAAGCATATGGGTGTGTGTGTGCAAAACATATATAATCAGCAAAGCAAATCCTTGAATTAGTGATGAAAAAAACACATTAGCCATCATTGGAGCCTGTGTTTGTGCAACAATACTAACGTTTTATTCAGCTAGTGTTTGTGCATAGTGAAGTTGAAGTGAAGAAGGGGAGAGGGGGGCAGTCTCTGTTGGGGATCAGGTTGAAATTGAAAGGAGGCATCTTTGGCATTTTGGCCCTGTTTGTTAGGGATTATTTTCAGCTTTCAGCTTAATTTAAGCTGTTTTGATATGTTTGGTTTAGCTTATGCTTATAGCTTGTAGCTTTGTGGAAGTCAGAAATCAGCTTATTCTTTAAGTGGGGCAGGAGATGCTTTGAGAATAAGCTGGAAATCAGCTTAAGCTGAAAGTTATAAGCTATAAGCTGTTTGGGCATAAGCTATAAGCAGTTTCCCACAGCTCTACCAAACAGGGCCTTTAAGAGAGTAAGAGAAGTGGAGGCCAATCACCTTACAAATATAAATGCATCTTTTTAGGTTAAAAGGGTTGATCTTCAACATGACAAATGTGTCCTAAATAGCTTATTTGTAGTGCTACTAGAAAACGCTGGTACCTTAGTGAATTATGTTTTGGAACGCACGTTCTTTCCAAAATGATAAATTTAGTGATCCAAAGTGATCCCAAAAGTTTGTTCCAAATATTTTCTTAGGAGGGAAAAAAAAATATATAATGAACTAAAATCAAGGTGAGTAAAGTTTTGACACAACAAAAAATCAAAAACGGGTCGATGCTTATAGAAATGTTTTGCTACACGATTAATTTGGGTAAAAAAAAAAGACTACATTTTATTGGATACCTAATAATTAAAAGAAAATTACTTTGGTACCTTAAATTGTTATGCTATAATCTATACAAGTCTACCCCTATCGTACCACATTTTAGAGCAAGTGGCATACCATGTTCTCATTCCCGTTTCACATACTGGAACAATCCACGTTTTAGGTACTATAGCTTCATCATATTGTTGTTATATTATTTTACTATTTAATTTCACCGTTTCACATGAGATTCATTTTTCTTCTTATTAATGAATCCGAAATTTAACCCTTATACAAAACTTGATGCATAAAGCTTGGTCTCTATGGCTCCATTCAATTGTTAGGATTGGTGTAAAGGAAAGGAAAAGAAAATGCAAATGATTTACTTTTTTTTTGTTAATTATTTAGTTTACACGTAAGTTTATGTATAAAAACAATTTGAACTCGCATGATGCATGATCCTGTACTTTTTATAGAAAATTATTTGAGGGAAATGTTTCCTTCAAGAAAGAAATTATGGTGGGACCTACATTTTTCTACAACAATTGAATATGCAAGCTGGAAAGGAAAACAGTTTTGTTTTCCTATGTCTTCCATTTCCTGTGAATTGAACGTAGGATACATGATTCATCCATATTGGAAGTGAATTCATTGACTTTTTTTGACATAGGGTGATCTCGTTGGATTAGGAGATAGAGTTACAGACTATTCACATGCATTGGCCAAGCCTGGATTGCGCTTGGTTTCAGAAGGTAGTTTAAACAGCATTTGTAATTGCAATGACATCTTCAGACTCTCTTCATATCTGAGTCTCTACAGTTTGTTTTTCAGCAGTTCCAGAGGTTTCCTTTTCACTGAACTTGTTTCCAAGTGGCTTCTCTGTTGGAAAACCCTATCAGGTCAGCATTCTTAAGAAATGAAAGTTAAATAATTCCTAATATATGGCAGTTGTCATTATCATAATGCAATTATATTCTCTTATGTTTTCCTTCTATTGGCATTGCATAAATTTACTGGAATGCATGTTTTCAGTTGTATGACAACATTCCCAAGCAGTTGCATCCCTATGACAGGGCATCGGAGATCCTTTTCTGTGTAAGTTTGTATATTCCCTTTGAGCATAAGGCTAAGCTGGGTTATATTAAATCTTGTCTTTCTATATGTTCTCTTTGAACTTTTATAGAACTAGTAACAAGTTATAAAGGATATGCTCTTCTTTTGAAAAAAAGATTCAAAAAACCTTGCCTTGGTATCAAACTTCAAGTGTTATCACACTGCAATATGATACTTGATTATTTGTTAATTTGTTTTCACAACTACTGTTTATCAAAGTTTGCCTACAGATGATCTGTACTATTTTAGAAACCAGCAAATTCATTTTGAAACTTTTTATATGATCAACAAATATTAAATATGGGGCAAAATGGTAATTTTGTCCTCTTTTAAAAAGCTGCCACTTTATTGACAATCATTTTTCCCGCTAATGTAGGAGGATGTAGTTTGTTACTAGTTAATACTTACAACTACTATATGCCTTTCCACTACTTGTCATATAGCGACCCCGGTCTTTTCCCATTTAAATTAATGTATCCGAACCTATGTTTCGTAGATTTCCGTTGTCTTATTGTTGTCGCTGTTGTCCTTTGATTACTTGTTCTTTGGTTATAGGATGCTTTGGGCAGGTTGATTGCAGATTGGTTGGGTTTGGAAACAAATCCTTGATGTTCGGTTTTTGGCTTGGTCGCTCGAGCGAGCTTCTCTTTGCTCGAGCGAGGTCCTTCTTTTTGGTTCGTCGCTCGAGCGAGCCTTTCTTGGCTCGAGCGAGGGTTGCGTCCAGTGCTAGACCTGATAGCAGTGCTTGTTGACTCGAGCGAGCTTTCTTCGCTCGAGCGAGTTGCTTTGCTCTTGGCTCGAGCGAGCATTTCGTTGCTCGAGCGAGATTGTCTTTTGTGTCTGGTCGCTCGAGCGAGCAGACCTTCGCTCGAGCGAGCCTGTCCAGTATTTAAACGCAGCAGCAGTTTTAAAACGTCCTTTTTCACAATTTTTGATCCAGAAACCCTAGTTCCGAGTTTCTTCTCTCTCAACTCATCTTTTCCTTGGGTTTGATCTATCTAGAGGGCGTTTCTAACCTAGTTCCTTCATTAAAAAGGTAGAGGAGAGTGAGGGCTTTCATTTAATCGGAGCAATTGTTGATTTGGAGCACTTTGGGGTTTTGAGCATCATCTTCGTCTTCTTCCTTTGGATTCTTCGCTTTAAGGTAGGGATTTCCTACTCCATTTATACGCTTTAATCATAAGTGTTGGTATTTTGGTATATGGGGGTGGTTGGGTAATTTTGGGAGAAACCCTAGGTTTTGACTTAGATTAATTTGTGTAATTAATTTAAGGGAGGTTTGTGGAATTGAGTTTACTTCATGATTTTGAGGGATTATGAGATCAATTGATGTAGTTGGATATTTAATCACTCATCTGTAACCGATATTATATATATTGTGATATTTATTTCTAATTAGACATAATTGTTTTGGGCTATCGGTGGAGGATAGCCATTGATTGTTGTAGACCTTGCATGTGGCTTAGGTTTAATCGAATTGAGTCATTTATTTGTTGTTGAATTAATCTGTAACATTACATGTATTGATTATGTGTTGTATATTGCAAGTATTGATTATGTTGCATATGCATTTGGTTTTGGAGGAGATAGGGATGGACTCGGTTTAGGGAAGAAAGGGGATGGCCTTCTAACCCGAATTTGTTAGGGGGTTTAGGGGAAGAAAGGGGATGGACCTCTAAACCAATTTGGTGGGGAGGAGAAAGGGGATGGACTCCCCTAGCACCACAAACATGGGGGCAATTTGTTAATAGAAGGATTTCTATTTATTGTTGATATGATACACCACCACTAGGTGTATCAGTTGGGAAGTATGGAAGTGAATGTGGTTGTGATTGATACAATACCAGCATGTGTATTTGTTATGTTATAGAGAGGTTTAACTTATTTTGTTATCCCTGTTAAATCATTGAGATGAGATTCCGTTGAGTTTTTGGCTAGGTTTTGAGCCATAGATGGAAGGTAAGATGTGCCATAGACAATGTGTCATAGGCAATATAGATATTCGTGTCATAAAATTGTAATTGGAATATAGTGTGTTAACCATGTATCGGATGCTAATGCTTTAGTTAATTCTTATACTTGGTTTAGTATTTCTCTCTGGGTGTGGCTCACCCTATATAGAACTTCATTTTTCAGTGCAGATGGTTCACTACCTCCAAGGACTTAGCTTGTGAGGAATTGGAACTCAAGATTTGTTTTAGTTTATTTGCTTTTATATGTAAACACTCAAGCCTAGGGCTTTATTTGTTTTTGAGTTAGAACTCATGGATTTGTGTCCAAGTATTGGCTTGGCAAGATGTAAGCCCATAGGGCATTTATTTTAATGTTTTATTTCTTAAGACTCTGATGAATGGAATTATATTTCTTGTTTTAATATATTGGTGCATGTTAATATTATTTATTATGGGTTAATTTTGAGGGCGTTACAACTTGGTATCAGAGCGTACCGGGTTCGAACACTTTGGGTACGTGGGAAGTGATTAGTATCACAATGGGTTCGTCTCGTTTGATAGAGACTTAGTGTAAAGATTGCATGCTTATATGATAACATGTTTATGTGACTATGTGGGTATGGAATGTAGTTTCTAGGATGTTGATTGGACCCTTGAGTCTCTGAAAGTCTTGTTGAAAAGGCACTTGATCAATGTTGTTTCCAACCGGAACTTTGGTGACGTCTCGGGACTGTCATTATCCAGGAATGAAATTCGTAGGTGCTTATGTGATTATGTGCTTACGTGGTGTGATTTATTATTATCCAATGTATTAGAACGCATAAGTGTTATAGTTTCGCACATTATTTAGAGTGCTAACGTCTTTGTTTCTTTATTAGGATGTCGACGAGGACGAGGTCGCGGTAGGCGTGGTAGGCGAGTTAGGCAAGAGGTGCCTATCTCGGAGGAAATACCGCGATTCAGAAGGTGTTGGCTGTGCCAATGTGGCCGAGCCAAGAGATGAAGAAGGTATGGGCGCTGGCCCAAGAGATACTGCCGAGCTTTTAGGAGTCGATGGGCATTCTTAGGGCTCGAATCGTGCTCAGGTTGTTGTGGCGATCACGGGGCCTTCTTTTACGAAGAGGGAGTTCTTCGGTCTCAACCGACGTGTTTGTGGGTGATCCTAGCGAGCCACTTAAGGCGCATTTAATGGCTCGAATGCACAACTAAAACGTTTGAGATGCTAGGCATCGAAGACGAGACACCGAAGGTGACCTTGGCATCTTTCGGCTAAAGGGGATGCGGGTCAATGGTGGAAGTTCACTAAAGGCGTATTGGAGGTACGTGGAAGGCGTTTGTTGACGCCAGAGAAGTACTTGTCTTCACCGTTCAGAGAAATCGAGAGATCGATTCGCCATCTTGAGCGTAAACAGTTTATCGATGGCTTGAGGTTGAGGCATTCACTAGTTTGTCGAGTTTGCACCGGAGTTAGTAGCGGCGAGGAGCGTCGTTGTATTGAGTTTGAGAAGAAGTTGAGGCGTGGCCTCATCGAGAGTTGTCGGGTCTATGATTCGGGATTTTGGACGTTTGGTTGATGCAGCCCATACCGAGGTTATGATGAGGAAGAGGGAAGGCGAAAGGCTCCAAGAGGAGTCAGGAGGGTCAGAGTGATGGCAGGAGGCAGAGAGGTTTCACTCCTCAGCAGCCTCAGAGTAGTTTTTCTAGATCCACATTTCCTGTGCCCAGTGCTAGTTCTGGGAAAGGCAGTCAGGGAGATATCACTTGCTTCAAGTGTGGCCAGCTGGGCCACAAGTCTTCAGTTTGTCCTCAGAAGGGAGGAGTGCAGAGGGCAGCATCTTCTTCGGCTCGATCTCAGAGCCAGAGTCAGGGTAGAGGCCAGTCGCTCTCTTGTTTTCAGTGCGGTCATCCGGGGCACCTGAAGAGGTTCTGTCCGCAGTTGAGTGGCACACCTGGTGCGTCTGGTTTGAGTTGTTTTCAGTGTGGTCAGCCAGGGCACCTGAAGAGGTTTTGCCCACAGCTGAGTGGCACATCTAGTGCATCTGGTTTGAGGCAGACTCAGAGTCAGCCAGTTCAGTCCGTTCAGGCCTCGAGGGCTAATCAGGGGGCTTCATCGTCCCATTCGGTGCAGCAGTCTTATGCTCCTAGGGGTGAGCAGGTTGATCAGAGGTCATCTGGGCGCGTGTATCTTTGCGAGAATCTTGTACCCGGCTTCGGTTGTGAGAGGTACCTTCTTGTTTTGCAATTCGATTGCTAGTGTTTTGATCGACACGGAGCATCTCATTCTTTGTGTCTGCTACATTTGCATCCATTTTGGAGTTAGAGTTAGCTCAGTTAGCGTCTCCTATTTGTGTAGTGTCACCACTTGGGGGTGAATTGATTTTGAAACAAGGTGTTAGGGGTTGTGATATAGAGGTCGATGATCATAGAATCCCTTTTTCTTTCGTGGTTATGCCCATGAAGGGCTTCGATGTTATTTTGGGTATGGACTGGTTATCGTCATACCGGGCATTTATTGATTGCTACCGTCAGAGGGTCACTTGTTGTACTGTTAACGGAGAACGCTTTCATTTTCTGGGGGACAGGGTTGGTAGTGTTTTGCCACCAGGGTATGATCCGCGAGGGCGGAGTGAGCTTAGTAGTCTACTTGCGAACCTTTCGATTAGTGAGGATGTTGAGACCCAGATTGTGTTGCCGAGAGTGGTTTGTGAGTACTCGGACGTCTTTCCCGAGGATCTTGTTAGTTTGCCACCTCATCGAGAGATTGAGTTCTCTATTGACTTAGTGCCCGGCACGGCGCCGATTTCTATGGCACCTTACCGTTTTGCCCCTGCCGAGTTAGTTGAGTTGAAGGTTCAGCTCCAGGAGTTGTTAGATAAAGGTTATATCCGTCCTAGTGTTTCACCGTGGGGAGCGCCAGCCCTTTTCGTTAAAAAGAAAGGTGGTGCTTTGAGGCTGTGTATAGATTATCGGAAGTTGAATCGGGTTACGGTTAAGAACAAGTACCCTATGCCTCGTATAGATGATTTGTTTGATCAGTTGAAGGGTTCCCGTTGTTTCTCTAAGATAGACTTGAGATCGGGTTATCATCAGTTGAGAGTCAGGGAAGAGGATATTCCAAAGACGGCATTCCGTACGCGGTATGGCCACTATGAGTTTCTGGTGATGCCGTTTGGGCTCACCAATGCACCGGCAGTGTTTATGGATTTGATGAACCGGATCTTCCGGGAATTCTTAGATCGTTTTGTGGTCGTCTTCGTGGACGACATTCTGATTTATTCACCTTCAGAGGAAGAGCACGAGGAGCATTTGAGAGTGGTGCTTGAGTTACTTAGAGCCCATAAGCTGTATGCTAAGTTTGGGAAGTGTGAATTCTGGCTAGAAGAGGTGAAGTTCTTAGGCCATGTAGTTTCTGGGAAAGGGGTGTCTGTTGATACATCCAAGACTGAGGCAGTGCAAGATTGGGCACAACCTAAGAGTATATTTGAGATCCGCAGTTTTCTGGGATTGGCTGGGTATTACCGTCGGTTTGTGAAGGATTTCTCCAGGTTAGCTTCACCGTTGACTAGATTGACTCGGAAGGGAGTCAAATTTGTTTGGAATGAGACTTGTGAAAAGTCGTTTCAGGAGTTGAAGGTTAGATTGACCACCGCTCCGGTCTTGATCATTCCGGAGAGAGGGTTGGGTTATCTGATTTCTTGTGACGCCTCAGAGAGATGCAGGTTGTGTGTTGATGCAAGAAGGGAAAGTGGTTGCCTATGGCTCACGTCAGTTGAAGATTCATGAGAAGAATTACCCTACGCATGATCTAGAGTTAGCAGCTGTGATATTTGCCTTGAAGATTTGGAGGCATTATCTGTTTGGTGAGAAATTTGAAGTATTCTCCGATCATAAGAGTTCAAAATATCTGCTCACAGTAAAGACTTGAATCTGAGGCAAAGGAGGTGGATGGAATTTATGGAGGATTATGATTTCGAGTTGCATTATCATCCGGGAAAGGCCAATGTTGTGGCCGATGCCCTTAGTAGGAAATCTGTTGGTGACGTTGCTAGTATAGCCATCCGAGAGTGGGAGATGTTGGGTGCAATTGGGGAGTTTGATTTGCTTCTGGGTGAATCCGCTGAGGTCTGCGCCTTGTTTTTCGTTGTTGCGCAGCCCACACTTGTGACTCGAGTGTTAGAGGCTCAAAGGGGTGATCTTGAGGTAGAATCTCTCCGAGAGAAGATTTCCAGTGGTAAGATTGAGAAGGGCTTGACGGTGTATCCCGACCTGAGTGTGAGATACCGAGACCGTCTGTTTGTGTCGGAGTCGTGTCGAGAGGAGGTACTCGAGTTTCATCATTCGCGCTTTGGTGCATCCGGAAGCACCAAGATGTATCGGGATTTGGGTCGCCATTTTGGTGGCGGGGTATGAAGAGATGTGGCGACTTCAGATCTAAGTGCCTTACTTGTCAGCAAGTGAAGGCTGAGCATCAGAGGCTAGCGGGTTTGTTGCAACCCTTACTTATTGCCGAGTGGAAGTGGGAGCATGTCACTATGGACTTCGTTGTAGGTCTTCCTAGGACTCAGCGAGGTAATGATGCTATTTGGGTGGTTGTGGATCGGTTGACTAAGTCAGCACACTTTATCCCTATCTTGGCGTGAGATTCGGTGGATCATCTTGCCGATTTATATGTTCGGGAGATAGTAAAGTTGCACGGGGTTCCAGTGACGATTGTCTCAGATAGAGATCCTCGTTTCACTGCCAGGTTGTGGCAGAGTTTGCAGAGTGCTTTAGGCACTAAGTTGACCTTTAGTACGGCTTACCATCCTCAGACTGACGGGCAGTCAGAGCGTACTATTCAGATCCTTGAGGATATGCTTCGGGGTTGTGTTCTCGACTTTAGTGGGTCGTGGGAGAGGCACTTGCCATTAGTGGAGTTTGCCTACAACAACAGTTTTCAGTCTAGTATCGGTATGGCACCATTTGAGGCCTTGTATGGCCGTAGTGTAGATCTCCGGTTTGTTGGGCGAGGTGGGTGATGCACCTTTGATAGGTCCGGAGTTAGTGAGGAGACGACGGAGAAAGTTGAGCTTATCCGTAGGAGACTTGTTCTGACCAGTCGTCGTCGAAATCTTTTTGCCGACCGTAGGAGGAGACCTTTGGTGTTTGAGGTAGGGGATCATGTCTTTCTGAAAATCTCACCTAGGCGAGGTTTAATGAGGTTCGGGAAGAGTGGGAAGTTGTCGCCTCGGTTTATTGGTCCCTTTGAGATCCTTGAGAGGATTGGCGAGGTTGCTTATCGTTTAGCTTTGCCACCGCAGTTGTCCGGAGTTCATGACGTGTTTCATGTGAGTATGCTTCGGAAGTATGAGCCGGATCCATCGCATGTGTTGGATTGGACCGATTTAGTTGTTGATGAGGATGTTTCGTACGTGGAGAGACCGATTCGAGTCTTGGATAGGCGGGATCAAGTCCTGCGTGGCAAGACTATTCCTTTGGTGAAAGTTCTGTGGAAGCATCACGGAGTGGAGGAAGCCACTTGGGAACGTGAATTAGAAGTCCGTGAGAAATATCCAGATTTATTTATTGATTTGTAATCTTGTATCTAGATTATATAATATTGTGGAACTTGAGCATTTTATATATGTCTTAAGTTGGAAAACATTGAGAATGTTTGAGTTTAATGTTAACAGTTTGAAATTTGCTTCATAATGGAAGTAGAATATAACATTTATATCTTGAATGTGTTGTTTATATCATGGAATTGAATATGTTATGGAAATTGTTAACATTGAGAAGAATAATGCATAATATTGATGCAAGTTGAAATATATGTTGATTTATACATACTGTGAGATGGCTCTTGATAAGAGATGAAGTGACCAGTTTTGGGTCGAGTTGTTGCTTATTATTGTGGTGTTTTATATCATTGGGAACTGAGAAAAAAAACTCGTTTTTACAAACCTACGCTAAATTTCGGGGACGAAATTCTTTTAAGGGGGGGAGGTTATAGCGACCCCGGTCTTTTCCCATTTAAATTAATGTATCCGAACCTATGTTTCGTAGATTTCCGTTGTCTTATTGTTGTCGCTGTTGTCCTTTGATTACTTGTTCTTTGGTTATAGGATGCTTTGGGCAGGTTGATTGCAGATTGGTTGGGTTTAGAAACAAATCCTTGATGTTCGGTTTTTGGCTTGGTTGCTCGAGCGAGCTTCTCTTCGCTCGAGCGAGGTCCTTCTTTTTGGTTCGTCGCTCGAGCGAGCCTTTCTTGGCTCGAGTGAGGGTTGCGTCCAGTGCTAGACCTGATAGCAGTGCTTGTTGACTCGAGTGAGCTTTCTTCGCTCGAGCGAGTTGCTTTGCTCTTGGCTCGAGCGAGCATTTCGTCGCTCGAGCGAGATTGTCTTTGTGTAATGCGGTCGCTCGGCGAAGCGGACCTTCGCTTCAGCGAGCTGTCGATATTTAAACGCGGCAGCGGTTTTAAACGTCATTTTTCACAATTTTGATCCGAAACCCTAGTTAGAAGTTTCTTCTCTCTCAACTCATCTTTTCCTTGGGTTTGATCTATCTAGAGGCGTTCTAACCTAGTTCCTTCATTAAAAGGTAGAGGAGAGTGAGGGCTTTCATTTAATCTGAGCAATTGTTGATTTGGAGCACTTTGGGGTTTTGAGCATCATCTTCGTCTTCTTCCTTTGGATTCTTCGCTTTAAGGTAGGGATTTCCTACCCATTTATACGCTTTAATCATAAGTGTTGGTATTTTGGTATATGGGGTGGTTGGGTAATTTTGGGAGAAACCCTAGGTTTTGACTTAGATTAATTTGTGTAATTAATTTAAGGGAGGTTTGTGGAATTGAGTTTAATTCATGAATTTGGGGATTATGAGATCAATTGATGTAGTTAGATATTTAATCACTCATCTCAGAACCGATATTATATATATTGTGATATTTATTTCTAATTAGACATAATTGTTTTGGGCTATCGGTGGAGGATAGCCATTGATTGTTGTAGACCTTGCATGTGGCTTAGGTTTAACTGGAATTGAGTCATTTATTTGACTGTTGAATTAATACAGAACATTACATGTATTGATTATGTGTTGTATATTGCAAGTATTGATTATGTTGCATATGCATTTGGTTTTGGAGGAGATAGGGGATGGACTCCCGGTTTAGGGGAAGAAAGGGGATGGACTTCTAAACCGAATTTGTTGGGGGGTTTAGGGGAAGAAAGGGGATGGACCTCTAAACCAGATTAGTTGGGAGGAGAAAGGGGATGGACTCCACTAGCATCACATATATGTGTGCTATTTGTTAATAGAAGTATTTCTATTTATTGTTGATATGATACATCACCACTAGGTGTATCAGTTGGGAAGTATGGAAGTGAATGTGGTTGTGATTGATACAATACCAGCATGTGTATTTGTTATGTTATAGAGAGGTTTAACTTATTTTGTTATCCCTGTTAAATCATTGAGAGATGAGATTCCCGTTGAGTTTTTGGCTAGGTTTTGAGCCATAGATGGAAGGTAAGATGTGCCATAGACAATGTGTCATAGGCAATATAGATATTCGTGTCATAAAAATTGTAATTGGAATATAGTGTGTTAACCATGTATCAGATGCTAATGCTTTAGTTAATTCTTATACTTGGTTTAGTATTTCTCTACTGGGCTGTGGCTCACCCTATATGGGAACTTCATTTTTCAGGTGCAGATGGTTCACTACCTCCAAGGACTTAGCTTGTGAGGAATTGGAACTCGAAGATTTGTTTTTAGTTTATTTGCTTTTATATGTAAACACTCAAGCCTAGGGCTTTATTTGTTTTTGAGTTAGAACTCATGGATTTGTGTCCAAGTATTGGCTTGGCAAGATGTAAGCCCGTAGGGCATTTATTTTAATGTTTTATTTCTTAAGACTCTGATGAATGGAATTATATTTCTTGTTTTAATATATTGGTGCATGTTAATATTATTTATTATGGGTTAATTTTGAGGGCGTTACATGTCAAATTTCTATGATTTTTAATTTGAACTACTGAAGAATAGTGAAACAATATGGTATAGGAAGTGTTTGTATAGCACATGCCTCATTGTAGTATCCTAATATGAATATAAACTTTAATATCTGGCAACATTTCTTATAGTATTCAAGTGCACTGGGTCTTGTTTCTTAAATAAGTGAATACAATGTCACATAGCTTGTAGCATTCGAGTGTATTGCACTTTGTTTTCTCAAATAAGATGATATAATCTCCTCAATATTATTAACCATATGGTGTATAATAATAGAATCCAGGATTGTGCTCGTTGTAATAGTGTTATCTTACTTCTATGATGCTTTACACATTTTTGAAAGGGGCTAAATTGATTCAACTACTTAAAAAAGGTATTATCATTTTGGTCTGATCCTCAAATAGTGTGCTAAAAATGACAATTTTACGTATAACATTGGCAAAGGTAGCTGTTATGTCTGGCTGATAAATTAAAAAAAAAAAAGGTAGCTCTTATGTAAACATGGGCTCTTTTTTTAGTATTATAATTTCCAAATACTAAAATCTAATAGATCTTTGGATTTTTAATGATGGCTTACTAAAATAATCTTTAACATGTTATACATGTCAAACATCTTTTCTGATTATCAACTAGGCATGTGGTTTAAAGTACATTCAACAAGGAATAGCAAATAGAAAGTATAAAACCCTCCATCCATCTATCATGTCCTTCCCTTATGTAAATCACAAGGCACTAGGTAGCTTCCTTCAAAAAGTACAAAAATTTGTAAAGAACAATTAAAAAGGATCTTGTTGTGGGATAAGAGAAGCAGCATATGATGCTTCTAGATTTAGCAACAAAATATGGTAGGGATGATCAACAAAAGCTAAACAAACACACAAAAAAAAAACAAAACAAAACAAAAAAACAAAAACAAACATATGGTAGGATTTCTAGTGTAGAAAAGTATTGACTGAGTGTCAAGGACTTACTGAAGAGTGGCAAAACAAATCAGTAGCGGTTGAGAAACAGGGGTTGTCTGGATGTGAAACAAAGCAACCTGTAGAGAGAGAAAGGTTGTGGAGAGCATTGAGGTATCTGATAAAATGCAAAGCCACTAGGAGAGAAAGGATATTCCAAAAGGTAACTGTAGTACATCCTTGTATATATAGATGGTTGATCATGTGACCTGTAACTAGCATTTTAGATATTCCATAATTCTATTAGAATATGCGAGAGCCACTGAGTATTAAAAAAAAGTCAATGAGTTTGATTATTAAAAGCCTTTTGTCTATTGTGTGCAATATTGAAATGATCCAAAAATTTTATTCTTCTTTTTGTATTCTCTCTCTTCTCAAGTTCCTATAGGTTGTCAGAACATTGGTGTTTTTATGAAACATTTAAGGTTTGAACTTATACTAAACATTGAAATGGAAATAAAGTTAAGCTTCATGGGTAAGTGAGTTGAGCCATGTGGTGATTCAGGAACTAGATGTCAGTAGTTCAACACTCTTTTATGCTATGCATTTGGTTTGCAGGTGACAGCATGCATCCATAGGGATTAGTTTTGACCAAAAAGGGTGACAGAACCCTGCAGTAACAATAGAATAGAAAAAATAAATGGTTGAAATAAGGAGATAAATTGAACAATAGGCATGAAATTTTTTGTTCCATTATTTTTTCAATACAGTTTATATTATTCAATTATGTAATATGCATAAAATTTGTTCCTGGTTATCTAGTGTACGGTATTTGCGATTATTAGTCTATTTTTCTTCTATTGAAGAAAGCCAGCAGCAGAGACAAAATATAATTTTTATTACGATGTGCTTTTTTTGTACATTATTTACTTCAGGCAATTGAGAGTGGGTGCTTACCAGGAGATATTTTTGATGATCTTCCCTGCAAATATGTCAATGGAGCTCTTCTGTGTGAGGTGAGATGAGGACTACAGACTTCTTTTTGGATTTATTGAAAAGATTATTGTCTTGCTGATTTGCATATTGATGTTGGTGTGTTTAATGTTTTTGTAGACATTTAGGTGTTAGAATTGTTTGTCTCTACTTGAAGGAAGGAACTACAAACAATTTTATAGTTTTCTTTCCCGGAGTTGTTAAGACTCACAGAAATTTGACTTGCTTGCTTGCACACATCTATGAATCTGTCCACTTAATTGTTGGCAAGTACTTTAATCTTAGAACTATGTCAATATGTTTGAGGTTCTGATGTTAGATGCAACCTCTAGTTTTACTCTGGCTTGTGATGAAAAAACAGTAAGATCAACTTGTCTACCTTCAGGTAAAGTTGAGAGGGTCGACTTGTCTACAAGAAATATTTAATGTAATGTTCTACTTTTATCACCAACCTAGGAGTTTGAAACATGGAATATTTTCGAGAAGCAGTTTGGTGTTTGGTTCAAATAACTATGAAGCTTTGAAAGGGTGTTTTATTTTACCTTGTTCTTTTGGTATTTGATTGATTCTAGCAATATTTTAGAGTTCCTAATATTCTACCTTGAGTATGTATGTAGGTGGTAATGTCTCTACAGAAAAGTTTTGAAAGCTTACTGATGGTGTCTTCAACACTGAAATTCAATCCCCAATTTACATAGACAGTGAATTGATACGGTACCTGTAATGGTGGATGCACACAAACTGCCAATTTACCTAGACAGTGAATTGCATTTGTTAGACTTTTATAGATTGCTTAATTGGAAGTTGGCATCTGACATCTAGTTTGAATGCAAGATAAGTTTTCTTCTTTATTTGACTTAAGATGACAAAGGACTATTTTATCTAAAGCAAAAAGTTCCTTGCTAACTTCGAAATGATACTTTGGTGTGTTATGCTTGTTGCACCTTTTTGCCAAATAATTTAAATCTTATTAGGTATGTTAGATTTTCATGATATAATTGCCCAAAAGACCTAGAATCACTAGAACACTTGCAGATTGTTGAATCGTTGTTTGATAATTCTTTGAAAACAAACTTTTGATAATTCTATGTCTCCCTTTCTAATTTCTATGCAGATTAAAGATTACCGAAATATCTTTTCCCAAAAGGGAGACACAGCTTCTTCAGTGGAGAATTCTCCAGTTACATACAAAAAGGTCCTGCAGATGTGTATGGAGAGTGTTGTCAAGGACATCTCGTTAGTCTCAGATGATTCTTGGACCTACAATGATCTATTGGTCAGTAGACTTACTAGGAATCTTCCTGTTCTTTGCTTTTAATTTCAAATGTTACCCTGATGTTATAATGTTTCAGGAATTTGAGTCCCGAATTCTCAAGGCTCTGCGGCCTGATCTTCATTTGGATCCAAAGCCAATGCTGGATAGATTTTGTGAAGAACCTGTGGCAGAGAAGGTAACCAAGGCATAGAATATAACAGTAGTTACTGATCAAAGTTATGATTCTTTTTTCTTCTGCGGCTTAGCAGTTTTTCATTTTTTTCCCATTGAGTTTCCAATGCCATTTTCACCACTGAACAAAATTTTTCTGAATTTTTATTTTTATGGTTGTAACGGAAAGCTCATCCATTTCCTCTTTCGTCAGTTTGAGTGCATCCTGAAACTTCTATATTATGTTTGCTGATGATTGACACTTGTTGCAGCTCAATTTAGGAATTTCCTGGAATAGAAAAAAGAGAAAGCTCAATGTTGCAACCACAATAGACCAAGTTTCCAGCAACCTATCCCCTAGATTCCAAGTGTCAAAAGTTTGTGCACCTCGGAATTCAAACATTCAATCTGATGTAGAATTCCAAGATAGAGTTCAATATTCCAAACTTGTCTCCAGCTCTATCACTACTTCACAGAGAAATTATGTTCTCCAAGAGAACATGTCACATTCTTCTCTTTTAACATCCCAGGCAAACTATCAATTAGCTGTTACTTACAATCAATCTCCTTTTGGAGCTCTAACACCATCAAATACTATTTCTGCACCCAAACCAAATCATGGTAACACTGATCCAAGAATACCCAGTTCGTTGACCCTTGATGAGCGGAGAAGATATAGAACAATAGCAAACCGAGGACCTATTAGTGAGAAACCAAATCAAGAACCACTGGACTTCTGTCAAGAGCAGCTTCCAGAGTTCCAAGCTGAAACCAAGCTTGCCATTGAACTACAGAGGAAAAACAAAAGGGTACATCAACGGATTGAAGCTGAAGGGATTTCACATGAAAGAATTCATGAGAAGATGCATCCGTCACTGTCAAGAAAAAATGGTCAACAAGCAATTCTTGAATGTATTCCAAAGCCGCAGCCTGAAGTGCTTACTTTCAGAAAGAAAGAAGAACCAATTGAATTTTGTAGTTTTCCAAGTTTGAATGATGGGAACGCCAAAGATAACGGCCATATAATGGATATGAGAAATGATCAATCTAATCTTCTGCAATCACAGCTGCTGCCATTATTAGTCCCTGCTAATGCAATGCAGTGGAATCACATGACTGAGTCTATTGGAAAGAATATAACAAATGAAAAAGTTGTCACTCAGGGTCAGAAGGGGAAAGCTTTGCCACATTCTCTAGTTTCTTTTGGTGATGTAAATGCATGGGTACATTCTTGTCTTGATAATTCTTTGCCAAAAGAGTCACCTCTCCGGACGAAGAGAAAATCAAATTCTCTTCTTAAAGGCAGTATGCAAAAAGTAGAAACTATTGCGGGCACTAGCGCAATGAATACTGCCAATACAGTTTACCTTCCAGTGGGAACTCCCTTACCGCGGTCTTTGGTACTTGATGACCCTGTCCTTGAGACTCCCATGCTTTCAGGAATTAGTGATCCCTTGCTTGATAGGATTTCAAAAGTGAAAACGGTGACTCAGAGGTGCAAACCGATTTATACTCTAATCTGTTGTGCAGACACTTTTTCTTTTATGCTCCATTTTTGGGGTGGAAAATGTTTTCTGCATTTTCTAGTGTTTGGTACAACAAAAAATGAAAGTCAAAACGAAAAACATTTTTCGTGGTCAACAGAAAACAAGACTATTTGGGCGGAATATTTTTTCCACTTTTAAAAGTTTGAAAAACTTTTCCGGACAAATGCCACCACACTTCCACCGCCACTGCCACCGTCACCCCACCACCTCCTCCTCCTTCACCCTGCCACCCCCACCACCACTAATACAACCATTAGTACAAAATAGTTCAAGGATGCAACCAAACATAGGTTTTCTCCAGAAAACATTTTTTGAAAAAAGTTTCTGCAGAAAATATTTTTTGTTTGAATTCCACTGAGACAAACAGAGCATAAGTGATAGAGCATATGTGAAACATTATTTTTTCTATGTTCAGGTATGCACTGAATAACAGGAAACGCAAGTTCAGTCAGGTTATTGAAAGGAAGTTCTTTTCCTGCACAGCTCAATTGATAGCTTCCGAGATAATGAACTCTGAGGATAAGAACTTCGAAGATGGTAACTCGAATACAACTTCTCATTTGGATTGCTCCTCAGAAAATAATCATAACATCTTTAAGACTAGGAAGTTTACATTTGTACGTTCATCTCATGTTTCTCAAGGTATGTCCTGCCTGCCTGAAATGGTCCCCCTTGAAACTGCAGTCGACTCTTCTGTTTCTTATTATTACCCTGTACTTTCAGGAAATGATATTGCCAATAGTGAGGCTCAGAACAAACTCACCATATTGGAGAAGCTTGATGAGGGAATAGTGGAAGCAACTGTTATTTATGATCAAGAAAAGTTTGATTGCATTGAGTTGCATCTCTTAGAAACCTTCACTAACACTGTAAGTTCTCCATATGCAGTTATCACAAGATTTTTATTATCCTGGAAGAATAGTGACAAGTTTCTTCAAATTCTTGAATCGTCTTCTCATGATATTAAGCAGAGGAATTTCAAAAAAAAAAATTGTTTCATAATTTTTGAACTATTAGCAGACATTTTACAGTTTGAGCTTTAGCCACAAAGTTTACTAGCAACAAAAAAATATATATATATGAATGGCTAGACATGGTTTTTCCTATTCTGAATTCTCAATATTGTCCAAACTACTTTAAATTCTTTGAAAAAAAAGTAAAAATAAAATTCACCAAGCTGGGTAGTTTTTGAACTTTGACTTCTCTGACACATTGAAATGAGAGAATTAGGAAATGAAGATACAAATGAAATGGTAATGGATGTATAAAAAACAAGGAAACTGTTATGCTTGGTTGATTACTCTCACTTCTGTGCATGTGCATTTTGCAGCATCATGCAGACCTGTTTGCTGCTCAGTTCAGCTCACTGGTAGGTTTATTGCCTTGACAAGGATTCAGGTAGCCGACCCCCCTGATTGGGACACAAGGCTTAATTTGGTTTGCTTATTTATGCTGCTTCTTCCTGTGTAGATGATGCGTGAAGGATATCAGCTAGCTGGTGATCGAATTGAATCTGCACCCCTTGTTATTGATGAAAGCTCTACTAGTCAACAACAAACCGTTACTACTACTGCTACTCCAGCGGCTGAACAGGTCGAGCTAGTTCCCCCAACTCTGGCCCCTGGGAAATTTCCTTACACGTTTAATCCCATGAACAGTAGCGTATCTACCTATAACCCTAGAAAATTACCATCACAGAATAATTTTTCTGGCAATTTCAACTCTGCTTTACCGCTATCAGCTGGTTATTTCTCCAACCCACCACTCGAAATTGCTTCACATATTATGAATAAGCGTGCCTTTTCACAGTTACAGATGATGCAAAGATATAGGCTACAACAACATCTTTTGAAGAAGACGCGGATGATGGAAGAATTTGGTGCTGCAACAGGTTACCCAGGTACCGTGCAATTAGGTGGTGGGGCCCAGGGGCTTGGAAATATCGATCTTAATTCATTTGGTAACATTGTGGGCACAGGGGGTACTCAAGCTGCAGTTTTAGGAAGGATGAGAACAGCAGAAAATGGAGGAAGAGCGTCAATGAGTGGATTTTCAATTGATGGAAGCACTGATGTGGTGCCAACATGTCAACCTAATGTTCCTGGGGTGGCATATCACGCAATCAACCAGCGGCCACCACCAATACAGATGCAACATCAATTTTATATGAGGTCACTACTCCAGCCTCCAGAAGCAACCAGCTGGACTGAGTATGGTAGTTCGCCTCTTAGTCTCTCAAGTCTGATTCAAATGGAGCAACATTCCCAAATTAGCTCTGTATCAGTGCCTCATCCAGTGGGTTCTGGGAATAGTTGCAGCACAAGCTCGCCCATGGAGTTGCGTAGAAGTGGCCAAACTGGTGGGGTCAAATGATGAAGACTTTTGGATAATCTGGTAATGTAATTAACTTAGCTTAGCAAAGTTTTTGTGAATATGAAAGGTGCATATAGCTGCATAGTCTTTTTTGCTTCCTTAGTTGTTAAATACACAAACGTAGTTATGTGTTGTTATAGCCCTTGTGTTTTGTTGTCGAATTTGCTTGTTTTGAAATTCAGTTTTTTGCTGAATTGCGTTGGTAGGTTTTCCTCTTCCGGATTTACTGTCACAGCAATATTGAAGACATACCAAAGCCCTTTCACCACAATTCACATGATCTATATTTCAAATCCAGTCCTATTGGTGCTTCGTTGACTAATTGTTTTCTTGAAGTGTGAAGCCAAAAACACATCCTTTGTCAAATATATGAGGCTTCAAATCTGATCATAACTTGTTTTATTTTGCTTAATTTGTTAGTATATCAGTGTTACTTATCAAATATATATATATATATATATGTCTATCAAACTTGATGTTATTTGTTTCAGTTCTTTGAACCTGCTTCTTTTCTGGCTTTTGGCCCATATTCTGGAAATCTGGATTTGTCAGTTTTTATTTTTTATTTGTTATGGAATGGAATCTATCTAGTATTGATTAAACTTCTACATAGTTGATTCCAAGAATATGATTTCATGCGGTTCTGTTGGATCTAAAGTATCTTTGTATTGTATGTGATCTCAGAAATTTTGACTGTTTGTTTTAGTTGAAACTTTGTCCTGAATCTTTGCTAGCAGGGTTTTACAGTGATTGCTAAATGCTGTCATGCTTATGTTTGGCATTATCAGTGTTGTCCCTTTGCAAATTGGTAAATTGTTCGAATTAGTCACCCGGCTATTCATCCAGTTTATTTTTATTTTTATTAATTTTCCTCTGACTGGATGAACTGAATCAAACCATATTGAATTACCAAAAGACAAAGTCTTGTTGACTTGAACTGAAAACAATTAGATAGTTAAATGAGTCAAACAGTAGAGTGGTTGCTCACCCATATTTTGGTTGGACTGATTTCCTTTAGCTGCACTTTATAAATTGACCCGTTTTTTTTTTTTTTTTTTTTGTTTATTTTAATGAACTTTTCAAGTTTGTGTCATTTTTTAAAATTACTTTTTAGGTTTGTTGAAGATCATAATGATTAAAAAATGATTTTTATAAAAATAATTCACTATTTAAAAAAAAATAAAAAACTTCTTTTAATGCTTTTTGACAAAATTTGATTTGTTTTTGTCTTCGATAAAAACCATTAAAAAAATTCTAAAATTTTTAAGTTCTTTAGAATCATTTAGCTGAAGGATCTAAAAAATAAATAAATTTTGACAAAGTTAAAAAAAATTATTAAAAGCAAGAAGAAGCTAATTTATAGTTGAGTCAAATATTTGCATGCACATAAATGTTGCATTTAGGGGCTTCACTGGTGGGAGTTTCGAGTTGAACCTGGGAATGGTAGGATTTTATTATTGCAGGGCTTTTTATTTATTATCTATCTCTATTTAGAGGTCACAAATTCAACTCGCAATTATGAATTCATATAATTACACTAATTTAAATTCATCCAAATCTATAAATGGGTTTTTATGGATACCATCTCCACCATCTATTGGAAGAAAAAATAATAATAAAATAAAGGGGTTAATTGGGTCCATTCATTCAACCTGTATCTAGTTTAGTCCATCTCACTTAAACTTGCTTGTTAAATAGGCCAATTTGGATTTGGATTGTTTTAAAAGCATAAAAGCATTTGACTCACCCAAATCCATTTGTTTGCCACCTCTATTTACCTATGCATTAAGAATTATTATTATTATTATTATTATTATTATTATTATTATTATTTCAATTATAAGGGGTTGGCCTAGTGGTCAATGCTTTAGGGTCTTGGATGGGGTGTACTCCCTCCATCGTCTCAGGTTCAAAACCTTCTAGGTGTAAGCAATTTCTTGGAACCAGTTCATACTGGATTTTATCTTGTCTTTAATTGGATCCCCCGCTAGTGAGGTTGATAGCTGATTGGTCCTCTAAATTAGCCGGTCCATTGTATCGGATATTGAGTTATTAAAATGTTTTTTTTTTTCCCATCCCTTTTTGTTTAGGGACATGAAACAGTAATTTTCAACTATATAAACCATGCAAATGATGCTCAATTTCAGAAGAAACAAACAGAACTACCATCTCAAAAACTCAAGGTTAAGTAAGCCACAGAAAGAACTTCATTTTGTCATATCTATCTACTACTATGTTAAAAATATGAAAATCCTTTAGTGTTTTCTACTTTTTCACTCCCCAAAATACCCTCACTCGCATGTTTCAATTAAGTGCTGTTGCTACATGATCATTTCTTTTACTCGCACAGTCACAACTGCTAACAAGAGTTGTGGCGTTTGGTAATTACATTCAAATCTTTGTTGGTTATATTTGTTGGTTTTTACATATATTGTGGAAGTTAAAAAAAAAAAATTATTACACCAAAAATGCAACGGCCGTCGGAATGGGGAGTTCCTGCTTTTGCACTCTCTCCTCTCCTCTTCTCCCCCACATGTACTCCTTTCCAAGAAATGGAGCCTACAATAGAAAGAACAAAACATCCAAGGCTTGTATGTATGCATCGTGAGAGTCCAAATCATGTCTTCTTCAAAAAGGCAAATTATAGTTCTTCCATGTCTTCAATAGAGGGCTTGACAACAGGTTAGTTGGGTTTGAATATTTTCTTGTCTACTTTCCAATATTCATATAGGATTTTTGGGTTTAGTGTGTTTGGTTAATAGATTTGAATAGAAATTTGTATTTGTTTCACATTTTACTCACACTTTCCCGTTTCCCTTTTCAAATCACTGCTAAAAAACACAACGTATTATTTCTTTTTGATGGAACAATATGCATGTTTATATTTTGAAAAATCAGGATAGATTAATGTTGAACAGCGTTTGCTTAATTGGTAAATATTGCGCGACAACATCGTCTTCTTCTTCTTTTCTTTTTTTTACTTCTCTCTCTTTAGATCTATAGTTTTTAAGTTCATTTTTGAAGCTAGGGTTTTTTTTTTTTTTTTTTTAATTTGATTTTGTGTAGAAATGGTAGAGTCGATGAAGACAATAACGAAGCCAGAGCTTCTGGTGATCACGAAGCTGTTGTAGCCTCCAATCTCGCCCTTTTATTGGGTATGTATGGCTGATCTGTTGAAATTTGTTGGTGAGCTATTTGGATGTGTGTGGGTATCTGTTGAAATTTGGAGTGATATCTTATTCTTGTGCTGCTTGTTGTTGTTGTTAATGATGAATGTTGATGATGAAACAGATTTGTAACAGCATTGAACAGATCTGTAATAATTGTGGGTCTGAGGTTGTATTAATTGGTAGCAGTCGATTACTTCACAAAATGGGTAGAGGCCCAGTCTTACTCTGTACTGAAAGCATCGCATGTGGCTAAGTTCATCAAGAATAACATCATCTGTAGGTTCATAAGTAGAAGCTCTGACAAATGTAAACCTTTCTTCAATTTAGTGAAGAAAGCCACAGACTTTTTATGGACAGAAGAATGCGAAGCCGCCTTGGATGACTTGATATGCTCAAAGTTCAATATGTCTTGTTTTGTTTTTCTAATTAATTGAATGCATTCTAAATATACCTGTTTAAAACTGAAATAATTTTTTCCATTTGCACCTAAAATTTATTGTTTAGGTTTGTTTGAACAGAAAATATAATAGACAAAAAAAAAATGATGACAACAGAAGCAACAAAGACAATTGCTCAAAATATTGGAAGGATTAAACTAATGAAACTAATTTAAGTGCAAAAATAAATAAATAAAAACTAATACAATCTTCTAATTATATTGCGGAAAAAGGGTATAGAGCACTTCAAGATTGATCATCATCTAAAGACGAATGTCATCCGGCATCAAGGCAGTTTCGTGAGTATCTCATACTTGAATTATTAAATTTTAAATTTTAAAATATGAGGCAAATGCAAAAAACTAACACGTACAAATTTGTAGCAAATTGCTGGGCGTTTCAAGTTTGCGTAGCCAGAGAAGCCCTCCAAAAGATGATATATAACGAGATAATTCAATTATCATCACAAGCATCAGTGGATATGAACTGTTGGAAATGGTTGAAAAATTCTGAGTAAAAACAGAATTTTTTCTTAACTTTGGTCTATTATTTAGGTGGGACCTGTGCATCAATTTTGGCGGGTCTAAGTGGTAACGCGTTTTATGTCGCGTTATGATTCACGTGGTATATTTGGTTACTCAAAACCATTATCGGGTGAATGAGAAATTGAAGCCAAAGTGAGTTCCATGGAAATGGAGTTTTGGTGGAAATTCCTTAAGGTTGGAAAATGGCTTGTCCTACATTGATTTAGTGGGAAGTTTTGAGTCGGTTTATAAGATATGGGATTGGACCTTGGGGTGTGCCCTAAGGGGTACCTAAGTTTTGTAGAGAGGGAGGCTATGGGCAAAATGGACTAGACCCATTGGACCCAAAAATTACCACACGTGCACGCCGCCGTCCGATGGGGCGCGGGTGTGTGGTTGGGTTGGGCTTGTTCGGCCCAATACTAATCTTTTTGAGCCAAAAACATTTGGATTTAATTTTATTTTTTGAAATAAAATTTGTCTAAATCTGTTTAATTCAAAACCAAATAGATTTCATACCTGTTCAAAACAAATTTGTACCTGTTTAATTCAAAATCAATAGCCACCACTACATTTATAAATAGACAGCCCTCATTTGATGTTTGATATCCAAAAATTTCGTACTTCTCCTCTGCAAATTTATTCTTCATTTTGCTGCATTGAATTTTTGTAAAAAAGAGTGTAAACACTTAGTATGTTCGTTGAATAAATAAATTGTAGTGCTGCATTTATTTATTGTTGATCATTCATCCTGGGAGATAGACGTCCATATTCTGAAAGCACCGTGGAGAGGACGAATCTGTCTTAAGGACACAGTGTCTAACACTGGACTTGATCAGATTATTATTCGAAGAAATTAATCAAGTAAGTTGTTTAATTTATTTTTCTGTTTTATTTGTTTATTTAAATCAGATTTTAATTTTATTTTTGTAACACAATAAAATCTATTTTTATTTATTTACTTTTTATTTCTAGTTTGATTTTTGTAATCAAACTTATTTCTCTCATTTCTTTTATTTCTTTTGTATTCTGTTTGCTGTTAAATACACAAACAGAATTAATTTATTCAAATACAGTGAAGATTGTCCAACAATCTTAAGACAGAGTTTATTTTGGTGTTTTCATTGTATTTAATTTTCTATGTTATCAAAGTAATATTTTGGTTAGAAAATACAAATAGTATTTATAAACTATTTGATGGATAATAGTAATATACTGTCTATTTTCTTTGATAACTAGTAGTAATATACTGGTATCATTAACAATTGCAGAATATTATTTGGTATTACAGAAAATTATTGTGGTATTTTATTTTTCTAGTTTTAGTAACAAAGAAAATAAAATTATTTTGTGTTCTAATTTATTTTTTGATTTTAGTAACTAGAAAATTAATTTGTAGTTTGTTTTTTCTGATTTTTGTAATCAGATATTATGGCTACTACAACTGAATTTGCAACTGGTAGTAGTACTCCAACTGTTACACAAACTCCGGTTCCTATCTAGAACCATGTTCAAGTACCTATAAATCATGGAGAAAAATTGAAAAAATTTAACGGTACTGAGTTTAAGAGATGGCAGCAAAAGATGGTATTCTATCTTACAACTCTTAATTTGGCCCGATTTCTCCGTGAAGAGGCTCCAACACTTAAAGAGGGTGAAAGTGATCGGTAAGTTGTTGCCGCTGTAGATACTTGGAAACATTCAGATTTTCTATGCAGAAACTATATCCTCAATGGCCTTGACAACATGCTGTATAATGTTTACAGCCCTCTGAAGTCAGCAAAAGAATTATGAGATTCTTTGGAGAAGAAATACAAGACAGAGGATGCCGGCACGAAGAAATTTGTTGTCGGTAAATTTCTAGACTTTGTTATGGTAGACTCCCAAACAGTAATTTCTCAAGTTCAAAGTTTTCAATTAATTTTACATAATATTCATTACGAGGTATGTCTCTAAGCAAGTCTTTCCAAGTCGCTTTAGTGGAAAAGTTACCACCGGCTTGAAAAGATTTCAAAAATTATTTAAAACATAAACGCAACGAGATGACCATGGATGAACTTATTGTAAGACTGAAAATTGAGGAAGATAATCGTAAGGCTGAAAAGATGAATAGGAAAAATCCCATTGAATCCAAAGCTAATGTGGTTGAACAAGTTCTCAAACCACATAACAAAAGGAGGAAGTTTACTAGAGATGATCCTAAACAAGGTGACAACAATGGCAACAAGAAGTTCAAAGGAAAATGCTATAACTGTGGCAAGACTGGACATCGAGCTTCTAATTGCCGCCCTAAGAAGGATCATGGAAGTACAAGCAAGAAGACCACCAATCAAGCCAACGTGACAGAATTAAATTACATCTCTGACGGGGTAAATGATATCAACCTCACTGCTGTGGTGTCTGAGGCTAACTTGGTTGGAAATCCCAAAGAGTGGTGAGTTGACACTGGAGCAAGTCGTCACATATGTGCGGACAAGAAGATGTTCACTACCTACAATGAGGCTGCAAATGGTGAACAACTTTTCATGGGAAATTCTTCTACTTCTACTGTGGCTGGACAAGGAAAGGTGATCTTGAAGATGACATCAGGAAAATAATTAACCCTCAACAACGTATTGCATATACCTGACATCCGGAAGAATTTGGTTTCTGGTTCTTTGTTAAGTAAAAATGGTTTTAGGCTTTTTTTTTAGTATGATAAATTTGTATTAACAAAGAGTGGTATGTATGTTGGTAAGGGATACATGAGTGATGGTCTCTTTAAATTGAATGTAATGACAGTTGTACCAAAAGTTGCTATGAATAAGAATAACACATCTTTTGCTTATATTCTTGAGTCGAATTTATGGCATAGTAGATTAGGACATGTGAATTTTGATGCTTTGCGTAGATTAATTAGTTTAGATTATATACCAAAGTTTGAAATTAATCCTAATCATAAATGTGAAATTTGTGTAGAAGCAAAACTAACTAAGGCTCCATTTAAATCGGTTGAAAGGAAAACCGAACCTCTAGAATTAATTCATACAGACTTATGTGATCTTAAATTTGTTCAAACTAGAGGAGGCAAAAAGTATTTCATAACATTTATCGATGATTCCACTAGATATTGTTATATTTATTTACTTAGAAGTAAATATGAAGCCTTAGAAATGTTTAAACTCTACAAAACAGAAGTTGAAAATCAACTTGGTAAAACCATTAAAATGGTTAGAAGTGATAGGGGTGGTGAATATGATGCACCATTAAATGAATTTTGTGCACAACATGGCATTATTCACCAAACTATAGCACACTATTCTCCTCAGCAAAATGAAATTGCTGAAAAGAATAATAGAACCCTTAAAGAAATGATGAATATCATGTTACTAAGTTCAGGCTTACCACAGAACTTGTGAGGGGAAGCAATATTGTCTGCTAATTATGTTTTTAACAGAATACCCCACAAGAAAACCAACAACACTCCTTATGAATTGTGGAAAGGTCGACCACCTTCCTACAAATACTTAAAAATGTGGGGGTGTTTGGCAAAAGTTGAAGTTCTTGTTACTAAAAAGACTAAAATTGGACCAAAAACAATAGATTGTGTGTTTATTGGCTATGCTCAAAATAGTAGTGCATATCGGTTTCTAACTTATAAATCAGAAATACCTGATATAAATGTGAACACTATTATAGAGTTAAGGAATGCCATGTTTTTTGAACATGTCTTTCCTTACAAGAAAGAACAGGAATTAAGTTCACCGAAAAGAACTTATGATTGTACACAAAGTCAAGAGACTAATGACAGTCAAACACAAGAGACTAGTAATGATCTCGACCAACAGGATTTAACTGATGATGAACCAAGACAAAGTAAAAGAACAAGAACATCAAAATCTTTTGGTCTATATTTTCTGACATACTTGTTGGAAAATGAACCTCAAAGCTTTAAGGAAGCAATGATAGGTCCTGAAGCACCTTTGTGGAAAGAGACTGTTAATAATGAAATTGAATCCATTATGCAAAATCATACTTGAGAATTGGTGGATCTTTCCACCTAGTTCTAAACCTCTTGGATATAAGTGGATATTCAAGAGAAAAATGAAAGCAGATGGTTCAATTGACAAGTATAATGCAAGACTAGTAGTAAAAGGTTACAGACAAAAGGAAGGTCTAGACTATTTTGACACATATTCCCCTGTGACAAGAATAATATCCATTGGCATGCTTATTGCTATAGCAGCGTTGTTTAATTTAGAAATACATCAAATGGATGTTAAGACAGTTTTCTTAAATGGTAATCTAAATGAAGAGATCTATATGGAGCAACCCGAAGGGTTTGTAGTGTCGGGGCAAGAAAAGAAAGTTTGTCGGCTTGTAAAATTGCTTTATGGATTAAAACAAGCACCTAAGCAATGGCATGAAAAATTTGATCATGCAATGCTTACTAATGGGTTTAAGATAAACGAATGTGACAAGTGCGTCTATATTAAAAACACTGACCAAGGATATGTCATAGTTTGTTTTTATGCGGATGACATGCTTATCATTGGAAGCAGTCAAAACATGATCAAATCAATTAAGCAAATGCTTAACAAAAGATTTTATATGAAAGATATGGGGGTCGCAGATGTTATATTAGGAATGAAAATTACTAAAACATCTAACGGATATGCATTATCTCAATCTCATTATATTGAGAAAATTCTTGATAAATTTATCAAGGATGATTTGAATGTAGCTAGAATACATGTAGACATCAATCTTTATTTATCGAAAAATAAAGGTGATACAGTGTCTCAGTTAAAATACTCCCAAATCATTGGAAGCCTAATGTACCTAATGAATTGTACTCGTCCTGACATAGCTTATGCAGTCAGTAAATTGAGTAGGTACACTAGTAACCCCGGAGAAGACCATTGGAAAACGATTATTCGGGTTCTTAGATATCTAAGATTTACCCCATGACCATAGTTTGAACTTTACTCAATATCTAGCAGTACTCGAAGGTTATTGTGATGCAAATTGGATATCGGATATTAAAGATTCAAAATCCACTAGTGGATATGTCTTTACTTTGGGAGGCGCTGCTGTTTCTTGGAAGTCCACAAAACAAACATGCATCGCACGATCCACAATGGAATCCGAGTTCATTGCTTTAGACAAAGCAGGAGAAGAAGTAGAAAGAATAGCTTCATCACTTCTTAGAAGACATTCCAATGTGGCCCAAACCTGTGCCAGCTATTTGCATTCATTGTGATAGTCAATCTGCAATAAACAGGGCACAAAATCATATGTATAACGGTAAATCACGACATATTCATCGTCGACATAATACCGTAAGGCAATTGTTGTCAAATGGAATAATCTCAATAGATTATATAAAATCTAAAGAGAATATTGCGGATCCGTTAACAAAAGGTTTGACAAAAAAGCTAGTGTATAATTTATCAAAGGGGATGAGATTAAAGCCTATTACATAAGAGTCATCATGATGGTAACCCTACTTATATGACTGGAGATCCCAAGAACTAAGTTCAAAGGGACAACTAAGTTATGTGTGGCTCGCCAGAAATCACCAAGGGATTAAAATTCCCTACCCATTCCTATGGTAAGAGTGAAATCTGCAACATATGTTGTATGCAGGGTATAAGGATAAGCTTTGCTTTTAATGATTACTTATATCTTGATTAAGGCATAAAATCAAGACGAGTATAAGCAGATACTCATAATAAGAATCACCTATATGAGTATCGAACTGGGGCCGGTTCTATGAGAACGAAGAGGCTAAATTCTCTAGACACACTCATGAAAACCAGGAGCGTTTAAGGCCAAAATGAACACAACAGTGAGAACCACGATGTGTTAGAAGATATTTTGTGTGAAATCTATTGTCTTGGCTTACACAAACGGTTGAACAATTCAAGGCATCGCATCCACTGGTTAGCTAGTAAGTCTGATAGGTTATCACTAGGGAAGGTTCAAGGCCGAAAGCTACCTATCCTGATGCAAGATATTTTCGACTTATACTCTTTTGATAAAGTCTACATATTGTTGCATTTCCGTTGTCATCAAATTCCATTCACGTGGGGGATTTTTGGAAATGGTTGAAAATTCTGGGTAAAAACATAATTTTTTCCTAACTTTGGTCTATTATTTAGGTGAGACCCGTGCGTCAATTTTGGCGGGTCTAAGTGGTAACGCGTTCTATGCCGCGTTGTGATTCACGTGGTATATTTGGTTACTTAAAACCATTATCGAGTGAATGGAAAATTGAAGCCAAAGTGAGCTCCATGGAAATGGAGTTTTGGTGGAAATTCCTTAAGGTTGGAAAATGGCTCGTCCCACATTGATTTGGTGGGAAGTTTTGAGCGGGTTTATAAGGCATGCGATTGGACCTTGGGATGTGCCCTAAGGGGTGCCCAAGTTTTGTAGAGATGGAGGTTATGGGCAAAATGGGCTAGACCCATTGGATCCAAAAATCACAGCACACGCGTGTCGTCCGTCTGTCCGGTCGGGCGGACTGGGTTGGGCTTGTTTGGCCCAGTACTAATCTTTTTGGGCAAAAACATTTGGATTTAATTTTATTTTTTTGAAATAAAATCTGTCCAACTATCCAGAATTCAAATTAATTCCGGAATTAATTTGTTCCGATTTTTCTCTACACCCAAACAGGTCCTTTCCGTTTTTATCTGTTTGAATTTTGAACCTAACAGATTTAAATCTGTTTAATTTAAAACCAAACAGGTTTCATACCTGTTCAAAACAAGTTTGCACCTGTTTAATTCAAAATTAATAGCCACCACTACATCTATAAATAGGCAACCCTCATTTGATGTTTAATATCCAGAAATTTCGTACTTCTCCTCTGCAAATTTATTCTTCATTTTGCTGCATTGAATTTTTGTAAAAAAGAGTGTAAACACTTAGTATGTTCGTTAAATAAATAAATTGTAGTACTGCATTTATTTATTGTTGATCATTCATCCTAGGAGATAGACGTCCATATTCTGAAAGCACCGTGGAGAGGACGAATCTGTCTTAAGGACACAGTGTCTAACACTGGACTTGATCAGATAATTATTCGAAGAAATTAATCAAGTAAGTTGTTTAATTTATTTTTCTGTTTTATTTGTTTATTTAAATTAGATTTTATTTTGTTATTTTGTTTTTATAACAAAATAAAATCTGTTTTTATTTATTTACTTTTTATTTCTAGTTTGATTTTTGTAATCAAACTTATTTCTCTCATTTCTTTTATTTCTTTTGTATTCTGTTTGCTGTTAAGTACACAAACAGAATTAATTTATTTAAATACAGTGAAGATTGTCTAACATGAACATGGGACATAATTTGGCAACACCACAAGCATAGGATAATAATGAGCCTTTGACACTAAGTAGAGGGGATACATCATTAAAGCTACGAGAATGTCAACTTTGTATGGTATATCAATGGAAAAAGCTTACTCATACCGTAGAAAACCAGGAATCTCGAGTTTTTTGGATAGGGTTATATTTCTTTTCCTTTGATTTATAGAAACTTCAATTCTTTTTATTTTTATTTGATTTCATTTGGTTAGATGGTCTATTAAGTATACTAATTATTATTTCTTTCTTATATCTTTTGTATTAGCACCACCATCCACTAGTCGAAGCCGATGGCATGGGACTAATTTTGGTAGGAAGAGAAGACCTCCTTTCTATAGGAGTTGACCAACAACCAATCATTGTAGTCTTAGAATCCATAAACCATCACGGAGACAATACAAAGGGGTAAAAACTAACTAGCACTAACAATAAATTCCAAAATAACCTTTACAAAATAATCTCTACTTCATGTTTTAATGATGTCCAAAGTATATACTTTCCATCTAAACTTGCTGAGACTAAAAAAAATAGATTATGGCAATCATTCCATACTGGTAGTTGGATACGTAAATTACATGGGGGACAACGTACTGATTATCCGCAATAGCTGGGACCTAAGCGGGGATACTTTGGACATATGCTCCTTTCTTGCCAATCCATGGAGTATCCCAATGCCTGTAACATCCTTCGAAACCCAATATATCCAATATTGTAAGTCATTCGAACCTCTACAATATTCAAAATATATACACAAACAAAATAATTGTCTAACATTATAACTAACAAGAAAACTGCCAATGGGAAGCTATAAGGGAATGCTCTGAATACAGCATTCGAAAATTGGGTAAGTTAAAACAGAGGAATTTATCAAATTTTACATGTACTAACCAAACTAACTAAAACATATACATTGCAGTTCTGCCAAGTAGACTTCAATGATATCTTGAGAGATTCCAAAAAAAGCTACTTGCACAAGTTATTAGAACCACTTTAACATTCTAAAACCTTAAAATATTAACTGTTGTTGGAAAATTTTGGTTTTATACGCTTATTTTGAGCCACCTTTGAACCCAAATTTAAGTGAGGCCCACATGTTTTTTGAGGTGGGTCCAAGTGGTGACGTGTTCCTTGCCGTATGACAAGTCACACAGTGAAGACGGATCGTCAAAACCATTTATGAGTGAATGGGAAGTTGACATCGTTTTTAGATTCATGAAATGAGAAGTTGAAGAGTCAAATGTGGGTTACCTTGTTTTGAGTGTCCTACATAGAAACAATAAAAGAACTTATATAAGTATATAAGTTTTAGATTGACATACTTGGGTTGGACCCCAAAGGGCACCTCAAGTTTTGTAAGGAAGGGAGTTATGGACAAAGTGGGCTTGACCAAAATCCGTGCGCGCAGCCGCCGCCCGTCCAGCTGGGGCGGGCTGGGTGTAGATTGGGTCTTAGCTTAATTTTTTGGACAAAATTCATTTGAATTTTTTCAAATTCTTGCAGGAAAATTTGAGAATTTTTTGCTTCTCGGAACAGTGCCTCTCCGGTCGCCTCTCTTCACTTTCTAGCAATTCCAAGTTTCACACCTATTCAAACGGTTTTCTGCCCTTCCGAACAGACATCTCTTGGCCTATAAATTCAGGGTCCCCTAACAGATTGATTGATTCCATTTTCCTGTCCCGTTTTCCTTTTATACTACATTTTTCCTTATATTAGTTCATAGAGTTTTTCAGAGAGTTGTAGAACTCTAGTTTGGTTTGCATGACAGATTGTTTGTAGTACTACTACAATCTGTTTAAGTGATCATTGTATCTTGGGAGATAGACGTCGATAATTCGTAAGCACTTGTGCGACGGCGAATCTATCTTAAGGAGAGAATGTCACACACTTGACTTGATCATAGTCTTACTGTTTTTATTTTTCAAAACAAGAACTTTTTATAAGTAAATTATTTTATTTGTTTCAGTTTTAGTTTTTACATAGAAGATTGTTCTAACAATCTTAAGACAGATTCGAATTATTCTGTTCATAAATAATTTTTCGTTTGTTTCCTTTCAAAATTTCTTTTTAGTTTTGTTACAGAATTTATTTTTTGTGTAAAGTTTGTCAAAAATTAACTCTAAATTTTTAGAAATAATTTATTGGGTTTTTCATTAATTAAAATTCTTATTTTCAATATTTTAATTGTTAAAGTTTACAGAAATAATATTTTGTGTAGAGTTAATTTAATTAAATAAAAGTTTATTTTCAAATTACTTTGAAATAAAAGTTACAACTTTGTTTCTTTTATTTTATACAAAATTATATTATGTATTTTTTAGTTTAATTTTTTGTGTAGTATACAATTCTAATTCTAATTCTATTTTATAATTTAGAATTCAATGGCTACTAAAACTTCTAATCCAATCGGTGTTGCGACTGCCTTAATCCCTCATGTTGTTGTGACAGTCCCGGTGAATCACAAGGAAAAGTTAGCAAAGTTTCTAGGAACTGATTTTAAAAGATGGCAGCATAAAATATTGTTCTATCTAACTACATTAAAACTAGCACGTTTCCTTCTTGAAGATGCTCTTGTGCTAAAAGATGATCAAACTGACCGATAAGTAGTTGTTGCGGTCGATACTTGGAAACATGCGGATTTCCTTTGCCGCAACTATATCTTGAATGGGCTTGATAATACATTGTACAATGTTTATAGCTCTATCAAGACAGCAAGGAATTATAGGAATCATTGGAGAAAAAATACAAAGCAAAAGACACTGGCTTAAAGAAATTCGTGGTGAGCAAATTTCTGGATTTTGTAACAATTGATTCAAATACTGTGATCAGCCAAGTTCAGGATTCCAACTTATCCTACATGACATCCATGCAGAAGGCATGGCACTAAGCGAGTCATTCCAAGTCACTGCCCTAATTGAAACATTACTACAAGCATGGAAGGAATTCAAGAACTATCTCAAGCATAAGCGCAAATAAATGACTTTGGAAAAATTAATTGTGTGACAGAGAATTGAGGAAGACAACCAGACTTCTGAGAAAAGGGTTGAAAAGCATCCTATAGAGTCAAAGGCTAATGTCGTGGAACATGCACCAAAAAAGAAAAGCGAAATATACCAGAGAAAGTTCCTCATAAGGCTCTAAGGGATGGGAAACCAAGAAATTCAAGTTTAATGGCAAATGCTACATCTGTGACAAAAAAAGACACTGAGCCAAAGATTGTCGTAGTGAGCCAAAGATTGTCATTGGTGTTAATGACATAAACCTTTCAGCCATGGTATCTGAAACCAACCTTGTTGGAAATCTCAAAGAATAGTGGGTTGACATTGGTGCTACTCATTATATCTGTGCCGACAAAAAGATGTTCTCGTCCTATTCTGTGGTAGACAATGGAGAACAACTATTCATGGGCAACTTCTTGACTTCTAACGTCGAAGGACAAGGAAATGTTATTTTGAAGATAACATCTAGAAAGGAGCTCACCCTCAACAATGCACTGCATGTACCGGATATTCGCAAGAATTTTGTTTCCGGATTTTTGTTGAGCATGAATAGATTTAGGCTAGGTTTTTAGAGTGACAAATTTGTACTTACAAAAAACGGGATGTATGTAGGAAAAGGTTATATGAATGATGGCCTTTTCAAACTGAATGTAATGACTGTTGTATCTTCTATGGTTAATAAAAATACACATTCTTCTTACTTGCTTGAGTCTTTAAATTTATTGGCATGGTAAACTAGGACATGTTAATTATGGATATTTGCGTAGATTAATTAATATAGAATGTTTACCTAAATTTGAAATTGATTCAAATTATAAATGTGAAATTTGTGTTGAAGCAAAATAAACTAAAACTCTTTTTCATTCAATTAAAAGAAGTACTGAACCATTTGAATTAATTCATAATGACATTTGTGATTTTAAATTAATCAAACTAGAGGTAGGAAAAAAATATTTTATCACTTTCATAGATGACTATACAAGATATAGTTATGTTTATTTAATTCGAACCAAGGATGAAGTTTTGGAAACTTTTATTCAATATAAGAATAAAATTGAAAATTAACTTGGCAAGAAAATTAAAATTCTAAGAAGTGATAGAGGTGATCAATATAAATCACTTTTTGGTGATTTTTGTAAAGAATATGGAATAATTCATCAAACCACCGCTCTTTACTCACCTTAGCAAAATAAAATTGTTGAAAGGAAAAATAGGACTTTAAAAGAAATAAAGAATGCCATGTTAATAAGTTTTGAATTACCTCAGAACTTGTAAGGGAAAAAAATACTTTATGCTAATTATATTCTTAATAAAGTACTCCAAAAGAAAGTGAATCAAACACCTTATGAATTGTGATATGGTAGAAAACCGTCTTACAAATACTTAAAAGTGTGGGGGTGTTTAGCTAAAATGGTTATTCTTAGTCCTAAAAAGAATAAGATAGGTTTGAAAACTATTGATTGCATATTCATCGGTTATGCCAAGAATAGTAGTGTATATCGGTTTTTGATTTATAAGTCAGAACACTCAGAAATACATGTAAATACTACCATTGAATCTAGGAATGCATCGTTCTTTGAATATGTGTTTCCTAATAAAATTGGATAAGAGACTAGTACTAACAAAAGATCTTATGATGTTATTACTAATCATGATCAATGAAAAGATGAAGTACAAGAGCAAGAGATAGATCAAAATGAAGAAGAGGAACCTAAGCGTAGTAAACATGCTAGAACCTCAAAATCTTTTGGTCTAGTTTTTCTAACATTTTTGTTAGAAAATAAGCTTTTAACTTTTAAAGAAGCTATGTGCAGTCCTAATGCTCCTTTATGGAAAGAGGTTGTAAATAGCGCAGTTGAATCTATCTTGCAAAATCACACATGGAAATTGGTGGATTTGCCACCAAGTTGTAAACCTCTTAGATATAAGTGGATTTTCAAGAGGAAAATGAAAGTAGATTGATCAATTGACAAATACAAGGTAAGACTTGTGGTCAAAGGATATAAACCAAAAAAAAAAGTTTTGATTACTTTGACACATACTCACCAGTTACTAAAATAATATCCATTAGAATGGTAATTGTCATTGCATCTTTATACAAATTAGAAATTCATCAAATGGATGTGAAAACAATTGTCTTAAATGGTGAGTTAGCTGAAGAAATCTACATAGAACAACAAGAAGGATTTTCTGTTCTAGGAAAAGAAAAGAAAGTGTGTAAATTGGTTAAATCATTATATGGTTTAAAACAAGCACTAAAGCAATGACATGAGAAATTTGACAAATTAATGATGTCAAATGGATTTAAAATTAATGAATGTGACAAATGTATTTATTTTAAAAATACAAAAAAAGATTATGTTATAGTATGTCTTTATATTGATGATATGTTCATCACAAGTAGTAACAACGACATGATTAAAACTACCAAGAAAATATTGAATAGACATTTTGATATGAAGGACATGAGGATTGCTGGTATAATTCTTAGTATAAAAATTACCAAAACATCAGAAAGATATGCTTTGCCACAATCACATTACATTGAGAAAATACTTGAAAAATTTAGCAAAGATGATAATCATTTTGCTAGAACACCTGTGGATGTTAATTTGTTTCTTTCTAAGAATGTACAGAAAAGTATTTCTTAATTAGAGTATGCCTAAATTATTGGAAGCTTAATGTACTTGATGAACTGCACTCGCCCAGATATAGCTTATGCAGTAAGTAATTAAGTAGATATATGAGTAATCTAGGAGTAGAACACTAGAAAGTTATTATAATGGTTCTAAGATATCTCAGATTTACTCGTAATATTAGACTAAACTATACTAGATATCCAGCGGTACTTGAAGGATACTATGATGCAAACTGGATATCGAATACTAGAGACTCAAAATCCACCAGTGGGTATGTCTTTACTCTTGGTAGTGCAGTTATATCTTGAAAATCTTCCAAGTAGACTTGTATTGGTAGGTCTATTATGGAATCAAAATTTATAGCATTAGATAAAGCTGGAAAAGAAGCAGAATGACTTTGTCACTTCCTTAAAGATATTTCAATGTGGCCAAAACATGTGCATGCTATATGCATACACTGTGATAGTCAATCGGCAATAGGTAGAGCACAAAGTCATATGTATAACAGTAAGTCACGACACATTCGTCGTCGACATAACACCGTGAGACAACTACTCTCTACTAGAATTATTTCCATTGAAAATGTAAAATCTAAGGACAATATAGCGGATCCACTAACCAAAGGATTAGTAAGAGAGTTAGTTGAGAATTCATCGAGGGGAATGAGACTTAAGCCTATTTAATAAGAGTTACCACAATGGCAACCTAACCTAGTTGACTGGAGATCCCAAGATCTAGGTTCAACGGGACAATTGAGTTGTGTATGACTCATAAGGATCACTGGGGAGTCGAACTCTTACCCATTTCTATGATGAAATAGTGATGTCTGCAGTGCGTTAGGATAAGCAATGCTTTTAATGATTCTTATACTTAGGAATACCTAGTAGAGTATGGCAGGATACTTTTTATAAGAATTACCTATATGAGTGTAAACTGGGCCGATTCTATGAGTTTTGTAAGAGCTACAATTATCTAGAGCACTCATGAAGTACCAAGTTATTCAGGGTCAAAATGAACACAATCGTGAGAACCAAACTGTGTCTGGAAATATGTTGTGTGAGTTCTATTGTCTTGGTTTATACAAATGGCTGAACAGTTCAAGACATTAGTAAATCCAATAATGTCTCACAAGAGAAGGTTCAAAGCCAAAAACTACCTATTCTTTATAGAATATCTCTGATTTCTATACTCTCTTTAGAAACATCATGTTGTTGCATTTTTTTTCCTTCAATTCCATTCATGTGGGTAATTGTTGAAACATTTTGGTTTTATAGGCTTATTTTGGGCCATCTTTGAGTCCAAATTTAAGTGGGGCCGATACGTCTTTTGAGGTGGGTCCAAGTAATGACGTGTTCCTTACCGCATGACAAGTCACACGGTGAAGACGGATTGTCAAAACCATTTATGAGTGAATGGGAAGTTGAAGAGTCAAATGTGGGTTATCTTGTTTTGGGTGTTGTAGTTTGCTTTTTGTGCTCCTTGAAGGGGTTTAGTCTTCTTCGATACAATAGCCCTACAGTTCGGACTCTCGTGGTTCTGAATCTGGTTTCACAGGTGCAATGTGAAACAGAAAAAAACACAAATGAGAGTCCAAATCCGGCAAGTCTTAGAAAATCCATTTATCATCAGAGATGCCAAAAATGGACTGTATTGCCAGATTTTAGAGTTGCCACCCAAATATTTTTGAAAAATTTAGGAAACTCGTGACTCGTGCCAAAGGCCACTTGTTCGTCATAACCAAAGTGTCTTGGCTCGAGAACTTAGGTACTCACCCGATCAAAGATCGGCCTCTACTAATCATGATGTGATTCTTATGTACAGTGTATGCTCTTGTTTCGATTATTATGCTATCTTTACTATGTGAGGTCAAACAAGTATAGACTATTTCACAAAATTTGGAACGCTTTGATTTCATGTTCATTTTGAAAAGAGTTTTGAATACATGTCACTTGAAAAAGTGAGCTCATATGTACATTTAATCAAATCATCACAATTTAAGCAATTAGCCTTATCCACAGGCATTCAAGAGATATTTCAAATAAGTATGTAGCCTCATGGTAGTTTATGCTTGACATATCAACAATCATACGCATACAATATGCTAAAGCAAAAATGTTTACCCCAAGTATCCAAGGTGAGCTAAAAGAAAGAAAATGGTTAGAAAAAAAAAAGAATGATCCTAAACGATGCAACATTGCTAATGCAACGCATATAACATGCAATTAATAGGCTCGGCTACCAGCATGACATGTGAGTCAATTCAAGGCACACGATAAAGCATGTATTCGAGTAAGGAAATAATACCAAAGTTAGAATGGTGAACCGAACTTAATGCATGCAAAAATGGATGCAAGGCATGGAAATGATATAAAAATGTAAAAACATGGTGCTACCATTATAAGCATATAAATAAAAGGGAGAAAGAAATGGGAGTTGGAAGATATACACAATATTATAAGTGCGCCCTCATGTAAGAGGGTCCAAATGTCCAAGTGTCTGAATTAACTACTTATTACAAATCCAAATGAATAATAAATGAAGAACTATCTAATTTATTATAACAATAATATTACAACAAGAATATGGAAAGAATGCATAAGGATACCATATGCGCCGACGAAGGTAGCCCTCAAAAATTGCTTTGTTTGCCTCTTAGGAAACTGTTCTGTTTCACCCTCAACCACTGCTCTCTGTTTTAACAAAAGTGCTCTATTTACCATATATTGGAGCCTGGTTGACCCACAATGAGGCCTGGCCAGGCCCAAACAAATCTGGCCATGCCCTATTTTTTTTTATTTTTTTTTTCAGAAAACTGTTTTTGTGCTCTAAGGTGAAAATAGTGCAGATAAAGCATTCCTAAGCCATGTTTGTCCTTTCTGCTCTTCTCTATCATGGAAATACTCAAGAGACGAGCGGGTTCGGTTCTCGAACCATCAATGGTCGCAAGTTGATTGCGTGATGATTTAAGAAGCAACCGGAAAAAGCTCCATGAATGAAAATAGAAGACCAACAAAACCTCTCCCCTATCATGGAGTTACTTCAAGGGAAGTGGTAGACATTGCTTCTCGAACCATTAACATCACTAAAGAGTATATAATGACTCGAGACTCAATGGATTCAATATAATGCCTGATTGAACCTAACTCAATTTTATTACCCTTTTTTTTACCTCTTTTATTCCAATTTTAACCTCTTTTAACATTACCTTTCCATTACTTAATAATTTTTGTCTAAAAGGTGAGAATTATGTCCACTAAGTGCAAAAGCGATAAAGGGTATCAAGCATCGACTTAACCCAAGAAATGAGCCTTGTCAAGCCCTTTTCTGCCGGGGAAATTACAAAAGAAGGGTCAAACTCATTTACAAGCGATAATGAATTCCAAGTCAAACCCAAAATGAACGATAATGATTAGCCAAACTCAAAAGAGCGATAATGACTAATCAAACCCAAAATGAGCGATAATGACTCTAAATCCAAACTTAATAACAAGCTATAATGACCTTTTCCTTGGTGATTTCTAAGGGTCTAACTAGAAAGTTAGTCCCTTAGAAATAACTGCATTGGTGATAAAAAGAAATGACAAACAAGAGGTTGTGCTTAACATAAGAGAGATGTAATGCCTTGGTTATGAACCTCCAAAGAGATTAAACCATTAAGTATGGAAGGTCTCTCTTTTATGCTTGAACAACAACCTTTTGTTAAACATAACTCTTTAATCAAAATGAAAAAGAATAGAGGGAGGTTGCAGAGATGAATGGAAAGTGGAGGATTACAATGACATGAATACTTGAATATTTACATGAAAGCTATAAGGAAAATGAAAGAAAAGGACTATTAACTCAAACGGATTGGCGACTATGTCCTAAATACACCAAACCTATGAGGACTTACAACAATATAATCATATTGGCAAAAGCAAGAGAAAGTAAGTAAAAAGAGTAGAGAAAAAGCTATGGAACAAAGCTTAAGGAGGGGTGGTTAACCCCTCCACTTTTTGCAATATTAAATCACATATTTCTGCCCCAAAACAGTCCAAAAACAGTGTATAAAGTAAGGAAAAGAGAGAAAATGAGTGAGAGAAAAGTAAAGAAGAAGATACAAAGTTATACCTCTTGAAAAGAGAGATAACTTCTTAGTTATTAAACTTGATTCAAAACACCCTCAAGTTTCTAAAATATGGTTTGAAACTCTAGCAAAAAGCTTCAAGAATAAGCTCTAATGGTGTATGTATTGTGTATGTATAGCTAAAGAAGGTTTGCAGATGAAGAAAGGTGTTTAAAATGAATGAGGGTCTCTTTAGCTCTTTAAAGCTTTTGGAAAATTTGCTAACCCTCAATTCTGAAGGGAGAGGTCAAATTTATAGAGTTTGAGCCAAATTGGTCATAAATATCTTCAAAAAAGGCCAGCTGGCGAATTCCTGCCAGTTGTTCTGTTTATCACTAATGAGACCCGATCGGGCCACAAAACACACGGTCAAGCCCAAAATGAAAAGTTGGGTCTAAAAGCCACTTATGGACTATTTTTCATTGAAACCCGGCCGGGTCTAAACAAGCCATGGTCAGATCTAAACAAACCCGGCAGAGTCCAAAATAACTACTTTCAAGTACGACTTCAAACGGGCATATCTCCCTCATTCGGACTTAGTTTTAGGTGATTCTTCAGTTTAAATTGAAGCCCCATAAGTCTATTTTCCAATGGTGGTAGCCTCACATCTAAATTTTAAGTGGTCAAAGAGATATGCTAATTTAGTGAAGGTTGCTCATTTATTTCTTAAAAGTTTAATGCTCAACCTTTTCCCCAACTAGTTTTCTTGCATCCCCTACTATTTCCTTCAACTCCAAACCTATAAATAAGATGTTTTTAAAGATTTTTCAAAGCTTTTACCTCCCTTCCATTTATTTCCACTTTGTTCTTACTCGTTTTACTGAAAAGTGTAATATTTTAATCAAAATGCGAGCCTCGGAACATTATAGAAATATTTGGGAAAATATTTTGAGAAGAGGGTTTCAAGGTCTAAAATAGTTTGGCCAAAATGGGGTGTAAGGTTTGGGATTAGAGCTTGAATCCAAATTTCTTCGTTGAGAATTCAAAAGATTACACAGTGTAACTTTCATCATCAAGTGTTTGGAATAAAGCGCTCAAGTCTTAAGGACGGTCAAAAATGGGATGTCTACAGGTGTCCCATATAGAAATAATAAGAGAACTTATATGAGTATAGAAGCTTTAGGTTGACATACTTGGGTTGGATCCTAAGGGGCACCTCAAGTTCTATAAGGAGGGCAATTATAGACAAAGTGGGCTTGACCCAAATCCACCACACATGCGTGCTCGCGTTGCCGCTGCCTCGAGTCGGCCACGAGTCAGCGTGGTGCGTGGTCAGGGTCCTATCTTAATTTTTTGGACAAAATTCATTTGGATTTTTTTCAAATTCTTGCACCTTTGCGCCAAGATTCAAATTCAAATTTTTTGCTTCCTGGAACAGTGCCTCTCTATCACGACCCAAACCCCGCCCCCATAGGTTTAGTGCCATAACCGACCAGTAATCTTAGGATTATCGAGGGCCTCTAAACATATTAAGCAAAGTTAAGGGGCTGACGGAAACAAATATCATAATATAATGTTCATAGAGTTGTGTAGACATATATGAGACAGAAATTAAAACTTATATACATATATTATCATATCATTCATACATCATATATATATATAGATGAGACAAAATGGGACTTAGCCCTATTTACAAAATAAACAAAGACTTGTTTAACCAAACTAGAAAACAAAACTTAAACTCTCATATGGTTTGATACTCGAAATTAAAATAATTCAATTCACCAATTATACTGTCTTGAGCCATTTAGACTTTCAATTTCGAATTCTAAAATAAATCATTAATAGAATCATATATGAATCAGTCTCTATAATTTTCATAAAACCAGATTAATTTAGAATAATAGGCAACCAAATATTCGATTTAGATTTGTAAAATTGAGATTTAATTAATTGGGTCCGAATTGAAGTTAATTAAGGAGATCAGAGCCAAGTTTCGATACTAGGACCTGTGGATCATGGGCCCACCACGCTTTCACTGAGCCCCTAATAGTATGTTTTCTGTCTATGAGGCCTCGGCAATCTACGAATTACTAGCCGGTTACAACGCTAGACTTATAGGGGTGGGTTTGCGTTATGACACTTTCCGGTCACCTCTCTTCACTTTCTAGCAGTTCCAGGTTTCACACATGTTCAAAGGGTTTTCTACCCTTCCGAACAGACACCTCTTGGCCTATAAATTCAGGGTCATCCAGCAGATTGATTGATTCCATTTTCCTATCATGTTTTCCTTCTATACTGCATTTTTCCTTATATTAGTTCATAGAGTTTTTCAGAGAGTTGCAAAACTCAGGTTTGGTTCGCTTGATAGATTGTCTGTAGTGCTACTACAATCTGTGTAAGTGATCATTGTATCTTAGGAGATAGACGCCGATAATCTGTAAGCACTTGTGCGACAGCGAATCTATTTTAAGGACAGAGTGTCACACACTTGACTTGATCATAGTTTTACTATTTTTATTTTTCAAAACAAGAACTTTCTGTAAGTAAATTATTCTATTTGTTTCAGTTTTAGTTTTTACACAGAAGATTGTTCCAACAATTACTTCATATAAAAATGAATTAACTTAAAATAAATGTTACATCAGTCAACTATACATAAATTGGAAGAACAATTTGCTTGTTTAAAAAACAGATTCCAGATGTTAACATTGGGTGTTTGCTATTCTAAAAGATATATTACAATTCTTAGATTACACTCCCCTTTGATGGTTTAGCCAAATGAGGCTTACCTTTTATATAGACAACAGAGCCTTCCTAAGAATAACCTAGCTTTCCTTAGAATGTACAATTAATGTTATGTGTGGAATCCTCTTAGGGCCTTCCATAATCTTCCCAGAACTATCTAAAGTCTATTCTAGAAGATTCCATACGAGTTCTAGAATGGTGTACAATATTTTTGCATTCTTTCAAACCTTTCGGGAGGTTCCGAAATTTTCCATTAGCTTCCTTTTCTTCAACCCTCTTATGGTAGGGATTTTGTGTAGGCAACTCAATAGGTCATGACATATATCTCATGATCATGAGGTTACTGCTTGCTTCTTCACCTTGAAAGATGATGAGAAAGAAGAATTTTTTAAGGCTTTACTTAATGGAGATATGCGATGTCCATTATTGTTATTATTTTGATGTGTTGATATTTATTTCTTAGTTTTTTATTTATTTATTTTTAGATAGGGGATGTTTATTTCTTAGTTGCTACTTGCTAATGTGTTGGATCTTGTTACTTGGATGATGTTATTTTGTGCATGTTATTAATTTTTAGTTATAGAGTGATTGCTACTTTAATTTTGATAATGTATGTGATGTTTGCAATTTGACACTGTGATGATATTATATGTGATGTTTAAGTTTGTTACTTTTTGAATGTTTAATGATAATTTATCAAAATTGGGGCAAAATCATGTTTGTGTAGTTTGAAAATAAGGGTCTTTGTGTCCAAAATTTTTTAGAAATTGTAATTTTTTTAAAAAATATATGTATATACCTATAAAATCATGATAGGGGTATTTTGGTCAATTTAATACAAATTTCATTCCATTCCAATCATCATTACAGCATACCAAATGTAGGAATTGGAATGGCAATTCCATGCTTAGATTGATTCCTATGTTATTTCCAAACATTTGAATAGGAATGGCTATTCTTATCACATTCCATTCCAAAACCATTCCAACCATCATTCCATTCCCACCTAAAACCATTCCAATAAACCAAATGCAACATAATTACATTTCTTTTATATAAACTATTGATGTCTTTTGATTTACAAATTGTATACTTATGTCATGCAGTAATGAATATAAGATATATGTAAGGAATAGATCCTAGATACTGAATGATACATATATATACAGAGGATGAGATTTTATTTTTATTATTTTTATCATCTTTTCTTTATTATTTGAGAATTCTCTTGGGTTCAAATCATGTAAATCCGAGGTGTGACATCGTGTTTGGTAAGTTCTACATGATAAATCAATCTCAACAATATTAACTTGTTTGTATAAATTTTTTAATAAAATTGTTTTTTTTTTCCCCTTTCAAAAAAGATAAGGTGGCATTGTAGACACCCTATTTTTAACCGCCTGCAAGACTGGGGCGCTTTGTCCTGAGCACTCGATGATGAAGTTACGTTGTCAATGTTTCGAATTCTCAACGAAAGAATCCAGTTTTTAGCTTTAAAAAATCTTAACCTTCTATACCCAGGCTGTTGCTATACCTATATACCATAAAAAAAATCATCTTTGAGCACACTGCCAACCTACACTGAGCCTAAACCAGAGGAACAGGGGAGCCACATTGGGGCTCGGTAGTGCCTCATTGGGGGTGGCCGTGGCTATTTGGGGCTGGCCGTGTCTTTTGGGCGAGAAACACTGTTCTAGGTGGGAATCTACCAGCTATCTATTTTTGAAGATATTTGTGACTTATTTGGCTCAAATTCTATAAATACGAGCATATATCTCTGTTTTAAGGGTTAGAAAAATTTCCAAGAGTGTAAAAAATCTTCGGGAGCTCTTTCTTCCTTAGCAAGCTATCTTTAAGATATTATATCATCCTTGAACCATATCTATACATCATATACACCCTTAGAGCTAAACCTTGGAGCCTTGGTTGAGCCTTGAGAAGCATAATTCAACATTGAGAGTGTGCTAGGATCAAGTTTGGTTTATAACCAAAACTTGCTCTCTTCAACAGGTATAAGCTTGTTACATTTTTCATTGCTTTCATTTCAATCTCTCTCTATCTATTTCTTGTGTTTTTGTGCTATTTTGGATCCATTTCAACTGTTGGAACTTGGGGTTGAATAGCTACCAAAGGTAGAGATGCTTAATACCATTTCTTGCACATTATTTCATAGCTCATTCCCTTTGTTTTACCACTATTTTTCTTGTCTTACAAACTGATTTTCAGAGTTTAAAAATGCTGAAAAATATGGTTTAGAAGTCTCAAAAGTTGAGGGGTCAGTCACTTTTCCTTGCTCTTGTTTATTAGTTTTGTATCTCCTTATCCTTACCTATCTTTTTGTGCCTTTTAAACATATTTTTAGCTATTGTTTTTTATGTTTTAGGGGCTTTTTGGGGTTGTTTTAATTCATTTAATTAGTTTATGCTTTGAATACTTTACTTGTTATGTTGTACGTCATCATGGCTTCAATTGTTTAGGCCTTAGACACCGAGTCATTTGAGTTGATAGCTTTTTTTACTTAGTTTCTATGTAAAGAGTTCTACTTTTGGTAATAATCAACTTCGCATAATCATTTTTGCACCCTCCCTCCTTTCTTAGTTTTCTTTGTTTGAAAGTTGTTTCAAGCGATTGATTGTTATTTGAGACATGAGAAAGAGACCTTCTATGCTCAATGGCTTAATCTCTTTGAAGGTTCATCGTCAAGGCATAGTCTCCCTTTCGTGCTAAGGATCACTTCTCGTTTGACATTTCTTTTCATTTAGTGGACTTAAATCTCATTATCGGACTAAATGATTAAAGAATGGAAGGACTAATAAAATTGGCTTATAATCAATGAAACCGACATAAAGAAGATGAATAAAATTGGTTGGATTCAACCAGACATTATGCCGAGTCCATCGCGTCAAGAGTTATCACATATCAATTCATGATGTTTCGATAAATCTTAGGGCGTGTCTACCTCTCTATTTGAGCTAACTTCATGATAGGAGAGATAAGTGGTTGTCTTCCATTGCATTTATTAACTTTTTATCCAAACGTGCCCTGAAATCATCAAGCAATCAGCTTGCCACCATTGATAGTTTCAGAATCGAATTCGTTCTTCTCTTGAGTTTTCCATGACAGAGAAGAGTAGAAGAGACAAACAGGGCTTAGAAAGGCTTTGTCTGTATTGTTTTCACCTCAGAGCACAAAAATATTTTTTTGCATAAAAATTAGGCACGGCTGGCCTTGTTTAGACCTGGCTGGGCCTCATTGGGGGCCAGCTGAGCTCCAATGTTTGGTAAATAGATCACTTTTGGCAGAAACAGGAGGTAGTGACTGAGGGTGAAACAAGGTAGTTCCACAGAAGGCAGACAAAGCATTTTCTATAAATGGCCTCCATTGACACGCATATGATCCTTGTACATCTTCTTTTGTTTTATAATTATTGTTCATGATAACGTTGTAATATTATTGTTCATCTTATTGTTGTAATTATTGTTGTTGTAATATTTGCTGTTAATATCATTATTGCAACAACTTAGATAGTTAGTTAGTTATTCATTATTCATTCGAATTTGTAATAGCTAGTTTTAATTCGAATACTTGGATATTCGGATCCTCTTGCACGAGGGCAAAATATGTAATAATTTGTGTATGTCTTCCAATCCCCATTTCTTTCTTCCTTTTATTTACCCGCTTATAATGGTAGCATCATATTTACTTAGCATTTTTCAAGACTTGCATCCACTCGTCTTACACGTATAAGGGTTCGGTTCATCATTCTAACCAATGTCAATTTCAAATTCTTTGCTCGAATACGTGATCTATCCCATTTTTTGAATTGAATCAAATGCCATGCTAGTAGCCGAACTTGTTATCTACATAATGTGTGCGTTACATTAGTCATATTGCATCAATTAAGAGCATGCATTTTTTTTTTCCTAGTTATTTTGCTTTATTTGGCTTGCCCTGTAGTACTAGGTGATCATTTCTTACTTTAGCACATTGCATCGTATGTTTGTGTTGCCATATCAAGCATATTCCATGAGGCTAAGTGCTTAAGTGATATACTTGTTTGAATGCCAGTGGATGAAGGCCTTTGTACTTAAATTGGAATAATTTGATTAATATAAATCCAAGCTCGCTTTTTCAAGTGACATGTATTCAAAATACTTTTTCAAAACAAATATAAAATCAAAACATTTCAAATTTTGTGAATTAGTCTATACTTGTGTGCATCATTTAGTAAAATTAACACAATAACTGAAACAAGAGCGTATAATGTAAATAAAAATCACAGCATGATTAATAGAGGTCGATCTTTGATTGGGTGAATGGGGTGCTCAATTAATGACATTCCCCTCTTATACCTAAGTTCTTGAGCCAAGACATTTTGGTGATGACGGACTAATGGCCTTTGGCACGAGTCACAGGATTTCCTAAATTTTTCAAAATATTTAGGTGGTAATTCTGAAATCTGGCAAAGCATTCTATTTTTGGCATTTTTTTATTAAAAATCGATTTTTCAAAAGAATTGTCGTATTTAGACTCATTTGTGTTTATCTATTTCATATTGCACTAGTAAAATCAGATTCAGAACCATAGGAATCCGAACTGTATGCCTAATTGTATTCGAAAAGAGCACGAAAAACAAGCTATAAGCGTTTGGAAACGTTTATATTTATAAAAAAATTGTAAACTAATTTTTGTTTACTTTTAGAAAAAAAAAAATGCTGTAAACGCGTTTGGTGTAAACCAACAAAAAAAAATAATTGTTTGAAGCTCCTGACGTTATACCCATCCCTTCCTTCCGCTTTTCTTCTATATTTCCTTCCTTTCCGTGTACATTAATTTATAAACAATTATAACCACTTTTTTTGATTATATGATTTTTACTTTAGTTTTTAATTTGAGAAAACTTATTTATAAGCTCAAAAATTTACCAAACAAATTTATATGAAAGTTTTTAATTTTTTTTTTTTTAAAAAAAAAAAAAAAAAAAAAAACTGAACATAAAAGTGTTTTCAAACATGCCCTAAAGAATTAGAATCAAAACCTAAAATTTTATCCTTAAAAAATGAATGTATAGTCCATATTTAATTCTTGAATGATGGACCTACATGTAAAATAAATCTCAAACTACAATACAAAATTCAAAAATTCTAGGATACTAGAAAACACTTTCTGGAACTCATCCATGAATTTTGTTTTGTGGTTTAGACTTTATTTTGTATAATAAAGCCTATATTTGAAATAAATCTCCACCAAATTACGTAGGGTTGGTCATTTTTCTTCATCCCGTCCCACCATGCTTTGCCCGGCCCCGCATCCCTTATCTTGCTTTGCTCCACAAGTATTATTTATATGTATATAATACATATATCATTTAACTTTTTTAATACAATAAAATTAAAAATCCAAAATATTACACTTTTAATATTTGTTTTCACTCATTTATTTCTCATCTTATATTTTTAGCTTTCATTAATTATAAATCATTATTCATAATATCCTATATAATATATAACTTTTATTAATATTTACATTTTTTTAGTTACAAAAGTAACCTTCCCCTCCCTCGCCATCAACTCAATTTATCTTGCTCCAATATGTAGGGATGGCAATGGATAACCTGTCCTGTGGATATCCATGGAGACCCAATCCAAACACATGGGTTTTCCCCTTTTTTTCTTATCCATGGATAGGGTAAGTGATATTCTTTAAATATCCACAGGGGATGGATTGGGGATGGGTACCCACTAATTTCCTTTTTTTTTTTTTTTTTTTTTTTTTTTTTAAGATTCACAACCAAAACTAAATATACATTAAATCTTTTTCTTTTATTTATTTATTTATTTTTTCAAGTTCACAACCAACCTTTTTTATTTATTTTTTTATTTTTAAGATCCACAACCAAAACTAAATATACATCAAATCTTTTTTTTTATTATTATTTTTATTTTTAAGGTTCACAACCATTTTTTTTTTAAATTTTTAAGATTCACAATCAAAGCTAAATATACATTCAATCTTTTTTCTTTTGTTTATTTTTTTAATTTTTTTTTTAAGGTTCACAACCAATTTTTTTTTTTTTAAGATTCACAACCAAAGCTAAATATACATTCAATCTTATTTTATTTTATTTGGCTTAACAATAAAATCAAATACACATTAATTAACATTGTCACATTATTCTTGTCAAATTTTATGCATATCTATAATTTTTTTAATTTATTTAAAAAAATTAAGGACACTGTCTAGTGCAAGTTTCAATTTACTTTTCTATGTTATTTTATTTTGTTATGTATTGTAATTTTCAAAATGGTTTGCTTGTTCTGAAATTTCAATTAACGAGTATGAATCTATTTATTTTATGTTATCACATAATTTATACAACATATATATATATATATAAATGTATTTGAAAATAAGAAAATTGTAGAGAATCAAAACAAGCATGAGTCGTGATTGGTTAGAAAGGATGAGTATAAAGATTTATTTGCTAGAAAAACAAAAAGGGGATACAAAGTCTTGCTAAATAATTTTTTTTAAAATAAAAGAATTTTTCTTAGTTATGAACAGATTTAACTGAAATCAGCTTGTTTCCCAATGTTATACTTCATTTATTTAGATAGAAAATATTTTTTAATGAAAAATGTTTTTTATAAAAAAAAATTAAAAATATATTTTTTTATATTTGGTGGTGGTGGTGGTGGTGGTGATGGAATGAAGGTGAAAGTAGAGATTCTGACATAGTGGTGGGGTGATGGCGACAGTGATGATGGTAGTGGCTATGGTGATGATAGTGTGACAGTGAATGTGAGAATAGTGGTGATGGTGTTGTGAAATTAGTAAAAATTTAATTGAAAAAACATTTTTTGTTTTTTAAAAGTAACAAACAACAAAATTCGTAGGGGACTAAAGAAAGAAGATGGAGGATGAATTGGGTGTGGTAAGGCATAGATATCTTAAAATGAGTGGTTCAGATTTATTAAAATGTATAATTAGATTTTGGATAAATTAAAATTAATGGTTTAAATTTGCTAAGAGAAAGATGGTTTAATGTCTAAAATATCCGTGGCTAAGAGATCAACAAACAATTCCTTGTTTATGCCCTGATGCAATTTAATATGGGTCTTATAACACTTTCTTCAAACAGGTTCTTTCACATTTTATTTCTTCAAATAGACTCTTATAACATTGTAATCAGGTTCTTATAACATGTAGAGGAGAGAATGAGAGTGAGAGAGAGAGAGATGGCTGTAATTTTTTTTTTTATCTTCCACGTTCTTCCACTTCTTTTTTTCAATTACTAAAACTTATTTGATTGTCTCAAAATTATATATTTGATTATTATAAAAAAAACTTTTTAATTAATTAATTAATGTGTGTTTGATTTTGTTGTTGAACCAAATAAAATAAAATAAGATTGAATGTATATTTAGCTTTTGTTGTGAACCTTAAAAAAAATAAAATAAATAAAAAAATAAGTTGTTAACATTAAATATATTAAAAAAGAAAGAAAAAAGATTGAAGGTATATTTAGCTAAAACCTTTTTAAAAAAAGGTTGTTAACATTAAATATATTAAAAAATAAAGAAAAAAGATTGAAGGTATATTTAGCTTTTGTTGTGAATCTTAAAAAAAAAAAAAATGTTAACATTAAATATATTAAAAAAGATTAAAGTTATATTTAGCTTTTGTTGTGAATCTTATAAAAATATATATATATATTGTTAACATTAAATATATTAAAAAAAGAAAGAAAAAAAGATTGAAGGTATATTTAACTTTTATAGTGAATCTTAAAAAAAAAAAAAAAAATGTTGTTGTTGTTGTTAACATTAAATATAAAAAATAAAAATGGGGATTAAAGTGTGTTGGGGAAAATCCATACCCATTAAGAAATGGGGAGGGTGGTACCTATGGGGAATGGGGAAAATTTATTATAGGGGAATGGGGATGGGAAATTAATATCCACCCCATTAACCCCCATTGCCATTCCTACCAATATGACACGGGGCAGGATGAGATGAGAGAATATAAACTTGCTTCAAACCTAACCCATGACCATTCATATATACCTCCAATAATCTTTGATATTTTTTGAAATAAATATTTTTCTAGGAACTCTTTACAAAATTATGTGTATGTAAAACAATAAATTGATTTTTGTATAAAGAAATATTCAGCAATCTTAAGACCTTGCTTAGGAGCAAGGATTTTGGCTAAAATAATCAATAAAGATTAAAAAGACTAAAATAGTCAATAAAATAAAATGTTACAGAAAAATTCTATTTACATACCATTACTTTTCTCAGTATACATCATTTGCTCAGTTCACATCTCACACAAGTTGAATATTTTATTTTATCTCAATACACACTATTAATTTGCAAATAATACCAAATTATCCTTCCCTTCTCCATCAAATCCTAACCCTAATCACTGTCAGCTGCCATCCTTGCCACCGTTGGTCGCCACATTTGCCTAGTTCTTCCTTTTCATCGCAGCTCCTCTCATCCGCTTTCTCATTCTTCTTTGCCTTGAGCTTTTCTATTATTCTCTACCTGTAATCGCCCTTACCTGTCACGACTCAACCCCAGAGTTTTAGGGCTGGAATCGCAACTTACTAAATAATTTTAATCGTAGTAAATTAAATGGCGCAAACAGAGGCAAAATAGAAGTAAGAAAATAATTAAACTGAAAATTAACTTCATTTGACTATTTTGATAAAAGGAGGTACATCTATAAGGCTTTTATTTATTTATTTTTTTCAGTGATCGGCCTTTAGTAAAAAAACAAAATGGAGAAAATGAAAGAAAAACAAAAATCAACATCAAGTTCTTATTTATGTTCCACTACATGAGATTACGGGTCTTCCTCACATCTCGCCACCTAAAAGGGTAACAACTATAAGTACACAACAGAGAGAAATATTATGCCAAGAGTATAGACAAATGCAAAACAACCATGGATATCTATTTAAGCTAAAATAGTAACAGAACTTAATTTGAATAAACGAATGATTTAAAGTGGCAGAAATTGAAATACATAAATTATGTAAATAAATAACCATAATCATGGTACAGAACAGAACAGAACAGAATATAAGTCACTGGAGTGACAATCATAACAGAGATCAACGGATCCATGACAAACAAAGGACCATAAAGTGGCCAATAGTTATTTAAGTTCCCCAGGGCATTGAACTCCCATTGTGGTACTCACAAAACATAATTGTTTATAAAACCATTATCAAATAACTTCTAAAATTTAAACAAACATATCTATGGGTTTCAATTTAAACAAATAGAGTTCAGAAAATAATTAACGAAATCAAAATATTAATATAATTTTAAACCATAGATTGCGTAAAATAATTTATGGTAATCCAAAACATATGTAAAATATATTATGGTGACTTAATATATAATATAACTCACTTTAAAATTAATACCTCACTATTTCTTTCTACTATCAAAACCCTTATTACCTTCCAATATTTTTGTCCCATTTCTTTGTTGGTTTTCCTTCATTTGTTCACAAACACCCTTCCTCCTTTTATAATACTTGTTGAGCATAGTTTGGGTGACACGTAGCCTCTCTATGGACTGCCATCATTGTGCTAATAGATTTGAATTTTAAATGTAGATTTGAATCTTCAGGATAAATATAGATTGCTGTCAAATAGATATACTTGGGCCAACATTACTAAGGGCATTGCTTCGGCCAACACTACTACGGAAATTGTTGGGCCAACATTGGATCACTAATTTTCAATTTTCTTTTTATTTATTTATTTATTTATTTGTTTTGGTGCTTAATTCTATAGTGTTCCTAATGTAAATTAAATTACACTTTGTCGCCTATTATCATAAAATTAATTATTTTATTTTACTTTACAGATTACTATTATTATTCTTATTAATAATCGTGGTGGGTTATGGTATTAATTAAATATTTAAAGTGTCACATCACCAACCTCAACCACCATGATTTGCATTCTCACTCAGAATTACAAGTCTTAACCTCGCGACCTATCACCCCTATAGCCTTCTACTACCTCGATGCATTACCGCTATAACTCCATCCATCGTGACCTCCAACTTGCAAGAAGAGAGAGAAATTGAAATCCATAGTTGTAAGGGCGCGAGAGAGAAGGTGGCATTAGAGAGGATGCGTAGAGGCGAGGGAGTGACATTGAAGCTAGAGGTGCAACAATGATTGCAGTTGAGTAGTGGGTGATAGTAGGGTATAGGTGTGTAATGAGAAATTAAGGTTATCCATACACGAAAAGAGTGGTGTGCAAATAGAATTATCAATGTCACATCTCACGTATTAATTAATCGTTCTTTCTTTTAAATTCATTTATTCAACCGTAATTTTTTTTATAAATTATATAGAATTATCAATATTACATCTTACATATTAATTAATCATTTTTTTTTTTCAAAGTCATCTATTCAAATACAATTTTTATTACAAATTGTACAATATATATATATATATATATTTTCCTCATAAAACAGTAAAAAACAATCAACTAAAATAACCGAGCATAATCTAGACACGTTGCCATGTACAGTTGACAACAAACAAACCCTAACCTGCAACAACCTGGACGTACAATTCCCAAAACCCTAATTTCGATCAAAACAGCCATCTCTCTCTCTCGCTCTCTCTCTCAATGGTTCCATAATCTCCACTCTCTCTCTCCACAAATACACACAGTTATATATATACACAAGCACACACTCTCTTCTCTCTCTGTAGAAATGTCTCTCGATGGAGCCGTGGAAAGAAGGAAGGAGAGTCAGACAGGAACAGGAACAGGAACAGGCACTGTGAACAACAGGAACGGAAATGGAGTGGTTTCATCGACCGTGCCTTCGTACTCGACTCATCGTCTTAGATTGAACCCTAACACAGATCACAAGCCCGATAGCTATGAAGACCTTCAATTGGAGTTCAGTCCTCTCCTCTTCAGCTCTCTCGAGAGGTACCTCCCTCCGACCTTGCTCAATGTCTCCCGCGAAGCTAAGGTTCACTACATGCGCGATATTCTGCTTCGCTACTCACCTGAAGGAGAGCGTACTAGAGTGAGTATCAACATTTGAATTGATAACTGTTGGTTTGTTTTTGGATTTGGGTGTGTTTGGGTGCCGTGAAATTGAAGAACGGGAGTGAATTTTGAATTGTTTGTTCGAAATTAAGTTAGTTAAATGAATGTACCGGGAACAGTACAGTGGTGGGGAGTTTGTGTTCAAACCTTTTGAGTCTGTTTGGATTGATGTGAATTTCAAATCAATGATTTAACCTTAAGCATTCAAGGACAATGACTCGAATTTAGATATGGTAGTTTACCTATGAATTTTAAGATTGAGTTATATAGATTTATCACGATGGATTTGAAATCACTATATAAAATAGTTATTTGAAATTATGTTAAAGATTGTCTTTGTAGCTACAAGGAACCTAATAAAATATACTAGTGGTGTCTGCCCATCCGATTGTTAAATCTGAAAAATATAAATTTTGATTTTGATTTAAAAGCACACGTATTGTGTGTTGTTCAAGTGGTAAGGGTATTGTCTACCATATAATTTGTATTTTAAATAGGCTAGAAGAGCATTCTTGGAAATCAAAATCCGTGACCTTTTTTGTGTCGAAGCCTTCCCTGTATAATAGTATAGATATTTCTATCTGAGCTTATCTTCTTGCATTTTTTATTTATTTAGCCACAAATCCCTTGATTTGAAATACACATCCATCCAAACAGATCCTTGGTTTCCCTACATTTAACCTACTTTTTATTGGCAACCTAACAGAGCAGCCAGTAATTTGTTCTGCTTATTATTTTAGATGGATGAGAATTTTAGGAAGGAAATATGAAATTTTAGCAATGTGTTACATATGAGGAAATGTGTATTAATCAATGTTGGTTTGTTTTAGGGTTTCGGATTTGGGATTGTTTGTGTGCTGAGAAAACTGAATAAATGAAGTGAATTTTGCATTATATGTTCAAAATGAAGGGCATCTCCAATCCTTACCATTTTCCCATAAATTTAAATTTGAATAGAAATGCTTAAACTCATACGAAAATGAGTTTTACTCAAATTTGACCAAAATCAAAGGAGATCTCTTTTTTTACTCAATTTTTAAAGACATTTTGTGGTGATATAACAGCTTCTAAATTTGCAATTGTTCCATTTACCTAACTTTTACTCAAATTTGAGTTTGGCCATTGGAGGACTCTATATCAAACGAAGCTTTTACTCAAAATTTCAATCAAATCTGAGTAAAAATGTAAGTGCTGGAGATAGCCAAGTAAGTTAAAAGACTGTACAGAACAATGGGGAATCTAATTTCAAACCTAGTTTCTTTACAACTTTGCCTACTTTTTCTTGGCAACCAAACAGAGCCGTCAGTAATTTGTTCTGCAGTTTTTTTTTTTTTTTTTTTTGTTAGATAGATGAGAATTGTAGGAGAAAGTGTAAATTGCAATATTGGGATTGGCACACAAAGTTATATGATTCTTGGAATTAGTTTATTGTCTGATGATTGCATGGCTATTGGATGGACAGTAGTGTTTTGCATTTGAATTACAGAAATGCCCTTTAGCCTCTCTTGAAAATGCATGGCATTAAGGTTGTTATGTGTGTGCAAATTGTGGTCTTTACCACAAGTTTTGATTTAGTTTCCTTAAGGTAACTATTTATCAGTATTCATTGAGTGAGAAAATAAAATGTTAGCAATGTGTTGGTTTCTATCTTTTATGATTTTAGTAATGCATTTAAACTTTAAAAGTTAGGATTTTTTTTATTACATAGATTTACTTCAAGGTGTTAATGATTGCAGTAGAGAGGCTCGCACACCTTTTGTAAACATTGCTGCTATTACTTACTGCAAAAGTGAAAGTCATTAAATGTGTGTTGAATATTTTTAGTTTATAGTACATACCCAGTGATATCCAGATGTTATGAAGTGATTGGTAGGTGATTTGAAAATAACATATGCTTAAATAGTTAATGGGCCTTTTTTTTAACCTAGCACTCATTGATTTCTGGCTCATGTCTGCCTTGTTTTTAAGATGAACCTTGCATGAAAGCCAATGATGCTTTGAGACTGTTTCCTGATTTGGGTCCTTACCATTGCCAACAAACAGTGCATAACTAGTAATTAAAAGTACAAAAAATGCGTAGGATCTTGTCTGAGGTCTGTTTGACAATTATAGTGCTTTGTGTTTGGAAGACACTGTGGGCTTGTTTGGTTTATTTTTGGGAGAGTTATTTTTGAAAAAAATTTGGGAGAGTTGTTTTAGAAATTTTTTTGATTTGTTTGGTTTTATATTTTGAGAGACAAATTTTTTTTGGGAGTTTGGGATGATTTGATATTTTGGGAGAATTGAGTAGATATGTGTGAGAGAAAAAGTGATTGAGAAGGAGAGAGGAGAGAGAAAAAGTGATTGATTGATGTGTAAGAGAGAGAGTGATTTTGGAAATTTTTTGAGAAAAAACTCAAACCAAACAAATTTTGGGAAATTTTTTTCTAAAACTCATTTTCCAAACTCAAACCAAACATACCCACAGTATTAGGGATGAACATGTTTTTGGCTGACTAATGTTGAGGGTTTCCGTGTTCTTCCCATATTGAGATGAAAAAAAAAAAAAAAAAAAAAAAAAAAAATGAAAAAAAAAGAAGGAAGAAGAGAAAAAACATGTGTTAGACTTGAGTTGAATTTTGGATGTTCTTTGACTCTTTCAAATGAGGGAAGATTGTTTTAGATTACTGGTTAGGGTATTCATTTCTGTTGGTTAGTGCTGCAACTCTGGATAAGCATATAGTATGCCTTAATTGTAGAGGGTGTTTGGGATGATTTAAATAAGTATATTTTTTGATTTTTTATGAAAAGATGTGCAAAAAAATAGAGAAGTGGTGTGACTCAAAAAAGATAAAAAAGTGTATTAAAATAGGGGATGCCAAATAGTGCCGTAGTTTCCCTCATTCTGCTGATTAAAAATCCTTAGTTTTGATTTATTAGTCCATAAAAAAAATTTCATTTTGTTTCAGAAATTCCTTTGAATTTTTAAAGTAATTCATAACACATTCCTTCATACTCATTGGGAATGTTTCTTGATGCATTTTTTTTCTCTGCTCCATTTTAGAGACATTGAAATTTCAGAAACCATACACAAATGTTGAATATTGAATATTATATCATGGAACTTGGGAATCACTAACTTTGAATTGGATTCCATGCATCTTTAGTCATCTATGGCATCGAGTGAAAGAAAGGGAATTTATGTGTCTTTTTGTCTATTTATATGTGGAATATATGGAAAAAAATCAATTTTATTAATAATCTTACTGTTTTTGGAACCTAAGCCTCATTTGTCTGTTTAAATTAACCCATCTTTAGTTAGATTATTGCATTGTTGCCATCTTTAAAGAAACCAAAACAGATGGGTCTTCCTTGGAAGAGTATAATAATTCATGTTGAGTTGGGTTACCAATGGTTTATTTGTCTAGTTTCATTGCCTTTCGCTTGGCATTGTTGTAAATAACAAGAAAAGTATCCTTACTCTCTCTCTCTCCCTCTCCCTCTCCCTCTCCAAGATTGATACTAGTGATCTGACTGAAGTTTGAATTCAACAAGTCCCATTCATTCACTTCATCAGCAAAGGTTGTGGTTCTACACACATGAGCACATGCATTTTCTAGGTCCCAAGTCCACCTAAAAACTGATATTCATGTTTATTGTTTTGCATATTGGGACTCATGTAAATCTTCTGCTTTCTTGATGGATGCGTGGCATAATGGACACGTACTATCTTTGTAGACATGCTTATCTTTTGGTCAAATTTTCATCACCAATTCTCTTCTAATATTATCTCCCTAGCCAAACAATTCCTGATAGATTTGCACTACATTTTAACAGATTCAGAAGCATAGAGAATACAGGCAGAAGATTATATCAAACTATCAGGTAGCTTTCATGGTGAATTTTGATTTAGTGGTTGTGCATTCTTTCATAATTAGGACTATGATGACTTTGAAACATTTTCACCTAATATATTTTGGTTGTCCATATGATAAAATATGATTTGCTTCTTTTGTCTTTTGAATGTAAAGGCTCCTTTGGTCAATGTGGCCAATAGTATCATAGTTTAACCTTTTGTAATATGGGCTGCATCCCCTTTTTTATATTTATGTCAATAAAATTGCTTTGCTCATCAAAAAATAAATTGATTTGATTTATTAGTTTCATTCTCAAATTTTCTTATGTGGAGGAAAATGTTTAAAGGCTAGAGGAGAAACCTCAAGTGTTAAAGTGGGCCTAGATGAATTTGAAAGAGAAGGGAGTTGGAAATTGTACGCACTGTGCTTTTCTCTGTGAGAAAGAAGGGCATGAGTGTGAATGAAGGGAAGAATAGGAGTGCCTGTGAGTGTGAACTGAATTGTGAATGTTTACATCTCTAAGTGGATAATCAAGTAAATTCGGAAAACTCTTGAAGTTACGAGTGCTTGTAAATGTTTCTTATCCTGTTTTTCATAGTCAAACTCTTGAAGGAGAAGAATCCACCAAATCAACCTAGGCTTGGTGTCTTTTTTAAAAAGCAGATACCGCAAAGCGACATGATCAATGAACACGAATTAGGCCCGTTTGGTGTAACTGTTAAAACAGATTATAGATTATAACTTAATAGATTATAGATTATGACTTTAATCAGAAGCTGTTAATCTGTTTGGTGTAATTGCTGGATTATAGATTTAAGTTGCTGAGTAGTGTTTGTTAAATAAGCTGTGAAATAACTTTTTCAATTAATTTTTATTTTTTGTTATTCATTACTTATTTACATTTCTTATAAAAAATAATAATAATATTCCATATAGTCCATTTGAGTCTTTCTGTTTTTAAAAAAATAAAAAATAAAAAAATTTAAGAGTATAACCGTAAATTAACATGTCTACAGTAGAAGCTAATAATCAAAAGTAAGGGGTGAGCAGCTTCTCAGAATCAGTTTTTTTTACTTAAAATAAGTTGTTAGAATCAGAAGCTGTTTGAAATAAGTTTAACCAAACAGTCTAAAATAACTTTTCAAAAACCAAAAGACATAAGTTGGCTTAGAAAAGCCCAAACAAACACCCTCAATAAGCAACAAAGCTTCTCAAAAGCTTTTAGACACGCACCATCAAATACAAATGGAGGCATCTTTGGCAAGAAGATTGCACTAAGGCCTAGAAATCTTCCAGGAACGAATCTTCTTAAAATCTGTCAATCAACATCCAGGAAAATTCCCAAGACAACATGACTGACTGCCTTGTGACACAATTTTCCTAGACATTGCTAAGTTGAAAGTTACTCATTGGAGTGGCCAACAATTATCTTTTTCAAGAGGTTCCTACGAGCAATGTTCAACTCTAATTTGGCTTTCAATTGAATTCGAGGGTGAAGAGATTTTTTTATTTATTTTTAAACTTGTAAAAGAAAAATTAGTATAACACCAACCATAAACAAGATATCAAAGCAATAGAAAGACAGATGATATAGCCGTCCTTCAATAATACGAATTTTCTAGACGATCATATTAGGTCTCATAGTCATCATAGATCATAATCATCCAACTTAGTGGTGGTTTGGGATGACCTAAATAAGTGTATTTTTTGACTTTTTATGAAATATGGGTTGGGTATGGGTTGGGTTTGAAGTGATGTGACTTAAATAAGATGATGTGACTTAATAAGATAGTGACTTTTTGACTTTTTTAAGACACCCCAAACAAGGCCTTATTAATGTCCCAAGAATGGATACAATTGTCTCGTGTTATGCGAGTAGTGGTGGACTTGAACAACTTGAGGAATTCTTCTCAACTGAATTTGATCACTCTTTAGTATGACACTTATATACTTGCTTTTCATTTTCATTAAGTTCACATCATCAACCTTCTTCAATAAAGTAAAAACAATTTTCAATTTTAAACACTTTAGTCAATACAATCCCTGTGGTATGTTCCATGGTGCATTGGTGGAGATTTTGATTTTATATTTCTTGTGGAGGATGTGGTTTTTAAATTGTAATGCTTTGAACAAGTTTTGAGCAAATTTTCAAAAAATTTTGATGTGAGAGTTGTTGGATCTTTTGTTAATTGGAGGGTAGTTCACTTGGTCTAGAAATCAAGATAGGCTATTTGCTTTCATTGGTCAGTTTTTTATTTGCACTAGTTGGGATGAGTATTTCTAGGGTGTGACCAAAGTTTTAAAAAGCGGCTGCAATTGTTATGTAACGGTTGTGGTGGTTACCGCCACCCGTTACGGTCGCTATAGCGTTGTGATAGATATTCACATGTGTAACGGCCGTTTCGGTGTTATGTGACGGCTGTAGCGATACTGTAACAGCCATAACAGTCCATTACATACTGTTACACCCTTTTATAATATTCTGAATAACTTCCTTTCCCCAAAAAAATAAATAAATAAAAGTTTACAAAAAAAGAACAAATACTCAAGTAATCCAAGCCCAAAGAAAAAAATCTTATATGAATTAATTTCAAGATTTCTAAATGTGGCGTTACGTAACAGTTGCGGCCCTTACGCAATGGTTGCGGTGGTAGGTACCACGTGTTACCCCCGCTTTTGTGGTGTAATTGAGATTCATAGGTATGTCGACCGTAGCGGCTGCCATAGTGGCCGTAACGGCCTGTTACGCACCATTACGTAACGGTTCCAAACAGCTGCTTTTGGAAAAAGAAAAAAAAATGCTGAAAAGGTGGGAAGAGGGATAGAGAGAGAAGAGGAAAGATGGAGTAGCAAGAGATAAAGAGAGAGAAGAGGGAATATGAAGAACCCATTATTGATTTGTTGAAGATGATGTTGCCTATTGCATGGAGAATTTCACCCAACCATGAAATCTTTGTTTGAAAAAAAATAAATAAATAAAATAAAATAATAATAAGTGTAATCATTATCTATTTGGCTTGATTAAAAATATATATATATATATATATTTAGACTCTTATTTATTCTCTTACTTTTGTCATTGTTTATCTTATATATAATAGTTAGTGATTGATTTTTTGTAAAATATCTAGAAAACATAACACCTATAATTATATATTGATACATATTTTATACATGTCAATTTTTGTTGGTTAATTTATTTTATTTTTATTTACAGGTTATCTAAAAAGAGAACAAATATTCAAGTGATCCAAAGAAAAAAAACCATGTATACATTTTTTTTCTTTGTAATTTATTTTTTAATTTTTATATGATTACATTAGCGTGTATAATTTATTTTTTAAAACTATTCAAGTTAAAATTTGCATATGCTTCCACAAGTATAATAATTAAAAAAAGAATTTTATACATCTAAGTCCAATAAAAGAAAATTTTGCCACAACTTGTAACATGGATTTCTGACTTATAAAGTCATTAATTATTAAAATAAAATGTAAAAAACTCAGTTTGTAGTGATTTAAAAATATGAAATATATTGGATCATACTTAAAAATTAACGAAAGTTTATCAAAATTTATTTTAAAACCCAATAAATATGATTTTGGAAAAAAAATGCGTATCGGTAAGTTCTTTTTCAAATTGTGCAAAAAATAAAAAAAATTTACGGTTCCGATTACCACAATTGTTACACTATGGCCTTTACACCCCGCAACCGCAATTGTGCCACTGCCACCGTTACAGCGACCGCAACTGTTTTTCAGAACCTTGGGCGAAGGTGATGGAGAATATTGAAGTTGCGAATTGTTTGGCTGCTTTTAGGGTTCTAATGAAGAAAATTTGTGTGGTTTGTTGCTATGCTTATAGAGAATGCTATCATGGATTTGAGTCTTAGGAGTGGCATTCCAAGGGTTATTTGCAAGCTTGATATTGAAAAACCTTATGGTCATGGAAATTGGTTTTCTTGATTATTTGTTGGTTTGTATTTCCACTATTCTATTTGTTCTAGTGAATAGTGCTACAACCCTTTTTTATTTTCTGGATATTAACTACTTATAAAATAATAAAAAAATTGATATTGAGGGGATTATGGTGATGGAGGCATTGAGTAGGATGATTGAACAATCAGTGCGGGGAGGTTTTATGTTGGGTTTTTAGGTGGGGAAACTGGAGGATTCCTTTTTAGATGATACTATTATTTTTTGTGGGGTAGAGATAGAGTAGTTGGGTTATCTTCAATGCACTCTTCTTTGTTTTGAAGTAGTTTAGGTTGACAAGGGTGAATTTGGGATGCTAACGGATTTATAAATGTTTTGACATTAGTTACATATATTACCATTTTTTTTAGCATATAATAAAAAAAAAAAATATAAAATTTTTTTTTTTTTTTGCCAATCTTAAAACTTTAAATTTAAGATTTAATGACCTCTCTACATACATACCCGACACCCGACAACCGTGCCGAGTCCCCATGTACATAGATCTTCAAAATTTCTTCTTTGTTTTGAAGTAGTTTTAGGGTTAAAGGTGAATTTGGGATGCGAACCGGATTATAAAGAGAACCAAACAATACCTATTACATCTATGGATTATAAACATTATGTTACTTATAAGCAATACCGATCAAACAACTATAATGTTTGATAATAGAATAGTTATCTTGATAAAAAATTATCTACATGATGAAATATGAATCACTAGCACCAAGGGCTATATCTCTGTTGGGTTGGGTAAAGGACCTCATTTACAAGCTCACCAATGTTTTTCAGTAGAGTCCATTATGCAATCAAAAGAATTGATCTTATTGAAAAATCGATGCCTTACTCAACCTCGAAGGAACAAGAGAACAATATCCTAACAAATGATCTGGTCATTTCAGGTGCCCATTAAATTTAGGAGCCAAACAGAACCCGTCATTGATTTGAGATCTACAGTTGGCATCCTATCTGACGCCTTTTCTATGAATTAATATTTACTTACAATATTTATAAATAAATGAATAAAAGGTGTCCTCGTTGATGCTTGTATTTTAGAAATTGGATCTACTGAGAAATCTGAAAATTTGATCTCATATTATCTGCTGTTCTTTTTCTTTTTCTTTTTTCCTTGGCAAATTACTCATAAAAATTAAATTGCTTTGTTGTAATATTCATCTTTTACATTCTCAGTTGTTTTCTTATCTTTCCAGCCTCTACATAGGGAGCTATACACTATGCATGCTGCAAACTTCTTTGTACCCTCATTTTTCAAGGCGGTCAATGAGAATACAGAGGAGAGTTTTAAAAGTATTATGTCTGAACCCTCTCCAGGAGTTTTTACATTTGAAATGCTTCAGCCACATTTCTGTGAATTGTTGCTAGCTGAGGTATCATGTAGCTTTGTTCTTGTCATCTGGCATGAATTTTAATTCTTCCTTGTAGTTTAGCTTTTATGTTTTCTTATCAGGTTCTGATTGCTTAGGTAGAAAATTTTGAAAAGTGGGTTCATGAAACAAAATTCCGAATTATGCGACCAAATACAATGAATAAGCATGGTGCTGTTCTTGATGACTTTGGCTTGGAAACTATGCTTGACAAGTTGATGGAAGACTTTATACGCCCTATATCTAGAGGTAGAGTGTTGAATGATTTTAGATTTAAAAGTAGATACTAAAGGTGAATGATAGATTAGATATTCACGTAATCTTTTTGTTCTTCCTTCTAATATGATTTAAATCTTATGCAGTTTTTTTTCCTGAAGTTGGTGGATCGACACTAGATTCTCATCATGGTTTCGTTGTTGAGTATGGAATGGATAGGGATGTTGATCTTGGTGGGTGATCTCTTCAATGCCCCCCTCCCCAATAACCCCCCTAAAAAATCTCTTAGCCAATCCTTTTTATACCCTTTGTTTTGCCATTAGTTCCTGCATAAATGATTGTGCATATATTGTTACTTGCAAAGTGTTTTTTAACTTGAAACAAGATTAAATTTCTAAGTTAAGTGAAACTGAACGAGGGCATGAAGTTACCATTATTACATTTTTCATTGATTGGTCTAATAGATGAGTTGATGAAGTTTCTTCTTCTGAGGACTTAAGTTATACTGTTCTGCCACTATCAGAACTCAGATTGCGTAGAGTAAAAATCCTTTGTGATAATTTTCAATTTTCTGGATTATAATATGGAAAACAGAATAACAGCTGGCGATATGCCTCTCAATGTCATTATTTGGTCAGAAACTAACAACATTTGAGCATTTCTTGGGAAGTTATGTATGACCCTTTTTTAAGTTGCAACAGTCCTTGTTGCGGATGTCTGAGGATCTAATCTATCACTCAGTTGTACCCCTAGTTGAGAGTATGAGCAAACCACTACAAAAAAACGATTGAACTTTTGCAACCCCTTGACATGGTAATTATATAGATTATGTAAATTCTTAGTTCATTGGCGTGATAGGTTCAGGTGTAGGTTATTGGTTTCTTGTTTCGTTCAGTATCAATGACATGAGTGAAATTGACACAGCCTAAGGACAGGTTCTTTCTCTGATTAGGAGAATGATGCAACCCAGAACTTGCCTGTGTTACCCATGGACAAGCTACCTAAGTTCAATCCATTCTCAGCTCTCTTCAGGTTTTCCTTGTAATGCTGCTTGTAGCTCATTAGTTCACCTTGTCCACCTAGCCATAGAAAACCTCACTTATTGAAACTCTACTTTCTCTGGGCATGTTTGAGAAATTTGAAAATTGTGGAGGTTTAACACAATTTCTGGAGGGGTATATCACTCTTCCTCAGTGTCTGTCGGCCAACTATTAAAAAGAAACATGGTGCCGGATTTTATCTAATATATTTTAGTTTATGCAACCATCCTATTCATAACTAGCTGTCACTGGTGGACTATTTTATGCTCTAGAGCATCAGCATGTATTTGGCCCAATGAATTATTGTGTTATTTATTTTTGTCAATTTATAAGAGATTCTTACATTTGGGAACATAATATTTCCTAACAGACTCAATTTGGATGTTATGATAGAAGTGATTGCTTGAGAAACCCTTGGACTGGTGGGTGATATTCTTGACCACCAATAATATTCCCTACCTATCAATTAATAGTTGCAGGTATTTTTCCTATTGTTAGTTACCTTTCATAAGGCTAAACAAGACTCTGTCATTGCATACTTGCCAAGTTAATGTGCCTCCCCAAAACAATACAACCTCCATCACTAGGTTGTTCTCAGGCAGAAAGCATGTTAATTTCTAAAATTTGCCTTGAGACCATCTTAGACACCTCTTAAGTTTTATCTGTGTCAGGCACATACATGATATTCCATGTCCAATAAATGGTCACCATGTCATTCGTCTTAGTATCTCCTGTAGTAAAGTCACTTTTTCCCACTTAAATGTCAACAGTTGTCAAAGTAACAATATGAGCATTCTCTGTTTGACCTTTGCATTTGGTGTGCCTCTAGAATCATTATTCACATTTATGGGCTCTTGTATTGTTGTTGTGAAATCCTTTTTTAAATTTATTATAAAGTGGAAAAGGGACTGTAAGGGCTGGTAGTTTTTTGTTGAAGCTTTACTATGTTATCAACAGCTAGTATGATTGCTGGACGATGTACTGTTAAGTCTAACTCCACTTTCCTTTGTGATTGTTTTTTGCTAATCCATGCTTCCTTGAAAGCGTATCAATCTTTTCTTGTGAAGTATTGTGTGCAACTTTTTTTTCTTCTTGTTTTCCTTCCTAGTCTCAATGTTAATACTAAATTCTTGTGCTTTTCGTCCATTTTAGTAAAAGATATCATGTTTTGGTTCTAGTATCATTCTGTTTGCTTTCACCTTCGACCACATGTTTGTCTATGCGCTTTTATGTTTGTGTTGCAAAATGGATAAGTTTTTTTGTTAGATATGTCCATATTTTTTCGTTATGTTTTCTTTTCCTTTTTTTCCCCCTTCCTTTTTTCCCTTTAGTTGTTATAATTTCATCGCCTATGTATAAATATACACATAAATATTTTTACTTAGTTGTGTTTGGTGCTCAAAATTTTTCAACATGGAAATGGTTGCAATATTATTTGGGCTTGAGAATCTAAACAGTTTTACCTTTATAGGTTTCCATGTAGATGACTCAGAAGTTACTTTAAATGTTTGCTTGGGTAAGGAATTTTCTGGTGGAGAACTGTTCTTCCGAGGAGTTAGATGTGATAAACATGTAAATACAGAAACTCAATCTGAGGTATGTTGTCATTAAATTAGTGATATTTGACTGCAGTTGATTAATCATCTTTAGCAAATGCTTTTATTTGGTATGCAATTTCGTTCATTAGTTTGTCTTTTTTTTTTTTTTTTTTTTTTTTTTTGATTTTCTACGACAGTCTCAGTGACTGTAAATTTTAAAAAATGTTTGACTGAAGACTTTTTTACTCTACATGACTATTGTCTTTTAAAATAAAAATAAAATACGCCACAATATTCCTCCCAGAAAATTTTAAGCCAATACATGTTTCATAAGACGTCAATTCTTCTAAAGTGATAACTAGGCTCAGGCAATAGTACAACAACCCAGTTAGTCCTTGATTACTCTTTCATGTTTATTGACTAGGAGAAACTCTAAATATATGCTTTTCTTTATTTTTCATTTCAACATGTAGTATGCTTATATGGGCCATATATTGCCCTCTATTGTTGGCAATGGAAAATTGTGGCTCCTTTCTTTTTCATATACATCTGTTTGTATGACAAAGGTATCTTATAAACCATATTGACTCCTTCAATGTAATTACTCCCTCCGTCCCATTTTATTAGTCCACCTTTCCATTTTAGTCTGTCCCAAAATGTTTGTCCACTTTCTATTTTGGAATACTAAATTTTTTTAGATTTCCAAAATTGCCCCTTATAAATCATTGTAAACACATTTTAAAATTTAAATAGAAGGGCAATGGAGGGAAAAATATTTCAAAATTTGAATTAAAATGTAAGGATTGCATGTCTTGTCATTAAGTTGGATTTTCTATAATGGACAAATAAATTGGGACGGAGGGAGTATAATTTATAAAAATAACAAAAAAGAATACTGGAGAATGAACTTTCAATTTTACATTTTTAGTAAGTCACTAGAACAATAATAACAGAAGTAATGAAGAATACCTATTGTTACTGCATAGGAAGATTGTTGGATTGAAAATGTTGTAATATTCATATTTGTATACATCTACTTCAACAAAATAATGATCACAGAGGGTTGAGTTTCAGCAGAAGTAGATTATGCTAAACATTTAATTGAAATTAACATCTCTTTAGGGTAACTGTTAGGCTTGTCAGGATTCAGTTAGGTTGTTAAAACTGTTTCTTGGCCTGAAACAAAGTCTTCTGGAAGTTTCCAGTTTGAAGCTGAATGGCGAGGTCTCTTTCTCAGTTGGACTGGCCCAAGGCAGCTTGACTCGTGTTGGGTGCAGCACCAATGCCAAACCTATATCTCTAGCCTCCAAAACCACAAGTCTCTGTAGCAACCATGTTAAGGAAATAAGAGGCGCCAGTGTACTGATTTTCCCATACCAACGTACCATCTTGGAATTATTGATTTTTGTGCTTTTAATTATTTGGCTTCATTTTCAGTAAATTTTTTGAAGAAAAAAATAGAATCGGAGAAGAAATATACACACCTTCATTATATCTGTGATTGTAGCTAAGTGGAACGAAATTTAAGCTGTTAAGTGATAACTACAAAAATATTTAAGGTTTGAGATTGCAAAGTTTAGAGAGAGAGAGAGAGAGAGAGAGAGAGAGAGAGAGATTTATATATAATGGAGAGTGAGGGAATTAACTTTAGAGCATTATTCACTGATCTGGAGCTAATAAAAAACTATTTTCACCAATATTGGCCAGGGCATTTTGAAAAACTCTGTTTCGCACTTGTAGAACACTGTTAGACTTAAGTTGAGGCTTGACCGGGGTAACGATTAGAAACTGGATGAAAAGAAAGAATTCTTAAAATTCTGTTTAATTACAAGTATATATATATATAAAGCAACATTTGATGTACTAGATGGAATACTGTTATTGCCTGAAATTGGACGAAATTTTCCAGTACGCCTGAAACAGACTGGATCAAGCTGGAATTTGCCTGAAATGGTATTGTCCCTTCTCAGCACTGCTTTATCGTTAAACTGGCGGGTATGATATGGGATTTGCAACACTGGTGTACAGTATAACTACTGTAGCGTAATGAGATTATGAGGTGGACTCTATAATGATCAAGTCTAGCACCAAAGAGGACATGAAGTTGTTGATCTTTTGAAACCCGTTTGCTGTGACTGAACATGTGGACTGGATATGTGTCCCTTGAATGCTGAGACTTGTGCAGGTGTGTATGATGATGTGTAAAGTGCACATCTCTACTGACGTGTCTATCGGTAGGTTTCTACAAAAAGAAGGGGATATTTTGATGGAATATTTTTCTTGAATTGCTATTACATGGCATTATAAAATTATTACTATTACTTTTTTTTTTCAAGGGGGTGCTTTGATAGGTTTGGTCTTAGTTGTTTGGCCTTTCATCTTCTTTTTATTTATTTGCTTTTTTGTTCAGAGTTTGGTTCATTTCCTCTTTTTTTTCTTTTCTTTTCTTTTTTCTTTTTTTTTCCCCCTTTTTCCTTTCCTCTTTGTTGGTAAAACATTTGGCTCATTTTCTTCTTCATTTGTAAAATGTTGCATTGCTTAAAGATATAAATAGTGAAAACTTTGAGAACAGTTTATATTCATTGGATGCAAAGAGGGTCAAACTTATAGTTGTCAAATTGAGATTCGTATCGTGAATTGAAATGGCCTCGTACCGAATCGCGAATTGAATTGAATTGTGAATCGTAAAGATTTAGTCACTTTTTAAAATTTACTTAAAAACATATATCTACATATTTAGATATTAAATATATCTTATGAATATGAAATATTTAGACTTATATCAATGAAAATGTTATTTGGAATGATAATCATGTAGTTTAATAGGTAAGAAGTTAACAGAAGTTCTTATGTAAGATTACCATCATATCTTTTTTTCTTTTTTGGACAACCATTCTTAATAAAGATAATAACCAAATAGACAAACTGTCCATTTCCAAAGTAACAATAATTAATAACAATATTGATCATTAAAAACTCTATCACTAAAATAATAACAAATCATGTATATATGTTAGTTATTTTAATATTAAACGTTATTAGAAGTTGTATTATATCATTTTCACTAAAAAAATGGAGACAAAAAAAGAGTCGAAAATATGTCGAGCACAATAATTTCAAAAATTGTATGAATTATAATAAGTGAATCGAATCGTGAATCGATTGTGAATTGTGCGATTCACTATAGATTCACTTCCAAAATATATTTACCCATAGATACGTATCGATTTTGCAAAAAATGCGAATTGAATCGTGAATCGAATCGCGAATCGTGATAACAGAAGTCACACCTTAAAAAGTACGACAAAAAATTATGTTACATTGTTTTTATTTTAATGGTTAAATGGCATCAGGTTTTTTTGTTTTTTGGGGTAGAATTAGCTCAAGTAGAAGTGAGGTCTAGGTGTTAGCCTTTTCCAGCTTTCATATTTGCTTGAAAGTTGATCTAGGCATTTGCTCCAAGGCATCTTAAAATGCCTTGTTATCTAAGCCACCATAGTAGCATTCTTAATGAAACTGGTTGTCAATCATTAAATGAATATCTTGCCATTTGCCAATTAACTTTGTGGCATAGATTTGCAATGTTTACTCTGCCAATAACTTTTGCAGTAATCCTAGATATTTGGATTTAATTTAATGATATGGTTTTCCAATTATCATAATTAATTGTTGTCTATGGAACCTGTCTGTGGGGTGGTGCAGTTCAACAAACATGAGCTCAACTATATGACAAACTTTAGCATGTTGTAGTTTCCTGCAGAGTGTCTTTGTAAGTGTTTGAGGACTTATTTAATGGAGCTTACTATGGTGCATTCATAGGAAATCTTTGATTATTCCCATGTTCCGGGACGTGCAGTTCTTCATCGCGGTCGCCATAGGCATGGTGCTAGAGCCACAACATCTGGGCATAGGATCAACTTACTGTTATGGTGCAGAAGGTATCCCAGTTCCTCCTCACCTTTACTTGTTGAATAAATCACTGCTCTTATTTATTTATTTATTTATTTCCATAGGTACGGAAATTGTTTGACTTATTATGTAATCATCTCCATTTCCTTTCATGTACTTAATTTTCATGCACATTGCATTCGATTTCTCTGTCAGAATTGTCAAATATTAATAGCTGTTTTTGTCGTCTTTTTTTTTGGTTTGCTCAAACTGCATTTACACAACTTTCTATTTGCAGTTCCGTCTTTAGAGAGCTGAGAAAATATCAGAAAGATTTCTCTAACTGGTGTGGAGAGTGCCAATGTGAGAAGAAAGAAAGACTGCACCAGTCTGTCACCGCCACTAAACTGGTATATACTGCATCTGATCTGTTTTATTAAACTACGTAGATGATTCAAACTATAATTGACATCTTTGCGATGATGGTCCAGGAATTACTGAAGAGAGAAGGAGAAGCTGCTTCTTGAGCAAGAGTTCCGTGTGCAGTTTGCGGATTATTGTAATATAGCACAACTATCATCATCATCATCCTCTTGAAGAATTCACTGTAATTTTGTCGGTATATGAGGGTTGAAAAGGGTGTTGTTTGTCATAGCTCTTTGTTATGTTTCAGTCCATCCAATTCTTGTCGAAAGTTAGGTTTGATGTCCTTATTTTTATCAGCTGTGGCCACCTTTGGTGACAATATGATATCATTTCTGTACTTAAAACATATTATCCTTTTTTAGTCAATGAAATGTTTTTTTACCTTGAAAAGCAGACTCTACTTGTTGCTCTTAGGTCTAGAAACTTGTTTTTCAATTGACATGAAACATTTTTAGGGTTTTTGACTGCAAACAGAGACTAATGTGATCGGACTGAGAAACAAAAGATGGTATTGCTTTACTGATATGATATCTCATGGTAGATGAGAGTTACATATTGTTTTTGCTGAAGTAATTTAGGTCTTTGTTGGAGACTATTTTTGAGAACATAAGAAACATTATATTAATAAATGACAGTATTACAGAAATAAGACTTTAAAGGGACATCCCAACTAAACAACAGAATAAAAACAAACAACAACAAACAAAAATAAATTAAAGATGTGGTTTGGAAAGCAAGAATTGCTGAAAAGCCTGCCACCCTCGTCACTGCTATCCAATTCGAACATTGCCAGAAGCTAGAGTTGAGAAAGGACACCCATAATGGTATGGGAGAAAGCTTAAGAGAGGAGGGAATTATTGTAGATATCGAAAATTTAAAAATCTATCCCGAAATCAGAGAAAAAAACTTTCAAAATGCCTATTTCGGATATAAAAAGTGAAGAACTACATTTTAGAAGTGTAAACTTGAGACATGACTCTGGTTGGAAATTAATTGATGCTCAAGTATTTATGATCTAAAGGCCTTGATGGATTAGGGCAAATCCTAGACTCTTGATGTTTGCACAATTCTCATGAATTCAAGAATTTCACCATAAAATGCCTTGGGAATTCATTGTTTGTGTGTGATCTTTTTACTTAAGGTTGTATTTTTTTTTTTTGAACTACTAAAGGTTGTATTTGAATCTTTAATTTGTGAAAGTAAAATGAAAAGAAAATTTTCCTTCTATTTTATTTTTCTTCACAAATCTATCATTCATGCAGATGCCTTGATGAAAGGGAAATTTGGTTAAAACCATTTCATTAGATCCTTGGTAAAAATGACAATCTAATTTATTTTGTTTCATACACCTCTTAAGGAGGAGGTGCATAATTGAGCAATGATAGAGTAAAATTTCATTTTTTTTTCATTGACAATATTGCCATGCATATATATCTCACAAATTTTTTTTTGACAATGAACACTTTTATTTTATTTTATACAAGATTAAAAATGTTATGTATGTATATTTTTGATTGGTTCATCTAATATATACTCTGTTTTTTGTAATAGTAAAATGTTACTGTAAACCAGAGTAACATGTTACTGTCAAATAGAGTAATATGTTACTATCTACATCAATTTCAACGGTTTTTTTTTTTTTTTTTTCTCAAGAATTTCATAGTTAATATGAATTTTGTTTGATAGATCTTGATGATAGAATTCTAAAAATACTAATTTTATTAAAAACCGACATCTAAATCAAAAGTTATATATTATTTTAAAGTCTAAAATATTAAATAATTCACTAAGTATATTTTGGTAATAGTGGTATGTATTAAACTTTTCAAGGAAATTTTTTTATATTTGTCCTTAATGAATTAAAGTTTTATTATGAGAACAAAGCAAAGGTGCAAAATTGGTGGTAACACAAGAGCCTGAATCACATGCCTTACCTAGGCCTCTAGCACCTGCATTTTCTTCATTGGATTCAAGTCTTGCATGAGCCACCTGCTCACAACCATGGAAGGGAAGAGGGGCGCTTCCCTTCCAGGTTTGATTATCCGATCTGAGGAACAAAACCAAATGGAATTGTTGATCAGATGATGAAGGCCTCACTTGGAACATTGAATCGAAGGCCATCTTTCTATAGCCATAAGCCTCATTCTTGGCATTTCAACAATCGTTTAGATCACATGATTGGCCTCAAGAACTTTGATTTTGTAGTAGTAAACCTCGAATTTAAGCACACTTCCTCTCACAATCGTAGCTGTCTAGCTAGCTTGCTAAAATGGCATGGGTAATTAATTATATTCAATAATATCAGAATATTAAGTGGAATTGTTCAAGTTACACTTTTAATTAACAAAGTAAAAAAAAAAAATTTATTGATAGAATGATATTGAGTATCGACACATCTTTATTAAATAGTTGAGAGATGAGATAATTCACTTAATATGTTTTACGATTTTTAATTTGTCGAGATCACATTTAATGTGTTTTATGATTTTTAATTTGTTGAGATTACTAAATAAGTAATGTCACATTATTATTCCAAGGTTTCTTAATAATTTTTCCAAGGGCATAGGTTAATTTCTATATAATCTGAAAGAAACCCAATTTGTAATCATAGCATTCTCCATCTGCAAAGAGTCATCTCATATGCAGATAGGTTGAACTACATCCTTGTGTATAAGAATTTTTGAAGGCAACGCATTATTGATACTTCAGGTTTTTGGTGTTGAAAACAGGAAAAATAATAGGGGTAATTTTATTTACATGTCATAGAAAATCTCAGCACATATTATTTGTGTTGTTTAGATATAGATTTTTGAATAAAAGGTTGTTAGAAGAGGTTGTGCACGAGGGAAAGAGCTACTAAAGAAGGGTGGTAGGGGTGGAGGGTCTTGAAGGGTATAACTGTGATTATGGTGGGGGTTAAAAGAAAAAAAGGTTGAGCAATTTTGGTACGTGGTGGTTCTAAGAAGTTGAGGTCCAAAGAAAAATATGGGAGCTATTAGCAACACTTAACTAATAAACCAATCTAAATTGATCAAATCGTATGATTTGATTAGGGGTGTAATTTGGGCCTAGCCCGGCCCAGCCCGCCTTCTAGCCTCACAAGCTCCCGCCTATTTTCAGGCTAAGTTGGGCCAGCTTACCGGTTGAAAAATTCAGTCCAGACCCATTGAAATTAGGACCTTTGGCCGAGCTTGGCAGGCCTTTTTTTTTTTTGCGCAAAACGAACAATAGATAGATTATTTATGAGGGATAAAAAAGAAAAGAAAAATTGTACTAGAGTATTTTAGTTAAGATTAATAAGATGTTTGATTATATTTTATGTGGTGTTATTTAACTATGTATGACATATATTTTTTGGTTATGACTAAAAAAGTATGAAATTATGTAATTTTCTTCTTTTGAAATTAATAATTTTATATATATCAAAATGAAACGAAATATTAAAATCATCAAATTAAATAGATAACATTTATTTAATAAATAATTTTTATTTCAAAATGAAATAAAATATTACAAAATTTATATCATTAAATAAAATAGATATAGATTATTGATGATGGTAGATAAATTGCATCACTATAGGTTAAGTACATTTTAACTAGATTGGCACATATTAGCCTACTAATAATTTGCATTATGCTCCACCTCAATAATTTAATAGATATATTACGAAATGAAATAGTAAAAAAAAAAATTTGTTGATTAATCATCAGAGAAAATTCAATCGCATTGTCCTAGGATATATCATTCAAATCGCTTTGAATTATTTCATTTTCACTATAATTTTGTCTTCTCATGAGCGCATGCATATGATCTCTCAATATCATCAGTGCCTCAACCATTTGGAGTGAAAGTCTTTTGCGAAAATCGCTCAATACTTCTTTACCTGCATTAAAAACTGTTTCAAAAGCAACTGTAGATATAAACACGATTAGTATATCACGAGTTATCTGTGAAAGTATAAGCCACATAGGTTGATTTTGTTTCCACCAATCCAAATTTTCAAAATCATCGTTATTATCTATTGGTAAGCTATCCAAATAACGTTGCAATTTAGAAATACTTACGTTTGTATGTTAAGATATTCTTCTACTTTTTATTACTGAAGAAACACTTAATTTTCACCTCAAGATGAGGTTGGCGTCATATTTGCAGATACAACTTCCCCTATATTCTTCAAAAAGTTTTGTGCATGTTTTCATAATAAGGGCAAGTTATTTTTTATCAGCGAAAATACGATTTAAAAATTCTTATAAACCAATTTTTTTACACCTAGGGTCAATTACGATGATTAAACCTAAAAGATGAGGCAATTAATCAAAATATTTATCAAAATTTTCTTTCATTGCAGTAATAATGGTTATATAATATTCATTACACATATATTTTGTGAAAACTTTTATTATTTCTACTAACAAATGTAAAATAAATGGTGAAGTAGGGATATATATATATATAAGAAAATAATTTTGTTACAGTATCAAAAACTTTGAAAAAATCTTTATATAAGTCTACTTGGTGCCAATTAAGTTATGTGAGAATCAATACTCCTATTGATATTGTTGCAACAAATAAATCCATTGTTTTTATTTGTTTATAAGCTCTCTTTAACATATTATACGTTGAATTCCACCTGCTGTCTATATCTAAAATTAATTTTTTAAATGGCCTACATTCTCGTTGACAAATTTTCCTATATTTTGAAATTCGATTAGCAGAAGACATAATGGTAACAACCTCATGTTTTATTATCAGTACAAAAGTGTAATATACATGCATAGTTTATTTAACAATCAAATTTAAAATATGAGTACAATAACGAACGTGAAATAAATCACAATTAACAAGTAGTTGTAAAGTTGATTTCAAATAGGCTATAGTCTAATTGTAATATGTTGCATTATCTAAACTAATAATAAATATTTTATTTTGCAAAGCCCACTCATATAATACATTTCTTATTTCTATCCCAAGTGAATGGCCAGTGTATGGAAATTCAACTAATCTAAATAAAATGATTCTTTTATTTAAATTCCAATCATTATCAATAAAATGTGCAGTGATACATTGATATTCTAAATCGTTATTTGACCACATATCAGATGTTAAACAAACTCTTCCATTCAAATTTTTAAAAATGTCAAATAATTCACTTTTAATATTATTAAATTTCTTTAAAATTTTGTTTCTAGTATTATCTTTGAAAAACCTAGATACTGCAGTGCAAAACCTCCGCGAATTATTTCTAAAAAATGAGGACATTTACTAGTAGTAAAAAGTTGTTCTTTTTTAATAACATAATCAATTACAAAATTTTGTGCATGTATAGGATCATATGAAAATGTTTGCAAATTACCAATTGATGAACCCCTTAATTGCATTTGAATTCTAATATCAGGTTGTTGACTTTGCAAATATCTTTGAGCATGCCTTTTTAGATGGCTAGTAACCCCCCGCCGATGCAGTACTAAGTAAATATACATAATATTTACATTTTGCTTTAAATACAATTATACCATCAAGATTAGTTACAAATATTGTTTCAAAATGCTCCCAAACAATGCTAGACATACCCCTAGATGATGCTACTATTAGAAGAGATATTAGCAGGCCCGACCCTGAGATTTCTGGGGCCTAAAGTCGATAATCAACTAATAAATTTTTGGGGCCCTTCACATTTTGTTTTTTCATTTAATGATTTTTTTTTTGAAGGCAAATGACAAAATATTTGTGTCAAAATTACAAAAAATACTTAGCATTACATTACAACAACTAATAAGTATCAGCTGATCTTCGCTTTTCTTGCATTTTAGAAGCAAATAAATCAATCATACTTACATAATCTAGTTTTCTTGCAAAATCATCTTCAATGGTAACAATGCTCCATTCAATCTTTCTTGTGAAATAGTTGATCGAAGGCAATTTTTGATCATTTTCAACTTTGAAAAGTTGCTTTCCCCGATGTAACTGTAACCGGAATAGTCAAAAGTATCCTATAAGCAACCTATGAATTTGGGAAACAATTTGCTATCAATTGCGGATGATTGAGCACTTTAATTGGTTCATTGACTTCTTTTGGCAATCTCTCTTTCAAGACTTTTAGCTCCATCAATATCAGAAACCTCACCATATTTTAAAAATTCTTCAAGGTTCACACACCCCGCCTTCAATGATTCATCATTGCCCTTTTTCAAGTCAAACAAAAAGCCAAAGTTTGCCTTATATACTTTGAATTGTTCGAACCTATTTTTGAGTGAACAAAGGGCTTGATCAACAAAATAGAAGAAGTAACCAACTCTAAATGATTCTTCAGCTGATTGGGTCACCTCTTTGCTAACATTCTCATCAAATTGTTTCTTTCTAGAAATGATGCGCTTTTCAACAAATGTAGGTTCAATTCCTAATTCACTTGCCATTTCTTTAGCTTCAACCATAGCCTCCATAAAACCAATTTCTCTATACATTGCAACATACTTAACAAGCCCATCTAGCTACTTTATGACAACTAGTATATCCATATCTTCTCTTTGAAGAAGCTTGCTAATAGAGTTCACATAAAACAACAAATTGTACCAAATTACAATACTAAACAAGAACTCAAAAGTCTCAAGTTCATGAGTTACTAGGGATTTAGCTTCACTTTTTGCAATCAAATCTGTGGTAGGATTGTTGTACAAGTCAACTAAAGCATCTCTTATTTTTAAGCATGGTATCTTAGTGGTTTAACACTTTCAATGCAACTTTCACAACGCATTTGTGACAACGACTTAACCGTGAGGCCTTCCTTTAGATTATTTTTTAAAATTGTCCAATGTTGAACGGAAGATGAAAACAATACATATATGCGTTATACCACACCAAAAAAAGTTTTTGCTTTAGAGCAAGAGTTGGCCATATCACAAAGCACAAGGTTAAGACTATGACAACCACAAGGTGTATAGAATGCTCTAGGATTTACTTGAAGTACTCTTGTTTGAACACCTTTGTTTTTGCCTTTCATGTTAGAGCCATTGTCATATCCTTGCCCTCTTAAGTCACCAATATCAAGTTGCAGGTTAACTAATGCTTCTTGAAATTTATCAAAAAGTCCCATCCCCGATGTATAATCCACATTCAAGAATTCCAAAAAAAACTATTTCACCGTAATTGGACTTGTTAAAACATCTACGCATCGTACAATAAGCGACATTTGTTCTTGATGGCTTATATCCAGAGTACAATCAAGTATGACCAAAAAATATTTTGCTAGTTTGATTATTGATAAATTGCACTTTTGACTTCCCCGGCCAACATTTGTATCACCTCGTTTTGAATTTTGTGACTCAAATAATGGCAATGAATCTCACCATTTTCTATTCGCCGCAAGTGTTGTTCCATCATTGGACCAAACTTGCCAATCATTTCAATTATGCTTAAAAAAAGTCCATTACTCTGTTCATAAATCTTCTTATGGCTTCTACGAAAAGGCAAGTTATTCTTGGCAAATGTTTTCACAACTGCAATTATCATCAATAAAACCCATCTCAAGTGCTCTCTTTCTTTGTTAACTTGTTCCTATATACTTTTATCTATTGTTCGATGCTTTCCTAATCTTTCCTCCAACTCAATCCATTTGCTCATGCAAGTAATGTGCTCGTTACCACTTTCATGGCCTTTAAGTTTCTCACTAATATTTCTCCAGTCTTTAAATCCTTTCGGTAGCCAATTGAGTCTTATTTCTCTCTTGCTTAAACAACTTACGACAAAAGCAAAATATTTTATCCAAAAGTTTCGAGTATATCAGCCATGTCCTATCAAATTTTCTTCATTTCGTAAATGCCGAATGTAATGAACAGGTGAGAAATGCCTATGCCTAGAAGAATCATCCTTAGGGAAGTTGAACTCACAATTTCTTCTGACAGGACCTCTTTCGACTAAAAAATCTCATAAATTCTGGTTAATTATTTTCCAAGAACATTTATCTCATCATCTTGATTGGCTTCTACACTTCCAAATTCCCCATTTCCTTCTTCATTAACCAAATTTTCATTCTCATTATCCACCAAATTTTCATTCTCATTATTCAAGTCTTCAACTGATTGTTCTGTTTGTTTGTCACTCGTAAAGAACTTATCAATAGCTCCTCTTTGGCATTCGACTAATTTTTTGACTCTTTGCTTCTTTTTTTTTCCTTTTTACGAATCCAGAAAAATAATTTCTTTTAAGAGTCATGATGAGCTGAGAACAAAATTCTTTTTTAGATCAAAATTCAAAATAAGATCACCACCACCACTTAACAAAACGCAAAACTTTTAAATTATATGATGTGAACTACTAAACTTAAACAAATTCTTCTTGACGATGTAAATACCAATATTATAATAGCAATTGAGTAAAAGACAAGACAAATATTTAATTAATTGAATAGAAAAAAATAACCTACTGTGCTGCTCAGTGCTGCTCCGTTGTGAAGCTTTGATTAACCAGCTTAGGGTATGATTAAATATCATCCCTTATTTATAAATGAGGATTTAGGGTTTACACAAGAGAGATAATTATAGAATAATACAAACCCTACTATAATGCAACTTTCGGCTAATATAAAAATGCTAACACTTTCGGTGAGTATAATATGCTAACACTCCCCCTCAAGCTGGTGCGAAGATATCTCTCATGCCCAGCTTGCCTAATATGTCATGAAATGGTTTATTCCCAACCCCCTTGGTGAGAATGTCAGCAAGTTGTTCACCAGACTGGACAAAAGGAGTACAAATGGTACCACTAGTGAGTTTCTCCTTAATGAAGTGGCGATCAATCTCAACATGTTTTGTCTTGTCATGTTGAACTGGATTGTGAGCAATGTTGATGGCGGCCTTATTATCACAGTATAACCGCATGGAGTCCGTCTGATCAATACCTAGATCACTCAACAATAACTTGAGCCATAAAAGTTCACACACACCTTGTGCCATAGCTCTAAACTCAGCTTCTACGCTTGACCTGGCAACCACATTCTGTTTCTTACTCCTCTAAGTAACTAGGTTGCCTCCAACAAATGTGCAATATCCTGAAGTCGATCTCCTATCAGTTACTGATCTAGCCCAGTCAGCATCTGTATAGGCTTCCACACGAAGATGATCATACTTTGAAAAATAAAGACCCTTACCAGGAGCAGACTTCAAGTACCTCAAGATTCTCATGACAGCCTCAAGGTGAATCTAATGAGGAGCATGCATAAACTGACTAACCACAATCGACAAAGAATAAAGAATATCGGAGTGAGATAGGTAAATGAGCTTATCCACTAATCGCTGATAGCTCCCCCTATCAACAACTTCTCCTCCTTCATCATCCCCCAATTTCTAATTGGGTTCCAGTGGAGTGGCACATGCCTTGCAGCCAAGCATCCCAATTTCCTTCAACAGGTCAAGCACATATTTTCTCTGTGAGATAAATATCCCATCCTTAGAGCGAGCAACTTCAATTCCCAAAAAATACTTCAAGCTTCCCAAGTCTTTGATTTCAAACTCATTAGCTAAATATTTCTTCAACAGAGGTATTTCCTCACTATCATTGCTTGTAAGAACTATGTCATCTACATAAACAATAAGTGCTGTAGTCTTACCACGTGAGGAATGTTTCACAAACAATTTGTGATCTGCCTGACTTTGTTTGAAGCCATATTTAAACATAGCTTGAGTGAATCTCTCAAACCAAGCCCTTGGAGACTGTTTGAGACCATATAATGACTTCCGAAGCTTGCATACTTTGCCTTCTGTCTGATGATCCTCAAAACCAGGAGGAATGTCCATATATACCTCTTCTTCGAGGTCACCATGGAGAAAGGCATTCTTGACATCAAACTGATAAAGCGGCCAATCAAGATTAGCTGCTAGAGAGAGAAGTACTCTGACTGAATTCATCTTAGCCACGGGTGCGAAGGTCTCCTGATAATCAATGCCATATGTCTGAGTAAACCCTTTTGCCACAAGTCTTGCCTTGTAACGCTCAATAGACCCATCTGCTTTGTGTTTCACAGTATATACCCATTTACATCCCACAGGTCGTTTGCCCGTAGGTAACTCAGTCAATACCCAAGTGCCATTCTTCCTAAGTGCTTTCATTTTCTCAATCATGGCTAGTTTCCATTCAGAGGTAGCAAGAGCATCCTGAAAATGGTTAGGAATGCTAACAGAGGAAATATTGGACACAAACGCTCTATATGAGGATGACAAATGAGAGTATGACACAAACTGTGAGATAGGATGTTGAGTACAAGATCTCACACCCTTCCTCTTGGCAATAGGAACATCAAGATCAATGGATTCAAGAGATTCGAAGTTACCTAGACTGTTATCAGAAGCAGGAGATGGCAGTGGAGTAGCAGAAGTGGTCCCTTGTATCCAATTAACTTGTTGTCTGTCTATGTCCCGGACATAAATATGCCCGACCTTATCCTTGGTGATAGTGGGTTCTATAGTCCCAGCAGAAGAGGGTGGTGCAAGAATAACTGGTTCTACCATAGGAAGCACAGGACTCACTTCACACCAAGGCTCCCCCGGAAATGAGGACGGTGACACCGGAGAGGACAAGAAATAGGACTGGGACTCAAAGAAAGTAACATCCATGGACACAAACCACTTACGAGAAGAAGGGTGGTAACATTTATACCCCTTTTGAGTAGGAGAGTAACCAAGGAAAACACACTTGAGGGAGCGAGGGTCCAACTTACCACGAGAGGGAGAGTGATTATGAACAAAACAGACACAACCAAAATTTTTTGGAGGAATAGAAAACAAGGACTGAGAACCTAGAAGGACGTGAAGAGGAGCCTGTTTTTGCAAGACCTGGGTAGGGAGACGATTAATAAGATGGGCAACGGTGAGAACAACGTCACCCTAATAGGGCCGAGGCACATTCATAGAAAAACACATGCACCAAGCCATGTCAAGAAGATGCCGATTCTTGCGTTTCGCCACCGCATTTTGTTGAGGGGTATTGGTGCAAGAGGTCTGATGGATAATGCCGTTAGTAGAGAAATATTGTCCTAACCCAGAATCTATGTATTCCCCGCCATTATCAGAACGAAAGAGTTTGACAGTGGCCCCAAATTGAGTACAAATCATCTTATGGAAAGTGCGAAACACAAAGAAAACCTCACTCTTATCTTTCATGAGATACACCCAAGTAGCACGAGAAAAATCATCAATAAATGTAACAAACCATCGATGACCTTTCACAGACATAACACGAGAGGGACCCCAAACATCAGAATGTATTAAAGAAAAAGGAACTAAACTTTTATTCAAACTGGGAGCAAAAGAAGCTCTGTGCTGTTTTCCAAGTTGACAAGACTCACAAAGAAAGTCAGACACCTGATGATTTGCGAAACTAAAAAGAAATAAATGCTTAAGTAAATGAAATGAAGGATGCCCAAGATGTCGATGCCATAGCCATAAATCAGCGGGTGTAGTAGAAGATGTGATGGAAGAATAAGCAAGTTTGTCCGGTTGATCTAGGAAGTAAAGACCATTTTCTGCACTACCACTGCCAATCGTCCTCCTCGTGACAAGGTCCTAAAAAAGACAATGATCAGGAAAAAACGTCACACTACAATTCAAATCCTGGGTGAGATGACTCAAGGATAATAGATTAACAGAAAAATTGGGAACATGGAGAACAAAAGACAGATGGATGGTAGGAGTGACGTGGACTAAACCTTTTCCAGAAATGGAAGAAATAGTACAATCGGTAATCCTAACTTTGTCCTGACTTGAAGAGGGCTTATAGACAGAGAAAAGATCAGAGGAGCCAAACGTATGATCTGAGGCACCAGAAACAATGATCCAAGGCAAAGACTTATGACACAGGAAAACACAAGGAGAAGAGGCTAAGTTACCTGAGCGGGCAAATGACGAGGAAGCTGTACTGAGAGCAGGAGAAGACCGGCGGTCCAACAATTGACGCAAAACATCCTCCAGCTCAGTATCAGAAGCTTGGCCAACAGAAGCAGAATTAGAATCAAGTGGATCAACGGCACTAGTCTAATGAGCCCGGGAATGGGAACCACGTCCTCTAGATTGGCCTGACCGACTGCCTCGAGAACCAGACCGATCACCTCGACCCTCGGATGGAGTCCCATGAAGCTTCCAACATGTCTCACGAGTATGCCGCAGCTTCTTGCAATAATCACAAAAGACAGACTCCTTAGCAGCAGACGGAGGAATGAGAGTCAGGCTGAGGCCATCTCGAGGAGTAGACAGTAATGCTGAACGGTCAGTAGAGACAGGGGACATCATAGCAGACCAGCAACTCTCCTCATTCTGTACATAGGCAAATGCCTCCTGAAGTGAAGGAAGAGTATCCATACCCAGAACTTGACCCCTAATTGGATCATACTCCACATTTAGGCCGGCCAAAAATTTAAATACCCGTTCCTGTGCGATGAACTTCTTGTACCCGACAGAATGAGTAGGGCAAACAGACTTATAGTCTTCCAGGTGGTCAAGGCGTTTCCAACCGTTGGTGAGGAAAGTGAAGTACTGAAGAACAGTCTGCTCCCCTTGAATTGAGCTCTCAATAGAGTGGCGCAACTTAAATGGCTGTGAGAAATTCCCTTTGCGGGAATAGGTGACAGCCACAGCATCCCAAACTTCCTGGGCAGTCTCCATAGATAAGTAGCCCTCACAAAGTTCTGGAACCATCGAATGGATAAGCCAACTCATAATCAAAGAGTTGTTAATCTCCCATTAGTCATAACCTAAGTCAGTGGTACTAGGTGCATGTATCCTGCCATCAACATACCCCTCTGCTCTTCAAAAACATAGTCAAACTTTGAGACCATGTTAGGTAGTTTTGACCATTAAAGAGAGAGGTGGTGATTTTCATACTAGGGTTGGGGTTCTCAGTCATGGTAGTAGGTATAATGGAACTCTCATTCCTCGGTGTTTGAGAAGAAGGGGACACACTGGAGGAATCTGTCATGGATACAATACTACCAAACCCACAACAAAACTAGTGGCAATCACAAACCCGGAAGGTGGTGGTGAAAGAACAGACACAATGACCACTATAAGAGCATAACAAAATTAAGAAATCACTTTTTTTTTCCTTTTTTTTTTTTTTTTGTTATTTTTTTTGGTGTTTGTTGTTTGTTTTTATTTTTTTCTTGTTTTATATATATATATATATATTTACTGATTTATTTATTTATACATGTATTAGTCCGGTGTGTTATACAAAACAAAGGTTATATCATACCCTACACAACAGAGACGACGGCGACAGAGACAAGACGAGACGAGCGACAGAGATGAACAACAAACTACTGGAGGAGATCGACGAGCTGAGGAACTGAGGACGACGGGGAGCGGACGAACTGGGGACGACGGCGACTGAGGCGGAAGACGAAGCCAAAGCCGATGATCCACCGGCTGATGAAGATGAAGCAGAGTGACAACGGCGACTGAAGATCGACCCAGCAGAGGATCCACCTAGGTAAGTTTCGAACCCTAGAGTGAGGGTGTGCCGAAACCCTAGAGCTCAAGCTCTGATACCATGAAGCTTTGATTAACCAGCTTAGGGTATGATTGAATATCATCCCTTATTTATAAATGAGGATTTAGGGTTTACACAAGAGAGATAATTATAGAATAATACAAATCCTACTATAGTGCAACTTTCGACTAATATAAAAATGCTAACACTTTCGGTGAGTATAATATGCTAACACGTTGTGCTTTGTTTGTGTGCTGCTCACTGCTCACTGCTTAGTGTTGCTCTGTTATGCTCTTTGTTAGGCTGTTGTTGTCAAGTTGTGGGAAAAATTAGATTAAGAGTAGTTAGGGTTAGGAATTAGATAGGGAGAGAGAATGGGACCTTTTAATTTTGAATGAGCCTTTCAATTTTTTAATAAGTCAATTTATTTTAAGTTAGTTTGGGTCTTCTTTAATTTTTTTTGGACTTAAACATATAATAGGAGAGGGCCTCTTTTTTGGGTCTATTTTGAGGGGCCCTAGGCCATGGCCTGGTAGGCCTATGCCCAAGGCCGGCCCTGGATATTAGGTACAGTAGAAGGAGAATCAACAGATTCATATTGTGTATATGCATCAATATCGACATAAACATTAGGAATATTAAGATCTATAGCAATATAAGTAAAATAATATATATGAACTAACAATTAATTAAAATAATAAATAAACAATAACAAGTAAACAATAACAACTAATATATGTTAAGAAATAATTAATGTTACCAATTGGCGAATGCGATACAAAAATTAACTTCTTTTGATAAAAAAATTTTCTTATACAATTGCAACTGCAACTGCAACTTAGGGATGAGATTTGAAAATTAATTGAGAGAGTTCAAAATTGAAAGAGAATGAGAGTTTGAAAGAGCGATTTGTTTGTAAGAAATAAAATGGAGAGGGGTGGTATTTATAGGAGTTGGGTGGAATGAGGGGTTAATTTATAAAAATAAAAAAAATTATGGCCATTATGAATTTAACGATCATTTGACCGTTTGAATTTTTTTTCTTTTCAAATTTCTTATTGTTGCACAGTGCAGGCGTAGAGATCCGTTGGGCTGAGTCAGGCTAGGGGAAAAAAAATTTGGGCCAGGCTCCAGAACACACAGTCCTAGCCCAAGGTTTCTGAGCCCACCTGAACCACTGGCTTGGGAACCAAAATTACACTCCTAGATTTAGTTTAGATTTTTTACGTGACTATTTAGATTCCAGTTTTAATAAATTAAAAATGGTTTATTTAGATTCCAGTTTTAATAAATTAAAAATGGTTTTATTATAGTTTTATTAGGTTTTTGTTATTGGCAATCCCGTTTGACAAAACTCCTTTCAGTTATAATTTTATTCGATTTTTTTATTTAAGTGAGGCTATGAGTATTTAGATGTGAATCCAATCGAAATTGTGCATGTTTGCCACTTCGTTGACTATGTATAGACACCCCATTTTTGACTACCCTTAAGACTTGGGTGCCACTGATTGTTTACTTGATGGTGCAGGCTATCTTGTTGCAAATGTTCGATTTCTTCGGTAAGGAGAGCGTCAAATCCCAATCTCACACCCCATTTTTGGACCAAAACGATTTTGACCAAAATGATTTTAGACCTTAGAACCCTCTCTTTCAAAACATTTTTGAAAAAGTTTCTACGATGTTCTGAGGCTCGCATTTCATTAAATGTTGCATTTTTTCGGTAAACTGAGCAAGGACAAAGTGGAAATGAATGAAAGAGAGGTGAACTCTTTGGAAAACATCTTTAAAACATCTTGTTTAAAGGTTTGGAGTTGAAGAAAATTGGAGGAGAGGTAAGAAACCAAGTTGGGGGAGAATATGGGCATGAACCATTAAGAGAAAGTCGAGCAACCCTCACTAAATCAGACCTATCCTTTTGTACACCTGGATTTAAGATATGAGGCTACCACCATTGGAAAGTGGACTTCTAGGGCTTCATTTTACACTCAAGAATCTCCTCAAGCCGAGGCCAGATGAGAGAGATATGGCTGGTTGAAGTTGGGCATCAATCCAGTTTGAACCGAAACTGAGCAGTCTTCACTAAAATGAGCATAACTTCTTGCACAATTGGAATTTTGATGTGAGGCTTCCACCATTGGAAACAAGACTTCCAGGGATTCAATTTAGGCTCAAGAATGACCTGCAAAGGAGTCTATATAAAAGAGATATACCTGCTTGAATTCAGGGCCAGAAACCAGTTTTTGCTTTCCAGCCACTAGTGAAGCTTGACGACCATGTGTTGGCCACAAATAGAGTTTTCTAGCCATAGTTCAACTAGGAGTGGTCCTTTTCGGTCACCAGTGGTCGGCCACCAATGGTGGCGGGTCGGCCACAAGTGTCCAGAAAGCTCAGACTTTGCAGATATTTTTCTCCAGCTGTATCACACTGCTCCAGTTGTCTCTAATTCAGATATTTTCAACCAAGGCTCTTGTATTTCTATATATAGAGGGCCTTCTCTATTGTTTTGAAGGTTAGAAAGATTTGGGAGCCTCTCTCTCTACAATCCTCTCTCTCTAGATTTCTCTCTCTCTGGAACCTTTGTGCATATAAGGAGAGATACACTTCTAGTTTGCCTATCAACCCTTAACCAAAGTTTCTTACCTTTGGGCTGAGACTACTTAGAGCCTTGTTTGAGCTCTAAAAGAAGGATTGAGCTTGGTTTGCTGCCTATTTTGTGCCTAAGTGGTGCTTTGCTTGAAAGGTGTAACATTTACCTTATTTAAGCTTGCTTTGAACATTTGTTTTGCTATCTTCTTCTACTGTTTTTGGCTTAGTTTTCAACAGGAAAAAACTCTATTTTTGAGGCCTAGAAGTGGTAGTTTGAGGCTATTTTGAGTTAAGGGCTTGTCCACCCTTCTTGTCTCTTTGCTTGTTAAGCTTTTGTGCCATCTTGTCATCACTTTCAATCAAACTTTTTGGGCCTTTAAACCACTAAAATTCAGAGTTATTTCAGTGGAGGAAAACATGTTTTGAAGTCCAAAATTGGAGGGGTTAGCCTCCCCTCCTTGTGTCTTGCTTGCATGCCTAGATAGCTTCACATGTGAGCATGTTTTTCTAGCTTAACTTAGCTTAATCTCAGCATGTTTTTGCCTCTGTTTTGACCTGTTTTGGTTCTATTTTGGATTGGTTAATTCATTTAAGGCTTGTATTGTATGGTTGTAGTGCAATTTCCTTCACTAGTTTGTTGTTTCAATGCTTTGATTATCTTTCTTTTGAGTTAATAGCACGTTTTAGTGTTGTTTTGCACTCCATTCCAACACTTAACATATCTGCAACCTCTCTCATTTCTTCACTTTTTCATTTGCTTTGAGGGTTGTTTAGCCTTAGGGTTATGTTTAAGCTTGAGATCGAGGTTCGTGCTTAATGGTTTTAATCCTCTTTTGAGGGTTTCTACTAACCAACGACATAACCTCTCTTTTGCCTTAAATCATCCCTTGGTTGACACCTCTTCCATTAGAGGACACTTACTTTTAGCCTAATCAATTAAAGAATGGATTGGTAAGCTAAAATGAGTAAACAAAAATGAACAAGTAAAAGAGGCAAGATAAAACATCTTTTATGTTGTATTGCATGTGTTCGGATTGGACGTTAATTCGAACACGAGGAAAATGGGACGTTTCATACTCAAAGTGATGAAACGTGCCACTTTTCTTAGTCACCATCACCCTTGATCATACATAATAGGGTTATGGTTTTGTTGAGTCTTGTTTTGCACTTATTAAGCTTGTACAAACTTGGTTTTTTGGCCATCATGCATAAAAATGCTTGGTTGATGGCTTGAGAGCTAAGAGCTACACTCCTTTGAGCTTGTGTGATGATAAGGAGGGTAGCAGTACATACACTCCTTGAGAATACACTGCTTTGCCTCTATTTGCTCTCTGTTGCAGCAAAAAAAGGAAGTTCAGAGAAAAGGTGGCCGACCGGCCACTAGTAGCAACTGACCGGCCACTAATGGCAGCCGACAGCCACCATTTGTAGCTGACTGGCCAAATATGAAATTTTACACAAGTGTGTTACTGAGTTGGAGTAGAGGTGTTCTGGAAGTTGGCAGCACTGTTGGTGTTCAAGTAAGTGCAAACAGAGGCTGCAAGGCAAAGCGGTGGATTTTCAGGAGGAAACCAACCAAGCATGCATGTATCCCTCGCCCTTCGAGGCCATTTACTTACTTTGTTTAATTAGTTAGTAGTAGCTAATTCATTCACTCAAGTGTTGTAATTATTTAATTAGCTTAGATAGTTAATTAGTTTAATTCGGTTTGTAATAATTAGCCTAATTAGCGTAGCTAGTTAGCTTATTCATTCGGACCCTCTTTCATGAGGGCGTAATGTTGTAATAAGTGTGCGTGCGTGTGTGCATGTTTTCCAACCTCACGTCTTTCTCCTTTTTATTTAATCGCTTTTGATGGTTAGATTAGGGACATTTTCAATTAGCATACCTTATGCTTGCATGCTTTCATTTATTCATTTGTCTTGCATGCATCGTGGCTCACAAGATCATTCAAACCGCATCGTATTTCAATACTTACTTGAATATATGTTTCAAAGCATGCTATCAAAGTGTTGCAAATGCCATATTAGTAGTCGAGCCTATTAATTGCATTATTGCATGTGTTGCATTAGGCATTTTTGTATAGTTAGGATCATGCATTTTTCTAACTAGTTTTTGTTTTGGCTTGGAGTACTGTAAGTTTTTATGCTTTAGCATACTTGCATGAGTGTGATTGTCATATTACCATGTTTCGTGATGCTTGCCATGAGGTTATGTGCTTAAATGCCAAACTGCATGAATGTCTATGGATAAAGGCTTGTTGCTTGAATTAGAACAATTCATCAAATGTGTGTTTTAAGCGCACTTTACGAAGTGACAAATCATGTTTTAAGCCCACTTGAGGTGGCAAATCCACATTTTCTAAGCCCACTTGAGAGTGGCAAATTCAAACCATTTTTGCAAACAAATATGATTTGAAATGTTCTAATTCTTGCGATGTAGTCTATACTTGTATGTGTGCGTATCACATAGTAAAGCTAGTCTAATAATCAACAAGAATACATAATGTTTATAAAAAAACATATCATGATTAGTAAAGGCCAATCTTTGATCAGGCGAGTGGGGGTGCTCATTTCATGACCTTCCTCCTTCGTACCCAAGTTCCCGAGTCGAGGCAACTTTGGTGATGACGGACACGTGGCCTTTGGCACAAGTCAGGGTTTCCTAAATTTTCCCAAAATAAAAATATTTAGGTGGTGACTCTGTAATCTGACAAAGCAGTCCAAGTTTGGCATTATTTGATTTAAAATCAGTTTTCCAAAATGATTTGCTGGATTTGGACTCTTTGGTGTTTATCAGCTTCACATTGCACTTGTGAGACTAGATTTAGAACCGCGGGAGTCCGAACTGTGAGGCATTCTTTTCAAACCCTTTCTGAAAGGCCGGGGGCGCGAAAAAAGACGTGCCCACACTATGTCGAGGATCGAGCTGCCCGGTCAGCTCGCAGGGGTTCCAAGGTGGGTTCGGAGCAGCGCCCAGGCAAGGTAGAAGGGTAGCGCCCCGACGCAAAAAGCAAAATTGCAGTCAAAGTTGTTTGATGCTCGAGCGGAGATACAATCCTTTTATAGAAGTTTCACTCACTTGCAAAAATATTGGGAGTTGTATTTTTATGCCCGAGCGGCCTTTCCTATGCTCGAGCATAGATCATGTTCTGAAACACAGGTTTTAGTCAGTCCGCTCGAGCGTCCATTCTTGCGCTCGAGTGAAGATCGTGATTCGATTTGCTATAAAGCTGCAATTAAATCAGTTTCTAGGGTACGGCTTCCAAATCTTCTTCTTGGGTATTAAGGTTTTCATCTGAAGTTTCTTTACTTCTTTCCTTTGATATCTGTGAGAGTTTATATCATGAATTGAGTAGATTATATCAAAGGGTTTGTTTATTTTGTTTTATTCACAAAAGAGAGATTTGTTCCTTGGTGAATTCCATGGAATTTGGGCTTGAAGTTTTGGTGGATTTCGGAGTGGCTCATCGTTGTAGATTCAATATTGGCGTTGTGGATTCAACGTTGGGCAAACCAATTCCGAGATGAAAACGGGATTGGAAGAGGCACATAAGGGTCGGTTTAATTCGGGCGTGCATTCGCTAGGTAATTGAGAGTACACTTGTGTAATTTCTTTGTGTCTTCTTAGTGAAATGTTTTGTGGCTTTTGCCCGTGTTTTTTTATCACAACTGGAGGCGCTCTTACTATGGTTTTTCCACGTAAAATCGTAGTGTCGATTTATCTTTAATTGTTTGATTGGAATTGCTATTTACTGGTTAAAATTGATACATAATCATAAATCAATATCTCAGGAATTTTAGATTTTTCAAGTTTGATTCATAGTATAATTTTCAAAATAATTGGTTTAAATTAAACTTATTCATTCCCTATTTTGTATTAAGTTTAATATGTACATGAGTGTTTCACAAAAATAACTCTATTTGGTTTGGAAATTTTAAAAATAATTTTTTGAGTTTTTAATCTGTATTTTGTTTTTATACTAAATTTGTTTAAATATTTTAGTCATTTTTTTATTTTTAAATTCACTTAATTTAGATACACTTAAAAATGTGAAATTTGTACAATTATTTTTTAAAAAAAATTCATTAAACACAATATGTATAAACATTTAGTATATTTTTATATTTTGTTTTATTCAAGGAATTTTGTAATAATTTTTTTTGCATATTTAGTCTCACATCTATGCTCCTATGTTTGAAAGAATTGAATCTATAAATACAAATATTTTTTATTTCACATCTGTATATTCTATATTAGCGGTAACTTGTGTAATGCACGGAAAAAATAAACTATATATATTTTGTGTGATAAATAAATCATTTTAATCTTAAATTATGTCTATGCATAAAAAAAATTATTAATTATAAAAATTGTTGCAAATAATAATATCACAATCACTTGATAACATAAATAATTTGTATCAAACTAAACAAAACATTAAAAGAGAGAAATTTTATAAACTCAAAAAAGTTATCATAAATTTACTTGGACTTTTAAATCAATGGTGTATATTATTATTGTGGGATCAAATTATGAATAAATATCAACTTTTAATTATACTTTATAAGTACTTTTTGAAAAATTTTAAACTAAGTTTGTTGCCTTACTTATAAAAAGAACTTCTTAAACAAGTCATTAATTGATTATATTAGCAACTCTCTATCTTTGATTTCCTCTATCAATGACACACGCATATCATATCAAAGTATAAATTCTTCTCCATAGTTTGAATAATACTTGCATTGTTCTTACATCATTTTAAAAAATTAATCAAGATAAGAATTTCAGAAGATTATAAAAATTATATAAGAAAATAGTTTTAATCCATTTTATTTATAAAAATAATGATGAAAAATTATTTGAATTATACTTGAAGAAATATAACAAATGATAGCTTTAATCATTATATACTAAAAAAAATTATATAGGTTACTCAACGAAAAAATGGTCGAATACAAATAAAGTAATGAATATTGAATTAAATCATATGGGCTCTAAATTGATAGTATAATCTAAAAAATCAACTAATAATAACATAAAGATATTGACAAATATGTAGTACTTCCCTATCATTTTTGTATTATATTCATTAATTTCATATATCATATAAAAGTTTTACTCGTTTCGATCTTTCAATAAAATAAGGACCAAGAAAACATATTTGATAAGAAATTGATTCTAAACTTTATTATTGCAAAAAACAAAAATTTCAAAGAGCGAATTTAAAGATGGGATTGAAGAAATACTACAACGAATGACAACCTTATAAAAAATAAAAATAAATTAAAAAAACATAACAATGATCTAATATAAATTATTTTTAATGACTAATAGAAAGAATATCAAATTATTATCTTGTATAAATATGGTGATGAAAATTAATTTTGTAGGATTTTTGTGCTGCCTTCTCCCATGCAGCCTTCATTATTTTATTATTAATACTCTTCTCAGTCAGGGCTAACCAATTTCATTATTAATAATTTTATCATTTAGAGCCAATAATTTTTTTTTAATCTTTATCACTTGGTAGATAATAACGAATAATAAAAAGGGAAATTTATTGATAAATCCCATTTAGAGATGTTTTATCCCAATAAGTCCACAAAGAAAAATTATATCCCAATGAGTCCCATATAGTTTTCTTCTTATTCCATAAAGTCCAATTTTTAAATTTGATATTTATACGTGGACTATTATGCCCTTATATATATATATACACTGTGTTAATACGTAACACACGTTCCTGTGATTTCGTTATTCAGTTTTGGCAGTTTCTATATATCTAATTCAAATCGTTACGTTTCTACCTTGCATTCTGTTGTTCTATCGTTCTGAAGCGTTGATGTCCTAGGGTTTGATTGTTGCTGTTCTAGTCTGGTATGGCGATTTTCAAGTGAAGAGGACGAAGTTGAAGGTGTTCGGTTCTGTCATTTTCTAGAGTATAACTGCCTCGAAGCAGTTGTTTTTGAGTTTTGGACGACTGTAGGATTAGATGATTAAGGTTAGTATCATTGTAGTTATGAATACATGTTCACTTTTTGTTTTGATTTGTAGGATGGATCAGATCCTTTGTTCTTGGATTGATATGGATTGGATGCTCTGTTTTTTCAATTACATCCATCATACGTGGTCATTGGAGGGGAGGTCATTCAGATATGTGTTGAATGTTATAATATTCCTTTTACTTTGATGTATGCATAATGAGGCTCTGTGTGAGCGATATAATTCAGAGTATATTGAACAATGTGAATGTTTACATCATGTTAGTATTACATGAAGAATGTGGATATTTGCATTTTACTTTGATGTTTGTTTAATGAGGCTATGTCTGAGTGATATAATTGTGATTATATGGATCAATGTAAATGTTTACATCGTGGTCATGTGGAGGGAAGGTCATCAGATTTGTGATGACTGTGGATCCTCTATAATTCACAGTATATGGAACAATATAAATGTTTACATCGTGTTAGTATTATGTGAAGGATGTCGATGTTTGCATTTTACTTTAAGTTTTGCTTAATTAGGCTCTGTGTGAGTGATATAATTAAGAGTATATGAATCAATGTGAATGTTCACATCGTGATCCTGTGGAGGGGAGGTCATCAAATTAGTGATGAATGTGGATATTCTATAATTCAGAGTGTGTGGAACAATGTGAATGTCTACATCCTGTTAGTATTACGTGAAGAATTTCGATGGTTGCATTTTACTTTAAGTTTTGCGTAAGAAGGTTCTGTGTGAGTGATCTAATGGACAGTATATGGATCAATGTGAATGTTTACATCATGGTCCTTTGGAGGGGAGGTCATGAGATTAGTGATGAATGTGGATCTTCTATAATTCAGAGTATATGTGTCAATGTAAATGTTTACATCGTGTTCGTATCATGTGAAGAATGTGGATGTTCTCACTTTTACTTTGATGTTTGCTTAATGAGGCTTTTGTGTGGGTGTGAATTTTCACATCTTGTTTAATGTGAATTATGGATTTAACACTTGAACTGTACTTGTATGCTTCTAATTTTCGCACAATGTGAATATTTATATCGGTTTGGATTATTGTTAATTGTTGTATTGTTTTCTTTTTACGGGAGATGGATAGCTTTATGATGTTGGTGTGTACATATGGTTGCAGTACCACTGTAATAAATGCTGCCCACGCATTGTGTTATTCGCGTTTGGTGGACTGTTTGTGTGAAAAATGGGGGGAGTTGTCTGCTAGTTCTTTTTCATTGTTTTGTAAATTACCTGGGATTAAAAGGTGTGATTTGGAGAATGGGGAAGAATTTCAGAACATGTTACTGCTTGCTAAATCAATGGGGGTACAACATGTAGAAGTTGTGGTTGAGTTGAAAAGTGATATTGGTCAGTCAAGTAGTTTAGGATTGGTGCGTGTTGGGGTTGAGGAAGAAGTTGATGCACTACGGAGATTTTGCTACCATAAGGAGAAGGTGTTGTTGTCAGCCCCTTGGGCAAATGGTATTATGCATGTGGGACAACGGTTTGTTGGAGGTGCACAAGAATTTTGTGATGTTTTGTGTAAGTATGCCATCCAATGTGGGTTTCAGTTTACATACGTGAAGAACGAGACAACAAGAGTTACTGCTGTGTGCGCGATGCGGGAGGAGAGGGACTGCTTGTGGGCTATACATTGTAGAGCACAACGAGCAAATGATTTTTTCTACATCATGAGTTTTAGTGACGTGCATACTTGTGGTACGGATGTCCGAACATCGAAGAATCCGCGAGTTAGTTCGGATTTGGTGTCGAGTACCATATCCGAAATTGTGAGGGACAAGCCGTTGACTCGGTCGTGTGATGTGGTGACTATTTTGAAAAGGGATTATGGGCTAGATGTTAGTTACCATGTCGTATGGTTGGGTGTGGAGAAAGCAGAGGCTGTTATTCATGGAGAGCACTCGTTATCATTTGACTAGCTGCGGTGGTATTCGGATGCTGTGATGCGGTACAATCCAGGGAGTTATGTCAATATTGACTATGATGTGAGTAGTCAACAGTTTTGTCGCTTCTTTATGTCATTCGCTGCGTGTATTTCTGGGTTCAATGCTTTTCGGCCTTTATTATTCCTGGATGGAACATTCCTCAAAGGAAAGTACAAAGGTCAGCTACTTATGCAACGGCGAAAAGATGTAAACAATGGTTAGTAGTTTTTTAGTCGCCTATTCATGTCAATATTCACTCGAAAGGCATTGTTCGGACAAAAGAGTGATTGGTAAATTATAAGTAATGTGAAGATTGACATTAGTATGCACCGATGTGAAGGTTTACATCTGTATGTTAATGACAATGTGAACATTCACATTATTACACATCGATGTGAATATTCACATTAGTGTATACTAATGTTAGTTGATCCATTAATGAACAAAGATCGTGAATGTTAACATTGTCAGTGACTCAACAATCAACAATGAATTATTAATGGTCGTTAATGTGAATGTTTACGTCGTTGATGTGTACGAACTAGAATCCAAAAATAACAATAGTAAATAGGGCAATGTAGATATGAACATTCACATGACCTATTTCGTTTATACTATTTTCTATGCACTTTGGAATATTGTGAACAGTTGTGTATTGGTGTTGTGTTGTAGGTCTGTTTCCTGTTGCCTTTGCGATTGTTGATTCAAAGACCACGGCGAATTGGTCGTGGTTCTTGCATGAACTTGGGAAGGTTGTTGATGGTAAACGCCATATTACTTTTATTTCGGATCGCAATCTTGGTCTGTTAGAAGCTATGCCAAAGGTGTTCCCATCGGCTCATCACGGTTATTGCTTACAACACTTGAAGAGCAATTTAAGAGACCGGATGAAAGGAATTGATAATGGATTCAGGGATCACCTAGTAAGTAGTTTGGGTGACTGTGCCTACGAGCCAACTGTGGTAGGGTTCCATGAAAAGCTTGCAAAATTAAAAGAGGAGGGTAAACAACGAGCTCATAATTTTTTCAAGGACTTGGCACCTGAGCACTGGGCAAATTCATACTTCAGGTAATAATAGTTTCCTAAGGTGTTTATCTTTGTGAATTTTAGAATGGTAGCGATGTGAATTTTCGATTTAGAATGGTAACAATCTTCGAATTGTGTTTCATGTTCAATGTAAATGATGTGAATGTTCACATCTGCTAATGATGACTGATGTGAATGTTCACATCTGTTAAGTTGTCAAATAGACGTGCAATGTATTACAGCTTTGAATGTTGACACGTGTCATATTTTGTTGTTGTTGTTAACATTCACATATTGTCCATCGTTTAAGTTGACAACATAATAAGCATATGATGTGAACATTCACATTATTATAAACTAGTAGCAGATGTAAACAGTCACATTATTATACCCTGATGTGAATGTTCACATCAGTGTATTTTAATGTCAGTACTATGAATGTTCACATCTGTTAACGTTAATGATCAGACCTGTTAAATTCCGTATTGAACAATGTTTGTGATATTGTGCAGGGGCATGCGTTATGGGGAGATGACATCCAATGCGGCGGAGTCATTCAATAACTGGATTAAAGAAGCACGTAATCTTCCTATCACTCAAATGGTGGACACAATTCGTACTCAGTTGATGCGGCAAATGTTTGCAAGGCGTGACCAAGCAAACAAATGGAATGAGCTTATTTGTCCGACATTCAAAACAAGGCTTATGGATTCGTTCAATGACAGCAGGGCTTGGCAAGTTAGCAAAGCCAATGAGGATGTGTTTGAAGTTCATTCGATACCATCTGTTACAGTTGATGTTTCGAGGCGTACATGTTCTTGCTTCAAATGGAAAATCAACGGATTCCCATGTGACCATACTGTTATTGTCATTCAGAAGAGCCGCTACAATCTCAATGATTGTGTGGAACATTACTTTCATTTAGAGACATATCGTGCAGCCTATTCGGGAGCTATATTCCCTATACCATCGGTAGAGAAGCCGCCTTTTGATCCCACGGACTTCACTATATACCCGCCAACTGTGAAAAGACCACCTGGAAGGCTGAAGAAAAATAGGATCCCATCAAGGGGTGAGAAACTGAAGCAAATAAGGTGCGGGAGATGTGATAAGTTGGGGAGCCATAATCGGAAGTCATGCACGGAGCCGATATAGGATGTACCTTTTTTTCATTTCAATATTGTATTTTACATTGGATTCTTATATTCATTTTTGAAATAAGATTGTGTTGTGTTGGCAAACATTGGGTTGCAATAAGATTACGTTGCGTTGGCAAACATAATAATGCATTAGTATTTGATTTGTGTTTTATTTTCACTTTTTTAAGGTACCAATTTGACATTTATGTTGGTTGTGTTTTGGATGAATGCATGATGTTAATAGTAACACTGGTGTAATATAATCACATTATGTGAATGTTCACATTGTTGATTTTTCAAACATTTCTGTGTTGGGAATGTTCACATTGTTGTTACTGTTAACAGCATCGAAGTAGATGACATGAATGTTTACATCAATGTAAACATTCATATCATCAACTCATAAGATGTGAATATTCATGACATCGTTGTTGCCATTCACATAATCAGAAGTTATGATGTGAATATTCACATTTACGTAAAAGAATCATATTATGTGAAAACTTGCACATGGGTTGAACTTCTTTACCTTATTGTTGTCAATGTTGACATGAATATAAGCTGTTAGCATAAGTTAGTATGAACATTCACATCAGTGTTGCAACTGTGAACATTCACATCTTTCAAACATTAGTGCATATGAATATCATAAGTGAATGTTCACATTTGGCGCATATTAGTGCAAAATTATGCTCATCACAACACAAAGATTACGAATGTCATAAGTGACTATGTACATTGAGAAAGGTGTTGCAACTGTGAACATTCATATCTGTAAACATTAGTGCATATGAATGTCATAATTGAATGTTCACATATGGCAGACATGAATGACATTTACAACTGTTATGAGCAAGAACAGATGTGAATGTTTACACATGTGTAAGTGATCCGTAATTATGTCATGTAGACCAAGTGTACACTCCTGCACAAAGTATGTGTATTATAAAACACTCAGGTTCAAACATTCGCATGAATTACACTCATAACAACACAGCAGTATGGACATCGTAAGTGAATGTGAATATTCACATCTGCAAAACATAACAACACCAAAAGTAGTTCAAAATTCCCAGCTGGCTTTTTCTCATTAACAGATGTTGTATCAATGTTTTACAATCAGTTGTTGTGTCAAAATGTTAACGCATTCCATATTAACATTCATATCGAGTCTTGGTTAGTTTGTAGGTGGACACCCCCCACCTATAGGTTTTAATGAAGCTCTGATTTCTTATGATTCAAAAAACTATGCACTAACAAATCTCGTAGTCCATACCATTCTGAACTAGTGAGGCTGCCCACAACTTCTTTATGGAATATGTGCGCCCGCATGATGTAACATACTGCAGGTCCACAGTCCACTCTGTAAAAAAGAAATGGTTTTGATTAGTAGTTGACATGAATATTTGCATAATTGTTATGAAGGATTTGTAAAAAATGTAGTGAGGCTTACGAGTCGGCGCGTTGCTGAGGACAGACATCCACACTGTTGATTGGTTGTGCTGGATTTTGGCCTGCTAGCTTAGTGTGTAGGGGTGATGACTCGCTAATAACGCTCACAACATGCTCAATGTACTTCCTCTATGTATAGAATTTCAAATTAGGCACCAACAAACATATGTGTGTGTACAGTCATGTAATGCATGAGAACAAGTCATATTTGTGTTCAAAAATAACCACTTACAACTTCTTGTGCTTGGTCGATATGCGGGTCATGTATTCCTGTTCTTGGGCGCAATGAGTTGTAATGCCTCCACAAATTGTCTTTAGCATTATACACAACTATCGTCCAGTGGTACTCATGATGCAATGGAAATAGTAGGTATCTCTCTCCTTGGTAGTTCTTGACATGTGCATCAATGTGTTTACTCTTTTTGCGAGGATGGTACTCTCATATCACTTTCTGTACACATTGGACAAATAATTAATGAACTGTGAAGTTTCACATTCACAGTACAAATAAGTAATGGACTGTGAAGTTCCATATTCACATTACAAATAATGGAATGATAGATTACCAAACACATGCTTGTGAAGATGAATGACGCTTCATCCGAAGTTGGGTTGACCACCTCTTGTTGTTCATGCAACAGTTCAGCATATGCATCTATGAGCTGCACAAACATGGGGTCATATTATATAGATTTGTGGCTGTGAGTGTGTCTGTGTCTGTGTGTGCATATGCATGAAGAGCTAATTATGTTTGTACTGGCATACATTGCTGTGTATTGATTCCTCCTTGATAAGGTTGACAATGTCATCAAAATACACATGTGTAGCCTTTGAATCTCCTTTCCACACCAGCAGCCTGTGCATTATAAACAAACCAATGTGAATGTTTACATTGCACAGATCTGAACAAACCTAGAAAATTGAACACAGTGATGATTATAGACAATTACGGAATGTGAATGTTAACGTTAGATGTTTGCACAGTCACTTACTCATCGCCTCCACTTTTTTGTAAAGCTTGGACCTTTTGTTTGTCTTGTTTGGACATCTTGCTCCACACTTTGAACTTGTTGGTCAAGGATAATTTTTTTGGCTGCTTCGCTGGTGGGTGTTTCTCCACATCTTCAACCATTTCGACTGGATGGGGTTGCTTTTGGCCCGGTAAGTCTGGGTACTGGAAGTCAGTCAAGCGATGTTCTTTGGGATCTTTTTCCTTTATACGCTTGATCCTAGAAGGTGGGTTGATATTGTGTTGCATTGGGCTGGGGGGTTGCTTTTCTGCCACAGCCTGTGTGACAATGTGGACTGACTGGTCATTGTAAAGATCTTGAAGAATTGTTTTATCGCATTCCAAATCGATGACCAGCTGCGTTAAGCGTTTGATTTCTTCATCCTTCTGCTGCATGCACTTCTGTATTTCGGTATTTATGTTGGGTGGGCTGGACTGGTTGAACAATTTATGTTCAAGATCAGCTATGACTCTTGCCCTTAACTCCCATGAAAATTGAAGGTGTTTGTACTTCGCTTCCCATTGCCTTATGACGCCCCAGGCCTTCCGATTTTCTTTGATAAGCATGTCAATCAAATCAGGTTGGTTTGTGTTTGGTATTACAATAGCTGTGTCATAATGTTGGCTGCTAAATGGAATGTGAATGTCCTCATCACTGTCCTGTTGCTCGACCCCATCCCCAGAAAAGTCGGAGTTGCTGCCATTGTGTTGTTCTCCCTTGATGTCAAAGGGGTTGGGAGATGTTGTGGCTGGTTCATAAATTTCAGGCTCCACCTTCAATGTTTTATGCTTGAACTTTTGTATTTCTGTTGGGATTGTAAAGAGTTCACCGGCATTAACCTGACAATGAAAAAAATAGGTTACGTAACGTATATATTTGGGTGGTGTTATAATGTGAATGTTTTGATCAGCAGTTGAAGGCCCTACCTCATTAAAACCCAAATCAGCTAAAAAGGTGGTTTTCATCTTCTTCTGTAAAGCCGTCAGATCCCACTTCACACAGCGTAGAAAAGCATTGGGTTTGTGAGGTTGTAGGATGGTTATGTGCTCACACAACCAATACTTCAGTAAAACAACAAGCACAGTGTTATTTAGCATTTGCATAGTAATGTCATGAGTGGATGTGAACATTCACATCACTGGTTCAGATGTGAACATTCACATCTGTGAGACATAAGTGAAGTGGCACTATTGTGAACATTCACAGTAGTATGTTATGAGTGAATGTGAACATTCACATCACTGGTTCAGATGTGAACATTCACATCTGTGAAACATAAGTGAAGTGGCAGTGTTGTGAACATTCACAGTAGTATGTTATGAGTGAATGTGAACATTCACATCACTGGTTCAGATGTGAACATTCACATCTGTGAAACATAAGTGAAGTGGCAGTGTTGTGAACATTCACAGTAGTATATATGAGTGAATGTGGACATTCGCAACATTGATTCAGTTGTGAACATTCACATCTGTGGCACTGTTGTGAACATTCACAGCAGTATAGTATGAGTGAATGTGAACATTCACATCAGTGATTCAGATGTGGACATTCACATCTGTCAAATGTAATTGCCTATGGACATTCACATCAGTGGTACATATATGAATGTTCACAGTTGGCTTAGATGCACAACACTGAAGGACATGTGAATGTTATTATTTGACAACATGGGTACTTACCATCAATAACATGACACAGCCGGTGACTGTTGCTGGATTTTTGTCATTTTGGGAAATAGACGATGTCAACGTTGTTCTAATTTGCTTGGCCCAATCATATTCTCGCATGGTTTCCAATGGGACCATATGTGTGTAGTAGCCCCATCCTATCGTCTCTTCGCTTGTTGAGAAAAAAAGCTTTTGGCAAGCATACATGCACACTAGTCAGGCAACTTCTTCGTTGTCGACTTTCTTTTGCCTTTCAACGCCTCGGTCAAAAGGGTGCGATCCATTTTGAAGTCAACCGGTGACATTTTGCATATTTTGTTTACAATGCCGCCTTTGGTTTTGCACCGCACGATATGTCCATCGACTTGTCGCCACAAATTCATCGAAAATCACTTGATGATGTCGCTGTTGTGTATGTTCATCTTCTTCTCCCCAATGTAGAACGTATCCTTTGAAACTTTGTACATTTGTAGTACATGCACAACGACGTCATCATACTTCATGCATTTGTCCAGGTCAATCTGATTGTTTCTTAATGCATCAAGCAAATTCCAAAAAGGTGTTTGTTAAAGGCACCGAAGCTGTGCTTGTGTGAACTTGGTGGTTTTCATGAATTTGACCAGTCCGGTCATATTAGATCTGCAGTTCATATTTCTCATATCCACATTGGTGTTAGTATTTGTTTTTGGGGTGTCTTCCTTCACATGGTACTCATCTCTCTTCCTCTTTGCGGTTTTCTTTTGTGCAACATCTGCAAAATGGAGCAGTTTAAAAAAATTAAGTCAATGTTCATGTGATTAGCGTAGTGGAACAGAAGTGAACATTCATAGCATTTCCACTGATGTGCATGTTCACAGTTGTGTGCGTGGGTGTGAATGCCCAGAGTTTGTGTCTGGTTGTGAACATTCACATCATGTTGATTGTGTCAGCACAAACACAATGTGCATATTGTGTCACTGTGTGGAAAACAATGTATTTTTATACAACCATGAACACCATTGAAGAACATGTGCATGTTAACACGAACATATAAAATGACGGATCAACTTATTGGATCACCATTAACAATCAAGAATATGAACAAGGCAAACATTCACAATAGGGGGAAAAAAAATCTAAATATCCTTAGTCATTGGCCTAATGTTTGCAATCCATGTGAATGTTCACAGCGTAGAATAACAACACCAATAATATCTGATTGTCCTAAAATCTCCTAAAAAGTTCAAGCAATGTGAATGTTCACAGCCTAGACCAAAAGCACCAACAATATCTGATTGTACTAAAATGTTCAGGCAATGTAATTGTTCACAGTCTAGAACAACAGCACCAATAATATTTGACTCTCCTAAAATGTTTAGGCAATGCCAATGTTCACAGCCTAGAGCGAACGCACCAACAACATCTGATTGATCTAAAATGTTTAGGCAATGTGAATGTTCACACCCTAGAACAACAGCACGAACAATATCTGACTCTACCAAATTTTCCCGGCAATATGAATGTTGATAGCATAGAACAACAGCACCAATAATATCTTACTCTCCTAAAAGTATCAGGCAATGTGAATGTTCACAGCCAATAACAAAAGGACCAATAATATTTGATTCTCCTAAAATTTGCAGGCAATGTGAATGTTCACATCTTTCATCAACAATAACAACAACAGAATTGGCCAAACATTTTCAATCCACAAGAATGTTCACATCATAAAACAACAACACCATAACTACCTGATTACCCAAACATTTTTAACTTAATGTGAATGTTCACATTTTTAATCAACTACAACAAAACAGAATTTGGCCAAAACATTTTGAAACCGTGTGAATGTTCACACCATTGAACAACAACCAGATAACATCTGCAATAATTTGATTATCAAACCATTTTCAATCAATGTGAATGTTCACATCTTGCAATAACAACGACTACAACAAAAACATTTTGGAATGTTCACAGTTGTGAACACAATGTAATGGCAACTGTAATGTTTTTTACTGCAAAAATCAATAAAATTAAGGATTATGATGGAGGGGTTCAGAATAAATGTTAGGGTGTGAACTATATGGACTCCTATATATTGTACGCATACGAAAAGGGGATATTTGTCAAAGTTTAGAATAATGGTTGTTGATAAAGAGGATTAGGGTTTAAATACACGAATGAGTAGAATGCTTACGTTTTGTGCCCATTTCGACGAAGAAGATGTTGGCACGAAGGGACGATGCGACGAAGGAACGTATACAGTATTCCGGGCGTATGAACGACGAAGAAGATGTTCAGACGATGTGACAATGGAACGAAGACAGTCTTCTCGGCGTAGAGACGACGGAGAAGATCAATGAGATGATGCGCTGATGCTACGATGGAAGGAATATAGTTTTGTGGGAGTTGAGGCGATGTGGAATATGGGTTTCGATTTCTGGACTGTAAAGGTACTGTGCGTGATTTCCTGCACAAGAATAGAGAGGGTAAGAGAGACGGTTATTAGATTCAAAGAGAGAGAGAAAGGCGCGTTTTTTGTTCAGGGATGTTTTGGTCTTTCTGTATGAAATGAACCTAATGGAATATTATAAAACACTATGGGTTTTATGGAACAACACTTTTAAATAATGGATTTACTGAAAAAGCTCCCTAATAAAAATTATCAAGAGAAGGTTAAGAATTTAATAGGAGATAAGAAGTTATAGATAAGGGCATTTCATAAGATAAAAAATTTAAAATAAAAAAAGATAATATGTGATAGAAGGAGAAAAAAATATAAGTAAATCAAAATAAAGATTTAGATATATATGTTTTTTATAGATATATAGATTAACAAATCATATCTTTATCTAAATTTTACTATTTTAATTTTTTGTAAATCAATTATTTAATCTTTATCTCTATCTGTAGGGCACGAAATTAATCTTTATAAAATATTTATCAATTTTTATATGTTTATTTAGCTATAAGTCATGAAATTAATTTTTAAAAATAATTTTTAATTTTATCTTTATCTATAGGTCATGAAATAAATTTTCATAAATTATTTATGAATTTTTATATGTTTTTCTATAATGAAATTAATTAAAGTACAAACGAAGGGGAAAAAACGGAGTAATTTTGTTTTTTTTAAATTAATTATTTAATCTTTATCTTTATTTGTAGGCCATGAAATTAATTTTTATAAGTTATTTATCAACTTTTATTTATTTATTTATGAGAAATTTTTTTAAATTATCTATAAGTTATGAAATTAATTTTTTTAAATTAATTGCTTAATTTTTATCTTTATCTATAGACTATAAAATTAATTTTTAGTTTGTATATGTTTTCTATATGGAGGATTCTCATTCAAAGCCAACCAATTTCATTATTAATACTCTTCTTATTTAGAGCCAATAATTTGTTTTTAATCTTTATCACTTTGTAGATAATAACGAATAATAAAAATTATTAAGAAAAGGTTAAGAATTTAATAGGAGAGAAAAAGTTATAGCTAAGGGCATTTCATAAAATAAAAAATTTAAAAAAGAAAAGAAAAGAAAGATAATATGTAATAGAAGGAGAAAAAAAATATGAGTAAATCAAAATAAAAATTTAGATATATATGTTTTTGATAGATATATAGATTAACAAATCATATCTTTATCTAAATGTTATTATTTTAATTTTTTGTAAATTAATTATTTAATCTTTATCTTTATCTGTAGGCCACGAATTAATCTTTATAAATTATTTATCAATTTTTATATGTTTATTTATCTATAAGTCATGAAGTTAATTTTTTAAATTTTTTTCTTTATCTGTAGGTCATGAAATAAATTTTCATAAATTATTTATAAATTTTTATATGTTTATCTATAATGAAATTAATTAAAGTACAAAATGAAGGGAAAAAAAGGAATAGTTTCTTTTCCTTAAAAAAAAAATTAATTATTTAATCTTTATCTTTATTTGTAGGCCATGAAATTAATTTTTATAAGTTATTTATCAACTTTTGTATGTTTATTTATGGGAATAAAGTTTAAATTATCTATAAGTTATGAAATTAATTGTTTAATATTTAATCTTTATCTTTATTTGTAGGCCATAAAATTAATTTTTATAAGTTATTTATCAATTTTTATATGTTTATTTATGGGAAGAAATTTTAAATTATCTATAAGTTATGAAATTAATTGTTTAATTTTTATCTTTATCTGTAGACTATAAAATTAATTTTTAGTTTTTATATGTTTATCTATATGAAGGAATTTTGAAATTCAAAATTTTATCCATAAGAAATGAAATTAATTTTAGTTTTAATTAATCAAACAAATAGAAAATGAAGAAAAATAAAAAACATGGAAGGCAATCAAAGAAGATTGTCATGTAATAGAGAGAGAGTTTTAAAATTATGAGAATTTAAGAATAAATATTTTGTGGCTTTTGACAAAACCACTACTTTTGGTTATATAGATAGTATAGATAGATAGATAGATTTAAAACTTTTTGTGTTAGCATGATTCTAAATTATCTTTATAGATTTGAAACACCATGTGTAATAATTTATCTATTATTATAATTATTATTTTTAAGCTCATGAAGCCCTTTAGCAACTTTCAAAAAAGTAAACTTTTGTTTAAAAAGTTACTATTGTTTAGGGCGGTTCACGAGTCGGTTCGGCTTGGGTTTACTCGTCAGTCGAACCGACACCTTCAGGTTAAGAAATTAGTGATCTGTCGTTGACCGAAGTGTGGTTCGAAATCGACCGAATTAATAAAGAAGATGGTTTGACGGTTGGTTCGGTAGAATTCAAAAATCTAAGTAGGGGTGAAATTTTCGTGTAAAATATTGAATTAAACCCATACTCATAAATATACACACATATAAATATATACACATATACACACATACATCTATGACAGTGTATGAACAAAAATGAAGAAAAATGGAGAGATAGAGAAAGACTCACTATCGTAGCTGTTATCATCTCCATTGCCATTGCAGATCGTTGCCATTGTTAACTACCTCGTCTTCACCACAACCATTACTATCAAAAGAAAGAGAAGCACAAATGAATCATGAGGGAGGGATGAATTTGTCTCTCAAAGAAAGAGATGAAAAATGAGAGAAAGAGAAAGGCTAGAAACAAGATTGAAGAGAGAAAAGAAGAGATTCTTTAACTTTTGGTCTACCTAGGGTTGATGAGAGAGAGAAGAAAAATGAGAAATAAATCTGTCAAGACAATAGAGAGAGATACTCATCATTTTTGTTCTTTCCACGGTTTATGAGAGAAGAAAGAAGAGAGAGAGTGGGAACAAATGAGAGTAAAGTAAAGAGAGAGAAGGGAACGACTTTTCAATTTTGAGTCTTTCAAGATTTTATGAGAGAGACATAAAGTGAAGAGAGATTAATCTCTTTGGAAAGTGAAAGAGCAGACAAACTTCTATGAATACTCCCAGTGTAAATATATAAATATTATATACCCATTATTGTTTCGATCGGGCCGGGTTTGTCGGATTTATATATGAAAAATCCATTACCAACTGTGAATCTATGAAATTTAGTATAGAAAAACTGTAGCCAACTGTTCTTCTCTTTGAAACCGTCCGTAGCAAGCCGGGTCGATCTAGATTAGACAGTTTGGACGGGTATTCGATTCATTTGAATAGTCCTACTATTGTTGGTTCATTATTGTGTGTGTCAATTTCCGACCACACTGCCAACTTAGTACTCAGCTGGAGAACACTGGTAGAATAGATGACACCTAGTTAACCTATAACAGAAAGAGAAGATTCCGGCGGTGGTTCGTTCACCTGGGGGCACTCCGACGATTAAGTCAGTATATCTCTCAAAGATAATCAATAGCTAAACTCATAAGCTTGAGCATAAAAGCATACCTTAGACCCATGGGGGTGCTTCTCTTTTATAGCCAATATAATCCTAGTCTCAATAGGAGCCTAGCCCTAATGGACTTAGGATTACTGCTAACTTGGACTCCTAGTAGGATTAGGATAAACTCTTTAAGAGTCTTATTTTTACCCAAACTGAAGTCTTCTCCCAATCTAGGACTCTTATCCCATATTTGTTTATCTCGGATTCCGGTATCCTCACAGATAACCTCGGCCTAGCCGAGATAACCTCGGCATCATGACCAGGACATGTGGCACCTCGGCTGACACGTCGGCGTCACCTTGGCCACGTGTTGGTGCTCAGAAAATATATCCCCACAACTGCCTCTAGGTTCTATTACCTCGGCATCCTGAGGTAATGGAACCTATATCATTTATTCCACTTAACACGTCGGCTAAGCTCGCTGCTTCATTTATTGCCGAAGTCAGAACTCGTCGGCTCAATATGACCAAGACCTATAGTCTGCTTTCATCAATTCCTTAGAACCAACGACCAAGTTCGTTCAAGTTTCTCAGCCGAAACCGTCCTCTTTTGCAATCGTCTCGGGGTGACACATCTCGGTTATACAAACTGATGATTTACCTTGGCAAGTACCCAAGTACCTTTTCTTGGCATAACCTTGGTTTCACCTTGTAAATTTTTTCATAAAATTTCAACAAGGGTTTAACCTCGACTTAACTTTAACTTGTAAATTGTCCACAAATTTCAACAAGTGTCAAGCAATGATTTCGGTTTAACTTCAACTTGTAAATTGTCCACAAATTTCAATAAGTGTTAAACAATGATTTCGGTTTTACTTCAACTTGTAAATTGTCCACAAATTTCAACAAGTGTTAAACAATGATTTCAGTTTAACTTCAACTTGTAAATTGCTACAAATTTCAACAAGTGTTAAACATAACATCGGTTTAACTTCAACTTGTAAATTGCTACAAATTTTAACAAGTGTTAAACATCATCTCGGTTTAACTTCAACTTGTAAATTGCTACAAATTTCAACAAGTGTTAAACATCATCTCGGTTTAACTTCAACTTGTAAATTGCTACAAATTTCAACAAGTGTTAAACATAACATCGGTTTAACTTCAACTTGTAAATTGCTACAAATTTCAACAAGTGTTAAACATCATCTCGGTTTAACTTCAACTTGTAAATTGCTACAAATTTCAACAAGTGTTAAACATCATCTCGGTTTAACTTCAACTTGTAAATTGCTACAAATTTCAATAAGTGTTAAACATAACATCGGTTTAACTTCAACTTGTAAATTGCTACAAATTTCAACAAGTGTTAAACATAACATCGGTTTAACTTTAACTTGTAAATTGCTACAAATTTCAACAAGTGTTAAATATCATCTCGGTTTAACTTCAACTTGTAAATTGCTACAAATTTCAACAAGTGTTAAACATAACATCGGTTTAACTTCAACTTGTAAATTGCTACAAATTTCAACAAGTGTTAAACATTATCTCGGTTTAACTTTAACTTGTAAATTGCTACAAATTTCAACAAGTGTTAAACATAACATCGGTTTAACTTCAACTTGTAAATTGCTACAAATTTCAACAAGTGTTAAACATCATCTCGGTTTAACTTCAACTTATAAATTGCTACAAATTTCAACAAGTGTTAAACATAACATTGGTTTAATTTCAACTTGTAAATTATTACAAATTTCAACAAGTGTTAAACATTATCTCGGTTTAACTTCAACTTGTAAATTGCTACAAATTTCAACAAGTGTTAAACATCATTTATAACTCTCTGCCCCCTAATGTGGACTTATGTTCACATTAAGCTTGTGTATGTGATCTTGTTCGCCGACGTTGGTTTCAAGCTGAGGTTGTTAGCCTTGATTTCTCTGTTGATTTTACTTGGTTTCAACTTGAGTTTGATTTTGCCGACATGGCAAGCCTATGTTACTCCAACTTAGTTCAACTCTATTATATGCAAGATTCGACTTTGCCATACAATGAGTCTAAGTTATTCATCATTACCTCGGCCTCGCATCGGCGAGCCGTTTTTCTTCTCGGACTTAAGTGTTGAGATCTTGTCTTCTGGAATCTTGGATCTGCTCACTCAGGTTGAGCTCTTCTCTTCTTAGACCTATTCATCTAGGTCGAGATCATGTCTTCTCGAATCTTGGATCTGCTCACTCAGGTTAAGCTCTTCTCTTCTCGGACCTGCTTATTTAGGCCGAGATCTTGTCTTTCGGGATCTGGGGTCCGGGGCCTGAAATCCAGGATCTGCTCACTTAGGCTGAGCTCTTTTATACTTGAATGTCATCTCCTTGGGAGCGCTCATGCCCCCTGTCTTCGCGTCCCTTCTAGAAGGGTCTTCATTCCGTTTATGTCGACAGACTCTCCATCTTCACTAAACTCGTCGTTTTCAACACGTTGATCTTGTACGGTGATGGCCATCTATTCTCCTTTCTTTCCCACAGATGGCGCCAAATTGTGTGTGTCAATTTCTGACCACACTGCCAACTTAGTACTCAGCTAGAGAATACTGGCAGAATAGATGACACCTAGCTAACTTATAACAGAAAGAGAAGATTCCGGCGGTGGTTCGTCCACCTGGGGGCACTCTGACGATCAAGTCAATATATCTCTCAAAGATAATCAATAGCTAAACTCACAAGCTTGAGCATAAAAGCATACCTTAGACCCATGGGGGTGCCTCTCTTTCATAGCCAATACAATCCTAGTCCCAATAGGAGCTTAGCCCTAATGGACTTAGGATTACTGCTAATTTGGACTCCCAGTAGGATTAGGATAAACTCTCTAAGAGTCTTATTTTTACCCAAACTGAAGTCTTCTCCCAATCTAAGACTCTTGTCCCATATCTGCTTATCTCGGATTCCGGTATCCTCGCAGATAACCTTGACCTAGCTGAGATAACCTCGGCATCATGACCAGGACATGTGGCGTCTTGGCTGATATGTCAGCGTCACCTTGGCCACGTGTTGGTGCTCAGAAAATATATCTCCACAATTATTAACTAAAAAACGTTAGATATCCCATTAATTTCATACAAAAATAAATTTTTTAAAATTTTTTAAATATTTAAATTTTTGTAACTTTTAAAATTTCAAAAAATCACAAATAAATCAACTCCAAGCTGTCCCAATGCATTCCTTTTCCTTTTTTTTTTTTTTTTTTGGTAAATGGTCCCTATGCATTCATTTATACATTCAAGCAGATTAGGTTTTTGTTAAAAAGTTAAAAAATCAATAAAAAAAAAAAATTAAGGTAAAAAAATCATATGAAATCAAAGTTTTTTTTATTTTTCTCTTTATTTTATGCATGTTTTTTTTTTAATATAAAATATCAAAAAAAATCATTTCCAAATAGTTTTTATATTTTTAACTCATATTGTATCTAAAAAATTTACTTTCCAAACGAACCTTTAGTTGTTACAGATGTTCAGCCTAGGGTTGGGTAAGCATCCGCCAAAATTGGATGGCCTGAACCAATGCATCATAGAATGAACGATTTCAATAGTCTAAGTGGACAAATGTAGATGCATTTTCCCTAATCTGTCTAAGTTTGGACATATGGCAGATATGAGGCCACCCAACCTAACTTGATTCACCAACGCACCTAAGAAAATGCTATTATGCTTTTTATATTTTGTGTGTTAAAAAAGACCTTTTATTTAGTAATTATATTTGCTATTTATAAAATATGAAAGTTCAATTTTTTTAAAAAAAAATATAGAAAATGAAGAATTAAAAATTTTGGGGTTAAAATTGTAAAAAATTATTGAAATTCGAAAAAGATCCAAAACAATAAAATACAAATAATGAATGACAGACACGAGACTTTACCTGATGTACGAGTAACCTTAGACTAATATAAAAATAGATAAATTACAAATGCATCTCCTGAGGTATACTCAAAATACAAATTGCCTTTTATGATTTGGAAAATTACAAATACACCTTTGAAAGAATTTTTTATTTAACAGAATTAATTAAAAAAATAAAATTTCTAATAGCTTTCCTATACAATAACAAAATTACCTAGATTATTAATTGAAATATATTTATGATATCATTAAAAATTGTTAATTGACTTAATGATTTATTGATAAAATGGGTCTTTTGTTATGAAATTAGAAATTTCAGGAGGCTAGATGTAATTTCTAGAACCAAAAAAGGTAATTCATATTTTACCCTATAAAAATTTACAAAATAGAGAGGATAATCACGTACATTTTAATTGAATCCCATCTGCCCATTCATTTTCGGGAAATTCTATTTATACACACTCTTGTTGGGTGTTTGGGAAGTTGGCTATTTTAGTAGGTTAAAATAGTTATGTTTGATAACAGAGTTGGATTTTTTTGTGATTTGATGTGATGTTTTATGAAAGAAAAAGTGAAATAATTATGGATTTGATATGACATTTTATCTTATTGTTATCTTTTAGTGCTATTTTAGCCAAAAAAAGCCAAAACTTTTTCTTCCCAAACACTCTATTGCATATCATATCTTAGTTCACACACTTAATGAATTTGAAAAAAATAAAAATAAAAATTCATTATACCAGAAATACCTTCTTCTTCATCCTTGCAACACTAACTCTAATCTCTAACCCTAATTAGCCACTGTCGCCACCTCTACTCTAGCCGCTGTTGCTCATCGTCGTAGCCTGTCGCCGTCACTTCCTCCTCCTTCTTCTCCGACGAATCTTCTCCTTAGTCCACCTACTTCACCATTGCCAACCTCACTCCCAAACCCTTTCCTACCCCCTTTTTCCCTCTATTACTGACGTCACCACCTCCTTACTATCACTACCGCAACCTTCCATTTCATTTTTTTATTTTTATGTTTATTTCCTTTTCTGAAAATCCTAGATCTAGGGTTTGCGTCGTTCTTCCTCCCTAGCCGATGTTGTTCTTTCTTGAGTTGCAAAAGAGAGAGATGGAGAGAAATACGTGTGAAAAAGAAAAGAGTGAGATAGACATGATGATGATAATGACAAAGAATAAGAAAGTGTATCGAGGTGAGACTGATGATGGTGTCGGTGATGGAAGACACGATTGTGATGGCAAAGATCACAATGGTAGAGGCTGTAAGAATGGACCATCATAGGATGATAGAGAATGGTTGAGGTGGTCAAAAGAGGAAGTCGACGATGATGTGGTAATTGATTAGAGTTAAATTTTTTTGGATGGTTTGGAAATTAAGCTCTTTGATGTGGAAGATAAATATATTTTAGTATTTTTATTTTAAGATAAAATGTAATTAAAAAAACGGTACTTCGTCCATAAATCCAAATCTTAATTTTCTTTTGCCAAAGATCTAGGCGCTGAAACACTTCGTCCAAAAGGACAAACTTAGACAAAATGACCAAAATACACCTTTATACATATATATATATATATATCATATACACAGTATTCAAATATTCAACATCATAGATTCACAGTTACACTATCTTTCTTCTATTATCTCTCCCCCTCTTTTCATCTCCAAACCCTAACCATTTCTTTCTCCTTATACCCTATCTCTGGAGTTCCACCCATCCTCCAACATTCTTTTCGACCTTCGCTCCGGTGGCTCTGTTGTCGACATCACCACTTCTGGCTCCTTTCTCGCCTACTCTCTGTCTCATTGTTCCTTTTTTCTCCCTCATTTGGTGGTGAGTCCAACGATGTCTCAGCCTCTTCTCTCTCAACTGTGTCCATTGCCATCAAAACCTCTCTCTCTCTTTCTCTCCATCTCTCTTTCACATTTGATACTACTACCACCACTACGGTCCTTCCCCACACTATCACTATCATTTTAAATTTAGTCAGATTGAGTTTGTCTTTGTTTGGATCTACGCCGTCGGCTGTCGAGATCTTTGCTATCTTCGTTGAGATCTACTTTCATCTCAGCCTTACAAATTTGTTGTTGGTAAGGATCAACGACATGGCTGTAACCAATGTCGATAGTGGAGCTTGAAACTTTCCGTTAGACAAATACGATGGGAACGCTTTATTACCTATATCCTCTCTCGTGAGGATCTTTATATCGACTGGGATTGGGACTAAAACAACATCATCATCATGATGGTCATCAAGGTTTGCTAGATCGAATGAGATTCATGCGATCTAGATCGTTGCTCTCTATGTCTTTTTTCTATACCTTTTATGTGTATATAGAGAGAATGAAGCTTATTATTTGATGGTTTTTTGTTGTGATTTGTAGGTTATAGATCTTGTGTTTTTCCATCATCCCGAGGTATGTCCATTTGTCATTTTTCTTTTATGTTCTCTTCATATTCGTCTCTGTCACCCAAAATATATACATATTATAGATAGATTTATGTATTTATTAGTTTGTTTGAAAATGGTTTGTGCTTTTATGTTTGGGGAAGCATATATACATATATACTTGGGTATTTATATCTATATATATGTATAGAAGAAGTAGTTAATTTTGGATACACATTTCACATCCATTGATTCTTTGCTTATTTCTTGCAAATGTATACACGATGGTGGATGACTTGAAATGAGCAAGGACCAAGACAATGAAGAAGAAATTTTGTTTTTGTTGAAATTTTTTTGTTCTTGTTTATTTATTTGTTTATTCTTATATTTTATCTGTTGATCAGTTATGGTGTGTTTTGGTTTCTATTGATCTAGGTCAATACAAGGCAACAAACGGAAAAAGATTTGAAGAAAGAGAAGAGCAAAGTTGGGGCTAGATCTATTCAATTTTATTTACTTATTTTTTTTGTAGTTCTTCTTGTTACACACGATGATTTTTTTTTTTTGTTATTGATTGTTGATGTTGTTGTTGATGAAGAAGAAACAGATTGTTGTTGATGATGATAATAATGAAGAAATAGATTGCAACAGATTAAAAAAAAATAGATAGATTTGTTCAAAAATTTAAACATATTAAATTCAACAGAGATTAAAAAAAGAGAGGTGTAACAATTCAACAGACAAAGAGAGAGAAGAGATGTGTAATTCAATAGATAGAAAGAGAAAAAAAGGAGTGAAGCAGAATAGATAGAGAGAGAAAGTTTGAAAATAATGTGAATTTGAATAGCTAGAAAAAATAAGTTATAAAAGTTCAACATATAAATTAAAAAATTTAACAGATAAAAAAATATTTAAACATATAAACAAAAAATTTGAACAGGTAAACAAAAAATTTGAATAAATAGGTAAAAAAATTTAAACAAATCGATATAAATTTACTCAGATAGTAAAAAAAAAGTCAAACAAGTAAAAAAATCAAGATAAAATTAAAAATAAAATGTCAATCCAAACAAAAAAATAAATATCTCACCAATAAAAAAAAATCAACTGAATCTTAGTAATATTTTATACCCTTCATATTTTGAATAATTTTATCTTGAAAAAATTTCAGTATGGTGGTAGAGGAATTGATTATTGGAAATAGAATTTTCCTTCATTTCCCTTTATCTCTCTTCTGTTGTCGTCATCATCATCATCGGCACAACTGATTGCCTTCTCCTTCTCTCTTCCACTTTCTATTCTTGCACCGCTCTCTCACTCTCTGTCGGTAAGAGTCTCTGTGTGTGTGTGTGTGTATATTCACCTTGTATAGTCTAATGGGTTCGATTCGATCCTTTGTTTGGGCAGGTCTAGTTAGGTTCTTCAATCGCCAAGACGAGAGACCCTATCGAGAATCGTATATTCCGAACCAACCGACCTCAGACCGGGCTTCCTTCGTTATTTATGCACTCTAGGGTTTCGATCCCTGATCTGGTCTCTTGTTTTTGGATTAAATTTGCTTTATTTATAGAGTGAGAGAGAAATATATATATATATATATGTTTGGTGGAGGCGTTGTATCATTATTATCATCCAATTAAACTATTTAGGGTTTTGATTTGTATTGTGTCTCTCGAATTAATGAACAGTTTTGCATATTAGTAGAGGATTAGTGGAACTTTTATTAATTTTTATTTATTGCTATATCGCTGTTGCGCTGATATAATTGAAGCTCGATTGTCTTTGATTTTGAAACAGAAAAAGAGAAAATTGCAAGATATATTATTATTGTCATATGCGTTTTTAAGTTTTGATAAAATATTCACACAGAAACGCAAACAAAAGAAAAAAAAAAAGAAAATTTTTAAAAAAAAGAAAGAAGAAAAGATTAAAAGGAAAGAAAAGGAATTTATGGGTAGCCCTGGATCGAGCAACTCTGCCACTGCACAGCGACTTGGCTTGTCGGATCCAATATTTACCGGAGGGCCTACAGAGTTCGACGTGATTAAGACCCGCGAGTTGGAAAAGGTTGGTTTTTGATGCTACTATTGAAGGAAATCTATTATGTCTCATTTTGTGTACATTTTTGTTGGTTGGTAACGATGGAAAACTGAGGAATTTTAATTTTTGAACATGGAATAGTAAGCCATTACTTGTTGGAAAGTGAGTGATCTACAATTTTTAATTCTATGCTTGTTTTGATAATGAGGAAAAATTTGAGAAACTATACCAAATATATACATATGTATAAAGCTAAACTGAGAGGTGCTCTTTTGTAGCCTTTTGTACTTTGCCCCCCTTTCCTGAAGAATTATTCAAATTTTGGTCAGAAATGCCTGCACCAATTGCATTGCACATAAAATGTTTTCTTGCTTTGAACACATAGATGTGTGTTAAGAAATGCATCCAAGTGGATAGTTTGGTGAAGCTCGCATGAGTAAATGTTTCTCTTTTGTGGTTCCATACAACTGAAATATCTATGATCAAAAACATTTAGTACCTGGCATTCCTGTATTCTTACACAACCAAGTTGAACATAAAAGTTTTATTTGGAGTTGCAGATCTTTGATCGTATATATTTGATTATGGTTTGTGTGTGCAATCAGTTTCTTGCAGATGTGGGCTTATATGAAAGTCAGGAAGAAGCTATTAAAAGGGAGGAAGTGTTGGGGAGACTAGACCAGGTTGAATTGTCTTGTCATTTGGAGTTACTATTGTTAAATTATGCTTGTGTAATTTGTTAATACAAGCTTGTTGCAAATTGAACAGATAGTGAAGATATGGGTGAAGAACATTTCCCGTGCTAAAGGTTTCAATGAGCAACTAGTCCAAGAAGCTAATGCGAAGATCTTCACATTTGGTTCCTATCGGCTGGGTGTATGAGTCCTCTCTCTCTCTCTCTCTCTCTCTCTCTCTCTCTCTCTACTTTTTTGCTACGAATTGATTTTACTTGCTTGTCCACATTGATTTTACAAATTGACTACAACAGTATGGCAAAAGTCTTGCTATTGTCAAAAATAGCACGAAACTTAATTTTGTGCTCTCCAATGGCTAGCTAAACCTTGTAGCATTGCTAAACCTTGTGTCACATTTGGCACAAGGTTTGGCTATAGTAGCTAAAGTTTCATAACCCTTTTATGGGACCCACATGTAATGTTTATATTTGGCATTTTATGAGAAAAATAGAAGAAATAGCATTTATACCATTGGAGCAACATTGCTAAAATATATCAATCGCTAGTCATTTAGCTATTGAACCATTGGAGATACTCTAAAATGTGTACTACCTTGTTGAAGTAGGGATGGTGGCATCTCTATAAATTTTATTCAATGGGTCATTGTCAAGTTAGCATCAATTTGAATGTTAAGTTGTATTGAACCTATCAAAATCCAGTTTTGAATTATATGTGGAAAAAATTTAGATCAATTTCACACATTCGTCAAACTCATTTTTACTATCCTAGTTTGACAAATTTTCGATTATGCCCGAGAGCTCGCTTTGGGAATTGACTATTTTAGTTGGCTTTTTACAAAAAAAACATGCAAAAAAAGTAGAGAATGATGTGATTGGGTGTTTTGGTTTTTTGGTTATTTCAGCCAAAAAGTTATCTTCCCAAACACCTTCACAAACCTTATAAAAATGATTTTTGTTTATTTTATCCATAATGTGTTTTAACTATTGAATATCAGTTAAGCTACTTAGGTTTGTTTTGAGAACTAGCTATTTTAGTTGGCTTTTTGATTTTTTACGAAAAAATGTGCAGAAAAGTAAGAGAAGAGAGTTGATTTTTTGGCTTTTTGGACTATTTTAGGTGGTTCTCAAACTTTGCCTTAATCTCAAGTTTTTATGTATCCCATTTATTTTCGAAGACAATTATTTCCATTTATTAATTTTTTGGAAAACATTTCCATTTAATTTTATCTTCTTTGAAGCCTACAAGAAATTATAATACATAGCAATTAATTCAAACACGTTTTCATGAATTCTTGTGAAAGTCATATAATAATACTCAAGTAATTAGTGTATTGTGTCTAATGATTGCATATATTTTAATGTTCAACACCACTAACTAATGAAATTAAAATAAAAGAAATTAGTACTCAAGTACACAATGTTTGAAATTTAATATTATACGCTTCACCGCTTAATTTTACAGCAACTAAAAAAAAATGGATTGTTTAGTTAATACGAAATCCAAATTAAGTTAATTTACATTAATCGACTTTTAACAAAGAAGAAAAGGAAATTAAATTGCAACTTATATAATTTATAAGTTAAAATAGTATAAAATTTAAAATAAAATGTTACAAAAAAAAGGTGATGTTTACGTTTTATGTTTAGTCACTAGTAACTAAAGAATTACAAAATAATTTAGGAATCAATTAGAGACGTAAGTAATATGTTTAATGTTTTTGTATGAAGAAAGCAGTGAGAGAATGGATACTTGTTCATAGGTTACTTTGGAATGTGTTTGATTACAAGCTTTGTGAATAAGAGGGTAAATTTTTTTGAAGTATCTCAATAGCAAAATTGAATATTTATCAAACTAGGAGGGCAAAAGTGAGGTTTTACCATTCCTCGAGTAATCCACACACAATGTATGCTCAGTTTCACCAATTATTTAACAATTTCACGTTAATTTAAAAAAATAATGAACTATTTCAAACAAAAATGTAAAAGCTACATTTCCTTAAGTTTATCATCTTTTGTGAATATTGTTTGGCATATTTTTTAACAAAAGATTGGTATAAGGCTGCTACCATAATTTTATCTTAGGTCAAAATTAGTTGTCTTTGGTCTTATGGATTATGAGATTTGGTATCTAAGGTGTAAAATGCATTTCAAGGCAATGTTGGACTAAAGCTCAAATTATTAAATGCGAATGAGTCATTTTGAAAGAATAAAGATGTAAATTGAAATTTCCAATAGGTTTATTAGTAACATTGGTGCTATTTACACCATTGGATACTCTTTAATGGGTGCTCTGTAGGACACCACAAGGTTGAAAAAAATCATTTTCGCAGTTTTTTTCTTCTTTCCCTCTCTCCGTCCCTCCATTTTTTTGCTTTTTCCTGTGTGGGTATGTGTGATTGCCCTTCGCTAGTAGACTGGGTGTAGTTGAAGAAAATCACAGCCTCCAAACTGACTTTTATATATTTCTAAACTTCTTTATCACTTTTAAATATTCAACATAGGCACCCATATACCCTCCCTCCAGATCAGATGGGCACAATATTAGCGGGAGAAATTGCTTCGCTCTCAATAAAGAACCTCCTGCCAAATATCTTCGCTCTTGAATCAAGAAGATTTTTTGAGTGTGGTTCAACTGTGTTTGGCTGACTTGGGGCTCAACATTTAGCCATATGAATAAGGCTACCTTTTAGAGAAACATAGATTTACATATATAAAATAATGATCAGCAATGTAAACTCAAAGAGCAGTGAAAACTATGAAGGACCAATTCAAACTATATTTATTAACTAAAAAATCAAAAGGAGATAGATTACCATCACTTCAGAAATTTAACATATTAATAATAATAATAATAGTAATGTGATGTGAGCTATGAAGCACCAACACTCCAAAACAAATGTCGGAAGGGTGTTGGACACAGGGACACTGCGGGGACACGTATGGGACACTTCATGTGACATGTCCCTTTATTTAATTAGTTTTTTCTAGTGAACATGTCCAGGACATGCTGGGATCACACTAGGAACACAACAACTAATTCCCCCCTCCCCCTCAATTTTTTTTAGTGCTTTTGATAAATGTTGAATGTCGAATATTTATTACTTTTTGTTTAGGTTTAAATACTTAATAAATGATCCATAAAAAAGATATAAATTATAAATGTTAATTTGAAATTGATATATTTTTCTTTAAATATCGAATTAGTGTTAGTTTTTGTTAATTTTGATTGTTTGTGAATGTAATATTAATCTATATAGAAAATAAAAATATATGAAAAAATATTTTATTGCTATGTCCCCATCGTGTCTGAGTCCCCATTTTTTATGAAATCACCATGTCTTGTGTCCATATCCTTGCTTGTTATGATGTGAACACAAATTTTGCAAGGATGGCTTATAATAGGACTGCTTAAGAGTTAGCCTTAAGATTATAAATCTTGTTTGTTGTTATATTGAATTTTTTAAATTGAGTTTCTCTGGGTGTGGTTGTCAAATAGGTACACGGCCCTGGTGCGGATATAGACACACTATGTGTTGGACCAAGACATGCCACTCGAGATGTATGATGAGAACTTTCTCCTCCATGAGCAGCAATTTGCATTTCTTTTTAGTTTTCCTCTAGTGGAGATTGATAAGTCTATTTTTTCTTCTATAACTCAATGCAGGAAGATTTCTTTGGTCAATTATACAAAATGCTGGCAGAGATGCCTGAAATACAAGAATTACATCCAGTCCCTGATGCTCATGTTCCAGTATTGAAGTTCAAATTCAGTGGTGTGTCTATAGATCTTCTTTATGCAAATGTAGCACTTTGGGCTATTCCTGAAGTAAGTAATTTTTTTTATGGTTACCTTGTATTCACTTTCTGAATGTGGTTTAACAAACATTTAACGAAAAACAGGATAAAATGGTTTTAAGTATTCAACTTTTGTAGTGACCTTTGTTTTTGATGATAGTGTTGGTTGTGTAGGGGGCAAGTGTGCATCCTAAAAGTAAAAGGTTACCACTATTATCTTCCTGGATGATAGTACAAAGATCTAATTCTTGATGACTTGTATTGAAAAAATAAAAGATTATACAAAGATGTAAAAATTTACTTTGTTTTTAAGTGACCAATCCTTTTCATGTTTAAATGAAAGAGTATAAATATTAGTTCAAAATTGCTGCTCATAAATCTTTGTGCCAGCTGTAGCATTCTTACATCTTCCGATATTTAGATCTTAAATAAAAACCAAAAAGTCCTGTCAGCTTGATTTGTTCCCCTAATTTTTTAGAGCTAGTACTAGTTATTACTGTTAATAATTGGAGTTTTATAAACAAGGAAAAATGTATTCCATTTGTCAATTGGTATATTATGTGGTGTTGATATTCTCTGGTGGAATAGTTTACGCCACAACTGGAAGTTGGGAGGAGATTTTTTTGTGAAGAATCATTTGGTAGGTTTAGTGAAAAACTTGGGCTGCAGTGGGGGAAGCCATTTAGTTTGAAATAAGATATAGGTTTTAGACTATTTCTCTGTGACAAAATGGGTCCTGGGCTTATAATGTAATGGGGCATGGTAGTTTAGATAGATGACTATAAGCATGTTCTGTTGAAGATGCTAATCAGCTGTCACAAGTGTCAAAGTTCAATTGTTCCTTTACTCGGACAGGTATACATGTATTCATGTAGATTGCATGCTAGGGTTCATGTGTTCTAAGTTAGCTCATTGGAAATGTTTTCTAAGTATTAGGAGTTGTTTTAAACCTTGGGTATCGTTTTTTTTTTTTTCAAACTTGTATTTTTAACAAGAAGAAAAGACCAATGCTTGCTTAGCGGTTGCTAGTTGGTTGATTGCCATAGGTGATGTAGCTCTAGTGTTGATTAATTTTATGAATTTTTTTTGGGGTTCATGCTCTAGTAGGTCTCACTCAATGATTGAGCGCTCAATCTTTTACTTGAGTCTTTAAAAATTCTAGTGAGCAAACCCGCTAGGCAATTGAGCACCCAACATATGTTTTCTGTAACTTGACCCGATTTAGGTTTTAGTATTCACTGTGCATCTATATACCTTCATAATTCTTGATTTTAGGGTTGCTGACTTTTAAGCGTATTATTGAGTCTTGTAAGTGAGTGATTTTCTTGAGTATTTTTCCATCAAAATCCTTAAATACATTGTATTGTACCAATGGAGCCGTTAATGCGGAGACCTAGGTGACGAGCTTCCTTTTTAGTGATCGTGGTGTACTAGAAAGACTTCAAAATTAGGTTAACTGAGGTGTGGTTGTAAGTTCTCATGCCTATAGTTTTTGAAATTTTAGATTTGTTTAGTGGACTATTGTTCGGGAGTTGGGATCATGAATTTCAAAAAGGGAGACGTATCCGTATCGGATATAGATCGGATACCGATACTCATTGAATTCTCGTGGATATGTATCATATACTTCTTAATTAATTTTTCATTAATTTTAGAGTATTAGATACTTAATGTTGAAGTACTCGAAATCACATATTACTTCTAATACTATGTTTAGTTTTTTGATAAGAGGAATATAGTGAAAGTTTGTCAAATTGATGTAATCTTATTGTATTATGCATGTCCCCTGTAATTAAAAAAAAAAGGTAAGAATTAACAAGAGAATATAACAATTTATAAAGCACGGACACTTCTCCAGGGTTTGCGTATCAGTGTTGGACATATATCAGACACGGACATGTGTCGGACATGTTGTGGACACGTGTCCGACACCCTCCCGAGTGTGTCCCATTTTTTTTTTGAATTTTTTTGCAGCCGGACATGTTTGGGACACGTGTTGGACACTGCCTGTTACAAAACATAATTTTTGAAACTTAAAGTGTGGTTTAAATTGTAAAAAACAAAAATTAAAACAATTAAACCAATTTCTAACCCTAGAATCGAATAGATTGAAGAGAAAATACCAGAGAAAGGCTCGCTTCTGCTCACTGCCATATCCAAGGTATGTTCTTCGATTATCTTCTTCTTCTTGTTTGTTCGATCTTCTTCTCTCTTCTTGTTGTTTGATCTTCTTCTTCTTCTTCTCTCTTGTTCGATTTTATTTTTCTTCACTTTCCTTTCTTCACTCACTCACTCTCTCTTGCTGACTAAATAATACTGAATGTAATTTATTTATTTTTCTTTTTTATTTTTGGCTCTGTCTCCCCCCCCCCCCCCTCCTTTTTTTGTGTGCTGACTGAATGTAATTTTTTGTTTATTTATTTGGCTGATTAGTTTTATTTGATAGAACAAATTAGTTTTATTTGAAGAAAAAATTTAATTGTTGTTGTGAATGATATATGATGTTAAATCAATGAAATATTTTTTTAATATAATTTTAACAGTGTTATTTTGTATTTTTTATTACCTTTCAATGGTTTTTATTTTTTATTTTATGACATATAACAAATAAATTTAATTATATATATTGAGTGTGCCCCCAGCGTGTTGTGTCCCCTATTTTTAAAAAAATTACGTGTGCGCGTGTGTGTTCGTGGCCTGTCCCGTGTCTGTGCTTCATAGATAACAATAGTTAAATTAAATATCAATAAATAAATAGGCAAATAAACTTAAATACGACATTTTTACTAGTGCCAAAGGGAAAAGCACAAGGACAAGTTGTGGATTGTTCTATTATTGTATTATAAACATATTAAACTTCATATTGAAATGAAATACTTACAAGACCTATTGAAAATTTTAAAAATAAACAAGCTACTCAGGCCTCGTTTGGGAACTGACTATTTTAGTCACTTTTTGGCTTTTTGGCTAAATTATGAGGTAAAAAAACTAGTATGCTTAGAATGACTTTTTGATTTTTTACGAAAAGATGTGTAAAAAGTAGAGAGAAAAGAGAATCTTTGACTTTTTTGTATAGATTATAGGCTTTTTGATTTTTTTAATAACTTTTTGGCTTTTAGGCTAAAGCATGTGTATCCCAAACAAGGCCTTAGTCTTAATTTAATATCTAATTCTTAGCTGTAACAGTATCCTAATCCTATTTTTTAAAGTTTTGTTGTATTGTCGTGTCTTTATCGTAATGTATTCGTATCTCATCCGTATCTGTGCTTCCTAGTCTAGTAGGTAACACTCACTCAGTGATTGAGCGCTCAATCTTTTACCTGAGTCTTGAAAAAATTCTAGTGAGCAACACCCGCTAGGTAATTGAGCACCCAACATATGTTCTCTGCAACTTGACCTGTTTTAGGTTTTAGTATTCACTGTGCATCTATATACATTCACAATTCTTGTTTTTAGGGTTGCTGACTTTTAAGCGTGTTATTGAGTCTTGTAAGTGAGTGATTTTATCGAGTATTTTTCCTTCAAAACCCTTAAATACATTGTATCGTGCCAATGGAGCTGTTAGTGCAAAGAGCTAGGTGAGGTGCTTCCTTCTTGGTGATTATGGCGTACTAGAAATATCTCAAAATTAGGTTTACTGAGGTGTGGTTGTAAGTTCTCGTGTCTATAGTTTTTGAAATTGTAGATTTGCTTAGTGGACTATTGTTCGGGAGTTGGGATCATGAGTTTTTCCATGTTAAGTCACTGTGTTATGCTTTATGTACTTATTTATTGCTGTGATTTGTGTTAAAAATCCTAACTGAGAATTGGTTGGTAATTTTAAGAGGCTAAATTGGCCTATTCACCCGTCTAGGAGCAATTTCCATCGACTTTGTAATTTTAAAGTTCATATTTATTGGAATTGTTTAACATATATATTACAACTAAGAAAAAAGTTACTTCTTATAATATCTTATATATAAAATACAAAAATGCTCCCCTAAGAAGCACGGACATAGACACACAACACGACACGACATGAATATGCAGACACACAAATTTTTATAAAATGCATGACACGACACATCGTGGATACGTGCAAAACATATAATTTTATATATTTATTTATGTCATATTTTTAAATATTTAATATTTATTTTATGTCAAATATTTAAGTTTATGAAATTTATCAACCTTAGATATGCTATTTTAGTTTAAAAAAATGGTCCTTAATCCTTCCCCAACGCGTCTGTAGCGTGTCTTAAATGTCCCAATGTGTCCGACTCTCTCTAGCTTGTCCGACATGTGTTTGGAATGTGTCCATGTTTGACATGTGTCGGACACTTGTATGTCACCTCCGGAGAGGTGTCTGTGCTTCATAGACACTCTCCTAGGTGCTCCCAATCTTATACTCGCCCTCGTCTCTTTTTGGTGAAGTTATGCATATGACTCCTTGCTTGGATGCTTGGTTTGTGTACATTCTAACGCAGAGCAGCATGTTAGGAACTAAAATAATGCTGCCTGTGGTTGATTCTGTCTTGGGGTAAGGCTACGGAAAGCTTATAGATATGGGATTAAGATTGTAAGCTTTTATGGATTGAAGAGGATCAGGGTCAAAATTTGCTTTGTTTTGAGATTAGTGTCGGATTTTATGTAATTTAGATGTTGTTATGGGTCTGTTTTGTTAGAATATATAATATATTAGTAGATAGTGATCCTCCCTTTCGGTGCCTTTGGGTGCTAGTGCTTTACTTTCCATCATGAGCTCAAACATGTATTGTCTGTAACCTTCTCCTATATAAAGGAGCCACTGAACAATTACATGAAATCAACATTCAAACAATCAATATACATTACATTTCTCTTTCTCTTCTATACATTAATTATTTTACATGGTATCAGAGCTATAGGTTAAGCTCTTAGTGTTCTTCGCCTTCTGGCGGGCGGCATTCTTTCCTTGGCCGCCCGCCGGACCTCAACTTATTCCGCTTGTGTTTCTACACATACCTTCTTCCATAGCTAAGCTCTTACCCCTCATTTCAGCCTCTGTAGATCGCAAAGCAAACAGCAGCAGTAGCGTTACAACTCCATCATCATCATCTATGGTGCATGGGCCACAGTTGCTCGTTTTCGAACAAGCAGCCCACTTCTCTCTCCCACCACAAAACAGAGCTCCTCTGCCTTGGCTAGTAAGCCTCACTACCGCCACGGCGGCCTGAGCTGCCGCCACCGCAGCAACAGCGGCAATTGGGTGCTTACTCTGCTCCTTCTCTGTCTCAGCAAAGCAACGCTGTTGCGCTTTTAGGGAGCTCGTAGTCAGCAGCCCAGAGGATTGCTCAGCTGCAATACCACCCTGCATCGCCAAGAGCACCAAGAGCGTCTAGATCTGGCTTTACACGGATGTTGTTGTTGAGAAAGTCAGGGCCAGCATCGAAGGTAAAGATGCTGTGAATCGATTTGAGTTGCCCAAAACGCAGCGGATCGGACTTGCCAAAGTTCCACCTTCTCTTCTCTTTCCGGTCGCCAGAATTTGGATTCTCCACATGTCCCTTTCTCTCTCTCTGGTCTGATTCACGGGGCTTCATGGCCATGGAAGACTAAATTATTGCTCCAACATGCTGCTCCATACACTTTATGACGAAACAATATTTAATCAACCCACTCACTCTCTCTCTCTGGTCCCTTTCTCCCCCACCAAGACTACTTTATTCCACCCACTCTCTCATATTTTATTATTCTATCAACATCCACTCACCCGACAGATGGTTTTTTGTTTAAAAAAAAAAAAAATATATATATCTATATTTGTTTAATCTGTCATTACCCACTTTAACTATAATGGCTGGCACCACATTGTGTTGGTTTGAACACCACCGTGGGCTCAATTACCACTTTATTTTATTTTCTCTTCTTTGTTCAATTCCCATGATTGTTGTGCTGGAAAAATATTTTTAATCACCCCTCCTTTTCTATATTTTATTATTCTTCTCACCCTTGTCATTATGCTCCAGCCCATTCCTACTTTTTCTTTATTTATTATTATTATTATTATTATTTTTATTCTATTATCCCAACACACCAAATCATCTCTGATTTTTCTTTTTTTTTTTTTATTTCTTTATTTTATATCTCTATCTATCTATATATATTTTTATATCTTATCCCATCACAGCAGGCCTCAGATACCACTTCTGTTTTTTCATATCTTTATTTTATTTCATTTTTCAAAAAAAAAAAAAAAAAAAAAAAAACCAAACAATCTAATTGATTTTTTCGGTTTAGTCTTGTCCCTTCATGTCATCCGGATTTGCACAATAAACTCATTTTATTCATGTCGGGCTCAACCCCGATCACAATTTTACACCAAAAAAAAAAAAAAAAAAAAAAACAAACAAACAAACAAACACCCAAAAAAAAAAAAAAAAAAAAAAAAAATCTCACCCACCACAACAACCTGGCCTTACTTTTTCTCCTCTTCTGCTGTTCTCTTCTTCTTGCCTTTGTCTTGGGCGGCCCTTGCCGATGCTGCCTCCGTGTTTCCCACGCCGCCGAGCACGTTCACTTCCTGTTGCTCCTCAACTGTCACATATGGCGGACCTCCAAATCTGAGCATCACGGTGGCCTTCCGCTTCAGCTCCTTGTTTTCTGCCTTCAAAGACATATATCTCAACAAGATCCGTATACATGCGTTGAAGCAGAGCCAGTTGGGCTTTTACCTGCTGCACCTCATTTGTTCTACTCTGAAGCCGGTGCGACAGGTTGGTGACCGCCGTCATGGTCTCAACACATGACTTCAATGTGTAATGATTGGCCTCAATATCAGATTGAGCAGCCATTATCTGTTTAACTGACAACATTGGAAAGTTCGACGGCGCAAAACCAGAGGCGCTTGGTCCAGGGGCGCTTGGTTGAGGTTCAAGGGCAACTGCCCCGGTTATCTCTCTTGTGGCCTCGTTGAGGTCGGGAAAGAGAGTGAGCAGACCAGGGGAAGATGAGGCCATGTTCTGGGTAGTTGAACGGGAAGAAGAGGCCATGTTAGGGATTGTTGAGTGTTTTAGATTCAGAGCAACAGAGTGTTACAGAGAGAACGAAGAGGTTTTAACTGGTTTGTTATGCATCAGCCTCAGCCTCCGCTTTGGTTTAAATAGTCAAGGCAGACATGCGTATCGCGCGCCGCTCGGCGCCAGATGACAAAATGGGCGCGTAAGCCAAGGCAGTCACACGCATCGCCATAATGTCCGGCACACCTTTTTATGGATTGGGCACGCCTTTTGATGGATTGGGCACGCCTTTTGAGGGTGCGACTTTTGAGGGTCCGACAAGACTCAGTAAACTGTTCCGACATTGATTCCGGTTAGCTTCTACAGGGGTCCGGCAAGACTCTGTAAACTGTCCCGACATTGATTCCGGTTAGCTTCTACAGGGGTCCGACAAGATTCTGTAAACTGTCCCGACATTGATTCCGGTTAGCTTCTACAGGGGTCCGGCAAGACTCTGTAAACTGTCCCGACATTGATTCCAGTTAGCTTCTACATGGGTCCGGTAAGACTCCGTAAACTGTCCCAACATTGATTCCGGTCAACTGCTACAACGGTCCGACACGACCATACAATGTCTTCACCAACGGTCTGACACGACCATACAGTGTCTCCTATCCTGTTTTATTTTATTTTATTTTTCCATTTTGTTACTATCTTCAAATTCAAGTTGGTTGGTTCCTATCCACCTTGAGTTTGAGGGGGGATGTTAGAATATATAATATATTAGTAGATAGTGATCCTCCCTTTCGGTGCCTGTGAGTGCTAGTGCTTTACTTTCCATCATGAGCTCAAACATGTATTGTCTGTAACCTTCTCCTATATAAAGGAGCCACTGAACAATTACATGAAATCAACATTCAAACAATCAATATACATTACATTTCTCTTTCTCTTCTATACATTAATTATTTTACATGTTTGTCATTCAAAGAGCAAAATTTGATTGTGGAGAACTAAAGATAAGAATATTCAAGGGTTCCTACTGTAAATCCCTTTGCCATATAGTTTTAGTGATTACATCATACAATAATCCATAGTATGAATCACAGATAAGGACCCAATAGTATAAACCAAACCAAGTCTTAAGTCTTATCAAATGAGATCGGCTATATGAATCCTTCTTTTCCATTTGACCCTATCCAAAGTCATATCGTTAGTCAAATTAAGGAGAATCATATCTCTATTTATTACATTAGCTCACGTCAATCTAGGTCTACCCCTTCCTCTAACACTTTAATCTACTGTCACTGTATCGCATCTCTTTACTACTGCCTTTGTTGGTCTTCGTTTTATGTACTATTGGGTCAAATTAAGTACCCAATAGTATATTTATACTAAAAATAAGACCCTTGTACCACTATTACAACCTATGAGCAAGAATTCTTTGAATTTACTAGAATACCCTTGGTTCAGCATAAGAAAATATCATAAAACAACAGTGAGCTGCATATTAGGTTATAGTCATAATAGCATAGGAATAAATTTAACTAAAATGTGATTGGAGATGTCCTTAGTGGGCCCATATGAAAATCTCAATTTGCCTACTTTTTTTCAAGTTCTACCTCATTCTGATTCTGCCTCCTTACTTTGCCACTTCTCTGTGCAGTTTATCATTGAGACCTTCATTCTTGATATTTTGGACATCCTCATATTTGGCTAATCTTTGTTTAGGCATGCCATTTTGTTTAGCGCCTACTCTTGAAAAAAGAGAAAGTGTTGATTTTAGTTTTTAATACTTTGAAGTATTTTTCTTCCCCCTTGTTTGTTTGTATGCCATTCTTTATTAAAATAAAATATGTTGTGTTATGTTATGGAAAAGTGTGTATTTATTGTCATCATCTGACTAAGAGCCTACGTTAGTATTCTTAGCAGTGTGGCAGGCTTCAGTTAATACTTTTATGGCTTGTGGAATCTGACTGTCAACTTGTCAAAACTTTTTAAGGTTGGTTGAGGCATCTCCAAACATGTTCATCTATTGCAGGACTTGGATGTTTCACAAGATTCAATACTAGAGAATGTAGATGAACAGACAGTTCTTAGCCTCAATGGATGCAGAGTTACAGACCAAATTTTGTGTTTGGTGCCAAATATTCAGGTTGTATTTAATATATTTGTGCACTAATTTGCCTTTTTCTACTTTATTTTTATATATGTGTTGCTGATTATGTTTATTGTTTGTCGTGTCAGAACTTTTGTACTACACTGAGATGTATGAGATTCTGGGCAAAGAGACGTGGGGTTTATTCAGATGTGAGGAAGTTATTTTAATGCTGCATGTTTCTCTGTTGTGACCGCTGTTGTCGCATTTATCTGACTCTGTCAATTATTTGCTTCTGTTGCAACCAGGTTACGGGGTTTCTTGGTGGTATTGATTGGGCATTACTCGTTGCTCGTATATGCCAGCTTTACCCAAATGCACTGCCTAGCATGTTGGTGTCAAGGTTCTTCAGGGTCTATAATCTTTGGAGGTGGCCAAACCCTGTCATGCTATGTCCTATTCAGGAAGGTTCTCTGGGACTTCCTGTTTGGGATCCTAGAAAAAAATTTCAGGACAGACAGCATCTGATGCCGATCATAACGCCTGCATATCCCTGCATGAACTCTAGTTACAACGTGTCGACAAGTACATTACGTGTTATGATGGATGAGTTTCAGAGAGGCAATGAAATTTGTGAGGTACCTTTGTGAATTTTAAGTTTTATGTTGATTTTGCAGATGTTTAGAATGTGAATCATTAGATGATTTGCGTCAATTTGGTTGATTAAGCTTTATTTTGCAAGAACAATGCTGCAGTTTTAGCTATACAACCTTTGATGTTCAATCTACTATAAGTTACTATAATTTAACCATTATTCTTCGACTTCGATTATGTTTATCACCACTTTTCTACTTGGTAGGCATATCGTCTTTTTCCGTCCTAATAACTTTTGTCCATTTCTTAGAATCTTGGATCTGTTGACTTTGTTTTCTAAGCAAATATTTTTATGTTTTATTGCCCTTGTGAGCATGAATTTTCATGTTTGATTGCCTGCTTCTCTATGGCTGCTGCTGGAACTTGTTTAATTGAACATGTAAGCTTATAAATGCTTCATACATGGCTTTTCTCCAAATGTTTGTCTTCTTGAAGTTTCTATGAATATACCTCCCTCAGATTGGCTGTTTTTTAGAGCTTGGTGGCTAGTGTCGGCTTTGTTAATTTGTTACTTGGAAATATTATCTGTTACCTAGGAGGAATTATCCTGTCTCCTAGGAATTCAAGGTTGGCGATGTGCCCAATCAATAACAGTGGCCTAAGAATTACATGGCACTAAAAACAAGGAAATGGTGGAGAAATGACATGATCTCATTGGATGGGCACATGGACACATGATTTTCCTGACCCATAGGATAATTTCTGATTACCTAGTGTCTGGTCCTTGTTTGTGTTGCTCTTATACAGTTGTGGGATAAATCTATAAAATGTTTGTGTTGGTCTTCTACAGTTGTGGGATAAATCTATAAAATGTTCCTAGAGATGAGACGTCTTTTTTTTCTTTCTGTTTTGCATTAAATCTGAAGTCAAATTGGGAGGACCCACGTGGACAAGGGTGTAAGTATGAGGGGATCTTATTCGTAGTGACGAGGTAGAATGGAAGCCAGCTCTATCAAAAAAATTTCTCCAGATTTAGATAAACTTAAGTTATTGATTGGCAATGTTGTGTGAATTTTTTGTACTTTTTTTGAGTAACTAGAATTGACTTAATGATGCGTTGACTTATACCAGCTCTGCGTACCTCACCATTTTAACTGGTAGGGATATGCACCCATTAGTTTATAGTATGCAAAGAGGGTAGACTTATGCCAGCTTTGCGTACCTCACCATTTTAACTGGTAGGGATTTGCACCCATTAGTTAATAGTATGCAAAGTGGGTACGCAGGAGGGAAAAAAAATGTTATGATGACTACATTTGCTAACCATATTTTGTTTACCATACTACTGCATTGGTAACAAACATGAGTGAAGGGACCAATTAGAGCAATACAATGGTGACACATGAGATGGTAAACAACTTTTGGTACATAAATGTGCTTATCCTAGCATTATTGAAAAAAATGGAGTGGGTATTTTTCTCACTTGTGCTATTAAATTTTGGCTGAGATTTATGGTGTCAACTTATTCGTATCTGCACCAGTGGTGCTGTTGTTAATATGGTTGGTCTATTGTTTGTGTAGGGAATCAATCTATTACTGGACCTTAAATGTTTTTGGTGTCTAATGCTGTTTTCATGCAGCAGAGCCCAATAATTATTCTTCTAGCTTCCCTCTCCCTTCTCCTTTCTTTTGTTTTTGTTTCTTCCATTAATGTACAATGGTGAAGTGAACTATTTCGGCCTAAATTTGTTTGTACAAGGGTTATGTTAATTATAAATCGCAAATCATAAATTTTTAAAAGTATTGGATCTTCTTGTTTCTTCTTTACTAGGAAGCACGGATACGGATACGGGATACGGATACGACACGATACGGATACGGCGATACGACAAAATTTGAAAAAATAGGATACGGGTACGGCGGGGATACGTTCGTAAAAAATATTATTTTAACAATTTTTAGTAATGCAATATGCATAAAAATAAAACCTAAAGCAAAAGACAACTTGATAAAGAAGAAAGATTCCTATAAAACTAAAGAGTCTTCAAGATCAATAGCTTCAACTTGTTCCCCTTCATCAGTGAATATCACAAGACCTTAGCTAAAGCCAAAAAACCATTCTTAAATAAAAATTTCAGTAAATATGCTTTTTTAAGTCATCAATGATAGCCTAGGAAGCACGGATACAGATAAATTAATAAATAAAGAGAGGGATTCCTATTAACCTAAAAGTGCTCAAACATTCATAAAACATCCAAAACTAAAAGCAAAAAACAATGCAAATTAAACATCATCCTTATATGCCAACACCAAAAAAAGAATGAGAGCAGAGAGAAGAAACGTGAAAGAGTGAAAAAGCGAGAGAGAAGTGAGAGAGACAACAAAGATACATTAATTTGACAAATTCTATTGCTTTAACTCTCACTATATTCCTCTTATCAAAGAACTAAACAAAATATTATAAGTAATATGTAACTTCGAGTATCCGATACTTCAAAACTAAGTATCCGATACTTCAAAATTAATAAAAAATTAATTAAGAAGTATCCGATACGTATCCGCGAGTATCCGAGGAGTATCGGTATCCGATACGTATCCGATACGGATACATCACCCTTTTTGAAGTATCCGTGCTTCATAGCTTCTTTAAGATCACAAAGGGATGGGGAAAGGGAGGGGGTGGGTGGTGGTGGTGTGCGGATTATTAGCCCAGGGATTAAACTGATGGTGGGATAAACCTTGGCACATGTTTTAACAGTTGAGGCCGTGTGAGCCCACTTATCCCATCCATTATTGCAGTGCCAATCAAACACTAGATCAGGGTGGTACAAGTTATAAATAGTCCTTGGGTTGGATGTCTGCGGGCTAATTATCCCAGGCTTCCAATCCTTTCTGGTATGCAAACCGGGCCCGTAAAAACTTGAGTTTTTTTTAGAAATGCTTGGCTTGGTTAGTTGGTTTAATGATTTCTGATATGTTTATTTTCTATGATCTGGATATTGAGACATTATGATAATCTAGGGGTCTTGTAATTTCCTTTCGTAGTTTTTTCTTGTATTTTTTTATTTAGTCAAGTAAAATATATTAGCATCTTGATATAAATATTTGTAAGAAGCTTATTAGTGTAATTCTGGTACGTGATTTGACCATATATATGGGTGCCTCTATATGCACCCAAAAAAATTTGTTGGACACCTCATTTTGTAAGGCATCCCACCCCAAATTTGAATTTTGTTTTGTTTTTGTTTTGTTTTTTTTTTGAACACCCCAATAATCCCAACCATACCTCAACCCACTCACCAACCACACCTTCCCCTCCTAGACACCTCCACTACCGCCTTCTGACACCCCCATCCCCTTCCTATTGTCTGTAGCTCCCTCACCTTCTCTCTGTCCAGTCTCTGAAAACCCTTGTTCTAGGGTTCGTGGTGTGGAAGGCAGGGGAGGGAGGTTTGCGATGGGGAGGGGCTGGAAGGGGGGAGGGGATTGCTGGGTTGTGGGGTTGTGGCCGGGGAGGCGAGTTGGGTTAGGGCTTTGCAGTGGGGGAGGGGGTCATGGCTAAGAAGAAAAGGGGGGGGGTTTGTGGTGACGAGGAGGAGGTTGGGGAAGGCTGGCTGGAGTAGGGAGCTATGTTACACGGACTCTTCAAAATATATCAAATACCCGTGTCAGACACCCGACACTCAGACAAGGGTATGGGATATGTGTCGGATACTTTTCAACGGATACTTCTTATATAATTGTATATAACACAATTATTATATCTGTATATTATTGTATAATTACTATAAATGTCATTTTGACATTATAAGTTACATATGGTACTATTTTATCTCACATATTAGATTAAAAATATAAAAATATAATATTTTTCTTCCGAGTCCGCGTACCCTTAAATTTAAGATTTAATAAGTACGACCTGTAGATACATACCTGCACCCGACACTCATACCCGAGTCCATGTAACATAGGTAGGGAGTGGCTGGCTGGAGTTAGGGTTAGGGTTTGTCCCTTTTGGTAATTTTATTTTGGGGTAAAATGGTATTAAATATATTTTTTTTTTGAAAAATTGGTGTGTCCAACCAAGTTTTTGGTGTGCATTTAGAGGCTCCCCATATATGTACATTGGAAAATACCAGTGTCTTCTTTGTAGGAATGTGGTTCGATATAAAACACTAAACATGTATATTGATGAAAATTTTCATCAACAATCATTAGAACTAGTGGTATGTATGTAAAGCATTTGAGCATCTGCTGTTGCTGGGGTTTCTCCATTTTGGAAAGGGTTTTGTCATGGGACGAAACATATTATTCACGGCCTTGAAGTTAATTGCTATCCTCATTGGGTTAAGAATCCTAGTTTTGTTCATTTCCACATTTGACCCGATTCTTCTTCTAAAAGTGTTATTCCCTTTTGAGGCCATGATTGATGTCAATTGAGATTTTGACTACTCAACTTAGTGCTTTGAAACTCTTTTCATTCTTCTGTGAGCTAGCTCTATAACTGTTCTCTCTCTCTCTCTCTGACTGATTATTATTTATTTGTGCTATGTAATTTTTTTTCTATAATTTTATGTATTCTTGCAGTCGATGGAGAAGAACAAGGCTGGATGGATGACCCTGTTTGAGCCTTTCCCATTTTTTGAAGCATACAGAAATTTTTTGCAGATAGATATGGCAGCTGAGAATGATGATGACTTGAGGAAATGGAAAGGCTGGATTGAGTCCCAGATTCACAAGCTTACTTTGAAGGTGACACCATCTTTCTCTTTTCTTATTTTGTCATCAGCACTAAAATTTTCTTGAAGCTCTATTCTCATGCTGGCATTCAATTAATTCAGATTGAGAGGGACACAAAAAGCATGCTTCAGTGCCACCCGCACCCTGGTGAATTTTCTGATAAATCCAGACCGTTTCATTATTGTTATTTCATGGGTGCTTGGCGGAAGCGAGCACTAATGCTCAGGAAGGTGAACAATTCGATATAAGGTTGACTGTGGAGGAATTTAAGCACTCTGTGTTCATGTACCACTCCTGGAGTCACGGAATGTGGATCCATGTATCCCATGTAAGACGTGAGAACATTCCTCTTTTTGTATTTCCGGGTGGGATTCAGCCACCCCAACCTACATAAGTAGGTGGAGAGACTTTCTACTGCAAAAAAAAAGCGTAGCTCTGGTGATGGAGGCAAGTGGCAACAGCCTCTTAAGGTGTACAATGCCTCTAAGGCCTAAGCTTTGATTTGGCATGCATTGGATGATGAGCACCTCATTTGGGACCGTGGCTAGTTATGTTTTAGACTTATGAGTCCTGTTTTATTATTGTTATTTTAGTTTAGGTTATTTTGGTAATTTCATAATTTCTAGACATGGGTTATACGGGTTGCCCATGGGTCATCTTGTGGGTCAAGTTATTTGATTAGATTTTATTTATGTTTCTTATTTGGTCTTAAATTAGTTTTGGAAGTCTAAACTATTATTGTAGTTTCTTTTTTTGGTTCTAATTGGTTTAGGAAGTCTCTTACTTCTATATAAAGCCATTGTTGAATGTAACAATTTCTCCACCTACAATTTCTACCTACTCCACCTACAAATACTCCACCTACTCTACATATAGTTAGTGATTTAGTTTAGTGCTCTATTTAGTTTAGTAAGTGCTCCATTTAGTTTAGTGCTCCATTTAGTTCTTATTGCTCAATTAATTATGGCTCCATTGTATCCCATTTCTCTCTATAAAAGAGAGCTCTTGTAAAGATATTGAATATCAATCAATCTATCAATAATACATTAAATTTTCTACATGGTATCAGAGCAGGTTTAGAACCTAATATTTTTAAGCTTCACCGTGGCAATCTCGCCTTGGCACATGGGACCTTAACATATTCCTCTTGTTTTCTACACATATCTTCACTGTGCACTCTCTGGTGATTATTGCACTCTCTCCGCAATACCATGTTTAACACCGAATTTTTTTCCTATCAAGAGCGAGTTTCATGGCAACCGTAAACTTGAGTCGGCTAGCCACCATGCCATTTCTTGATGTCTTTCCAGAAGAATCACCGCAAGCTTGTGACATAGTCGATCTGATGCTCGAAGAAGTTATGGAACAATTCCACAAGAAAGTCCATGGCCCTTGTTAACCAAAGAAGACCATTGGTGCGGCTAGATGAAGCTTTTTTGTCTTTGCTTCAATCTCTGCTTGTACCATCTTTGCATAAGTGATTGAATTCGATGGGTTGGACAAATACTTGTTTTCCAACCTTGTGATATTACCACCAATGTCGATTTTACAAGTGCCATAGCACTCCAAACTTGTCTATAACAGAACATCATCAAGTGATTAACTACAACCAAGCCATCGTTTCACCTTCTACCAAAGTGATCTATGACTTCTCCTTCCTCCTGTGCCATTTGCTTGTACTTCCGGCCTCGAACCCGAGGTGATAGTGAGATCACTTTTCCATTCGTGGAAGATGGCAGGATTGACTCGGCAAGACCATTTTCAGCCCCATCTTGACCCAACCTTGGCGATCCTTGAGCTCTAAGTTTTGCCTTTGCAGATTCGATTCTCGCCATATAGCTTGGCACGGTTGGAGTGTTACGTGAGACATTCTCAGGGATATTCTGTTTTCCGGGAAAGATTTCCTCCTCTTGGTTTTCGGTTCTCCTTAGACGATCTTTCTTGGAGATTATCTCTTCGCTCACCTTATCACCATTCATGACCTTTTCACCACTTTCGAAGAATGCGCTTCAACGGCGGGATGATCATCATGCAGATTTCAACTGGTTCATCCAATGCCAATGGCTTTGGAGGTGGTTCTACCACAGTTTGTTCAGAGATCGCAACAGTTAAATCACTAGTTTTCTCGAAGATTTATTTATACCCCGCCGAAACAACCGGAGCAGAGAGCTTGACACTTTTTTCAGATCTAGCATTTTACTACACATCCGACTTGTCAAGAGCCTCTTCACCGATACAGATATTTTTTCAGATGCGTTTAACCCTCTCAAGTTCATTTTGAGGTTGTTCTTGACCGGTTCTGTTTGATGGTTTTATGGTTAATGGGATTGGGTATGCCTCTCAACTCTGGCCTCTGCAATGACCAATCTCACCCATGTTTGGACCTTCTTACTTGCTATTGTGTTCAGGATGGAAAAACTAAACTTGAAAGTGAAGGCGACCAAGCCAAGTCCATTGGCAAGATAATATCAATCATAGGGGCCTTCATTGTGACATTATACAAAGGCCCATCAATCATATTCTCTCTACTCAAGGACATCCACCACTATGTCCACTTTTTGCACACACTCAATACCCATTTTTATTTTTTTCTTCACCTTTTGCACCCCACTCACCGACTCCTCAAATCTCCACTTTCTTTATTTCATTTTATCTTTCTTTTTCATTAAAAAAAATATATATATATACCATCTCGATTTGCACACCAAACCTTTCCTTATTTTATTCATCTCGGATCAACCCATCACATTTTTAAAAAAAAAAAAAAAACAAATCAACTACAACCCACACCACAAACAACCGCCTCACTTCTTCGCTTCTTCAATCGTTCTCTTCTTCTTGCCTTTGTCTTGGCGTCCCTTGCAGTCTTTGCCTCCGTGTTTCCCACGCCGAAAGCACGTTCACTTCCCGTTCTCCACTGCTACATATGGAGGACCTCCAAATGAGCATCACTGGCCTTCCGCTTCCTTATTTTCGCCTTCGCTTTCAAAGACACATATCTCGCCGCATTCAGATACATGCTCGGAGCAGAGCCGGTTAAACTTTTACTGCCGTGACCTCATTTGTTCTACTCTGGCGGTGCGACAGGTTGTTGACCGCCATGGTCTCAACACATGACTTGAGTATAATGATTGGCCTCAATATCAGATTGAGTAGCCATTATCTGATCCACTGAGAACATTGGAAAGTTCAAAGGCGCAAAACCAGGGGGGCTTGGTTGAGGTTCAATGGCTATATTCTGGGTTGTGGCCTCGTTGAGGTCGGGAAAGAGAGTCAGACCACGGGACGAAGAGGCTATGTTCTGGGTAGCTGAACGGGAAGAAGAGGCCATATTCAGGGTTGGTTGTAGAAGTGTTACAGAGTATCTCTCTCAGAAGTGTTACAGAGAGAACGAAGAGTTTTTTAGCTGGTTTGTTTTGCATCAGTGGCAGCCTCGCCTTGGTTTAAATAGGCAAGGCAGACCCGCGCCTCACGTGCCTCTCGGCGCCAGACGACAAATCGGCGCGCCTTTTGATGGCTCGACTTTTGATGGCTGTCGGGCACGCTTTTTGATGGCACGCCTTTTGATGGCTGTCGGGCACACCTTTTGATGGCACGCCTTTTGATAAGAATTGGCACACCTTTTGAGGGTGCGACTTTTGAGGGTCCGACAAGACTCGGTAAACTATCCCGACTTTGATTCCGATTAGCTTCTATATGGGTCCGACAAGACTCTGTAAACTGTCCCGACTTTGATTCCGGTTAGCTTCTATATGGGTCCGACAAGACTCTGTAAACTGTCCCGACATTGATTCCGCTTAGCTCTTATATGGGTCCGACAAGACTCGGTAAACTGTCCGGACATTGATTCCGGTTAGCTCCTAAATGGGTCCGACAAGACTCGGTAAACTGTTCCGACATTGATTTCGGTTTTTTGCTACAACGGTTCGACACAGCCATATAGTGTCTTCTACAACGGTCCGACATGACCTCAGAATCGCTTCTACATGGGTCCAAAGAAGACTCAGAATCATATTTTACATCGGTCCGACATGACCCCGTAAACTGTTTTCTACATCGGTCCGATATGACCCCATGAACTATCTTCTACAACGGTCCGACATGACCCCATAAACTGTCTTCTACAACGGTCTGACACGACCATATAGTGTCTCCTATCCACTTTTATTTTATTTGTCAGATTATTTTTCCTGTTTTGTTACTCTCTCCAAACTCAAGTTGGTTAGTTCCTAACCCCCTTGAGTTTGAGGGGGGCTGTTGAATGTAACAATTTCTCCACCTACAATTTCTACCTACACCTACAAATACTCCACCTACTCTACATATAGTTAGTGATTTAGTTTAGTGCTCCATTTAGTTTAGTAAGTGCTCCATTTAGTTCTTATTGCTCAATTAATTATGACTCCATTGTATCCCATTTCTCTCTATAAAAGAGAGCTCTTGTAAAGATATTGAATATCAATCAATCTATCAATAATACATTAAATTTTCTACAGCCATGTATGCTTTTAATTATATAGACTTGATATTTCAGAGAATTTAGAGCTTTTAAAGCTTCTATATGGATTGTGTGGTGCAATCAAACCCTGTGTGTGATGCCTAAGGAGTTCTAGGAGTGATTCCTAGACTTATCTTCTTCTTCTCCTTCTTTCCCTCTTTTATTTTCTGCACTTTAAACAGCCTAAACACTGTTCACGGGTACTTTCATCGCCTTGCACAGCTCTTACAAGGTCAGTCTGCATCAATTTTGGTATCAGAGCGAGGATTCAAACATGTCTACACGATCGGGGAAACCTTTTAGAGGAAGATTGACTGAAAATTAGCTTGATGAGATCCTTATAAAAGTTCTGGAGCAAATTGATCATTGTAATCTTCGTATTAGTGCTTTGGAGGGCCAAACAACTCAAGCTAATGGCGCTACAACAATTGGAGAGCAAGGAGAAAACTCTAAAATTAATAATCATGGTGAGAATGGTGAGAACCAAGGTGAACAAGAAGCAGACCAGCGCGCCAATCCTGCGCAAAGACAACAATTTAGGATTGCCCAAGGTCAAGGAGTGTCACAAATTCTATGTTTGATTGGACCAAAGACTTGTTGGAGAGAGGCCACTATGAACCACATGACACAACTGGAGATATTACAAAAAAGATTAAGATGGAGGTTCCAGATTTTTGAAGGCAAGGTTGATCCTATAGTGTTCTCAGATTGGCTTGCTTCCATTGAGGAGTATTTTGAATGGTATGATATGACGGATGAACGAAGAGTGAGATTTGCTAAGATGAAACTTGTGGGATTGGCAAAAGTATGGTGGATTGGTGTGGAAGGAGATATCAAAAGAATGGGGCAACCACCAATAGGCACATGGCAAGAGATGAAAGCCAAGCTTCGAGAGAAATATATGCTGTCGAATTATCACGAAACATTGTGTGACCAACTTGTTACTCTAAAACAGGGCAGCATGTCAGTAGCAGCATATATGTAGGGATTTGATGAACTTAAGACTAGAAGTCAAATTGTGGAAGATCCACATCACACCCTTGCTCGATTTAAGTCTGGTTTGAGGACTAATATACAATGAGAATTGCTTTGTCAACCTTTATACAGTATGGGGCTTGCATTCCAAGTGACACTTGATATAGAGGAATGCTTGACTTAATTACTAAGAAATTTGGGTCTCAAGCAGGGGAGATACATTTAGAAGGTTCACTAATGCAAATAAAAGCACAAAAACAGCACCCTTGCACCACTAAATCGACCAAACATATCCAAAGCCTCATCTTGTAGTGTTGTTGATCATAGAAATCAAGGTACTGTGACTGTGAAGCCAAGTGGGAGGGATAGCAGCCCCTAAGGTGGAGCAAGAAGATTGGCGACGAACATCAATCTTTCAAATGCTGGTCCGTTGTGGAAATCAACCAAAAAAACTTTGTTATTGATAGTGGAAGCTGCATGAATGTTGTCTCTGCATCTGCAGTTGAAAGACTTAGGTAGCGTTTAGTAGAGTTTTAGAATTATGATTTGAGAATAGAGTTGTATTTTGAGTTTGTGAGTCTTGGAATTATGATTCGAGTGTGGAAAATTTGTTTGGTTATGAGTTCTAAAAAGAGTTTTGAATTGAGTTGAAATGAATGATGTGACATATAATATTTGATTCAAAAACTTACAACTTATAACCAAACATATAATCCAAAATTCTGTTCAAAGTTCATAAAAAATTTTAAAAAATATTTGAAAATATTTTTTATTGAAAATAAAATAAAATAAAATAAAATAAAAAAAAAACCGAACACTGTTTTGGTCAACCGGCCAGACGTCCAGGGGGATGACCGGGTAGACGTGTTTTGAAAAGTGGGTGTAGAATCAATTTTTGAAAACGCTAACCAAACACTACACTGAAATTAAGGGGTGGAATCAATTTTTCAGAGCATTACCAAACACACCCTTAAGCTTCCAATTGAGCCACATCCTCATCCTTACAAGGTAGCTTGGATTGACAACACGTCTATTTCGATAACTCAACGATGCCTTGTTTCTTTTGCTTTGCTTAATTATAGTGATTCTATTTTATGTGATGTACTTCCTATGAATGTCACTCACATCCTTCTTGGTCGACCATGGCTTTACGATCATTCTGTACAACACAATGGACGAGAAAATACATACACTTTCTCACTTGGAAAGAAGACATTTGTCCTGCATCTCATGACTATGGCAGAGATGAGAAGATATGAAACTCCAAAGCCAAAGTGTATTGCTGAAAGTCAAACTAAACCTCTCCACGTACTCTCTAAAAGGAAATTTGTAGTGGAAAGCAAAGAATCAAAGCTTATCTATGCTATAGTGGTTAAAGAAGTGAAGCAACCAGCAACTGGTCCTAAAACAAAAAGGCCTTTTGAGGTTGAGAAGTTGTTATATGAATTTGCTGATATAGCACCAGAAGAGCTTCCTAATGAGCTTCTTCCCATGCGTAATGTCCAACACGCAATAGATGTTATACCTGGGTCTCAATTGCCTAATCTTCCAGCTTATCAGATGAATCCTAGTGAACATACTGAGCTAAAAAGGCAAGTAGATGAGCTGTTGGCCAAAGGATTTATTCGCGAAAGTTTGAGTCCTTGTGCTGTTTCTGCCCTGCGCACACCAAAAAAAGACAGCACATGGCGCATGTGTGTCGATGGTCAAGCTATCAACAAAATAACCATCAAATATCGGTTTCCAATTCCTCGACTTGATGATATGTTGGACATGATAGCTGGTTCTACTATTTTTTCAAAGATAGACTTGAAGAGTGGTTACCATCAAATACGAATAAGGCCTGGAGATAAGTGGAAAATTGCCTTCAAGATAGAGGATGGTCTCTATGAGTAACTAGTTATGCCATTTGGTCTTTCCAATGCTCCTAGTACATTCATGCGTTTCATGACGCAGGTACTTAAACCTTTTACTAGTCACTTTCTTGTGGTCTATTTTGATGATATACTAATCTATAGCAAGACCAAAAAATGGCCTTTCCAATGCTCCTAGCTGAGTTGCACGAAGCGGGGGCGGGAGCGGGAGCGGGGGAGCGTGAGCTGCTAGAAGTTTCTTAGGTTGGGAGCGTCTCAGGGAGCGGTAATATATATATATATATATTTTAATAGTTATTTTTAAAATATGTTTATTATATAAAGGTGATTTAAATAGTTATTTTTAAATATATTTATTATTTTTATCTTGGTATTATTTTTATTGATAATATTTTTAATTTATTTATATAATTATTTTTATTTTTAATTGATGTATATTATAAATAAAAAATATAACAAATAAAGTATGTTAAAGTAAATAAAAATTAAAAATTAGATATTTATTTTATAGATTTGATTTGATATTTTTTATTATATTTGATTTAATTAGTTTTATTGTTATATAACAAATTATATTATTTATTATATTTATATAACAAATTATATTATTTAAATTATATTATTTATTATATTTATTATAACAAATTATAATATTTGTTATATTTATTATATTTATGATACTTTCGAACACGTGTTTCCTAAACCTAAATCGAAGAAGGAGAGAGAGGAGGGGAGACAACATAAATCCATTTAAATCGATTTAGAGAGAGAGAAGAAGATGAAGAAGAAGAATTTGGCGATGGCGATGGCGATGGCGAATCGGCGAGGCAGATCGCGAGGTCGAGAGCGATCGAAGGAGTAGATCGAAGGTCCACCAGAGCAGATCAAAGGTCCAAATGATGTCGAAGGAGAAGCGGCAATGAAGTTCAGGTTTTCTCTCTCTCTCTCTCTCCCCCTTACGATCCCATCTTGGATTGGATCGCGTTTCTCTCTCCACAGAAACGCGATTCCTAGACGTTTCTTTCTAGGAAGCGCGGAATCGCGTTTCTTAGGGAGATTCGTCACCACTTAGGACGATTACATTCATGCGTTTCATGATGCAGGTACTTAAACCTTTTACTAGTCGCTTCCTTGTGGTCTATTTTGATGATATACTAATCTATAGCAAGACCAAAGAGGAACACATCTTCCATCTCCAACAGGTTATGAGAGTTCTTCGCCAAGAGAAACTCTATGTAAATTTGAAGAAGTGCTCCTTCATGAGTCCAAGCGTCATGTTTTTGGGCTTTGTTATCTCTTCCAAGGGTGTAGCGGCTGATCCAAACAAAAGCTATTATAGAGTGGCCGATTCCTACCACCATGCAAGAAGTTCGTAGTTTCCATGGATTGGAAACATTCTATTGGCGCTTTATTCGAAATTTCAGCACAATAATGGCACCAATTTCTAATTGCATGAAGAAGGGAGAGTTTCTTTGGACTCGTGCAGCGACTAAAGCATTCGAAGAGATAAATAAAAAAATGACAGAAGCTCCTGTTTTATGCCTTCCGGACTTCTCTAAGGTGTTTGAAGTGACTTGTGACGCCCCAAATGTGGGAATTGGGGGTATACTCAGTCAAGAAGGCCATCCAATTGCTTATTTTAGTGAGAAACTTATTGAAGCATGACAAAAGTACTCTACTTATGACAAGGAATTCTATGCTGTGATTCAAGCACTCCGTTACTGGCGTTACTATTTGATATCCAAGGAGTTTGTGTTGTATTCTGACCATGAAGCTCTCAAGTATATTAACTCCCAAAAGAAGTTGAATCATCGACATGGAAAGTGGGTCTCCTTCTTGCAAGAATACACATTCGTCATCAAACATAAAGCTGGGACAGAAAATAAGGCAGCTAATGCGCTTAGTTGTGTGATGTTAACTCTCAATTCTATGTCTATCCAAGTTGTGGGCTTTGATTCGCTCAAGAAAGACTACTCGTCTTGCAAAGATTTCAGCATAATCTACACTGATTTAGCGACCGGACAGCATGTTGAATATCCAAAATTCTTTTTACATGATGGATATCTTTTTAAGGGAACTCGTCTTTGTTTGCCTAATACATCTCTACGCGAAGAGGTGATTTGAGAATTTCATTCTGGAGGAGCAGCATGTCATTTTGGCAGAGACAAGACAATTGCAATGGTTGAAGACCGTTATTAGTGGCCAAGTCTTAAGCGGGATGTTGCTAAAGTTGTTTCTCGATGTCGTACCTGTCAACTTTCTAAAGGACAAAAGAAAAATGCTAGTGTATACACTCCATTACCAATACCACATGAGCCATGGCAAGACCTAAGCATGGACTTCATCCTAGGGTTGCCGCGAACCCTTAGGGGATATGATTCCATTTTTGTGGTAGTGGACCGCTACTAAAAAATGGCTCACTTTGTCCTTTGTTCAAAGACTTTTGATGCTTTCCATATTGCTAAAATCTTCTTCAAAGAAGTTGTCCGACTTCATGGTTTGCCAAAAACAATTGTCTCAGACCGCGATGTGAAGTTTATGAGTTATTTTTGGCGTACTTTGTGGAAGATACTGCATACAAAACTGAAATTTTCTTCTTCTTTCCATCCCCAAATTAATCGAAGTTTAGGTGACCTTCGTTGCCTTGTAGGTGATCATGTTGGTAGTTGGGATCAAATTCTTTCCATGGTGAATTCATTGATTCGATTAATCGGACCCTTCGGTCGCAGCCCCTTTGAGACTGTGACAGGTTTACTTCCTCGTAAACCAATTGATTTGGTTCCTTTACCTGTAAAGGCATGTCCTAGTGTTGAAGCTGATGCTTTTGCTAAGCATATTCATGCGATACATGATGAGGTGCAAAGAAAGATTGTACTCAACAATGAGAGTTATAAAACACATGCTGATTTGAAAAGAAAGTTTGCAGAATTTGAAGAAGGGGACATGGTTATGGTCCACATCAGATCTGAGCGATATCCTAAGGGTGCATACAAGAAACTCCATTCAAGAAGTTCTGGTCCATGCAAAGTTCTCAAGAAAATTAGTTCTAATGCCTATGTACTTGATTTGCCGGATAATGTAGGCATAAGTAATGTCTTCAACATTGAGGATCTTACATTATACCGAGGTCATGATGATGATGATCCTAATGATGGTGATGCTACTCGACTTCCACCTTCCCCACGTTTGAAGGAAGACGTTGAAGATATTATTGATCATCAACTTGTTTCCACTACAGGTGGTGGCTATCAAAAGTACCTCATCAAATGGAAGGGGCGTCCAGTGTTAGATTGTACATGGATCAATGATGAGGAATTCCAGAGCCTAGACCATGACTTATATGAACAATTCCATGCTTTTAACTCGCCAGGGTCGAGTTTTTTTCAGCTGGGGAGAGATGATGGTGGCAAGTGGCAGCAGCCTCTTAAGGTGTACAAGAGACGAGGGAGAGATGCCTCTAAGGCCCAAGCTTTGATTTGGTATGCATTGGATGATGAGCACCTCATTTGGGACCGTGGCTAGTTATGTTTTAGACTTATGAGTCATGTTTTATTATTATTATTTTAGTTTAGGGTATTTTGGTAATTTCATAATTTCTAGACATGGGTTATACGGGTTGCTCATGGGTCGTCTTGTGGGTCAAGTTATTTGATTAGATTTTATTTATGTTTCTTATTTGGTCTTAAATTAGTTTTGGAAGTCTAAACTATTATAGTAGTTTCTTTTTTTGGTTCTAATTGGTTTAGGAAGTCTCTTACTTCTATATAAAGCCATGTAATGCTTTTAATTATATAGACTTGATATTTTAGAGAATTTAGAGCTTTTAAAGCTTCTATATGGATTGTGTGGTGCAATCAAACCCTATGTGTGATGCCTAAGGAGTTCTAGGAGTGATTCCTAGACTTATCTTCTTCTCCTTTTCCTCTTTTATTTTCTGCACTTTAAACAGCCTAAACACTGTTCACGGGTACTTTCATCGCCTGCAAGCTCTTACAAGGTCTTTCCGCATTGTTCTCCGAGATCTCGCAATGAATGGGAAGAAGATAATTGGATGAAGTTGATTCGGGGACTAGCAAGGGACCCCAATGTCATGCAGTAGAGACTGATCATGCAGGTTTGCCTGTTGAAACGAGGGCAAACGAACGATTTGAAGCTGATGTAGAGAACATCTCAAATAATGCAAGATGTCCTGAGAATATCTCGTGCCGTGATCAGGAAGTTGAAGGATCTGTTAGATGCAGCCCACCCGCTGGGCCTTCATCTCCTTCGAGTGTTTCATTAATTGCAGGGGAGGAGAAGTAGCTTAACACGGAGCAACCTAGTGGACCGTTTGTTGGCTGTCATCATAGTCCTTTGAAAGAACTTGATGATCTTGAAAATGATGCAGGATTGACTAATCAAGTTCATGATTTTCGTGGGACCATGAAAGTCGGCCCCGTGTGGTCTTTAACAGCCAAAGAAGAAGAAGGCGTTGCAGAAGCGGGGAAAGGGGTTGGTTCTTCCTTGAAGTTCTTGCAAAATGGAGGCTTGGAGGAGCTTGAGGTCTTGTCAGATAACTCCTTTCACCTTAACATGTGCACACCATTTATTTATTTATATTTTCTGTTCCTGATTTTCTATACTTTAATACGTGCCTGTAAATTCCTTGATGAGTTCATACTGCTTTGGTTTCTGTTTAATTGTGTGCCTGATGATTTTGGATGCATTCATTAACCTCAAATTCCAGGTTACACAAAAAAAAGAGGGTAAATTACACTGATCTCCTTTGAGATTTGGAGAAAATGCTGTTAGTCCTACAATCTTGACATCATTACACAAACCTTCCCTTTGGTGACGGCAAGACTAACAGAACTATCAAATTTGTGAGATTACACTTAACCAATTTGTGAGATTACACTCCCTCTCGTCCGTCTAACTTCCCCTCCACTTCCTCTCTTTTTCTCTAAATCTACCATTAAGAGAGATCGGTGTTATTATGTAAAAAATGTGGGGCTAATTGTATTTTTTCCAAATATCAATTGAGGTTAGTGTAAATTTTACCCCCTTACACACCCCTGCAAAAAGAACAAAAGAAAAAATAAAAAAATTCAGGTATTAATCTACGAAATTTGAACAGTTCTTTTGACCCCTCAACCCCCCTTGCAGTTGATCAATGAACTACTTTACACGACGTAGTTTTCAGTACATATCTGTGTTGCATATGTTGTGTCATCTAGATATAATTTTGTAGGCTTTTTTAATCTCAGTATTCTTCTTCAGGGAATAACAAATCTCACCTGTTACCAAATCTGGTAGCTAATTGTTAGCTAAACATATTGAGTTTGTTCATGTCTGACACATGTCTCTCCTTTTCTACCTGAATAAAGCCTATCAAGCTCACTGCACCCATCTCCAATGTAGCATCCACTTCTACATCGGTGGCTCCTTTGAAGCCACTTATCAGGTGATTTATCTGTCAATTAAGTTACAATTGAACCATCTGAGATGGTTGACTTTTCTTATTGCAAAATATCTTATAGTTACATGATTCTGTTTAATTTAAACTGGTTGGTTGTTTTTTTTGCTTAATTATCTGCTGGTTGAACTACACTTCTTTGACGAAAGCAACTGGGCAATAGCGTATGATACAATGTGGCTTACATTGGGCAGGGCTGGAATAAAGCTCCTTAATCATCCTACGTGGCGGAATGAGGATCCTTCCCAGACTCGGCAGGTATAATCGCACATTTTGTATGAATGAGGATCATTCATACAAGGTATATATGCATGTATGCCTTTATCATCAGAATAGGGATGTTTCTTGATCAAGTGATGGAATGAGGATCCTTCTGAGTTAGCAATCTTGATCATTGAACTGGAATCTTCTTAATCACCTACACCAACCTCCTCTTTAACCATGTAACCCTATGCAAGGAAACCGAGTGCAAGCCATGCACAGTTTCGTAACTTGTATCATTACTGATACTCAAACACTTGTATTTTTGAGTTGCTTGCAATTAATCAATTCAAGTCACCACGGCGAGTTCTATAGTTTCTTCATATTTAGATTTTGGTAGGTTAGTTTCTGGGCAATGGAATTCTTTCAGCATGCTTATTTTAAGAGGTTCTAGTTTGGTTAAATTTTCTTAGTACAGACTAATGTTGTGTTATCAATCTTCATCATATATATTACACTCTTGGAATGGTTTGGCTTTTGCCAAGACAATTATTGATCTGTGATGCTCTCTGCCCAGTGAAGTGAAAGAAATTGGTGGTGAACTTATGAGTTTCCATGTTCTCTTTTCACTAGTGTTTTTTGGGGTTCAGTTTTGGCCTTTTTATTGTCAAATGAGGTTCTAATGGTTTAGCGAAGATGGTTTGGATGGCCTGCATTCAGCTATCCGTACCAAAGATAAAGTATGTTTTTATTTGCGTAAATTACACAGACCTCCCTTGAAGTTGGGAGAAAATTTAGCTAGCCGCATGGTTTTTGCATAATATGTTGGATTCTCTTCATGTTTTATTTTGCATAATGTTTAGCTCATTTTCATCAATAACTTATTAGTTACATAGATGGAAAAATAATAGAGTGCTGTTATTAGCACCTATTTTTCTTCTTCGAACCTCCATCTTTTTTATTTTTTTTAAATTCTAATTTTGTCCAACTGTGAAGTTCCATTTTTAATCTCATCTGTAACCTTCTAACTCTAGCCATTCCCATGATCTCCGGCCGTCGCCGTCACCGTCACCGTCACCTACCCTCCTTGTCACTGTTTGCCATGGCCAAAACCCTAGCCTACTGTAGTAGAAGTAATTGAATCAGAGAAACCAAAGCCAATTGACCCCTGAAAAGTCCTTGAATTGTTGATTTTGTTCAGGGAGGAGAGCAGTAGAGTTCCAAGAGAGAGGCTCTTAAGTTCACCTATCCACCCCTCCCGCTTCCTCCAACCGCGACCAATGTGGAAGAGCCACCACCAGTCCAAAAGATTCCGGCGGTAATAGTTGAATCCACTTCTGATACTGCACCACAACCTCTAGATACTGAAACCTACATCTCAGAAGAATCGGGGATTGTCGAAGAAATTGCACCAAAATCCGAAGAAAAGTCACCTGAATCAGTGGTTGTAGAGAGAGATTGTGGAGATTGCGAATATTTAGATTACTGATTCCCCACTCGAGGAGGTTTTGATTTGGGTTGTGCTGTTGTTCAAGAACAATAGAACCCGATGTGATTCTACTAGAATTCTTATGATCCAGAGATTTCAAGGTGAAAGACGCAATTGCAATGCTTAGGAACACAGTCCTTTGGAGGAAAGAGTTCAATATTGATGCCCTAATCGGTGAGGACCTTGGCGAAGATCTCGAAAAGGTTGTGTTCATGCACTGTTTCGACAAGGAGACCTTGTGTGTTACAATGTGCATGGTGAGCTAGTTGACCTACCTATTTATTTAAGGGAAAATTGGTCTAAGGTCCCTATCTAACTTTTAATATGAGGAGAGATCCACAATAATATTTTTTGGTGTTTAAGGTCCCTCAATGTTAGTTTAGTTTATAAAATAACTATTTTACCCTTTTGTATATTATACGTGGTTTTCAATTTCCAGCCCAATAGGGGAACTTTCCGTCAGGATCTGGACTGGGGTGCTGATTTTGCGGCACTCCTGTGGCTTGGCCTCGAGGAGGATGGAGGGCTATGTTGTTATACACTCGGATCGTTCTCGGAAAATTGCTGAATCAATTGCTCAAGCTCGGCCGGCAAATGTCCGAGGTTAGCCGGAAGCTGAAACCCTTGCTCTGTCGACCCGCATCTTCTCCGGCCACCTTGGAGCTGGGTTTGGTGTTCTCTATGCCCGTGTGTGCCGCCTCCTCTCTTCCCCCCGTTTGTGATGTGTCCTAGATCCTGTATCAAACCCCCCCGTGTGTCATGTGTGCATGTGTGTGCATGTGGGTGTTGTGGTGTGTGTCAAGTCTGCCTCTGTGTGTGTTGTATGCATCTTGGGTGTGAAGGTCTAAAGAGAGAGGAGCTGGTTTTTTCTTCACTTCATCGCCTTCAATCTCTCCCTACCAACCAATCTGCCTGTGTTTGTATTGAGTGTGTGATAGCCTGGACCACAGAAAGAACCTGAGATAAATGGGTCTTATACTTTCTTTTTGGTTCTTAGTAACACTTCCAATCTGAAATCAGAGAAATTCTCTGGAAATATTTGTTTGGAATTTTTCTCTGGGTTGTGGAATTCTCTGGAAATATTTGTTTGGAATTTTTCTCTGGGTTGTGGAATCCAGAGAAATTCTCTGGGTGAGAGAAATTCTCTGGGTGAAATATAGTAGTTAAGTGAGCTGGGAGTTTGGTGAGGCAATTTTATGTTGGATTTTCTCCATGCTCATTCCCTCTGCATATTCCAAAGTTACTTGGGTTTGAGCGGAAAATTTAGGATTTTAATTTTGTGTTTTGGTTCCAAAGAAATTTATGAAATTTTTAGTTTTGTCTGGCTCAACCTCTGTTTATTTTAGAAATCAAAATGGTTTTAACTTCTATCTGCTCAGATTGTCTTGTGTTAATTCATATAGTTTATAATTCCATGACTGTAAAGTTAGCTGTTGGTGGTGGAATGTAAATGTTGTGTGAAGGATAGTTTAATTTTGTTTTTTGGTCCCTGATATTATGATTTTATAGTGTAAAGGACATCAAATATTTTCATGATGTCTAAGGTCCCTCAATATCAATCCAGAGAAATTTCAGTCCCAGAGAAATTCTTTCCAGAGAAAATTGAACTTCTCTCCAAAGAAATTCTCTGGATTCAAACCAGAGAAATTCTCTCACTGCACAAATTTCTCTGGGCCTTTTCTAATTTTTGCATGCCATTTACACTGCACAATTAGTAATTAGTATTTCTGGATCTTGTGGAATGACCCCAATTTGGTCCAGAGAAATTTCTCTGGGCCAGAATTTCTCTGACCAATTTTCTCTGCACCGAAATTTCTCTGGACCGAAATTTCTCTGGACCAAATTTCTCTGGACTGAAATTTCTCTGGACTGAAATTTCTCTGATCTGTGAAGGGTATTTTGGTCCAAAAAAAAATGAAAAACACGCCTGTCATTAGTGAGGGACCTGAGACATCATTCCTATTTTTGGTGTCCTTTATGCTGTAAATTACTCTTATTAGGGAGCTGAAAAAAAATTCCCCTTTATTTAATTTTTAATTAGTAAATATATTTTTAAAAAAAATTATAACAAAAATAAGAAATATGTATATATTTGTTTGGTATATTTATTAACAATTTCAAAATTAATTAAGAAATTATGTACTTATTCTTAAAAAGATAAATTACATTGGTAATCTTTTTATTTTAACTCGTGTTATTTTTGTCCTTGTAATTTTAATTTGTTCAATTTTGATCTTAAATTTATAATTTTGTCTTAATTTGATCCAATTGTTATAATTGCTAGTGTTTTTTTAATTGAAAATATACATTAGTATCTGTTATACTTTTATAGACAAAATTATAAACTTGTTCAACTCAATAAATTAATCTCAACCAACTCAATAACTATTTTCTTTCAAAAATCTTAATCGTCATTATTAATTGGATTAAATTAATACAAAATTTTAAATTAGGTGTAAAAATCAAATTAATTGAAATTACAGAGATCAAATTGACACGAAAGCAAATGCGGGGACTATTGATATAATTTATCTTTTTTAAAATATGTCTAATATTGATATATGTATATATTTGAAAAACTATTTAAGACCAGATCAGGCTAGAACTTAAATAAAAAATTAATGTCTTATTAAAAATATTTAATAATTATAAATTCAAATTTGATCAATTTTTCATTTAAATTTTTTCATAGAATTAGGTTGTTTGATAATTTTAATTTATAGTTCTAATTTTTTTTTGTATTTTTTTAAAAAATATTTTAATATTATGTATAATTATAATTTCTTTTGAAATTTCCTTTTCAATCTCAAATTAGTTATAACTTGAATTTGGTTAAAATTTATTTTTTGACTTCTTATCTACAAAAACTAACAATAAACATAAATTAATCTTTTGAACACTGTAAAAAGGAAAATAAAGAAATATATTATCAATAATAATAATACCAAAACATATTTTTATTTATCATTTGATGTCTCACCACTGCATTGATAATAGACATTAATCATAATTCATTACGATAATACAATAATAATATATCAAATGATAAGTAATATATGATCACAATAATTTTTGATAGTTATACAAAGGAACCCAAAATTATATATAAAAAACAATATATGATCCATATTCATTCTTTATATGGTAAAATTCACACTTAATCTCAACCACACATTAGTTTTCTAAATCAATTCATCACCGAAACTATCTATTATTTTTTTAATATTCACATTTTCAAAATCCACCCTAACAATGCTTTAGCTGAACTCATCATCACCCTTGTTGTTACTATGCTCGCTACCTCCACTAATCATTATGCAACTCCGGTCTAATTTTTTATCTTTGTAAATCTAAAAGGACAATGTTGTGGAAATAAAAAAAATACAGTTAGAGTTTTAAAGAGTTAAAAATGGAAAATAAAAAAATCTGTGATTTTAGGTTTTCTTATTCCATATATGGGTGTTACATTTTTTTTTTAAAACCATAAATTATGGAATAGTGTTCATTATTTAAAATTTTATTTATTAATGGGCAAGTCAATTAAATGTTTTTAATTTTTTACAAATAAAAATTTGAAAATTTTGTTTAAGAAATTTAAAAAATGGCCAAATCATAAAGAACAATATAAGATGCCTTATTCTATAAAATTAAAAAAAAAAAACTCATAACTATATTATTAATTTACATATATCAAAAGATATAATAACAACAATATAAAAAATACACAAACATCCACAAAAAAAAAAAAAAAAAAAAAATTCAAATCAACTCCCAAAACAAAGATAGTTAACAGATATATATATTTATTATGAATTTAGTTGGGAAAAAAAATACATTGGAAAAAAAAAGGTTATATAGAGAAAAAAAAAAATACTCACACGAAAATAAAAATTTACAAAAAAAAAAAAAAATCACAAACAAACAAATTAGAAATAAGTTTGGACTATTGACAAATAGAGAGAATAACCATGGCATCATTACATTTGGAGAGGAGCTGGCCGGACTCGAAAAAAGATCAAATATTGAGTATTTTAAAAAGGGAATTGTATTAAGTTTTTAATTTGATTGAGTTTGTAAAATTTTAAATTTATATTATTTTCGAAAAAGGTGAGAGTAGGATGAAGGGGGCATACCATATTATTTTAAATTTTGAAATTCAAAATCATAGATAATTAGTGTCTTTATTTATTTTTTATTTGAATTGTTTTGATCAATATTATTTTTGGAAAGAATGGGGGTGACTTATCATATTGTTTTGAATTTTTAAAATTCAAAATTGTAGATAATTAGAACTTTTTTTGTTTTTGGGTTTTTTACTTAAGGAACTAACCAATGGATTTTTTTTTATTATTATTTCTTTAAAAATGAACAAATTAACAAAATTAGTTTGGGAGTTTGGAACTTCTACAATCATTGTTCTTAAAAAGACCATTTCCCTTATATATATATATATAGATTTCTAACAATTTAAATTAAAAAGTTAGAAGGTCAATTTTTATTCAAAAATAAATATTTATTATTTTTACTCATTATGAGATTTTTTTTTTTTTTTTTTCCCCTTATAATAGACTCTTTTTGTATTGATTATTAAGCTTATAAATATATATTGCTAGAATATAATCTCCAACCGAATTGACACAATATATATATATATATATGTATATCATGATAGAAGATCATCAAAGAAGGGGCATTGAAGATTTTTAAAGGTAAATTGACAGGTTGATGCACTCAACTCAACCCTTGAATCAATAATAGACCTAACTGGTTAGGTTAATAAAGGCAAAGGTAAATTGACAGCAGCAAAGAACAAATAACAAAAATGGAGGAATACAAAAATAAAATATGAAAAATAAATTATAAGAGATTTCATTTCTGGTTTACTGGTTAGGTTAATATATAACAGCAAGAAAAATAAATTATACAGAAAAATATGAGTAAATTTTTAAATGAAAATAAAAAAATAAAAACTTTCAACAAACCATCATTTCTAATGTCCCCAACGTGTGTTGACACATGCACGCAAACTTGCGAATCAATCACCCTTGAAGTTTGTTGTGTTGTGGTATTGGCATTTGTTTAGTTATATAATTTTTAGCTTCTCAACTTATTTTCAGTTGTAATTGAAATCCTCCTCTTAATCTTAGGACAAGCCTGAGCAACCAATTGGAAGCCGTCTTCCCGATGCTGCAAAGGGTTAGTGTTGTTAATTATGTCTTAGTCACACTATATATAGGGGCCGTTTGGTGCAATTGTTAAAACAGATTATAACTTATAACTTAACATGCTATAAATTATAACTTTAATTAGAAACTGTTCACATGTTTGGTATAATTGTTAAATTATAGATTTAAGTTGCTGAGTATTGTTTGTTTAATAAGTTATGAAGTTGCTTTTTATTGAATAAATATCTTTTTTACCCCTATTAACTGTAAGGTGAATTTATCTTTGCTTTTTGTAATTAATTACTAGAATAAAATTTATCTTTACTTTTGTTGACATCGGTGGGCCTATAGAGGCTTTTGGCCTGTCACTTAGAGCCCAATTCACGGTTCAAGCACTAAAGACCAACACCATTGAAAATCCAACGTTACACCAGGAACCAATGACATCTAAACACTTGTCAAGAGGAGAATCAGCCACGTAAGCAGACAAAGATCTTGTAAAGTTATTGCACCACACATCAACCATTAATGAGGCTTCTATAGCATTAAATGTGATAACCCCTTCATGTCGGAACAGGCAGCCTCACCATGAACAAGGTAAGCTAGAGCATAGACTTTCGGCCAACATGACAGGTCGGAGTGGACAAGGAAATGATGAACAAAAGATATAAGGAGGTTTCCAAGACAAACAAAAGGTTAAGTTCTCTGTTCTTATTCTCTCCCTACGCATCATCAATCTCTCTCTCTTCTAACTTGGTCATCGAAGGGTCCGTTGGGGGACTCCCGTTCCTCGTTGGACACTTTTGCAGGTACTCCGGTGAGCTTAGTGGTTGGGGAACGGTGTAGGAAGCGTGGGTTAGCCCGACTTGCCCTCTAAGGATCAGCAATATCATTAGTTGGCGTCGTCTGTGGGAACTTCACTCCGAGTAATAATTGTGCTCATTGCTGTCGGAGACCCGTTCCCGATAATTCCTCTTCATCGACCATCAAGGTGGATGGCCACAACGAGATCCATGGCTTCTCAACATAATGTTGTCGACCCCCAAGCCAACCCTCCAAAGGCAAACAACCCATCTCAATACTTCACAGAACTCACCAACAACATCAACCGCTTGGCCGAGCAAAACCAAGCCTTGATCAACGCCTTGCTCCAGTGAAACCTCCCTATACCTCCTCTACCATCACAAGATATCCCTCCCAATCGAGAACGAACCCCGAGCCATCCTTTCCAACAAACCCACCACTCAAACTTAGAGAGTCTGCAAACCCCACCTTAAGACATGAACCCATCACCTCGAGGTTTACATCCATCAGTTCAAGCACCTGTTCTTGAAGAAGAGGCTAGTAGTGTCCAACGCCCACTGTACTCTGGAGGTGACAATGTTCCTATTTGGGATGCAGAACTCCGAGTCATGAAACTCTAGCTTCAAGGAGTCATGTAGAATATACAGAATGAACCCTCCGTAACAGCCAACTCCCCGTTTGTCGCCTCAATCAGGGACAAACCCCTACCCCCAAGTTCAAAATGCCCTCGATCGACTCATTCGCCAGCACAACGGATCTGGTTGACCATTTGGAGACCTACAGGACCCTCATGATCCTCCATGTTTTTCTTGACGAGATCATGTGTTAGGCTTTCCCCGTGACGCTTAAAGAGTTGGCTCAACTGTGGTGTAGTCAGCTGCCACCGGACTCTGTCTCTACTTTTCAACACCTAAGTGAGTCCTTCTTGAGCCATTTCATTAGTGCCCAATGCCAATGGAGCCTGGTAACTCAACTACTTAATATCTGTCAGATGGAAGGGGAATCACTATGTAGCTTTGTCACCCGTTTCAATACCGAGGTCCTAGTGGCAGAAAACAACGACAAGGTCATCCTCATAGCCTTCATGTCCGGTTTACGAGCATCCGATTTCGTTTTCTCCCTTTCTAAAAACCCTCCAACTACCCTGGCCACCCTTTTCTCCAAAGCCCAAAAATATATGAACGTCGAAGACTCTTTGGCAGCCTGCCAAGATACTACAACTAAAAATCCAACCCCTAGAGAGAAAAGAAAGGAATCCGAAACCAAACCCTCCTAATATACACAGTAAACCCCTCAGTATACCGACCGACTTGCTTGAGCCGACCGACCGGCACCTGCCCGACTGCCTGGTCGGTTCAAGCAATACACCCCATTGAATTCCCCCATGAAACAATTCTTGAACCAGATCCAACAAGATTACAACCTGAAAATGGCCCTAACCATCATGGTCTTCCTCCAACTGACGAGATCAATCCAAGTACTGCGTTTCCATCAGGACTACGACCACAACACTGAGGAATGTGTTAACCTTAATGACTAGGTAGAGGATTTGATATGCCAGAGGCGCCTCAGTCGATTCACGGCAGCCCGTCTCCAACAGTGACTAAGGACCGACTGGCCAGAAGACCACCGCTGACATACCCCCTCCGACAACCTACACAACCCAAGCAAGACAATGATCGGCCCCTATCACAACCTCGAGCACAAGGCAATCTTGCTCCTTCGGTCAGAGAGATCAAAGTCATTGCTCGGGGGCTCGCATATAGAGGTCCATCTTGTTTGGCCTAGCGAGCTGAACTAAGAAAAATCAGACAGGGCTTCGATAAAGAAATCGTGACATTGGATTGCCCTTTCAAACACCCCAAGTAGTGGACTGAACACATCACCTTTACGGAGGCCGACTGCACAGGCATCCGTTACCCCCACGACGACCCCCTGGTCATCTCTGTTCTCTTATCCACTTAGAAAGTCAGACGGGTGCTTGTTGACAACGGCATCTCTTTAGACATCATCTTCCTGAACGCCTATTGCCAACTCAAGGTTAGAGAAGAAAAATTGTCCCCTCTCCAGACCCCGCTAGTTGGCTTCACGGGGGATCGGGTGACCTCCACAGGCTTCATCAATCTTCCCATCACCATTGGAGAGCATCCACGACAGACCACCAAGCTACTCACTTTCCTTGTCGTCGACTGTCCTTCTGCTTATAACATAATCCTCGGACGCACAACTCTTAACTCTTTCCAAGCTGTCACCTCCAGATACAATCTAGCCATGAAATTCCCCACCGACCTCGGGGTTAGCACTGTGAAGGGCGAGCAGACAATGGCCAGAGAATGCTACGTCGCCTCACTAAAAGAGGTCAAGCTGAAGAAGGCTATGATTATTGAAGGACTCGACGTCAGAGACGAAGAAGAGTTAGTCAGAGGGGAACCAGTGGAGGAACTTGTTGAAATCCTTATCGATCCTACCAACTCAGCCAAAACAGCCAGGATTGGCAGCCAACTATCCTCTCAGGCCAAGGCCGATTTCACAGCTCTCTTAGCCGAGCACAACAATGTGTTTGCTTTGACCCATTCAGACATGTCGGGCATTGATCCCTCTTTCATCACTCATTGTCTCAGTATCGAGCCCCACTTCCGACTTTCCGCCAGAGGCAGCGTATCTTTTGCCTGGAACGCAATGCCCTCATAGCCTCTGAGGTAGACAAACTATTAAAGACGCAGTTCATAAAAAACGAGGACTACCCCAGGTGGCTGTCCAATGTAGTCTTGGGCCGCAAAAATAATGGTAAATGGTGACTCTACGTCGACTATTCCGACTTTAATTGGGCTTGCCCCAAAGATAGTTATCCTCTCCACCGAATAGATCTGCTAGTCGATGCAACTATCGGACATCAGATGCTTAGTTTCATGGATGTCTTCTCCGGCTACAATTAAATTTTAATGTACCCGACCGACCAGGAACACATCTCCTTTATCATAGACAGAGGAACTTATCACTATCGTGTTATGCCGTTCGGCTTGAAAAATGATGGAGCAACTTACCAACGTCTGGTTAATGCCATCTTTCAACACCAGATAGGCCGGAATATGGAAGTCTATGTCGATGACATGCTAGTCAAGAGTAAAGTCTCCTCTGATCATTTGGCAGACCTGCGAAAAACCTTCAAAACCTTACGCATATATCAGATGAAGCTGAATCCGGAGAAGTGTGCCTTCGACGTAGGATCTGGGAAGTTCTTGGGCTTCACGGTCAGCCAATGGGGTATCGAGGCTAACCCTAAAAAGATCAAGGCCCTGATAGAAATGTGGTCTCCTAGAACGGTCAAAGAGGTTCAACGGCTCACGAGCAGAGCTGCCGCCCTCAACTGTTTTATTTCTCGGGCAATAGACAAATGTTTTCAATTTTTTAAAGTCCTTCGACAGGCGTTTGAGTGGAGCACCGACTCTGAGGAGGCCTTTCAACAACTGAAGCAGTGCATGGCCAACCCCCCTCCTCTCTCAAGCGCTCCCAGGCAAAACCCTCTTCCTTTATTTAGCTGTATCAAACACTGCAGTCAGTGCTGCCCTCATCAAGAAAAACAGCTCAGTATAATGTCCAGTCTACTATATTAGCCGCGTTCTCAGGGGGGCAAAACAGAACTATCCTCTACTAGAAAAAATGGCCCTTGCCTTGGTCATAGCCTCCAGGCACCTCCGACTTTATTTCCAATCTCACTCCATAGTGGTTCTCACTAACCAGCCTCTGAAAAAGGTTATGCAACAACTAGAGTTTTCAGGCAGACTTATGCAATGGTTCGTCGAGCTCAGTCAGTTTAAAATCTCTTACCGACCTTGAACAGCGATCAAAGGACAGGCCGTCGCCGATTTTATCTTGGAATTCACCTATCTCACTCCGAACGTACCCTATCCGCCAACGCAATTCAACACTGAGGCAGAAGACCCCAATTCCTAGACCCTTAGTGTTGATGGGTTATCCTGCAAAGAAGGCAGTGGGGTCGGTCTCATCCTCAACGCCCCAGAGGGTCGGTATTTCAAGTGTGCCCTCCGTTTCCTATTTGACGCGAGCAATAATGAAGTCGAATATGAGGCCTTGATAGCAGGTCTTCAACTGGCCAAAGACATTGGCGTAAGTCATATCCAAGTATTCAGTGATTTTCAATTGATTGTCCAGCACATTACTGGGGAATTTGACGCAAAGGAAGATACAATGCGGGCATACAGGGACATTGCCCTCCCTCTTGTTCGCCTTTTCAATACTTTCCAGATCAACACATCTCTAGGTCAAAAAACTCCAAGGCGGACGAAATGGCCCAATTAGCCTTGGCTGACCAGTCAGACCTCAGCCATGGTATCCACATTGAATACCTGACCTATCCGGCTACTTCGCCAAACCAACAGGAGGTTCACTTCCTCCAAAACGAACCTATCCCGGGCTGCAGACATCCTTCCGTTCTTAACACAAGGGGAGTTGCCAGACGATAAACAGCAGGCCGCCAAAGTCAGAGCCCGGTCGTTTAATTACATCCTCATCAACGGCCTACTGTACAAACGAGGATTCTCGCATCTATACCTCAGGCGTCTCATTCCTGATCAAGCGACCTATGTGATGAGAGAAGTCCACGAGGGCATTTGCGGTAACCATTCAGGTGGAAGATCTTTGGCTCATAAAATCGAGGCTTTTCCCAAAATAAGCCTTTTTAGCATTGGATTTCCCAAACTAGGCCAACTTCTGACGGAATTCCAAAACTAAGCTAAAGCGCTATTTCTATTCGCGCTTTTACTGTTAGGAGCTTAAAATTAGATGAACAGGAAAATCGCTATTACAAATAGCGATTTTGATTAAGAATTCGCTATTACAAATAGCGCTTACAGCGTGAAATTTTTTCCAGAAGAAAACGCTGTTGCTAACAGCGCTTTTAGAACAAAACTTTGTTGCCACAAAAACGCTATTGCTAATAGCGATTTTAACGCAAAAAAATTTTCCCAGGAAAACGCTATTGCTAATAGCGATTTTATCAGAAACATGTTTTGGAAGAAAACGCTATTTGTAATAGCGAGTTCATTTAAATGAAAACGCTTTTTGAATCAGCGTTTTTAACAGGCTTATATACGAAGCCCCCTCCCCCCTTCTCATTTGCATACGTTTCAGACTTAGGTTTTTCGGCTCTCGCCTCACTCTCCATCTCTCAGCCTCTCCATCATCACTCACTCTCCATCTCTCACTCTCCTCCATCTCAGACTCACTCGATCAGCTCGGTCTGTGCTCTCTCTGCTCTCTGCTCTCGGCTCTCGGTCTCTGCTTCACTCTCTGTCTGTGCTCTCTCTCTCCGTGGTATGATATAAACCCTAATTTTATGTATTGAGTTTTTGTGTTTGTGAAAATGTGACATTAAATGTGTGGAATTTTGAAATGTGTGGAATTTCATAAACCCTAATTTTTGTGTTTTTATGTATTTAGTACTTAGGGTTTTACATGTGAATTATTAAATGTGTGGAATTTTGAAATTAGGGTTTATGAAATTAGGGTTATGAAATGTGTGGAATTGTGGTTATGAAATTAGGGTTTGGAATTTTTTGAAATCAGAAATTTGAATTTGTGAAATTTTTTTTGCTTTTGAATTTTTGGATGTTGCTTGTGAATTGAATATGGTTATGATTGTTTATGCTTTATCAGTGTGGTTTTGGTTATGAAATTAGGGTTCGATATTAGATTGTTCACATTATTAGGATTGTTCAAATTAGGATGACTTTTTAGGGTTTGATTGTTCACGTATATAAATTAGGATCACATTATCAGATTGTGAATCATAAATCAGGTTTGGAATTTTTTTAATTTTTTAAAATTTTCAAATAAATCATAAATATGAGAATTGAGAATTGAAATTTGGAATGATGAAATTCGTAATTCATATAATGTCATATTATGAAATTCATATAATTGAGAATTGAGAATTGAGAATTTAGAATTGAGAATTGAAATTACGAAATGTTTATATTTTGAAATTTGAAATAAGAAATTGGGATTTTGAAATTATGCTTGTGAATCAAAATGTCTATATTTTGAATATTGAATAAGCCAACGTACATTTGTTGAATTGGAAATTATTTTTTTTTTTTTTGCTTGTTAAGAGGAATTAAAAGGAAATTAGGGTTCGAAATTAGGATTTTAAAAGTAATTTTTTTTAATTAAGAATTGCGATTAAAAAATCCAAAATTCATATAATTGATAATTGTTAATGTGATATTATGAAATTCATGTAATTGAGAATTGTTGAATTCAAATTATGAAATGTCTATATTTTGAAATTTGAAATCAGAAAATGGAATTTTGAAATTATGCTTGTGAGTTTTTTTTTTTTTGCTTGTTAAGAGGAATTAAAAGGAAATTAGGGTTTTAAAAGTAATTTTTTGTAATTAAGAATTGCGATTAAAAAATCCGAAATTCATACAATTGATAATTGTTAATGTGATATTATGAAATTCATGTAATTGAGAATTGTTGATTTGAAATTATGAAATGTCTATATTTTGAAATTTGAAATCAGAAAATGGAATTTGGAAATGATGCTTGTGAGTTTTTTTTTTTTTTTTTGCTTGTTAAGAGGAATGAAAAGGAAATTAGGGTTTCAAATTATGGTTTTAAAAGTAATCTTGTTTAATTAAGAATAAAATTAGAAAAAATTGAAATTCATATAATTCTTAATTGTTAATGTCATATTACGAAATTCATGTAATTGAGAATTGTTGATTTGAAATTATGAAATGTCTATATTTTGAAATTTGAAATCAGAAAATGAAATTTTGAAATGATGCTTGTGAGTTTTATTTTTTTTTGCTTGTTAAGAGGAATGAAAAGGAAAATAGGGTCACAAAATATGGTTTTAAAAGTAAACTTGTTAAACTAAAAATAAAATTACAAAAAATTGAAATTCATATAATTCGTAATTGTTAATGTCATATTACGAAATTCATGTAATTGAGAATTGTTGATTTGAAATTATGAAATGTCTATATTTTGAAATTTGAAATCGTAAAATGAAAAATAAAAAATAAATGTTGTTTTTTTTTTTTTTTTTTTTTTTGTTAAGAGGAAGAAAAAAAAAATTAGGGTTTCAAATTATGATTTTAAAAGGAATTGCAATAATTTTTTTTTTTTTTTTTTTTTTTTAAGAGGAATGAAAAGGAAATTAGGGTTTCAAATTATGATTTTAAAAGTAATCTTGTTTAATTAAGAGTAAAATTAGAAAAAAATTGAAATTCATATAATTCGTAATTGTTAATATCATATTACGAAATTCTTGTGATTGAGAATTGTTGAATTCGAATTATGAAATGTCTATATTTTGAAATTTGAAATCAGAAATTGAAATTTGGAAATTATGCTTGTGAATGAAAATGTCTATATTTTTTGAATCAAATTATGGTTCAGAAATTGTTAATGTCTAATTTCTACAAAATATAATTATTAAACAAAAAAATATTTAATTTTGAATGTATTTGATTAAAAAAATATTTAATTTTCTCTCCATGAAAAGATCATGTTCTCTCAAGTAAAAGATCATGTTCTCTGAAATATTTAATTTGGACTCTATTTTATTCAAAAGAAAAATTTTTATTGGTTTCTCAAAATATTTAATTTTGACTCTATTTTATTCAGAAGAAATATTTTTATTGGTTTCTCAAAATATTTAAATTTGACTCTATTTGATTTAAATAAAAAAAATTTGGTTTAATTTCGTTTGGTTTATTTCACTATATTTGGGATCAGGCACTGAAAATATGATTAAAAAATTTAATGAGCTGAATTTGTAATACATATAATAGCATTGTAGTACAAATTTAAAATTCCTCAAAAAACTGAACTAAATTTGAAAAAGTTTTTGAAATGGGTATTGAACGAACTGACTTATTGTCTTTTCCACTTTGTGATTGTCCACTACCATTGAAAAGGAAAATGTAAACATTATGTTTTAATAATTTTTATTTATATTTGTATAATTAGAAGTCATTATTAGACTAGTTACAATATATGCATGAAAAGAGTCTTAAATTATTTTAATTAATAGTCCATCGCAATTTAAATGCGTCTGAAGGAAAAAAAAACTTGGCACTTTGATGGGTAAGCCTGTGTTTTGTAATACCAAATAATTGGTACGGATGGCCCGATAGATTCACATGGATAACTATCCAAAATGTAGTCCATACATTTAACCACCAACTTCAATTTAATTATCTCTAATTTTTTGCCATTATAAATTATGTCTGTAATTATTTTTTTGTTTTTGTATGTGTAAGGAAAAAAAGGAGTAAATAAATTAAAATTTTTTCTTACTTTTCAGAACGATCAAAAATGATCCAAAATGAGCTTTTTGTTTTAATTGTATAGGAAAGCCTGCATGACCTCTACAAAATGGACGAGGGTTACTAGTTCACATAGGAAATAACTTCGTCATTAAGGTCGGTAATGACACATGTTTGAGCAAATCAAATTAACTTATATTTTCCATAAATCTGAACAATTACATCACCAGGTTGAACAAGTTGAGACACAAATATATAGTTGACAAAATACAAATTGAATTACTGTTTCACCTCTACAGTTCCTTCAACCCTGGAAAATATAAATTGACAAAAAATTAGAGGGTTACTTTTATTTGTGACTTCAGCAAATTTTAATATTTTTTGTAATGTTTATTTTACAAGTAGAATTCGATATATGTATATTGTTGATATTTTAATATTTATTGTTTCATTGAAGCAAGTATATGGCAACTGTTCCAATTATCTTTTACTGGGGGGGAAACATAATTCGGGACCCCGATGAAGGTGTGTCATATGATGCTGAACCGAAAGGGATATATAGAGTGCAACTTGGCACCACACTTGGCAATTTGGAAGAGATGTTTATGTTGAAGGTTGCAACTTACGGGGAAACAGTCCGATTGATCTTCAATGTAGATATCCTTATCGCCAGTGGCAAGCAACCAGCAAATACAAAATATTACCGATAAATGACGATGAGGCGTTGAACACCGTTTTAAGTATCGGTGGAAATTTCGAACCACCAAATTGTTTGGAAGTGTACATTCAGAAAGAGGTTATGAGAATCTTCGAATATAACAGATGGATTCACATCCGTTCACTACATTCCTGACACATGGGACTGACACATCAACATTTCAGTCTCCTATGTATGAGTCAAATGAATGTTATGCAGCTGGCTACACACAACAGACATTTCATGCCCATGGTGGAGGATCAAGGTCACGTGGTGGATCTGATGAATTTCACAATAACACCCAAGATGTGTCCACCTATAGCCATCATACGACTCAGTTGAAGTTGTTGGTAATATGGTCAAAGCAGTTAATCATGCGGTTGTTGTTGACAGTGACATGTACGGTCCTGATGTCGCCCTAGACAATGATGAGAATGAAATGTGTGATGAAGAAAATTTATTAGGCGGATCGGATGATGATGATGATGAAGAAGATGATGTCGGCGCTCCGTTGATATTGAGAATGCCCCATTCCACCTAGACTGAAATCCTTTGTATGAAAACATTCACATGGGTGGTGATTTTGACATTACTAACGCGATGTCGTTCCCGTAATCGAATCTGGAATGTTGAAAATCGAGTTGGACAAAGGGATGGTCTTCGTTGATAAGAAGCAACTCGTACATCTTTGTGAAATTGTACCATGCAACAAATAATCGAGAGTATAAAGTCGTAACCTCCAAGCGAGACGTTTGGGTGTGTGCTTGCAAGCATGACTGTAGATGGTGGTTGCGTGCATCTCTTAGTAGGAGACATGGTCTTTTTGAAATAAAGCAGTATAGGGGTCCTCACCATTATTTATACCCACGAATGAACAGGGACCACACAAATATTAGCTCCAGTTACATTGTTTCTCATCTTTTGGGACAAGTTGCGGTGAGTATACAAAATAAATGTTTACATTTATGTACACATTGTTTGTTTAAAGTGTTCACACCAAAATTGTTTGTTTAAAGTGTTCACACCAAAATAATCTGACTTATAAGTATTGTTGTATGCAGAACGAACCTGATATGCCCATTAAGAATGTCATCGAAGATATAAAAAAGTCCATGAACTATACTATATCATACAAGAAGGCGTGGCATGCAAGGGCAAAGGCAATTAGAATGGTATTCGGGGATTGGGATGAATCATATATGATGTTGCCTAAATTCATGTATGCATTACAAACATCTAATCCTGGCACCATCGTGCAATGGAAGCATAGATATACCGGAAATACAACCATTATGCCCGTCTTCCACTTTGTTTTTTGGTCTTTCAAACCCGTCATCGATGGATTCAGACATTGTAGGCCTGTTATAACCATAGATGGTACTTGTTATACGGGAAATACACTGGTGTGTTGCTTGTAGCAACGATTGTCACTGCCAATGGCAAAGTACTACCGCTTGCATTTGCTGTTGTCGACAGGGAGAGTTTGGAGTCTTGGTCGTTCTTCATTTCAAATATCAAGGAACATATTGTCATGGACCGACAGGGAGTGACTTTGATATCCGATCGAGCTGAGAGTATTTTAGCTGCTGTTAGGCGGCATTGGTTGAATCCCTCGCTCCAATTTGTTGGATATCATCGGCACTGCCTTCGACATGTTTGTAGTAACTTTAACACTACGTTCAAAAATAAGGAGCTAAAACAACTTCTATGGAAAGCAGGAAGTGCTCATCAACGACGAAAGTGTAATGGTTACTTACAACAAATACAGGCTATTGACCAAGAAGCCATCACTTGGGTTTACAAGATGAATCCTGAGGAGTGGGCCCTTTCGTATGACGGTGGACATCGGTGGGGGTATTGACTAGCAATGATGCGAGTGCTTCAATAAGCGTCTTGAAAGGTGCAAGGAACTTACCTATCTCGGCTATGGTTGAATTTACATTTCGTGGCTTGTAAAATATTTTGGCGAGATGGGAGCCCAAAATTTGAACTAGATGTGCGAAATGAGTTCCAATACCCTAGAGAGATCCAAAAACCTATTGAGGATGGCACCGCAAGGACAAATACTTTCAAGTTGATATCATATGACAGGTTAGTTTGTAATATAATTGAAATTATTGTTATTATGTTATCAATTTAACTACGCCTAAAAACATGAACTTCATTAGTTTGTATTACAATTTTTTATAGGCCCCTTGGCGTGTTTGAGGTGCAAACATCTTTTCGCCATGGGCGAGGTGCATAATACACAAATTGTGCGGATGAATCAACCCACGTGCGGTTGTGGGAAATATGAGATACGACACTATCCATGTTCTCATATGCTCATTGTAATGTCGAATCGGTGACAATCCATTCGAAATGCGTTGATTTAGTATATAGGCTTCATGTATACATTAGGGTTTGTTAAACTAAATTCAATCAATACCGCATCAAGATTATTGGGCTGATCCGCGATGGACTTTAATGCCTAATGTCTGCGTCTGCGACAAGTGAAAGCGAATCGTACATCTATGTCTCGTATTCCGAATGAGATGGACATATCAGATAGGCGTTTGACCGCTCGTTGCAGCGAGTGCCAGCAGACAGGTCATGACAGGCGAACATGTCCGGCGCGACTTGGTCGATGAAGACTATGTAATACTTACATTTTGTAATAGATCTTTTTGTAATTCTTTATTCGTAATAGATCATTTTCTTTTCTTTTGTAATTCATTATTTGTAAATGGGGTCGTACATTTAATAGAACATTTTTTATTTGTAATAGATCATTTCTATTGTTTAATTCTTTATATATTGTAATTGTTTGATTTCCTTGACAAAATTTACAACTAACATAGTAAACAAATAAATTAAACTAAATGACAATGCAAAAACATTTAACTGTACCACATAGCCCTATAGTTTTTATTCTCTACTTCATTGAAAATGTTTATTACAGAATTTTATTTAAAATCACCTAGTTCTTCTATCATTTTAGGATTTTAATATTTCGACGGATGCAAGCATTTTGTACATTTACAATTTATGAATTACATCTACGTAATTTACAAATTTTATACTTTATTGCAAAACAAAAATTACAAAATCAATAATGAAGTTTTGTCGAATATGCCATAAATGTAGTCAAATATGTCAATATCAGTAATGAGGTTATGTCAAATATGCCAAAATCAACAATGAAGTTTTGAAAAAAAATTATCATTAATTTAAATTTCATCCATTATTTTGTTTTTTTTTTGTCCAAAATCAACAATCATTTTACGTAAATATTGACATACAAAAACTATCCACATGTTATTGGTCATTATTAAGCTTATGTAACGGAGATCGTAAAATGATTTTGTAAAAGATTTGTATATTACTCCGAAGCATAGATAACGATAGGTTATGTTGAATTGCTTATCATATTTAATGACACATAATATGCAAAATTCAGATTTTAGTGAATTGCTTCCATGTTAATGGCACACAAATTTATACTTTGAAAATTATCGACCACATTTGTTTTCCAAGTCGTCATGTACATAATAATTTCAGCTTAATTGATATAGTTAAATTACATGCTCACCAATACAGTTTCTCAAAATGTATTTGTTTTTCAACTGTACAAGCTTCATGGCACATCTACCTGATGAGGTTCTCCTTTTGAGTCTTCCACATCGGGCTGACAGTATATGGGAGGACCCGGTATGCAATAACGTTTGTTGGACTTTACGCTTGCAATGAAAATACACTGCATTTTGTTTTTGATTTCCTTGATAATGCTATAATTTAAACTACTCATTACATTATGCGAGGACCGAGCACGCCAAGTGGTGGCATGCCGGCGAGGAGATTCCGGCCTGTGGGATCGTCCATTGGACCATAGAGTCTTGCAGTGTCTACTACGGCGGGATTCTATGGTGTATATCGTATAGGCCATATCAGACTAGACCACCCACTCATTACTGCTCTCGTCGAGAGATGGCGCACAGAGACTCATACATTTCATTTCCCGTCGGTGAGGCCACCGTCACATTGCGGGGCGTATCTATCCTATACGGTCTCTGGATTGATGGACGGCGATTCTTGGACTTGACCCATCATTAACGACGGGCGGTGGATAGCCCTCTGTCTTTGAGCTATTGGGACTAGCACTTACACTGCAGACTTCTGAGCGGGTAGAGTGAGGTGAGGTGGCTGTCAGAGCATTTTCAGGCAATCTTCGGATCATGCTCGAGATGAGTTAATCTGGTGACATCTTGTGAGCATATATTACGTGGCTTATTGGGGGTACTTCTCACGATAAGTCCTGAGAACTACTCAAGCGATGTATTTGCCCTTGTTGAGAGACATTAGCGACATCGGCGATCTGGTGGGGCGCGACTTTGGCATGCTTGTATAGGATGTTATGTCGAGCCACTTTCGGTGGGTGTGACTCGATCGGAGGACCCTTGTCTTGCTCTGAGTTAGTAAGAATTTGATTACATGTCAATTCATATTGTATGGCATATATCAGTATTGTAATTGCGTTGAAACTATTGCAGATTTGGGCGTGGGAGAGATTGATTCGCATTGCCCCGTCTAGATGGCAACTAGTTGCTCCTGGTGAGGTTCCCATCGGGCAGGGAGACATGCAGTTGCCGGCCGGACCTCGAGGTAGCCGGTGGAGGGTTGACATGAGCCACGAGGTCGTGTCGACCCACGTAGTCGTCGTATATAGAGACCAGCTTGACCGGATGATCGACGGCGAGGTATCAAATTTAAATACCTAAATTTTAACTGTCATATATGGAGTGTATATGTTTATGAGCGATTTTTAATAGACTTGTCATTTTTGTAGTTTATCTGGCAGCCTTATGCTGATGTCCTCCATACGCTCCCAGACTACTGCCGACTAGGTGAGGATATATGGATGGCGAGAGTACCACTCATTTGCTTTGACGTGGTTGAGTGGTATCTCCTTGATCGTGTCCTCCGACAGTTTGGTCGGGTCCAGGCTGTGCCGGATCGGTGTGACACCGAGTGGCGGTTGCATGCGACTGATAGACGTGGCCGAGCCAGCACTGACTGGAGTGTGCATCATCTGCGATACATACAGTTGTGGGATGCCCGTCGCGACACTATTGTCTGGTGTTGGGCGATGGAGTCCTCCCTCTCCGACCCTTACTTGTTGTGGTATCGGCGACATACACACGTACTTGTCGGTCCGAGCCACATGTCCGAGGCCGGATATCAGGGAGTTGGGCCTTCTCTCGAGGCATTGGTGAGTATCGTACTATATGTCAGATAATTGTTAATATCATAATTGATTATTTTTAGTCAACTATAGCCTAATATATCTGATTTTTTGTTCGGTGGTTATTTGGGAGGTCATATCACTTGGTGAGGCGCCATTTTGAGCGTGATGGGCGGCTTGGTCTGCGGGCCCTTGTAGAGATCGAGAGTTATTATGCGAGGATCGGCATGCCCATCGGGTAGATCGTCGCATTTTGGGGACTACGGTGTATCGGTCAAGAAATGCTCGAACACATCGGTCCGTCCACGTCGGTGCCTCCCACTTCAGCCGACCACGCAGTCCCGACTTGATCACCCCACCGCATGATATCCCATACATTTCTCCATATTCCCCACACGTACATCATACCCAGCATGCTGACCCTAACCCTGACCCTGATTGGTCATCGCCCCGCTTCATGCATGATGTTGTTACCCCACCCACCCAGTTACAGCCTGCTTTCCTGGGTAGTACTTCGACCGCGCCCCGGTTCATTGATGATGTTCTTACCCCACCCACCCAGTTACCACCTACTTCTCTGGGGACTACTTCGACCGTGCCCGAGGTACACATGATGCGATTCTCCGACATCTCCCATTGATGATGAGGCCTATATTGAGCCCCGGAGCGCGAGTGAGGCCGAGGTTATGGTCGTGGGGGCGTCGCGGCGAGTCGAGTGCAGAGGCGGAGGGTCAGTCGGCAGATCGTGATCTGATTGCGGCAGATGAGAGTGGGAGTTTCACGACTCCAGTGATATGATCTGCGAGCCTGGCGGGATCGGGGCATCGAATCAGGAGAGGGGGTCACACTCACAGGCTCCACAGCGGTCGGTGGAGGCGCATGCGAGGAGGAGTGCCAGATATTCAGAGAGTCTACCGTAGGAGACCGATGAGGGAGATCCACGGTCGGGGTTGTGGGACTGGGGGCAGGTTAGGGCATTAGCGGTTGCGATATGGACTATATAGGTTTTTTTTTTCTATATATATTTTTTTATGTGTCAAACATTTACAGCTGATGTAAGTGTCATACTTATTTATTCGCAATTATAATTTCACAATTTTTTATTCTTATTTATATTGGTGAATCACACAAATCTCTTTCACATCTCTACCCCTCTCTCATTATCCGTAGTTTGTGCATTATTTATAGTAATTTACGATTTTTCCTCAAATTTACAAATTGAGACAACCATTTATAAAATTGAAGTTTAAATAAATTTGATACAACCATTTTTTTTTTTTTGTAGGAAAACATAAATTATAAACGCGTTTGGTTTGAACAAAACGTGTAAAGAAGCTATAAAAAATATGTTTGTTCAAGGCTAAAAATAATTGAAATATCTCGCTTCATTGATAAGTTATGGATAAGCATTACAAATTGCATGCATTACAGAAATGCCTTGGGCGTTCATCCAAACAATTTCATTCATTATCATCATCATCTGACATCTCAATATCAGATTCATACATAACATCCATGCTCCAGGCGTAGTACTGGTGTGCATCATCCATTAACCCATCTTCGGCACGCTCATTTGCGGTCTTCATTAGTCCGGACCTTTGCAAACGTTGGGTCATGCGATTAACCTCGTCGCGGATACGATGCAATGCCCTTTGCAACAACTGTGGAGTGTCAATTGGCATACGCATGGCTAACGGCGAGAAATTTAAGATTAACTTCACGGCATAGCTCAGCGAGCGTTTGCTCGAGTTTTGCGAAATTCCACTCGGCTCTCATGGTATTGGCGGTGTACGTGAGTAACGCAAATTTGGATTTAATGGGTATTGAAATTCATCTCCATCGCAACCCAATACCGACCCATTCTTTGAATATAGATCAACCACCGTATATGTCATGATGATATCGCTAGAAATAGTAAAACTTTTGTTGTGGTATGCTCGATATTTATACCATATATACACATGGTAGTTGTATGTATGCATGCAATTATTGTAAACAACTATGACAACTATGCATTAGAGTTGTCACGTCAACTGATGACTGAACAACTATGCATCAACTTGATAGGAGTTGTCACTTGACTTTTATGAATTGCATAATTTATTGTTATTTGAAAACAAAAAGTAAAAATATTGTGAAACAATATTTCAACAAATTAATAAATACATGAACGGTTGTTTTTTTAAATTTGTCAACCACCGTATATGTCATGAAAAATATTTTAACAGTTGTTTTAATAAATAAATTAATTAATAAAATTTGTGAACAATTGAGAAATATAACTGAACACAACCTGAATTTTGACTACAATATTGCATTGAAATATACTTACAATTTGAAGTAGTAAAATATTTTAATTGATTATAATATTTTGTCTGAACCAATGTATGAGCATTTCCTGTTCGATCACATGCATGCCACTGACCTTATCCAGTGCATTTGGCTGTCAGGACTCCACTTTTGTCAAGTCATGAACGAATCAAAGGCCTGTAGCATCGGCTATTGTGCCGCAGAAGCAGTGACTTTGTACATTGATGCAATGATGCATGTCACTTTATGCAGTGGTGCAGTAATGCATGTGACTTTCTGCATTGCAACTTACATGCTTGTATACGTTGTGACTTTTTCCCTCACATTACGTGATGCATGTGACTTCTGCATTGCAACTTACATGCTTTGTTTTTTCTTTACATTTTAGAATTCATCTGAGTCACATTATTACATTTGTGAAAAAAGCAGAAAATGCTATTATGTTGATAAAAAAACATGATGGACGGTTGTGTAATGACAATGAAAATTGGATGACTGTGAAGTTAATTAAATGAAAATCAGGAAAAATATAGGCACCAATGTTCCAATCGTGTTTACGTAGCAAGTGACCATTTTATTATGTTGGTGAGAAAAACAGTGATAATTTAATTGACAATGCATTTTGTTTTATTTGACAATGCACTGCTCGAATATGAAGGGATTGCATTGTCATTCTGTGGCCTGCAATTATGATTTTATCTGACAACCACGTCCGTGACTATATCACAGGTACACAAAGTCACGGGTAATCAAAATTACATGAAATGAATAACAACAAATAATATCACGTGTATCACTTATTCCATACTGCCCTAGCACCACTATGATGTCTATAAATACCCCAGTATGATGTTTGTTGAAGCCATAACAAAAGTAATATATATACAATTACTATTATTATTATTTTTTTTCTGTTATTAACAATGTCTTCAAGAGGTGCAGGAAGTTCACGCCAGCAAAAGAAATCGAAAGTGTGGCTGCTACCTCCATTTACATATGACTACAAGAGCGAAAAGTACTCGAGTCAGAAGGATTATTATCTTTGGTATCCGGCGAGAATGGGCGTTGAGGTAACGGAGCAAGAAGGATTGTATAATGATCTACGTAACCTTGGGGCACCGGTACCTCATCGTCGTTCATTGACCATGCCTAGACGAAATGTGAGTGACTATGAAAAAGCAGTTAGCAGAATTAAGAAGGAGAACAACAGAATGTTGATGCGGAGATGTCGACATTTCATGCTTCAGCTAGCCACTGAAATGGCAGAAGCAAGCAACAGAGATTTGACAATGGTTGAGCGAAATAATGTCTTAAACAATGAAAAATATCTCTCTGACTACTACATGTCAGATGAGGAATAAGAAATCAAACATCGTTATCTTTCATATGTTCGTTAATGGAGTGTAAGACAATGTTGTTGTTGGTCTAACGTACGGATGTATTTCAAGTATTTCTTTTATGAACCTGAAGTTTATGAAATAACTACATTTATAACTACACATTTATGAGTTCATAATTTTCTTTATTGAATTGCAATTAGTTAATGAATGTTCTGGATTAATGAATGGATTAATGTATGTTCACTGATTTACCTTACAGTCAGCATTGTTTTATTTTGTCTGTATACGCAGATGGATTGTCAAGCCATGTGACTTGGTGCAGAGGCTTTGGTTTTCTCAATTTTTTGCTCGTATTTTTTATTGTAGTGACAACTCATCTGTTATTGATATATGTGGGATTCTCAACTCAGAAAGTCACATGGCAACAGTGAATTCACTGATTTACCTTCTGATCGGCATGCATTTATTTTGTGCGTATCTCGCAGATGGATTGTCAAGCCATGTGACTTGGTGCGAGGCTTTGGTTTTCTCAATTTTTTGCTCGTATTTTTTATTGTAGTGACAACTCATACATTATTGATATATGTGGGATTCTCAACTCGAGAAAGTCACATGGCAGCGATGAATTCAGCGATTTACCTTCTGATCGGCATGCATTTATTTTGTGCGTATATCTGAGATGGATTGTCAAGCCATGTGACTTGGTGCGAGGCTTTGGTTTTCTCAATTTTTGCTCGTATTTTTTATTGTAGTGACAACTCATACATTATTGATATATGTGGGATTCTCAACTCGAGAAAGTCACATGGCAACGATGAATTCAGCGATTTACCTTCTGATCGACATGCATTTATTTTGTATGTATACGCAGATGGATTGTCAAGCCATGTGACTTGGTGCAGAGGCTTTGGTTTTCTCAATTTTTTGCTCGTATTTTTTATTGTAGTGACAACTCATCTGTTATTGATAGATGTGGGATTCTCAACTCAAAAAGTCACATGGCAACAGTGAATTCACTGATTTACCTTACAGTCAGCATGCATTTATTTTGTCCGTAAACGTAGATGGATTGTCAAGCCATGTGACTTGGTGCAGAGGCTTTGGTTTTCTCAATTTTTTGCTCGTATTTTTTATTGTAGTGACAACTCAGCTGTTATTGATATATGTGGGATTCTCAACTCAGAAAGTCACATGGCATTGATGAATTCAGCGATTTACCTTCTGATCGGCATGCATTTATTTTGTCCGTATATCTGAGATGGATTGTCAAGTCACGTGACTTTGACCACGATTTGCTTTTCTCTGTTTTTCAATCTATTGACAACTCATACCTTGTTCATATATGTGGGATTGTCATGCAGAGGCATCTTTCTAAAGTCGTTCATAACCAACTATATAAACGAGTAAAGGTGAAGACACAACCTTACAACTCATTTTGCCCTACGAAATTATCATTTATTTGCTTTAAAAAATTAGCATGGCTACATGGTTCATGGGAGGGACTGGGAATCGCAGAGGTGGTAGGAACTTGCAAAGGGGTGAAAGTTCACGACGAGGAGGAGGAAGGGGAAGTGGCGATGCTGAAGATGAAACACCATTTCCTTTGTTAGATGCCTCTTGTGCTTATCATGATAGGTTTGGGAAGCGACATTTTGTCATGCCCAAGTACTATCGAGATCCATGTGGTTTGGTGGAGGATCCATCAGAGAATCAAACAGGATATGGTTATGCAAATGCTGGACTTCTGAAGTGGCCTGCACTATTTATAGGCGAGTGCAAAATGAAAGATTATGTCGGAAAAGGCGGTGAAGGTGCCAAAAGCACGTTCTGTTGAGATCCAAAAGGAAGATCACGAAAATGTTGATCGACTATGTCAAAGACTACAACGTGAGATTTCTCAAATGGGCGTAGGTTGGCCCGCGATATCGACTACTCATAGTTAAGAAGGATGCCCGGAAGAGCGAGCGAGAACCGGATGTTGCGGCTATCAAGGGTATCATGGAGGATCTGAACTTGTCTCGACAACGAGCTTCGGATTGTTCGGACTCGGAGCCACTGGCGATTTAAGCGCGAATTAGGTGTTATGTTATGTTTATGCTTAAGTCTATGTTTATGTATTGTGTACATCCAAATGTTACGGCTATTAATATGCAATATTAGGTCATGAATCAAGTGTTTGGTATGTAATGCTATTATGTTTATGTGTTGTGTGGTGATTCAGGGTGTCGGGATGTATGTAATGTGTGTTGAGTTCATGGTGTCGAGAATGTATTTTTGTGGGAGAATTATATACGTACTACCTATATGGCGAAAACTATTACATTTGCAATTTCAGTTATGTTGTTTTCATGCTTATATGAGTATTTACTAAAGTACTGACTTCGGCAATATTATGTATTATGTATTAAGTATTATTACAAAAATGTTGACAAAATTTATTTTAGGAGCTCTCGCTGTGGCCTTCGTCTTCTTGGCCTACTCCGCGGTGGTCTTCGCGTCTCACCCTTCGTCGTTGCTCGTCGAGCTGCACAGTGTGTGGGTGTGCTTCGGACTGTAGAGCATGCATATCACATTCTAACACATAACAAAGACGAAACAAAAAAATAAATTTTCTAAATGAAAACGGGTACAACACGTTTTTACTAAACTGGTTTACTAAACTGGTTTTTTCAATTACATTCTCACCTTCTAACCCAAAACAAAGACAAAAGAATAAATATATATGTATGTTTAAATGAAAACGGCTTTCGTAAAGCCAAAATAATTTTCTAAATAAAACCTTCTAACTCAAAACAAAGACAAAAGAATAAATATATATGTATGTTTCAATGAAAACGGCTTTCGTAAAGCCAAAATAATTTTCTAAATAAAACCTTCTAACCCAAAACAAAGACAAAAGAATAAATATATATGTATGTTTCAATGAAAAGCGACTTTAAGTAAAGCCAAAATAATTTTCTAAATAAAACCTTCTAACCCAAAACAAAGACAAAAGAATAAATATATATGTGTGTTTAAATGAAAACGGCTTTCGTAAAGCCAAAATAATTTTCTAAATAACACATTCTAACCCAAAACAAAGACAAAAGAAAAAAAAAATTACATGAAAACGATTTTTAGTAAAGCCAAAAAAAAATTATTAATTACATTATCACCTTTTAAACAAAAAAAAAACAAAACAATAAACAAAAAAAAAAAATTTACATTAAAACAACTTTAGTAAAGACGAAAAAAAAAATTGAATTACATTTTCTAAATCAAAACAAAGACAAAAGAAAAAATAAAAAATTTAACATGACAACGGCTTCAGTAAAGCAAAATAAATGAACATGATTGGCTTAATAATATCTAAATCAATATGATTTTAAAATTATATATATGAAAAATAGTATGTAAAATTAATATATGAAAAGAGGTTTTTTTCATATTATGTAAAATTTATGAATTACACATTCTAAATCAAAACAAAAACAAAAGAAAAAAAAAAATATTTTAACATGACAATGGCTTTAGTAAAGCCAATTTCAATTTTATAGAGTGTAAACATGTGGCCTATTTATGTTTTTTTCTTTTGTTTTATATTGTAAATAGCGTTTATTTCCAAAAAAATTTCTGTTAAAAATGCATAGCGTTTCTTCCAAAAAATTATCTGTTAAAAGCGCTATTAGGGATAGCATTTTCTTCGAAAAATGTTTCTGTTAAAAGCGCTATTAGAAATAGCGTTTTATTCCAAAAAATTTTTCTGCTAAAATCGCTATTAGCAATAGCGTTTTCCTGGGAAAATTTTTTTGCGTTAAAATCGCTATTAGCAATAGCGTTTTTGTGGGAACAAAGTTTTGTTCTAAAAGCGCTGTTAGCAACATCGTTTTCTTCTAGAAACAATTTCACGCTGTAAGCGCTATTTGTAATAGCGAATTCTTAATCAAAATCGCTATTTGTAATAGCGATTTTACTGTTCATCCAATTTTAAGCTCCTAACAGTAAAAGCACGAATAGAAATAGCGCTTTAGCTTAGTTTTGGAATTCCGTCAGAAGTTGGCCTAGTTTGGGAAATCCAATGCTAAAAAGGCTTATTTTGGGAAAAGCCTCCATAAAATCCTCCGCACCGGTTACTTCTGGCTTACTCTCAATCAAGATACCAGCGAATTTGTGCTCAAGTGAATAAATGCCAGCACTTTGCCAACATCCCCCATGCTCTACCAACAACGTTGATTACACTCAGCAGTCCCTATCCCTTCGCTAAGTGGGGCATCGACTTAGTTGGTTCTTTACCCACTAGTAGGGGCCAAACCAAGTTCGTTGTGGTTGCCATTGACTACTTCACCAAATGGGTGGAAGCAGAACCCCTTGCTATAATCATTGAGCAAAACACTACCAGGTTCATCTGGTAATCGATCGTATGCCGATTCGGAATCCCCCAGGCCATCGTTTCGGACAATGGCAAACAATTCGACAATGCCAAATTTAGGAAATTCTGTGAAGAGCTCAACATTAGACCATGCTTCTCTTCCTCGGGCCATTCCCCAGCTAATGGGCAAGTCGAAGTCACCAATCGCTCCCTCTTGAAGATCATCAAGAGTAAGTTGGAAGCCGCTAAATGACTCTGGGCTGAGGAATTATCGAACGTACTCTGGTCTTATCGGACGACCGCCTGAACCCCTACTGGGGAGACCCCTTTTCGCTTAACATACGGTGCTGAGGCAGTCATCCCAGTGGAAATCGGCCTGCTGACCACTTGAGTTTTGCACCCGAATCCAGAGCTAAACAAAAAGTTGCGTGGGGTTGACTTGGACCTGATTGAAGAGCTCCGAGAGACAACTACTGTCAGACAGGCGTTATATCAGTCGAAAAGCCGCAAAGTTCAACCTCGAGAGTTCGCAGTGGGGGACCTAGTCTTGCACGAAGCAACCCTTGCCACTAAAAATCTGATCGAGGGCAAGCTAGCAGCCAAATGGAAAGAACCTTATATTGTCAAGGGCAGACCCCACTCGGGGACTTACCGTCTCAACGATATGGAAGGCAGAGTTCTCCTCCATCCATGGAATGCCAAGCACTTGAAGCGTTATTTCCAGTAATGGCATCCTCTGTTTTTCTATCATTCAATTGTTCCCTGTTATCTTTTGCCGATCTGCGCACCTGTTCATTTTTGCCCTTTCCATACACGATGTAAATTTGTGATCGACAGATTATGCCTTAATGATAACAATTTCATATCTCCATTTATCTGTGTTGTGTTTCAATTGCAAGTTTTAGACCAAGCCTCAGCCCTACTGAGCCCTTCAAGCCTCAGCCAGACTGAGTACGAAGAGCTCAACTAGACTGAGTCAACTAAAGCCTCAGCCCGACCGAGCTCTCTAAGCCTCAACCAGACTGAGCATGAAGAGCTCAGCCAGACTGAGTCAAGTAAAGCCTCAGCCCGACTGAGCCCTCCAAGCTTCAGCCAGACTAAGCATGAAGAGCTCAACCAGACTGAGTCAACCAAAGCCTCAGCCCGATTGAGCCCTCCAAGCCTCAGCCAGACTGAACATAAAGAGCTCAGCCAGACTGAGTTAACCAAAACCTCAGCTCGACTAAGCCCTCCAAGCCTCAGCCAAACTGAGTACGAAAAGCTCAGCCAGACTAAATCAACCAAAGCCTCAGCCCGACTGAGCCCTCAAAGCCTCAGCCAGACTGAGTATGAAGAGCCCAGCCAGACTGAGTCAACGAAAGCCTCAGCCCGACTCAGCCGTCCAAGCCTCAGCCAGACTAAGTCAACCAAAGCCTCAGCCCGACTGAGCCCTCTTAACCTCAGCTAGACTGAGCATGAAGAGCTCAGCCAGATTGAGATTGAAGAGCTCGGCTAGATAGAGTCAACACTAGTCTTATCCAGACAAAGCATGCAGTTACAATTAGTTATAATTAGTCTTAGCCAGACTGGTTTCAATCTCAGTTCATGCTTGCTCAGTTTTTACCATTTATGCAAGTTATTTTATTTGTCTATTTTTACCATTTGAACTCTACCATTTCACATTCACAAACTTTACTTGTCCATTTTACTTATCCATTTTTACCACTTCAACTTTACCATTCACCCAAAAAAAAAAAAAAAAAAAAAAAAAAAAAAAAAAAAAAAAAACAACAACAACAACAACAACAACACCAACTGTTAGACTTATTTATTTTGATAATTTATTTAATTATGTTTTAATTTATTTGAAAGAGAAAAATAGAATCCAAAATTTATTTTGATGATTTATTTAATTATATTTTAATTTATTTGAAAGAGAAAAATAGAATCAAAATTTATTTTGTCCCATTATTTCTCACCTAAACGTTTATCCTAAATATTGTTAGAATGTATTTAATATTTGATTAAATCAAGAGTTCAAACAACCCAAAACAAAGGTTCAAACAGCCTAGCACAGCAGCAGGCCAAAAGGTTCAAGTGGAAGATATTCAAATTTGTAATGATGGAGTGGAAGATATTCAAATTAGTGATGATGGAGTACAACGGCTATAAACGGCTATAAATTCAAATGAATATAACGGCTATAAACGACTATAAGTTTCATCATATATACCAAAGTTTCTAATGTAAACAAGTTACAAAAAAAATCAGAAAATATTCTTTGATCTAAATCACTCACATCTATTCTCTAAAAAATTCTCTGAGAAGTGTTTTTCAATTTTTGTTTACATCCTCTCTCAGAAATTATACACTGAGCCTTATAGCATTAAGCTCATCTTTCCTGTGTGAGGTTTACAGAAAAATCAGAGCTTCATTTTTATATCTATCTTTGAGAGATAATTATTGTAGCTTTCTATGAAAGCAAAAACACCTTCTTTTCAACCTTGTAAGAGTGTAGTACACTTAGTGTTCTTGACTTAGAAAGTCTGTTTAAAATCTCTGGAGGATTGCTCCATCTGTGAAAAGGTTGCTAGCACCCTGTGAAGTTAGAAGATAGTGGAAAATCTCAAGTGAAGCTTAAGGAGTGGATGTAGGCTTGGTTGAAGCCGAACCACTATAAATCTGTTTGTCTCCTCTTCCCTAATCTCTTTACTTTCCTACTACTGCTATATCTATCTAATATTCATGTGCTAATCATTTGATTTACCTTGTATGTTAGTTATACTTCATTGTTATTTTGCTTGATCATTTCCTACTAAGTCCACCATTGTGCTTGTTAATAATTTGTTGTACTAGTAGTTAATTTTATTGGGGTATTATTAATTTTAATTTGTAGAAACCTAATTTACCCCCCTCTTAAGTTGCTTTTTTTGGGTAACAATTGGTATCAAAGCCTGGGGCTCTTGTTTAGATTTAATAATTTTGAGTTTTTAATCCATAGCAAACATGTATTCTACTTACTCTGCTATAGGATAAGCTAGCAATAGGCCACCTCTCTTTGATGGTAGTAATTACATTCATTGGAAAGAAAAAAATGACTTTGTATTTTCAAGTTACGAATTATGCTTTGTGGCTCATTATCACTAAAGGTCCTAAAATCCCTACCAAAGTAGTAGACCATATCAGTGTGCCTAAATTTGAGAATGAATTTGATGAGCGTGATTATAAACTCCTTCAAGATAATGCTAAAGCTAAGCTTATTCTTGTGTGTGGACTAGATGCAAATGAGTACAATAGAATTTCAGGGTGTATTACTGCTAAAGAGATTTGGGATAAACTTGAAATCACCTATGAAGGAACCAGCCAAATAAAAGAGTCTCGGATTGACATGCTTATTCATGATTATAAACTCTTAACTATGGAATCATTTGAATCTATTTCTGAGATGTTTTATATATTTACCAATATTATTAATGCTCTAAAATCTCTTGGTAAATCTTATACTAATGATGAGCTTGTAAAAAAAATACTTAGGTCTTTGCCAAATGAATGGGAAGCTAAGGTTACAGCTATTCAAGAAGCAAAAGACCTAACAAAATTAGGCATTAAAAAACTCCTAGGCTCACTCATGGCTCATGAATTTTCAATGATGGATGGCAGTAAAAAAGAAGCCATTTGGGGAGAAAATGATGGAGTAGCCAACCTATGTCTCATGGCTTTTGGAGAAGAAGAATCCACTCAAGATGATGTAATTTCTAATTATGTAGAACTTGAAAGTGCTTTCAATGAATTACATAACATATTTAGAAACGTTTGTGTTAAGAATTCTAAATTAAAGAAATTAGTTACTTCTTTTTCAAATGATGTGGATGTTTTAAAAATAGAAAATGCTACTTTAAAAAATGACTTTACATCCATTGCCAATGAGAAAAACATTTTGAAAAACAATGTTGAGGATTTATAGCAAAACTATTGAAAATTTTGTAAAAGGAAAAGAAAACCTTAACAAGTTTCTTGGAAATAAAAGATGTGTTTTTGACAAAGTAGGCATTGATTTTGATCCTTCTAAACCTTTTATGAGATTAAATGTTCTTGAGACTAATCTCCATGGACCCAAGAAAGTATGGGTATCAAGAAAGAAATCAAGATATTTTGTAGGTGGAATCTCAAAGAACACTAAGGACTTCGAGAGGAAATGCACAATAAAAGTGTTTAACCTAAAGAGCAAAATCAGCTCTTACAAGAAGAAGAATAATGAAATGAAAATCACCAAGATGAACAATAGAGGTAATATATGGGTGAAGATTCCAAACAGGTAAATGGAGGTATAACTCCTAACACACCTTTAAGCTTAAAGTTCTATATTCTTTAAGGTGTGGTTTGTGTACAATAGGTTGTGTCTAATCATTGCTTCCATGTAACCTAATTGTACGAAGTTTGCTAAGTCATGTTCTGCTAGTTTCTTTCAAACATTCATTGAACTCAAAAATGAGAATTATATTATTTTGATGAATACCTATTAGAATATGAATGATTCATGTATTCATTAACATTTTATATCATGTCATCCATTGCTATGAAAAAGAGATAAGAAGTGATAAATTTTTTTGTGAGCATACTTTTCACATCTTATATATGATTTCATACTAATATGTTAATTCCTTTTTGAGTCATATCTTTGTAGAATCAATTTTAATGTCATAGCATGTTTTTGAGATGTATACTATCTATATTTTGAATTCTACATTTGTGATCTCAAGAATATGCTCAATATGAAAATTCCATGCTTATATGCTTTACATTGGAATATTTGAATGAGTTGTAAAATTCCTTGACTATGATTCATCAACAATGTCTAAATGAAAAGAAGTATCATACGTTTGTAGAGACATTGCATATATCCTATTGAATATCTTTTGAATATAGATTATATTGGCATACATCTCATGAAATGCTTTTGATTGATAAATTGTTGAATTAATTGTTTATAACATTCATGTTGTGTTCCATATTGAGTAAAATGTTTTATCATAGTTGAGCATGTGGATTGAATTGATGAAAATGCCTCTTGATAATATTATGTGATTAAATGAGATTGTTGCATTATTTCTTAATAAAACAAAGAGCATAAAACTATTTTCTTATGCATATTATGCTATGCGTTACAACTTGAAAATTCTAAAAAATAGCATTCCAAACTCTTGTTTGATCATTGAATTATTTTTCACCTTTTTAGTTTGTAATAAGAGGTAATTTGTGTTGTATTTTTTATTGAGTAATAGTGATTGTTCTATGAATGTTATATTTACACAAAATAGAAAAGGATAGCACTAACTTAGGGGGAGAAATCATTTTGCTAACATACTTGTTAAACCCTTTTGAGATGAACTCCTCATGAAAGAAAATTGAAGATTGAAAAGTTTCCATCTCTTGAATCTAAGGTATGCCTCATATATTCTCTTAAGCTTTTGAGGTAAAAATTCTATCTTATATCCTTTGAACTAATATTGTTATTACTTTGATATGAAAAAGATTGATTATGCTTCATATGATTTGCAATGTATACCCTTTGATGATGCTCTTACCTAAAAATCATGCATATGCTTAAATGTGTGGTACATATTGAAATTCATTATTTTTCTTGGCATATGGATTGCTATATCTTGAACATGCTTCATTTTTTTTTAGAATTACATTAACTCCATGAGATTATATTGAGTTTAACCTATTATGAGCAATATTTGGTATTCTACATAATGCTTGAGTTATGATTGTTAAATCTTCTAGATTGCATATTAGTATCCTTAGTAGATTGCACGTTGATATCATTTTGGCATCCTATTTAATATTATTGACGAGAACATTTCAGTTATGAGCTTTCATTTATCATATCTCCTATTGATTTTGCCAAATGAAACAAGGGGAATAATTTAAACTTGATTATTTGTGCTATAATGAAACTTACATTCTTTCATCCTATATGCTGTACCATACTCCCTCCTTGTGCTTGATTTTGTTGAAAATGTCATCGAGAGAGAAAAAGAGACTTGATTGTTTTAGTATCTATGATTATTTTGGTATCTCTATACTCTTGGTATCTTAATTCTTACAACATGACCTTTAAGCTGATTAGTTGTTGATAATGTAAGAGAAAGATCGTTTTCCTCAAGGAAGAGTGACTTGAACTTTAGCTCCATATTTATGCTCTTGCTTGGCAACCTTGTTTGATCTATGCATTGTTATGTCTATTATAGTCTTGAGATTGGCATGCTCTTGCTAAGAAATTGAGAATTAGATCATGCTCAAATGCTTCTCATATACTCATTAACAATTTGGTTTCTCATTATTATTTTTTGTTTGGGCTTAATTTTCTTAGTTTTTTCTCTGCTTTTTAATTTCATTTTTCAGTACTTAAACATAAACGCAACAACAAATCAAAATAAAAATATTTACATAAAAAAACCAAAAAAAAAAAAAACACCCTTCATTTTTTTTTACGGCCACACGTCGATCAAAATAAACATAAAAAAAAAACCTTCATTTTTTTCCGGTCATACGCCGATCTTACTTACTGGCCTCTTCCATCATTTTCTTCTTTTTATCACCTTGGGCGACCCTTGATGCCCTTGCTCTCGTTCTTTCGTCGAGAGCGATGACTCCCCGCTGACTATCAAAGGCCAAGAACGACGTTGCTCCAAATCGGGCCATGGAGATGGTATTCCGTTTAAGCTCTTTATTTTCGGTCTTCAGTGCGCCTATTTCTGCTCGCGCATCCTTGTACATGCACTGGAGCAGAAAGAGTTGGGTGTTGACGTGATGGAGCTCACTCGTCCTGTTCTGCAATCGGTGAGCCAATTTTGTGATGCCGTCACCGTTTCCATATAGGACGTTAGTGTGAAATGATTGGCTTCTATGTCAGATTGAGCTGCCATGATTTGCTCAATCGACATCATAGGAAGGTTAGGAAGAGGAATGACAGGAAGAGTAGGAGTAGGGGCACTCGGTCCAGCAAAGCTTATGGGATCGTTCAGGTTCGGAAATAGTGTGAGGGGACGGGATGAGGAAGCCATGGTTTAGAGGTGAGAGGTGTAAAAGAAATGAGTTACAGAGAAATAGAAGAGAACAGACTGAGGTTTGGCCTCCTCCATTCAGTTTTTTTTTTTTTTTTTTTGGTCTCTCGATAAGGAAGAAGAAACAGACGAGAGTGGTGAAGAAGAGATAGAAGAAAATGGTGAAGAAGAAAATGGAAGAGTATGTGATTAAGAAGAAGGCAAAAGAGAAGAAGACAAGGAGGGAAAGGGAGCCGAGGCGAGTACAAATCGAGGCCTGCTTTTGTCGGCCAATGACGCAAAAGTGAGGCCACGTGTCGAACGCGTTTATCGAAGGAAAAAGAGAGATGCAGGCGAGTAGTATGTGTATGCATATATGTATATATATGTTTTGAATTGTATAGATGTCATTTATCACTATCATTCTCCTCCTCCTCCTCCAGATTCTGACTCATGATTTCCTTTTGATAATGTCACAGGGGGAGAAATTATATAATGTTATGTATTATGGTATTATTTTCAAACTAATATGATGTTATGTATTTATAGTTTGATATCTTAATCTTATATCATGTTGTTGATTACAGCTTATTTATTACACATGTGCTAACCTATGTATTTAGAAATGAATTTAGGGAGCATGATTTGAGGGGGAGCCTTTCTTACTCTTAAATCAAATCAAAACATCATTATGTGTTATCATCAAAAAGGGAAAGATTGTTAGACTTATTTATTTTGATGATTTATTTAATTATGTTTTAATTTATTTGAAAGAGAAAAATAGAATCTAAAATTTATTTTGATGATTTATTTAATTATATTTTAATTAATTTGAAAAAGAAAAATAGAATCAAAATTTATTTTGATGATTTATTTGAAAGAAAAAAATAGAATCAAAATTTATTTTGTCCCATTATTTCTCACCTAAACCTTTATCCTAAATATTGTTAGAATGTATTTAATATTTTGATTAAATCAGGAGTTCAAACAGCCCAAAACAAAGGTTCAAACAGCCCAGCACAATAGCAGGCCAAAAGAGCCAAAAGGTTCAAGTGGAAGTTATTCAAATTTGTAATGATGGAGTAGAAGATATTCAAATTAGTAATGATAGAGTACAACGGCTATAAATTCAAATGAATAAAACGGCTATAAATGGCTATAAGTTCATTATATATACCAAAGTCTCTAATGTAAATAAGTTACAAAAAAAAATAAAAAATATTCTTTGATCTATAATCACTCACATCTATTCTCTGAAAAGTGTTCTTTAATTTTTGTTTACATCATCTCTCAGAAATTATACACTGAGCCTTATAGCATTAAGCTCATCTTTCCTGTGTGAGGTTTACAGAAAAATCAGAGCTTCATTTTTATATCTATCTTTGAGAGATAATTATTGTAACTTTCTGTGAAAGCAAAAACACATTCTTTTTAACATTGTAAGAGTGTAGTACACTTAGTGTTCTTGAATTAGAAAGTCTGTGTAAAATTTGTAGAGGATTGCTCAATCTATGAAAAGGTTGCTAGTACCCTGTGAAGCTAGAAGATAGAGGAAAATCTCAAGTGAAGCTTGAGGAGTGGATGTAGGCTTGGTTGAAGCCGAACCACTATAAATTTGTTTGTTTCCTCTTCCCTAATCTCTTTACTTTCCTATTACTGCTATATCTATCTAATATTCATGTGCAAATCATTTGATTTACCCGGTATGTTAGTTATAATTCATTGTTATTTTGCTTGATCATTTACTGTTAAGTTCATCATTGTGCTTGTTAATAATTTGTTGTACTAGTAGTTAATTTTATTGGGGTATTATTAATTTTAATTTGTAGAAACCTAATTCACTCCCCTCTTAGGTTGCTTTTTGGGTAACACCAACAATAACAGAACTCATCGTTTTATTAACAAACTTGCACTTTTATACAATTCATTACAGAAATTACATTTACTTCAAAAAAAAAAAAAAAAAAAAAAAAATTTACACTTCTTTACAGAAATTACATTTAAGCAGGAAGAACACCCAGCCCTTAATCCCCATCGCTGGACGCGAGATCTTCCTTTTCAACCCCCTCATCTAGGGGAGTCTGGGCAACGTCGTCTTTTCCTACTTTCACGAGACTGAAGTCCGCGTCTAGGAACAGCTCTTGCGCCTTATATTTGAAGCTCATCCAGCCGCTGTCCCAGTACTGGCTCATCCTGTGCTTGTAGAAGTTTGATGGCTGAAAGCTTTGGATCACTTCTTCTTCACTTCTACCTTCAACGACCACTCCTGACGGCCTAGCACCCCCTACTCCCTCTTTCGCCAAGCTCTTGGCGACCGTGGCGTTAATGGCCCCTTGGAATTCGACAGACCCCTTAAATTGCTCTACAGCCGCCACGCATAAGTCGGGGTACACCGCCCTTTCATAGGCCATTTTGGCCCTCTCCTCTGCCAATGACTTCTCCAACTCTGCAATTCGCCCATCTGCTTCTTCTTTGTCCTTAATCGTCTGGTCACGCAGATCTTCGTTATTAGCGAGAGCCTCTTTCAACCTTTCCTTGGCAGTGGTGTAGGCTTCTTGGACTACGCCTAGCTTCCTCTGCTCACCCGCCAACTTAAACTCCAGTGATACCGCCTTGTGGTGCACCGCTTCCAGCTCTGCTTTGGTCACAACGAGCTCGGCGGCAACACGCTCTACCAAGTAACTCTACATCACCGCCAGTACTTCCATTTTCTTTGCTCTTTGCGCATACTCTAGGCCCTTAGCACAGGCACTCCGCGCGGCTTTCCTCTAGCCCGCTGTCTCAACCCTTAGGTTTTACAACTGCGCTTTCACTCCTTCTAGCTGGGCCTTTAGCGGCTCTGACTCCACCTTCACGTGCGCTGCCTTATTCAACAGGGCAGCCGCCAAGGTCATCACCTTCATCTGCGCCGAGCAGAACCCTCTCAGGAGGTCGGCCTCTGTAAATCGCGCCATCGACTGCACGGCCGCATCCTCCACTACCCAACGAGACGGTCGGCAGTGACCCTGACTTCCCCCATTCTTTTGCTGATCGACCGGCCGCCGCGCGCACGTGATATATAGCGGTCTTTAACGTGGCACCCATCTCTGATTTGCTCACCCCAACTTTCCTTTCCCCAGGACTTGGGGACACTTTTGGTACATGCCCCATCTTGAGTGATTGCGGTCCCAATCTCTCACCTACTGCCACCTGCTCTGGCTCCACCGCCTTCATCCCCATTTGGACATTTGGGCCCATGGCTTCTTCCCCCCCATCCTTATCTCCCCCATCTTTACTTCTGGGGTTTCCTCCGCCCTCCCCTCCTTCGTTTTCTTCAAAACCGAGCAACCCTCACTTTCTTCTGCAATCGCCCTCTTCTTCTTCTTCAACACTGCCTCCACCTCCTGTTTGCTCCTCTCCTTTAGTGGATCCACTGAGGGCGGCAACGGCGCAAAATCAGTCAGATCTTTATCTCCCAATGACTTGGGACGCGGTTAGACTCGCTCCCTCATGACCAGCTTAGGCGCAGGGCCTAACTGCGACTCCTTATACTTGTCCGCCTTGGCAAAAGTTTTCCGCTCCTCTGCCTCTTGCACTTTTCTCAAAGCCTCCAACTTCTCCAGTGCAGGATCCTCCTCAGTCTACTGCGACCCCAGACTTAAAGCCAACAAGGTCAAAGGTCGAATAAGGTCATCCCATTTCACACCCTCTTTCTTTCTCCACTCATTCACCTGTTTCACCCTATTCTCAGCTTCTGCCTCCAGCCTTGGCTCCACCAACTTCGCAAGAACTTTCCACGTTGTGCGCACCCCCCTCCCGCCATTCGCTGATACATAGAACCACCTCGGTCTCCACCCCTTCACTGACGATGACAAACCCGCCACTAACTCTTTTCCATTTCCCTGTCTATTCCACTTCATATCATTATGAGCCCCGTCATTCCTCGAGCCCCACGCGTTGCTACCACCTCTCACCTGGTCCCCCCTTCCGCGGTTGGCTCTCATCTCAGTCGGTTTTCTCGCTCGGTCTCCCTTTTCGCGGTCGGTCATCCTCTCGGTCGGTCTCCCTTTTCGCGGTCGGTCATCCTCTCGGTCGGTCTCCCTTTTCGCGGTTGGCCATCCTCTCGATCGGTCTTCTCGAACGGACCCTCTTTCGCGGTCGGCTATCCTATCGGTTGGGCTTCTCGATCGGACCTCCTTTCGCGGTCGGCTCGCCTCTTGGTCAGTCTTCTCGCTCGGTTCCCCCCTTTCCTTTGCGGTCGGCTCTCCTCTCACTCAGCCCCACATACTCCCCGTCTTCCTTCTTATTCTCTTCGTTGGACTGAAGCTGCACTTGGGAATGGGGAACTACTGACATTGGTGGGCCCACAGAGGCTTTTGCCCTGCCACTTAGAGCCCAATTCATGGTTCAAGCACTAAAGCCCAATACCATTGAAAACCCAACGTTGCACTAGGAACCAATGACATCTAAACACTTGTCAAGAGGAAAACCAGCCACGTAAGCAGACAAAGATCCTACAGAGTTATTGCACTACACATCAGCCATTAATAAGGCTCCTGTAGCATTAAATAGGATAACCCCTTCACGTCGAAACAGGCAGCCTCACCATGAACAAGGCAAGCTAGAGTATAGACTTTCGGCCAACATAACAAGTCAGAGTGGACAAGGACATAATGAACAAAGGATATAAGGAGGCTTCCAAGACAGACAAAAGGTTAAGTTCTTTATTCTTATTCTTTCTCTACGCATCATTAATCTCTCTCTCTTCTAACTTGGTTGTTGAAGGGTCCGCTGGAGGACTCCTGTTCCCCGTTGGACACTTTTGCATCCGGTGAGCTTAGTGGCTGAGGAACGGTGTAAGAAGCGTGAGTCAGCCCGACTCGCGCTCTAGGGATTAGCAGTATCATCATTTGTAATTAATTACTAGATTAAAAATTAATTAATAAGTTTTGTAGTGTTTGTTTAATGGATTTTTTTTATATATATGAATTGTTATGGTTTTTTTTTAAATATACATCTTTACTTTTAGAATTTATCTTTACGTACTTTGGGGTTACTTTTACTTTTGTTAGGGTTTGGAATCAGAGGCGATTGAGAGAGAGAAGGGGAGAGGGAGAGGGAGAAGGCGAGAGGCGAGAGAAGAATAAAAGCGGAGGTGGCAAGAGGCAAAAGGAGAACCACGACGGAGGCGGAGAAGGCGAGAGGCGAGAGAAGAACGACGACGGAGGCGGAGGCGGAGGCGAAAGGCAGTGCTGCTGCTGCTACCACCGCCGTTGCCAGTGCTACTGTTGCCGATGCCACTGCTATTGCCAATGTTGTTGCTACTGCTGTGTTTTTGCAAGAAGAGAGGTAAGTGATAAGGTGGCATAAATGTAAATGTTTGGAAATGACAAGGATATTGAAGTAGTTTTGTATATCCGTCCGTGTCTCTCACAATCTGAAGCAGCTGTTGGGCAGCTTTTGAAAATCAATTTTTTTCAAAGGAAAAAAAGCTGAAACAGATTCCAACTTTTTGATTAATTTATACCAAACACTCAAACATAGTTTTTTTTAAGCTAGAATCTATAATTTAGTTGAGATAATATGTAACAAACAGGGCCATACTATACATATTTATAAAACCTATTTAATTTCTATTCCCTTTATCTTAAAACCCACAGAATTTTCAGAATATGCCATGTACCAAATGTAATCCAACATTGATTTATGGAAAATTAGGCAGATTATCGGTTTAGACTAAAGTCAATAAAGCAATCCTATATTTCACTATATCTGTTGTGTTCGTGTCCAAGACAAGATGTGAGTATGTTTCAATTTTGTTTTACAAAATGGGAACAAAGTTACAAACACTAGGTGGGCAACAATCAAACACTTGGTGGGCAAAAATTTTAACAAATTAAAAAAAATAATTTGTTTGTGTGTGTGTGTGTGTGTGTGTGTGAAGAACTTCATCCCAAAACACAAATTCATGATAGTTAATTTCAACAAAAAGAAATTAAATTCAATATAGGCACTAACCAAGCTCATAAACAGATATCTAAAACACAATTTTCAATGAAGCAAATATATGACAATGGAAGAAAGAATTGGATTTCACAGCAACTGGAAAATGGAAATTGAAGAATGTCATACCTCTTCTGTTTCATTGACAAAACGCAGTTTATTTTGCACCAATGCAATGAAACACTCTACACCTCTTAACATCGCACAACTTGTGTAACAAGCCTGGGTGAAAAGCTACAACAACACACAGGTGGCAAGAGGTGATGCACAGCTTGTTAGAGAATAGGGACGGAATTAAGAGAAGATTATAGGGGCCATGACCCTATGTTTTTGTGAAAAATACTATTTGACACACTACTTTAAAATACATACATATATATTATTTTATACATAAAATGGCCCCTAGTATAAAAAATATATATATCTCATTCTTCTCCTATCTTGCATTCTCTTTCTATTTTACAGCAACTTTTTTTTTTCATCCTACTAGAAATTTTTATATGATATTTAATTTTTTTTTCTATGTATATATATAATTTATGTATCATATTATATATACATGTGTGTTTGTATATATGATGAATTTTTTTTTTTTTTAATCCCTTTAGTAATGAAATCTTAGTTTCGTCCATGGTAGAGAAGCTGCAATTGATGCAAAGCTTGCTGGAGTTTGATCAGCAATCTTCAAGGAGGGTGAATTGGTCATTTCAACTAGGTTATTACACACACACTGGTGTTATGTTAAACACAGATTTTCCTGCTTTTATAGATAGGTTATTATAGATATAGATACAACTACAATAGCAGCAGCAGTTGTGTAATAAAATATTTAAATTTAACTTAAAAATTTAATGATGAATTTTAATTAAAGTTTAAAATTGACTTATTTATCGGTTAAACAAATCTGAATCCAACTTTAATGGAGCTCCACTACAAACTGACAGAAAGAACCATCGCTAGGGCTGAGCAAGTAATTCGTGAAATTCGTAATTTGATCCAGTCCAGTCCAATTCAGTAGGTTTAGATTAATTTTTTGAATCCGTGATTCAGTTTCGGATTGAAAAATTAAAAATCCGTAATTCACGGATTAGTTCCGGATTGAACGCCACGGTTTCGGATTTGAACCGATCCAGACCGTATACAAATAGTCTATATTTTTATTATACACCCTCCTGCATAATATCTTCTCTTATTTCATATAAAACTTAAATCCAAACCTAAACTTGCATAGTGTCTTCTTTTATTACTTTTGTTTGCTAGTTTTTAGTGTTAATTTACAATGGTCTAAAAACCTATGATGGAACTAGTTTTCTTATGGTTGTTTAAATTCTAGAACAGTTTGTTGCTATTATAAAAAGATATGTTGCTATTGTGAAACTAATATGGTGTTATATTTATATTTTTATGAAATTAAAGTGTTATATATATATTTTTTGTTATTTAATTATGTAAATCCGTAGTCCTAAATCGATCCAATCCGTGTTTAAATGGATTAGTTCGGATTGGTTCTACGATTTAAACAAATTGGATTGGTTCCAATTTTTCAGAATCCGTAGATAACGAATTGATTCTGATTTTACTCCAATCCGGACCATGCTCACCCCTAACCATCGCTCTACTTGACGGGTTCTAATTCAACTTTTTCAAAAAATACAATTATAATAATACATAGACGGGCAACTAAGTAACAAATTATTTGATTCGAAAGCTTAATAAATTTCAAAATATATTTAAGATTGAGTTCTTTATTTCAAAATAATTAGTATGTTATTTAAATTTAGTTAAAAAATTCAACGAATTTTAAAATATATTCAAACTAATAACTTTATTCATATGACAAATTGATATTAATCGAATTTTAATGAGTCGAATTCAAATAATTTAATAACAATGTTACATTTTTTTAATTTATCATTCCTAAATCACTGATAATGATGTGACATTAAGGTTAGGCTCCACATGATGGAATGTTTATCAAATTAAAATTTGACATTTATCAAACAAATTATTATAATTAATTTTTAAGAATGATAAATTAAATGTCTTAATTATCTTTCATAATTTAATTAATTTTACGGTAATAGTAGCATGATGAGGATACGTCTTGAGACAACATTGGGGATTATACAACCATGGTGCCTTTCTTTTTTTTTTCCCCTTTTGTTTTTTTTTTTTTTTAGACTTAAATCAAGAATGATTGGAGAAAAAAATAGGCTTGAACTAAATTTTTTTGACTACTTTTTAGAGTTTAATCCAATATTAGAACCTCTAAATTAGCTCATATCAGTCACGAACTGATAAAATATGATATAATTTAAATATAAAATTTAAATTTATTAGGACTGGAATATGACCTACAATTTAGTGTGACTTTATCTTAAATAAATTTTTTATACATATATATATATAACTATTCATTTAATTGTTTTAAATATAAATATATAGTTTTTTTAAAAAAAAACTATAGTCCAAACTTTTTAATAAGTATGCATAAAATAAGTCCATATTTCTTATTTTTATTATAAAAAAATATTTACAAATATTTATTTACTAATTTAATAAATAGATAGGTCAAATGATTCATATAAGTTGGGAGCAGAACAAGATAATTTTTAATGATTAGGTGAAGGACAAGTTGGCGTAAATTTAATGTTAAGCCCAAATTTAATATCGCAAGTGAATCCTAATTCATTTTTACGTAAATCTTATAGTATAAGACAAATTATAATTTTTAAACTTCACAAAATATGAAAAAATTACCTTTCTTCCTTAATTATATATATATATATATATAACTACTCATATAATTTTTATGTTTTTCACATTTTTGTTTAATTACCTTTCTTCCTTAATAATGAACACATCAATGTGTCCAATTACCAGTGATCTGTTATGCAATAAATAAACAAAATTATAAAGTGAAAATTCATCTATAAAAGTGATAAAATAACTTTATTCACCAAACATGAAGTGTCAAAAGGGCACATTAATATCTATTTGGGTAATATGAAGAAACCTTGTATATCTTGTGGCATTTTACTTAATGTGATTGAATTGCTTTTCTTAATGCAACCCACACTCCTACTAAAAGCAATAAAATCTTTTATGCCACAAGTTTGAAGAGTTTTCATTTATCAAGATATGTTTAGGACCGACATAATGATGTAAGATAAATTAAATTTTTGAGAAATTATCAAACTTTAATTTATAAACTATCATAAATAATACCAAAATTAACAAAAGAGATATTTTCAATAAATTAAACTTTTATTCTAAATTTTAAAAATAACCATCAAGGTTAATTAAGTTTGGACAAATCAATAAATAATTTTCAAAATTAGAATCAATATAAATTTTTTAAATAAATTCTAAATAATGATTAATGTCCAAAAATAAACAATAAGTCTCAATATATAATTTCAATTGAGATTTTAACATAATTGGTTTGAAAATAATCTTGCACCGAAAACAAACTCATTCATAAATATTCTTAAATTCTTTAATTGAGCAGTCAAGTTTAGATAATTTAATGACATGCTCATACATCTCATGCATACCATCAAACTTTATGTTGGTAAGCTTAACTATAAGTGTCCTAGCAAAAAAACTCATTAACAGTTTGAAAACATTCTTTCACATTATTTAGTATTATCAATTAAAGGAAATTAAAACTTAATGTTTGCTATACTCATTCATATAAAAACATAAACTTTATTCGTTCAATCCTTTTGTACTTTATGAAAAGTCTTTTCTTTCTTTCATACTGCTTGAATAATAGCAGTAAATTTCTCAAATAGTAACACTAAGTCAAAATTTAAAACATCAAGATAAAACTGAACTTGTTCTATTCATTTTGAGAAATCTTTTTCATTTAAAATTGAAACAAACAAGGTATAAAAATACAGCGAAACAAAACTTTAATCAATAATTCATGCTCATTACATTCATGCTAAGAGTAATCAATAATTGACAATTAATCAAGATAAACACATGTTTAAACAATCACAAATAATTGTTGGAAATGGTTATAAAATTCTGGGTAAAACCAGAATTTTTTCCTAAGTTTGGTCTAATTTTTAGGTGGGCCCCGTGCATCGATTTACACGGGTCAAAGTGATAACGCGTTCTATACCGCGTTGTGATTCACGTGGTATATTTGGTTGTTCAAAACCATTACCGAGTGAATGGGAAATTGAAGCCAAAGTAAGCTCTATGGAAATTGAGTTTTGGTGGAAATTCCTTTAAGGTTGAATAAGGCTTGTCCCACATTGATTTGGTGGGAGGTTTTGAGAGGGTTTATAAGGCATGGGTTTGGTACTTGGGGTGTGCCCCAAGGGGTACCCAAGTGTTTTAGAGGGAGAGGTTATGGGCAAAATGGGCTAGACCCATTGGACCCAAAAATCACCACACGCGCGCCGCCGTCCGTCCGGTCGGGCGGGCCTGGGCTTGGGCGCGGGTGCGTGGTGTGAGGTTGGGTTGGGCTTGTTCGGCCCAATACTAATCTTTTTGGGCCAAAAACATTTGAATTTAATTCAAATAAACTGGTTTGGATTTTTTGCAGGGCCCTTCCCGAAATAAACTTGTTTGGTATTTACGCACACCCAAACAGGGCCCTTCCCGTTTTGCTATCTGTTTGAATTAACAGGTTCAAATTCAAAACCAACAGGTTTCATACCTGTTCAATTCAAAACCAAAAGCCACCAATACATCTATATATAGACCAGCCTCCCATTTGGATTTTTCACTCCAATTTTCGTACTCCATCCTCTCTATAATTCTCTCTGCATTTTGCTGCATTTTTATTCTGAAAGAAAGAGTGTAAACACTTAGTGTGTTCGTAAGGCAAACAATTTGTAGTGCTGCTATTGTTTGTGGTAAGATCATTTCATCCTGGGAGATAGACGTCCAAATTCTGAAAGCACCGTGGAGAGGACGAATCTGTCTTAAGGACATAGTGTTAAACACTGGACTTGATCAGAAAAATCATTCAAAGAAATTAACCAAGTAAGTTGTTTAATTTTATTCTGTTTTTAATTTGTTTATTTAATCAGATTTTAATTTTGTTTTTGTAACAAAATAAAATCTGTTATTTATTTATTTATTTTTATTTCGAGTTTGATTTTTGTAATCAAACATATTCTCTCCTTTTCTTTATTTCTTTAATTCTAATTGTTGTTTTGTACACAATAGAATTAATATCTTCTAAATACAGTGAAGATTGACTAACAATCTTAAGACAGAATCCTTTTTGGTATCTTCATTGTATTTAATTTTCTGTTTTTCAAAGAAATATTCTGGTTGGAAAAACAAATAGTCCTTTATGCTATTTGACAGATAGTAGTAATATACTGTCTCTTTTCTTTGACAACTAGTAGTACGATACTGGTGTCATTAACAATTTCAGAATATTATTTGGTATTACAGAAAATTATTTTGGTATTTTATTTTTTCTGTTTTAGTAACAAGGAAAATAAAATTATTTTGTGTTATATTTTATTTTCTGGTTTTAGTAACTAGAAAATTAATTTGTGTTTTAATTTTTTTTCTGATTTTTGTAATCAGAGATTATGGCTACTACAACTGAAACTGCATCTGGCAGTGGTATTACACCAACATCGGTCCCTATTCAGAACCATGTTCATGTACCAATCAATCATGGGGAAAAACCGGAAAAATTTACTTGATCGAGTTTAAGAGATGGCGGAGAAGATCTTTGTTCTATCTTACAACTCTTAATTTGGCCAGTTTCTCCATGAAGAGGCTCCAAGACTTAAAGAGGGTGAAAGTGATCGGCAAGTTGTTGCATTTGTAGATGCTTGGAAACATTGATTTCTGCGAAACTACATCCTAAATGGCCTTGACAACATCTTTGTATAATGTATCTGATCCTCTGAAGTCGACAAAAAGAATTGTGGGATTCTTTGGAGAAGAAATACAAGACAGAGGATGCAAGACAAAGAAATTTGTCGTCGATAAATTTTTGGATTTTGTAATGGTCGACTCCCAAACGGTAATATCTCAAGTTCAAAATTTTCAGATAATTTTGCATGATATTCATTCAGAAGGTATGTCTCTTAGCGAGTCTTTCCAAGTCGCTGCTTTGGTGGAAAAGTTAGCACCGGCTTGGAAAGATTTCAAAAATTATTTAAAACATAAACGCAAAGAGATGACCATGGATGAGTTAATTGTAAGATTAAGAATTGAGGAAGATAACCGAAAGGCTGACAAGAGGCATGGGAAAAATCCCATTGAGTCCAAGGCTAATGTGGTTGAACAAGTTCAAAAACCACATAACAAAAAGAGGAAGTTTACTGGAGATGGTCCTAAACAAGGCAACAACAATGGCAACAAGAAGTTCAAAGGAAAATGCTATAACTGTGGCATCAAGCTTCTGACTGCCGCCGCCCTAAGAAGGATCATGGAAGTACAAGTAAGAAGACCACCAATCAAGCCAATGTGACAGAATTGGATTACATCTCTGACGGAATGAATGACATCAACCTCTCTGCTGTGGTGTCTGAGGCTAACTTGGTTGGAAATCCCAAAGAGTGGTGGGTTGACACTGGAGCAACTCGTCACATTTGTGCGGACAAGAAGATGTTCACTATCTACAATGAGACTGCAAATGGTGAGCAACTTTTTATGGGAAATTCTTCTACTTCTACTGTGGCTGGACAAGGGAAAGTGATCTTGAAGATGACATCAGGGAAAGAACTGACCCTCAACAACGTACTGCATGTACCTGACATCCGGAAGAATTTAGTTTCTGGTTCTTTGTTAAGTAAAAATGGTTTTAGGCTTGTTTTTGAGTCTGATAAGTTTGTATTAACAAAGAGTGGTATGTATGTTGGTAAGGGATACATGAGTGATGGTCTCTTTAAACTTAATGTAATGACAGTTGTACCAAAAGTTGCTATGAATGAGAATAACACATCTTTTGCTTATATTCTTGAGTCAAATTTATGGCATGGTAGATTAGGACATGTGAATTTTGATGCTTTGCGTAGATTAATTGGTTTGGATTATATACCAAAGTTTGAAATTAATCCTAATCATAAATGTGAAATTTGTGTAGAAGTAAAACTAACTAAGGCTCCATTTAAATCGGTTGAAAGAAAAACCGAACCTCAAGAATTAATTCATACTGATGTATGTAATCTAAAATTTATTCAAACTAGAGGAGGCAAAAAGTATTTCATAACATTTATCGATGATTGCACAAGATATTGTTATGTTTATTTACTTAGAAGTAAAGATGAAGCCTTAGAAATGTTTAAACTCTACAAAACAGAAGTTGAAAATCAACTTGGTAAAACCATTAAAATGGTTAGAAGTGATAGGGGTGGTGAATATGATGCACCATTAAATGAATTTTGTGCACAACATGGCATTATTCACCAAACTACAACCCCTTATTCTCCACAGCAAAATGGAATTGCTGAAAGGAAGAATAGAACTCTAAAAGAAATGATGAATGCCATGTTACTAAGTTCAGGCTTACCACAGAACTTGTGGGGGGAAGCATTATTGTCAGCTAATTATGTTCTTAATAGAATACCCCACAAGAAAACCAAAAGCATTCCTTATGGATTATGGAAAGGTCGATCACCTTCCTACAAATACTTGAAAGTGTGGGGGTGTTTGGCAAAAGTTGAAGTTCCTGTTCCTAAAAAGACTAAGATTGGACCAAAAACAGTAGATTGTGTGTTTATTGGTTATGCTCAGAATAGTAGTGCATATCGGTTTCTGACTTATAAATCAGAAATACCTGATATAAATGTGAACACTATTATAGAGTCAAGGAATGCTGTGTTTTTTGAACATGTCTTTCCTTACAAGAAAGGACAGGAATTAAGTTCACAGAAAAGAACTTATGATTGTACACAAAGTCAAGAGACTAATGACAATCAAGCACAAGAGACTAGTAATGGTCTCAACCAACAGGATTTAACTAATGATGAACCAAGAAGAAGTAAGAGAGCGAGAACATCAAAATCCTTTGGTCCAGATTTTCTGACATACTTGTTAGAAAATGAACCTCAAAGCTTTAAGGCAGCAATGACAGGTCCTGAAGCACCTTTGTGGAAAGAGGCAGTTAATAATGAAATTGAATCCATTATGCAAAATCATACTTGGGAATTGGTGGATCTTCCACCAGGTTCTAAACCTCTTGGATATAAATGGATATTCAAGAGAAAAATGAAAGCAGATGGTTCAATTGACAAGTATAAAGCAAGACTTGTAGTTAAAGGTTCTGAGACAAAAGGAAGGTCTGGATTATTTTGACACATATTCCCCTGTGACAAGAATAACATCCATTCGCATGCTTATTGCTATAGCAGCGTTGTTTAATTTAGAAATACATCAAATGGATGTTAAGACAACTTTCTTAAACGGCGATCTAAATGAAGAGATCTATATGGAACAACCCGAAGGGTTTGTAGTATCAGGGCAAGAAAAGAAAGTTTGTCGACTTGTAAAATCCCTTTATGGATTAAAACAAGCACCTAAGCAATGGCATGAAAAATATGATCATGCAATGCTTACTAATGGGTTTAAGATAAACGAATGTGACAAATGCGTCTATGTTAAAAACACTGACCAAGGATATGTCATAGTTTGTCTTTATGTGGATGACATGCTCATCATTGGAAGCAGTCAAAACATGATCAAATCAACTAAGCAAATGCTTAACAAAAGATTTGATATGAAAGATATGGGGGCCGCAGATGTTATATTAGGAATGAAAATTACTAAAACATCTGACGGATATGCATTATCTCAATCTCATTATATTGAGAAAATACTTGATAAATTTATCAAGGATGATTTGAATTTAGCTAGAACACCTGTAGACATCAGTCTTTATTTATCGAAAAATAAAGGTGATGCAGTGTCTCAGTTAAAATACTCCCAAATCATTGGAAGCCTAATGTACCTAATGAATTGTACTCGTCCTGATATAGCTTATGCTATCAGTAAATTGAGTAGGTACACTAGTAACCCCGGAGAAGACCATTGGAAAGCGATCATTCGGGTTCTTAGATATCTAAGATTCACCCGTGATCATGGTTTGAACTTTACTCGATATCCAGCAGTACTTGAAGGTTATTGTGATACTAATTGGATATCGGATACTAAAGATTCAAAATCCACAAGTGGATATGTCTTTACTCTAGGAGGCGCTGCTGTTTCTTGGAAGTCCACGAAACAAACTTGCATCGCACGTTCCACAATGGAATCCGAGTTTATTGCTTTAGATAAAGCAGGTGAAGAAGCAGAATGGCTTCGTCACTTTTTAGAAGACATTCCAATGTGGCCAAAACCTGTGCCAGCTATTTGCATTCATTGTGATAGTCAATTTGCAATAGGCAGGGCACAGAATCACATGTATAACGGTAAGTCACGACATATTCGTCGTCGACATAATACCGTTAGGCAGTTATTGTCAAACGGAATAATCTCAATAGATTATATAAAATCTAAAGAGAATATTGCGGATCCATTTACAAAAGGTTTGACAAAAGAGCTAGTGTATAGTTCATCGAAGGGAATGGGATTAAAGCCTATTACATAAGAGTCGTCATAATGGTAACCCTACTTATATGACTGGAGATCCCAAGAACTAAGTTCAAAGGGACAACTAAGTTATGTATGGTTCGCCAGAAATCACCAAGGGATTTAAATTCCCTACCCATTTCTATGGTGAGAGTGATATCTGCAACATATGTTGTCTGTAGGGGTATAAGGATAAGCTTTGCTTTTAATGATTACTTATATCTTGATTAAGGCATACAATCAAGATGAGTATAAGGAGATACTCAAAATAAGAATCACCTATATGAGTGTTGAACTGGGGCCGGTTCTATGAGAATGAAAGAGGCTACATTCTCTAGAAACACTCATGAAAACCAGGAGCGTTCAAGGCCAAAATGAACATAACAGTGAGAACCACGATGTGTTAGAAGATATTTTGTGTGAAATCTATTGTCTTGGCTTACACAAACGGCTGAACAATTCAAGGCATCGCGTCCATTGGTTAGCCAGTAAGTCCGATAGGTTATCACTAGGGAAGGTTCAAGGCCGAAAACTACCTATCCTGATGCAAGATATTTTCGACTTATACTCTTTCGTTAAGTCTGCATATTGTTGCATTTCCGTTGTCATCAAATTCCATTCATGTGGGGGATTGTTGGAAATGGTTATAAAATTCTGGGTAAAACTAGAATTTTTTCCTAAGTTTGGTCTAATTTTTAGGTGGGCCCCGTGCATCGATTTACACGGGTCAAAGTGATAACGCGTTCTATACCGCGTTGTGATTCACGTGGTATATTTGGTTGTTCAAAACCATTACCGAGTGAATGGGAAATTGAAGCCAAAGTAAGCTCTATGGAAATTGAGTTTTGGTGGAAATTCCTTTAAGGTTGAATAAGGCTTGTCCCACATTGATTTGGTGGGAGGTTTTGAGAGGGTTTATAAGGCATGGGTTTGGTACTTGGGGTGTGCCCCAAGGGGTACCCAAGTGTTTTAGAGGGAGAGGTTATGGGTAAAATGGGCTAGACCCATTGGACCCAAAATCACCACCTACGTCCCGCCGTCGGGCAGGCAGTGGTGGGCTTGGCTTGGCGCGTGGTGTGAGGTTGGTTGGGCTTGTTCGGCGCAATACTACTCTTGTTGGGCCAAAAACATTTGAATTTAGTTCTAATACACTGGTTGGGATTTTTTGCAGCGCCCTTCCCGAAATAAACTTGTTTGTTATTTACGCACTCCCAAACAGGGCTCTTCCCGTTTTGCTATCTGTTTGAATTAACAGTTCAAATTCAAAACCAACAGTTTCATACTGTTCAATTCAAAACCAAAAGCCACCAATACATCTATATATAGACCGGCCTCCCATTTGGATTTTTCACTCCAATTTCGTACTCCATCCTCTCTATAATTCTCTCTGCATTTTTCTGTATTTTTATTCTGTAAAAAATGAGTGTAAACACTTACTCTGTTCGTATGGCTAACAATTTGTAGTCTTTGCTATTGTTTGTGGTAAGATCATTTCATCCCGGAGATAGACGTCCAAATTAAAAAGCACCGTGGAGAGGACGAATCTGTCTTAAGGACACAGTGTTAAACACTGGACTTGATCAGAAAAATCATTCAAAGAAATTAACCAAGTAAGTTGTTTAATTTTATTCTGTTTTTTAATTTGTTTATTTAATCAGATTTTAATTTTGTTTTTGTAACAAAATAAAATCTGTTATTTATTTATTTATTTTTATTTCGAGTTTGATTTTTGTAATCAAACATATTCTCTCCTTTTCTTTATTTCTTTAATTCTAATTGTTGTTTTGTACACAATAGAATTAATATCTTCTAAATACAGTGAAGATTGACTAACAATAATATCATCGTGATCTATGTTTGAGATAATCTAATGGCATACTATTTAACAATTTTGGTGATTCCCTTTCACTAATAAGACTAGTTTTGAAAAAATATTCATTATTAAATAGGTCTGTTACCTTTGGGTATTCATTTCAATATTAACTATGAATACCCATCAACTATCCTATTTCAATTCAACAATTACTTAAAAGTGGTGCACCTTTGGGCCAACCTAATATCTTTGTAATTAAAGAATTGCGATTTACAAAGTCATTATATATATATATATTTTAAATACTTGGGAAGATTATTGAATTTCAATTATTTGATTTGATATCTACATATCATTTCGATCGGGTTACTTTGGTAATTACCAATCGTGTCATAATTTAAATTTTAGATCACAATAAAAAATTTGCATAGACATTATTGAATAAATAATAATTTATTCACAATTATTCATCATCATAATCATAATGCATATTACTAAATCACAAGAATAATATTAAGACAATAAATATTAATACAATTCATATTCTATGTCACATAAAAATATATACTTTTGTACCTCATCAAACCGTCTATAAAAATCAAGCTTATACATAATGGTGATAATAACATCATATTGAAATAATTTTTTGAAGGTTACAGTTGGATCCATAAATAGCAATATGTTTAGTACTATAAAGATCACAATAACACTTTAATGTGCCTCGCAGTAAAATTTGATAATATAAAATTTAGCAAAACATGAATAATAATGATTCATTATGTAATCCGAACATCTTTAGACATTACTAAATCAAACGATATAATGGCTATTATCCATTAAATCTTTCCTCCCAATAAAAAATAATTAAATCATTTATAGTATTCAATTATCAAAATATTAAAACATTCGGTTTATCATTAAAGAGTTAGCATTCATTAAATAAATATTATTTATACAATATGCAATCCAATCTAAAATAGAAACATAAGAGTTGCATATTAAATTTCATATCATGTTTAGTAAATTGAAAATTTTTGATCGAGATAATCATAATTGTACTCAAAATTAATTGATATTTACTTAATCGAAAAATTGTAATGTTCTGAAAATTGGCTTTGATGCCACATGTAAATATTTTTATGGTGTTATGCATATAACAACCTTTATAATCCAAAATTATGAATTATCATAATTTTCACAAATAATAACATAATGTGGAAAATAATAACAGACCCCGAATCAGTTATGCTAAACTTTCGAATGATCCATAATTGATTGAACGTAAACCTAATATCAATAGTAGTGGGAAAATGTTTCTCTCTCTTGACCCTCCTTAGAATACATTAAATTCAGAATTATTTTGATGGGTAGTCTGAATGTCTTTTTATGGGTAGAGAGAAGACCAATTTCCTTATTCAACAATAATTCTACTTTCCCATCAAAATAGGATACTTGGAAAACACTTTTCTTTATTTACCAATTAATTATAGCAAAAAATATAAAATTATAATTCTGCCAAATCTCTAATTCATATTAACATATTATGTAGGTGAATATAATGACTAAATAAATAATTTAGTCTTACAGTTTTCGGTATAAAAAAAAATATGTTGTATATATTTGGGGAGCCAAAGGATGCTCATGTTAGTCTGTAGCAAACAGACAATCACTCATGTGCGCTTGTGATGAACAAAAGCCCCACACAACTCCTCGTCATGGGGGACCAATATATAGAGCACTGTCTACACTGTCATCAATTTGGCTTGCCTATCTAGTTGTTTGGTTACAATAAATACATCAGCCTAATCAACTCGCAATGTTTTGTTTTTTTCTTTTAATGACGAGAATTCAGTCTAGGTTGGTTTCTTTAGATTGAGTGATTTGGAGAGAAAAGAAAAGAAATAAAGAGATATATATTTCTCTTATTTATTTGGATAACTTAATTAGAGAGAAAAGAAATGAGAAAAAATAGAGAGAAACAGAGAGAAACTCATTGTTCTTATAATCCTCATTTTCAATCTTCCCAAAAGTGGAGAGATTGGAAGAGAAAAGAAACTAAAAGATTCTTATTTTTTTATAATACCAATTTTGTTCCAGTAAAAATAAAAGAAATAAAATGATTGACACCTATGTCCTCAAGGGCTTTTGGTAGTATAACACAAAATAGTTTCTTTTCTTTTTTCTTATAAAATCTAACTAAACAAAAATAAGAGAAATCACAATTATTTCTTTTCTTTTATTTCTTATTTATCCAAACAAGAAAGAGAAAAATCACAATTTTTTTTTTTCTTTTCTCTCCTAAATTTCCAAACATGTTCGATGCTTTAAATCTATGAATCGGACAAACAAAAAGTAAGTCGAACTTCAAACCTTTCTTAATTGAATCTTAAAAACTATCCGTTCAAGTTAGTCTCCGGGATTTTGATGAACATGGTTGGGTTACTTCGTTACTAAGAAACTAGCCCTTTCAACTGCTCCAATAGATATGCTAACAATTTTCTTTTTCTTGTTTTTTGGGTGGTAGTGGTGAGAGCCACGACTTGATGATTAACGCAGAGGGTGGTGGATAGAGGTCCAAATTAGATTGAGGGATTAATTATATTCAACACCTTGTGGGATTGATTAATATTCAGTTGACATTATTACTATCTCTCATGCATGTTCATTTTGATTTATTAATAATGTTAGGATAATTATATTTTTTTATTATTTTTATTTATTATTTTATATGTCAATACTGCATTGATAATAAATATGAGTGATGAAACCTTATAAGAGAAAATCGTGCCATGTCGTGTCATATCATTTTTGCGTTGTGTCATCGTGGGTTTATATTCAAAACACCCGAATACTAACATGACATATTTAACTAAATGTGTCAATTATCTTGATGACGACTTGACCAACTTATAATTATGTTAATCTAAACAAGACATGCCTAATAATGCTTAGTATAAGAATTTGTTTTATATTGTAAACAGATTGTACAACTTATTTGAAGATAACCCATTTTACATCATATATTGTTTAAATATTTACACTCACAATGATATTATATACGCCAAAATATTCATAAAAAATTCAAAAGACATACATTAAATCTGAACTATTGTCGTCAATTACTATCCAAGCATCAAACAAAATTTAAAAAATAAAATAAATTTTCATCTAATACCAAAATTTAACCTAATAATGGCCGAGAATAAAACATTTAAAGTCCTATGACTGCCATATTGAGGTTGCATTTGGATTATCAACAGGTTACTAGCATATTCGTGTCTACGTGTTGACACAAAATTTTACATAAGTTAGACAAATTGTGTAAGTTATATGTGTTCAATCTACATACAACTCTTCTATTATTTATTTTATTGAGTCATGTTATATTGTTAAAAAATAATCAACTCTAGCTCTCTCAGTATCAGTGTTGCTTGAATCATGTCATATTTTCAGTCCTACATAATGTGACAAAAATTTTTTTTATTGATTTTCACAGCAAATTATTATTGATGTATGGGTTACCCCTTACAAGTGTAATCCCTAGTGGGCTCTGGAGGCGGCATTGGTTGGTGTACAGCCTTACGAAAAGACACCGTCTTAGTAAAAAAAAAAAAAAGAAAATTATAATCAGTAGTGTTATACGTATCAATTAATATATTAATTAATGTATTAATATATATTATGAAATTATTATTGATTTTACACATTATACAAAATGTAAATACTCAAAACCTTTAACATTATGTCATATCATCTGTTAGTACATTAATTAATATATGAATAGATGCAGATAGCATTATTCAATTACAATTTAGCGGATCTTTTCAAAATAAATTTTACATTGATGATAAATTTTGTAAATATTAATAATTAAAATTATATTTTATCGATTTATAAATATTTTATAAAAATATCACTAATATGCAATTTCTTTAAAAATAATTTGGTGGAACTCCCAATTATTCACCTCTTTTATTTTTATTTTCATTTTTTAAAATTAATTACAGTGAGATCTTATCAATTATTAGATAATATTATTTTTTTCTCATATACAAATATGTATATTTTGACATCATTAACTATAAATAATTATACAAATACTTTCATTAAAAAAAGAAAAGAAAAAAGAAAGAGATAAAAATGACACATTTCTAAAATTAAAAAATAAATAAAATACACAGATTGGTAAAAAAAATAAAATAAAGAAGTAACATTCACATAATTAACTTTTCTTTTTCCTCAAAAAAACAACAAAAACAACAAAAACAAACAAAAAAAAAAAACAAAACAAAACATAAACAAAACTTTTATTTAATATTTAAAATTTCTTTTATTTTGTGTTTGATTAAGAGGTTTGGAAAGAAATTTGAAAATAGAAATGAAAAAAGTGTATGAAATTAAGTGAAATATAAATATATTTTATTCATATTTTACCTATTTTTTTAAAAAAAAATTTCTTTTTAAATTCTTTAACAAAACACAGCATTAGAGTTAGTTCAGGATGATCGGTGCTCACCAATCATTTCTTCCATATAATTGTGTGGTTTCAGGAGGTGCCAGTGAGAGAGATAGGGAGATGCCAGTAAGTAGCCAGTGAGAGAGTCTTGTGGTTCTTGTACTCAATTCCGTGAAATAAAATTTTTTTTTTTATCAGCAAAATAAATTTTTATTGATGAAAAAAGTATAATACATGTAAAAATACATCAACAAAGGAGAGTGCAAAAATCATCATAACTAAACTTAATAATCTCAACTAAATTGGCACCGCAAAAAAAGTGCAGTCATTTGCTAGCACTCGACCCAAGATTGGTAAGGAACCATTCAAAGACACCCACAGAGAAGGATAACCAAAAGCTAACACAACAGCTAACAGCTAAGGACAACCAAACAAACACAACAACAAACAGCAATAGCAGGAGGCCTGTGCATATCACTGCAGCCAAGAGTTCCATACAAACCGACCACCAAATACTTCAAACAGTAGCAGCAGGAGATTCAACAATCACCACAAGAAACTACACTTTTGGCGACTAATGTTTTAGTCGCCAAAAGCTTTGATTTTAGTCGCCGAATCTATTCCCCGACCAAAACATTTTGTCGCTGCCTTTGTCGCGGGTTCGTTGACGGCGAAGGTAGTGGCGACTAAAACAAATTTAGTCGGCATAAGTGCACCACAAATGGCGACTAACATGTTGGTAGGCAAAAGTGTAGGGAATTAGCGACGAAAAGTGGGTTAGTCGCGGATGAGTGACATTGGCGACTAAAAAGTAGTCGCCCAAAAGGTGCATCAATTCAGAACTAAAATTTTCAGCTACCATTTCTTTTGTCGCCAAAACATTAAATTTTTTATCTACGGCGACCAAACTATTAGTCGCCAAAAATTGGGATTTTTCAGCTACTACATGTTTAGTCGCGGAAAGGTATCTTAATTCTTTAGCTGCTACAGATTTTAGTCGCGCATACATGGTTAATTATGTTTTTGGCGACTAATTATTTAGTCGCCAAAAACTGTTGTCCAGTTACTACTAAGAATCTGTACAGGTCACCAAAATTGTTTTCAATTTGTTTTAACTACTAAGAATTTAGTCACCAAAAGGTTTTTCACTTTTTGCTACTAAACAATTTGTCACCAAAAAATATTAAATTTTTTTGTTTTGTTTTGTTTTTTGTTTTTTTCATTTTAATAAATTTGTTCACAACCTGTGATAGGTATACAAACAAATCAATATATATATATATTATCACCTATTCCGTAATGCATGTTTCACTTACAACTAGGGCTACAAACGAGCCGAGCCGAGTCAAGTTCTATGAAGCTCGAGCTCGGCTCGATAGAATTTGATAATGTTCGAGCTCGAGTCGAGTTATGAAAGTTTCTATTTGAAGCTATTCGAGACATATTGTCGATCTTGAAAAGCAAATAAAACATCCTAATGCAACAATTGATACATCCTAATAACTAACTGTCAATCTTAAATATGCCTTCTCTTCAGCACCAGCAGCTCACATCAGCACCAATCTGTCAATCTTCCTTCTACTTCTCTTCAGCACCAAACTGCCCAATCATGCTCACGTTAGCAACAGCTTCCATGAACTCTTTGGTACCAGACCTCACAATTGTACCAAGATTGTTCACCAAATCTGCAGCCATTAAATTTAGATGAATTTTGGACAACATAAAAATCCCAACATACCATACATATATCAAGACTAGGCTAAATGACAGAATTGCATCGCTACATACCAGCCTTGGTCATGCCAATAGCACTGTCAATAATGGTCAATGTGTTGTTGGTCTTGTCAGGAATAATGTGGATTACAAGCTCTGGTTGTGCATCTAGCTTGCTCTTGTCAGTCAAGCTCTCAAATCGAATTTTGTCCAAAGCCTAAATAGTACAAAAATTTGTTCTGCTGTTCATCTGATGCTCTGCTGCTACACGGAAGTTGGCTGTCTGCCCTCTATGAGCTTGTCAAGAGCATTCTGTTCTGTTGATCTGTTCTGCTATTCATCTTCTGTTCTGCTGAATTTCAACACTACTTTTCATCTAATGCTCTCTTTGCTACTTTGTTATTCAAATTTGTTGTTCTGTTGATACATTACATCGACCTTGGATTATTTCCCAACCACCCCCAAATTGTTCAGTACATATGGTTGCAGATCTCATTGATGTTAATATTAATGCACATGGGTGGAAGGTGGAGTTAATTGGATGAGCATGCACAACTGATAATGTCCTTACCAATCAACATCTCCAATCAATACCTGACTTATGCACGCCAAAAAAAGGCAATTTTTTTCCATTGTAAACAACTAAGTTCAATGCTCTTACCCACGCCACCAGGCTGCGTCTCCTCCACCACTGTTTGTGTATCATCTGGTGGCTGCGTCTCATCTGAGCACGTCAACGGGGTGCCAATCCCGGGTGGACATGCTTCAGAGGCTGATAATACGTTGGCGCTTGTTGCTTTCTTCCGCCGCCCCGTCTTCATTCCAGGAACCATGGTACCTACATAAAAAAATAACAAACATACATGAGTACTCAACGCCACATACATCACTTACATTTACGTAAACCTCCCATTCGTCATTTACATACATTTACATAAACCTGACATACAATTAATGGGCAATTCCATCTTGAAAGCAAGCTAACTACATAGTTTGCGTAGCAGAAAAATAGATATCATAAGTTGGTGTTTCATATGATTAATTGATGATTAAGAAAGATATCAGAAAGAGTCATTTTACACTCTGTCCATTACACCTATGCATCACGTAGGAAGTGATGAGCAACAGCTTTTTGGATTTTTTCTCTCAAGAGGCTAAATACATGTGTGCAAATGATATTGATAGTGAACACCAGCAGCCTGAATTTCCGTTTGCCAAACATTGCCATAGTAGGAGCATTAGGATAAATACATGTGTGCATATGATATTGAATTTATGATGGTGTTATTCTTTTAAAAGGATTTTTTAAGATATACTAAAGGCAGAAAATTAACTTGCTGATAAAAAACACCACAGATCATTCATATGTCTATATTGGAATCAGATCTCAGGAACCATCCTAATTACTTGAATTAGTAGAGATCTCGCCATTTTGTTTTGGGTCACAATGAACTTAATGCATCAAAAAGACTACACTCGCACACTAGCATAACAACGTTGTCTTAAATATTGATGTTTATTAGCCACGATTATTAGAATGCAATCTGAAGGCATTGTTCAATAGATTTAAGTGTTTTGGGATGGGAATAGAAAAATTTGAGACAAAGAATCTCATACCAGATGTTACATGGAACAATAGTTTGTGTGCCAATTATTAACTCCTTGTGCTGTTACTTAGATGACTCACACTCACTCACAGAATTATAGTTTATGTGCCAACTGTCAATCCTTGGTGTTTCATGTTGCTTAGATGACTCACACTCACTCACATGAATGACACTTATGCTGGCAACATGTTAGAGACATGTTTATGTACATGTGTTGCAGAAAAGAATTTCCATTGGCAGACAATGACTCCAGATTAGCAGATTAGCAGAAAATAATTTCCATAGGCAGGCAATGGCTCCAGGATCCAAAGGGGTGCCAATCCGGTAACTTGTTGTTCTCCAATTAGAACTTTTGTTTCCTGTTTTGACAATTCATTGATGCGAAAATGTTTTGGACTACTCAATACCAGTGTATTTATGTCAGAATGATCAACTACTGTCTCAACATCTGTAATTACACGCCTATCATATGGTCTAGTTCCATAGGAAGATTCTACACTGCCAGTTATCTGTGTTTGTGTTTGTGTGTGTGTTCGTGTCCATGCTGACTTGTTATCTGTGTTCGTGTCCAGTTATCTGTGTTTGTGTCTGCCAGTTCCATAGGAAGATTCTACACTATCACACACAGATATTAAGCAGCTAACAACAACAGCAGATTAGCTATCACAAGCACCAGACACAGATACTAAAGGCAGCACTGCACCAGATTAGCAGATTACCATACATGCTGACTTGTTAGGAAAAATGCACCAGATTAACATAACAACAGTATGCACCAGATGAGCAGTACGCAATACAGAACAGCAGTAGGCACCAGATTAGCAGAATATGGTAACAGTAGATACACCAATGTAACAGTACGTACACCAATGTAACCACCACACAGATATAGAGGCATCAGATTAGCGAAATGCACCATATTAGCAAAATATGGTCTACAGAGGCATCAGTAGGTAATATTATTTCCATGTTCAATTGCAAAATATCATGACTATAGTCTACAGATATGAGCATTGTCATCAAAAGAAAACAAGCTACTAATCTCATAAGATTCAAGAGGATATATTTATCCAAAAAAATGGTATCAATTATTAAAAATCAATACACTACAAAACTTTAATAATGATATATCTAAGTCAAAAGTCATACAAATACGAACCATGCTACTTAGGCCAATGTTTGAATACAATGGTCTACATTGTACCTAGCCTAGCCTACATACTGGAATTCTAAATTAGGTAATTCTTTCAAAAATTTTGGAGTCATATAGTTAAGGTGATTTAGCATAAATAATACGTAACATTTAAGTATAATTTAAACACCACTACTGAAATTACAAGAATTTAACTTCTGAAAATAATAGGACCTATGTTCAGACCACCTAAAATGGAGAGAATCTGTTGTGGCTCATCAACATTAGTAATAGAATTTGCTTCTTCTGTTGTTGTAGTAGAATCATGTTAAACTGTTAAGCGAGCTACGCCTCACCCGTAACAAATCAATGCAGCAGCTAGGAGCAAATAACACCAAATTATCTAATTCACCTATAGGTATAACAACCCCCAATATAAAATCAACAGCTATGGCATTAACTTCACACATTCAGTTAAAGGAAAAGGCTGTTAGCTACATATTAGATAAAGATGCAGATGTAGATGAAGATGCAGATGCACATACAAAGATACATGCACATTCCAACATCATCATTTTCAAAATTGCAGATGTAGATGTAGATGTAGATGAAGATGCATGAGGAAATGTTTTTTTATGAAGCAAATTAAGCAACCAGAAATTAGACAGGCCCAAATGAAGCAACCAGCAAATTAACAATGCATACCAACTGAAAAAAGTAATAACAGCAGCATGACTACGAACAGAGCAGATTAGTAAATCTGCCACAGCTTGTGGGAAAATCTGCCCAATGGGACAGCAGACCGAATGAAAAATCTGTCACAACAAAGTGAGTTAAAACTCCTGGTCCGTATCTGTATCAAAATCACTAGTAATCTCATCGTCTTCTTCGTCATCACCGGCAATTGTTACTTCATCATCGTCATCACAGATGAAAGCATCATCCATAACACGCTCGGATTGTACGCGCTTTTTGGATTGCGAAACTTCCATTGAAATAATTTCAGGTTCAATGTCATCCCGACGCAAAACAACATCATCATCAATAGGCTCAGTTGGTACAACAGTAGTGGTTTCATCTTCTTGCAACACTTCATCAAATTCTGGCACATCCAGCTCTGGCACATCCCAAATTCGTCGATGTTGAAACTTTTCTACGACTCGCCAATTCGGGCCTAACTTCGTATCATGAACGTAGAAAACTTGTTGAACTTGGCTTGGGAACACAAACGAGTCATCTTTATACCATCGACTTCTTACATCAACAGTTGTCACATGTGGTTCGACACGCAAAGTTCGGCTACTGCCGGTGTTATACCATTCACATTGGAACAAAACAACCCGATGTCCAAACAAATATGTCAGTTCCCACACTTTACAAAGGTAGCCGTAGAACTTTATCAATTGGCCTTCGTGGTCGCCTTCCACTACCAACCCACTATTTTGACATTTACGACGGTTATCACGATCGATAGTATGGAATCGGACGCCATTAGAAATGCACCCCTCATATGTGTTCACCAAGGCATTAGGTCCATTGGCTAATGACCACATCTCATCGGTTGCTTCGGGTGACTTTTGATTTCGCAATTGGTTCATCTAGACAAGAAAGTATGTCATGTTAATTCAAACTTGGAATAATGTAAGGTTCTATGCAAACTATACACTAATGAGTTGAAGCTTACACGATCTTTGAACCATTTAGGAAATTCTTTGCATTGTCGCGTTGCAAGGTTGCATGAACTTCCATATTTTTGTTGCAACACGACCTTATGTTCCCTAGTTAATACAACATAATTCATAAGTAATTTGAATAATTGAGACTTTAAAAAATAAAAACCATGTGGAAAATGTATGTTGCACATGTGAGGAGGAATCATACTCTAGATATTCGTCCACTTCCAAACTATTGTGTAGGATAAACCAATGAGCCAATTCGCGGCCAGCTACGGGCACATCAATTGCCCTTGGGAGTTGACCAAAAGGACGAACATTTTGAGTGAAAATCGCCAACCCTGGCCCATTGTCACCCCCATCGTAGTTCCTTTCTTCCCGGTTAAACACCGTTTCAACTCCATCCAAATACATTGAACAAAACGTCATACACTCTTTCGATATGTAGCCCTCCGCAACTGAACCTTCTGGCCGAGCTTTATTGCCCACAAATCCTTTAAGAACTCCGAGCAGCCTACATGTAAACATCAGCCTGGTCATTAGTATGGTCATATTGAAGTATATGTTAAATAGAAAAAAACACCCCCATCGTACTTATACCTCTCAATAGGATACATCCATCGATATTGCACAGGCCCTCCAAGCAAAGCCTCATAAGGCAAATGAATTGCCAAGTGGACCATGACATCAAAAAAAGCAGGAGGAAAAATCATCTCAAGCTTACAAAGTATAAGTACAATTTGTTCTTGCAATTTCTCCAAATCAGTCACCCTCAATGTCTTTGAGCACAACTGTTTGAAAAAAGTTCCCAACTCAAACAATGTGGTCCCAATCTCGGTAGGAAGGTATCCTCGCATCCCAATAGGAAGAAGTCGTTGTAAAAGGATATGACAGTCATGACTCTTGAGGCCAACTAACTTACCACCATTCCCGGTGACACAATTGGATATATTTGCCGCATAGCCATCAGGGTACTTAATTGATTTCAGGAAATCAACAAACCCTTGTCTCTCTGCAGGGGACAATGTGTACAATGCTGGAGGCTTCTCGAAAGAGGCATTCGCATGCCTTCTCAAGTGTAACTCCTTTCGTATTCGCATGTCCTCCAGATCCAAACGTGCTTTGTATGTGTCTTTGTTCTTGCCATCTACGCTCAATAGTGTCCCAAGCAGATTGTCACATATATTCTTCTCTATGTGCATGACATCAAGGTTATGTCGAAGCTTAAGTGTTTTCCAATAGGGTAGGTCGAATAAAATGCTTCTTTTTGTCGATTCGAGTTGGATTTTCTGTCCTTTGTCTTTTTTTGTTCGTTTGATGCTTTCCATACGACATGTACGCCCCAAACTAATTTGTTCAAGTATATGTTCTCCGATAACTGCATGTGAGTTTGGACCGAGTATCAATTTCACCGTTGAATAGCTTACTTCTTCGCCAATTATGGTTCTCAGGTAAGTACCGCCGAGCACCCATATACCCTATCTTACTTCGCAAGCTCTGAGATGAAGCATCCATGTTACAGTTAGGGCAGGCCAAGTAACCTTTTGTACTCCAACCAGACAAGGAACCATATGCAGGAAAGTCATTGATGGTCCACATGACTGCTGCATGCATTGTGAAGATTTGGTCGTTTGAGGCATCATATGTTTGCACACCATGCTCCCACAAATTAGTTAACTCTTTCACTAATGGTTGCAAGTAAACATTGATATCTCTTCCAGGTGCGGATCGTCCGGGAATAAGCAATGACATCATCACAAATGGATCTTTCATACACTTCCATGGGGGTAGATTGTAAGGCATTAAGATTACGGGCCACATGCTGTATGATGTACTCATATTTCCGAATGGGTTGAAACCATCTGTGGCAAGCCCTAGCCTTACATTCTGAGGATCCGCAGAGAACGTAGGATGTAGCCTATCAAAGTCCTTCCATGCCTTAGCATCAGCTGGATGTCGTAACACTCCATCATCCATACGCTTGTCTTTGTGCCATCTCATATGTGCGGCTGTTTTTTTTGACATGTACAATCTCTTCAACCTCGGTGTTAAAGGAAAGTACCTCAGTATTTTGTGTGGTATTTTTTTACCCGTCTTGTCGTTCAACTTGTATCTAGACTCCGTACATGTAGGGCAATTCTCCAACGCAGCGTTGTCATTCCAAAATAGAGTACAATCATTCTTGCATGCATGAATGACCTCATATCCCAAACCCAATTCACGTAAGAACTTTTTGGCTTCATAAAGGGTCCATGGAATAGTTTCATCACACTTTGGTAGAATGTCTTTGAAAACTTGCATAACCATATCGAAAGATTTGTTGCTCCATTTATTGTACACCTTCACATGAAGCATCTTAATTACGAAGGACAAGATGGAGAACTTTTCACACCCTGGATATACTTTGCGTTGAGCATCATCGAACAACTTCATGAACTTCAACAAATTGTGCCTCTCCGAACTAGTACGTTCTTCGTCGATATGATCATCCATGAGACCACTCATATAAATCTCGTCTAACATGGTAGGAAGTTCATCCACATTTTCGTGATTGGCTGTGATTCCAGATCCGTTGCTTTCAGTAGCATCGTTTCGCATGGTAGGATGATCACGAAATATGGCAACACGTTCGCCATGGTGCACCCAAGTTCGATAAGAACATGCGATTCCTCTTCGAATCAAGTGCAACCGTACAACGTGTGGACTAAATTTGGTGCCGTTCAAGCAATCAACACAAGGACAACGGATTTCATCCTGCGGGCCTAAATTCTTCGTAGCGAACTCAATAAATGACTGAACACCTTCAAGATACTCTTTACTTTTTAGTCTATCTTTTATCATCATCCAACTCTTGTCCATTATTGGAACAGTACACATCAATCAAAGATGAACCTGGGAATGGATGGCAACTTGGAAAAATACGCTGTACTGGAAGAGAGCTTAAGTAAGTTTAGGGGTTCGATTAGCATTGCAATAATGACGTGAACGAAATAGTAATGACAGATCGGGATGTAAAAAGAAACTAAATGTGAACTATAATTATATGGAGGGAGTTAAGCAATTTAGGCAACAGATTTTTTAGAAGTCCAGTTTGAACTTTCCAAGTCACACATGGCATGAAAACGAGTAAATCCATAGTGGATGAGATGGGGTATTGAATGAGAAGCAAGTTATAGTAGGATGGCAACGACTACCCCGTCGAAGTGATGCTACGTCATGTAAAAATTGTAGATGTTTGAAAATGATTCGGCCTCTCAAAAAATATTTATAATGTAGTTCAACTTGGGGCTCTAAAATTTGAGTGTTTGATTACATTCAAAACATATGTTCTTGTGGTCTCAAGTCCTCTCACTAAAATTTGATGTTACTGTATGTAAAAATTGTAAATGCTGGGAACAACATAAATAAGATGTTAATCATCATATCAAAAATAAGAAAAAAATTACAAGCAAATGAGATGGAAATTTTTTGCGAAGAAAAGGTACCTTAAATCTCAAAAAAGCACAGCAGAAGGGAACTGTAATGTTACTTTAAGCTCCTTAGCTTACTTAGATTGCAGAGGCTTTGTCATTGTGGTCTCAGGTCCTCTCACTAACACACAAAACAAGGTAAATAGAGAAGACCCTTGCAGCTGCTATTGCAATTGTCTTCCTGGTGTTCCAGTGTAGTGCTTCTTTTTCTGTAATGATGAACACGACACAGCTAATGGATGATCAATAGCAAGTTCAAAAATAAGGTAAAACATTATTCCTAAAACAGAAAACAGAGGTCAAACATTAGTTAGATTTGTCACCTATGCATGCATATACATATACATATATATATATATATATATGTATATATAGGGTTAGTTTGGAATATCATAAAACAGAGACACATTTGGTCACAATCGAGAATCACAAAAGGGGGCAATCCGAAATTTTAACCAAACCCATCCACGAAATCATAAAAGCCCTAAAAAAATTTTGCGAAATCAACAGAAAATGGAAAAAAAAAACGATTCAAAACCCTACACAAATCGTTAGTGTCACGGGAATGGGAGACAAGCGACAAAGATATACAAATAGACAGACCCAGATAGACAGAGAGGGAGAGAGATCAGAGAAAATACACATGAATCGGTGGTGGCGATGCGATGCTCGTGGTGGCTTGGCACGTCAGCCGATGGTGATAATCGCCGGTCAAGTTTGGTATCGATCATACGGTGTGTGAGGTCTGTATATGTTGGTGTGTGAGAGACAAAACAATTGCCAAAATGGGTCTGAAAAAAAATCTTTGGTAGCGAATATGTAATAACTTTCCTCTAAAATAAATTTGAAGATTTAGCGACCAAATCGGTTTTGTGTAAAATTCATATGACGACCAAATATTGGTCGCCAAAAGTATCCTAATTTGGCTACTAATCCAATATTTGGTCGGCAATGTTTACTATACAACGACTAACTGAGATTTGGTCGCGAAAAATCCATAAAAAATAGGCCAAAAAATTGGCGACAAACATTTTTTGTCGGCAAAAGGTACAAAACAACGACTACAATTAATTTTGGTCGCCAATAATAATATATGGCGACTAAATTAATTTAGTAGCTAAAATTTTTCCACGAATGCCGACTAAATTACGTTTTTGGTCGCCCAATATTCTGCTTTTGGCGACTAAAATTGTTTTGGTAGCCAATTTTAGTCGCCAAATATGCTTTTTGTTGTAGTGAATGACTTGTTGAATCTTAATTCCGTGAAGTAAATAGATTCAACAATGACTTGTTGCTACGCCTCTTAATTGTGTTTATCATTATCACAATCATTGGTTCATTAGGCTTGTTTTGGAAATAATTTTTTTATGATTTATAGTGAATTTTTAAAAAAAAAATTCAAAAAGTTTTTGATTTCTAGATTCAGCTCAATAAGACAAATTAATAAAATTATAATTTTTTTAAAAAAATCCAAAAAAAAAAAAACAAAAATAAGTCAAAATAAACAATCATTTTTGATTTAGTATTTTTTTTTTTTTGAATTTTTCAAAAAATATATATATATACTTTTTAGATTTGTTTCGATAAGATGGGGGAAAAGTAAAACTTTTTACATAATTTAAAAAAAAATTATTAAAGACAAAAAAATTCAAAAAAAGAGGTGACTTTTCTTTTCTTTTTTTTTTTTGTGGGCTTATTTCTCTGAAATAGTTTCACTTAAGAAAAATATCAATTAACATCAAAACAACAACACCAAGAGGAAGAAAGAGAGAGGAATTAGAGAAAAAGAGGGAGAGGTGTTGGTGCATGATTTCACAAGTTATTTTAATATTAAACTGTATTGATATAAATGATTAATTATATATTAATCGGTGGTCGTTACAAATGTGATATTGAATTAAGATCAGTAATAAACCAAATCAATGGGATTTTATGGCCATTATATGGTAATGGTGTAGGTGCATTTGATTAACGAGGGAATAATTCATATGTGTTTAATTGTGAGTTATAGTCATAATTATTCTAGTGATTAATTTGAGACCTTTCATATAACTTGTGGTGTATGTATAATATATAAAGGTAGTATATTTGTTGTTGGCACATAAACAAGTAATTTTATTATTATTTATTATTTATAATTGCAGGACATGTGACATTATGTTGTGTACTTTGAAGTTGAAAGAAGTTACGGTAAAGTATGGAACATATATGGAAAACATGGTGGAGAAAGTGGAGAAATGTAGAGCATAAAATAGATGAAAGAACATGGTGCATAAAGTGAAGAAGATAGGAGATTATGGAGGGACATGTGGCAAATAAGAATGAAAATGGAAATATATGTAGTTATTGAGTGGTTATTTTCTACATTTTTTCCCTTTTAAATAATCATTCATGGTTACGTTGTAAAGATCTATCTAACTCAAATCAAAGACAAAATGATATATTTATTGTCATTTCTCTTATCTTAGAAGTAGACTTAACTTAGATTTATTTTCTGTACTTTCTTCATTGAGACAAAAGAATTGTCAACATAATAATTTGATAATAAGCTTGAATTTAATTTATATAAATATTTTAATCTTTATTAGCATGCTCATATTTGTAATATTTTTCTTCAAAGAAAAAATAACCCCAACAACCAACACCACCAATGTCACTATTACTTCCCTTTTCTCAATGTTGTACTGCATTGTTATACCATCTTCTTTCACCATCATTACAGCTGAAGAAAAAATATCCGGATAATCATATTACCTAATGTGTAAATGGTTTGAATCGGATATTTGAATTACGAGTATCGTCTGGAAAATCCATCGTCAATTGGGAAGTTACTAGAGTTTTTCAATATTTATCCATACTTCAAATTTTTAGGTTTTCAAGATGGTAGTCTTAAGATAGATGAATAGAGAGAGAATTTATTATTTTTGGTATATCTACACAATGTTAAGCATGAGCCCTTATATAGGCATATATGGCAAACCATGTGTACCTCATGATTAGGCCATACCATGTGTACTACACAATGTTTTGAAACTAGATTGGTGAGCAAATCGAAAAAGGAACCGGGTGGACAGGTTACTGGTTCAATCGCCGAGTCGAAGAGGTCAAACCGCGACGTCATAATTATATCATAAATATATTAAATATATATATATTAAAAATGTAAGTGTAAAAATGAAAAAAAAAATTAATTTTTTTTAATTAAATCAAACAAGAATTTACAGCAGAGACAGAGATAAATTTATATATATTCGTAATGAAAAGCCAAGATAACTCGAACCCACATTGTAAAAAACTAAATTAAGAATTACCTAGAAAATAAAATTTCATCATAAACAAACAAAGAAGAAGAGAAAGCTCTACTCACACTAGAAATCAATAGACTCTCTCTTTGATTAAAAAAATAAAAAAATAAAAAAACCAAACAAAAGAAGAAAAAGTAAAGAAGACAAGTATAAAGAACCGATTGATGAAGATGAAAAACCCAAATTTTCAAATTCCCAAAAAACAAAAAAATTCAACATTTTGGGACCAATTTTCATCTCTCCAAATCAGGAAACCAACTAATTTTATACTCTCCAGCGAAAATGGTGAGGCTGGCGCAGAAGATTCCATCTTCACCACCACAATAGAAAATGAAGAGAATGGGGAGAGAAAGAGAATAATTACCAACAAAACAGAGTAGAGAAATAAAGGAGTAGCAAAGGTCGAAGTACTCGCCAGATTTGTGTCCTCCGTTCACCAGAATTCTGCTGCTGCTAGACAGAGAAAGTGAGATTTTAGGCCAAAACCAGTGACACCCAAAAGAGAGAAAGAGGGAGAGAGAAGCCGAAGAAAACCCTTCTGTTGTAGCCCTAAGATTTAGGATTTTTTCAATGCTATATATATGTTCAACAAACCCGGCTGATTCATAATAACCAGTCCAGGTCACCGGTTTTGCCTGTTCAACCAATGGTCCATCCGGTTCTTGCATTTTACACCGATTTTTTTCCTAGTCTGGGTTTAGAGGTTTTTTTCGGACCAGAACAAGGCCCGGTTACCGGTTCAACCAGTCGGGCCAGTCCAAGTTTGTAAACGTTGGTACCACATACCCAAGACCATGTGTCCCTCATGGTTAAGCCATGTGTGGGTGGACCATGTGTACCATATGGCCTTCAAGATTAGGCCACACTATGTGTATTTACCACATTGTTTCCAATATCTCTCACTCATCTACACATCCACATCATGTGTTATATGCTCAATCATCATTTGTCAATCTCTCATTCAATCCACCTATCATTTGGAAAAATGGAGAGTGTGACCTGACAAGAAAGTATAAGGTAGGAGTGCTACATTAAGTCAGCAAACTAACATAGCACATCACTCGAAATATCTCGTCTACACTCCAGATTCATTGGATCACAACAGATCAAACATTTTAAAATCCCTTGTGAGTCATTACTCATAAACATGTTTGATCTCAACACTGTATTTGTACTTATGATTATATCATGATCTTAAATTCGACACAATCACCTGGGCAATAAGTTACAATACAAGAGTATGATTTTCAACAATCTTCCCTAGCCACTCATGTCAATTCACTCAAACTTGACCGCTTTCCTGGACATGGTCCTCTGGATCGTATTTATTATGACCCTTGGATAACATGCTAAAGTAGCGACATCAAGTCATAGCTTCATGACATAGTTCCAAGTTCAAGGGGATAGAGTAGACTTATTATTAGTCTAACAGGGTTCACACAGTACTAGAGTAGGGATCCATCTAGCCACTCCCTTAAGTGGTTGACGGTAGCACATATAGTATGATATTTATGCTATGGTGGATGTAGCACTTGTGTCCTTTAAAGCTTGTGGGAAGTATATTTGAATCCTTTATTTTATTTTGGGAATCTTTGGGTTGTTGTATCTTAGTTTTGGAGGAGTATAAATTGATTTAAACTTGTTGAGAATTGCTCGTTTACGCTTGTTTACGTTGAAAAGTTGTTTAGGAACCTAAAAATCTTGTTCTGGGGTCGACACCGGTCTTGGTGGTGTCGACACGTTCCTTTTGTTGTTGGCCTCAAGGGTTAACACCAGTCTGGGAAGGGTCGACCCTTGTCCTGAAATTGCTTGCTGAAATTTGGTGTCGACACCAGTCTGGGAAGGATCGACACCTTGCATGCTGTCAAACATTAGTGTTCTAACTTTTCTTCATACGGGTCGACACCTCTGCTGCAAGAGTCGACACCTATGAACTTTTTCCTAGATTTTTAGTCAGTTTGGGCTCTACTTTTTGGGGATTTTGACCAGATCTTTTGGGTTGACTTTGGGGTTTATTTTTATTTTGACCTAGTACTATAAATAGGTCCACCACTTGATATTTTCTTTACTTTTCCTTCTCCTTTCTCCCTCTAAACCGTGAAACTCTTTCTTTCTCTCAAAAAGTACTTTTTCACTCAAGTATCCTTAGATCTACTCACTTGGAGACTTCTCCTCGCCTTGCTCATTTGAGATTAATTATAGAGCTTATCAAGGGCTTCATTTTGATCGGAGCAAAACATCGTTTCTCCTCTGTTGACTTTTGGGCTTTTCTTCCTTCTCCTTCTTCTAAGCTTAAGGTAGAGATTTTCTATACTCTTGTATGATTTTTAACTTGGGTATTTGATGATATTGCAAATAAAGGTTGGGATTTGGGTGATTTTAGACAAACCTAGGGTTTTGGTTTAAAATCAAAAAGAGGGGTTTTCAAAGTAAAGGTGTGGAAATGTTTATGGGTATGGATATGAGGTTGTGTTGTATCAAACTTGTTGATTTTGGCAAACGGGTTGTATTTGGGTGGAAATGGGGTGTTGCCCTAACATGTTTCTAATGGTTATTTTGTATAAATCATGGAATTGGTTCAATAAAGGTGAAATTGGTTAGATGTGTATGTTAATGGTGGAGTTGGAAAATTGACATTTTTTTTTATCCATGGACATATGGATAGTTTGTGAAGTTTGTATAACTGCTTAGAAATATTTGTTTTGGGCTATTGGTAGAGGATAGCTATGATTATTGTAAAAATTGTATGTGGACTAGGTGAATTGAAATTAATCTTTTGTTGGTTATCATTGAATATGACTATGTTTATATACATTATATATGTATGATTATTTGGGAGGAGAAAGGGGATGTACTCCATGTGTGATTATGTGTTTATATACATTGTATATGTATGATTGTTTGGGAGGAGAAAGGGGATGAACTCTATTATAATTAAGTTAGTCGGAGTGTCTTGGGTGAAAGTCCCGAAATTTATACATGGGTGCCGATTCCGCAGACAAAATATCCGTAAAATGGCAATTGGAATTGTTTGTGTGTTGTTTGTGAAATTGTTGAACCATGGAGTTGTAGTCTCATTTGGGTTATTGGAAAAATAATGAAATCGACTCATGTTTTGGAATGGATTGAAGGGAAATGAAATGAAATGTAACTTGGTGTTCTATGACTATATAAAATGTGATCATTTTACTTCTGGCATTGTAAAAGCACATTGCACTTATACTGTTGTTAAACCTCATATACTGTATTAGATTATTCCTGTTGGGTTGTGGCTCACCCTATATGCCTCCGTCAAGGACTTAGCTTGGGAGGATTGTGGAGCTAAGAGCTCACATTTGTTTATTTGTATTTATTTGCCTTTTGTACAAGCCTAGGGCTTTATCTGTATTGAGCCTCTGACAATTTTTGTTGTAACCAAGCATCGTCTTGGAAAGTTATAAGCCCGTAGGGCATGTTTATTTGTTTATCTTTCTTCCTCTCTTTTAATTGGAAACATATGCTATAGATTTAGGGTTAGGCTTTATGAATGTATGATGCATATGCTTCTCTTTTGTATATCATATTGAATTAATAGAAAATAACTTTAGTATTGTTGTTAACATATAATGCCTGGTGGATGGATTATTGTATTATTTTTGGGGCATGACAGCGGAGCTCCCACTAAATTGGGTCTGTCACTCTCTAATGCCATACGAATCTTAGTCTAATCGCTATACAAGTACTTAACTTGAGTTTCTTAGCATATTTGCTCATCAAGTGCTTATCTAAGACCTCAGATTTGACTATATTCAGGTTTCATAAAGTTGTGGATAACTTCATGTTGGCTTTTTAAAAGTCTCATCTTAGCTAATGCGAATGCGACATCTTATAATAATAAATCAATTTTGTTCACTTCTCAAGTTACAAAACATTTACCTTACTCACTCTCTAAGTGCCAAGATAATTAATGTCTCATCATGCTCACTCTACAAGCACTAGGGTGATCACTAGTGTGAGAAGACCGATCTAAGCCTGGTGACATCATATACAATGTGTGCTAATAGTGTCAATTACGCTATAAAACCACATGAATAAATAATTATGCATAAGATACTCAAAAAAAAATATCCAACAAAGTCAATGAGGTATCCACAAAAACATCAAACCCTACGAAGTCCTAAACTCCTAATATGAGTTTGGAAAACATCTTTAGTAGTGGCTTTAGTAAGTGGATCAGCCACCATCCTGCTAGTGGAGATATGTTGTAGGACTACATCCCCTTGTGCAACCACATCTCGAATAAAGTAAAATCGAATGTCGATGTGTTTAGTTCTACCATGATACTTGGGATCCTTAGAATATGCCAAAGTTGTCGTACTGTAAACATAGATCATAACGGCTTCATCTACAAGAGCCATGATCCCACGGCGCTAAAAGAATCTCTTCAACCAAACAAACTCTTGTACTGCTGCTGAACAAGCAACTTACTATGACTTTATCGTGGACAAAGCAATGTATAATTGCTTCTTATTACACCAAGAAATAGCCACTTCACTAAGTAAGAACGAATAACCAGTGGCAGACTTGCGCTCATCTTTATTAGTAGCCCAGTCTGCGTCACTGTATCCCTTTAGTCTTAAATCTCCACCCTGATAGCAAAGAATGTGATCCATCGTCCCATGAAGATAGCGAAAAATCCTCTTCATTGCTTGCTAGTGAATAAGTCTTGGGTTACTCTAGTAACGACTGACCAATCCTACTACAAAACATATGTCTGGTTGAGTACACATCATAGTGTACATTAGACTACCAATTTCACTCGCATAGGGAACTTTTGCCATTTGTTTATTTTCCTCATCTATCTTAGGGCAAGAGTCAATGCTCGAATTACGTCCCTTCTCAATTGGGGTGTCAATGGGTTTGGAATAGTGTATATGAAACCGTTCCAAGACCCTCTTAATGTAAGTCTCTTGAGATAAACCAAGAAGCTTCTTAGAGCGATCTCTCAGGATCTTAAGTCTAAGCACATAATTTGCTTCTCCCATGTCCTTTATTTCAAAAGCAGAGGACAACCATTCTTGAGTGGCGACAATCATCTCCATGTCATTTCTAGCTAATGTCAACATACAGTGATAGGATAAGGAAACTCTTTCCTGATCGTTTGACATACACACACTGGTCTCCTTTCATTATCTCAAACCCAGTCAAAACGATGGCTTTATGGAATCTAAAGTACCATTGTCTAGACGATTGCTTTAAGCCATAAACAGAATGTTTGAGACGGCATACTTTATGCTCTTGTCCATTGACCTCAAAGCCAACTGGTTGATCCATATAGATCTCCTCATCTAGTTTTACATTGATAAATGTAGTCTTAACATCCGTTTGGAAAAGTTTCAAATCCAAATGTGCGACAATAGCTAGAATTAGGTGAATAAAGACAAATCTTACCACCAGGGAGAATGTCTCATCATAATCTATACTCTCTCTTTGGGTATAGCCCTTCACCATAAGATGGGCATTGTACTTATCGATTGATCCATTAGCCTAGCGCTAAATTTTGAAGACCCATTTGTTACCAATGGTCTTGCGCCTAGGTGGAAGGTCAACCAACTCCCAAACTTGATTCCGAGCCATAGAGCTCATGTCATCCTTCATAGTAGCTATCTACTCGTTAGTATTAAGTGAAACCAATGCTTTCATAGGAAGTAGGCTTATCAAGATCCAATAGAGTACACATGAAAGATTCCCCTCAATCTCTTAATGACGATGAGGAATGGTTCCACGTTCACTTCTACGTAACTGGGATCCTAGTGAGTCATTTTCTAGTGGAACACTCCCATTTTGAGGCAAATCACTCCCACTATCTTTGGTGATTTCAGGATAACTCTAATTCTCAACCCTCACCAAAAGATAGTGTGATTTTCTCAGAGTTCTACAACTCAAATAGTGCAAGATCTTTATTTACTTCACCAATACTAAGAAATTCATTCTTAATGCACTACAACAAAAGGTGTCTTTGGAGACGAAAACTAATGATGAAAATAAATTTTGTCACGAAAGACTTACCTTTTAGTGAAGAAAATAATATTTCGTCTCCAAATGTGCCATTTTTAGAGAGAAAAATAAAATTTCGTCGCCAATCTACATACATAATAAAAAATTAGGTGACGAAATTATTTTTTGTCACCAAAATTTTTTCCCACTATTAAAAAATTTGGGGGGAATTATGCCGCCAAGTTAGTGACAAAAAATTCCGTCTCCATTAAAAATATTATTAGTGAGGATAAATATTTTGTCACCAAATATTTCAATATATAAAACTACGTAGTTTTGTGTTTTGGAGGCAAATTCTATTCCTCACCAAATCCATTCTCTTGACCCAAATAATCCATTGCTCTCATTTCACATGCAGAGGCAGACTGTATAGCTTCATCAAAGCTCGTCATTTCTCTCTCTCGCACCATTGTCCAACTCGCAAAGGAACACCATTCAACTCGCAACACCATCCATGAATTCCATGTTAGTTGTAGTCTCTATTTCTCTTTCTCTACCTCTCTCTCTATTCGGGTCTCTCATTTCTCATTCGCTACCCTTACTCTGTCTTCAGACGCGTTTGGGTCAAGATGAGATTAAAGCCATTCCATTCATTGCTTCTAACATTTCTATAACTTCTCTACTTTGAAGGGTTCCATGAACAACTTGAATGATTTTAATTTGGGGAAAAAATATGGAAAATATAATGATTAACATGTTCTATATTCTGATTATGATATTCATATTATAATCAATATAATCATTGAATTGAATGGATTGTTGTTGATTCTACACACTATAAAGTCTCGTGATATTCTATTGTGTTTGCTAGGTGTTTGATAAAATGCCACAATGGCTAGTTTTTTTTTCTTTATTGTTTTGTTTTTTTTTTTTTTTTGTTCTTTTTTTTGTTGGCTAAACTGGTTCAATCTTAGATCTCTCCCATGGAGTTTGTGGCTTGTGGTAGTAAATTACTTCAACCCAAATTTCGGTATGTCAGTGTTGTGTTAATTAAATCCTTTTAATCAATATGACTTTCCATATAGGTTGTATATGTTACTAAATTTATTTTAATTTTCTTAATAATAAATCTTTTTCAACTACTATATAGTTATAAATAATGATTAATTTATTGTTGCTGGCAGCCTTTAGGACAATGTTTTCAACTATGGGAAAAATGGTATGTATTAACTGTAGTTTTTTCAACATTTTATTTGTTCATATCCTTATTAGTAACTTGGGATTGGTGTTTGGCTTTTTATGTGGTCCTTATGTCAATTAGAATTCTGGATTGACTTGTTCTATGTTAAAGGTCATGCCTCTTCAGAAGTGTATTGTCAATCTGTCATAATATTCTGTAAATGTGAGTGTGTGTGTGTATTTTTTTTTCTCTTTTTCGGGGAAGGGGGAGGGAGTCGAACTTTCTTATTCTGCGGTGCAGACAGTCTCTTCATTTTTTTGCTTCTTTTTCCCTAACATGACAACGAGTAATGATATCATAAAGTGTAATTTTGATGAATACATTGATTGTTTTTGTATAATTGATTTAGAGTTCAAAAACCAAGAAAATTTTATTAGATCTTAATGATTGTCAAGTTATCAGTCAATTCATGCTGATATGTGGTTAGGTTTTGTTACACAGCTCTGTTAGAATTTTATGCACCCTGGTGCGGTCACTGCAAAAACTTGGCTTCAATCTTGGATGAAGTTGGTGTTTCATTTGAAAGTGATGCTGATGTTGTCATTGCAAAGATTGTAAGATCTATAACCCAAACTGGCTAAGGACTACTTGAAGAGATTTGTTGCTTTATTAGTATAGACGGTTATTTTCTACAAATATTGTGCACCTGAATTATGTTTCAATATTACTCTCAAAGTACCTTTCCTTTAATGTTATTTCTACCTTGCAAATTGAAATCATTTTCTTCCATCATTTCTAGGTTGTAGGTTCATGTACTGTTCATAGATGGCTTCTAAAACTGAAGAGTACAATTCTTTTCCTTTTGGCTTTTACAACAATATATAGTAAAAATTATTTTTAATTAATCCTAGCTTGATATTTTGGCTCATCTATGTTAGTTTATTTCTCATCCATTAATCTACATTCTGTTTTCTGATTATTGATATGATTTTCTTATTTGTATCTTCGGTTATGATTTTTTCTGTACCCATACCATGAGATTTCTTTACCGTATTGAAAGCATTGGTTTGATTACAACTTACTGGTTCCATCTGCATAGATGTTGATCCTTTTATTTGTCACAAATTTTATTCCTGAATTGCTCTCATCGTTTTGTACTTTGTAGGATGCCACTACAAATGATGTACCAATTGATATTTTCAACGTGAAAGGTTATCCAACATTGTACTTTAGGTCAACATGTGGAAATCTATTGCAGTGCAATGGGGAACTTTCCAAAGAGGATACAATTGACTTTATTCAAAAGAATCGGGATAAACTTGCCCAGCAGGAACCTGGAAAAGATGAGCTATATGGAACCTGGAAAAGATGAGCTATATTGAAGGTATTTTTGTAAACATTACAATTTTGTTTAAGGTAGTAGTGTCAGACTGTAATCAACAAAATGTAACATGCACTGGCTTGCTGTGAATTGGGGCAGCTGTGTGGACTGGTTATTTAGGCAAATTCCTGGCCACTCCTTGGCCACTACTGTGAAGAAATTGATGTTTACTTGTGCTGTCTAATGTATCTGGCAAGAGAGAAACTATAGGATTTTCTCATTTTTCCTATTTTCCTTTTGTCTACAGTGCTATGCTGGTACTTACTTAGGGATGATGTAGGTTGAGTGATTGTGAGCCACCTCAGTTAGGAGTATTGATTGAGATTCTTGAGAGTTGAGAGTGTTCTGTTTATGAGGGAATTTGAGCCCATATATGAGTGTTGAGAGATGTGAGACCTCCATATTCATGTATTCTTGTTCATTATCTTGCTTTGCAGGTTGTCAAACTGGTCTCATGTAGGGAGGAGGGTTGAGATGGTGAGTCCCTATAACTAGGCTCAGTTCTGTGGGTTGAGTGATGGTGAGCCACATGGTTTATCTAACTCTTCTTCTGCAGGATGTCAAGCTGGTCCTAATTGTAAAGGAGTTTTTTTGTTCAGGGTTGAGTATTTGGCTAGCTCTCATAATTTGTTTGGAGTGTTTTGTGTTGCATATTGAAGGTTGAGTGAATGAGGACTAAATTTTGTAGGCAGTTTTTACCCAACTTTGTTTTATAAAATGTAAATTTGTCATTGGGGTTTGCTGGAACCTGAACAAACAGTATATTGAATCTGTTCAACCTTCCCATAGGTCTAATATGTGGTGGTTGAACAGATTTCTTTTAGGCCTGTGAACATCTGTTTCTGGTTATTTGCAACTGATTTTGTTGTTTCAAATCTGCTGTGATGGATTTTCTACTGTTATGCTGACTGTGTCCCCAGTTGTTGTTCTGTTGTTATACTGGCTGGTTTATTTCTCTGCTGGCTGCAACCCATGCTGATTGCAGTGTTCTTTCACCTCTGTAGAAGCTTTGTTGCTGTGATTCCTTTTTGCAACACTTATTAGTTTTTCTGCAACATCTGTAGGAGTCGTGTGGATATCCTCCAACAACAGCACATTAATTCTGGCAAACAAATTATGTGATTTGATATTTAAATAGTTTTTTTTTTTCTACCGCTTGCTTATGATTTGTTACAGCTATAACTTTTGTGTAATCTTCATGTTAAATATAATTAAGTTTAGGTAAATGTTTTTCTTTGAACACTTATTAGTTATGCTGTGTTTTTCTTTGAATGTTTTGGCCTCAAGTTTTGTGGATCTTGTAATCGAGTTTGATCTTAAGGTGACTCTTCTCAAAGGCCTTAGACAGGAATTGATAGGAATTGACGAGCAGGTATCTTTTACACATTGATATATATATATATATATATATGTGTATGTATATATATACACGCATGTACACAATCACATACGTGGATGAGGTTAAGGGTGAACCTACTGAAAATCCATAATGGTCTTAAGTGGTTGAGAGTGAACCTACTGAAAACTCGGATATGTTATATTTGTTGTATGGGTGAATTTTGATAGTTTTTGTTTTCAAATGGCAGTTATGATGGTAAATTGACAAAAGGAAAATGGCAAATTGATTGCAGTTATGATGAACATCAATAACTATGTTTGTGTTTGTGAGCTATTCTCATTGAAGTCTGAAGTAGTTAGTCTCAATTGTTCTCATTGATATGTGTTGTAATATATGTCTTTGTTGTGGGATTCACATTTTTAATATATGTCTTTGTTGTGGGATTCACACTTGTTATGAGTCTAAGTTAATGCATCCATTGAATTTCTGAACTTTTCACAACTTTGGTTGTGTAGGTCATAACTGAGGAGATGGAAGTTATTTTTCAATGATAGGGAATACTAAACCAAAAAAAAAGATGGCGAATATTTTTTGTTATAATTGCTTTAAATTCTTTTTGTGAAAAGAACAGAAGCAAAAACAAACTTTGTGTTTCTGGTTAGTAGATTCTTGTGAAATGAAAATGACACCATATTTTGGTTCAAATGATGTTGAGTGGTTCTATGCTATGGATACCTCCTTGCGGTGGTAAGGTGACAAGAAGAGGGGGAAAAAAAAAACAGGCATCTATGTAGGTGCATGGTTTTAAATTTGATTTCTAGTCATGTTAAGTGGGCCAAAGTTGTTCTCAGATAGGTGCCTATATTGAACAACAAGATGGCCAAACTACTGAAGGTTCCCAGAGTGTGGTTTATATTTGTGCCTTCCCATTATTATCATATACCAAAATTTCCTTGTTGTTTTTGTCAGTTCCTCTTATATGATACGCTGTCTCGAAATTTGTAGTTGCTATAATTATAAACTTTATTGAGTACATTGTGTAGCCAAGACACTGAAAAGATTAGAAGAGAAGATTTAGGGACGGGTGAGCATTTTTTTGCGTGTAGATGTTAAATTATATGATTATGGTTTAGTTCTAGTGCTTTTTTATGTACATTCTTGAATCTAAATCCCTTAATTTCTCTCTTGTAGGTTTTGAGCCGTTTGTTATATCTGATGTGTATGACTGTTCAAAGACGAGTTACTTTGGCTCTTGCTAACCTTTGTTCTGCAAAGGATCAGAGAACAATATTCATTGATAACAATGGTATGCCATTTTCTAGGCTGACATTTGACATAATTGAAACTGTTGTCCCTATTGATTTCAATTGCTTATATCACTTGTGTGCAGGATTAGAGTTACTACTTGGTCTTCTTGGTTCCACTAACCTAAAGCAGCAACTTGATGGTTCTATAGCCTTGTACAAGTTGGCTAACAAAGCCACGACTCTTTCTCCCATTGATGTGGCTCCTCCATCTCTGACGCCACAAGTGTGTGTCCTTTTTATTGTTAGTTTATTTGGCGCATGTGTTATGTTATATTTGGAATTATTTCAAACAATTAGCAGGACTAGTATTTGGCAGATTTCATGAAAATATCAGTTGGCTTTTAATTTAAGAAATTTTGAATCTGTCGTTTATTTTAATTGTGTACATGTATCTTGCAAGAGTTAGGGTCCTAGAGTAAAGTAGTGAGGCTATTAGCTTTTTACTAGACAAGTGTTGAAATATTAATTGTGTTGTACTCAAGACCTCTGTCTTAAAGGGGTTTGGGCTTGTTGATTTGACCAAACTTCCAGCTTCTACAATAATTACTGCTAACTGGGATTTAACTTTTATCATATTTCCTTCAATGTGTACCTTTTAGAGTTATATGCCAGTTATATTCTATTGTACCATGAGGTTAATGCTGATATCTAACTTTTTATCATAAATTAAACAATAGATGACTATTCTATGTCTGTGCAGCATTTGGTTAATACAAGTCAAAACAAGTTTTTCTTTGTTGTTTTTGTTTCATTTTTGAGTTCTGATGACCATGATCTAAATCAAGATATACCGAACTTGCATGTTGTGGTTCAAAGCCTCCATCCAAATATAGCTCTATGAAAATTTGTTATTCACTAATATATTTATAACAGTGAGATGGGGAAGTATCCTAACTTGAAATCAATGGTGTTGTAAACATCTAAAATAAACTATCGATCTACGTCTTTATTGTTATTGATATTTTTGCACTTCCTTGAGAAACAGACTTCACACTCAGCAATGAGAAATTATCATGATAACAACACGAGAGGGACCAATATAAGTTGTAGAAACTTACGGAACTAGCACGGGACTCTCGGTTTGCAAACTAAGTAGAAAAATGCACTTTTTCAACACTTTGGCTTGAAAAATAGGCCATCGAAAGCCAAAATCGTGCCTCACATTTTTCACACAACAAAAATAGGCCCTAGGTAACACCTCAAACATCTCGGGAGGGACCAATGTGAGTTTTGGAAATTTACGGAACTAGCACGGGACTCCCGGTTTGAAAACTAAGTCCAAAAATACACTTTTTCACACTTAAGCTTGAAAAATAGGCCATCGAAGGCCAAAACCGTGCAACAGCCACAAGATGGCCTGGGGAACACCTCAAACACATTGGGAGGGACCAATGTGAGTTGTGGAAACTTACGGAACTAGCACGGGACTCCCGGTTTGAAAACTAAGTCCAAAATTGCACTTTTTCACACTTAAGCTTGAAAATAAGCCTTCGGGGGCCAAAATCGTGTAACCGCCATGAGACGGCCTGGGGAACACCTCAGACACCTCGGGAGGAACCAATGTGAGTTGTGAAAACTTATAGAACTAACACGGGACTCCCGGTTTGAAAACTAAGTCCAAAATTGCACTTTTTCACACTTAAGTTTCAAAATAGGCCTTCGGGGGCCAAAATTGTGCAACAGCCACGAGACAGCCCGGGGAACACCTCAAACACCTCGGAAGGGACCAATGTGAGTTGTGGAAACTTACGAAACTAGCACGGGACTCCTGGTTCGAAAATTAAGTCCAAAAATGCACTTTTTCACACTTAAGCTTGAAAAATAGGCCTTCGGGGGCCAAAATTGTGCAACAGCCACAAGACAGCCCGAGGAACACCTCAAACATCTCGGGAGGGACAAATGTGAGTTGTGGAAACTCACAGAACTAGCACGGGACTCCCGGTTCGAAAACTAAGTCCAAAAATACACTTTTTCACACTTAAGCTTGAAAAATAGGCCTTCGGGGGCCAAAATCGTATAATAGCCACAAGATGGCCCTTGGAACACCTCAAACATCTCGGGAGGGACCAATATAAGTTGTGGAAACTTACGGAACTAGCACCGGACTCTCGATTTGAAAACTAAGTTAAAAAATGCATGTTAAATTGTATATTTTATGGATAAGATAATAATTGTCTAACTTGCATTCTTTTCTTTTCTTTTTTTTGTGTTTCATTTTTTTGCAGATTCGAGATTTGATATGAACATGTTTGGTAATTTAGAGGGCAAAAGCTAGCTCATTTTGTGTTTTTGTTCATATTACCTTACATGTATTTTGGTTGCGTTGTACATTTTATATTTTTGTTGGTATTACAGGGCATGTTTGGTAATCCGCACTCGATATTTTATTTCTGTTGATATTAGTAGACATGTTTTTTTTGTCGATATTAGGAGATGTGTTTGGTAATCCGCATGCGGTTGATATTATAATTTTGTGAATATTAGTAGACATGTTTTTTGTGGTTATTAGGAGACATGTTTATAATCTGCATGCAGTTCATATTGTATTTTTGTGGATAGTGCTGAAATTCGATTGTGATGTTTATGAAAATGAACATATTTTTGTATTGATTTGTAATAGATATTTTATTGAATAGGTTATTGAAATGCGCAGGGAATTTTTATTGAAAAGAAAAAATTTCGGAAGAAAATAGTACTCCCATTTTAAAAAATTTTAATTTTTATTAGTGACGACATAAAAAATGTCGCTATTAGTTTTCAAAAAACATGATGAATAATTTTGTCACTAATGATATAGTATCAAACAAATAATTTCGTCATATTTGCTGAATATTTCGTCGCTAAATTGAAATATTTGGTGACAAAATGTTTTTTTGTTATTGAAGAATTTTCTTTTTTGCTCATTTTAGTGACGAATTTTTTTGTCACCTTAATCCATATCATTGGTGAGGAAAACTTTCGTCACTAAAATTTATTTGGTGACGAAATATTTCATTGCCAAAAATAATTAAAATAAAATATTATTTAGTTTTGGTGACGAAATTGATGTTATAGAGGACGAAAAATGTAACATTTGGAAACGAAACATTTCATCACCAAAAATGAAAATAGGCGACGAAACTGTTATTCGTCACCAAGTACTTTCAGCGACAACGTATAGACAACAAACATGGTGACAAATTTTTTTCGTCACAGATAACTTTAGTGATGAAAATTTGATGCTTGGAGACAAAATCAGTCTGTCACCAAAGGCTTTTTTTGTTGTAGTGATGAAATTGACATCTCGCGACTCATTTTTAGTCATTCCACCATTAGGGTGTTCACCATACATTACATAACCCTTTGAGCATTCGGAGTATCTAACAAACACTTGTTTATTTGCTCTAGGGACTAACTTCCCATGCTTATGAGAAGTATTGCGAACAAAACCCACATAACCCCAAGGCTGCAAATGCTCCAAATATGGTTTTACACCTTTCCATAATTCATATAAAGTTGTTGGAACTAACTTTGAAGGCACATGGTTAAGGATGTAGGCAACAGTTAAAAGAGCATCCCCCAAAAAAGATATAGGGAGGTTGGCTTGCGCCATCATCGATCTAACCATTTCAAATAAAGTGTGATTCTATCTCTCCGCTACACCATTTTGTTGTGGAGTCCATGGAATCATTAATTGCCTGTGTATCCCTTTTTCCTCACACAGTCCCTGAAATTGAGGTGATAAATACTTAAGCCATCGATTTGTTCGAAGGATTTTCAATTTTCTGTTTATTTGATTCACAACCAGTGCAAGAAAGCGCTTGAAGCAATCCAATGCCTTAAAGCGATGTGAGATCAAATAGACAAAATTGAATCGTGAGTACTCATCAATAAATGTAAGGAAATAAGAAGCGCCATGGCGTGTCTTTATATTCATGGGTCCACAAATGTCAGAGTGAACTAACTCTAGAGGATATAAAGCCATAGGTGTCTTTCCAAAAGGCTTCTTACAGACTTTTCTTGCCAAACAAGGTTCACAACAGGCCTTCTTTAGCTAGTCTAGTCATTCTATCTTTGCCTATGTGACCAAGTCTAGCATGTCAATTAACAAAATTTAATGACTCATCTTCACATGACACATAAGAATATGAGGAAAAATCCAAATCTAGTATAAAGAAACCATTGGAAAGAAAACCATGTCTATACAAGACTTTATTTACATAGAAATCCAACTGATTGCCATCAAAATGAAAACTAAAACCAAATCCTAACAAAGCAATAACTGATAAAAGATTAAATTGGACACCAGGCACATAAAGCATGTCATGAAGGAGTAAGGTGTGCCCCAGACACATCTTGAGCTGATAAGAACTAACTTCAAGGACATTTTCACGAGTTCCATTACCTAAGGTAACGTACTTCCTGCCAACATGTATCTTTCTGTAATTCCTGCCAACATGTATCTTTCCGTAATCCACAAACCCAACTCTTTCTCTGGTTATGTAACGGGTTGCTCTTGAGTCTTTTTTGCATTAGGGCATTCCCGAGCAAAGTGACCTAACTTCCCACAATTATAGCACTTGACTTTGGTTTTATCTTTGTTTTTAGAGCGATTGCCTCGACGATACTTCATCACATTACTTTGGTGATGTAATGCCCCAACCCTTCACACGTCATCGATATTGTCCACTTTAGGCCACGCCTGTACGGATTTATTCTTCCCAGTGGGTCACCCATTCCAGAACTACTCCAGTCTAAGCATGCTTAACTGGGGAGTTCTGCTAGGGATCTCACCACCCGGGAAAAGGCCTCGATACTATATAAGGGTCTAGGTTTTTGTTTTTATAGCCTAGGAACTCCCCCTCTATTCCTGATGTGGGACATTAGAACCTTACAATCCACTCCCCGTAGGACTGCACGTCCTTGTGCAGTAGCCTGCCGACTCACAAGCTCGGCCACATGCACCGAAAGACATCAGGGGCCCACACTCGGTACTCTGGAGAGTCAGTTCTGATACCATTTGTAACGCTTCAACCCTTCACATATCATCGATATTGTCCGCTTTGGGCCACACCCGCACGGATTTGTTGTTCCCAGTCGATCACCCATCTCAGAACTACTCCAGCCTAAGCACACTTAACTGGGAAATTCTGCTAGGGATCTCATCACCCGGGAAAAGGCCTTGATACTATATAAGGGTTCAGGTTTTTACTTTTATAGCCCAGGAACTCCCCTTTCATTCCCGATGTGGGACACTAGGACCTTATTGATGCTCTATAAGGGTCTAGGTTTTTACTTTTATAGTCCAGAAACTCCCCAATTAAGCGTGCTTAGGTTGGAGTAGTTCTGTGATGGGTGACCCACTGGGAATAACAAATTCGTGCCGGCGTGGCCTAAAGCGAACAATATCGATGACGTGTAAAGGGTTGGGGCGTTACAGCTTAGGACCAAGGTTACCAGCTACACTACCATGTATTCCTTGTTTGTTGCGCTTAGGCCTGAATGTCTTTGTCACGCCCCATATTTTATTACTCGAAATCCATTACCAAATTCATTAAGTTTATTCAATTTCAGAGATAACATACGAAAACTCTTTACATCATTTGTAAGAATAAATAAAGATTCTCTCATCCGAAATGCAACATGTACATAACTAAATAAATCGCCCACAGGCTTACATCTTTAACAGTAAAAGAAAGGGTTTAACCCTTTTACATCAATGGCATTCTGCCTACAAATAAAAGGTCCCGTGGCCAACAGGTAAAGAAGATCCTCGATCTTGAAACACTTCTCGATGTTTACTTGAAAAATAGCAACGTGGGATGAGCATAAAATCCAGTAGGGATCTCAACATGATCCTAAACAATAGCAACTTATAGATAGTTATGATCATGAATGCTTAGTCTCATATTGTATAAATAATGTGGCAGTTTATACAGAAAAATATGTATATAAGAACTTTTCTCAAAGTCATTCATTTCATTCAATAACATAAGCAATTCACTTTTTTTTTTCTTGTTACCTTTTTCCAAGATTCATGACTATAACAAATTTCTGAAGAAAAACAATTTTACCAAGCCCATTATGTTTTCTCTCATTTTCCACACTTACACCTGATTTGCCTTTTCAAAACATGTTCACAAGTATTCAAAGTCTTTCACATTTTTCACAATCTCAACACAATACTTACGTCTGTTTCCAACACATTCATAACTATACAAATATGCCTTTAATACAAAAGGAAAACAACAAGCAATCAATAACTATCTGCTTCAACAATTGAGGCAACACGGCCTTCTAGAACAATAACCATAATAACCCATGATATACCCAGATACACTGAGACAACAATGATGAATGAATTCTGCTCTACCTGCCTGAAATACGGTAAGTCAGTGATACACCTTTCCATAACAAAATGCCAAGTCCAAGATACACCTTTTCATAACAAAATTCCAATTAAAGGATATAGTTCATCATCATCTAAATATTTCAAAATGAGACTACAACTCATTTATCAACACTTCAATCATAAACATTTATTCATACACTTCCATTTCTTGCCATTTTACGGAACTACGTCCGAGGGAACCGGCACCCTTATATGCATAAGAGCTCAAGTTTTGTCATTTTACGAATTTTTCATCCGAGGGAACCGACACCCATATATGCACAAGATTTCATGATTTGCCATTTTACGGAATTTTCATCCGAGGGAACTGGCACCCATATATGCAAGGTTTTGGGACTTTCACCCTAGACATTCCGGCCAACTTAATTATAAATGGAGCCCATCTCCTATCTCCACCCAAACAATGATACATATACAATGTATTTAAAAGCATGCCATATACAATGACTACCACAATTTACACATTCCACAATTTAATCAAACTGTCATATTCAATGACATAATCCAATTGATTAGTTTCAATTCACCTAATCATCATGCAGTTTTTACAACAATCATGGCTATCCTCCACCGTTAGCCCAAAACATATATTTCTAAACATATATATATATACAATCTCCAAAATAGATAAACTATTTATTTCTGCATCTCATACGAAAGGAAAACAAAAACCCAATTCTTGTAAGACTTTCAGTCCAATAATAATGATAATATATGAAGGTTCCAAGATCCGACCTCAAGTTCATTATCAATTCACAAAAGGTGATGGTTTCATTTTCTTTCAAAAAGACCACTTTTGTTTCTTTTCAATCCACACAACTCCAACCATTTTTTAAGAATTCATTCTCATCATTTCACAAAACCAATTCCAAATCCATCCTCTTTATTTTACAAAACCAATTCCATTGGTATCAAAACCATAACTCAACTCAACTTCACATGGATAGCCTAAAACAATACCAACACCGTGGTTACTTCTCTTTTTATTTTCTTTTGATATAAACACAATTATCCAACCCATATTAGCAAAATATAAAGATTATTCAACTCCCTCCCTTTTAAATCCATTATAACAATAATATTAAATTAGGGCTTTCCTTTATTTCCTCACAAACATAACAAATCATTTTCAAAATAACTCAACACCAAACAATTTAACAACACCAATCACAAATATCAAACCCTAGATCCCCTTCATGCCTTTCAAGAAAACCCATAATGAATATGGTTTTTATGCAATAAAAATTACCACATGTCCATCCATAGATGAAGTATTGGAAAGGAGCAAAGAAATCCCCACCTCTTGAAGCGAAGAGAAAACAACCCAAAAACCACCGGCGACGAAACCACAAGCCACTCGGACCAAAAGGAAGCCCTTGACGAGATCTACAATCTTTTTCAAAGAACTATGGTGAAAAGATTACTCTAGGTGAGTAAATCTAGAGATCTTTGAGCAAAAAGTGATTTTGGAGAAGAAAGAGAGAGTCTCACGATTTAGAGGGAGAACAAAGAAGAAGAAATAAAGAAAAGGGTTAAGTGAGAGCCTATTTATAGTACTAGGTCAAAATAGAAATAAGCCCCAAAGTCAACCCAAAATATCTGGTCAAAATCCCCAAAAAGTAGGCCACAAACCGATAGAAAAATCTGGAAAAAACGTTGCAGGTGTCGACCTCTATAGCACAGGTGTCGACCCTTATGAAGAAAGCTGGAACACTTATGTTGGACAGCAGCACAGGTGTCAACCCTTCCTCAGGCTGGTGTCGACACTAAAATGCAGTGGGCAAATTCTGGACAAGGGTTGACCCTTCCCAGACTGGTGTCAACCCTTGTGGCCAACAACAAAAGGAAGGTGTCGACACCTCCAAGACCGGTGTTGACCCCAGAACAAGATTTTTAAGTTTCCAAACAACTTTTCAACGTAAGCAAGTGTGAATGAACAATCCTAACAAGTTTAAATTAATTTTCACTCATCCAAAACCAAGATACAACAACACCAAAGATTCTCAAAACATAATAAATGATTCAAATACACTTTCCAAAAGTTTTAAAAGGGTACAAGTGCTACAATCTTACACTGCCCATCTTGAACGACAAGGACAGTGTTGCGGTATGACCCTAGGTGCTCCGCTTCAAGCTCAAGGTGGCGAGAAATATCAGCAAAATTCTTAATATTCTCATTATGTGTAAGCACAAGTTTCATTTGCCCCCATGAATCAGGCAAAGAATGTATCACAACTGTAAAATGCTGCTCATCAGAAAGAATATTACCAGTAGCCTTCAAATCATGTATTATGGCTGACATAGCTCTGAGATGCTCAACCATTGAGTGTTTAGGATATATAGCATATTGCTCAAATTTCAAAATTAGAGTACGCAACCTAGTTGCAGATGTGGTTCTATAAGTAATTTTCATTTAATTCTACATATTATGAGCAGTAGGGCTTACTTCAAACTTCTTAATGAGATCATTGTGCATGCTGCTAAGCATAATATAGCACGCACCGATCTTTCCTGACCCATTTCTTATAGTTTTCCATATCATGGCAATGTTGGGTAGTGGTTCCTTCCTCAAGATAGATCATAAAGGTGGTCAAAGTATCTAAGACTTCTTGTTCTTTAAGCAAGTATTAAATTTTTCAATGCCACATATCATAATTGAACCCATCCAATTTTTCTCTTTTGATGAAGTCAGCAACAACATTCTTAGAGGCCATTTCACTTCTGGTGTGCACAAGGTTAGCACACATTTTTTTTTTAATTTTAAATTTTATTCCCAAAAATACACTTGGCATACAATATTTCCACTTACATAGAGATATTGAAAATTTAGCTAAGTACATAATCATCTCCCTCTATATGAGTTAAAATATAGCACCCAATTAATTTTTTGAATAAAATTATATAAGAGGCAAAGTCATCTCTTAAATCCACAAAATGAAACCATGCATAATATGTGACGCCCCAAATTCTACTCTAAAGATTGAGATCAAGGTAACGTCACTACAAAGTCCTTTTGCTCAAGAACCAAGTAAGGTCTCAAGAAGATCAAATGAGTCAATATAGCCTCCATTCCAAGTCCAACCACCTTAGATAGTAAACTATCTTTTTGACAGATTTTAAAAGGTATTAACATAAGGTCTCATAAGTAACGCAGAGATAAAACATCCCCTCAATTTTTCTTTGTTATAGGCAAAGTAGTGATTGAAGATGGATAATAAACAAAGTTACAATACCAAAAGGAGTCATTAAATTATACACAATAATTAATGTGATAGGAAAAAAAATAACTTTAAAACTTCCTCAAAAAACAACGATTTGGACAAAAAATCTTTGAAAAATCATAACTTTTTCAATATAATTCCAATTAAAATCAATTTTATATGGATGGAAAGCTCATGAAAAGTACTTTCAAAATATGTAAATTTCAATAATAAGAAATGAAATTTTTGATACAGAATTTTGAGATAGGAAAACTGCTCTTATAGAGTTTTTCAAAAACTCTTCTCAACATGCCATGATATTCAATAGCATTGAATTAAACATAAATAAAACTAATCGATGATATACAAATCATATGAGGCGAAAACAAGCAATATAACTCTTATACCAATGATGGAAAAATATACGAGTAATCATATTTCATGATGCACAAACGGTTTGGATCAAATGCTTGAATTACGAGCCTCGTCTGGAAAATTAGAGTTTTTCAATATTTATCTACACTCTAAATTCCTAAGCTTTCAAGATGGTTATCTCACGATAAATGAATAGAGAGAGAGAACTTATTGTTTTTGGTATATCTACCCAATATTGAGCATGAGCCCTTACATAGGCATATATGGCAAACCATTTTAAACACATTTTAATAGTTACACAGAAGTGATTGCTTGAGAAACCCTTGGACTGGTGGGTGATTTTCTTGACCACCAATAATATTCCTTACCTATCAATTAATAGTTACAGGTATTTTCCTATCGTTAGTTACCTTTCATAAGGCTAAACAAGACTCTGTCATTGCATCCTTGCCAAGTCAATGTGCCTCCCCAAAACAATACAACGTCCATCACTAGGTTGTTCTCGGGCAGAAAGCATGTTAATTTCTAAGATTTGCCTTGAGACCATCTTAGACACCTCTTAAGTTTTACCTGTGTCAGGCACATGCATGATATTCCATGTCCAATATATGGTCACCATGTTTTGGTGAACGTTTGTTCACTAGGTCGGCTAAGAGGACGACCCAGATCTGGTTAGGTGGTTCACTCGGGCGCTTCTGTGCGAATGGAGGTTTGAGGGGTGTTCTCAGTTCAGATCTTTGGAGGTATACGCTGTCCAGTTGTGTTTGTAGATGATTTCATTCGAGCACTTCTATGCATATGGGAGTTTTGAGGGGTGAACGCGGTCCAGTTGTGTGGTGTGTTTTCGGTGTTTGGGTTGTTTCGACCATAGGTGTGGAGAGATGGAGATGGCAGTGTTTTCGACCATAGGAGTGTGTGGGTGTGTTCGGATGCTTTGAGTGTTCGGTCGGTTCAGCAGCTTGGAGTGGGTGTGTTCGGATGCTTGGAGATGTCGTGGTTGGGTGGGGCTGGGTGACGTCGTGGCTGGCCTTTAGGTGGGTTTGTAGCAGGTTAGATGAGGAGGGTGAAGCCAGAAGATGAGAGTGAATGGAGCAAGAGGGAGCTGTGTATGGAGGTTGAGTGTTTGGAGCTATGTATGGAGGTTGTTGACGGCAATGGTGCCTGTGTAGAGGTTGTTGACGGCAAGCAGTGTAGCTATCAGTGAAGGAGGTTCGGAGAAGGAGGTTCGGTGCAGCAAAGAGGTTCAGTGCAGCAAGAAGGAAGTTCGGTGGTTGAGTGTAGCTGTGCATGATGGTTGAGTGTAGCACAGGTGATTAGCCTCAGAGGAGCGTGCAGCACAGGTGGAAAGCATAGGTGAATATCAGTGTAGCTGTGTATGTTGTTAGGCGTGGAAAGGTTTAGTTTGAAAAATTGCAAGTGGGCGGGAAAACTTTGGTATTTGGTGTTGGGTTTTGTTTTGGCTTGGTTTTTGTGGGTAGATTTTGTGAGGTTTCTTGTATTTTTTTGTTTAGTTAAGTCTTTCTTAACTTTTTTTGTGTTTTTGTTGTTTTTTGTTTTAAAAAAAAAAAAAAATCGTGAGGCCGAGGGGTTGGTTGTATGGGTGCGAGTAGCAGTAGTAGGGGTACTTTGTACTTTCCGAATCTCTCTCGATGCATGCCATTTTCCTGTACCTTTAATTTCCTGTTATTAATGAAATTTTTACTTTGCCGATCAAAAAAAAATATGGTCACCATGTCATTCGTCTTATTATCTCCTGCAGTAAAGTCACTGTTTCCCACTTAAATGTCAACAGTAGTCAAAGTAAACATATGAGCATTCTCTATTTGACCTTTGCATTTGGTGTGCCTCTAGAATCATTATTCATATTTATGGGCTCTTGTATTGTTGTCGTGAAATCCTTTTTTAAATTTATTTTAAAGTGGAAAAGGGACTGTAAGGGCTGGTAGTTTTTTTGTTGAAGCTTTACTATGTTATCAACAGCTAGTATGATTGCTGGACGATGTACTGTTAAGTCTAACTCCACTTTCCTTTGTGATTGTTTCTTGCTAATCCATGCTTCCTTGAAAGCGTATCAATCTTTTCTTGTGAAGTATTGTGTGCAACTTTTTTCTCTTCTTGTTTTCCTTCCTAGTCCCAATGTTAATACTAAAATTCTCGTGCTTTTCATCCATTTTAGCAAAAGATATCATGTTTTGGTTCTAGCATCGTTCTGTTTGCTTTCACCTTCAACCACATGTTTGTGTATGTGCTTTTATGTCTCCGTTGCAAAATGGATAAGTTTTTTTGTTAAATATGTCCATATTTTTTCGTTGCGTTTTCTTTTCCCTTTTTCCCCCCTTCGTTTTTTCCTTTAGTTGTTATAATTTCATCACCTATGTATAAATACACATATAAATATTCAGTAATGTTAGGTATTTTGAAAAATCTTTTTATGAAAATAATCATGAAAACTTTATGACCCTTGAATTATACTTAGAATAAAGCACCATACACTAATTAAGGTAATACAAGGATCATAATTTTTTCATGATCATTTTCATGACAAAATTTTCATGATCCCTAACTTTTTCCATAAATATTTTTACTTAGTTGTGTTTGGTGCTCAAAAATTTTCAACATGGAAATGGTTGCAATATTATTTGGGCTTGAGAATCTGAACTGTTTTACCTTTATAGGTTTCCATGTGGATGACTCATAAGTTACTTTAAGGCCAAGTTTGGCTAAACTAAAAAAGTACACTTATTTCATCTTTTTATCTTTTTTGGGTCACATCAATCAACATTTTCTCTTTACTTTTTCTACACATAATACAAGAAAAATCAAAAAATACACTTATTTAGTCTTCTAAAACTTGGTTTGCTTGGGTAAGGAATTTGCTGGTGGAGAATTGTTCTTCCGAGGAGTAAGATGTGATAAACATGTAAATAGAGAAACTCAATCTGAGGTATGTTGTCATTAAATGCTTTTATTTGGTATGCAGTTTCGTTCATTAGTTTGTCTTTTTTTTTTTTTTTTTTTTTATTTTCTACGACAGTCTCAGTTACTGTAGATTTTCAAAAATGTTTGATTGAAGACTTTGTTACTCTACAAGACTATTGTCTTTTAAAACAAAAATAAAATATGCCACAATTTTCCTGCTAGAAAATTTTAAGGGGATAAGGAGGGATTATTTACTGTACAAATTGTAATTTATTGAAGTATCCAATCCGGTTTTTGTTTATTTTTAGTCTGCCAGACATAGAGTCCGGCCGGACTCCTTAACCCCATATGATTGGAGGGATAAGGGGGGACTATTTATTATGCTGATTGTAATCCATTGGAAGTATCCAATCCGACGTTTTTTTTTTTTTTTAGTTCGCCGGACATGGAGTCCAGCCGGACTCCTTATCCCTCATATGAGGGATTACACTATGCAGGGGAGGTGTAGGACAATTTTGATGGGATTATTTACTGTTGAGATTAGGTGATAAAATAATCATTTTGACTCTACTATTTAATTATGTATTATATTTAATAAAATTCAATAAAATTTAAATGTCTCAATTTAAAAATAAAATAATTTTATTTAACTTTCTATTGATGTTTTGTTTATTTAATTTTTGAAAATAATTTTTTATAAATATTTTATTGATGTTTTATTTTAAAATTTTGTTTGTATTTTATTTAATTTCATTATTTAAATTTTAATAGATATTTTATTTAATTTCATCATTTAATTATTATTATTTTTTAAATTAAATTTATTTAAAATTTTAATTAAAAAATAACATATATTTTTATTGATATTTTATTTATTTTATTTTTTAAAAATAAATTTATTTAATTGTGTAAAAAATAAAATAAAATAAATTGTTATTTAATCTAGCTAAAAATAATTAAAATATTAAAGATATGTTTAATATTGCTATTACTTAGTAAACAATTGAAAAAGGGTAAAATAGTCTTTTGCTCATTCATCCTATCCAGTCCGTCCAACCAAATATTGGATTCATTAAAAATAGTTTTTTCTAGACATCTAATCCCATAAGAGAACAAGCATAGGATACACATCCAATCAAACCAAATAGTCCGGAGGATTCACAGTCCCAATATTCAAGTTCGATGGATTCTAATTCCTCCTTATCCAGTCTGTCCAATCAAACACACCTTAAAGGGCCATCCCAACCAAACAACAGAACAAAAACAAACAACAAAAATAAATTTGCCAAAAAAACAGTTACGAGTTTGGAAAAATCACTGTTCTTCTTAAAGTTATAGTTTGAAAAGTAAGAACTATTTGAAGGCCCGCCGTTCTCGTTGACATCGTTCCCGTTACTACTGTTACCCAACTCCGCCGCCGGCGGATATCGAACATTGCTAGAAGCTAGAGTTGAGAAAGGACACTCACAATGGTATGTGAAACTTAAGAGAGGAGGGAATCATTGTGGGTATCAAAAATTAAAAAATCTATACTTTAGAAGGAAACACTCTCAATTTCTATTTCGGATATAAAAAGTCCAAAACTACATTTTGGAAGTGTAAACTTGAGACCTGACTCTGGTTGGAAATTAATTGATGTTCGAGTCTTTATGGTCTAAAGGCCGCGATGGATTAGGGCAACTTCTAGACTCTTGTTGATGTTTGCGCAATTCTCATGAATTCAAGAATTTCACCATAAAATGTTCTGGGAATTCATTGTTTGTGTGTGATCTTTTTACTTAAGGGTTGTATTTGAATCTTTAATTTGTAAAAGTAAAAAGAAAAGAAAATTTTCATTCTATTTTATTTTTCTTCACAAATCAATCATTCATGCAAAGGCCTTGATGAAAGGAAAATTTAGTTAAAACCCTTCCATTAGACCCTTATTTGGTGAAAATGATAATCTAATTTATTTTGTTTCATAAATAATTGAGCAATGATAGAGTAAAATTTCATTATTTTTTTCTTTGACAATATTGCCATGCATATATATCTTACAGAACTCTTTTGACAAGAAACACTTTATTTTATTTTATACAAGTTTAAAAATATTGTGTGTGTATTTTTGGTTGGTTCATCTAATATGCACTTTGTTTTTTTGTAACAGTAAAATGTTACTGTGAACCAAAATAATATGTTACTGTCAAATAGAATAATATGTTACTGTTTACATCAATTTCGACGGTATTTATTTATTTTTTAAGAATTTCATAGTCAACATGAATTTTGTTTGATAGATTATGATGAGAGAATTCTAAAAATACTTCGACATCTAAATCAAAAGTTATATTATTTTAAAATTTAAAATATTAAATTACTGTATATTTTAATAATAGTGATATGTGTTAAACTTTTTAAAGAAAATTTTTTATATTTATTTTTAATGTATTAAAGTTTTATTACGAGGACAAAGCAAAGGTGCAGAATTGGTGGGAATACAAGAGCCTGAATCACATGCCTTATCTAGGCCTCTAGAACCTACATTTTCTTCATTGGATTCAAGTCTTGCATGAGCTAGCAGCTTACAACCATGGAAGGGAAAAGGGGCGCTTCCCTTCCAGGTTTGATTATCCAATTCGAGGAACAAATTCAAATGGAATTGTTGATTAGATCATGATGGCCGCACTTGAAACATTGAATTGAAGGCCATCTTTCTATAGCCAAAAGCCTCATTCTTGGCATTTCAACGACCGTTTAGAATTGTTGATCAGATCATGAAGGCCTCACTCGAAACATTGAATTGAAGGCCATCTTTCTATAGCCAAAAGCCTTGTTCCTGGCATTTCAACGATTGTTAAGATCACATGATTGGCCTTGAGAACTTTGATTTTGTAGTAGTAAACCTCGAATTTAAGCACACTTCCTCTCATAATCACAGCCGTCTAGCTAGCCTGCTAAAATGGCATGGGTAATTAATTATATTCAATAATCTCATAATATTACGCGGAATTGTTCAAGTTACACTTTTAATTAATAACTTAGTATTAAAAAAAATTATTGATAGAATGATATTGAGTATTGACACATCTTTATTAAATAGTTGAGAGATGAGATAATTCACTTAATATGTTTTACGATGTTTAATTTGTTGAGATCACATTTAGTGTGTTTTATGATTTTTAATTTGTTGAGATTACTAAACAAGTAATGTCACATTATTATTCCAAGGTTTCTTAATAATTTTTCCACGGGCATAGGTTAATTTCTATATAATCTGAAAGAAACCCAATTTGTAATCATAGCATTCTCCATCTGCAACGAGTCATCTCACATGCAGATAGGTTAAACTACATCCTTGTGTATAAGAATTTTTGAAGGAAACGCATTATTGATACTTCAGGGTTTTTGGTGTTGAAAACAGCAAAAATAATAGGGGTAATTTTATTCACATATCATAGAAAATCTCAGCACATATTATTTGTGTTGTTTAGATATAGATTTTTGAATAAAGGGTTGTTAGAGGAGGGTGTGCACGGGGGGAAAGGGCTACTAAAGAAGGGTGGTAGGAGTGAAGGGTCTTGAAGGGTATAACTGTGATTATGGTGGGGGGTTGAAAGAAAAAAAGGTTGAGCAATTTTGGTAGGTGGTGGTTGTAAGAAGTTGAGGTCCAAAGAAAAATATGGGAGCTATTAGCAACACTTAACTAATAAACCAATCTAAATTGATCAAATCATATGATTAGGTTAGGGGTGTAATTTGGGCCCGGCCCGCCTTCTAGCCTCACAAGCTGCTGCCTATTTTCGAGCTAAGCTGGGCCAACTTACCGGTTGACAAATTCAGTCCAGACCCATTGAAATTAAGACCTTTGGCCGAGCTTGGCAGGCCTTTTTTTTTTTTTTTTTTTGCACAAAACGAACAATGGATAGATTATTTATGAGGGATAAAAAAGAAAAGAAAAATTATATTAGAGTATTTTAGTTAAGATTAATGAGATGTTTGATTATATTTTATGTGGTGTTATTTAACTATGTATGACTTATATTTTTTGGTTATGACTAAAAAAGTATGAAATTATGTAATTTTCTTCTTTTTGAATGAATAATTTTATATATATCAAAATGAAACGAAATATTAAAATCATCAAATTAAATAGATAACATTTATTTAATAAATACTTTTTATTTCAAAATGAAATAAAATTTTCTAAAAACTTATATCATTAAATAAAATAGATATAGATTATTGATGATGGTAAATAAATTGCATCACTATAGGTTAAGTACATCTCAACTAGATTGGCACATATTAGCCTACTAATAATTTGCATTATGTTCCATCTCAATAATCTAATAGATATATTACGAAATGAAATAGTAAAAAAAATTTTGTTGATTAATCATCAGAGAAAATTCAATCGCATTGTCCTAGGATATATCATTCAAATCGCTTTGAATTATTTCATTTTCATTATAATTTTGTCTTCTCATGAGCGCATGCATATGATCTCTCGATATCATCAGTGCCTCAACCATTTGGGGTGAAAGTCTCCTGCGGAAATCGCTCAATACTCGTCTACCTGCATTAAAAATTGTTTCAAAAGCAATTGTAGAAATAAAAACAGTTAGTATATCACGAGTTATATGTGAAAGTACAGGCCACATAGGTTGATTTTGTTTCCACCAATCCAAATTTTCAAAATCATCGTTATTATCCATTGGTAAGCTATCCAAATAACGTTGCAATTTATAAATACTTACGCTTGTATGTTGAGATATTCTTCTACTTTTTATTGCTAAAGAAACACTTAATTTTCACCTCGAGATAAGATTGGCGTCGTATTTGCAGATACAACTTCCCCTATATTCTTCAAAAAGTTTTGTGCATGTTTTCATAATAAAGGCAAGTTATTTTTTATCAGCGAAAATAGGATTTAAAAATTCTTATAAACTAATTTCTTTACACCTAGGGTCAATTACGATGATTAAACCTAAAAGATGAGGCAATTGATGAAAATATTTATCAAAATTTTCTTTCATTGCAGTAATAATGGTTATATAATATTCATTACACATATATTTTGTGAAAACTTTTATTATTTCTACTAACAAATGTAAAATAAATGTTGAAGTAGGGATATATATATATATATAAGAAAATAATTTTGTTACAGTATCAAAAACTTTTAAAAAATCTTTATATAAGTCTACTTGGTGCCAATTAAGTTATGTGGAAATCAATACTCCTCCTATTGATATTGTTGCAACAAATAAATCCATTGTTTTTATTTGTTTATAAGATCTCTTTAACATATTATATGTTGAATTCCACCTGCTGTCTATATCTAAAATTAATTTTTTAAATGGCCTACCTTCTCGTTGACAAATTTTTCTTTATTTTGAAATTCGATTAGCAGAAGACATAATGGTAACAACCGCATGTTTTATTACCAGTACAAAAGTGTAATATACATGCATAGTTTCTTTAACAATCAAATTTAAAATATGAGTACAATAACGAACATGAAATAAATCACAATTAACAAGTAATTATAAAGTTGATTTCAAATAGGCTATAGTCTGATTGTAATATGTTGCATTATCTAAACTAATGATAAATATTTTATTTTGCAAAGCTTACTCATATAATACATTTATTATTTCTACCCCAAGTGAATGGCTAGTGTATGGAAATTCAACTAATCTAAATAAAATGATTCTTTTATTTAATTTGCAATCATTATCAATAAAATGTGCAGTGATACATTGATATTCTAAATCGTTATTTGACCACAGATCAGATATTAAACAAACTCTTCCATTCAAATTTTTAAAAATGTCAAATAATTCACTTTTAATATTATTAAATTTCTTTAAAATTTTGTTTCTAGTAGTATCTTTGAAAAACCTTGATACTGCAGTGCAAAACCTCCGTGAATTATTTCCAAAAAATGGGGACATTTACTAGTAGTAAAAAGTTGTTCTTTTTTAATAACATAATCAGTTACAAAATTTTGTGCATGTATAGGATCATATGAAAATGTTTGCAAATTACCAATTGATGAACCCTTTAATTGCATTTGAATTCTAATATCAGGTTGTTGATTTTATAAATATCTTTGAGCATGCCTTTTTAGATGGCTAGTAACCCCTCGCCGATGCAGTACTAAGTAAATATACACAATATTTACATTTTGCTTTAAATACAATTGTACCATCAAGATTAGTTACAAATACTGTTTCAAAATGCTCTCAAACAATGCTAGACGTATCCCAAGATGATGATGCTACTATTAGAAGAGATATTAGCAGGCCCGGCCCTGAGATTTCTGGGGCCTAAAGCCGATAATCAACTAACAAATTTTTGGGGCCCTTCACATATTTTTTTTTCATTGAATGATTTTTTTTTTTTTTAAGGCAAAGAACAAAAGATTTGTGTCAAAATCACAAAAAATACTTAGCATTACATTACAACAACTAATAAGTATCAGTTGATCTTCGCTCTTCTTGCATTTTTAGAAGCAAATAAATCAATCATACTTGCATAATCTAGTTTTCTTGTAAAATCATTTTCAATGGCAACAATGCTCCATTCAATCTTTCTTGTGAAATGGTTGATCGAAGGTAATTTTTGATCATTTTCAACTTTGAAAAGCTTCTTTCCCCCGATGCAACTGTAACTGGAATAGTCAAAAGTATCCTATAAGTAACCTATGAATTTGGGAAACAATTTGCCATCAATTGCGGATGATTGAGCACTTTAATTGGTTCATTGACTTCTTTTAGCAATCTCTCTTTCAAGACTTTTAGCTCCATCAATATCAGAAACCTCACCATATTTTAAAAATTCTTCAAGGTTCACATACCCCGCCTTCAACGATTCATCGTTGCACTTTTTCAAGTCAAACAAAAAGCCAAAGTTTGCTTCATATACTTTGAATTGTTCGAACCTATTTTTGAGCGAACAAAAGGCTTGATCAACAAAATAGAAGAAGTAACCAACTCTAAATGATTCTTCAGCTGATTGAGTCACCTCTTTGCTAACATTCTCATCAAATTGTTTCTTTCTAGAAATGATGCGCTTTTCAACAAATGTAGGTTCAATTCCCAATTCACTTGCCATTTCTTTAGCTTCAACCATAGCCTCTATGAAACCAACTTCTCTATACATTGCAACATACTCAACAAGCCCATCTAGCTGCTTTACGGCAACTACTATATCCATATCTTCGCTTTGAAGAAGCTTGCTAATAGAGTTCACATGAAACAACAAATTGTTCCAAATTACAATACTAAACAAGAACTCAAAAGTCTCAAGTTCATGAGTTACCAGGGATTTAGCTTCACTTTTTGCAATCGAATCTGTGGTAGGATTGTTGTACAAGTCAACTAAAGCATCTCTTATTTTTGAAGCATGGTATCTTAGTGGTTTAACACTTTCAATGCAACTTTCACAACGCATTTGCGACAACGACTTAACCATGAGGCCTTCCTTTAGATTATCTTTTAAAATTGTCCAATGTTGAACGGAAGATGAAAACAATACATATATGCGTTATACCACACCAAAAAAAGTTTTTGCTTTAGAGCAAGAGTTGGCCATATCACAAAGCACAAGGTTAAGACTATGACAACCACAAGGTGTATAGAATGCTCTAAGATTTACTTGAAGTACTCTTGTTTGAACACCTTTGTTTTTGCCTTTCATGTTAGAGCCATTGTCATATTCTTGCCCTCTTAAGTCACCAATATCAAGTTGAAGGTTAACTAATGCTTCTTGAAGTTTATCAAAAAGTCCCATCCCCGATGTATCATCCACATTCAAGAATTCCAAAAAACACTCTTTCACCGTAATTGGACTTGTTAAAACATCTACGCATCGTACAATAAGCGACATTTGTTCTTGATAGCTTATATCCGGAGTACAATCAAGTATGACCGAAAAATATTTTGCTAGTTTGATTATCGATAAAATTACACTTTTGACTTCCCCGGCCAACATTTGTATCACCTCGTTTTGAATTTTGTGACTCAAATAATGGCAATGAATCTCACCATTTTCTATTCGCCGCAAGTGCTATTCCATCATTGGATCAAACTTGCCAATCATTTCAATTATGCTTAAAAAAAGTCCATTACTCTGTTCATAAATCTTCTCATGGCTTCTACGAAAAGACAAGTTATTCTTGACAAGTGTTTTCACAACTGCAATTATCATCAATAAAACCCATCTCAAGTGCTCTCTTTCTTTGTTAACTTGTTCTTATATACTTTTATCTATTGTTTGATACTTTCCTAATCTTTCCTCCAACTCAATCCATTTGCTCATGCAAGTAATGTGCTCGTTACCACTTTCATGGACTTTAAGTCTCTCACCAATATTTCTCCAGTCTTTAAATCCTTTCGGTAACCAATTAAGTCTTATTTCTCTCTTGCTTAAACAACTTACGACAAAAGCAAAATACTTTATCCAAAAGTTTCGAGTATATCAGCCATGTCCGATCAAATTTTTCTCCATTTGGTAAATGCCGAATGTAATGAACAGGTGAGAAATGCCTATGCCTAGAAGAATCATCCTTAGGGAAGTTGAACTCACAATTTCTTCTCACAAGACCTCTTTCGACTAAAAAATCTCATAAATTCTGGTCAATTATTTTCCAAGCACATTTATCTCATCATTTTGATTGGCTTCTGCACTCCCAAATTCCTCATTTCCTTCTTCATTCACTAAATTGTCATTCTCATTATTCAAGTCTTCAACTGATTGTTTTGCTTGTTTGTCACTCATAAAAGACTTATCAATAGCTCCTCTTTGACACTCGACTAATTTTTTGACTCTTTGCTTTTTTTTCCTTTTTACGAATCCAGAAAAATAATTTCTTTTAAGAGTCATAATGAGCTGAGAACAAAATTCTTTTTTAGATCAAAATTCAAAACAAGAGCACCACTACCACTTAACAAAAAACAAAAATTTTAAATTATATGATGTGAACTATTAAACTTAAACAAATTCTTCTTGATGATATAAATATCAATATTATAATAGCAATTGAGCAAAAGACAAGACAAATATTTAATTAATTGAATAGAAAAAAATAACCTACTGTGTTGCTCAGTGCTGCTCCATTGTGCTTTGTTTGTGTGCTGCTCACTGCTTAGTGTTGCTCCGTTGTGCTCTTTGTTAGGCTGTTGTTGTCAAGCTGTGGGAAAAATTGGATTAAGAGTAGTTAGGGTTAGGAATTAGATAGAGAGAGAGAATGAGCCCTTTTAATTTTGAATGGGCCTTTTAATTTTTTAATAGGTCAATTTATTTTAAATTAGTTTGGGCCTTCTTTAATTTTTTTTGGACTTAAAACATATAATAGGAGAGGGCCTCTTTTTTGGGTCTATTTTGAGGGGCCCTAGGCCATGGCCTGGTAGGCCTATGCCCAAGGCCAGCCCTAGATATTAGGTATAGTAGAAAGAGAATCAACATATTCATGGTGTGTATATGCATCAATATCGACATAAACATTAGAAATATTAAGATCCATAACAATATAAGTAAAATAATATATATGAACCAACAATTAATTAAAATAATAAATAAACAATAACAACTAATATATGTTAAGAAATAATTAATGTTACCAATTGGCGAATGCGATACAAAAATTAGCTTCTTTTGATAAAAGTTTTTTCTTATACAATTGCAATTGCAACTTAGGGATGAGATTTCAAAATTAATTGAGAGAGTTCAGAATTGAGAGAGAATGAGAGTTTGAAAGAGGGATTTGTTTGTAAGAAATAAAATGGAGAGGGATGGTATTTATAGAAGTTGGGTGGAATGAGGGGTTAATTTATAAAAATAAAAATAAAAATATGGCCATTATGAATTTAACGATCATTTGACCATTTGAATTTTTTTTCTTTTCAAATTTCTTATTGTTGCACAGTGCAAGCATAGAGATTTGTTGGGCTGAGTTAGGCTAGGGGAAAAAAATTTTGGGCTAGGCTCTAGAACACACAGTCCTAGCCCAAGGTTTCTGAGCCCACCCAAACCACTGGCTTGGGAGCCAAATTACACTCCTAGATTTGGTTTAGATTTTTTACGTGACTATTTAGATTCCAGTTTTAATAAATTAAAAATGGTTTATTTAGATTCCAGTTTTAATAAATTAAAAATGGTTTTGTTAAAGTTTTGTTAGGTTTTTGTTATTGGCATTCTCGTTTGACAAAACTCCTTTCAGTTATAATTTTATTCGATCTTTTATTTAAGTGAGGCTATGAGTATTTAGATGCGAATCCAATTAGAATTGTGTCTGTGTAGAGGAGTTTGTGATCTTAATCCTATCATGTTTGCCACTTCGTTGATTATGTGTAGACACCCCATTTTTGACCGCCCTTAAGACTTGGGCGCCACTGATTGCTTACTTGATGGTACAGGCTATCTTGTTGCAAATGTTCGATTTCTTCGGCAAAGAGAGCGTCAAATCTCAATCTCACACCCCATTTTTGGACCAAAACGATTTTGACCAAAATGATTTTAGACCTTAAAATCCCCTCTTTCAAAATATTTTTGAAAAAGTTTCTACGATGTTCTGAGGCTCGCATTTCATTAAATGTTGCGCTTTTCAGTAAACCGAGTAAGGACAAAGTGGAAATGAATGAAAGAGAGGTGAACTCTTTGGAAAAAAATCTTTAAAACATCTTGTTTAGAGGTTTGGAGTTGAAGAAAATTGGAGGAGAGGTAAGAAACCAAGTTGGGGGAGAAGATGGATATGAACCGTTAAGAGAAAGTCGAGCAGCCCTCGCTAAATCAAGCCTATCCTTTTGTACAGCTAGATTTAAGATATGAGGCTACCACCATTGGAAAGTGGACTTCCAGGACTTCATTTTACACTCAAGAATCTCCTCAAGCCGAGGCCAGATGATGGAGATATGGCTGGTTGAAGTTGGGCATTAATCCAATTAGAACCGAAACTGAGCAGTCTTCACTAAAATGAGCATAACTTCTTGCACACTTGGAATTTTGATGTGAGGCTTCCACCATTGGAAACAAGACTTCCAGGGCTTCAATTTAGGCTCAAGAATAACCTGCAAAGGAGTCTATATGGAGGAGATATGCTTGCTTGAATTCAGGGCCAAAAACCAGTTTTTGCTTTCCAACCACTAGTGAAGCTTGTCGACCATGTGTCGGCCACAAATGGAGTTTTCTAGCCATAGGTCGACCAGGAGTGATCCTTTTCGGCCACCAGTGGTGGCTGGTCGACCACCAATGGTGGCCGATCAGCCACAAGTGTCCAGAAAGCTCAGATTTTGCAGATATTTTTCTCCAGCTGTATTACACTGCTCCAGTTGTCTCTAATTCAGATATTTTTGACCAAGGCTCTTGTATTTCTATATATGGATGGCCTTTTCTATTGTTTTGAAGGTTAGAAAGATTTGGGAGCCTCTCTCTCTCTACAATCCTCTCTCTCTAGATTTCTCTCTTTCTGGAACCTTAGTGCATACAAGTAGAGATGCACTTCTAGTTTGCCTATCAACCCTTAACCAAAGTTGCTTACCTTTGGGATGAGATTACTTAGAGCCTTGTTTGAGCTCTAGAAAGAGGATTGAGCTTGGTTTGCTAACTATTTTGTGCCTAAGTGGTGCTTTGCTTCAAAGGTGCAACATTTACCTTATTTAAGCTTGCTTTGAACATCTGTTTTGCTATCTTCTTCTACTATTTTTGGCCTAGTTTTCAACTGGAAAAAACTCTATTTTTGAGACCTAAAAGTGGTAGTTTGAGGCTATTTTGAGTTAAGGGCTTGTCCACCTTTCTTGTCTCTTTGCTTGTTAAGCTTTTGTGCTATCTTGTCATCACTTTCAATCAAACTTTTTGGGCCTTTAAACCACTAAAATTCAAAGTTATTTCAGTGGACGAAAACATATTTTGAAGTCCAAAATTGGAGGGCTTAGCCTCCCCTCCTTGTGTCTTGCTTGTATGCCTAGATAGCTTCACATGTGAGCATGTTTTTCTAGCTTAACTTAGCTTAATCTCAGCATGTTTTTGCCTCTGTTTTGACCTGTTTTGGTTCTGTTTTGGGCTGGTTAATTCATTTGAGGCTTGTATTGTATGATTGTAGTGCAATTTCCTTCATTAGTTTGTTGTTTCAATGCTTTGATCATCTTTCTTTTGAGTTAATAGCATGTTTTAGTGTTGTTTTGCACTCCATTCCAACACTTAACATATCTGCAACCTCCCTTATTTCTTCACTTTTTCATTTGCTTTGAGGGTTGTTTAGCCTTAGGGTTGTGTTTAAGCTTGAGATCGAGGTTCGTACTTAATGGTTTTAATCGTCTTTTGAGGGTTTCTACTAACCAACGGCATAACCTCTCTTTTGCCTTAAATCATCCCTTGGTTGACACCTCTTCCATTAGAGGACACTCACTTTTGGACTAATCAATTAAAGAATGGATTGGTAAGCTAAAATGAGTAAACAAAAATGAACAAGTAAAAGAGGTAAGATAAAGCATCTTTTATGTTGCATTGCATGTGTTCGGATCGGACGTTAATTCGAACACGAGGAAAATGGGACGTTTCATACTCAAAGTGATGAAACGTGCTACTTTTCTTAGTCACCATCACCCTTGATCATACATGATAGGGTTGTGGTTTTGTTGTGTCTTATTTTGCACTTATTAAGCTTGTATAAACTTGGTTCTTTGGCCATCATGCATGAAAATGCTTGGTTGATGGCTTGAGAGTTGAAAGCTACACTCCTTTGAGCTTGTGTGATGATAAGGAGGATAGCAGTACATACACTCCTTGAGAATACACTGTTTTGCCTCTGTTTGCTCTCTGCTGCAGCAAAAAAAGGAAGTTCAAAGAAGGGGTGGCCGACCGGCCACCAGTAGCAGCCAACCGGCCACCATTGGTAGCCAACCGGCCAGAAATAAAATTTTACACAAGTGTGTTACTGAGTTGGAGCAAAGGTGTTCTGGAAGTTGGCAGTACTGTTGGTGTTCAAGTAAGTGCAAACAGAGGCTGCAAAGGCAAGGCGGTGGATTTTCGGGAGGAAACCAACCAAGCATGCATGCATCCCTTGCCCCTCGAGGCCATTTACTTACTTTGTTTAATTAGTTAGTAGTAGCTAATTCATTCACTCAAGTGTTGTAATTATTTAATTAGCTTAGATAGTTAATTAGTTTAATTCGGTTTGTAATAATTAGTTAACTAGAGTAGTTAATTAGTTTTGTGTTGTAATAGTTAGCCTAATTAGCGTAGCTAGTTAGCTTATTCCTTCGGACCCTCCTTCGTGAGGGTGTAATGTTGTAATAAGTGTACGTGCGTGTGTGCATGTCTTCCAACCCCACGTCTTTCTCCTTTTTATTTAATCGGTTTTAATGGTTAGATTAGGGACATTTTCAATTAGCATATCTTATGCTTGCATGCTTGCATCCATTCATTTGTCTTGCATGCATCGTGACTCAGCGCATCATTCAAACTGCATCGTATTTTAATACTTACTTGAATATATGTTTCAAAGCATGCTATCAAAGTATTGCAAATGTCATATTAGTAGCCGAGTTGCATTAGGCATTTTTGTATAGTTAGGATCATGCATTTTTCTAACTAGTTTTTGTTTTGGCTTGGAGTACTCTGTAAGTTTTTATGTTTTAGCATGCTTGTATGAGTGTGATTGCCATATTACCATGTTTCGCATGCTTGCCATGAGGTTATGTGCTTAAATGCTAAATTGCATAAATGTTTGTGGATGAAGGCTTATTGCTTGAATTGGAACAATTCATCAAATGTGTGTTTAAGCACACTTTACGAAGTGGCAAATCATGTTTTAAGCCCACTTGAGGTAGCAAATCCACATTTTCTAAGCACACTTGAGGGTGGCAAATTCAAACCATTTTCGCAAACAAATATGATTTGAAATGTTCTAATTCTTGCGATGTAGTATATACTTGTATATGTGCGCATCACATAGTAAAGCTAGTCTAATAATCAACAAGAACACATAATGTTTATAAAAGAACATATCATGATTAATAGAGGCCGATCTTTGATCGGGCGAGCAGGGGTGCTCATTTCATGACCTTCCTCCTTCGTACCCAAGTTCCCGAGCCGAGGCAACTTTGGTGATGACGGACACGTAGCCTTTGGCACGAGTTAAGATTTCCAAAATTTCTCCAAAATAAAAATATTTAGGTAGCGACTCTGTAATCTGACAAAACAGTCCAAGTTTGGCATTATTTGATTTAAAATCAGTTTTTCAAAACAATTTGTCGGATTTGGACTCTTTGGTGTTTATCAGTTTCACATTGCACTTGTGAGACTAGATTCAGAACCGCTGGAGTCCGAACTGTGAGGCCTTCTTTTCAAACCCTTTCTGAAAGGCCGGGGGCGCGAAAAAAGGCGTGCGCACACTATGTTGAGGATCGAGCTTCCCGGTCAGCTCGTAGGGGTTCTAAAGGGCAATGCCCCATGGCGGTTCCGGGGCAGCGCCTAGGCAGGGCAGAAGGGTAGCGCCCCGAAGCAAAAAGCAAAATTGCAGTCGAAGTTGTTTGACGCTCGAGCGGATATGCAATCCTTTTAGAAGTTTCACTCGCTTGCAAAAATATTAGGAGTTGTATTTTTACGCCTAAGCGGCCTTTCCTGCGCTCGAGCATAGATCATGTATTGAAACACAGGTTTTAGTTAGTCCGCTCGAGCGTCCATTCTTGCGCTTGAGTGAAGATCGCGATTCGATTTGCTATAAAGCTGCAATTAAATTAGTTTTTAGGGTACGGTTTCCAAATCTTCTTCTTGGGTATTAAGGTTTTCATCTAGAGTTTCTTTGCTTCTTTCCTTTGATATCTGTGAGAGTTTATATCATGAATTGAGTAGATTATATCAAAGGTGTACGGGGAACAAATATTCCGCGGAGCCCGTACTCCTTTCGTCCAAGCTCCTTGTCTATCCGATCGACCTACGAGCACAACGGCGATGAGCTACCCGGCGGTGTGTGGCCGGAAAACCCCTCTGATGATCAAGTTAGCACACACACTCAAGAAGAGAGAGAGGAAGAGAGATATATCACAATGCATGTTTCTCATCAAATGATGTTTCATTCTAGCATGGGGGCGCAGTCATGCTTATATACTTTCTGTGCTCAATTCTGTACCCATTAGTCTCTTAACACGTAGAGCTGCTCTTCCATCTATCAGCACAAATCCAGAGAACACCACCTAACCAAACCGTCAGACAACATTAGTGGGAATGCCACATCCCCCTTCATTTTCTTCCTACTGTCTCTCTTTCATTCCAGACGACCTGCAATGCCCTCCATTGCTTTTTCAAGCTCCATTCTTGCTTTCTACTGCGTTCGTGCTTGAAGACTCGACTTCTGCCCCATTCTGGTAAGCTCTTCGAACCCCTTTATTGCTTTTTTATTTGGGATTTCACATTTAAGGGCACGAAAAACCATTGGTTTTAGGATATAACCCCCCCAAAACCCTCCTTTGCCCTTGCTCTCTTTACTGTTCTTCAACCTCAGTGATGAACACATGAGGATCTAGGGCGGACCGGGCTCCAGGTCTTCGTTTGATCCCAAAAAACACCAACACCGAGCAAGTTGTAGGTTTGCAAAACTCGCATAGGAACCGAGGTAACAGAGTGCTGGACCGATCAACCGGGCTATTAGGTTTACCCTTGTGACCGAGATGGTTAGGCATTCCATCTGACCGAGCTAAAGTCAAGCTCGTTTTGCGCGACCGCACTCCCGTTTACACTTAAACTTCCTTTTACTGCAGAGTCCAAGGGGACCACGCACCAATACTGAGGCTCTCTAAGGCTGAGCAGCCATCAACCGAGAAATTTGCTAAACCAACATAGCCGTGCTAAAACCAGCCTGCTACACATGGGGCGCTACCGCTTCCTAGTTGACACGTCGGTCGCACTAGCCGCGTTTCGGGAAGAATACGGTGTCCCCGCCGACGTACATCTAGAGCTCGGTGCCGAGGACACAACCCCTTGGGGCAGACTAGACCAGTGCCCTTTCACCGTGCTTTCCATTATCGAAGGCGTCCTTCGCTTCTCGGTCAACCCTTTAATGTGCAAGTTCTTGAGGCGCACCGGGCTAGCACCAACCCAAGTTTCAACCAACACTTATAGGATAATTAACGGGATAGCCTAGGTGAACAACCGGCTAGGCCTGAGCCTAGGACTAGCCGAGATACTTCGCTAGTACACCCTAGGGCATACCGGCGATGGTCTCAACTACTATTTAAAAATTAGACCGGGCAAGGAGAAGATAGTAACCGGCACCCCAGATAAAGACATGCACGACGATGACTTTTTCTGGGTGTCCGGTAATTATGAAACAGTCAACGTGCCGGGCTGGTATATCAGCAAGAACTTCAGTTCAACATGTAAGCCATGCTAACTGCTCGGTCAAATTACTTTCTTTCACAATTCTGTACTTAATATCTTTTCTTCTTTTCTCTTTACAACCATTGAAGCTTTGCAAGCCTACTACTATAACCCCAACAAATCAGCCATCAGAATCGTGCTTCAGATCAGAATCGGATTGCCACGAACTTCCGATTCGTCGACCTACAAATACGTTCCACGGGAGTAGAGTGACAGACTTCCTCCGAGCGCCGTCTCTACCTCCTGACCCAACACTACCGGACGTGCCCCTTATTCGGTTGACCAAAGTAGAAGAGATGGCGAAACGAAGCGGCATCAAAAATCTCATCACCGCTACATCCACCGAGCTACCGAGCATCCCCTTCTGCACAGCCGTTGCCGGTCAATCAAGCGGGGCCGTGGTTGCGTTAGCGTCAACCGCCGCGGTGCAGACAAGTAAGGAAAACCGCCGTGCTGGTAAAAGGCCTCGCATCGCCGATCCCTCAGCCAAGCTCATAGCGGAGTTGAACACCGAGCAACCAGTGGTCACAGCTGACCCAACACCTCCATGGAAGCCCAATTGAAGCACCAGAGAAAAGAGATCCCGACCAATACTTCAGTCAAAGGGAACAAAGAGCACCTCCTCGCCTTCGATCTAACCAAAGCCCATACGCCGAGCGATGATCGGAGGACCACGTCTTGGACACGGCCAGAAAGTCCTCGGTCAAGTTTATGACCCAGGTAAGAATTTCGCATGTTTTATTCAAATTTTTCCAAGTGTTTGCTCGGTTTCCTTTCTCTAATCAAAACTCTCTTGTTGCAGGCCATCCAAAAACAACATCTGGTGATGGAGCGGATTCATAGACTCCGGCAGAAGGCGACGGACGCTGCCAGCCAGGTTGAACACCTTCAGACCGAGCTGGGGCGGTCAAAAGCTTCTTTGGAGATTGCGAACTCAGACAACTCCAAATTGCTCGGCCAACTTGGAGCCGTCGAGCAAGAAAGAGACACTCTCCGAGCCGAGCTAGATGCATTGAAACAAGCAAGGAAGGATGAGCTGGATGATGCGAACAACGAAGGTTTCAAGGAGGCCGAGGAAAACTACACCAAACAAGTTCATGCCACCCAGGACATTTTCTTCAAGGCCAGCTGGAAGGCTGCTTGCGAACAGCTCGGCCAAGGATCTGGAACCGACCTGTTTGCCTCTCCCCTAGCTGCCTTCCTGCCGACGTACATGGTGTCATACGCCAATGATGTCTTCAGCGCATTGCAAGCTGAAGCCGAGAAAGAAGGCGCGGAGGAAGCCGAGGAAAATGCCGAAGGAGATAACCGCCCAAAGCAAGTCGGCCAAGTTGAGACCGATGTCCAAGAAACCACAACCACAGTTGACCTAGAGGTAATTGCAACCGGGGATGACTTCGCCGACCTATCTTCCTTAGTTTAGTTTTCTTTTTCTTCTTTTTTGTTTTTAGGAATGTAACCGGGCTGCCAGTCCCACCGTATGTAATTCTGTTTTACATAAATGAAAAGTTTTGATTTTGTTAACTGTTGTACTGCATGTTGCACTGTGTTTCATCATCTCGGCAAAAACCTTTAATAAAACGTCAACTATTTTAGCCGGGGTAAAGCACCTCGGCTAAACCTTTTGAGTTGTGCAAATCATCAACACCATTAGCCGGGACAAAACATCTCAACAAAAGCCCTGAGGAAATCATCAACTTATCTAGCCGAGGTAAACCATCTCGGTTGAAACCATAGTTGAGTAAACCATCAACTCATTTAACCGGAGTAAAACATCTCGGTTGAAATCATAGAGTTGAGCAAATCATCAACTCATTTAACCGGAGTAAAACATCTCGGTTGGAATCTCAAAGTTAAGTAAATCATCAACTCGTTCAACCGGAATAAAACATCTCGGTTGAAATTACAAAGTTGAGTAAATCATCAACTCATTGAACCGGAATAAAACATATCGGTTAACACCTTAAAGTAAGCATTGAAAACAACAGAATGCTTCAGCGAAGATAAGTCACTTCTATTATATTGACAAAAAGAGTATTACATTTAGAAGTGTAAGGCAAATAAGTCCTTCCTCAAAAGAATCGCATAAAAACTATGAAAACTAAAAATAGTACAGTTTGAGGTTAGCCGCATTCCATGACCGAGGTATGCCCTTTCCTTCCAAATCTTCCAAGTGGTATGCCCTCTTGTCCGCCAGACCGGTTATCTTGTAAGGCACTTCCCAGTTTACCCCTAGCTTGCCTTCGGCCGACACCAGTGTGTTGTCCATAACCTTCCTTAGAACCCAGTCGCCCACTTTGAACGGTCTGGGGTGCATGGTTTTGTTGTATTTCCTAGACAATTCTTGTTGGTATGCGACCACGTGGATCAAAGCTTTTTCTCAGTGCTCTTCAGCTAGGTCCAATTCCAGGGCGACTGCTTCAAAATTCAACTCGGGCTCAAAATTTTCACTGCGGATGGTGGGCATGTCGATTTCCAATGGGATAACCGCCTCCATGCCGTACGCCAGGGTAAAAGGAGTTTCTCCGGTAGATCGCCTCGGGGTCGTTCGATATGCCTAAAGGACACTTGGGGGTTCCTCGGCCCATTTTCCTTTGGCTTTCTCAAGTCTTTTCTTTAACCCATCAAGAATGGTCTTGTTTGATGCTTTGGCTTGGCCGTTAGACTGCGGGTAAGCCGGGGTGGAGTTGTAGAATTCAATTTTCAATTCCTCACAAAATCCTCTAAATAAGCGCCCGTTAAATTAGGTGCCATTATCAGAAATCAGAATCTTGGGGACGCCAAACCGCGTTACCACATTCTGCTAGACAAACCGTTTGATGTCTTTCTCCTTGATAGTTACTAAGGGCTCAGCTTCAACCCATTTAGTAAAGTAGTCCATAGCCGCGATGAAGAATTTCCGGTTGCCTGGTGTCGTTGGAAGTGGTCCCACTATGTCCAGCCCCCACATCGCAAAAGGCCAAGGGCTTGTGAGGGGAAGAAGTTCTCTGGCTGACTGGTGAATTTAGTGGGCAAACTTCTGGCACTTCTCACATTTGCGAACATATTTCTGAGCGTCCGCTTGCATGCACGGCCACCAATATCCTCGCGAGATAGCATGGTAGGCCAAAGATCTTCTCCCGATGTGACTGCCACATATGCCTTCATGAATCTCGTACAGGAAAGCTTTCATGTTGTTTGGGTGTACACACTTGAGGTAAGGACTGGTGAAAGACTTATTGTATAAAGCGCTAGATGGAGAGAGCCAAAACCGCTCTAACTTCACCCAGACTTTATGCACTTCCTTTTTATCGGCCGGAAGGGTCCGCTCCTTTAGGAAGAGGATAATAGGGTCCCTCCAAGAAGGGCCAAGCTCGGTGCAGAGTACTTCTGTCTGCTCGGGTTCCTCAATACTAGGCCTTGAAAGAAACTCAATCAGGAGAGGATTGAGAGATGTTCTGTCGACCATGGAAGCCAGACCGGCTAACTCATCCGCACGCCCGTTTTCTCCCCGTCCAATTTGTTGGACCATTATCACCTGGAATCGCTTGATGTGATCTCTTACCAGAGCTTGGTACTTTGCCATTTTGTCATCTTTAGCTTCGTAGACCCTAGACACTTGGTTGACAACAAGTTGGGAATCGCTGTAAACCATCAGCTCGGATGCGCGCAACTGGAGCGCACTCTTAAGTCCGGCCAGCAACGCCTCGTACTCAGCCTCATTGTTTGACACAGTGAATCTGAGTGTGATAGAGTGTTCAATGGTCAGACCATCTGGGGAGATCAAAATTATGCCCAGTCCGGCACCGTGACGATATGAGGCTCCATCTACAAAAAGTTTCCACATTTCACCGACAAAGAGCTTCCAACACTCTGAGGGATCTTGGGAGGCTTGAAGGTTGATGGGATCACGGTCGCTCGGCTGTTCTACATCCCCCCTCAACGATACAGCACCGGACCCAACAGGTTGAACAGCTATGCCCAAGTCTGGCGTCACATCGCCAGGCTGCAGTATTATGCCGGCTGGAGGTTCTATGGCGGGGAGCGCAAGTTCCGCATCACCAACATCGCCTTGCTGTGCAATTTCTGGCAAGCCTGCATTCACCTCCTCGGTTGCTGTGGCAAGATCCACCAGGCATACTGGATGAATTCCAGGTGAGAATTCAGCAACGAAATCGGCTAATGTCTATGCTTTTATGGCAGTTCGGGATTAGAACTTGACGTCGAATTGTCCCAATTCAACCGCCCACTTGAGGATTCGACCGGAGAAATTCGCCCACTCGAACAAAGCTTTGAGTGGGAACTCGGTCAAAACGATGATTGCGTGAGCATGAAAATAGTGCGCCAATTTCCCGGAGGCCATCATCAACGCCAAGGCAAGTTTTTCCAGCGGCAAGTATCTCGACTCTGCCGGTAGCAAGGTTTTTCTTCATGAAGATGAAATCGATTCCTTCCGACGGACAAGCACCGCTATCTTGTCGAGAAACGGCCAGATAAAGGTAGAGTTCTTCGTTAGGCTTTGGTGTCACCAATAATGGAGCAGAAGACAGATATGCCTTTAGCTCGGCCAAAGCCCTCTCACATTCCTCGTCCCACGAAAACTTGGATTTCAGGGCTCGAAAGAAAGGGCGGCAGCGATCTGATGACCGGCTTATAAATCGATTAAGTGCGGTGGCCATTCTAGCTAGATGCTGCACGTCCTTCGCCGAGTTGGGCTGCTTTAATTCTTGTATGGCTTTGATTTGTGTGGGGTCCGCCTCGATGCCTCGGTTTGTGACTAGGAAACCTAGGAATTTCCCGGATCCTACGCCGAAGGCACACTTGGACACATTCAGGCGTAGCTTGTGTTGTTTGAGAATGGCGAACATCTCTGCTAGGTCGGACAAGTGGTGTGCCTGATGCTTGCTTTTGACCACCATGTCATCGATGTAAGCCTTCATCGTCCGGCCTAGCAGAGAGGCGAACATTTTGGTCACCATCCTTTGGAAAGTTGCCCCGGCGTTCTTCAAACCAAAAGGCATGACTCGATAGCAGATGAGTCCCCTTGGAGTGGTGAAAGAGGTTATCTCACGGTCGGGGCTGTGCATGGCAATCTGATGATAATCGCGGTAGGCATCCAAGAAACTGAACCTTTTATGTCCGGCTATTAAATCCACCAGCTGGTCTATTCTGGGTAGAGGAAAGCTGTCTTTAGGGCAAGTTCGGTTGACGGTCTTGTAGTCGACGCAAACTCATCACTTCCCATTCTTTTTGGGTACTACGACCGTGTTTGAAATCCACTGAAGGTAGTGTACTTCCTGAATAGCCCGTGCTTCAAGCAAGTTCCTTACCTCCTCCACGACTACCTCGGCGTGATGAAGAGCCGATCTCCTTGTTCTCTGAATGACTGGCCGTGCATCAGGGAAAACATTGAGTTGGTGGCAAATAAAACTTGGATCGATGCCAGGCATGTCGTAGGGTGACCATGCGAAGACTTTGATATTTGTCATCAAGAACTCTACCATCTCGATCCTTTCTTAAGCGATCAAGCTTAATCCGAACGAAAAGAACTTGTTTCGACTTTCCGTGTCGATCCGTACTTCTACTAATTCTTCAACAGCTTTGTCCTCGGCCCTGGTGCCCACGTCATCAACGACACTCTGGTCTTCTGGGCCTTCAATCATTTGCACGAAGCCTTTGGCAGCTCGGTTCCCGTTCACTACCACGAAGCATTGCTTCGATATGACTTGATCGCCCCAAATTTCCTCAATTTCCCCCATAGTCGAGGGGAATCTCATAACCTGATGGTAGGTCGACGCTACAGCCTGCATAGTGTGAAGCCAGCCCCTACCGAGGATTAGATTGTACATAGACGGCACCTGCAATACCCAGAACTCCACCTGCTTGACCACGGATCCGACTTTGACCGGTAAAATTATTTTTCCCAAAGGCCACTCCGGTTGCGAGTTGAAACCTACCAATGGCGAAGTTGCCGGAGCCAAGTTTGTATCTCGGAGTTTGAGTTGTTTGAACGTGTCGTAGTACATAATTTCAACCGAGCTTCCCTGGTCAATCAAGATGCGCTTGACATCGAACTCTTTGACGTGGAGGGTGACCACTAGGGCGTCGTTGTGTGGCATTTGAATGTGCTCTAGGTCCCTTGTGGAGAAACTAATCATGTCTTTTCCCTCGGTCTTTCCCTTTTTAATCGCGGGCTGGACTGACAAAACTTCCCTCATGTGTTCTGCCTTTTTGATCATTCCTCGGAGTTCGCATACACGCGCCGGCTCCACTATGCCATGGATCACATTAACCACTCATTGAGGGGGCGCCTCCAAGTCATCCGATCCATGCGGATCAGTCGGGGCGAGATGTGCGGCCTTAACACCCCCATCAATGTAAAGATCTAAGTGTCCGGCTGCGACTAACTCCTCCAAGTGTTGCTTCAAAGGCAAACAGTCCTCTGTATGGTGTCCTCGCTCCAGGTGATATGTGCAACGGTACCGCGGATTGAAGCCCTTTTACGCGTTGCCTAACTTAGCAAGAAACCGGACGTAATCCTCGTCACGGATTTCACTAAGTATGCGATAGATTGGAATCTTAAAGACCGTGGTGATGCCCGTCCGAGCTTTCAACCTTCTATTAGCATCAGCTACGTCATCGCGGGGGTATTCAGCTCGGTCATTCCGACGACCCCTTCCCCGGTTTCGATGATTTGACCCACGGTCAGATTCTTCGGTGCGATCATTTGGACGGTTAGTCTCCTATCCCACCACGTGTACCTTGCCAGCCGACCTCTTGTCTGTTACCACCAGAATTTTCTTCGCGGTGGACGCCGCCGCATCATCCTCTACTCGGATGTGCTCATTGATGCGCTGCATTAGTTGGCCTATGGATGTCGGCTGGTTCATGGTAAGCGAGTCCCGCAGCCTATGTCCGACCGGGAGACCGCGCCTATATTGGGTGATTGCCAGGTTGATCGGGCAATCTAAAATCTCATTGAAGGTTTCCCAGTAGCTGGAGTTGTATGCCTTGAATGTATCACTTGACTCCAATTTGACACTGAGAAGGTGGTCCACCTCCTTTGGTGTTTTAGTGTTGGTTTTGAAACGAGTCACAAAGGCTTCCGCCAACTGCTGCCACCTTTCGATGCTTCCCTCCGGCAGCCTCTCAAACCATTTCAAGCCCAGCTCGCCCAAACTCGACGGGAAGATAAGGCACATAAGAGCGTTATTGCGCCTATGTCCGGCCATGACCTGCCGGAAGTGGCTTGCATACATGTATGGATCGGTCTTTCCGTTGTAGAGCGTAAACTTGGGCTGGTGAAAGCCTGCGGGGAGCAGTGTGGTTTCTATCTCAAGAGAGAAGGGGGTGGCGTTCAGCCTCGCCAAATTTGTGTCTAGAATGAGAGACATGGCTGGGCGGGGTGGTGGCATTATGACCTCTTCACTGGCGTGACCACCATAAGATAGCCGCTGGAGCGCCGGCACCCTTTAAGTCTCTCGCCGGTGAGCCCGCTCCTTCAAGACTACCTGCAAGCCCTCTGAGCGAACGGAGTAAGAATATCTCGACGTCGTTGCCGGACGTGAGGGTTGATAGGTACTATCTTGCACGCTAGACTTCTCTACAGGTGCGTCGAAATCTCCAACCCTGTAACTTCTGGTGATAGAAAGGGAGGGAGTGTACCGCTCGATCGCTGAACGGCGTGGTTGCGCGCCATCGTGGTCTCCCACTCCAGCAACACCCTTCCCTTTGGCATGCCGTTTGAAAGCTTCCATCTCTGCCGCCATTCTCCGGATGACGGCGTCTTGGTCCCTTAACTTGTGCTCCAGACGTATAGCGTGCGATTCTTTTCGCCGCCCGTGTCCGTCTGGGCTCCGTGAGTGACCAAAACTTCTAGCGCGCTTATCACGCGCGTCTCTTAAATGTCTTCCTGGGGAAGTCTCCAAGTCCGCCATGTTTGGAACGGCGGGGAGTTCGTCTTTCCGTCTAGCTGACTCCGGGGTAACATCGTCGATGGCGGACAATGGTATTTCGTCGTTGTTCGCCATGGAAGGCAATCAGATGAGCTTGGAAGACAAGGTTTTGTCTATCAAGTTTCCCACAGACGGCGCTAATTGTACGGGGAGCAAATATTCCGCGGAGCTTGTACTCCTTTCGTTCAAGCTCCTTGTCTATCCGATTGACCTGCGAGCACAACGACGGTGAGCTACCCAGCGGTGTGTGGCCGGAAAACCCCTCCGACGGTCAAGTTAGCACACACACTCAAGAAGAGAGAGAGGAAGAGAGAGATATATCACAATGCGTGTTTCTCACCAAATGATGTTCCATTCCAGCATGGGGGGCGCAGTCATGCTTATATACTTTTTGCGCTCAATTCTGCACCCATTAGTCTCTTGACACGTGGAGCTGCTCTCCCATCTGTCAGCACAAATCCAGCGAACACCACCTAACCAAACTGTCAAACAACATTAGCGGGAACTCGACAGCCCGGCGGCATTACCTCGACCTTCCACGACCGTGCTGCGTAATGTGCCTGAGTGCTCCACTCGCCGAGCTTCATAATGGCCGAGCTCGGTAGCATTCCGGCAGAACTGAGTTCAAGATAGGTCGGCCGATGAACAGAAGACATTTCCCGCCGAGCTACGCGTGCGACCCATAACAACCCAGGTTGGCAGGCGGTCATCTCGGCCAAGTAAGCTCGGTCCAAACATGGGACCTGGACCTCGGGCTTGGGCTTCAACCGAGCAAGATCAACTCCAAGGAGGCCCGAGTTAGCTCAGCCTAAATAGGGGGGCTGAGCCACGACCGAGTGAAACCCACTTGGAACAGACCCAAATTAGCTCAGCCCAAACATGTTCGGCCCTATCCAGTTCGGCTTCTTCCACGGCCCAAAGCCAGATTATAAATCTCTCTCTCAAAAGGGTTTGTTTATTTTGTTTTATTCACAAAAAAGAGATTTGTTCCTTGGTGGATTCCGTGGAATTTGGGCTTGAAGTTTTGGTGGATTTCGGAGTGGCTCATCGTTGTAGATTTGATATCGGCGTTGTGGATTCAACGTTGGAAAAAACAATTCTGAGGTGAAAACGAGATTGGAAGAAGCACATAAAGATCAGTTCAATTCGAACGTGCATTCGCTAGGTAATTGAGAGTACACTTGTGTAATTTCTTTGTGTCTTCTTAATGGATTGTTTTGTGACTTTTGCCCGTGTTTTTTTTTATCATAACTGGAGGCACTCTTACTGTGGTTTTTCCACGTAAAATCATAGTGTCGATTTGTCTTTGATTGTTTGATTGGAATTGCTATTTACTGGTTAAAATTGATACATAATCATAAATCAATATCTTAGGGATTTTAGATTTTTCAAGTTTGATTCACAGTATAATTTTCAAAATAATTGGTTCAAATGAAACTTATTCATTCCCTATTTTGTATTAAGTTTAATATGTACATGAGTGTTTCACAAAAATACACTATTTGGTTTGGAAATTTTAAAAATAATTTTTTGAGTTTTTAATCTGTATTTTTTTTTTATACTAAATTTGTTTAAATATTTTAGTCATTTTTTTATTTTTAAATTCACTTAATTTAGATAAACTTAAAAATATGAAATTTGTACAATTGTTTCTTAAAACAAATTCATTAAACACAATATATATATATAAACATTTAGTATATTTTTATATTTTGTTTTATTCAAGGAATTTTGTAATAATTTTTTTACATATTTAGTCTCACATCTATGCTTCTATGTTTGAAAGAATTGAATCTATAAATACAAATATTTTTTATTTCACATCTGTATATTTTATACTAGTGGTAACTTGTGTAATGCACGGAAAAAATAAACTATATATATTTTGTGTGATAAATAAATCATTTTAATCTTAAATTATGTCGATGCATAAAAAAAATTATTAATTATAAAAATTATTGAGAATAATAGTATCACAATTACTTGATAACATAAATAACTTGTATCAAACTAAACAAAACATTAAAAGAGAGAAATTTTATAAACTCAAAAAAGTTATCATAAATTTACTTGGACTTTTAAATCAATGGTGTATATTATTATTATGGGATCAAATTATGAATAAATATCAACTTTTAATTATACTTTATAAGTACTTTTTAAAAAAATTTAAACGAAGTTTGTTGTCTTGCTCATAAAAAGAACTTCTTAAACAAGTCATTAATTGATTATATTAGCAACTCTCTATCTTTGATTTCCTCTATCAATGACACAAGCATATCATATCAAAGTATAAATTCTTCTCCATAGTTTGAATAATACTTGCATAGTTCCTACATCATTTTTAAAAAATTATTCAATATAAGAATTTCGTAAGATTATAAAAATTATATAAGAAAATAGTTTTAATCCATTTTATTTATAAAAAAAAATGATGAAAAAACATTTGAATTGTACTCGAAGAAATATAACAAATGATAGCTTTAATCATTATATACCAAAAAAAATTATATAGGTTACTCAACGAAAAAATGATCGAATACAAATAAAGTAATGAATATTGAATTAAATTATATGGGCTCTAAATTGATAGTATAATCTAACAAATCAACTAATAATAACATAAAGATATTGACAAATATGTAGTACTTCCCTATCATTTTTGTATTATATTCATTAATTTCATATATCATATAAAAGTTTTACTCGTTTCGATCCTTCAATAAAATAAAGACCAAGAAAACAAATTTGATAAGAAATTGATTCTAAACTTTATTATTGCAAAAAACAAAAATTTCAAAGAGCAAATTTAAAGACGGGATTGAAAAAATACTACAACGAATGACAACCTTATAAAAAATAAAAATAAATTAAAAAAACATAACAATGATCTAATATAAACTATTTTTAATGACTAATAGAAAGAATATCAAATTATTATCTTGTATAAATATAGTGATGAAAATTAATTTTGTAGGGTTTTTGTGCTGCCTTCTCCCATGCAGCCTTCATTATTTTATTATTAATACTCTTCTCATTCAGGGCTAACCAATTTCATTATTAATACTTTTATCATTTAGAGCCAATAATTTTTTTTTTAATCTTTATCACTTGGTAGATAATAACGAATAATAAAAATTATCAAGAGAAGGTTAAAAATTTAATAGGAGATAAGAAGTTATAGATAAGGGCATTTCATAAGATAAAAAATTTAAAATAAAAAAAAGATAATATGTGATAGAATGAGAAAAAAAATACAAGTAAATCAAAATAAAGATTTAGATATATATGTTTTTGATAGATATATAGATTAACAAATCATATCTTTATCTAAATTTTACTATTTTAATTTTTTGTAAATCAATTATTTAATCTTTATCTCTATTTATAGGCCACAAAATTAATCTTTATAAATTATTTATCAATTTTTATATGTTTATTTAGCTATAAGTCATGAAATTAATTTTTTTTAAATAATTTTTTAATTTTTATCTTTATCTATAGGTCATGAAATAAATTTTCATAAATTATTTATGAATTTTTATATGTTTATCTATAATGAAATTAATTAAAGTACAAAATGAAGGCAAAAAAAAAAGGAATAGTTTCTTTTCCTTAAAAAAAATTAATTATTTAATCTTTATCTTTATTTGTAGGCCATGAAATTAATTTTTATAAGTTATTTATCAATTTTTGTATGTTTATTTATGGGAATAAATTTTAAATTATCTATAAGTTATGAAATTAATTGTTTAATATTTAATCTTTATCTTTATTTGTAGGCCATAAAATTAATTTTTATAAGTTATTTATCAACTTTTATATGTTTATTTATGGGAAGAAATTTTAAATTATCTATAAGTTATGAAATTAATTGTTTAATTTTTATCTTTATCTGTAGATTATAAAATTAATTTTCAGTTTTTATATGTTTATCTATATGGAGGAATTTTGAAATTCAAATTTTTATCCATAAGCAATGAAATTAATTTTAATTTTAATTAATCAAACAAATAGAAAATGAAGAAAAATAGAAAACATGAAAGGCAATCAAAGAAGGCTGCCACGTAGCAGAGAGAGAGTTTTAAAATTATGAGAATTTAAGAATAAATATTTTGAAGCTTTTGACAAAACAACTACTTTTGGTTATACAGATAGTATAGATAGATAGATTTAAAATTTTTTGTGTTAGCATGATTCTAAATTATCTTTATAGATTCGAAACACCATGTACGTGTACTTGGATAATAATTTATAATTTATCTATTATTATAATTATTATAATTATTATTTTTAAGCTCATGAAGTCCTTTAGCAACTTTCAAAAAAGTAAACTTTTGTTTAAAAAGTTACTATTGTTTAGAGCTGATCACGAGTCGGTTCGGCTTGGGTTTACCTTTACCCATCAGTCGAACCAACACCTTCGGGTTAAGAAATTAGTGATCTGTCGTCGACTGAAGTGTGGTTCGAAATCGACTGAATTAATAAAGAAGACGGTTTGACGATCGGTTCGGTATAATTCGAAAATCTAAGTAGGGGTGAAATTTTCGTGTAAAATATTGAATTAAACCCATACTCATAAATATACACACACACACACACATATATATATATATATATATACACATATGCACACATACATCTATGATAGTGTATGAACAAAAATGAAGAAAAATTGAGAGAGAAAGAGAAAGACTCACCATCGTAGCTGTAATCATCTCCATTGCCATCGCAGATCGTTGCCATTATTAACTACCTCGTCTTCATCACAACCATTACCATCAAAAGAAAGAGAAGCACAAATGAATCATGAGGGTGAGATGAGTTTGTCTCTCAAAGAAAGAGATGAAAAATGAGAGAAAGAGAAAGGCCAGAAACAAGATTGAAGAGAGAAAAGAAGAGATTCTTTAACTTTTGGTCTACCTAGGGTTGATGAGAGAGAGAAGAAAAATGAGAAATAAATCTATCAAGACAATAGAGAGAGATACTTATCATTTTTGTTCTTTCCACGGCTTATGAGAGAAGAAAGGAGAGAGAGAGAGAGAGAGTGGGAACAAATGAGAGTAAAGTAAAGAGAGAGAGAAGGGAATGACTTTTCAATTTTGAGTCTTTCAAGATTTTATGAGAGAGACATAAAGTGAAAAGAGATTAATCTCTTTGCAAAGTGAAAGGGCAGACAGACTGCTATGAATACTCCCAGTGTAAATATACAAATATTATATACCGATTATTGTTTCGATCGGGCTGGGTTTGTCAGATTTATATATGAAAAATCCATTATCAACCGTGAATCTATGAAATTTAGTATAGAAAAACTGCAGTTGACCGTTCTTCTCTTCGAAACCGTCCATGGCAACCCGGGTCGATCCGGATCAGACGGTTTGGGCGGATATTCGATTCATTTGAATAGTCCTACTATTGTTGGTTCATTATTAGCTAAAAAACGTTAGATATCCCATTAATTTCATACAAAAATAAATTTTTAAAATTTTTTTAAATATTTAAATTTTTGTAACTTTTAAAGTTTCAAAAAATCACAAATAAATCAACTCCAAGCTGTCCCAATGCATTCCTTTTCCTTTTCTTTTTTTTTTTTTGGTAAATGGCCCCTATGCATTCATTTATACATTCAAGCAGATTAGGTTTTTGTTAAAAAGTTAAAAAATCAATAAAAAAAATTTAAGGTCAAAAAATCATATAAAAAATCCAAGATTTTTTATTTTCCTCTTTATTTTATGCATGTTTTTTTTTTAATATAAAATATCAAAAAAATCATTTCCAAACAGTTTTTATATTTTTAACTCATATTGTAACTAAAAAATTTACTTTCCAAACGAACCTTTAATTGTTACAGATGTTCAGCCTAGGGTTGGGTAAGCATCCGCCAAAATTGGATGGCTTGAACCAATGCATCATAGAATGAACGATTTCAATAGTGTAAGTGGACAAATGTAGATGCATTTTTCCTAATCTGTCTAAGTTCGGACATATGGCAGATAGGAGGCCACCCAACCTAACTTGATTCACCAACGCACCTAAGAAAATGCTATTATGCTTTTATATTTTGTGTGTTAACAAAGACCTTTTATTTAGTAATTATATTTGCTATTTATAAAATATGAAAGTTCAAATTTTTTTTTTAAAATATAGAAAATGAAGAATTAAAAATTTTGGGGTTAAAATAGTAAAAAATTATTGAAATTCGAAAAAGATCCAAAACAATAAAATACAAATAACGAATGACAGACACGAGACTTGACCTGATGTGCGAGTAACCTTAGCCTAATATAAAAATAGATAAATTACAAATGCATCTCCTGAGGTATACTCAAAATACAGATTGCCTTTTATGATTTGGAAAATTACAAATACACCTTTGTAAGAATTTTTTATTTAACAGAATTAATTAAAAAAATAAAATTTCTAATAGCTTTCCTATACAATAACAAAATTACCTAGATTATAAATTGAAATATATTTATGACATCATTAAAAACTGTTAATTGACTTAATGATTTATTGATAAAATGGGTCTTTTGTTATAAAATTAGAAATTTCAGGAGGCTTGATGTAATTTCTAGAACCAAAAAAGGTAATTCATATTTTACCATATAAAAATTTACAAAATAGAGAGGATAATCACGTACATTTTAACTGAATCCCATCTGCCTATTCATTTTTGGGAAATTCTATTTATACACTCTTTTTGGGTGTTTAGGAAGTTGGCTATTTTAGTAGGCTAAAATAGTTATGTTTGATAACAGAGTTGGATTTCTTTGTAATTAGATGTGATGTTTTATGAAAAAAAAAGTGAAATAATTATGGATTTGATGTAATATTTTATCTTATTGTTATCTTTTAATGCTATTTTAGCCAAAAAAAAGCCAAAATTTTTTCTTCCCAAACACTCTCTTGCATATCATATCTCAGTTCACACACTTAATGAATTTGAAAAAAATAAAAATAAAAATTCATTATACCAGAAATACCTTCTTCTTCATCCTTACAACACTAACCCTAATCTCTAACCCTAATTAGCCACTGTCGCCACCTCTACCCTAGCCGCTGCTGCTCATCGTTGTAGCCCGTCGCTGTCACCTCTTACTCCTTCTTCTTCGATGAATCTCCTCCTTACTCCACCTACTTCACTATTGCCAACCTCACTCCCAAACCCTTTCCTACCCCATTCTTCCCTCCACTACTGACGTCACCACCTCCTTACTATCACTGCCGCAACCTTCCATCTCATTTCTTTCTTTTTCTTCTTATTTCCTTTTATGAAAATCCTAGATCTAGGGTTTGCGTCATTCTTCCTTCCTAGCCGATGTTGTTCTTTCTTGAGTTGCAAAAGAGAGAGAGAGAGAGAGAGAAATGCGTGTGAAAAAGAAAAGAGTGAGATAGACACGATGATGATAATGACAAGGAATAAGAAAATGTATCGAGGTGAGACTGATGATGGTGTCGGTGATGGAAGGCGCGATTGTGATGGCAAAGATCGTAATGGTAAAGGCTGTAGGAATGGACCATCATAGGATGATAGAGAATGGTTGAGGTAGTCAAAAGAGGAAGCCGACGGTGATGTGGTGATTGGTTAGAGTTAAATTTTTTTGGATGGTTTGGAAATTAAGCTCTTTGATGTGGAAGATAAATATATTTTAGTATTTTTATTTAAAGATAAAATGTAATTAAAAAAAGGGTACTTTGTCCATAAATCCAAATCTTAATTTTCTTTTGCCAAAGATCTAGGCGCTGAAACACTTTGTCCAAAAGGACAAACTTAGACAAAATGACCAAAATACACCTTTATATATATATATATATATATCATATACACGGTATTCAAATATTCAACATCATAGATTCACAGTTACACTATCTTTCTTCTATTATCTCTCACTCTCTCTTCATCTCCAAACCCTAACCATTTCTCTCTCTTTATACCCTCTCTCTGGAGTTCCACCCATCCTCCAACATTCTTTTCGACCTTTGCTCTGGTGGCTTTGTCGTGGACATCACCACTTCTGGCTCCTTTCTCACTTGCTTTCTCTCTCATTGTTTCTTTTTTCTTCCTCATTTGGCGATGAGTCCAACGATGTCTCAGCCTCCTCTCTTTCAACTGTTTCCATTGCCATCAAAACCTCTCTCTCTCTCTCTCTCTTTCTTCCACATTTGATACTACTACCACCACCACCGTCCTTCCCCACACCATCGCTGTCCTTTTAAATTTGGTCAGATTGAGTTTGTCTTGGCTTGGATCTACGCTGTCAGCTGTTGAGATCTATGCTATCTTCGTTGAGATCTACTCTCATCTCAGCCTTACAAATCTGTTGTTGGTAAGGATCAACGACATGGCTGCAACCAATGTCGATAGTGGAGCTTGAAACTTTCCGTTAGACAAATACGATGGGAACGCTTTATTACCTATATCTTCTCTCGTGAGGATCTTTATATCGACTGGGATTGGGACTAAGACAACATCATCATCATGATGGTCATCAAGGTTTGCTAGATCGAATGAGATTCATGCGATCTGGACCGTTGCTCTCTCTGTCTTTCTTTCTATACCTTTTATGTGTATATAGAGAGAATGAAGCTTATTATTTGATGGTTTTTTGTTGTGATTTGTAGGTTATGGATCTTGTGTTTTTCCATCGTCCCGGAGGTATGTCTATTTGTCATTTTTCTTTTATGTTCTCTTCATATTTGTCTCTGTTACCCAAAATATATATATATTATAGATAGATTTATGTATTTATTAGTTTGTTTGAAAATGGTTTGTGCTTTTATGTTTGGGGAAGCATATATACATATATACTTGGGTATTTATATCTATATATATGTATAGAAGAAGTAGCTAATTTTGGATACACATTCCACATCTATTGATTCTTTGCTTATTTCTTGCAAATGTATACATGATGGTAGATGACTTGAAATGAGCAAGGACCAAGAGAATGAAGAAGAAATTTTGTTTTTCTTGAAATTTTTTTGTTCTTGTTTATTCTTATATTTTATCTGTTGATCAGTTATGGTGTGGTTTGGTTTCTATTGATCTAGGTCAATACAAGGCAACAAACGGAAAAAGATTTGAAGAAAGAGAAGAGCAAAGTTGGGGCTAGATCTATTCAATTTTACTTATTTATTTTTTTTGTAGTTCTTCTTGTTACACATGATGATTTTTTTTTGTTATTGATTGTTGATGTTGTTGTTGATGAAGAAGAAATAGATTGTTGTTGATGATGATGAAGAAATAGATTGCAATAGATTAAAAAAAATAGATAGATTTGTTGAAAAATTTGAACATATTAAATTCAACAGAGATTAAAAAAAGAGAGGTGTAACAATTCAACAGACAAAGAGAGAGAAGAGATGTGTAATTCAACAGATAGAAAGAGAAAAAAGAAATGAAGCAGAATAGATAGAGAGAGAAAGTTTGAAAATAATGTGAATTTGAATAGATAGAAAAAATAAGTTATAAAAATTCAACATATAGGTTAAAAAATTTAACAGATAAAAAAATATTTAAACATATAAATAAAAAATTTGAACAGGTAAATAAAAAATTTGAATAAATAGATAAAAAAAATTTAAACAAATCAATACGAATTTACTCAGATAGTAAAAAACAGTCAAACAAGTAAAAAAGTAGGATAAAATTAAAAACAAAATGTCAATCCAAACAAAAAATAAATTTCTCACCAATAAAAAAAATTAACTGATGAATCTAAGTAATATTTTATACCCTTCATATTTTGAATAATTTTATCTTGAAAAAATTTCAGTATGGTGGTAGAGGAATTGATTATTGGAATTTTCCTTCATTTCCCTTTATCTCTCTTCTGTTGTCGTCATCATCATCATCGGCACAACTGATTGCCTTCTCCTTCTCTCTTCCACTTTCTATTCTTGCACCGCTCTCTCACTCTCTGTCGGTAAGAGTCTCTCTCTCTCTCTCTCTCTCTCTCTGTGTATATTCACCTTGTATAGTCTAATGGGTTCGATTCGATCCTTTGTTTGGGCAGGTCTAGTTAGGTTCTTCAATCGCCAAGACGAGAGACCCTATCGAGAATCGTATATTCCGAATCAACTGACCTCAGACCGGGCTTCCTTGGTTATTTATGCACTCTAGGGTTTCGATCCCTGATCTGGTCTCTTGTTTTTGGATTAAATTTGCTTTATTTATAGAGTGAGAGAGAAATATATATATATATATATATATGTTTGGTGGAGGCGTTGTATCATTATTATCATCCAATTAAACTATTTAGGGTTTTGATTTGTATTGTCTCTCTCGAATTAATGAACAGTTTTGCATATTAGTAGAGGATTAGTGAAACTTTTATTAATTTTTATTTATTGCTATATCGCTGTTGCGCTGATATAATTGAAGCTCGATTGTCTTTGATTTTGAAACAGAAAAAGAGAAAATTGCAAGATATATTATTATTGTCATATGCGTTTTTAAGTTTTGATAAAATATTCACACAGAAACGCAAACAAAAGAAAAAAAAAAAAAGAAAATTTTAAAAAAAAAGAAAGAAGAAAAGATTAAAAGGAAAGAAAAGGAATTTATGGGTAGCCCTGGATCGAGCAACTCTGCCACTGCACAGCGACTTGGCTTGTCGGATCCAATATTTACCGGAGGGCCTACAGAGTTCGACGTGATTAAGACCCGCGAGTTGGAAAAGGTTGGTTTTTGATGCTACTATTGAAAGAAATCTTTTATGTCTCATTTTGTGTACATTTTTGTTGGTTGGTAACGATGGAAAATTGAGGAATTTTAATTTTTGAACATGGAATAGTAAGCCATTACTTGTTGGAAAGTGAGTGATCTACAATTTTTAATTCTATGCTTGTTTTGATAATGAGGAAAAATTTGAGAAACTATACCAAATATATACATATGTATAAAGCTAAACTGAGAGGTGCTCTTTTGTAGCCTTTTGTACTTTGCCCCCCTTTCCTGAAGAATTATTCAAATTTTGGTCAGAAATGCCTGCACCAATTGCATTGCACATAAAATGTTTTCTTGCTTTGAACACATAGATGTGTGTTAAGAAATGCATCCAAGTGGATAGTTTGGTGAAGCTCGCATGAGTAAATGTTTCTCTTTTGTGGTTCCATACAACTGAAATATCTATGATCAAAAACATTTAGTACCTGGCATTCCTGTATTCTTACACAACCAAGTTGAACATAAAAGTTTTATTTGGAGTTGCAGATCTTTGATCGTATATATTTGATTATGGTTTGTGTGTGCAATCAGTTTCTTGCAGATGTGGGCTTATATGAAAGTCAGGAAGAAGCTATTAAAAGGGAGGAAGTGTTGGGGAGACTAGACCAGGTTGAATTGTCTTGTCATTTGGAGTTACTATTGTTAAATTATGCTTGTGTAATTTGTTAATACAAGCTTGTTGCAAATTGAACAGATAGTGAAGATATGGGTGAAGAACATTTCCCGTGCTAAAGGTTTCAATGAGCAACTAGTCCAAGAAGCTAATCAAGATCTTCACATTTGGTTCCTATCGGCTGGGTGTATGAGTCCTCTCTCTCTCTCTCTCTCTACTTTTTGCTACTTAATTGATTTTACTTGCTTGTCCACATTGATTTTACAAATTGACTACAACAGTATGGCAAAAGTCTTGCTATTGTCAAAAATAGCACGAAACTTAATTTTGTGCTCTCCAATGGCTAGCTAAACCTTGTAGCATTGCTAAACCTTGTGTCACATTTGGCACAAGGTTTGGCTATAGTAGCTAAAGTTTCATAACCCTTTTATGGGACCCACATGTAATGTTTATATTTGGCATTTTATGAGAAAAATAGAAGAAATAGCATTTATACCATTGGAGCAACATTGCTAAAATATATCAATCGCTAGTCATTTAGCTATTGAACCATTGGAGATACTCTAAAATGTGTACTACCTTGTTGAAGTAGGGATGGTGGCATCTCTATAAATTTTATTCAATGGGTCATTGTCAAGTTAGCATCAATTTGAATGTTAAGTTGTATTGAACCTATCAAAATCCAGTTTTGAATTATATGTGGAAAAAATTTAGATCAATTTCCACACATTCGTCAAACTCATTTTTACTATCCTAGTTTGACAAATTTTCGATTATGCCCTGAGAGCTCGTTTGGGAATTGACTATTTTAGTTGGCTTTTTACAAAAAAAACATGCAAAAAAAGTAGAGAATGATGTGATTGGGTGTTTTGGTTTTTTGGTTATTTCAGCCAAAAAGTTATCTTCCCAAACACCTTCACAAACCTTATAAAAATGATTTTTGTTTATTTTATCCATAATGTGTTTTAACTATTGAATATCAGTTAAGCTACTTAGGTTTGTTTTGAGAACTAGCTATTTTAGTTGGCTTTTTGATTTTTTACGAAAAAATGTGCAGAAAAGTAAGAGAAGAGAGTTGATTTTTTGGCTTTTTGGACTATTTTAGGTGGTTCTCAAACTTTGCCTTAATCTCAAGTTTTTATGTATCCCATTTATTTTCGAAGACAATTATTTCCATTTATTAATTTTTGGAAAACATTTCCATTTAATTTTATCTTCTTTGAAGCCTACAAGAAATTATAATACATAGCAATTAATTCAAACACGTTTTCATGAATTCTTGTGAAAGTCATATAATAATACTCAAGTAATTAGTGTATTGTGTCTAATGATTGCATATATTTTAATGTTCAACACCACTAACTAATGAAATTAAAATAAAAGAAATTAGTACTCAAGTACACAATGTTTGAAATTTAATATTATACGCTTCACAGCTTAATTTTACAGCAACTAAAAAAAATGGATTGTTTAGTTAATCTGAAATCCAAATTAAGTTAATTTACATTAATCGACTTTTAACAAAGAAGAAAAGGAAATTAAATTGCAACTTATATAATTTATAAGTTAAAATAGTATAAAATTTAAAATAAAATGTTACAAAAAAAGGTGATGTTTACGTTTTATGTTTATTCACTAGTAACTAAAGAATTACAAAATAATTTAGGAATCAATTAGAGACGTAAGTAATATGTTTAATGTTTTTGTATGAAGAAAGCAGTGAGAGAATGGATACTTGTTCATAGGTTACTTTGGAATGTGTTTGATTACAAGCTTTGTGAATAAGAGGGTAAATTTTTTTGAAGTATCTCAATAGCAAAATTGAATATTTATCAAACTAGGAGGGCAAAAGTGAGGTTTTACCATTCCTCGAGTAATCCACACACAATGTATGCTCAGTTTCACCAATTACCTAACAATTTCACGTTAATTTAAAAAAATAATGAACTATTTCAAACAAAAATGTAAAAGCTACATTTCCTTAAGTTTATCATCTTTTGTGAATATTGTTTGGCATATTTTTTAACAAAAGATTGGTATAAGGCTGCTACCATAATTTTATCTTAGGTCAAAATTAGTTGTCTTTGGTCTTATGGATTATGAGATTTGGTATCTAAGGTGTAAAATGTATTTCAAGGCAATGTTGGACTAAAGCTCAAATTATTAAATGCGAATGAGTCATTTTGAAAGAATAAAGATGTAAATTGAAATTTCCAATAGGTTTATTAGTAACATTGGTGCTATTTACACCATTGGATACTCTTTAATGGGTGCTCTGTAGGACACCACAAGGTTGAAAAAAATCATTTTCGCAGTTTTTTTCTTCTTTCCCTCTCTCCGTCCCTCCATTTTTTTGCTTTTTCCTGTGTGGGTATGTGTGATTGCCCCTTCGTTGGGGTAGACTGGGTGTAGTTGAAAAAAATCACAGCCTCCAAACTGACTTTTATATATTTCTAAACTTCTTTATCACTTTTAAATATTCAACATAGGCACCCATATACCCTCCCTCCAGATCAGATGGGCACAATATTAGCGGGAGAAATTGCTTCCGCTCTCAATAAAGAACCTCCTGCCAAATATCTTCTCGCTCTTGAATAAAGAAGATTTTTTTGAGTGTGGTTCAACTGTGTTTGGCTGACTTGGGGCTCAACATTTAGCCATATGAATAAGGCTACCTTTTAGAGAAACATAGATTTACATATATAAAATAATGATCAGCAATGTAAACTCAAAGAGCAGTGAAAACTATGAAGGACCAATTCAAACTATATTTATTAACTAAAAAATCAAAAGGAGATAGATTACCATCACTTCAGAAATTTAACATATTAATAATAATAATAATAGTAATGTGATGTGAGCTATGAAGCACCAACACTCCAAAACAAATGTCGGAAGGGTGTTGGACACAGGGACACTGCGGGGACACGTATGGGACACTTCATGTGACATGTCCCTTTATTTAATTAGTTTTTTCTAGTGAACATGTCCAGGACATGCTGGGATCACACTAGGAACACAACAACTAATTCCCCCCTCCCCCTCAATTTTTTTTAGTGCTTTTGATAAATGTTGAATGTCGAATATTTATTACTTTTTGTTTAGGTTTAAATACTTAATAAATGATCCATAAAAAAGATATAAATTATAAATGTTAATTTGAAATTGATATATTTTTCTTTAAATATCGAATTAGTGTTAGTTTTTGTTAATTTTGATTGTTTGTGAATGTAATATTAATCTATATAGAAAATAAAAATATATGAAAAAATATTTTATTGCTATGTCCCCATCGTGTCTGTGTCCCCATTTTTTATGAAATCACCATGTCTTGTGTCCATATCCTTGCTTGTTATGATGTGAACACAAATTTTGCAAGGATGGCTTATAATAGGACTGCTTAAGAGTTAGCCTTAAGATTATAAATCTTGTTTGTTGTTATATTGAATTTTTTAAATTGAGTTTCTCTGGGTGTGGTTGTCAAATAGGTACACGGCCCTGGTGCGGATATAGACACACTATGTGTTGGACCAAGACATGCCACTCGAGATGTATGATGAGAACTTTCTCCTCCATGAGCAGCAATTTGCATTTCTTTTTAGTTTTCCTCTAGTGGAGATTGATAAGTCTATTTTTTCTTCTATAACTCAATGCAGGAAGATTTCTTTGGTCAATTATACAAAATGCTGGCAGAGATGCCTGAAATACAAGAATTACATCCAGTCCCTGATGCTCATGTTCCAGTATTGAAGTTCAAATTCAGTGGTGTGTCTATAGATCTTCTTTATGCAAATGTAGCACTTTGGGCTATTCCTGAAGTAAGTAATTTTTTTTATGGTTACCTTGTATTCACTTTCTGAATGTGGTTTAACAAACATTTAACGAAAAACAGGATAAAATGGTTTTAAGTATTCAACTTTTGTAGTGACCTTTGTTTTTGATGATAGTGTTGGTTGTGTAGGGGGCAAGTGTGCATCCTAAAAGTAAAAGGTTACCACTATTATCTTCCTGGATGATAATACAAAGATCTAATTCTTGATGACTTATATATATAAAAAAAGATAATACAAAGATGTAAAAATTTACTTTGTTTTTAAGTGACCAATCCTTTTCATGTTTAAATGAAAGAGTATAAATATTAGTTCAAAATTGCTGCTTATAAATCTTTGTGCCAGCTGTAGTATTCTTACATCTTCTGATATTTAGATCTTAAATAAAAACCAAAAAGTCCTGTCAGTTTGATTTGTTCCCCTAATTTTTTAGAGCTAGTACTAGTTATTACTGTTAATAATTGGAGTTTTATAAACAAGGAAAATGTATTCCATTTATCAATTGGTATATTATGTGGTGTTGATATTCTCTGGTGGAATAGTTTACACCACAACTGAAAGTTGGGAGGAGATTTTTTTGTGAAGAATCATTTGGTAGGTTTGGTGAAAAACTTGGGCTGCGGTGGGGGAAGCCATCGAGTTTGAGAGAAGATATAGGTTTTAGACTATTTCTCTCTGACAAAATGGGTCCTGGGCTTATAATGTAATGGGGCATGGTAGTTTAGATAGATGACTATAAGTGTGTTCTGTTGAAGATGCCGGTCAGCTGTCACAAGCGTCAAAGTTCAATTGTTCCTTTACTCGGACAAGTATACATGTATTCATGTAGATTGCATCCTAGGGTCATGTTGTTCTAAGTTAGCTCATTGGAAATGTTTTCTGAGTATTAGGAGTTGTTTTAAACCTTGGGTATTGTTTTTTTTTCCCTTTCAAACTTGTATTTTTAACAAGAAGCAAAGACCGATGCTTGCTTAGTGGTTGCTAGTTGTTTGATTGCCGTAGGTGATGTAGTGCTAGTGTTGATTCATTTTATAAATTTTTTTTGGGGTTCATTCTCTAGTAGGTAACACTCACTCAGTGATTGAGCGCTCAATCTTTTACTTGAGTCTTTAAAAATTTCTAGTGAGCAACACCCGCTAAGTGAGTGATTTTATCGAGTATTTTTCCTTCAAAACCCTTAAATACATTGTATCGTACCAATGGAGCTGTTAGTGCGAAGACGTAGGTTAGGTGCTTCCTTCCTGGTGATTGTGAAGTACTAGAAAGATCTCAAAATTAGGTTAATTGAGGTGTGGTTGTAAGTTCTTGTGTCTATTATTTTTGAAATTTTAGATTTGCTTAGTGGACGATTGTTTGGGAGTTGGGATCATGAGTTTTTCCTCTCGAAGAGTTTTCCTTGAGGTTTTCCATGTTAAGTCACTGTGTTATGCTTTACGTACTTATTTATTGTTGTGATTTGTAATAAAAATCCTAACTGAGAATTGGCTGGTAATTTTAAGAGTTAAATTGGCCTGTTCACCCGTCTAGGAGTAATTTTCATCGACTTTGTAATTTTAAAGTTCATATTTATTGGAATTGTTTAACATATATATTACAACTAAGAAAAAAATTACTTCTTATAATATCTTATATATAAAATACATAAATGCTTCCCTAAGAAGTACGGACACAGACACATAACACGGCATGCCATGGATATGCGGACACAGAAATTTTTATAAAATGCATGACACGACACATTGCAGACATGTGCAAACATATAATTTTATATATTTATTTTTATGTCATATTTTTAAATATTTAATATTTATTTTATGTCAAATATTTAAGTTTATGAAATTTATCAACATTAAATATGCTATTTTAATAAAAAAAAATGCTCCTTAATGCTTCCCCAACGTGTCTGTAGCGTGCCTTAAATGTCCCAATGTGTTCAACTCTCTCTAGCTTGTCTGACATGTGTTCGGAATGTGTCCTTGTTTGACACGTGTCGGACACTTGTATGTCACCTCCGGAGAGGTGTCTGTGCTTCATAGACACTCCCCTAGGTGCTCCCAATCTTATACTCACCCCCGTTTCTTTTTTGTGAAGCTATGCATATGACTCCTTGCTTGGATGTTTGGTTTGCGTACATTCTAATGCAGAGCAGCATGTTAAGAACTAAAATAATGTTGCTTGTGGTCGATTCTGTCTGGGGGTAAAGCTACGGAAAGCTTATAGATTTGGGATTAAGATTGTAAGCTTTTATGGATTAAAGAGGATCAGGGTCAGAATTTGCTTTGTTTGGAGATTAGTGTCGGATTTTCTGTAATTTAGTTGTTGTTATGGGTCTGTTTGTCATTCAAAGAACAAAATTTGATTGTGGAGATCTAAAGATAAAAATATTCAAGGGTTCCTACTGTGAATCCCTTTGCTAGATAGTTTTAGTGATTACATCATATAATAATCCATGGTATGAATCATAGATAAGGACCCAATAGTATAAACCAAACCAAGCCTTAAGTCCCACATGAATCCTTTTTTTCCATTTGACTCTATTCAAGGTCATATCGTTAGTTAAATTGAGGAGATTCATATCTCTATTTACTACACCAGCTCACGTCAATCTCTATTTACTACACCAGCCCACGTCAATCTAGGTCTGCCCCTTCCTAACATTTTCATCTACCGTCACTGTATCGCATCTCTTCACTACTGCCTCTGTTGGTTTTCTTTGTATATACTATTGGGTTAAATTAAGGACCCAATAGTATATTTATACTAAAAATAAGACCCTTGTACCACTATTACAACCTATGAGCAAGAATTCTTTGAATTTACTAGAATACCCTTGGTTCAACATAAGAAAATAACGATAAAACAACAGTGAGCTGCATATTAGGTTATAGTCATCATCATAGAATAGGAATAAATTTAACTAAAATGTGATTGGAGATGTCCTTAGTGGGCCCATGTGAAAATCTCAATTTGCCTACTTTTTTTCAAGTTCTGCGTCTTTCTGATTCTGCCTCCTTACTTTGCCACTTCTCTGTGCAATTTATCATTGAGACCTTCATTTTTTTTTTTTTGATAAATTCATTGAGACCTTCATTCTTGATATTTTGGACATCCTCATATTTGGCTAATCTTTGTTTAGGCATGCCATTTTGTTTAGGGCCTACTCTTGATAAAAGAGAAACTGTTGATTTTAGTTTTTAATATTTTGAAGTATCTTTCTTCCCTCTTGTTTTTTTGTATGCCATTCTTTATTAAATATGTTGTGTTATGGAAAAGTGTGTATTTATTATCATCATCTGACTAAGAGCCTACATTAGTATTCTTAGCAGCGTGGCAGGCTTCAGTTAATACTTTTATGGCTTGTGGAATCTGACTGTCAACTTGTCAAAACTTTTTAAGGTTGGTTGAGGCATCTCCAAACATGTTCATCTATTGCAGGACTTGGATGTTTCACAAGATTCAATACTACAGAATGTAGATGAACAGACAGTTCGTAGCCTCAATGGATGCAGAGTTACAGACCAAATTTTGCGTTTGGTGCCAAATATTCAGGTTGTATTTAATATATTTGTGCACAAATTTGCCTTTTTCTTACTTTATTTTTATATATGCATTGCTGATTATGTTTATTGTCTGTCTTGTCAGAACTTTCGTACTACGCTGAGATGTATGAGATTCTGGGCAAAGAGACGTGGGGTTTATTCAAATGTGAGGAAGTTATTTTCATGCTGAATGTTTCTCTGTTGTGACCGCTGTTGTCGCATTTATCTGACTATGTCAATTATTTGCTTCTGTTGCAACCAGGTTACGGGGTTTCTTGGTGGTATTAATTGGGCATTACTCGTTGCTCGTATATGCCAGCTTTACCCAAATGCACTGCCTAGCATGTTGGTGTCAAGGTTCTTCAGGGTCTATAATCTGTGGAGGTGGCCAAACCCTGTCATGCTATGTCCTATTCAGGAAGGTTCTCTGGGACTTTCTGTTTGGGATCCTAGGAAAAATTTTCGGGACAGACAGCATCTGATGCCGATCATAACGCCTGCATATCCTTGCATGAACTCTAGTTACAACGTGTCGACAAGTACATTGCGTGTTATGATGGATGAGTTTCAGAGAGGCAATGAAATTTGTGAGGTACCTTCGTGAATTTTAAGTTTTATGTTGATTTTGGAGATGTTTACAATGTGAATCATTAGATGATTTGCGGCAATTTGGTTGATTAAGCTTTATTTCGCAAGAACAATGCTGCAGTTTTAGCTATACAACCTTTGATGTTCAATCTACTATAAGTTACTATAATTTAACCATTATTCTTCGACTTTGATTATGTTTATCACCACTTTTCTACTTGGTAGGCATATCGTCCTTTTCCATCCTAATTACTTTTGTCCATTTCTTAGAATCTTGGATCTGTTGACTTTCTGTTTTCTAAGCAATATTTTTATGTTTTATTGCCCTTGTGAACATGAATTTTTATGTTTGATTGCCTGCTTCTCTATGGCTGCTGTTGGAACTTGTTTAATTGAACATGTAAGCTTATAAATGCTTCATGCATGGCTTTTCTCCAAATGTTTGTCTTCTTGAAGTTTCTATGAATATACCTCCCTCAGATTGGCTGTTTTTTAGAACTTGGTGGCTAGTGTCGGCTTTGTTAATTTGTTGCTTGGAAATATTTATCTGTTACCTAGGAGGACTTATCCTGTCTTCCAAGAATTCCAGGTTGGTGGTGTACCCAACCAATAACAGTGGCCTAAGAATTACATGGCACTAAAAACAAGGAAATGGTGGAGAAATGACATGATATCATTGGATGGGCACATGGACACGTGGTCTTCCTGACCCATAGGATAATTTCTGATTACCTAGTGTCTGGTCCTTGTTTATGTTGGTCTTATACAGTTGTGGGAGAAATCTATAAAATGTTCCTAGAGATGAGACGTCTCTTTTTCTTTCTGTTTTGCATTAAATCTGAAGTCAAATTGGGAGGACCCACGTGGACAAGGGTGTAAGTATGATGGGACCTTATTCGTAGTGACGAGGTAGAATGGAAGCCAGCTCTATCAAAATTTTTTCTCCAGATTTAGATAAACATAAGTTATTGATTGGCAATGTTGTGTGAGTTTTTGTACTTTTTTTGAGTAACTAGAATTTACTTAATGATGCGTTGACTTATACCAGCTTTGCTACCTCACCATTTTAACTTGTAGGGATTTGCACCCATTAGTTTATAGTATGCAAAGAGGGTAGACTTATGCCAGCTTTGCATACCTCACCATTTTAACTGGTTGTGATTTGCACCCATTAGTTAATAGTATGCAAAGTGGGTACACAGGAGGGAAAAAAATGTTATGATGACTACATTTGCTAACCATATTTTGTTTAACATACTACTGCATTGGTAACAGCTAAGTAGCACGGACACGGATACGAGACACGATACGGACACGACACAGACACGCGGACACGCAATTTTTCAAAAAATGGGAGACACGACACGCTGGGGACACATTTAATATATATAATTTTATTTATATATTATATGTAAAATTAAAAAATATATACTATTTGTATTTATTTTATTTATTATATGCAAAATTAAAAATATATATACTAATTTTATTTATTTATTTTATTTATTATATGTAAAATTAAAAAATAAATATAATATTTGTATTTATTTATATTATTTAAGATCAAAAAAAAAGTTAGGAGTTATATTATTTATTTATTTATATTATTTATTATTAGTATATAAATATATATATACGTATATTATATATATTATTAATATATAATATATAATAGAATGGAAGATACATCGATAGTCAAACAGAGGGTTGAAACATCATAGCGAGAGAGAGAGAGAGTCGATAGTCGAGTCAAAGGAGAGCTGAAACACCATAGCGGTGACGGCCAAGCGAAAGCGAAGAAGAATGAAGATCGAAGAAGATGAAGAATGGAGATCGAAGAAGAAGATTGCAAAGAAGGAGAAGATCGCGAAGAAGATGGAAGTCGTACCTTGGATAAGCTGCAACAATAGCGGCTGACGACGGACCGAATAGCAGACCGGCGACCACCGACAAGCGAAGAGCTACGGTGTGCGGCGAGCCTCTCTCTCTCTTTCTAGCTTTCTCTCTGTTCTTCGAATCTAGGGTTCAACAATTTGTTACGGTTTTGTTATTTACAAATTGATCCTGAAGTTTCATAAATTATGAATTTTACCTGCCGTGTCCAAAGCGTGTCCCCAAGCGTGTCGAGCGTGTCGGTGACAAAAAATTCAAAAAAAAAAGGGGACACCTTTCATTGCGTGTCAGACACGTGTCAACCGCGTGTCCGACGCGTGTCCGTGTCCGACACGTGTCTGACACTGATACGTAGCCTTCTCCAAGGTGTCCGTGCTTCTTAGGGTAACAGACACGAGTGAAGGGACCAATTAGAATAATACAATGGTGACACATGAGATGGTAAACAACTTTTGGTACATAAATGTGCTTATCCTAGCATTATTGAAAAAAATGGAGTGGATATTTTTCTCACTTGTGATAATTATTCTTCTAGCTTCCCTCTCCCTTCTCCTTTCTTTGTTTTTGTTTTTGTTTCTTCCATTAATGTACAATGGTGAAATGAACTATTTTGGCCTAAATTTGTTTGTACAAGGGTTATGTTAATTATAAATCCCAAATCATAAATTTTTAGGAGTGTTGGATCTTCTTTAAGATCACAAAGGGATGGGGAGAGGGAGGGGGTGGTTAGTGGTGGTGTGCGGATTATTAGCCCAGGGATTAAACTGATGGTGGGATAAACCTTGGCACATGTTTTAACAGTTGAGGTCGTTTGGGCCCACTTATCCCATCCATTATTGCAGTGCCCATCAAACACTAGATCAGGGTGGTACATGTTATAAATAGTCCTTGGGTTGGATGTCTGGGGGCTAATTATCCCAGGCTTCCAATCCTTTCTGGTATGCAAACCGGCCTGTAAAAACTTGAGTGTTTTTTTTAGAAATGCTTGGCTTGGTTAGTTGGTTTAATGATTTCTGATATGTCTATTTGCTATGATCTGGATATTGAGACATTATGATAATCCAAGGGTCTTGTAATTTCATTTCGTAGTTTTTTCTTGTATTTTTTATTGGGAAATTTGGCTATAAACCCCTTTTACCTTCCTTTCATTGTTAAAAGGACTAAGAAAAAAATTATACTTTCTAAACCCCCTCATAATTATAAAATCTTACATAAAGGACAAAATTTATTATTTAAATATTTTATCAGACTATTATACCCCTCCACCTTCGTCGTTCTCTCTCTCTCAGTTTTCGCACAACCCTTGCAGAGACTGTCTTCCAGGAAACCCTAAATTTTTGATTTCACAACTCTGCTCGAATCCAGTCCGTGTCTCTCTCTAAACTTTATTTTCCAATTCAAATTTCAAAATCGCAGATCTCAGAGACATCTCACAGAGAAAGGAAGAGAGAGAAAGAGAGATCTGATTCAACCATGGCGGTGGCAACATCGGCACGCAAGAACGTGTACATGGCGAAGCTTGCCGAGCAGGCCGAGCGGTATGAAGAGACGATCGGAATCTGAGAATCTGATCAACGGTGCACTTTTCCGGCGAGATCACAACGAAATCCGCACCGATTCGATTCGAGTAGATCAAGCCCAAAATCCAAAATCAAACTAAAACAATTTTGCTATACAAACTCAAGAAATCAAAATCAGATCGAAGAGTCCTTAAACCACATGACTCTCTTTCTCTCGCTTTCCCCTCTTTCTTTAATAATTTATATTCTGTCTCTTGTTCTCTCTCTCTCTCTCTCTGTTAAAGCTAGTTTCTTCTTCTCCCTGTTAAGAATGCCGATTTTTGTTTTTTTATTTGGGAAATTTTTGAAAATAAAATAAATAAATAAATAAAAAGAGGAAAATAAGATTGAAATGAAACTGGCCATTGGCCAATAAATTGTGACAGGTGAATTCTTACTTTCGCAAGTCCACTTAGATTCTTTTTGTTCTCCTAAAGAATATGGACTTTAGTAGTCATGTTAATCACACTGATTGTTAGCTTTATAATTAAAGGTAGTAAATAGGTTGATTAACATGGATTATGTATTTAACCAGAGTAAAATTTTACTCTGGTTTTATTGCTCTGTTTTTTTCATTTGACAGAATCAGAGTAAAATTTTACTTTCATATAGAGTAAAATTTTACTTTTATTTTACCTTGAGTCTCACGTTTACTTGTTTTTGAGTAAAATTTTACTTTTATCTGAGTAAAATTTTATTTTTAGTTCAGTGCAAAATTTTACTCTTATTTTATCTGAGTAAAATTTTGCTTTTACTTTTAGTTTTAGAGTGTAAAATTTTACTTTTATCTGAGTAAAATTTTACTTTAAATGAGTAAAATTTTACTTTCATATGGAGTAAAATTTTACTTTCATACAGAGTAAAATTTTATGAGGGTAATATGGTAAAAGAAACAAGTTTTAAAATATCAGAGGGTTTTGAAAGTACTTATATAATTCTTGTCCTTTTAAAAGACAAATTAGATAGTGAGGGGGCTATCACAAAATCCCCCTTTTTTATTTAGTCAAGTAAAATATATTAGCATTTTGATATAAATATTTGTAAGAAGCTTATCAGTGTAATTCTGGTATGTGATTTGACCATATATATGGGTGCCTCTATATGCACCCAAAAAAATTTGTTGGCTATGAAGCATTGGTACTTCGAAAAATATGCCGTACCCGTACCGGGTACTTACCGGCGTACCGTACCTCATATGGTACTTCTGCATACGTACCGGGTACACGAAACACGTACCCAAGTTTTTTCTTCTTAATTTTTGACGTACCCAGACATACTTAGGATATATCCAAGCCGTACCGTATCGTACCGTACTTAAGTTGAAACAATATTTTCCTTCTACTACAGAGATAAAACTCATTTCACTAGATTTCTTTTTTAGTTTTTGTTTTATGCTTAGCATGATTTTAAAATTAAACTATGGTTTGTAAGTTATTTCATATATTGGTATTTAATTTTAATTTAAACTTTTCCTTTTGGCATTGAATGTTAATTATAGGTTGGACCTTAACAAATTAAACCATTTAATTAATTTTTGTATTACTCTAAATTAAAAATAAATATTTTTTTACAAGCGTACCAAGCTGTACCCGTACCCTATTTTTTTTGAATTTACCGTATCGATGTACCCGTATCGTATCAGTACCAGTACCAGTGCTCGTACCCGTACCTATGCTTCATAGTTTGTTGGACACTCATTTCTCAAGGCATCCCACTCCAAATTTGAATTATTATTGTTATTATTTTTTTTTGAACACCCAAATAATCCCAACCATACCTTGACTCACTCACCAACCACACCCTCCTAGCCACCTCCACTACTGCCTTCTGACACCCCCATTCCCTCCCTATTGTCTGTAGCTCCCTCACCTTCTCTGTGTCTCTCTGAGTCTTTGAAAACCTGGTTCTAGGGTTCGTGGCAAGGAAGGCAGGGGAGGGAGGTTCGTGATGGGGAGGTTGGAAGGAGGAGGAATTGGCAGGGAGGCGATGGAGTTAGGGCTATGTAGTGAGCTATGAAGCATAGGTATTTCGAAAAACATGTCGTACCCATACCGGGTACTTACCTTCGTACCGTACCTCGTATGGTACTTCTGCATACATACCGGATACACGAAACACATATCCAAATTTTTTCTTCTTAATTTTTTACGTATCCAGACGTACCTAGTATATATCCAAGCTGTACCGTATCTCAGTTGAAATAATATTTTCCTTCTACTACAGAGATAAAACTCATTTCACTAGATTTCTTTTTTAATTTTTGTTTTATGCTTAGCATGATTTTAAAATTAAACTATGGTTTGTAAGTTATTTAATATATTAACATTTAATTTTGATTTATACTTTTCTTTTTGACATTAAATGTTAATTTTAGGTTGGACCTTAACAAATTAAACCATTTAATTAATTTTTGCATTACTCTAAATTAAAAATAAATATTTTTTTACAAGCGTACCAAGCTGTACCTGTACCTTATTTTTTTTTGAATTTTACCGTATTGACGTACTCGTATCGTACCAGTACTAGTACTTGTACCCGTACCTGTGCTTCATAGGTAGTGAAGGAGGGGGTCACGGCAAAAGGGGGGGGGAGGAGGTTGTGACCACGACGAGGAGGTTGGGGAAGGCTGGCTGGAGTTAGGGTTAGGGTTTGTCCCTTTGGGTAATTTTATTTTGGGGTAAAATGGTATTAAATAATTTTTTTTTTTTTGAAAAATCGGTGCGTCCAACCAAGTTTTTGGTGTGCAGTTAGAGGCTCCCCATATATATACATTGGAAAATACCAGTGTCTTCTTTGTAGGAATGTGGTTCAATATAAATAACACTAAACATGTATATTGATGAAAAATTTCATCAACAATCATTAGAACTAGTTGTTTGTAAAACATTTGAGCGTCTGCTGTTGCTGGGGTTTCTCCATTTTGGAAAGGGTTTTGTCATGGGACGAAACATATTATTCACGGCCTTGAAGTTAACTGCTGAATTTCCAATCCTCATTGGGTTAAGAATCCTAGTTTTGTTCACTTCCACATTTGACCCGAGTCTTCTTATAAAAGTGTTATTCGCTTTTGAGGCCATGATTGATGTCAATTGAGATTTTGACTACTTAACTTGGTGCTTTGAAACTCTTTTCATTCTGCTGTGAGCTAGCTCCATGACTGTTCTCTCTCTCTCTCTGACTGACTATTATTTGTTTGTGCTATGTAATTTTTTTTTCTATAATTTTATGTATTCTTGCAGTCGATGGAGAAGAACAAGGCTGGATGGATGACCCTGTTTGAGCCTTTCCCATTTTTTGAAGCATACAGAAATTATTTGCAGATAGATATAGAAGCTGAGAATGACGACGACTTGAGGAAATGGAAAGGCTGGATTGAGTCTCGGATTCGCCAGCTTACTTTGAAGGTGATACCATCTTTCTCTTTTCTTATTTTTTCATCAGCACTAAAATTTTCTTGAAGCTCTATTCTCATGCTGGCATTCAATTAATTCAGATTGAGAGGGACACAAAAAGCATGCTTCAGTGCCACCCGCACCCTGGTGAATTTTCTGATAAATCCAGACCGTTTCATTATTGTTATTTCATGGGTCTGCGGCGGAAGGCAGGCACTAATGCTCAGGAAGGTGAACAATTCGATATAAGGTTGACTGTGGAGGAATTTAAGCACTCTGTGTTCATGTACCACTCCTGGAGTCGCGGAATGTTGATCCATGTATGCCATGTAAGACGTAAGAACATTCCTCTTTTTGTATTTCCGGGTGGGATTCGGCCACCCCAACCTACAAAAGTAGCTGGAGAAACTCTTTCTACTGCAAAAACAAAGCGTAGCTCTGGTTCTCCAGATGCTGCAATGAATGGGAAGAAGATAAAATTGGATGAAGTTGATTCGGGGACTAACTCAAGGGGACCCCAATGTCATGCAGTAGAGACTGATCATGCAGGTTTGCCTGTTGAAACAAGGGCAAATGAACAATTTGAAGCTGATGTAGAGAACATCTCAAATAATGCAATATGTCCTGAGAATATCTCGTGCCGTGATCAGGAAGTTGAAGGATCTGTTAGATGCAGCCCACCTGCTGGGCCTTCATCTTCTTCGAGTCTTTCATTAAGCGCAGGGGAGGAGAAGCAGCTTAACACGGAGCAACCCAGTGGACCATTTGTTAGCTGTCATCATAGTCCTTTGAAAGAACTTGATGATCTTGAAAATGATGCAGGATTGACTAATCAAGTTCATGATTTTGGTGGGACCATGAAAGTTGGCCCTGTGCAGTCTTTGACAGCCAAAGAAGAAGGCGGCATTGCAGAAGCGGGGAAAGGGGTTGGTTCTTCCTCGAAGTTCTTGCAGAATGGAGGCTTGGAGGAGCTTGAGGTCTTGTCAGATAACTCCTTTCACCTTAACATGTGCACACCATTTATTTATTTATATTTTCTGTTCCTGATTTTCTATTCTTTAATACGTGCCTGTAAATTCCCTGATGGGTTCATACTGCTTCGGTTTCTGTTTTTGGATGCATTCATTAACCCCAAATTCCAGGTTACACAAAAAAAAGAGGGTAAATTACACTGACCTCCTTTGAGATTTGGAGAAAATACTGTTAGTCCTACAATCTTGATGTCATTACACAAACCTTCCCTTTAGTAATCGCAAGACTAACAGAACTATTAAATTTGTGAGATTACACTCCCTCTTGTCCGTCTAACTCCCCCTCCCCCTCTCTTTTTCTCTAAATCCACCATTAAGAGAGACCAGTGTTATTATGTAAAAAATGTGGGGCTAATTGTATTTTTTCCAAATATCAAGTGAGGTTAGTGTAAATTTTACCACCTTGCACACCCCTGCAAAAAGAAAAAAAGAAAAAATTCAGCAGTATCAATCTACGAAATTTGAACTCTTCTTTTGACCCCTCAACCCCCTTGCAGTTGATCAATGAACTACTTTACACGATGTAATTTTCAGTACATATCTGTGTTGCATATCTTGTGTCATCTAGATATAATTTTGTAGGCTTTTTTAATCTCAGTATTCTTCTTCAGGGAATAACAAATCTCACCTGTTACCAAATCTGGTAGCTAATTGTTAGCTAAACATATTGAGTTTGTGTCTGACACTTGTCTCTCCTTTTCTACCTGAATAAAGCCTATTGAGCTCACTGCACCCATCTCCAATGTAGCATCCACTTCTACATCGGTGGCCCCTATGAAGCCACTTATCAGGTGATTTATCTGTCAATTAAGTTACAATTGAACCATCTGAGATGGTTGACTTTTCTTATTGCGAAATATCTTTTAGTTACATGATTCTGTTTAATTTAAGCTGGTTGGTTGTTTTTTTTGTTTAATTATCTGCAGGTTGAACTTCACTTCATTGACGAAAGCAACTGGGCAGTAGCGTATGATACAATGTGGCTTTCATTGGGCAGGGCTGGAATAAAGCTCCTTAATCATCCTACGTGGCGGAATGAGGATCCTTCCCAGACTCGGCAGGTATAATCGCACATTTTGTATGAATGAGGATCATTCATACAAGGTATATATGCATGTATGCCTTTATCATCAGAATAGGGATGTTTCTTGATCAAGTGATGGAATGAGGATCCTTCTGAGTTAGCAGTCATGATCATTGAACTGGAATCTTCCTTCTTAATCACCTCCACCAACCTCCTCTTTAACCATGTAACCCTATGCAAGGAAACCGAGTGCTAGCCATGCACAGTTTAGTAACTTGTATCATTAGTTGACGCGATCAACTGATACTCGAACACTTGTATTTTTGACTTGCTTGCAATTAATCAATTCAAGTCACCACGGCGAGTTCTATAGTTTCTTTATATTTAGATTTTGGTAGGTTAGTTTCTGGGCAATGGAATTCTTTCAGCATGCTTATTTTAAGAGGTTCTAGTTTGGTTAAATTTTCTTAGTACAGACTACAGACTAATGTTGTCTTATCAATCTTCATCATATATATGGGGGCCTTTTCTCAAAATAAGCTAAAATAGTAACCTATTTCCCAAATTAGTTCTAGTTTGGGCGGAATTTCTAAAATAAACTGAAACGTTATGTTAATCCATGCTTTCATAAAATTTGTGCCCCAGGCATGGTAAATTTGTAAAATCATGAAAACGTTGTTGCAAAGCACACTTTTAATTTAGAAAGCGTGGTTGCAAATTTGTAACATGCCCGGGGGATACCCGCGCGTGTTAAACAGTTCGGACTCCCGAGATCTCTTCGTTCTAGTCTCACGAGTGCAATGTGAAACGTAGATGAGAGTCCAGATTTGGCAACTTTTATTGAAAATCTATTTTATTGCAATTTTGTCAAGAATGGATTGTGTCATCAGATTTCAGAGTCGCCACCTAATATTTATTTTGAAAAAATTAGGAAACTCATGACTCGTGCCAAGCTCACTGTTCGTCGTAACCAAGGATGTTTGGCTCGGAACCTTAGGTATGAGAGGAGAAGGTCAATAATGAGCACCCCCGCCTACCCGATCAAAGATCGGCCTTTACTAATCATGATATGAATTTTATTTTATTTATATGTTCATGTTCTGATTGGTTAATAAATCTTAAAATTTACCATGTGAAGCATACAAGTATAGACTATGCCATTCATTTTGGAACAATTTGATATCATGCATTTTGAAAGAGTTTTGACGATGTACAATCCAAATAAATTGAGTTTACAAGCATGAAAAATCAACATCATTCCAAATTAAGCGACACAACTTCCATCCACTGGCATTCATAGAGTTATATCACATAAGCAAATAGCCTCATGGTAGAATGCTAGACATAGTAAGGAAAACACACACAAACGGGATGTTAAAGTATAAAAACTTACATGTTTGACGTCCCACAAACAAGCTACAAAATAAAGTTAGTAAAATATGCACGATCTTATATACAAAATCTTAATGCAATTCACTCATGAGCTGTAACTAAAGATTCGGCTTCTAAAATATGATATGTGAATCATCTCAAGAATATGAGGTAGCGCACATAATCACATAGGAATTGATTAAATTCACAAATGCAAACTTAGTCGAATCAAGATGTATGAAACATGGATGCAAAGCATAACTATGATGAAAAATAAATATGATGTTTATGTACAAATAAAGAAAACAAGTAAAAGAATGGAATAGAAAGAAGCGGGGCGGGGAATTATTACAACATTTTAAAGAATAATTACAAATCAAATTAGAGAGAGATGATGAGAATATTACAACAAAATAAAAATCTCACAATACACTCAAAATAAAACATAAAAGTTTCATATTCTTTAGAACCGCTGGCGGAAATTGATCAATATTGGGAGATTACGCCATCTTGTTCGGAAGAAGCTAACCGGCCGGCCAACTAGACCGGTCGGCCAACTAAGCCAAGCAAAACCTGTCTTGTTGTGAAACCAAGAAAATGAACAAACAAAAAATATGTAGGTGGCTCAACTAACCACTATCGGTTAGATTAAAAAAAAACAAGAAAACAAATATAAAATAAAATAAAAAGTACAAACTCACAACATAAACCTAAAGTAATAAAACAAATATAAGATAGAACATGCAAGATTATAACAGAACTAATATGAGACTAATACATAAAAAAATAAAATAAATATGAGGTAGAACATGCATGATTACAACAAAACTAATATGAAATTAAAGTATGCGAATAAAAATAAATAAATAAATAAATAAATAAATAAATAATTATGAGTTAAACAAACCACTAGGATTATAACAACACACTATGAAATATAAAGTAAGAAAATAAATATGAGATAAACAAACCACTTAGATTATAACAAAACACAATGAAATAAGAAGTATGAAAATAAATATAAAATATAAAATATAAGAAAATGAAAGACTAATAATTCACATTCCAAAGAAAGATTGAACTTTTTGATTTCCAAACTTCCTCTTAATCACCCTCAAGTATAGGAAGTGTGTTCTCAAATCCTCAATTCGAAATTATGGAGTTTATGGAGTTTGTGGTATAGAAAGTGGCTAACTCACTAGTTTTTCTCACTTTCAATCACTAAACACTCTTCCTTATGATCAAGACAATTGATCTTTGGCTATATCAGAATTTTTGGAGTGGTTTTGGTGTATGGAAATGAGGAATTTCAGTAGGTATGGAAGGTATGGGGTGTATATGGAAGATATGAATATTTTTGGCTCAAAAACTCAATTTTTCTTTCTTTTGTCACTCTTTTGTCACTCATTTCTCTTCAATTTCGTGGTCTTTTTTCTTTCTCTTACAATATGATCATTCTATATAGACAATGAGGGAGAGTAAAGGTCAAAAAGAAGGTGGGAGACAAGAATGTGATAGGAGGGCAAATTTTCAAGGTGGTTGCATGGGATACTCCTTTATGAATGCAAATAAAACCTCTTTTTGACAATGGGGGATGATTAGGTATAATGGAGGATGAGTGAATGCACTTGAATGACTTAGAAAATAGGTAAATAGGTTGTCCCAACCGAACAAAAAAAAAAAAAAAAAATGGCTATTGTTGTTTTGGGCCGAGTCAACAAAATCTACTTTTAAGCCCAATTTCAAATGGGCATATCTCTCCCATATGGACTTGGTTTTAGGCGGTTTTTGGGTACAAATTGAAGCCCTAGAAGTCTACTTTCCAATGGTGGTGGCCTCAAATTTAAATTCCAAGTGTACAAAGAGATATGCCTAATTTAGGAAAAGCTATCTCGGGCTGGGTCAATAAAATCTGCTCTGAAGCCCAACTTCAAATTGGTATATCTCATTTATTTGGACTTGGTCTAAGGTGGTTCTTGTTTCTAAATTGAAGCCCCAGAACTCTACTTTCCAATGGTCGTGGCCTCACATTTAAATTCCAAGTGTACAAAGAGAAATGCTTAATTTAGTTAAGGCTGTTCATTTCCTTCTTAATGATTTGATACTCATTCTTTTCCTAAACCAGTTTTCTTTCATCCCCTCCTATTTCCTTCAACTCCAAACCTATAAAGAAGATATTTTTAAATATTTTTCAAAAAAGTTCACCTCTCTTCCATTTATTTCCACTTTGTCCTTACTCAGTTTACTGAAAAGCGTAATATTTTAATCGAAACGGGAGCCTCGGGACATTATAGAAACATTTTAAAAAAACATATTTTGAAAAGAGGGTTTTAAGGTCTAAAATAGTTTAGCCAAAAAATGGGTGAAGGTTGGAATTAAAACTTAAATTCCATTTTTCTTACTGAGAATTTTTTGAGAAACACATTCTAATTGTCATCATCGGGTAATCAAAAGAAAGCGCCCAAGTCTTAGGGCCGATCAAAATGTGGTGTCTACAGTTGCCCCTCTTTGACAGAGCTCAAAGTCATTTTATGACGTGAGTGAATGTCAAAGCCTAAAGACGAACCTTTTGACAAGGCCGTAAGACTTGGGCAAACAAACAAGATGTAATGCAAGTGGTTGAACCCGAAGGTTGCCTACGTATCCATTTGCAAGGAATCAAACCAGCATAGTTTAGGGGCAAAATGCAAATAATATGAAGGAAGACTTTGAGATTTGGACTTACACGCTTTGCGAAGTCGATTATTCTTGAAAAACTTATGATCATGCAAGAGAGGGAAGACCTTAACCAAGTGAAATCAACAACCTAACGCGTCTCACGCGAAAGGATGAAAGTGAACTTGAGATCTAAACGCGTCTCACGCGAGAGGAGGCATAGTGCACTTGAGATCCAAATGCGTCTCACACGATAGGATAAATGATGGCATAAACCAACAGATGTGCCCAACTGTATCTCATATAGAAGGGGCAGGGTTGTAACCGGGATAAATGTTACATCCTAACACGTTTAACGTGAAATGAGCAGAGGCATATTCGTAGTTCAAACGCGTCTCATGTGAGTGGAAGAATGGTAGAATGATTTTTTGCTGACAAGGGGGCCACAAATGCCCCTTTTCTTCTTCCTGATCATATTCACAACTTTTCCTATTCTTCAACAAGGTGACAGACTAGGTTGGTTCAGTATCCAGAATTGAGGCGCATACACGCTACCTCAACTTATGGGGCTGCCATACAGATTTTAAGCCGGGGATACACCCCTGGGTATTTAAACCAGACTTTAGTCTCGGAAATTCCAAACCTTTTGTGTTCTAGGCATTGCCATTCGAATTCTAGTTTCTATCGTCGCAGTTGGTCTCCTAGGAACTCATTGCAATCACAGGCAGGTGGCTATATCAGACCACCTGAAGTCGTTCGGGTACGACAAACATCAAAAGAATTGCACCTTTAGAGGATTTAAGGTCTCCTAGACCGTGAAAGAAGAGGGTGCATCGCATATAAATATGCATACCACACAAATGAGAGAAAAGTGCATCGCATTCAAATGTGCATACCACATAAATGAGAGAGGGGGTTACATCGCATTCAAATGTGCATACCACACAAATGAGAGAGGGGGTTGCATCGCATTTAAATGTGCATACTATACAAATGAGAGAGGGGGTTGCATCACAAAATGTGCATACCACACAAATGAGAGAAAAGTGCATCGCATTCAAATGTGCATGCCACACAAATGAGTGAAGGGCTTGCATCACATTCAAATGTGCATACCACACAAATGAGAGAAAAGTGCATCGCATTCAAATGTGCATACCACACAAATGAGAGAAGGGGTTGCCTCGAATTCAAATGTGCATACCACACAAATGTGAGAAGGGGTTGCATCGCATTCAAATATGCATACCACACAAATGAGAGAGGGGGTTGCATCGCAAAATGTGCATACTACGCAAATGAGAGAAGGGGTTGCATCGCATTCAAATGTGCATACCATACAAATGAGAGAAAAGTGCATCGCATTTCAAATGTGCAAACCACACAAATGAGAGAGGGGGTTACATCGCATTCAAGTGTGCGTACCACACAAATGAGAGAAGGGGTTACATCGCATTCAAATGTGCATACCACACAAATGAGAGAAGGCGTTGCATCGCATTCAAATGTGTATACCACACAAATGAGAGAAGGGGTTGCATTGCATTCAAATGTACATACTACACAAATGAGAGAAAAGTGCATCGCATTCAAATGTGTATACCAAACAAATGAGAGAAGGGGTTGCATCGCATTCAAATGTGCATACCACACAAATGAGAGAAAAGTGCATCGCATTCAAATGTGCATACCACACAAATGAGAGAGGGGGTTGCATCGCATTCAAATGTGCATACTACACAAATGAGAGAAAAGTGCATCGCATTCAAATGTGCATACCACACAAATGAGGGAAGGGGTCGCAAGAAGAGACAGGCACACCTAATTGTATTTGATACACAATTTTCCATATTCTCCAACAGGGTGACAAACTAGGTTGATTCAGTATCCAGAATTGAGGCGCATACACGCTACCTCAACCTATGGGGCTGCCATACAGATTTCAAGCCAGGGATACATCCCTGGGTATTTAAACCAGACTTTAGTCTTAGAAATCCCAAACCTTTTGCGTTCTAGGCCTCGGCCATTCAAACTCTAGTTTTCACTGTCGCAGTTGGTCTCCTAGGAACTCATTGTAAACACAACCAAAATAATACACAAATATTTACATATAAATACACACATATATGTAGATATGGTATACACATATACATATACAGATATACATATATACAGATATGTACGAACATATACGAAGACATACAGATATATACATAGATATATACGGTATATATACAGGTATATACGACACAGACATATACGGACCTATACACAAACATATACGGATATATACATAGATGGAGAATATTCCGTTTGCAATTGTCAGTGGGAAGATACCGTTACTGAGAAGGCATATTCCGTTTGCTGACGTCAGCATACGTACGCAAAACACGCAAAAAGAAAGGAAAAACACAAAATGCATGGATGTAGGGATATGGGGTTTCAAACCCTTAACCTTCGGCCTGGTCTTCGAGTCCTCGACCACTGAACCACGCCACTCTTGTGACAAGATATGCAAACAAATATATATACATATACGAGACATATATATACAAAATCAAAACAAACCAAAAGAAACACTCGATTTGGGGTTCGAACCCCTTACCTCAGGCTCAGCCTCTCACTCTTCAACCACTGGGCCAAACTACTAAACCCAAGCCACACTTGTGACCCAAATTTTCAAACAAATATATATATATATATATAAGACATATTTATACATAAAACGAAAACAAAACAAAAGAAACACTCAATGTAGGGTTCGAACTCCTGACCTCGGGCTTAGGCTTTCCGAATCCTCAACCTATTAGGCCAAACCACTGAACCCAAGCCATAGCTATGACACAAATGTTCAACAAACAAATATATAGAATACATAGATATACAATACATACATATATATATACAACTCTCCCGCCTCTCTTTCTGTTTTTGTCTTACTCTCTCTTTCTTCATCTTCTTCGAGCGTTGTGTCTGGCGCGCGATTTTAACAATCGAGGTGCCTGATCGACAGGCTATCCAATCCTGCCCCGATTGTCAATGATCGTCTCGAGCCTTCCTTCCTCTTTGTCTTCTTCTTTGGCTTCATCCTCTTCTTAAGTTGAGGCCTACGAAAGAGAGTGGCAGAGCAAAAGCCTGCAAACTTTCTCTGCTACTACTCTACAACCTCTTTCTTTTGCATTACTCTTCTCTGCCATGGCCTCTTCACAAGGTTCTCTCACTCTTTTTCCAGACCTGAATGAGTCCACGATAGAGATTACCAATTCTGACTCCCCTGAACTTCAACCACGGGCTCCTCCTCCTTCCCCTGTTTTCAACTTTCCAACGATGTCAGTTGAACAAATCATGGCGGCACAGTCTGACATCGAAGCAAACTCGTATTACGCTGAGGTCATGTGTGGAGACCGTGACTGCGATCTCCAACTTGTCCCGTCGACTGCAGAACAGGACGTGTGAAGTACATCAGTTACATGCACAACTCTCCCTCCTTCAACGTATGCACAAAGATGCTTGAGTAGAAATTAGTGCGCTGAAAAAACAGAACAAAGAGTTGAAACGACTGACGACCTCCGTGACTCGATTTGGAGTTTCTTCGCACAACCAATTTGATGGCCGGCGAGGAATAATCTCCTTCGGAAGCTCTACCAAGGTCAAGGCAGAGTCTTCAAAAGCTTCGAAGGAGTAAAAATGAAGCGAGGTAGCTGATGGTAAAGTTAGGCAATGAAGCTGTGTGCAAATGAAGTCGGTTGTAATCTTCGCCGTCGAGCTACTGCTGGAAAACTGAGAAAATACTACTCTCTTTTTGCTTTTTGTCGTTGTTGTTGTTGTTGTTATTTTTTTGGAGTCTCTGTAATCGGGGATGTCCTCCCCTGACTGCAATAAAATCAGTTTAATTTTTGCACATCAATGGTGTGACTGGCATATCACTTTGAACTTGATAACATTTTTGTTTGATTGAATTTGAGGATGATTGAATTTTGAACTCTGAATGGAACATTGATTCTATACTGACCTAAATCAAAGAATGACTTAATGAAAGAAGAACGAAGCAAAACGATCCAAACATACTTATATAAATTACTAGTATAAATACACCGATTGGTATAAATATACTGACTGGTATGAAAGGAACACACTTATATATACTGACTAGTGTGAATACCCTGATTGGTATGAATACACTGACTAGCATGAATACACACTTATATACACTGGCTGGTATGAATACCTTGATTGGTATGAATACACACTTATATACACTGAATAGTTGACTAGAGCAGTGGAGAAAACAGAATCTCTAACTCGACTATGCCCCTAGTTTATTGCCTTGACCTTTTTTTGTCTCTTATTTTTTTTGTAAACATGTTTTGATCAATATGAGAGTTAGATTAGCATACTTATTCCATTTTCTGTTTTGAAATCACGTAAGCTAAGCTGTGAGTACTGAAAATTTTTCCTTTTTCAAATCCAAAGAATGGTCCAAGTTTTGCAAAAATAGAACAATTTTCGAGAAAAATTTGTCAGTTTCATTCAAATTAATCAAAACCTATTTTTGCAAATGGCCACTACTCAACTAACATAGAATCAACCACTGGGGTGCATAGTCCCAAACCAGATAATCAAAGGTGATATCCGAACCAAGCCAATCCGAACCGAATGAAGTCGAGCAAAACTGGACCGGACCGAATCGAACCGAATCGCGAAACCGAACTGAACCAAGTTAAATCGAACCAATTGAACTGAGCAGAACGAAGATACACCAATCAAACACGGATAAGACAACCAAGTTGACTAAAGACACACCAAACAAATATGGATGAGATGAATGAGTTAAAAAATTATTGGGGTCGAACTTCAAGATGAAGCTACCTACATATCCTAAAGATAGGAATCAGGCCATCGTAGTTCCGGCTAAGGTTCACTCGGGTATTGACACTTTCCTTTTGTGCTCTAACTTTTGTCAAAGCTGCCCTTTCGGGTTTTTAACCTTGCGAGCTTATTAGTTTTTTCATTTTCATCATTTTTTTTTATTTTCATTTTTTTTATTTTTTGTTTTTCTACTCTAACTTTTGCCTGGATCGTCCTTCCGGGTTTTCCGCCCAGTGAGCCTCTCAAAGGTTTCAGTTTAGCTTGTCCATGTTGATTGCGTGTGAGATCTAGGCCATCAAAATCTATAATAATGACTGCAACACTTGGCCAGGAGATATGATGATGTAGGGATTAGGCTACTTGGGTCTGATTTTGCCTCTAGTGTTGCCCCTAGTGTAGTGGATAGGAACTCGACTGTCCTTCAATAATAAAATTCATTATCTCAAATTCTGGGTTTGGCGTTTATGGGCGGTTTTCATTGGGAAACGATTCAGTTTTAACTCTTTAATCACATCCAACCTTTTGCCCGTAGTTCAAGGGCTACTTCAAATCTAAATCACATCCGACCTTCTTGCCCCTAGTTCAAAGGTTGCTTCCAATCTGAATCACAGGCCCTACATAGTTCTGGCTAAGGGTCACTCGGGTGTTGACACTCTCCTTTTACGCTCTAACTTTTGCCAAAGCTGCCCTTTCGGGTTTTCAACCTTGCGAGCTTTTTATTTTTCCTTTTTCCTTTTTTTTTTTTGTGCTCTAACTTTTGCCTAGGACGCCCTTCTGGGTTTTCGGCCCAGCGAGCCTTTCAAGGGTGATACTTTATTGCCCCTAGTTCAAGGGCTACCTCCATTTCGGCTATGCAAACCTCACACTTTTGCCCCTAGTTCAAGGGCTGTTTCAAATCTGAATCACATTCGACCTTATTGCTTCTAGTTGAAGGGCTGTCTCCATTTGAATCATATCATGGCCCCTTGTTCAAGGGCTATTTCCAATTCAGCTATGCAAGCCTTACACTGTGATTGATCATGGAATACTTCAACTCACGGTTTGAAAGCTACGGAGCTAAGGAGGTCGGATCACGAGTCAAGAGGGATCCTATGCTGTATAACTAATTCCAAGCATGTCTTCGTAGGACCATGCAAAAACAGTTTTTGAAATTTTTTTACGAAGATAAGATAGAACCAATTTGGACCAAGTCAGGATCTTTCTCAGTACCCACATTAACAAAAATGATTTTATTCATCAAAGGCTTAGCACACCTTTTTTCCTCTCAGTTGATCAAAATTTGTAAATCCCGAGGAAATTCTTCCTCTTCGTTTTTATCAGAGTTTTGGAAAAAGTTTTGAAAAACTTTGGTCAATGCTATGATTTAGAGGCACAGAGAAGTAGGCAGACTCTATGGCCTCTTTTTTATTTTTATTTTTATTTTTTTCTGTTTATTAAAAAGAGACTATGACTCAGCAATGGCAACAGACTTTTGACAACATACTCAAAAGAAAATGATAAAGAGGACCTAGACAGGATAGAAATGTCTAGGTTAGCACTATCGAAATCAACAGACTCTGACTCATTAGGCTGACTCGAGCCTGACTCTAACTCTACAAACTTGGTGGAGTCAAACTTAGACTCAATATTCAATTCAGAACTCAGAATAAAACCATTCTCAATTTTGCTAGTCAAAGTGTGGGCCAGCCACAACATTCAAAATAAAGCTCGTGCAATCAACATGTGGTTACTCCCCAATCACAGAGATGGTCGATTTTGTGGGATATCGGCATTTTTTATTTTATTTTATTTTTTGTTTTTACAAATTTTTTTTTTTGATTTTATGTTTTTGTTATTTTTTTGTTTTTGAAGTAATGGTGCTAAACTGAACAACTTGAACCACTCATTCGAATTTGAGAACCCCTGTATAGATCCAATACATTACACATAAAGCAGGAAAGAGAACAAACACCCCTAAAGAGGGTAGGGTTATCCTGTCCTAGCTTGGAATGATCTAGGGTTTCACTATTCACACAAATGGTATCATATATCCTAGAAATGGAAAAGCATCGTGTCCTAATTTGAAAGGTACTATAGCTCACTTTATGTACAAGGTTGGCTCTACGTTAGGGGTTGAAGCCAAGGTGACGTTTCCAAAGAGTTCTTTGGGTCATAACCAATGAAGATCTTAGGAAATAAGAAGAGTCAATATAGCTTCTCTTCAAAGTTCGAGAACCTTTAGATCTCAAAAGATTATAACACAAGGCCTCCAAAGTAACGTAGAGATAGGTGTAGTGTCACAAAAAGTGTGCCTGTGCTCCCACAAGCATTTGGGCAACACAGGGGCTTTAAGTGCACCAATGCATGCAATGCAATAAACATATAATTGAAAATAAAAGTCATATCATGGTTTTCGAGTCAAGGTTTCATAAATTCCCCAACAGAGTTACTAGAAATTGTAACATGCCCGGGGGGTACCCGCGCGTGTTAAACAGTTTGGACCCCCGAGATCTCTTTGATCTAGTCTCACGAGTGCAATGTGAAACGTAGATGAGAGTCCAGATTTGGCAACTTTTATTGAAAATCTATTTTATTGCAATTTTGTCAAGAATGGACTGCGTCATCAGATCTCAGAGTCGCTACCTAATATTTATTTTGGAAAAATTAGAAAACTCATGACTCGTGCCAAGGTCATTGTTCGTCGTAATCAAGGATGCTTGGCTTGGAACCTTAGGTATGAGAGGGGAAGGTCAATAATGAGCACCCCCGCCCACCCGATCAAAGATCGGTCTTTACTAACTATGATATGAATTTTATTTTATTTATATGTTCATGTTCTGATTAGTTAATAAATCCTAAAATTTACTATGTGAAGCATACTAGTATAGACTATGCCATTCATTTTGGAACAATTTGATATCATGCATTTTGAAAGAGTTTTGACGATGTACAATCCAAATAAATTGAGTTTACAAGCACGAAAAATCAACATCATTCCAAATTAAGCGACACAACTTCCATCCACTGGCATTCATAGAGTTATATCACATAAGCAAATAGTCTCATGGTAAAATGCTAGACATAGTAAGGAAAACACACACAAACGGGATGTTAAAGCATAAAAACTTACATGTTTGACGTCTCACGAACAAGCTACAAAACAAAGTTAGTAAACTATGCACGATCTTATATACAAAATCCTAATGCAATTCACTCATGAGATGCAACTAAAGATTCGGCTTCTAAAATATGATATGTGAATCATCTCAAGAACATGAGGTAGCGCACATAATCACATAGGAATTGATTAAATTCACAAATGCAAACTTAGCCGAATCAAGATGCATGAAACATAGATGCAAAGCATAACTATGATGAAAAATAAATATGATATTTATGTACAAATAAAGAAAACAAGTAAAAGAACGGAATAGAAAGAAGCGGAGCGGGAAATTATTACAACATTTTAAAGAATAATTACAAATCAAATTAGAGAGAGATGATGAGAATATTACAACAAAATAAAAATCTCACAATACACTCAAAATAAAAAATAAATAAAATAAAAGTTTCATGTTATTTAGAACCGCCGGCGGAAATTGGTCAATATTGGGAGATTACACCATCTTGTTCGGAAGAAGCTAACTGGCCGGCCAATTAGGCCGGCCGGCCAACTAGGCCAAGCAAAACCAGTCTTGTTGCGAAACCAAGAAAATGATCAAACAAAAAATATGTAGGTGGCTCAACTAACCACTTAACCACTACCGGTTAGATTAAAAAAAAAATAAGAAAACAAATATAAAATAAAATAAAAAGTGCAAACTCACAACGTAAACCTAAAGCAATAAACAAATATAAGATAGAACATGCAAGATTACAATAGAACTAATATGAGACTAATACATAAAAAAAATAAATAAATATGAGGTAGAACATGCAAGATTACAACAAAACTAATATGAAATTAAAGCATGCGAATAAAAATAAATAAATAATTATGAGCTAAACAAACCACTAGGATTATAACAACACACTATGAAATATAAAGTAAGAAAATAAATATGAGATAAACAAACCACTTAGATTATAACAAAACACAATGAAATAAGAAGTATGAAAATAAATATAAAATATAAAATATAAGAAAATGAAAGACTAATAATTCACATTCCAAAGAAAGATTGAACTTTTTGATTTCCAAACTTCCTCTTGATCACCCTCAAGTGTAGGAAGTGTGTTATCAAATCCTCAATTTGAAATTATGAAGTTTATGGAGTTTGTGGTATAGAAAGTGGCTAACTCTCTAGTTTTTCTCACTTTGAATTACTAAACACTCTTCCTTATGATCAAGGCAATTGATCTTTTGGCTATATCAGAATTTTTGGAGTGATTTTGGTGTATGGAAATGAGGAATTTCAGTAGGTATGGAAGGTATGGGGTGTATATGGAAGATATGAATATTTTTGGCTCAAAAACTGAATTTTTCTCTCTTTTGTCACTTTTTTGTCACTCATTTCTCTTCAATTTCGTGGTCTTTTTTTTTTCTCTTGTAATATGATCATTCTATATAGGCAATGAGGGAGAGTAAAGGTCAAAAAGAAAGTGGGAGACAAGAATGTGATAGGAGGGCAAATTTTCAAGGTGGTTGCATGGGATACTCCTTTATGAATGCAAATAAAACCTCTTTTTGACAATGGGGGATGATTAGGTATAATGGAGGATGAGTGGATGCACTTGAATGGCTCAGAAAATAGGTAAATGGGTTGTCCCAACTGAACCAAAACCAAAAAAAAAATGGGCTATTGTTGTGTTAGGCCGAGTCAACAAAATCTGCTTTTAAGCCCAACTTCAAATGGACATATCTCCCCCATATGGATTTGGTTTTAGGCGGTTCTTGGGTCCAAATTGAAGCTCCAGAAGTCTACTTTCCAATGGTGGTGTCCTCAAATTTAAATTCCAAGTGTACAAAAAGATATGCCTAATTTAGGAAAGGCTATCTCGGGTTGGGTCAACAAAATCTGCTCTGAAGCCCAACTTCAAATTGGTATATCTCCCTTATTTGGACTTGGTCTAAGGTGGTTCTTGTGTCTAAATTGAAGCCCCAGAACTCTACTTTCCAATGGTCGTGGCCTCACATTCAAATTCCAAGTGTACAAAGAGAAATGCCTAATTTAGTTAAGGCTGCTCATTTCCTTCTTAATGATTTGATACTCATTCTTTTTCTAAACTAGTTTTCTTTCATCCCCTCATATTTCCTTCAACTCCAAACCTATAAAGAAGATGTTTTTAAATATTTTTCAAAAAAGTTCACCTCTCTTCCATTTATTTTCACTTTGTCCTTACTCGGTTTACTGAAAAGTGCAATATTTTAATCGAAACGGGAGCCTCAGGGCAATATAGAAACATTTAGAAAAAACATATTTTGAAAAGAGGGTTTTAAGGTCTAAAATAGTTTGGCCAAAAAATGGGTGAAGGTTGGGATTAAAACTTAAATTTCATCTTTCTTACTGAGAATTTTTTGAGAAGCACATTCTAATTGTCATCATCGGGTAATCAAAAGAAAGCGTCCAAGTCTTAGGGCTGGTCAAAATGGGGTGTCTACAGTTGCCCCTCTTTGATAGAAAAGTGCAATATTTTAATCGAAATGGGAGCCTCAGGGCATTATAGAAACATTTAAAAAAAACGTATTTTGAAAAGAGGGTTTTAAGGTCTAAAATAGTTTGGCCAAAAAATGGGTGAAGGTTGGGATTAAAACTTAAATTCCATCTTTCTTACTGAGAATTTTTTTAGAAGCACATTCTAATTGTCATCATCGGGTAATCAAAAGAAAGTGCCTAAGTCTTAGGGCTGGTCAAAATGGGGTGTCTACAGTTGCCCCTCTTTGACAGAGCTCAAAGTCATTTCATGACGTGAGTGAATGTCAAAGCCTAAAGATGAACCTTTTGACAAGACCGTAAGACTTGGGCAAACAAACAAGATGTAATGCAAGTGGTTGAACCCGAAGGTTGCCTACGTATCTCTTTGCAACGAATCAAACCAGCGTAGTTCAGGGGCAAAATGCAAATAATATGAAGGAAGACTTTGAGATTTGGACTTACACGCTACGCGAAGCCGATTATTTTTGAAAAACTTATGATCATGCAAGAGAGGGAAGACCTTAACCAAGTGAAATCAACAACCTAACGCGTCTTACGCGAAAGGATGAAAGTGAACTTGAGATCCAAACGCGTCTCACGCGAGAGGAGGCATAGTGCACTTGAGATCCAAACATGTCTCACGCGTTAGGATAAATGATGGCATAAACCAACAGATGTGCCTAACTGTATCTCATATAGAATGGGCAGGGTTGTAACCAGGATAAATGTTACATTCTAACACGTTTAACGTGAAAGGAGCAGAGGCATATTCGTAGTCCAAACGCGTCTCATGTGAGTGGAAGAATGGTAGAATGATTTCTTGCTGACAAGGGGGCCACAGATGCCCCTTTTCTTATTCCTGATCATATTCACAACTTTTCATATTCTCCAACGGGGTGACAGACTAGGTTGGTTCAGTATCCCGAATTGAGGCGTATACACGCTACCTCAACTTATGGGGCTGCCATACAGATTTGAAGTCGGGGATACACCCCTTGGTATTTAAACAAGACTTTAGTCTCGAAAATTCTAAACCTTTTGTGTTCTAGGCATTGCCATTCGAACTCTAGTTTCCACCATCGCAATTGGTCTCCTAGGAACTCATTGCAATCACAGGCAGGTGGCTATACCAGACCACCTGAAGTCATTCGGGCACGACAAACACCAAAAGAATTGCTCCTTTAGAGGATTTAAGGTCTCGTAGACCGCAAAAGAAGAGGGTGCATCGCATACAAATATGCATACCACACAAATGAGAGAAAAGTGCATCGCATTCAAATGTGCATACCACATAAATGAGAGAGGGGGTTGCTTCGCATTCAAATGTGCATACCACATAAATGAGAGAGGGGGTTGCATCGCATTTAAATGTGCATACCACACAAATGAGAAAGGGGGTTGTATCGCATTCAAATGTGTATACCACACAAATGAGAGAGGGGGTTGCATCACAAAATGTGCATACCATACAAATGAGAGAAAAGTGCATCGCATTCAAATGTGCATGCCACATAAATGAGTGAAGGGCTTGCATCGCATTCAAATGTGCATACCACACAAATGAGAGAAAAGTGCATCGCATTCAAATGTGCATACCACACAAATGAGAAAAAAGTGCATCGCATTCAAATGTGCATACCACACAAATGAGAGAAGGGGTTGCCTCGCATTCAAATGTGCATACCACACAAATGTGAGAAGGGGTTGCATCGCATTCAAATGTGCAAACCACACAAATGAGAGAGGGGGTTGCATCGCAAAATGTGCATACCACACAAATGAGAGAAGGGGTTGCATTGCATTCAAATATGCATACCACACAAACGAGAGAAAAGTGCATCGCATTTCAAATGTGCATACCACACAAAGGAGAGAGGGGGTTGCATTGCATTCAAGTATGTATACCACACAAATGAGAGAGGGGGTTGCATGGCATTCAAATGTGTATACCACACAAATGAGAGAAGGGGTTGCATCGCATTCAAATGTGCATACCACACAAATGAGAGAACTGCATCGCATTCAAATGTGCATACCACACAAATGAGAGAAGGGGTTGCCTCGCATTCAAATGTGCATACCACACAAATGAGAGAGGGGGTTGCATCGCATTCAAATGTGCATACCACACAAATAAGAGAAGGGGTTGCATCGTATTCAAATGTGCATACCACACAAATGAGAGAAGGGGTTGCATCCCATTCAAATGTGCATACCACACAAATGAGAGAAGGGGTCGCATGAATAGACAGGCACACCTAATTGTATTTGATACACAATTTTCCATATTCTCCGACAGGGTGACAAACTAGGTTGATTTAATATCCAGAATTGAGGCGCATACACGCTATTTCAACCTATGGGGCTGCCATACAGATTTCAAGCCAGGGATACACCCCTGGGTATTTAAACCAGACTTTAGTCTCAGAAATCCCAAACCTTTTGCGTTCTAGGCCTCGGCCATTCGAACTCTAGTTTTCACCGTCGTAGTTGGTCTCTTAGGAACTCATTGCAAACACAACCAAGATAATACACAAATATTTACATATAAATACACACATATATGTAGATATGGTATATACATATACATATACAGAGATACATATATACAGATATGTACGAACATATACAAAGACATACGGATATATACATAGATATATATGGTATATATACAAGTATATACGACACAGACATATACAGACCTATACACAAACATATACGGATATATACACAGATGGAGAATATTCCGTTTGCAACCGTCAGTGGGAAGATGCCGTTACTGAGAAGGCATATTCCGTTTGCTGACGTCAACATACATACGCAAAACACGCAAAAAGAAAGGAAAAACACAAAATGCATAGATGTGGGGATACGGGGTTTCGAACCCCTAACCTTCGGCCTGGTCTTCGAGTCCTCGACCACTAAACCACGCCACTCTTATGACAAGATATGCAAACAAATATATATACATATACGAGACATATATACACAAAATCAAAACAAACCAAAAGAAACACTCGATGTGGGGTTCGAACCCCTTACCTCAGGCTCAGCCTCTCACTCTTTAACCACTGAGCCAAACCACTAAACCCAAGCCACACCTGTGACCCAAATGTTCAAACAAATATATATATATATATATATAAGACATATTTATACATAAAACGAAAACAAAACAAAAGAAACACTCAATGTAGGGTTCAAACCCCTGACCTCGGGCTTAGGCTTTCCGAATCCTCAACCCACTGGGTCAAACCACTGAACCCAAGCCATACCTGTGACCTAAATGTTTAAACAAATATATATAATACATAGATATACAATACATATATATATATATAACTCTCCCGCCTCTCTTTCTGTTTTTGTCTTACTCTCTCTTTCTTCATCTTCTTCGAGTGTTGTATCTGGCGCGCGATTTCAACAATCGCGGCGCCTGATCGATAGGCTATCCAATCCTACCCCGATTGTCAATGATCGTCTCGAGCCTTCCTCCCTCTTTGTCTTTTTCTTTGGCTTCATCCTCTTCTTAAGTTGAGGCTTGCGAAAGAGAGAGGCAGAGCGAAAGCCTGCAAACTTTCTCTATTACCACTCTGCAACCTCTTTCTTTTGCATTACTCTTTTTTGCCATGGCCTCTTCACAAGGTTCTCTCACTCTTTTTTCAGACCTGAACGAGTCCACAATAGAGATGACCAATTCTGACTCCCCTGAACTTCAACCACGGGCTCCTCCTCCTTCCCCTGTTTTCAACTTTCCAGTGATGTCAGTTGAACAAATCATGGCGGCACAGTTTGACATCGAAGCAAACTCGTATACGCTGAGGTCATGTGTGGAGACCGTGACAGCAGTCTCCAACTTGGCCCGTCGACTGCAGAACGGGACGTGTGAAGTACATTAGTTACATGCACAACTCTCCCTCTTTCAACGTATGTACAAAGACGCTCGAGTAGAAATTAGTGCACTGAAAAAGCAGTACAAAGAGCTGAAATGACTGACGACCTCCGTGACTCGATTTGGAGTTTCTTCGCATAACCAATTTGATGGCCGGCGAGGAATAATCTCCTTCGGAAGCTCTGCCAAGGTCGAGGCAGAGTCTTCAAAAGTTTCGAAGGAGTAAAGATGAAACGAGGCAGCTGATGGTAAAGTTAGGCAATGAAGCTGTGTACAAATGAAGCTGGTTATAATCTTCGCCGTCGAGCTACTGCTGGAAAACTGAAAAAATACTACTCTCTCTTTTTGCTTTTTGTTATTGTTGTTGTTGTTGTTTTTTTTTTTGGAGTCTCTGTAATCGGGGATATCCTCCCCTGACTGCAATAAAATCATTTTAGTTTTTGCACATCAATGGCGTGACTGGCATATCACTTTGAACTTGAAAACATTTTTGTTTGATTGAATTTGAGGATGATTGAATTTTGAACTCTGAATGGAACATTGATTCTATACTGACCTAAATCAAAGAATGACTTAATGAAAGAAGAACGAAACAAAACGATCCAAACATACTTATATACACTGACTAGTATAAATACACCGGCTGGTATAAATATACTGACTGGTATGAAAGGAACACACTTATATACACTGACTGGTATGAATACTGTGATTGGTATGAATACACTGACTGGCATGAATACACACTTATATACACTGGCTGGTATGAATACCTTGATTGGTATGAATACACACTTATATACACTGAATAATTGACTCGAGCGGTGGAGAAAACAGAATCTCTAACTCGACTATGCTCCTAGTTCATTGTCTTGACCCTTTTTTGTCTCTTGATTTTTTTTGTAAACATGTTTTGATCAACATGAGAGTTAGATTAGCATACTTATTCCATTTTTTGTTTTGAAATCACATAAGCTAAGTTGTGAGTACTGAAAATTTTCCATTTTTTAAATCCAAAGAATGGTCCAAGTTTTGCAAAAATGAAACAATTTTCGATAAAAATTAGTCAGCTTCATTCAAATTAATCAAAACCTATTTTTGCAAATGGCCACTACTCAACTAACATGGAATCAACCATTGGGGTGCATAGTCCCAAACCAGATAATCAAAGGTGATATCCGAACCAAGCCAACCGAACCAAGCCAATTCGAACCGAATGAAGTCGAGCAAAACAGGACCGGACCGAACCGAACCGAACTGAACCAAGTTAAATCGAACCAATTGAATTGAGCAGAACGAAGATACACCAATCAAACACGGATAGGACAACCAAGTCGACTAAAGACACACCAAGCAAATATGGACGAGATGAATGAGTTGAAAAATTATTGGGGCCAAACTTCAAGATGAAGCTATCTACGTATCCTCAAGATAGGAATTAGGCCATCGTAGTTTCGGCTAAGGTTCACTCGGGTATTGACAGTTTCCTTTTGTGCTCTAACTTTTGTCAAAGCCGCCCTTTCGGGTTTTCAATCTTGCGAGCTTTTCATTTTTCATTTTTTTTCATTTTCATCATTTTTTTTATTTTCATTTTTTTTATTTTTTGTTTTTCTGCTTTAACTTTTGCTTGGGTCGTCCTTCTGGGTTTTCTGCCCGGCGAGCCTCTCAAAGGTTTCAGTTTAGCTTGTCCATGTTAATTGCGTGTGAGATCTAGGCCATCAAAATCTATAATAATGACTGCTACACTTGACCAGGAGATATGATGATGTAGGGATTAGGCTACTTGGGCCCCTAGTATTGCCCCTAGTGTAGTGGATAGGAACTCGACTGTCCTTCAATAATAAAATTCATTCTCTCAAATTTTGGGTTTGGCCGTTCTAGGCAGTGTTCATTGGGAAACGATTCAGTTTTAACTCTTTAATCACCTCCAACCTTTTGCCCCTAGTTCAAGGGCTACTTCAAATCTAAATCACATCCGACCTTCTTGCCCCTAGTTCAAAGGTTGCTTCCAATCTGAATCACAGGCCCTATATAGTTTTGGCTAAGGGTCACTCGGGTGTTGACACTCTCCTTTTACGCTCTAACTTTTGCCAAAGCTGCCTTTTTGGGTTTTTAACCTTGCGAGCTTTTCATTTTTCCGTTTATTTTTCCTTTTTCCTTTTTTTTTTTTTTTTTTTTTTTTTGTGCTCTAACTTTTGCCTAGGTCGCCCTTCCAGCTTTTTGGCCCAGCGAGCCTCTCAAGGGTGATACTTTATTGCCCCTAGTTCAAGGGCTACCTCCATTTCGGCTATGCAAGCCTCACACTTTTGCCCCTAGTTCAAGGGCTGTTTCAAATCTGAATCACATTCGACCTTATTGCTCCTAGTTGAAGGGCCGCCTCCATTTGAATCACATCATGGCCCCTTGTTCAAGGGCTATTTCCAATTTGGCTATGCAAGCCTTACACTTTGATTGATCATGGAATACTTCAAATCACGGTTTGAAAGCTAAGGAGCTAAGGAGGTCGGACCACGAGTCAAGAGGGATCCTATGCTGTATAACTAACTCCAAACATGTCTTCGTAAGACCACGCAAAAATAGTTTTTGAAATCCTTTTACGAAGATAAACCAATTTGGACCAAACCAGGATCCTTCTCAGTACCCACATTAACAAAAATAATTTTATTCATCAAAGGCTTAGCACACCTCTTTTCCTCTCAGTTGATCAAAATTTGCAAATCCCGAAGAAATTCTTCCTCTTCGTTTTTATCAGAGTTTTGGAAAAAGTTTTGAAAAACTTTGGTCAATGCTATGATTTAGAGGCACAGAGAAGTAGGCAGACTCTATAGCCTCTTTTTTATTTTATTTTATTTATTTTTTATTTTTATTTTTTTTCTGTTTATTGAAAAGAGACTATGACTCAGCAATGGCAACAGACTTTTGATAACATACTCAAAAGAAAATGACAAAGAGGACCTAGAGAGGACAGAAATGTCTAGGTTAGCACTATCGAAATCAACAGACTCTGACTCATTAGGCTGACTCGAGCCTGACTCTAACTCTACAAACTTGGTGGAGTCAAACTTAGACTCAATATTCAATTCAGAACTCAGAATAAAACCATTCTCAATTTTGCTAGTCAAAGTGTGGGCCAGCCACAACATTCAAAATAAAGCTCGTGCAATCAAAAGGTGGTCACTCCCCAATCACAGAGATGGTTGACTTTGTGGGATATCGGCATTTTTTTATTTTATTTTATTTTTTGTTTTTACAAATTTTTTTTTTTTGATTTTATGTTTTTGTTATGTTTTTGTTTTTGAAGTAATGGTGCTAAACTGAACAACCTGAACCACTCATTCGAATTTGAGAACCCCTGTATAGATCCAATACATTACACATAAAGCAGGAAAGAGAACAAACACCCCTAAAGAGGGTAGGGTTATCCTGTCCTAGCTTGGAATGATCTAAGGTTTCACTATTCACACAAATTGTATCATACATCCTAGAAATGGGAAAGCATCATGTCCTAATTTGAAAGGTACTATAGCTCACTATATGTACAAGGCTGACTCTACTTTAGGGGTTGAAGCCAAGGTGACGTTACTAAAAAGTCCTTTGGGTCATAACCAATGAAGATCTTAGGAAATAAGAAGAGTCAATATAGCCTCTCTTCAAAGTCCGAGAACCTTTAGATCTCAAAAGATTATAACACAAGGCCTCCAAAGTAACGTAGAGATAGGTGTAGTGTCACAAAAAGTGTGCCTGTGCTCCCACCAGCATTTGGGCAACACAGGGACTTTAAGTGCACCAATGCATGCAATGCAATAAACATATAATTGAAAATAAACGTCATATCATGGCGTTCGAGTCAAGGTTTCATAAATTCCCCAACAGAGTCGCCAGAAACTGTAACATACCCGGGGGGAACCCGCGCGTGTTAAACAGTTCGGACCCCCGAGTTCTCTTTGATCTAGTCTCACGAGTGCAATGTGAAACGTAGATGAGAGTTCAGATTTGGCAACTTTTATTGAAAATCTATTTTATTGCAATTTTGTTAAGAATGGACTGCATCATTAGATCTCAGAGTTGTCGCCTAATATTTATTTTGAGAAAATTAGGAAACTCATGACTCGTGCCAAGGTCACTGTTTGTCGTAACCAATGATGCTTGGCTCGGAACCTTAGGTATGAGAGGGGAAGGTCAATAATGAGCACCCCCGCCTACCTGATCAAAGATCGGCCTTTACTAACCATGATATGAATTTTATTTTATTTATATGTTCATGTTCTGATTAGTTAATAAATCCTAAAATTTACTATGTGAAGCATACAAGTATAGACTATGCCATTCATTTTGGAACAATTTGATATCATGCATTTTGAAAGAGTTTTGACGATGTAGAACCCAAATAAATTGAGTTTACAAGCACGAAAAATCAACATCATTCCAAATTAAGCGACACAACCTCCATCCACTGGCATTCATAGAGTTATATCACATAAGCAAATAGCCTCATGGTAGAATGCTAGACATAGTAAGAAAAGCACACACAAACGGGATGTTAAAGCATAAAAACTTACATGTTTGACGTTCCACAAACAAGCTACAAAACAAAGTAAAATATGCACGATCTTATATACAAAATCCTAATGCAATTCACTCATGAGATGTAACTAAAGATTCGGCTTCTAAAATATGATATGTGAATCATCTCATGAACATGAGGTAGCGAACATAATCACATAGGAATTGATTAAATTCACAAATGTAAACTCAGTAGAATCAAGATGCATGAAACATGGATGCAAAGCATAACTATGATGAAAAATAAATATAATGTTTATGTACAAATAAAGAAAGCAAGTAAAAGAACGGGATAGAAAGACGCGGGGCGGCGAATTATTACAACATTTTAAAGAATAATTACAAATCAAATTAGAGAGAGATGATGAGAATATTACAACAAAATAAAAATCTCACAATACACTCAAAATAAAAAATAAATAAAATAAAAGCTTCATGTTCTTTAGAACCGTCGGCGGAAATTGGTCAATATTGGGAGATTACGCCATCTTGTTCGGAAGAAGCTAACCGGCCAGCCAACTAGGCCGGTCGGCCAACTAGGCCAAGCAAAATTTGTCTTGTTGCGAAATCAAGAAAATGAACAAACAAAAAATATGTAGGTGGCTCAACTAACCACTACCGGTTAGATTAAAAAAAAAAACAAGAAAACAAATATAAAATAAAATAAAAAGTGCAAACTCACAATATAAACCTAAAGCAATAAAACAAATATAAGATAGAACATGCAAGATTACAACAGAACTAATATGAGACTAATACACAAAAAAAAAAAAAAAATATGAGGTAGAACATGCAAGATTACAACAAAACTAATATGAAATTAAAGTATGCGAATAAAAATAAATAAATAAATAAATAATTATGAGCTAAACAAACCACTAGGATTATAACAACACACTATGAAATATAAAGTAAGAAAATAAATATGAGATAAACAAACCACTTAGATTATAACAAAACACAATGAAATAAGAAGCATGAAAATAAATATAAGATATAAAATATAAGAAAAAAAAAGACTAATAATTCACCTTCCAAAGAAAGATTGAACTTTTTGATTTCCAAACTTCCTCTTGATCACCCTCAAGTGTAGGAAGTGTGTTCTCAAATCCTCAATTTGAAATTATGGAGTTTATGAAGTTTGTGGTATAGAAAGTGATTAACTCTCTAGTTTTTCTCACTTTCAATCACTAAATACTCTTCCTTATGATCAAGGCAATTGATCTTTAGCTATATCAAAATTTTTGGAGTGGTTTTGGTGTATGGAAATGAGGAATTTCAGTGGTTATGGAAGGTATGGGGTGTATATGGAAGATAAGAATATTTTTGGCTCAAAAACTCATTTTTCTCTCTTTTTTCACTCTTTTCTCACTCATTTCTCTTCAATTTCGTGGTCTTTTTTCTTTCTCTTACAATATGATCATTCTATATAGGCAATGAGGGAGTGTAAAGGTCAAAAAGAAGGTGAGAGACAAGAATGTGATAGGAGGGCAAATTTTCAAGGTGGTTGCATAGGATACTCCTTTATGAATGTAAACAAAACCTCTTTTTGACAATGGGGGATGATTAGGTATAATGGAGGATGAGTAGATGCACTTGAATGGCTCAGAAAATAGGTAAATGGGTTGTCCCAACCGAACCAAAACAAAAAAAAAAGGGCTATTGCTATTTTGAGCCGAGTCAACAAAATCTGCTTTTAAGCCCAACTTCAAATGGGCATATCTCCCCCATATGGACTTGGTTTTAGGCGGTTCTTGGGTCCAAATTGAAGCCCCAGAAGTCTACTTTCCAATGGTGGTGGCCTAAAATTTAAATTCCAAGTGTACAAAGAGATATGCCTAATTTAGTAAAGGCTATCTCGGGTTGGGTCAACAACATCTGTTCTAAAGCCCAACTTCAAATTGGTATATCTCCCTTATTTGGACTTGGTCTAAGGTGGTTCTTGTGTCTAAATTGAAGCCCCAGAAGTCTACTTTCCAATGGTGGTGGCCTCACATTTAAATTCCAAGTGTACAAGGAGAAATGCCTAATTTAGTTAAAGTTGCTGATTTCCTTCTTAATGATTTGATACTCATTCTTTTCCTAAACCAGTTTTCTTTCATTCCCTCCTATTTCCTTCAACTCCAAATCTATAAAGAAGATGTTTTGAAATATTTTTCAAAAAATTTCACCCCTCTTCCATTTATTTCCACTTTGTCCTTACTCGGTTTACTAAAAAGTGCAATATTTTAATCGAAACGGGAGCCTCGGGACATTATAGAAACATTTAAAAAAAACATGTTTTGAAAAGAGGGTTTTAAGGTCTAAAATGGTTTGGCCAAAAAATGGGTGAAGGTTGGGATTAAAACTTAAATTCCATCTTTCTTACTGAGAATTTTTTGAGAAACACATTTTAATTGTCATCATCGGGTAATCAAAAGAAAGCGCCCAAGTCTTAGGGCCGGTCAAAATGGGGTGTCTACAAAATCACGCTTTTAAGGAAATCTGTGTTGTGATGAAAGCGTGGCTAGAAATCACGCTTTTAACGAAAAGTATTTTGTAATGAAAGCATGGTTATCATCCATGCTTTTAAATAGAACTTGGTTTTTACAGAAAACGTGGTTCGTAACCATGATTTTAAATTGCAACCAATCCATAACTGTTGATTATTATTATTCAATCCACATTCTATGATTTACTCGGTCATCTTGTAGATTTTTATATATAAATTATTCATATAAAATATCGTATTGATAAACAATCTTAGCTACCAAATTTTATTATTTTAATATTTAAAAATAAATTATGTGATTTTGAAATTATGTTTCGCATCCATTATTTTTTTAAAAAAATGATAAAATTATATGTACGATTATCAGATTAATTTGATATTTACATAAATAATTTATACATAAATTTTTTAAAAAATAAATGGCTTGCATTGTCTAAAGAGTAGTGAATTGTCTAAAAAATGTAAATTAAATATTTGCTTAATTTACCTGATATTTTTTAAATTGTTATTTAAATTTAAAATTTTAAATTAAAATTTTAGTTTGTTATATAATTCAAATATAATTTAAAAAAGATCGATGATGGACAAAAATAAAAATAACAAATAAAAATTTAAAAAGAAGAAAATAATAGTCTCGAGATACGCACTCTCTCCAGAGAACATTTTGTGCAGTTTCAAAGAGATTTTGTCAGGGTTTTTTCCAAACTATGTCCCTATACTAATTTATTTTCCAAACTAAGCCTACTTTTGCGGAATTTTCGAAACTAAATATTTGTTGTTCCCTTAAATTTTTGTTGCCAAGAAATATTTAAATAAAACTTCACACAGTATATACAAAGTATTTAATCTGCTAATTACTACTACGAACAGGAAAACAAAATAAATGTATGACTATAACACTTATAACACTTTAGAACAACGTAGTTTGTTTAAACATAAATATTCCACAAAAATAATTTGTGAAAACATTCAATGTAACACAGTACATAAAATAAAGCGACGAGTACAATACTTAACAGTTACATAGACAAATATTAGACAAACCTTTCACAAATTCATTGTCGAAAGAGTGATTTTAACACACACAACACATAATTATGGATAACGTAATATAATTTAGTAGACAGATAGACGCCTAATCCTCGCTCAAATCGGTAATCTCAGAGTCCGAATAATTAGAGAGCTCAGGGTTAGAGAGAAGTGCAGGATCGTCCTTGATAGCCGCAACATTTGGTGATGTTCCGTTCTTCTTGGCATCCGACTTAAGTATAGATAGTTTCATATCGTGGATTGGCCTACGGCCCATTTGAGAAATCTCACGTCGAAGTCTTTCACATAGTCGATCAACATTATCTGGATCTTTTTTTTGGATCTGAACTGAACGTGCTTTTGGCACTTTCAGTCCATTTTCCCGATATAATCTTTCCATTTGCACTCGCTCTATAAATAGTGCGGGCTACTTCAAAAGTCTAGCGTCTGCTAAACCATATCCTATTTGATTATCAGATGAATTTTCCACGAAACCACATGGATCTTGATAGTACTCGGGCACGACAAAATGTCACTTTCCAAACCTATCATGATAAGCACAAGAGGTATCTAACAAAGTAAATGGTGTTTCATCTTCAGCATCGCCACTTCCTCTTCCCTTTCCCCTTCCTCTTCCTCTTCCTGTTCTTTGAGGTCCATTTGTTTTTCTGTTGTGTTAGGTATATTTTTTATCTTCATTATATATGCTTCAATTCATTTTGCAACAAAATAAAAAATCCAAATTTAAGTGAAATTTTGTTGCATTTAAATTATTGTTTTCATATAATTTTATATTTTTAAAAATTGTGTACTGAATTTTGGTAAACTATGAAGTAACAAAATCATTTATTTATTTATTTTTATCTTTTTCAGTTCTTGAAATGATTCCTTAATAGCTTAATCTATATACGCAAATTTTAGTAATTATGTTCAAATAATACTAATAAATATAAAAAATAATAATAATAAAAAGTCTTTAAGAGAGTTTAAAAGAATTATTCATTTTCTCTTGCACTCATTTTTATACAGAATTTACAATTTTTATAAGATTCTTATTATCTGTTTTAAGATAGTTTAAATTTTTTATTTTTCATTATTTTTGTGAACATTTGTCTGACAATCAAAAAATAAAAACCCTAGAATTCAATTGTGAATTAAAAAATAAAAAACAAAAAACTTTGGGTTAGGGGTAGGGTTCAATTTGAAACCCTAACCCTAGAATTGCCAGACAAATTCAAACAAAAACTTTGGGTTAGCCCTAACCCTAATTTCTAATTTCAAATTCAATTGAAAACCCTAAAACATTTTCACAATTCAAAACCACAAGATTTTACCAATTTAAAATCACAATTTCAATTTACAAAGCCTATTCTACCCACATTGATATCAATTTCAATTCACAACATTTTTACATTTACAAACCCTATTTTATTAACATTTTCATCAATTCACAATATTTTCACATTCACAAACCCTATTCTACCAACATTTTCATCAATTCACAACATTTTCACATTTACAAACCCTATTCTACCCACATTCACATTTTCACAAACAAAATAAACATATATAAAATTCAAACTGAGAGAGAGAGACAGACAGTCATACCAGTGAGAGAGAGAGCAGAAAGCGACCCATAGAGAGAAAGAGAGTGAGAGTGAGAGTGAGAGTGAGCAGAACATGGTTCGGAGGGGAAAAAAAATGAAGTATAAAAAGCGTGGTTGCAAATGAGGGGGGTGGGGGATTTTATATAAGTTTTAAAAGCATTTTTACAAATCATGCTTTCCTTTAAAACCGAATTTTCGTTAAAAGCGTGGTTTATAATCACGTTTTATTTACAAAATAGTTTTCATGAAAAGCGTGGTTTCTAACCACGCTTTGTTTACAAAACAGATTTCCTTAAACGTCTGGTTTGTAACCACACTTTCTTAATTGAAAACGTGGTTTGTAATCACACTTTTACGATTTTATCAATTTTTCACGGCTGGGCCAGAAATATGGTGAAAGCGTGGTTTGGAATAACGCTTTAGCTTATTTTGGAAATTTCACCCAAACTAGGTCTTACTATTTTAACTTATTTTGGGAAAAGGCCCCATATATTACACTCTTGGGATGGTTTGACTTTTGCCAAGACAATTATTGATCTGTGATGCTTTTTGCCCAGTTTAGTGAAAGAAATTGGTGGTGAACGTATGAGTTTCCATGTTCTCTTTTTACAAGTTTTTTTGGGGTTCAGTTTTGGCCTTTTCATTGTCAAATGAGGTTCTATTGGTTTAGTGAAGATGGTTTGGATGGCCTGCATTCAGATACCCATACCAAAGATGAAGTATATTTTTATTTGTGTAAATTACACTGATCTCCCTTGAAGTTGGGAGAAAATCTAGCCAGCCGCACAGTTTTTGCATAATATATTGGATTCTCTTAATGTTTTATTTTGCATAATGTTTAGCTTATTTTTATCAATAATTTATTAGTTACATGGATGAAAAAATAATAGATTTTATTAGGACCTACTTTTCTTCTTTGGACCTCCATCTCTCTCTTTTCTTTTCTTTTTCTTTTTTTAATTCCAATTTTGTCCAACCATGAAGTTTCATTTTTACTTTCATCTTTAACCTTCTAACCCTAATTCCTCATACCCTAACCTTAGCCATTCCCATCACCTCCAGCCGTCGCTGCTGTCGCCTACCCTTCCTGTCACTGTTTTCCACGGCCAAAACCCTAGCCTACTGTAGTAGAAGTAATTGAATTGGAGAAACCAAAGCCAATCAACCCCTGAAAAGTCCTTGCATTGTTGATTTCGTTCAGACAGGAGAACAATAGAGTTCCAAGAGAAAGGCTCTTAAGTTCACTTATCCACCTCCCTCGCCTCCTACAACGGCGACCAAAGTGGATGAGCCACCACCAGCCCAAAAGATTCTGATGGTAACAGTTGAACCCACTTTTGATACTGCACAAAAACCTCTAGATACTGAAACCTACATCTCAGAAGCATTGAGGATTGTCGAAGAAATTGCACCAAAATCCGAAGAAAAGTCCCCTGAATCAGTGGTTGTAGAGAAAGAGATTGTTGAGATTGCGAAGATTGAGATTACTGATTCCCTACTCGAGGAGGTTTTGATTTGGGGTGTGCCGCTGTTCAAGGACAATAGAATCGATGTGATTTTACTAAAATTCTTACGACCCAGAGATTTCAAGATGAAAGACGCAATTGCAATGCTTAGGAACACAATCCTGTGGAGGAAAGAGTTCAATATTGATGCCTTAATCGATGAAGATCTTGGCGAAGATCTCGAAAAGGTTATGCTCATGCACTGTTTTGACAAGGAGACCCTGTGTGTTACAATGTGTATGGTGAGTTTCAGAACAAGGAATGGTTGCGTCAGTCGGACGTGAAGGGGACGAGGTCGTTGGTGAGTGGATTGCGAATTGACTACTAGAGGCAACTGTAGTAGTACAGGAGGTGGTGGTTGGGAGTGGGGGCTAGGGTTTGGGGTTAGGGGTATAGTTTGTATTAAGGTGGAGATTCAAAGAGAAAAAGGAAAGAGATTCATTTTGTTGGGTGGGTGTTCAAAGAGAAAAGGGGTGTAGTTAGTGTTAAGGTGGAGGTTCAAAGAAAAAAAGGAAGGGATTTATTTTGTTGGGTGGGTGTTCAAAGAAATGGAGGGGGGCAAAGTAAAGAGGTGGGTGCTAATAGCAGTCCCAAAAAATATTGTCATGTATTTGACACTAAAATGTATATTTTATCGTGTTAAGGTGGGGGTTCAAAAACAAAAAGGAAGGGATTCATTTTGTTGGGTGGGTGATCAAAGAAATGGAAGGGGGCAAAGTAAAGAGGTGGGTGCTAATGGCAGCCCCCAAAATATATTGTCATGTATTTGACACTAAAATGTATATTTTATCTTATTATTCTTGCATTTTCATACTATTTGTATTAATTTTGATCCTTAGCCTTACTGAAAGGGAAGTTGGTGTATTAGTTTATAACCAAACAATTGCAATGCCATTTTTTCTCTTCTGATAATAGAGAATTGGTAGGTTCCTTTCAACCCATTTTTAAAGGTGTGATTGGTTCATAAATTTAGGGAGGAATTTGAAAAGAAAAAGAAAAAAAGTAAGTAAAATGTGAGTAAAATATAATTATATTTTATACATTTTTTTTCTTTTCTTTTTTAAATTCTTCTTCAAATTCAGAAACCAAACACAACCTAAGACTGCAAACTTGAAATGTGTTCACCTTACCAGGTTATCAACATGAAAATAACCAACCAAACAGGATTGTTAAACAATTATTCACCTTGTTTGGTTTACAATGTTTTTTTTTTTTAGTGAATTTTTTAATATTTTATGTAAATTTTTTTATTTTTTAAATATAGCTAATTTAGATACTCTTAAAAAGTATAATATCTGTGAAAAGAACTTTAAAAAATTTATAAAATACAAAACATATAAAAAATATAAAAATTTAGTACATTTTCATATTTTGTTTTATTCAATGAATTTTTAAAATATTTTTGTGCAAATTATATATTTTTTAAGTATATCAAGATTAAATGGATTTAAAAAGTAAAAAAAAAATTAAATATATAAAAAAAATACTAAAAATATAAATTAAAAATTTTAAAAATTATTTTTGAAATTCTAAATCAAATAAAATGATTATTTCTCTTTCCCTTTCCCTTTCTCATCCTCTTTGTTAATGTCACATATTTTGACATTTTAGTTCTTTGATTGCTATAGTGAAAGGCACCATGGTTGTACAATCCCCAATGTTGTCTCAAGACGAATCCTCATCATACTACTATTACCGTAAAATTAATTAAATTATGAAAAATAGTCAAGACATTTAATTTATCATTCTTAAAAATTATTTATAATAATTTGTTTAATAAGTGTTAAATTTTAATTTGATAAATATTTCATCATATAAGATCTAACTGTAATATCACATCATTATGAGTGATTTAAGAGTGATAAATTAAAAAGATGTAATATTGTTATTAAATTATTTGAGTTCGACTCATTAAAATTCGATTCATATAAGTTTGTTATATGAATAAAGTTAGTTTGAATACATTTTAAAATTTGTTAAATTTTTTGACTAAACTCAAATAACATACTAATTAATTTGAAATAAACAACTCAATTTTAAATATATTTTGAATTTTATTAAGTTTTCAAATCAAATAATTTGTTACCTAACCGCCTGTCTATGTATTATTATTGAAAAATCTAGAAACCTCCTAGATGTTGATTTGTGATTATGTATCAATTTTAAGCAGAATATATCAATCCCAATCAAACAATCAAGAGAAAGAGACACAAAGATTTTACGTGGAAAAACCACAATTGGTCACCTTCCAATTGTGATCAAAAAACCACGGGCCACAGCCACAAGAACAATCCACTAAGAAGATATTAAGGAATTACACAGGTATCACTCTCAATTATCTAGCGAATCCACAACGCCTAATTGAACCAACCTTTATGTGCCTCTTCCAACCCCATCTTCACCACGGAATTGTCTTTCTGATGAGCCACTCCGGATTCCACCACCGAAGCTTCAGGCTCGAATTCTTCAGAATCCACAACTGAAGAATTTCCTCTCTCTTTTGTGAAACAAACACAAACCTTTGATGTAGTCTTTTTAGATCATGAGTTGAATACTCAATAAGACATCAAAGAAAAATAAAATATCCCCAGATACAAACCTTTTAGAACCAAAAAGAAGATCTGGAGGACTTCAATCAATTACTTAGTTTTGGGAGAAAACCAAGTATTTATAGAGGACCAAAAGTAATCCAAGATTGGGAAGAAAACAAACTCCTTGAGAAATCCAACTTCTTGAAAAATCCGGATTCTGAGGCTCGCTCGAGCGAAGATTTCCTGGCTCGAGCGAGGGGAGTAATTTTCATGATTTCTACTAGTCCCTTGGCTCGAGCGACGGATCCTTGGCTCGAGCGACCAATCACTTTCTTCAGGTTTTTGTATGGACGCAATCCTTGGCTCGAGCGAGCAAGCCTTAGATCGAGCGAGCACTCCTTGGCTCGGCGAACAGCAACTACCGACATGCAATTTTGAATGCAAATTTGAATTTTGCTTGAAATGGCCGGCCGACTCGACCCGTAATAATAATCAATAAATGGCAATCTTGAAAGCATTAACATCACAAACTTCTCTGCATGGCTCGATTCGGGTTGGATTCGCATCTAAAAAACTCATAGCCTCACTGAAATAAAAGTGCGAAAATAAATACATCTCAAAGGAGTTTTGTCAAACGGGGTTGCCAACAATAAAAACCTAACAATTATAATTGTATTTTTTGAAAAGGTCGAATTAGAACCCATCAAGTAGAGCGATGGTTCTTTCTGTCAGTTTGTAGTGGAGCTCCATTAAAGGTGGATTCAGATTTGTTTAAATGATAAATAAAGTCAATTTTAAACTTTCATTAAAATTCATCATTAAATTTTTAAGTTAAATATAAACAATTTATTACTCAACTGCTGATGCTATTGTAGTTGTATCTATATCTATAATAATCTATCTATAAAAGCAGGAAAATCTGTGTTCAACATAACACCAGTGTGTGTCTAGTAACCTAGTTGAAATGACCAATTCACCCTCCTTGAGGATTGCTGATCAAACTCCAGCAAGCTTTGCATCAATTGCAGCTTCTCCAACGGAGACGAAACTAAGATTTCATTATCAAAGTGATTAAAAAAAAAATAAAATTATCATATACGCAAACACACATGTATATATAATATGATATATAAAATATATATATATATATATAGAAAAAAAATTAATTATCATATAAAAATATCTAATAGGATGAAAAAAAAAATTTGCTACAAAATAGAAAGAGAATGTAATATGGGAGAATAATAAGATATATATTTTTTATACTAGTGGCCGTTTTATGTATAAAATAATATATATATATATATATGTATATATTTTAAAGTTGTGTGTCAAATAGTATTTTTCACAAAAGCAGGAGTGTCATGGCCCCATAGTCTTCTCTCAGTTCCGTCCCTATTTTCTAACAAGCTGTGCATCACCTTTTACCACTTGTGTTGTAGCTTTTCACCCAGGCTTGTTATACAAGTTGTGCGATGTTAAGAGGTGTAGAGTGTTTCATTGCGCTGGCGCAAAATAAAACTGCGTTTTGTCAACGAAACAGAATAGGTATGACATTCTTCAATTTCCATTTTCCAGTTGCTGTGAAATCCAGTTCTTTCTTCTGTTGTCATATATTTGTTTCATTGACAAAAATTATGTTTGGTTTGCATTTGGGAGATGAGTTTTAGAAAAAAATTTTCTAAAAAATTGTTTAGTTTGAGTTTTTCTCAAAAAATTTCCAAAATCACTTTCTCTCTCTTACATATCAATCAATCACTTTTTCTCTCTCCTCTCTCATTCTCAATCACTTTTTCTCTCATATATATTTACTCAAATTCTCCCAAAATATCAAATCATCCCAAACTCTCAAAAAAGCAACTCTCCCAAAATATACAACCAAACAAATCAAAAAAATTTCTAAACTTTCTCCCCAAATTTTTTTTCAAAAACAACTCCCAAAAACAAACCAAACAAGTCCTGTGTTTTAGATATCTGTTTATGAGCTTGGTTATATTGAATTTAATTTCTTTTTGTTGAAATTAACTGTTGATGAATTTGTGTTTTGGGATGAAGTTCTTCATTTTTTTTTTTTTTTTTTTTAAATTTGTTAAAATTTTTGCCCACCAAGTGTTTGATTATTGCCCACCTAGTGTTTGTAACTTTGTTCCCATTTTGTAAAACGAAATTGAAACATGCTCACGTCTTGTCTTGGACCACGAACACAATAGATACAGTGAAATATAAGATTGCTTTATTGATTTTAGTCTAAACTGATAATCTGCCTAATTTTCCATAAATCAATGTTAGATTACATTTGGTACATGGCGTATTCTGAAAATTCTGTGGGTTTTAGGATAAAGGGAATAGAAATTGTTAATACAATGAGTCCTCGTGGATGGACTGGACCGATCCAAGCTCCTCGAGCCCACCGGATAACCTGCAAACAAGTTCAATCGGGGAACGGGGTAGTCCCCCGGCGAACCCTCCGGTGTAGGAATTAGAGGAGGTGATAACGTAGAAGAAATGTAGAGAGAGAGATAGGAGATAGAAAACTTAACCTTCTTCTTTTCCTTGAGTTTAGCTTATATCCAACTGTAATCATTTCATTGCCTCGTCGTTTCGATTGTCCCCGCCAAAAGCTTGAGGCGTGGTTCGCTTGTTCGTATGCGGGGTGTGATTCCTGAGAGGTGTTGTCGCAATAAATGCCGTGTGATGGGTCATTAATGGTGATGTGTGGGCAATAACTTTGCAGATCTTTGTCCGACGTGGTCCGCTCTGCGCCGCCACTTGTCCGAGCATCATTGGTCTTTCTGCCTAGTTGGACTCAAATTGTTGGGTTTGGCCAACCGGGTTGTATAATGGGGTTTGAATGGTGGGCCGTGGGCTCTATGGGCCTATCCCTGTCAGTAGTCCCCCATTCCCGAGTGCAGCTTTAGTCCAACGAAGGGAATAATAATAGTAATGAGGGTAAGTCTGACCGTGCCGGTGGGCGGACCGTGAGGGTGGTTGACCGTGAGGAGAGTTCGACCGTGAGGGTGGCCGAGGTGGGGCCGACCGTGAGGGTGGCCGAGAGTGGGGCCGACCGCGGTGGCCGAGCCGAGAGGCCGTGAGGGTGGTCACGTGATGACTTGAAGTGGAAAAGACAGGTGAGGAGAGTTCAAAGGCATCTGGACCGTACATGGGGGATGTGGAACGTCAAGCGTTGGATCAGGAGTGAAACGTCAGGGGTATTATTATGGGCATTGATGGGACAGTTTTGGCGGAAGATTTGAAAAAGTTTTCAAACTGGCGAAAATTAATTGGGATCCTTGGAATACGGGCAAACCGTGGGCTTTTGGTGTCATACGATTCACCTACTTGTTTACAAAAACTCAAAATATCCAAAGTATCAATTCCTTCGTTGCTCACGATACCCCATTAAAATACTTCTGCGATTTCCTGGAACCTGCATCTGAAGCTATTCGCAAATACAGTTTAGCAATGGCGCAGGAAGGGACCGGGAATGTGAGGATGGATCCGCTAGGAGAGGACGATGCTGTGGAGTTGGCGCAGCAGTATAGATCAGTGAGGGTGGAGGTGCCATCGGTGCCGGAGCCAGTCAGCCAGGTGGAACCAGATCACTGGCACTCGAGGGCTGATAGGTCCATTGTAACGGCGGCGGAGTTGGAGGCTATCCGCGAGAGGTACCAGATTCCGGCGGAAGTGGAGTTGGTGGTGCCAAAGTCCACAGACCGGCCATCGGACGTGAGGCCAGGGGAGTTCTCCCTCTACGAGGCGCCAAGGGTGGCTGCGATTGCGGCCCGCCGGATTGTGGTGGATTTAGTTAACCGCTTAGACATGGCACCGTGACGCTTGATGCCCAATTCATGGAAGATTTTGTTGTCGTGTCCACGCGCCGGGCCGAAGGCAAGGGAGGGGGGGGCCATGACAGCGGACGAATTCTTTTGCTGCTACAAAGCGTCAGGGCAGCAGGAGACTTGGGTAACCCTACAGGCCGTGGCGAGGCTTGGTGGCGGTGGTTACCAACCTCGATTAAGGGTTGGAGGCATAGGTGGTTCTATGTGTCTAACTCGAGGGGCTGGGGCACGCAAGACGTGGAAGGTGCCACCAAGTTTGTGGAGTCAAGGGAGGCGTGATGGAGGAGAGGGTAAAAAGGTGAAGGAGTGGAGGGAGAGGAGAAGGTTAGGTGGGACAGTGGTGCGACCATCGCCTGCTTGATGCGGGGTTGGGACCACAACCGGTCGGGGGGGATCTCGACCGAGCGGAGTTGGAGGCCAAGAGAAAGGCACAGGAGGAGGAGGATCAGGCTATGCTACTTAGGGCTCAGAAATTCACGGAGGCTCAAGCCGACCTCCTCGGCCAATGGTGAGGAGAGGATTCGCCTGCCAAAAGCGTTGGGAGAGAAAGGATTGGAGGAGTCTGCTCCACGACTGCTCCAAAAGACCCTCTGAAGGAGAGGTCGCTGAAGGAGATGGAGGCACTGGGGGTGGGGAAGAAGAAAAAGAGGTTGAGGCGAGGTGGGGAGGAGCCACCTTAAAAAGAGGAAGGAGGTAAGGAAGAAGAGGCCACTGCCAAGCGAGTGGAGGGTGGGAAGGGGGAACAGGCCCCAGAAGGGCGGTCGTCTCACTGGGAGAAGTCCTTGTGACAAAGGATACCCCGAAATGGCGATAACCATCCGACAAAGGACGTGGGAGAAGGCCCCAAAGCAGAACAAGTAGAAGGGTTGGCTAGGGTGACCCAAGTGTGAGGTTGGGGAAGACCTCAGTCGCCAATGAAGTTAGGTTGGTTGGGGTTGAGCCCAGAGAAGGAGCAGACTCAAAGGGGCTCTACACCGCAGAAAGGAGCTAGTCTGGGGCCACGACTTACCATGCTCGGCAAGATGGGAACCTGGAGGAGATGGAGGCCTGGCCGAGTCGGGGCACCGCTTAGTCAAGATTGTAGACTTAAACGGCTCAAGGCCACCAGTATGTTCAACGAGGCCGACTTGTTCAGGGGGTTATGCTCCGCCCAAATGGAGGTAACTACCCTAGCAGGGGCTCTGCTGAGGAAGGCTGGGGCTGCTAAGGTGAAGACCGATCAGGCCAAGGCAGAGCTGGCTAAATTGAAGATGGAGAGTGCAGAGTGGAAAATTGCCCACGCCGAGCTGCAATCAGTCAAAGTGGATCTGGAAGACACACGCCGTCGGGTGGTGTCGCTGGAATTCCAGCTGTCTGGAGAGCAAAAGAAAGTGGAGGAGGCCCACAGAGCGTGTGCCATTGCCGTCGAGCGGCATGAGGAGGCCATGAGCGACAACGAAAAGCTCGTCAGACAGAAGGATGATGCAGATGCGAAGGTTGAGGCTCTGCAAAAAGAGGTGGGGGATGAGCGCGCTAGGGCGCTGGAGCAGAGGGAGAACCTGTTGAAACAGTTTGAGGTAGAAAGGAGAGAGTTGACTGCAGAGCTGGAGGCTGGGAGAGCCAAAGCTGCAGCTGACAAGGAGGCCCTACAAAAAGAGCTGAACGAGGAGAAGGCGAAAGCGGCCTCAGAAAGGGCGGCCTACCCTGACCTTTGTGTTGCAGCTGTTACTCAATTCAAAGGGTCTCCTGAGTTCCAGGTGGCGATTGATGTGATTCTTTGCCGCCAAATTAGCGGGATGGGGTCTGTGGTCCGGGTCATCATGACAGATGTGGGCGAGGACAGAGTCTGAAATCATTAGCGCTTCAAAGAATCGACTACTATAAGCACGAAATGGCCGAAATCGGGACATGGTTGGAAGATGTTCAAGCACAAGGCGGAGGCTGTTTCTGACTTAGACCCGAGTGGTGTGGTGATTGGGGAAGATGACGAGCCTGCACCCCTTTCGGACGAGGGGTTGAAGAAGCTGACCTCATCTCAAGCGAGGAGGGGGAGTGACTTGCATGATCAGTAGACTTAGGAGTCTTTGTTTTCTCTTTGTATACATTTTTGTTTCGTTTTGTTTTGGAAGTATTGTAATAAATGGATGTGTACATGTTTTTGAATGAATAAAATGGTTCTAGTCGATGAATAAATTGTGAATTGACTTTGTGTAATAAATTGTGTTTCTGTCTCTGTTTGAGTTGATTTGGTCTTGATTGAAGGCTTGTATCTTAACAACATGACTTAGTGTCGAATTACCTTAAAAAGGTAGACTGGGATGTGAAGTTGAAGATGTGATTTGCAAATGAAATATAGAATATGACTAAGTGTCAAAATATGTTGAAATTGTGGTTAAGGGTCGGACCATGACTGAGTGCGTTGTTTTATGAGCCTTCATTCATAGGTCTGACTGGGGTTTGTGACAATGCTTAGGTTGGACTGAGGTCTTTGAACGTGCTTGCTTGGTCCGCCGAGGCCGGTGCTCGACCGAGGCTTCTGAAAGTGCTCAGGTCGGACTGAGGCTTCTGAGAGTGCTCAAATCTGGCTGAGGCTTTTGAAGGTGCTCAGATCGGGCTGAGGCTTTTGAAAGTGCTCAGGTCGGACTGAGGCTTCTGAAAGTGCTCAGATCTGGCTGAGGCTTTTGAAGGTGCTCAGATCGGGCTGAGGCTTTTGAAAGTGCTCAGGTCGGACTGAGGCTTCTGAAAGTGCTCAGATCTGGCTGAGGCTTTTGAAAGTGCTCGGTCTGGCCGAGGCTTTTGAAAGTGCTCAGATCTGGCTGAGGCTTTTGAAGATGCTCAGATCGGGCTGAGGCTTTTGAAAGTGCTCAGGTCGGACTGAGGCTTCTGAAAGTGCTCAGATTGGACTGAGGCTTTTGAAAGTGCTCAGATCTGGCTGAGGCTTTTGAAGGTGCTCAGATTGGACTGAGGCTTTTGAAAGTGCTCAGATCTGGCTGAGGCTTTTGGGGGTGCTCAGGTTGGACTGAGGCTTTTGAAAGTGCTCGGATCTGGCTGAGGCTTTTGAAGATGCTCAGATCGGGCTGAGGCTTTTGAAAGTGCTCAGGTCGGACTGAGGCTTCTGAAAGTGCTCAGATTGGACTGAGGCTTTTGAAAGTGCTCAGGTCGGACTGAGGCTTCTGAAAGTGCTCAGATCTGGCTGAGGCTTTTGAAGGTGCTCAGATTGGACTGAGGCTTTGATGCTCCTGCAAATAAAAGTTTTATGGAAGCTACATTCAGACAGGCGAATTATAGAAGGTGGGAACGCCAATCGATACTTGTATTATGTAATCAAAAAGGAAATACAATAATTTTGCCAATGCAAAAATAAGGATTCATTGATAGTAACGCTCAGATGTTCAAGATTCGAGGATGGGGAAGGTCTCGCCATCCATGTCTTGAAGTCGGTAAGTGCTGGCCGGTCGGGCCTTCACCACATAGGGCCCCTCCCATTTGGGCCTAATTTGCCCTCGGTTGATTTTTTGTGGCAAGAGTTGCCTCTCTCAAGACAAGGTCACCAATAGAGAACTCCCGGTCGGACTCTGCGGTTGTAGTGTGTCCTCATTTTCTGCCGGTAGGAGGCCAACTGACAGCCAGCTCTCCGAGCTCCTCAATGAGATCCAGTGTCCGCCGACGGAGTTCTTCACCGAGGCGAGATCTGGATGTAAGACTGGGGTGGGCAGACCGACTTCTACAGGAATGACCGCCTCAGCGCCATATGCTAAGCGAAAAGGGGTCTCCCCAGTAGGAGTTCGAGCAGTAGTTCGATAAGCCCAGAGTACATGTGGTAGTTCCTCAGCCCAAAGGCCTTTGGCAGCCTCAAGCTTAGTTTTGATGATCTTTAGGAGAGAGCGGTTGGTGACCTCAACTTGACCGTTCGCTTGGGGATGACCGGGGGAAGAGAAGCATGGTTGAATTTGGAGATCTGTACAAAATTTCCTGTATTTGGCATTGTCGAACTGTTTGCCGTTGTCGGTGACGATGGCCTGAGGGATACCGAATCTGCAGACGATCGATTGCCAGATAAACTTGGTGGTGTTCCGCTCGGTGATTGTGGCAAGGGGTTCTGCCTCGACCCACTTGGTGAAGTAATCAATAGCAACAATTGCGAACTTGGTCTGGCCTCGACCAGTAGGAAGTGGACCAACCAAGTCGATACCCCATTTGGCGAACGGGTAAGGGCTGCAAAGAGTGATCAACTCAGCGGGGGGAGCATGGGGGATGTTGGCGAAGCGCTGGCACTTGTCGCATTTCAGGACGAAATCAGAGGCATCTTTGTTGAGGGTCGGCCAGAAGTAGCTGGCGCGAGCACTTTTGTGCGAGAGACCGCCACCGAATGATTCCCACAGGTCCCTTCGTGGTTTTCCTGCATTACATAGGTTGCTTGGCGGGCCGAGACATCGCAGTATGGTCGTGAGAAACCGGCTAGGCCAACGCCGTCGACTGAGTGTAGTTGGCCGACCGGCTCGACCTTGGCAACCGCCTGTTGGTCATCTGGGAGTTCGCCAGTGGTCAAGAAAAGGAGGATGTCGGATGCCCAAGGTATGGGTTCTGTCTGGAGGACTTGCACTTCTTGCAGGTCGGGTGAGATGGCTGGGTGAGTCAGTACTCGGCGGACTCCATGGTCGAGGCGGATTGGTCGGCGAAGCAGCTTGAGCCATCTCATCCGCTGGAGTTTTCCGCCCTAGGTATGTGTCTGATCTGGAAGGTGTTGAAGAGACGGACAAGAGGGAGTGCCATGTCCCTGTAGGTCCGCATCGTGGTATCCTTGGCATCGAATTCACCCGTGATCTGGCCGACGATAAGTTGGGAGTCACTGAACACTCTGATGTGGCTAACACCAATGTCTTTGGCTAGACGAAGTCCGGCTATCAATGCCAGATTTCGGCCTCATTGTTGCTGGCCGCAAACAAGAAGCGGAGGGCACATTTGAAATAACCCCCTTCGGGGGATGTGAGGATCAGCCCCGCTTCCCTCTCTGCGAGACGAGCCATCAACATTGAGTGTCCAACAATGCGGATCTTCAGGTTCTGGTGGAGTCGGTGCGGGTGGAAGGTTAGCGGTTGGGGCTGGATTGGTAAATTCCAAGATGAAGTCGGCTACGGCTTGCCCCTTGATCGCTGTCCGGGGGCGGAAAGAGATGTCGAACTGACTCAGTTCTACTGACCACTGCATTAGTCTTCCTGAGAGCTCGGGTTGCTGCATGACCTTCTTCAGGGGCTGGTCGGTGAGAACAACTATGGAGTGGGCTTGGAAGTAGGGGCGGAGTCGTCTGGAGGCAGTAACCAAGGCCAGAGCTTTTTCTAATAGGGGTAGTTCTGCCCGCTCCCTCGAGAGCGCTGGTGATGTAGTAGACCGGCCGTTACCGAGCCGCCCTTCGATGAGTGTGCGATTGCGGTGCTTGATATCGCTAAGTAGAAAAAAGGGCTCGCCAATGATTGCTGTGAGAGAAGGGGGTTGGCTATGCAATCGTTTCAACCTGTTGAAAGGCTTCCTCGATTCTTTGCCCATTCAAAAGTTTGCCGCAGACTCAAAGAATGGGAGGCACTTATCCGCTGTCGGGAGATGAAACGGTTAAGGGCTGCCACTCTGCCCGTGAGCCTTTGGACCTCCTTAACGGTTTTAGGTGACTGCATCTCAATCAAGGCCTTGATTTTCTCAGGGTTGGCCTCGATGCCGCGCTGACTGACCATGAAACCCAGGAACTTGCCAGATCCCACACCAAAAGCGCACTTCTCAGGATTGAGCTTCATCTGATATTTGCGAAGTGTGGCAAAAGTCTCTCGCAGGTCGGTGAGGTGGTCAGCGGAGAGTTTGCTCTTGACCAGCATGTCGTCCACATACACTTCCATGTTCCGTCCGATCTGATGGTGGAAGACTGTGTTGACCAAACGTTGGTAGGTGGCCCCAGCATTCTTTAGTCCGAACGGCATGACACGGTAGTGGTAGGTGCCCCGATCGGTTATGAAAGATGTGTGTTCCTGGTCGGATGAGTGCATCACGATTTGGTTGTACCCTGAAAAAGCGTCCATGAAGCTGAGCATCTGATGACCGGCCGTGGCGTCGACCAGTAGATCAATGCGGGAGAGGATAGCTATCTTTGGGACAAGCTCGCTCGGTCGGAGTAGTCGACGCAGAGACGCCACTTGCCATTGTTTTTGCGACCAGACCACGTTGGATGTACCACTTGGGATAATCCACATTTCGATAAACCGGGCCTCGAGAAGTTTGTCAACCTTTGCAGCTATGAGATTGTTGCGCTCTGGATGGAAGATACGCTGCCTCTGCCGGTAAGGTCGGAAGTGAGGCTCGATACTGAGACGGTGGGTTATGAAAGAGGGGTCGATGCCTGGCATGTCTGCATGGGTCCAGCGAAGACATCTCGTGTTCGATCGAGAGAGCGGTGAGGTCGGCCTTGGCTTGGGAAGGCAGTTGGCTGCCGATTTTAGCAGTCTTGAGTGGATTGGTGGGATCGATGTTAACTTCGACGAGTTCCTCCACAGGTTCACCTCTGATCAGTTCGTCCTCATCTCGGACGTCAAGTCCTTCTATGATCATCGCCTCCTTCAGTTTGACCTCTTTGAGCGAGGCAACATAACATTCTCTGGCGACGGTCTGTTCTCCTCTCACTGTTCCGACCCCAAAATCAGTAGGGAACTTGAGGGCAAGGTGGTAGGTGGAGGTGATGGCTTGGAAGGCGTTGAGGGCGGTGCGGCCGAGGATGATGTTGTGTCGAGGCGCCGACAACAAGGAAAGTAAGCAGCTCCGTGGTCTGCCGTGGGTACTCTCCGATGGTAATGGGGAGATCAATGGAGCCGATAGAGGTCACCCGGTCACCAGTGAATCCAACCAGAGGAGTTTGGAGTGGGGCTAGGCTTTCTTCCCCGATCTTCAGTTGGCGAGCGATTAAGAAAATGATGTCGGACGAGCCGCCATTGTCGATGAGGACTCGTCGACCTTATAATTGAGAGGACGGTGGAGATGACAAGGGATCATCGTGAGGATAGCGGATGCCCGCATCGGCGTCCGTGAAGGTAATGGGCTCCGCCCATCGCTTGGGTTGCTTGGGGGTCGGTTGACCGTGTAACCCTTTTGTCCGAGCCTCAGATCTTTCTAAGCTCGCCTCTCGTGAAGCGTGATGGTCCCCGCAAAGCAAGACCACCGAAATAACTCGATTTCTCCAACCGGTGGAGGCGGATTACCTTGAGGCCGAGGTTGTTGGTGGGGTCGATCATTCCCCGGTGCGGTTGAGCTGGTCGCCGTGGAGGGTATGCTGCGATTATCTCTGTGGGGCTCGGTCCTTTGTCTCGCTGGGCGGGTATCTGTGAATCGCTCAGCGCCGGCGAATGAGGGTCTCTACTTGGTCTTTGAGGTCGATGCGATGTCGGTGTTATGGCCATGATCTTGGTGGAAGCGACAATATCTGGATTGGTCTTTATGGTGGAAGGGTTCCGTGGCGGAAGAGGCCACTTGAGGGGTAGTCCGCTGGATTTGGTGAAGAACTTGTTCCATGGGAGTGTTGAGGGGTATATTGCTCGAACCGACCGGGGTCTGGTTGGGACAGCCGGTCGGTCGACATAGCGGGATGTTTGGTTATGAGGTCGGGTGTTATTGGGCTCTTGGTCTTTTCTCTTTTCTCTGGTCGGTATTTGGTCAGGAGTCCCGCCGAGCTGCCAGAGAGTCCTCTGCTCATGTACTTTTGGGCTTTGGAGAGCAAGGCTGCCATGGATGTCGGGGGGTTCTTGGAGAGGGAGAAGAGGAAATCGGATGACCGCAGGCCAGCCATGAAGGCTGTGAGAATGACCTTATCGTCATTTTCAGCAACTTGTAAGGCTTCGGTGTTGAAGCGGGTGACAAAGCTGCGTAGTGATTCCCCCTCGGTCTGACGGATGTTGAGGAGTTGGGTCGCCGGTCGTCGCTGGCGTTGGGCTCCAATGAAGTGGCTCAGGAAAGAGTCACTGAGGTGTTGAAAAGTGGAGACCGAATCTGGTGGCAACTGGCTGAACCATAGCCGAGCCGATCCCTTTAGGGTCACGGGGAAGGCTCGGCACATGATTTCGTCGGGGAAAGCATGGAGGATCATGAGTGTACGGTAGGTTTCCAGGTGATCGACGGGGTCGGTGGTTCCGTCGAAGGGATCGATGGTAGGCATTTTGAACTTGGGGGGTAGGGGTTTGTCGCGGATGGAGGCGACGAAGGGGGAGTTTGCTGTGGTGGAGGGCTTGTGTTGGATGTTTTGCATGACCCCTTGGAGCTGGAGTTTCATGGCTCGGAGTTCTGCGTCCCAAAGAGGAATGTTGTCTCCTCCAGAGGGGGATAGATGTTGAACGCTGCTGGCTTCTCCCTCGGGAGCTGGGGCTATGACTGAGGGACGTGGGGGTGGAGGAGGAGGATGTATATGTGGGTGAGGGGGCTGCAAGCCCCCAGAGTTGGGAGGATTGGGTTGCGGGACAGTATGGCCTGGGACTTGTTCTGGATGGGAGGGAATATCTGGAGGTGGTGGGGGAATAGGGAGGTTCCGTTGGAGCAGGGCGTTGATTAAGGCCTGGTTTTGTTCAGCCATACGGTTGATGCTGTTGGTGAGCTCGATGAAGTACTGTGGTGGGTTGTTCGGATTGGGAGGGTCGGTCTGGTGATCAGCAGCATTGTGGTGGGAAGCCATGGATCTGGTCGTTACCATGCACGTGACGGATGAGGTGAAAAAGGTTGTCGGAAAAGGGTCTCCGTGGCAATGAACACAATCGGCGACGCGGATAAAACCAATTCCACAGACGGCGCCAATCGTTAATACAATGAGTCCTCGTGGATGGATCGACCGATCCAAGCTCCTCGAGCCCACCGGATAACTCGCAAACAAGTTCAATCGGGAACGGGTAGTCCCTACGAACCCTCCGGTGTAGGAATTAGAGGAGGTGATAACGTAGAAGAAATGTAGAGAGAGAGATAGGAGATAGAAAACTTAACCTTCTTCTTTTCCTTGAGTTTAGCTTATATCCAATCGTAATCATTTCATTGCCTCTGTCGTTCGATTGTCCCCGCGAAAGCTTGAGGCGTGGTTCGCCTTGTTCGTATGCGAGGGTGTGATTCCGGTGAGAGGTGTTGTCGCAATAAATGCCGTGATGGGTCATTAATGGTGATGTGTCAGGCAATAACTTTGCAGATCTTTGTTCTGCCGACGTGGTCTTTCTGCGCCACTTGTCCGAGCATCATTGGTCTTTCCTGTCTAGTTGGACTCCAGCTGTGTTGGGTTTGGCCAACCGGGTTGTATAATGGGGTTTGAATGGTGGGCCGTGGGCTCTATGGGCCTATCCCTGTCAGAAATTAAGTCGGTTTTATAAATATAAATATATATAGTATGGCCCTGTTTGTTATAGATTATTTTAACCAAATTATATATTCCAGCTTAAAAAAAGCTATGTTTGAGTGTTTGGTATAAATTAATCAAAAAGCTGGAATTTGTTTCGGTTTTTTTCCTTTGAAAAAACTGATTTTCAAAACACCTTTGATTGCTTCAAATTGTGAGAAGCACGGAGGGATATACAAAATTACTTAAATATTCTTGTCATTTCCAAACATTTACATTTATGCCACCTTATCACTTCTCTTCTTGCAAAACCACAACAAGAGTAACAAAGATCGCAAGCAGAGCAGCAGAACGGTGGCGGCAAAGAACAACACCGCCTTTTTGCTCTCGCCTCTCGTCTCCTTCTCTGCCGTTGTTCTCCTCTCGCCTTCTCCATCTTCCTCTCTCCCTCTCAATTGTCTCTGACTCAAAACCCTTACAAAAGTAAAAGTAATCCCAAAATACGCAAAGATAAATTCTAAAAGTAAAGATTTATATTAAAAAAAGAACCATGACAATTCATATATATATATAAAAATCCATTGAACAAACACTACAAAACTTATTAATTAATTCTTCATCTAGCAATTAATTACAAAAGTAAAGATAAATTTTAATCTAGTAATTAATTACAAAAAGCAAAGATAAATTTCATTTGGTGGATCATAATTCATGCTTATACCTGTTTCACTTGATTGCATTACTTCGTTTTATGTGACTTGTTGCTAGTAGGGTGATGATATTTGCATATGTTAATTGGGGAGCATAGTAGACTTGTATGAAAAGAGTTTATTGAGTTGATACTTGCATGTGATGTTTGCACTAGGAGAGTTGTTTGTATTTGTGGTATTAGTACACTTGTCATGAGTATGCCTTAATTCACATAAACACACTATCATAGCGGTGATCTTTTTATTATAATCCCTGGTGTACATCATTGATAATAGCTAGGTTTGCAGAAGAGAATAAATGAGGAGCCAAGATTCTCTAAAAAAAAAAAAAAAAACACTTAACTTGTTTAAGTTCGTAGCCTTTTTAACTCGATGGGTGTCTCTACACCTAGTGCCCTAAAACAGTCTGGTTTGAAAGTCATTGGCCCAATACTTACTACATGGGTTAATTAGAAAACTTAAGAGATTTAGACATTGCATAGTTAAGGAAAAATAAGGAGAATGACTTATTCAAATTCATAACCTTTTCAACTCGAGTTATTAAGTCCATAGGGGTGTCTCAACATTTAGTGCCCTAAAATTGTCTGGTTTGGGAGTCATTGACCCAATACTAGTTACATGGGTTGATTAAAAAATTTAATGGATCAGGACATTGCACAGTCATTTAAAAAAAAAAAAAAAAACTTTTGAGAATCTTAGCTGCAACAGGTTAGTTTTTTTTTTATATATGTTGAGTGTTATTATGAGTTACACTGAGTTATTATAGTGGACAGTTAATTAATATGGAGATTGCACTTTATATCGAGGGTACTGATGATTTGTTTACTAGCATGCACAAGTACAGAGGACTTACTTTTGTATTAACTGAATTGTAGTTTTGACTCAATAGATTCCTTCATGCTTGTCTACTGTGCCTTTAATGACTCATTATGTCTTAATATCACATTGTAGTGGCACATTAGTTGATTGTTAGGTGGAGTAGTGTGGTTAATTGTTGTTGAGTATATATGAATATGTTAATGTTTGTGGGTATCATTTCTGGAAACCCTCACGAGACTTTACTCATCCACTTGGGGTAACTTTGTGGTTTAAAGGCTTGTTGCATATGTTAAATGCAACAGTTTTCCCACGAAAGAAGAAATAGCTATATTTTGTTTAATTTAATTTAATTTTTACTACTCGCTTGAGGACTAGCAAGTTGTAAGTTAGGGAATGTGATTAAGGCTAAATTGTACAACATTGAGACCGTTAATTAGGATCTCTTAACTTTACTTGCTTCGCAAACTGTATACTTTATATGTGTTTAATGTTAATCAGATTGTATATAGTCAGAGCATAAAGATGGGCAAAAAGACAAAATTTGGAGGAAAAAAAACAGTTTCCCACATGTGCATTGACTTTTTTTGGAAAAACGTGCCCGATATTTTCAACCTGTTAGAAAGACAGCAGAAGTATAAATAGGAAAGAAAAAAGTTGGATTAGGGTTCTGAAGTTGTTTTTGGCAAGGAAAGAGAGGTTAGGGTTTCAAGAGGTAATTTTCTCCAAAAACCTTGAAGGATACTTCCATAGGGTTTTCTTTCTCATCTCCTTCCTCTTCCCACTTCTCCATGAGTGGCTAGTCCTATTTTCTAGGGGTTTGATGAAACCCTAGCCATGTAATTAGGTTTTTCTTTTTGATTTTTAATTATGTAAAGATTTGAACAATTGTATGGCGTTTTAGAAGTTTTATATATTTATTTTTCATTATTTTTTTCAAATATTCGGCTTTCTGTGATTGTTAAATGTTTTCCATACAAGAGTTTTCTATTCTTTCACATTCAAGATATGAGACGGACCATACTACGAGGGACGAGTCGTGTCACTACCCTAGTTTAGAGTGAACGATTCGTACAACTTGAGATGGTTTGTGCTCGTACATTGAACGTGATGATTTTCTTGTTAAATGTTTTGAACTTGTAGTTGCAAAGCATTATCCTGTTCGAACCACAACATAATTGATTTCAATTGGAAATCCTATTTACGTGACTAGTGGTGGACTCTTTGCCCTAGGTTTTTCCCCAATTCAGTGAATCTAATTTTATTTATAATTGTTAATTTAATTACTTAGTTTAATTTATTTGTTATTAAATTAGGTTATGAACAATCAATCTTTCCATCAAAATTAATTTAAGAACACAACAATTAAATTAGTTTAATTTTACAATTATCCCTGTGGATCGATACCTGGACTTGCCATTATTCTGATAGAATTTGGTATAGTTTTGTGTTTAATTTTGGTATGTGTAACGACCCATCAACCTTAAAGTTAATAGGGGTAAAAAAGACATTTATTCAATAAAAAGCTACTTCAGAGTTTATTAAAAAAACACTACTCAGCAACTTACATTTATAATTTAACAGTCATACCAAATAAGTTAACAACTTTTAATTAAAATTACAATTTATAATCTGTTAAATTATAAATTATAATCTGTTTTAATAGCTGGAGTAAATGACCCTTATATATAGTGTGACTATGACATAATTAACAACACTAACCCTTTGTAGCATCAGCAACGGCCTCCAATTGGTTGCGCAGGCTTGTCCTGAGATTAAGAGGAGGATTTCAATTACAACTGAAAATAAGTTGGGAAGCTAAAAATTATATAACTAGACAAATGCCAATACAACAACCACAGCCACAACACAGCAAACTTCAAGGGTGATTGATTCGCAAGTTTGTGTGCATGTGTCAACACACGTGGGGGACATTAGAAATGATTGTTTGTTGATAGTTTTTAATTTTTATTTAAAAATTTACTCTTATTTTTCTGTATAATTTATTTTTCTTGTTGTTATTAACCTAATCAGTAAACCAGAAATGAAATATTTTATAATTTATTTTTCGTATTTTATTTTTGTATTCCATTGTTTTTGTTATTTGTTCTTTGCTGCTGTGAATTTAACCTAACCAGTTAGGTTTATTATTAATTCAAGGGTTCAGTTGAGCAGCAATGTTAGGTATTATGAAAAGACTTTCATAAAAATAATCATGAAAGATTTGTGACCTTTGGATTACACTTAGAATAAAGCACTACACACTAATCAAGGTAATTTACGGGTCACAAATCTTTCATGATCATTTTCATGAAAATTTTTTCATGATCCCTAATATTTGTCTCAGCTGAGTGCATCAACCTGTCAATTTACCTTTAAAAATCTTAAATGCCCCTTCTTTGATGATCTTCTATCATGATATATATATATATATATATTCAATTCGGTTGAAGATATTTATAAGCTTAATAATCAATACAAAAACAGTCTACTATAAGAAAAAAAAAAATCTCGTAATGAGTAAAAAATAATAAATATTTATTTTTGAATAAAAATTAACCTTCTAACTTTTTAATTTAAATGGTTAGAGATCTATCAATCTATATATATCTATATTATATATTAAGCAAAAAGGAGATTTTAACCTCAAATCTTGTGGGAGTTCTAATCTCCTAATCTAAATTTTTTAATTTTTTGATTTAAAAAACAAAAAATTAGCATTTATTAACTTCTCTCAATTCCCAAGTCTTACCCTCATAATAACACTTTAATGCATTAAGAACAAGTATAAAAAAAATTCTTTGAAATCCAACACATGAATTTCTTAAAAAGTCCCAACACATATGATTATTATCCCTCATAATAACACTTTAATGCATTAAGAACAAATATAAAAAAAATTTCTTGAAAAATTCAACACATATGACTATTATCAAAATATTAAACTTTAATATAATATAATTAAAAAAAGAAGACATTTAATTCTTTGAAAAATCCAACACATATGATTATTATCAAAATATTAAACTTTAATATAATATAAAAAAGGAAAAAAAGAAGACATTTAAAAAAAAAAATGACATTTAAAAATTGCAATTCACATATATAGATAATTGTAAATATATTAAGAAAAAGGGGGTTTCTAAACCCCAAGCCTTATGAGAGCTCCAATCTTTCAATCTTAATTTTCTAAATTTTTGATTTTAAAAAAAAAACCTCAGCATTTATTGATTTGTTCAAAATTCCCAAATCATTATTTATTAACTTTTTTCAATTTACATGCATACATTTATTGATTTAGTCAAAATCCCTGATTAACATTTAAAATTCCTTCATACAAATAATTATAAATACAGCCCGTGCATAATTACTGCAGTAGCCTTTTTAATTTCTCCTGTACACTATGGTTATTAATAAGATTGTTAAATTATTTTTATAAAAAATCTTAAAAACATAATGTATATATTAAAAAAATTAAAAAAATATAAATATCTATAATTACCCCGTGCATAGCACGAGTGATAGGCTAGTATCTATCTATACTATATATTAAGCAAAAGGGAGTTTTTAACTCTGAGCCTTGTGGGAGCTCCAATCTCCCAATCTAAATTTCTTGATTTTTTGATTTAAAAAAAAAATTTTTTTAGCATTTATTAACTTCTCCCAATCCCCAAGTCTTACCCTCATAATAACACTTTAATGCATTAAGAACAAGCATAAAAAAAATTCTTTGAAATTCAACACATGAATTCCTTGAAAAGTCCCAACACATATGATTATTATCCCTCATAATAATACTTTAATGCATTAAGAACAAGCATACACTACTACAAAAATAGATAAAGATCACACTTTGACAAAAAAAAAGATCTCACTTTTATTGGAAGTGTGATAAAAAAAATTAGATTGATATTTTAATCACACTTAATTTGTTTGAGTGTGATAATATTTATTTTTTATGTCACTTTTCAATTAAGTGTGATTATATATATATATTTTTAATCACACCTTCTAATTAAAGTGTGATTATATACTTTTTAATCACACTTTTTAAACAAGTGTGATTATATATATATTTTTTAATCACACATTCTAATTAAAGTGTGATTATTTATATATTTTTTAATCACACCTTCTAATTAAAGTGTGATTATATATACACTACTACTTTTTAATCACACTTTTTAAACAAGTGTGATTATATATATATTTTTTAATCACACATTCTAACTAAAGTGTGATTATTTATATATTTTTTAATCACACCTTCTAATTAAAGTGTGATCATATATACACTACTACTTTTTAATCACACTTTTTAAACAAGTGTAATTATATATATATTTTTTAATCACACATTCTAATTAAAGTGTGATTAATTATATATTTTTTAATCACATCTTCTAATTAAAGTGTGATTATATATACACTACTACTTTTTAATCACACTTTTTAAATAAGTGTGATTATATATATTTTTTAATCACACATTCTAATTAAAGTGTGATTATTTATATATATTTTTTAATCACACATTCTAATTAAAGTGTGATTATATATACACTATTACTTTTTAATCACACTTTTTAAATAAGTGTGATTATATATATATTTTTTAATCACACATTCTAATTAAAGTGTGATTATATATACACTATTACTTTTTAATCACACTTTTTAAATAAGTGTGATTATTTTTATATTTTTTAAGGTAATAATTAAAATGTGATTATATATACATTACTACTTTTTAATCAAGTGTGATTGTATAAAATATTTCAAATTGATTTTTATATAAAATATACAATTTTCAAATTTTTAATCACACTTAATCTGATTGAGTGTGATAATATTTATTTTTTATGTCACTTTCTAATTAAGTGTGATTATATATATATATATAGGGTAAATTATACTGACACCCCCTAAGGTTTATGTTTATTACAGTTTCCCCTTCACGTTTTGGAAATTACATCTCCCTCCCTGAGGTTTAAAGTTTCATTACAGATTCCTCCCTTAGCAATTTAATTTTTTTTAAATGCTAATTTTGCTCTTACTGGATAAATTACATTGACACCCCTTACATTTTAGAAATTACAATTGCCTTCCTAAGGTTTGAAGTAGTATTACCAATTGTCCCCTTGGTTAGTATTAGTTGGAAAAAAAATTAATTGAAAAAAAATTAATTGGAAAAAAAATTGTTAGTAAAATTTTTAAATTTCTGTTTAAAAACCAATATAAACTTATTTTTTGAATTTACGTTTTTTTCTCAAATTTACAAACTAAGACAACCATTTATAAATTAAAAAAATTATCAAATAAATTTTTATGACAATTTTTAAAATTTTTGTAAATATAAATTAAAAATTGAAAACGTAATAGTTACTAAATAGGTTTCAAATGGTAAAAATATTATAAAATTAACAAATAATTAAATAAGTTACCAACGTAAGAAATGACTTATCAAAAGATTCTTAGGCTATGTATGGCTTGATTTTTAGAAAAAAAATTAAAAATTAAAAATTAATTTGGTTAAGAAATAAAAAAATAATAATTATCATTTTTATATAATTTTTATCTTTCGAGTGGTTAGAAATAATTTTTTACAAATTAAATTGAAACAGTCATACGTATGTATATAACCTGTTCAAAAATTAAAATTATAATTATTTTTTACCCTTAAATGATAATTATTTTTTAGTTTTTATTTCTTAACCAAATTAATTTTTAATTTTTAAATTTTTTTTCTAAAAATCAAACCATATATGACCTAAGAATCTTTTGATAAGTCATTTCTTACGTTGGTAACTTATTTAATTATTTGTTAATTTTACAATATTTTTACCATCTAAAGCCTGTTTGCTAAGGTGCCATTTGGTAACACTTAGGTGCCGTTTGGTAACACTTACGTTTTCTGTTTTCTATTTATATTTACAAAAATTTTAAAAACTCAAATAAAAACTTGTTTGGTAAAATTTTTGATTTATAAATCAGTGGTCTCAGTTTATAAATTTGGCCAAAAAATGAAAACACAAAAAATGTGTTTCCGTTTTGAATTTTCAGTTTTTTTTTTTTTACCACATACACCACCCGCCACCATTTTCCACCACCGTCTTCTGCCACCACCAACCACCTACCACCACCACCCACAACCACCAGCCACTACCCATCACCCACTCACCACCACCACCCACCCTCGCCACCACCACTACCACCACCACCCACCACCCGCCATCCACCGCCACCCGCCACTACCATCCACCGCCCACCACCACCACCCGCCACCTACTTGCCACCACCACTCACTACCCACCTGCCACCACCATCCACCACTTGCCACCCACCCACCACCCACCTGCCACCACCACTACCCACTCGCTACCATTCAACACCCATCACCGTTACCCCCCCCCACCCCCCCTCCGCCCCCCACCTGCCACCACCACCACACCCACACATCACACCACACCACCCACCACTTACCCACCATCCACCCGCCACCACCCGCCCACCCACCCACTCGCCACCACCACTACTACCACCCACCACCTGCCATCCACCCACCACCACCACCACCACCACCACCACCACCACACCCACCCACCACCACCCCACCACCACCACCACCCGCCACCACCACCACCACCACCACCCACCGCCACCACACCACCACCACCCACCACCCACCACCACCACCACCACCACCCATCACCCATCGTCACCACTTTCCACTACCGTCTTCCGCCACCACTTGCCATTTCTCACTCTTTTTTATATTTTTAAATTTTTTTAAACATTTTCTCAATTACCACCCATCTCCTCTACCACCTTCACCACTATTGCAAATGCCATTCCACCATCATCACTACTTCTACTGTCGCCACTTCACCTCTACGACTATCATCGCTACCACTCCACTACCACCACTACCACTACTACTACCACTACCATTACCTCTTCTTCACCCCTGCCACTCTATTCACACTACCACTACCACAACTTCACCACTAATCTCTTTTGCCATCACCACCACCACCACAACCACCACCACCACCATCATCTCTTATCCACTACCTTCACCACTATTGTCGCTCATTTTCCTTTATCACAAAAAATTAGTTCATGATTTTTAATAACAAAAAAAAATAGGCTCCAGAAAAATATTTTTCATTGATCATAGAAAATTAACTTTTATTTTAGTAGAAAATGTTTTTCATTAAAATATTACCCTTACTTCTACCAAATAAAAAATAATAATAAATTTTTTTCATTAAAATAAAAATGAAACAAATAAATTTTCAATCTTAGTAACTTAAAAAAAAAGAATTTTTTTTAAAAAAATTCATTAACTACAAAAAAAAAAATATATTTTAACAAAAAAAATTTTTTTTTAGCTACGACGATCCCGTCACAAAAAAAAAAAAAAAAAATTAAAATTAATTTTTTTTTTTATCCAACCCCTCATCTTCCCTCCCCCCCTTCCCTTCTATTTTTTTTTTTTTTTCTGGGGGCCAAAACCAAAATTCCCTAATATCTTAAGAGGACTTTAAAACCCCAGTACAGTCTAAAGCTAGGGTTTCTGTCCATCTCTCTCTCTCTCTCTCTGAATGTAGTCCCTCTCCCTCTCCCTCTTGCTTTCTCGCGCCGCCGAATGCCAACGGCATAGCAGCGCTGGGCAGCAGCAAATTTCTAGGTATGTTTGTGTTTATGAGTTTGTTTCTGTTTGATTTTTAACTTTCTGATGAATGATTTTGATGCTATTTCAGTTCTTGAGTGACTTTATTTGTGTTGATTTCTTGATTGTAAAGAAAAATTTGTCTATATAACCTGGATTTGTGTTGATTAGCAAATAGATTCCTCACACTTCTTTTTCTCTCTCCTTAAATTCCTTCTTGGGCCAATGCATCTATGGTTCAATGTCTTCTCTCATTGTCTCTGTTTTGTTTTGTGTTATTTGATTTTGGGGCGAAACATCTCGAAATTTCCATATACAGTTCAAATTTAAGGTATGCTCTCTATTTTGTTTCTAATTTTTTTTTTTCCAATTAATGCCCAGTTTTGATGTGTGAGGTGTTTTTTGATGCTCTGCTTCATGCTTTTCTGATCTTTCTCCTAATGGTTGTTTAGAGAGAATGTGTGTCTGTGGTCTGTAAGAAAGTAGGCAACTGCTTTTTGTTATGTCTGAGAAAGTATGGCCATGAGAGAACAATCCACTTGTTATGTCTTGCATTAGCATTGCACACCGAGTGTTTGATGGTATGTCTGTGAGAGAAAAATCATAACAATCGTTTGTTAACATATAAAAATACAGTTTCTATTACTATGATTTTGAAGAAAAAAGAGAGGGTGAAATCATAGTTTATGAATTAAAATTTATTAAAGTAGATAATTCAAAATGAAATTATTTCTTTTCTGTAAATTTCATGGTAGATTGGGTTTGGAAAAAGGTTTATTCTTGTTTTTTTTTTTTTTTTTTTTTTTTTTTTTTTTTTTTTTATGTATAATCGATTTTTATGTGTGATCTATAAGTGTCTGTCTTTCTTGGTGGAGATGCGAAGTTACTTGAGCTAGAAAAGCTTGTTCTCCCTCTTTACTTGAGCGTATATCTTCGAGATTGTTCGAATCCTTCTGATCTAAATCGATCTAGGGCTCAAGGTAAGGGTTTTTTGACTTGGATTCGCTAAGTTCACTCAAGATCTGTAAATCTCATGGTTAAAACAACGATTTGGAGTATATTTAGGTTGATGTTTGTAAATTCACTTGCATTTTTTCCCCAATCTAGTGCAGAGCCGCTAGCTTCATTCTGTGATAATATTTTCAAGAAGGGTGGGAATGAAAAATTGAATGATGAAACCATTGAGGACACATTAGATAAGGTGGCCTTCCTGTTTCTTTAATATCAATTTCTGTTTCTGTTGCATCTATTGACTTGTCAGGGTAATTTCTAACGTGTTCATTTTATTCCTGCAGGTGGTAAAGTTGCTTGCTTATGTTAGTGATAAAGACCTTTATGCCGAATTCTACAGGTAAGCTGTTTGCTTCCTTCATATGTTTCAATTCTTTCTTTTAAAGGGATTTTTAGGTCCCTCCTCCTCCTTCTACTATTACTACTACTTTCAGGGATTTTCTGGATCGCTACTACCACCACCACTACTTGAAAAGAAATAAGATTTTTTCCCCTCTTTTGACTTAAGGTTGCTTCAATCCCTTTCGTGATGTTAATGTCATTGTTTCAATGGAAAAGGAAAGTGGTCTTTCTCACTTCCTCTTCCTCCACAGTTCTTCTAGTGCTTTCTCGTCTAAGGGTGATATTTCTAAGCATCTCCTTACCACTTCTACTAGGTTAAAAATTGATGCACAAGGTTGTTACCAATGATATGATCTATTGATGGGTGTGTATATATATAATTATTTGACTTTAGATTTGAATGTTTCATATGTTGATAATGGATGTCTAGTTGCTTAAATTTTCATGCTGAATAGCTGACAAAAGGTTGAGCTGTATAATGAATTGATAACAACTGTCAGTTGTCTTACGTGTGAATAGAGAAAAGTCATAAACATGTATTTTTTTAACTAATTGTAATAATATAAATAGATTAAACCACTGATAAGAAAAATTACAAAAAATACATGGTTAGTATTCTGATTTGAAATAGCCAATATCTCTAAGATGGACTAGTGAATAACAAAAAACTGATTGCTTAATTTATTGCCAGAATGTTTAAAATATAAATGGACAGGAAACTTATTATGGAACAGGAAAAAATATCTAATGAAACTTGATGGTTCCATGGGCCATGTTGAAAATGTCTTTATGGAATTCTTTAGGGTAAATGTTAACTTGGTGAGGGTAAATATGAACACACAACAGTAAGTGATTTCAGAATCTGTGTATAAAGATACAACAATATAGTACTTTACTCATTATTGAATTCACGAGTTCCCTGAGTTGAAGTGGCTGAACGGACCTTCACTGCCACTTCCTGACCATCAGTTAGAGTACCACGATAAACGGATCCAAAACCTCCTTCACCTATCATAGTTTTGTACTTTTGGGTGGCAGTTTCTATACACTCCAGAGTAAAATTTTGTATAAAAATTGATTTCACATCAATTTCATCCATGCTGGGGATAGAAAATACTAAACCTGCAATTTAGGAGACTTTCATTGATAGACCATATACATCCTCAAGCACATTGAGACTATAAGTATAATTAGGAGATCCTGGAGGGAAGGAGAGACTTGTGCTGTGCACTTACCCTTTGCCATTGGGTGTCCTTTGCCGCCCCATTTTCCCATAGCCATCAATTTTTGTTTGTGAAAACAAACAAGGAAAATTGCAACTGCAACAGTTACGAATGAGAAAGATCCACCTGCAACTGTGCCTATGACTATTCGCTGTGCTGTATGTGAGGATTCTTGACTGCTACACACTCCTTCGCTAAAAAATAGAGATTTGAAAGGAAAAAAAAATGAAGAAAATAAGATTTTCTCTTTTTATTATGGATATGTCCATTGCTCTTGCATTTGGGGGCATAAGTTTCATACTCTGTTTTAAGTTTTGAACTGTTGAGGTTGGCGGGAGTCTCTTCACTGAAAAATTTAAAAGACTAAAAATGTTATGAGTTTGAATTTTAATAAAGGTTCTATGAATATCATGATAGTAGTGTAATGTAATTGGGAATGCAATGAAAATGTGTTGAACATTGCAATAGATAGAATGATATAATAGATAAGAATAAGACTTTGTTGAGTTGTAGATTACTTGTACTTGGAGTGAAGTAATACTCATAAACTAAATGACCACAACCTCCTGAAGTTGGCCTGCCTTTCTGCCAAAAGAGTATAAATTTGTATGTCTTGAATATTAAATCTTTGACCTTCCTGCCACTAACAATTATCAATTTACTTTCTCTGAATTTTTAAATCCTGCATATATTCTGTGAGAGCTTCTGAGCCAAGCTTGCTTTTATGGCTTCATCTTTTTAAATCAATTGTTATATGAAGAGTTGGTTTGATTCGGATCAATGGCATGCTTCTAGGATCTGCAGAATGGGGAAGTAATGGCAAAAGAAGAGTACAAACAGTAGTAGATATTTAAAGGGGGGATGATATCTTGTGGTGTACCTAACAATGATCTTGCCAATGCATGTTGTAACTAACCTAACCTTTACTATTGCTTGTCATGTTAAACCATATAATACAATGACATCTTTGAGGAGAGGAAATTAAGAACAACCTTCTCGTCAGTTAAGGAGTTGGCTTAAATTCTCTCGATAATGTTAAACCATATAATTAATGTATACAGATACAAATGATTATTTTCTTGTGTTGTAGTTGAGAAAATATATTTTTGATGTCTATATTATTACATGTGATGACCAGCATCTAATTCATGCTCAAATTATTGTTAATCCTCATTTTCTGAGGTTAGATTTAATTTATGGACTGAGAAGTATGCAAACTTGTTTCTTGAATTGCTCTAATGACACAAAAAATTCCAGGTAGTGGCAGATTTCTTATGTGGCTTGCAAAAAGAAAACTGGATTCGAAGAATTATTTGGGACTTGAAATACAGAAGAAAGTATGGGGACAGATTCCTTAGTTATCAAATCCTGTTGAGAATTCTTCTGATTTAGTTAATGTATAATTGCATGGTATAAACAATTCATTTATAGTCATACCCAGGACCCTTGATGTTAGTTTCCATCCTGGTGAGTCCCCTTCTTGTACTGGAACATTCTATGAGAAATGCTTTTCACATTTTTATGTAGGAAGGATTTTCTTTAATGGTTAGATTGTATGGTTGTTGTTTAAATTAAAACTTATAATTGTTGGTATGTTATTTTTGCAGTGTCCAGACCCTCATTTCAAGAAAAAGTATCATAAAAGAAGGGTTTTGCAGAAGCCTTTAGTGGAGTCTATTGTAGACAGTTTAATGCCTGGAGGACAGGTATTGCTCAACATATCAATGATTTTGCAAGACTGGTCATATTTGCTAGAGCTAGTGAATGCATTTGCATTATAAATGCTTCTTTCTACAGGCTGGACAAACTATTTATTTAATTATCAATTATCTGATTATGACTTATAAATGAATTGTTTTAAGTGTTGTTCTGTTTGACTATAAAAAATATAAAAAAAATTGACGTTCTGTGTAAACATGAATTTACTTCTTGAGATCATGGAGACCTTAACTGGATGGAATTTTATCAGGCCAAATCAGTTCCTTGTGTTGATTCACTCTTTGTGATTGTTTGAACCACCGGATATAGAACCAGTCACTTTTATCTATCTCTTATGTACAGGGGTTGGGTAATTTGTGTATAGCCAAGTGAACTATGCTTATATTTAGTTGAATATGATAATTGATATAGACCCTCGTTAAACTTTAGGCCTCCTGTGTGCTATGTATGATTCCTAATATTGTCCTGTCAAAAAGGAAATGCTAAACATAAAAAAAATTTATGCAGAAAAGTCATGTAGAGTTGCAATTTTGATTCGTAGTGACAGGCTTTTTAATTTCAAATAAATGAATACATGTAAATTATGTTTGTGTTCGTTACCCTGTCAAAAGACTTTCCCTGTTGCCAACATTACATCAGAAGATATTTTGCTTGGTTAAATGGCTTCGTCTTTTATAGAAGCCATTATAGAGTTGACACTATTGAATCAACACTAGGATTTCACAAAGTGGCTTTAGAATGCATTATCTTTTTTTGACTGTCCTTTTTGTTTTCAAGTTTGTCTTTGATGGATGGGTTTTCTTTTCCCATCATGTTCATATTTGTAGTGCAGAGAGAAAATTGACATTTGAATTCACCTTAGATGATGGTTGATCAATTCTTACATATCAGTGCTAAGCCTATGTAAATAATCTTGAAAAGTTTGTTGTTTCTTGATCAATTCTTACATTTCAGTGCTAAGCCTATGTAATTACTCTTGTTGCAAATTACTGATCTGCCATAGAGATAGGTTACTGACATAGTTTTATTTTGATTATTTTAAGCTAAACTAACACATTTAAGTGCATTAAATTTTCAAGTCAAGTTTGATATATGTTTTTGCAGATTTTGTTGAAGGAATAGTTGATATGATCGAGCGGTTGATGTTGGGAGCTAAAGATTATGTTGCTCTTCTTTTTTTTTTTTTTTTTTGAAGACTTGAATTTTTTAGTAGAGTGTATTTAAAGATGGTTAATGGATAATGTCTATTATAAATTTAATTAATTTGTTAATTTTGTTATTTTTCATTTACAAAAAATTGGTTGGTGCTTGTAATTGATTTTTTTGTTGTAGCAAACTCATATATGATTTTTTTTTAATAAATAATTATTTGCGACAGTAAAACAATGGTCGCTAAAAGTGTTTTTTATTTTTTTTTGCGACGGCAAAATAGCTGTCGCAAAAAGTCTTTTGCGACTGTATTTTTATTATTTGCGACGGTATGTGACGGTCACAAAAAGTATTTTTTTTAGTAGTGAATGTTATTAATCACACTTAAAAGATGTGATGTAAATATTTTTAATCACACTTAAAAGGTGTGATCTAAATGTTATTAATCACACTTAAAAAGTGTGATTAAAAATGACTCTTTTTAATCACACTTCCAAAGATCACACTTAAAAGGTGTGATCAAAATACTTTTAATCACACTTACTTAAAAGATGTGATTAAAATATTTTAATCACGCTTAAAAGGTGTGATCTAAATACTTTTAATCACACTTAAAAAGTGTGATTAAAAATGACCACTTTTAATCACACTCCCAAAGATCACACTTTAATAAAACTTAAAAAGTGTGATTAAATAACATACATCACACCAAAAAAGTGTGATCTTTATCTGTTTTTGTAGTAGTGATAAAAAAAATTTCTTAAAAAGTCTAACACATATGATCATTATCAAAATATTAAACTTTAATATAATATAATAAAAAAAAGACATTTAATTCTTTGAAAAGTCTAACACATATGATTATTATCAAAATATTAAATTTTAATATAATATAAAAAAAGAAAAAAAGAAGACATTTAAAAAAAAAAAAAAAAGACATTTAAAAATCGTAATTCAAAAAAAAACTTAGCATTTAGTAACTTCTCCCAACCCCCAAGTCTTACCCTCATGATAACACTTTAATACATTAAGAACAAGTATAAAAAAAAAATCTTTGAAATCCAACACATGAATTCCTTGAAAAGTCCCAACACATATGATTATTATACCTCATAACAACACTTTAATGCATTAAGAACAAGTATAAAAAAAATTTCCTGAAAAGTCCAACACATATGATTATTATCAAAATATTAACTTTAATATAATATAATAAAAAAAAAAGACATTTAATTCCTTGAAAAGTCTAAAATATATGATTATTATCAAAATATTAAACTTTAATATAATATAAAAAAGAAAAAAAAGAAGACATTTAAAAAAGAGAGAGAAGGCATTTAAAAATCGCAATTCACATATACAGATAATTGTAAACACAATCCGTGCATAGCACGGATGATATGCTAGTCTATATATTAAGAAAAATGGTCTTTTAAAACCCAAGGCTTGTGGAAGCTCCAACATGTCAATCTTAATTTCCTGATTTTTTAATATTTTTTTTTAAAAAAATTGACTTGGTGATTGGTTCAAAGATTGTAATAATTACACTATTGATTACAATAAACACTTAATTTATAATAATTACACTTATTAAATGAATAACGCAATAAATGAAATCCTAATTTCCTCACTTTTTGCATCCCCAAGAGACTTATGTAACTATTGTGTAAATGCCTCTTAAATAAATAAATAAACACTTATTAAATTCTTTTAAACTCCTCGGTCAAACCCATGTATTTAATTTATATATTAAAAAATCATAATTTCCTGATTTTTTAATATTTTTTTAAAAAAAAATTGACTTGGTGATTGGTGATTGATTCAAAGATTGTAATAATTACACTATTGATTACAATAAATACTTAATTTATAATAATTACACTTATTAAATGAATAACGCAATAAATGAAATCTTAATTTCCTTACTTTTTGCATCCCCAAGAGACCCATGTAATTATTGTTTAAATGTGTCTTAAATAAATAAATAAAAACTTATTAAATTCTTTCAAACTCCTCGGTCAAACCCCATGTATTTAATTTATATATTAAAAAAAATAAAAACAAATATAAATATCTATAATTATCCCGTGCATAGCACGGGTGATAGGCTAGTCTATATATTAAGGAAAAGCGTCTTTTAAAACTCAAGGCTTGTGGAACCTTCCACATGCCAATTCTAATTTCTTGATTTTTTAATATTTTTTTAATAAAAAATTGACTTGGTGATTGGTGATTGGTTCAAAGATTGTAATAATTACACTATTGATTACAATAAATTCAAAGATTGTAATAATTACACTATTGATTACAATAAACACTTAATTTATAATAATTACACTTATTAAATGAATAACGCAATAAATGAAATATTAATTTCCTTACTTTTTGCATCCCCAAGAGACCCATGTAATTATTGTGTAAATGTCTCTTAAATAAATAAATAAACACTTATTAAATTCTTTCAAACTCTTCGGTTGAACCCCATGTATTTAATTTATAGATTATGTAATTATTGTATAAATGCCTCTTAAATAAATAAATAAACACTTATTAAATTCTTTCAAACTCCTCGGTCAAACCCCATGTATTTAATTTATATATTTAACTTATATATTAAAAAAAATGAAAACAAATATAAATATCTATAATTATCCCGTGCATAGCACGGGTGATAGGCTAGTATATATATAAGGAAAATGATCTTTTAAGAACTATGATTGTGGGAGCTCCAAACTCCTAAACTAATTTTGTTAATTTGTTAATTTTTAAAGAAATAAAGGAAAAAATCTATTGGTTAGTTCCTTAAGTCAAAAATTCAAAAACAAAAAAAGATCTAATTATCTATAATTTTGAATTTTAAAAATTCAAAATAATATTATAAGTCACTTTTACTCTTTCCAAAAATAATGTTGATCAAAACAATCTATACTATATATTAAGCAAAAGGGAGTTTTTAACCCCAATGTCTGTGAGAGTTTCAATCTCTTAATCCTAATTTTCTAATTTTTTGATATAAAAAAAAAAAGCTCTGCATTTATTGACTTCTCCCAACCCACAATCCCTTTTGATTTCTCTCATAACTATCCTATCACCCGTGCTATGCACGGGATAATTATAGATATTTATATTTGTTTTTATTTTTTTAATATATAAATTAAATACATGGGGTTTGACCGAGGAGTTTGAAAAAATTTAATAAGTGTTTATTTATTTATTTAAGAGGCATTTACACAATAATTACATAGGTCTCTTGGGGATGCAAAAAGTAAGGAAATTAGGATTTCATTTATTGCGTTATTCATTTAATAAGTGTAATTATTATAAATTAAGTGTTTATTGTAATCAATAGTGTAATTATTACAATTTTTGAATCAATCATCAATCACCAAGTCAATTTTTAAAAAAAAAATATTAAAAAATAGGAAATTAGGATTTTTTAATATATAAATTAAATACATGGGGTTTGACCGAGGAGTTTGAAAGAATTTAATAAGTGTTTATTTATTTATTTAAGAGGCATTTACACAATAATTACATAATATATAAATTAAATACATGGGGTTTGACCGAGGAGTTTAAAAGAATTTAATAAGTATTTATTTATTTATTTAAGAGGCATTTACACAATAATTACGTGGGTCTCTTGGGGATGCAAAAAGTAAGAAAATTAGGATTTCATTTATTGCGTTATTCATTTAATAAGTGTAATTATTATAAATTAAGTGTTTATTGTAATCAATAGTGTAATTATTACAATCTTTGAACCAATCACCAATCACCAAGTCAATTTTTTTTTAAAAAAAATATTAAAAAATCAGGAAATTAGGATTGACATGTTGGAGCTTCCACAAGCCTTGGGTTTTAAAAGACCCTTTTCCTTATGTGGGAGCCGAGTAATTAAAGGGACGAAGCCTGATGCGCACGGGGAGCCGGGTGTTGAACGGCTCCCTTCTGCTCTGCCAAGACGTCGAGTAGGATCTTTGGGCCGAATATACTGGAAAAAGCGTGTCAGGACAAATGGAAGAATACATAAACAAAAGAAAAAGTAGACTCGGCCCGAAATTTGAAAAATGACTATAAATACAAGAGCTTCAGATTAATAAAGGTATGTAAAAAACACTTCTAAAAACTTAGTAAGCAAGCTTTCTGGAGGAGGACTGACTTGTTCGTCGGAGTGCTAATTCCGGCACCCCCGACCGGAGTTTGTATTTTTGCAGGTGACTAGCAGAGGATCGTTGGCGTCTTCCAGGATCTGAAGAGTATTTCCAAACCACATTCACCACAATTGGCGCCGTCTGTGGGAATACTCAAATATATCCATGAAAGACGTGACTAAAGATCCCCCGATAGCCACCGACGAGACCGGACGGAGAGACGACTTCACTCCGGCATTTACGCTCGGAGAAGCAACCGTCGCGCAGCGACACGCCCCGCACTCTAGCTCACCAACGATTCTAACACAGGAGACGATGCAAGCGACCATAGAACAGGCGAACCAGACCAAGCGAGTTTGGGCGGCATCATCGGCGAAGCGAAACGCCTTCACCGCGACGGCCTTAGAAAGCAAAGTCCCACCAGCAAGACTCAAGGTTCTCGGCGATCCCCAAAGCGGGTCCTCGGCGACCTCGCGACCAACGGCAATATCTGCGTGACCGCCCGGCGCCTCAAAGGATTACGTTGAGGAAGTAGCGGAGGCGCATGTCGTCCAAGAGGCCTCCGCTTGACACCGTCCATATGATATCTGACTGCCGATAGCAGGCATACATACGATCAATCACTTCCAAGCCCTCAAGCGACCACCACCGACCAAAGCGACCCGCTCCGAGAAGCGGCAAGCATCACCTTCGGCGACTCGATTTGAGTGGTGTCACACTCTCGCGTAGATCCTCTGGTTGTTACGCTCTGGCGTACATAGGTTTATCGTGAAACGCGTCCTTATCGATCGAGGAAGTACTTGAGATTATGTACTATCGAACCTTCATCAAACTCGGGTTCAACGATTCGGATCTAACTCGGCTCCTATCCACTATTCGCTTCAACGCCAACGGAGTACCCATTGGGAAAAATCACCTACCGTTCATGGCTCGAGAAGCGGTGGTCGCGAATTCTTGGTCGTCGAGCTACCATCGCCATACAATCTCATCATGGGGCGATCGTGGTTACATACCTGCAGCCGTCCCAAGCACCTACCACCGGCTTCTCGCTTCCCAGCAGACCATGGCGTTGGCGGATCCGTGGCTCCCAGCGGTCGGCCCAAAGCATGTTACCTTCTCGCCACCGGGCGAAGGCGCAAGTAAACTCCGTCGAGGTGCCCGATCGAGAAGTCTGGAAAGGCGTTGGCGTCAACCAAACGAAAGGCCACGGAAGGTTTAGACGGGTTGACATCGATGGAAGCGGAAAAGTTTTATGATCGGCGCCTCCTAAGCGGGTTGACAAGCGAATCGATCACTTTCTTACTCGGCAACCTCGGCGTCTTTGCGTGGACCCCATATGGAATGGGGAATAGACCAGCGGTCTCGCGACATCACCTCAATGTCGACCCTCGGTGCAAGCCGGTCATTGAAAGGCGGCGATCCTCCAGAACACCTGCTTGCCCGTTGTCGAGGAAGTTGACAAATTGCTTGATCTTGGGGCAATCGGAGAAGTCACCTATCCCACGTGGCTCTCCAACACGGTGGTGGTGAAAAAGAAGAATGGCACTGGAGTGTGTGTCGATTTCACGGATCTGAACAAAGCTTGCCCAAAAGCGCTTTCCCTTGCCTAGAATTGACCAACTCGTCGATCTGACGACGCGCCACCGCCGCATGAGTTTCCTCGACGCCTATAGAGGCTACCATCAGATCGCCATGAATCCAGATGATCAGGACAAAACTGCATTCCTCACTCCAAGAGGAACCTACTGCTACAGGGTTATGCCTTTTGGACTGAAGAACGCAGGGGCGACTTACCAAAGATTGGTCACCACGATGTTTAAAGAACAACTCGGGCGCACTATGGAAGTATACATCGACGACATGGTGGTCAAATCTAAAGAAGAACAAAACCATATAGCCGATCTGGAAAAGACATTCAACACCCTACGCAAGTACAGAATGAAGCTGAATGCTTCCAAATGTGCATTCGGGATCGGCTCTGGCAAATTCCTGGGCTACATCGTCAACCATCGAGGAATCGAAGCCAACCCGAGGCAAGTCACAGCAATTTTGGAACTCAGTTCCCCCCGTTCAGTCAAAGAAGTCCAAAAGCTGATGGGAATGGCCGCTGCACTCAACAGGTTCATCGGTAGATCTCTGAGATCGTTGCAGACAATTCTTTCGGACATTACGCCGAGCGAGCTTTGAATGGTCCGTCGAATGCGAGGACTTTAACGACCTCAAGACCTACCTCCGGACGATACCTCTTCTAACAACACCGCCACGGTGACCCCTCATTTATATCTGTTTGTCTCTGAGGGCCGTCGGCCGTATTAATAAAGGAGGAGGAAGGGCAACAACACCCGAGGTACTATGTGAGCAAGGCGATGGTGGACGCCGAAACACGCTACCTACCGCTAGAAAAACTCGTCCTAGCCCTGGTCATGGCAGCAAGAAAACTGATGCACTACTTCCAAGCACACAGCATCAAGGTGCTAACAGACTTCCCCCTTCGATCAGTACTCCGGAATGCAGAAGCATCAGGGCGTGTTTCGAAATGGGCTCTCGAACTCGGCCAATATGACATTCAGTTTTCACCCAAAACCGCAATCAAGGGGCAGGTGCTCGCCGACTTTGTGGCCGAATTCACAGGGGGGCTTGCCGACCTCAGGCCTGGGGACCTCCAGCCAAAGGCCGAAGTTAGGTCAAAGCCAGATTGGAGAGTCTCGTTGGGGACATCGGCAATTATCTGCGATGGATCGTCTAACCAGCAGGCGTGGCCTTGAGCGTCGTAATTATGTCCCCGACGCGCGATCATTGAGCGAGCCGTCAAGCTCGGCGAAGCATCGAATAACGAGGCGAATATGAAGCCCTTCTAGCCGGATGCGGAGCGCACATGTTCTCGGCGCCGCGGCTATGGTGTTTTGTGACTCAAAATTGGTAATCAACGGTGAAGGGGAGTATGCGGCGAAGATGGCGTATGGCGGCCTATATGAAAGCGGCTAACTTCGTTCTTGGCGAAATTCGACCATCACGAACTAAACCAAATAACACGCGATCAAAATACACCGCGGATGCCTGGCTTGCTTGGCCTCCGCCATCAACTCCGAGCTCAAGCGTACCATCGAAGTGGGCCGTCCCGAACCAAATGTCGGCCCTCGGGAAGACCCACATCAATATCATAGAATCCGCTCCAAGTTGGAAGGACCCCATTGCTGCGTTCCTTTCTTCTGAGCAACTCCGGGAGGATAAAAAATGCACACAAGCTGCGAAACAAGGCTCTGCGATACTACCTTGATCCACAAGGGGGACTTTACAAAAAATCCCTCTCTGGCCCATACAGGTCGTGCACCGGACGAGTAGAGGCTGCTCATTGAGATACATGAAGGCGGTTGTGGCGCGCACTCGAGCTTGCCCATCGAGGCGATAACTCGAGGATATTCTTGGCCGACTATGAGAGCGCACAAAATTATGTCAAGAAATCACGAACAATGCCAAAAGTTTTCCCCACTAACCCATCGGTAGAAGCTTTGAATTCAATCACTAGCCTGGCCGTTTGCTCGATGGGGACTTGATATTGTAGGACCACTTGCCGGGGCCCGAGGAACAAGCGATTTCTAATCGTAGCAGATTATTTCACAAAGTGGGTGAAGCGAGGCTCTAACCCATATCTGAGGCGACATTAAGCGTTTTGTGTGGAGGAACATCATTACGGTTTGGCATTCCAAGAGCATTGATCTCGGATAACGGCACTTTCGGTTTGATTGTGGCGTGTATCGAGAGTCGCGGCAAATCTGATATTGTACCTTACTTTTGTCTGGGCTTACCCCCAAAAGCAGCGGTCGGAAGCTTGAACAAATCCATCTTGGGCGGCATCAAAAGAAATTTGAAGCGCCAAGGGCAAGTGGGTCGAAGAGTTGCCAAGTGTACTATGGGCCCATCGAACAACACCAAGGCGATCCACCGGGAGAAACACCGTTTGCCTTGTGCCGGAACCCGGGCAATCTTACCCCGGAGATCGGCCTACCAACCCTCGGATCGCAAGCCTTCGACACGGGTCGAAATGACATGATGCTTGCTTTGGACTGGTTACGATTGAAGAACGAAGAGATCGTGCCTTGGCGTCCATGGCTCGCTATCAGCAGCAGCTCGCCAAGTCACACAATCGGCGAGTCAATTGCGCCGCTACAATCAGAGAGCTGGTCTGAAGAAGGTCTTCTTACCGATCGGAGGCGACCGATGGAAACTTAGTCGGCGGGGCGGCCCTATCAAATAGATTCCGAGCGAGAACGAGGGCATATTGGTTGTCGGACATGTCGGAAGAAACACGCCTCGGCCGTGGAATTCAACACATCTACGAAAATTTTATCAATAACCCGAGCTGTGTGCTTGATACTTGTACACAATATCCTCGTAAATCCAAGATCTCGCGTTTTCACATGTATAAGCTCAACACTTCAAAGTCCAGAATAAGTCTCCGGATTGAGCCTTTGGTGCATGAAACCTCGGGGCGAACAAGTCTCCGGATTCGGGCGCCCGTGGATGTCACGATTGGCCAGAATAAGTCTCGGATTCGGAGCCCCTTTGGTGCATGAAACCTCAGGGCCGAACAAGTCTCCGGATTCGGAGCGCCCTTCGTGGATGTCACGATTGGCCAGAATAAGTCTCCGGATTCGGAGCCCCTTTGGTGCATGAAACCTCAGGGCTGAACAAGTCTCCGGATTCGGGCGCCCGCCGTGGATGTCACGATCGGCGAATAAGTCTCCGATTGAGCCCTTTGGTGCATGAAACCTCGGGGCGAGCAAGTCTCCGGATTGGGCGCCGCCGTGGATGTCACGATCGGCGAGAATAAGTCTCGGATTCGGGCCTTTGGTGCATGAAACCTCGGGGCGAACAAGTCTCCGGATTCGGGCGCCCGCCGTGGATGTCACGATCGGCGAATAAGTCTCCGGATTCGAGCCTTTGGTGCATGAAACCTCAGGGCCGAACAAGTCTCCGGATTCGGAGCGCCCTTCGTGGATGTCACGATCGGCCAGAATAAGTCTCCGAATTCGGAGCCCCTTTGGTGCATGAAACCTCAGGGCCGAACAAGTCTCCGGATTCGGAGCGCCCTTCGTGGATGTCACGATCGGCCAGAATTAGTCTCCGAATTCGGAGCCCCTTTGGTGCATGAAACCGCAGGGCCGAGCAAGTCTCCGGATTCGGAGCGCCCTTCGTGGATGTCACGATCGGCCAGAATAAGTCTCCGGGTTCGGAGCCCCTTTGGTGCATGAAACCTCAGGGCCGAACAAGTCTCCGGATTCGGAGCGCCCTTCGTGGATGTCACGATTGGCCAGAATAAGTCTCCGGATTCGGAGCCCCTTTGGTGCAAGACACCTTAGGGCCGAATAAGTCTCCGGATTCGGAGCGCCTTTTGGTGCATGAAACCTCAGGGCCGAACAAGTCTCCGGATTCGGAGCGCCCTTCGTGAATGTCACGATTGGCCAGACTAAGCCTCCGGACTCAGAACCCCCTTTGGTGCATGACACCTTTTGACGGCATCGTGCTTTGGGGCATTTCCGAACGTTTACGCCACGTGATGCAAAATATTGTAATAAGTGCCTAAATATTACACGCTCGAGCCCTGGCAACGCAAGGGCAGAGTCATTAATATATTCGGCTAAATATTTAACGATGCCTCGGCCAGCCCTCGGGCGTGACCTATTCGGCTTTTAACGCTCGAGCACTGCAACGCAAGGGCAGATTTATTAATCTATTCGGCCGCATACTTGACGATGCCTCGGCCAGCCCTCGGGCGTGAACTATTCGCCTTTTAACGCTCGAGCACTGCAACGCAAGGGCAGATTTATTAATCTATTCGGCTAAATATTTAACGATGCCTCGGCCAGCCCTCGGGCGTGACCTATTCGGCTTTTAACGCTCGAGCACTGCAACGCAAGGGCAGATTTATTAATCTATTCGGCTAAATATTTAACGATGCCTCGGCCAGCCCTCGGGCGTGACCTATTCGGCTTTTAACGCTCGAGCACTCCAACGCAAGGGCAGATTTATTAATCTATTCGGCCGAATACTTGACGATGCCTCGGCCAGCCCTCGAGCGTGAACTATTCGCCTTTTAACGCTCGAGCACTGTCCAACGCAAGGGCAGATTTATTAATCTATTCGGCCGAATACTTGACGATGCCTCGGCCAGCCCTCGAGCGTGAACTATTCGCCTTTTAACGCTCGAGCACTGCAACGCAAGGGCAGATTTATTAATATATTCGGCTAAATATTTAACGATGCCTCGGCCAGCCCTCGGGCGTGACCTATTCGGCTTTTAACGCTCGAGCACTGTCCAACGCAAGGGCAGATTTATTAATATATCCGGCAGATTTGTCCGAATACTTGACGATGCCTCGGCCAGCCCTCGAGCGTGAACTATTCGCCTTTTAACGCTCGAGCACTGCAACGCAAGGGCAGATTTATTAATATATTCGGCTAAATATTTAACGATGCCTCGGCCAGCCCTCGGGCGTGACCTATTCGGCTTTTAACGCTCGAGCACTGTCCAACGCAAGGGCAGATTTATTAATATATCCGGCAGATTTGTTTTGAATTGATTTAACATTGTATAATTACAAAAATAAAACGTCACCATAAAACTACGGAAACATCATCACATTGCGCATAAATTGCTAACATCTTATAATTACAAAAGGTATCAACGTCCATTGCTGTATCATAAACACAAAATACCAAAAACCACACGACAGAAAATACTGTGTATCATAAACATCAATCCTCCGAATCAGTCTCCAATGGATCGATGTCCACTTGCTCATACGGTATTGGCACATTCAGCGAAACGCCAGCTGCAGAAAGGGCCCTATGCCAACCATGTTTGAATCCCCGATTCTCAAACCGGGTGACCTGTTCCACAGACTCGGCGAGCCCAGCCTCTTTCCCGGCTTCGAAAAATTTTGACTCGGCACTCTCTTTCGCCGCTTTCACCTCAGCCAACTCGGCCTCCAGGCGAAGCGGCTTTTTGGATAAGCAAAGCCTTGACTTCAAGTCGTCGGCCTTCTTCTCGGCCTCGCTCTCAACCTATCCGCATCACGAGCTTTCTCCACATGACCTCTGCCAGAAGCTTCGATTCGCTCTTAAAAACTCGTGCTCGGCTTTTTTCCTCCGGCCCTCCGCCTGCTCTCGCAAGCGACTAATCTCCTTGATGGCGTCGAGATGGCGGCGGCCCACATCAGCTATCCTACCAACGGCCTGCAAAAGAATGACTCAAAACAAGCATAACGCGAACAACGTTTGAATGAAGGAAAATCAGAATACACACCAAAAGGGCCGACTGCGCGGCTAACATTGTCGCATTCGAATCCGGCTCCAGCCGGAAAGCCTCCGTATCAGACGGTAATGACAAAGACGTTGCCACGCCGAACGCGACCTCTAGGTCATTAAGTGCCGAGGCATCCGATGAAACCGGCATATTCGATTCAGTAACTAGGAGGGAACGCTGAGATTCAGCAGTGGGCGGTTCGGTCGAAAGGCCCTCCGCTCTTCTCCTTGCGGCCAACCTCTCCGCATTCGCCTTCTTAGCAAGCTTTGTCAGGCTTAACCCAGCCATGCCGGCGAGAACACGAGGCGGAAGGGTTATACATGCGTTGAAGCGTCGTCAGCGAGAACGTTCCCCGCCAAAGCGGGACAATCGTCGAGAATCGATTACCTCCTCGATTGGCCTCCGAAGCGATCGATCTGGCGATTCGGTTACTTAGTATTCTCCAAATCGGACCCTTCAAATCCTATCTGCCTCAAATTTTGAAGTCGGACAAAATACGGCGACGAAAATCTTCCCCTTCGGAATCGGTATATTTTCCGCGTAGAAAAGGTCGTATCGTAGGCTCGTAGCAAAGCGAACATGAGCGCCCTTCCTGCTTATAAAAAGCTGCGGCGGTAAATAATTAAGAGCAATCGATGTCAAAAAACGGCGTCGTCAGTTAAAGCTAGGACCTTTTTCAACTCGTTCCCTGCATAAGATAAGCCGTGAGATTCAAGAAAATAGGGTATGGCAGATACAAATGTTCAATATCAGCAAAAGGGCATTCGGCGACCTGGTTCGCCCCTACGTCTAGGAATAGGATCGACGCGATCCTCCCCCTCGCCGAATTCCCAGTTGCCACGGACAACGACCATAACGTCATCGACTCGTTTTCCGTGGAAAGCATAGTGATCAGCGGTGATCTGTGTCCTTAATACGAGGAAATGCGTCCGTGCGGCGGAGGATCGGCAGGCGTAATGCTGATCGAATGGCAAGGACGCCGAGATTTATACCAAGCGACGGTTCAACGCTAAGACCCCATTATAATTCTAAAGAAATTTACATTGGGTGGGAAGGAATCAAATCCCAATGGCGAAGAAACGACCCTCGAAGCGGGTGAAGGAAAGCGAACTCCCCTCTGCGATCGGCGAAGGGAAAGACAATCGAGTTTTCTTCCCCACTCTCCATGTCGAGTGCGGTCCGCCACTAACGATAGGTGGACATCGTCGGGAATGGAGAAATGGCGTCTAAAATCAACAACTCGACCGGAGAAAGAAGGTCTCTTAAATACTTTGCCATAATCTATTGATTGTAAGAATACACGATGAGTAAACAAATTAGGAAAAGCTTGAGTTGAGAAGGGAAAAACTTACAAAAGTGAAGAGTATCGCAGATGGAAGGGTGCAAGAATGGTTCAAGAAACAGTCTAGCGGCGTCATAAATCATGAATTGAAGGACACGGGCTCCAAGTCATAATGAATAGGCGTGCACGAAGGGGCCAGAACTGGCGATTCGAGGGAGTAATTAAACAACACGTAATGAGTGAAGCCCGGGAACTTGATGACGTAGTATTTGAAAATCGAGCCAAGCACCTCGTAACCGCCGTTGACAAGATGCTTGGGGGGCAATTAATGGGAGCCGAGTAATTAAAGGGAAAGCTCGATCGCCTGAGCCGGGTGTTGAACGGCTCTTCGCTCTGCCAAGACGCCGAGTAGGATCTTTGGGCGAATATCTTTGGAAAAAGCGTGTCGGGACAAATGGAAGAATACATAAACAAAAGAAAAAGTAGACTCTGGCCCCGAGGCTGAAAAATGACTATAAATACAAGAGCTTCAGATTAATAAAGGTATGTAAGAAACACTTCTAAAAACTTAGTAAGCAAGCTTTCTGGAGGAGGACTGACTTGTTCGTCGGAGTGCTAATTCCGGCACCCCCGACCGGAGTTTGTATTTTTGCAGGTGACTAGCAGAGGATCGTTGGCGTCTTCCAGGATCTGAAGAGTATTTCCAAACCACATTCACCACACCTTAATATATTGCGTTATTCATTTAATAAGTGTAATTATTATAAATTAAGTGTTTATTGTAATCAATACTGTAATTATTACAATATTTGAATCAATCATCAATCACCAAGTCAATTTTTTTTAAAAAATATATTAAAAAATAGGAAATTAGGATTTTTTAATATATAAATTAAATACATGGGGTTTGACCGAGGAGTTTGAAAGAATTTAATAAGTGTTTATTTATTTATTTAAGAGGCATTTACACAATAATTACATAATATATAAATTAAATACATGAGGTTTGACCGAGGAGTTTGAAATTTTTTTTTAAGTGTTTATTTATTTATTTAAGAGGCATTTACACAATGATTACATAGGTCTCTTGGGGATGCAAAAAGTAAGGAAATCAGGATTACATTTATTGTGTAATTCATTTAATAAGTGTAATTATTATAAATTAAGTGTTTATTGTAATCAATAGTGTAATTATTACAATCTTGGAACCAATCACCAAGTCAATTTTTTAAAAAAAAAATATTAAAAAATCAGATAATTAGGATTGACATGTTGGAGCTTCCACAAGCCTTGGGTTTTAAAAGACCCTTTTCCTTAATATATAAATTATTGCAACATCCTTTTCAATTTCTCCCATACACTATGGTTACACACAAAAATAAAATAAAAAAGATAAGAATTTAGCTATAGATCTCAAAAAGATATAATATCTAAATTTGAATTATGATTTAATAATATAATTATGTATTTTTTTTTTTATGTATATCTATCAAAATTTTAAATCACTTAATAGGAAAAATTAATCAATTTTTCAAAATTATTGATTTTTAATTTACAAAATAGATTAAAAAAAACTATTGACTGATTTATTTATTTAATAACAAAAATATTTCATAATCTCTCCCTCCTAATCTCTCACAAATTTTCAAAAGAAAATATTAAAACTTGAATTCCTTTTCTCTTCCCCAAAAAATTAAATAATATTTTTTTATTAAATTGTAGATATCTACCTATATTTTATATATTATATTATAACATAATAAAAAAAACCAAAAAAAAAAAAATCTTTAAAGTTTTTCTAAATAAACTTTAAATCAATAAAACTCACATGTCTATTACATATCTAACTAACATCATAACTTACCTAAATAATAATAATTAAAAACAAATAGAAACTACAGATAAATTAAATTAAAAAAAAAAAAAATACCCACAACTCCATCTTAAATAAATTAAAAAAAAAAACCCCGAATAGAAACCACACAAAAATAAAAATAAAAATAAAAAGATATATCTATATATATATATATCTATATCTATACTATATATTAAGTAAAAGGGGATTTTTAACCCCCAAGGCCTGTGGGTGCTTCAATATCTCAATCTGAATTTTCTAAATTTTTTATTTTAAAAAAAAAAACTCAGCATTTATTGATTTGGTTAAAATCTTATGATCAGCATTTATTAACTTTTTTTAATCCACATGTCTTTCCACATGCCTGCATTTATTGATTTGGTCAAAATTCCCTGATGAACATTTAAAATTCACTCATACAAATAATTAGATACAATCTGTGTATAATTACTGCAATACCCTTTTCAACTTCTCTCATACACTATAGTTAGTGATAAGATTGTTAAATTATTTTTATAAAAAATTTTAAAAAATATAATTTATATATTAAAAAAATTTAAAATAAATATAAATATTTATAATTATCTCGTGCATAGCACGGGTGATAGGCTAGTTTAAATATATAAAGAAGATGGTCTTTTTAAGAACTATGATTGTGGGAGCTCCAAACTCCCAAACTAATTTTGTTAATTTGTTAATTTTTAAAGAAATAAAAAAAAATCTATTGGTTAGTTTCTTAAGTCAAAAATTCAAAAACAAAACAAGTTTTAATTATCTATAATTTTGAAATTTAAAAATTTAAAATAATATGATAAGTCACCCTCACTCTTTCCAAAAATAATGTTGACCAAAACAATTCAAATTTTTAAAAAAAATAAAGACGCTAATTATCTATTATTTTGAATTTCAAAATTCAAAATATTATGGTAAGCTACCTTCGTCTCATTCTCACATTTTCTGAAAATAATATAAATCTAAATTTTTAAAAACCCAATCAAATTAAAAATTCAATACAATTCTCTTTTTAAAATACTTAATATTTGATCTTTTTTTCAGTCTGGCCAACTCCTCCCCAAATGTAATGATGCAATGGTTATTATCTCTTTTTGCCAATAGTCCAACTTATTTCAACTTTATTTCCAAATGTAATGATGCAATGGTTATTCTCTCTTTTTGCCAATAGTCCAAACTTATTTCAAGTTTGTTTGTTTGTGATTTTTTTTTATAATATTTTCGTGTGAGTATTTTTTTTTCCTATATGGTTTTTTTTTTTTTTAAATGGTTAACTATCTTTGTTTTGGGAGTTGATTTGAATTTTTTTTTGGTGGATATTTGTGTATTTTTTATATTGTTGTTATTATTTCTTTTGATATATATGAATTGATAATATAGTTATGAGTTTTTTTTTTAAAAAAAAATAAATAGAATAAGGCGTCTTATAGTGTTCTTTATGATTTGGCCATTTTTTAAATTTCTTAAACAAAATTTTCAAATTTTTTATTTGTAAAAAATTAAAAACATTTAATTGACTTGCCCATCAATAAATAAAATTTTAAATAATGAACAATATTCCATAATTTATGTATTTAAAAAAAAAATTTAACACCTATATATGAAATAAGAAAACCTAAAATCAAGTATTTTTTTATTTTTCATTTTTAACTCTTTAAAACTCTAACAATACCTTTTTATTTTTACAATATTGTCTTTTTATATTTACAAAGATAAAAAATTAGACTGGAGTTGCATAATGGTGAGTGGAGGTAGTGAGCATGGCAACAATAAGGGTAATGATGAGCTCGGCTAGAGCATTGTTTGGGTGGATTTTGAAAATGTGAATATTAAAAGAATAATAGATTGTTTGGGTGATTAATTGATTTAGAAAACTGATGTGTGGTTGAGATTAAGTGTGAATTTTATCATATAAAAATTTAATATGGATCATATATTATTTTTAATATATAAGCTTTGGATACTTTTGTATAACTATGAAAAATTATTGTGATCACATGTTACTTATCATTTGATATATTATTGTTATATTATCATAATGAATTTTATTATTAATGTCTATTATCAATGCAGTGGTGGTGAGAGGTCACATGATAAATAAAAATATGTTTTGTTATTGTTATTATTAATAATATATTTCTTTATTTACCTTTTTATAATGTTCAAAAAACTAATTTATGTTTATTGTTAGTTTTTGTATATGAGAAGTCAAAAATAAATTTGAACCAAATTCGAGTTATAATATTTGAGATTGAAAAGGAAATTTCAAAAGAAATTATAATTGTATATAATTTTAAAATATTTTTTAAAAAAATACAAGGAAAAATTGGAATTATAAATTAAAATTATCAAACAACCTAATTTTCTGAAAAAATTTAAATAAAAAATTGATCAAATTTGAATATATAATTATTAAATATTTTTAATAAGCCATTAATTTTTTTTATTTACGTTCTAGCCTGATCTGATTTTAAATAGTTTTTTAGATATAAATATATCTTAATATTGATGCAATCAATATTAAATATATTTTAAAAATGGTAAATTATATCGATAGTCTCCGCATTTTGTCTCTTGTGTCAATTGGTCCCTATAATTTCAGTTAGTTTGATTTTCACCCCTAATTTTAGATTTTATATTAATTTGGTCCAATTGATAATGCCGGTTAAGATTTTTGAACGAAAATAATTATTAAGTTGGTTAAGATTAACTTATTGAGTTGATCAAGTTTATAACTTCGTCTATAAAAATATAATAGATGCTACTCCCGTGGATATTTTCAATTAAAAAGACACTAGCAATTATAACAATTGGACTAAATTGAGACAAAAATATAAATATAGGGTCAAAATTGAGCAAATTAAAATTGCAAGGACAAAAATAACACGAGTTAAAATATAAGGATTACCAATGTAATTTATCCTTTTAAGAATAAGTACATAATTTCTTAATTAATTTTGAAATTGTTAATAAATATACCAAACAAATATGTACATATTTTCTATTTTTGTTATAAATTTTAAAAAATATGTATTTACTAATTAAAAATTAAATAAATAGGTAGGCCTACTAACTCACAGACTGGACATGAACTAGACGATTTTCTAAGAATTAGGCTTAAATCAAGAATTATTGGCCAAAAAAAAAAATCGACTTGAACTAAATTTTCTTGGCTATTTTTTAGTGTTTAATCCAATATTAGAACCCTCAAATTAGCTCATATGAGTTACGAACTGATAAACTATGATATAATTTAAATTTATTAGACTAGAATATGACCTATAATTTAGGATGGCTTTATCTTAAATGATTTTTTTATACATAAATATATATAACTATTCATTTAATTGTTTTAAACATAAATATATAGTTTTTTTTAAAAAAAAAAAAACTATAGTTCAAACTTTTTAATAAGTATGCATAAAATAAGTCCATATTTCTTATTTTTATTATTAAAAAAAAATTTATAAATATTTATTTACTAATTTAATAGATAGACAGGTCAAATGATTCATATAAGTTGAGAACAGAACAAGACAATTTTTAATAATTAGGTGAAGGACAAGTTGGTGTAAATCTAATGTTAAGCCCAAATTTAATATCACAAGTAAATCCTAATTCATTTTTACATAAATCTTATAACATAAGACAAATTATAATTTTTCACAAAACATGAAAAAATTATCAGAAATGTTTTGTAGCACTAAAAACCCGGGCACTAATGCTCCTAATTTCTAAAACTGGTAACTTTGTTTGTTTGTTTGTTTTTTTTTTGCTTTATTGGGAAATTAGTGACATTAGTGGCCCCCAATTTCGGGACACTAATCACAGTTGAAAAATTAATTAGTTGGCATCATAAATAAATAATTTTGTGTACATACATTAATTAGTGTACAATTTAGTGTACCAACTAGTGTCATGATATCATTGATGACCCTATTTATTATACAAATTATAAATATCCAAAACCTCTAAAATTATACTACATCACTAATTGATATACTAGTATGTATACTAATTAGTGCATATATCATTATTCTTTGACTAACGAGGAAATAATTCATATGTGTTTAATTGTGAGTTATAGCCATAATTATTCTAGTGATTAATTTGAGACCTTTCATATAACTTGTGGTGTATGTATAATAAATAAAGGTAGTACATTTATTGTTGGCATCATAAATAAATAATTTTGTTATTATTTATTATTTATAATTACAGGACATGTAGCATTATCTTGTGTACTTTGAAGTTGAAAGAAGTTATGGTAAAGTATGGAACATATATGGAAAAAGTGGTGGAGAAAGTGGAAAAATATGGTGCATAAAATAGAGGAGATAAAAGAACATGGAGTATAAAGTGAAGAAGATAGGAGATTATGGAGGGACACGTGGCAAATAAGAATGACAATGAAAAAATATGTAGTTATTAAGTGGTTATTTTCTACATTTCCCCCTATAAATAGTTATTCATGGCTACGTTGTAAAGATCTATCCAACTCAAATCAAAGACAAATTGATATATTTATTGTCATTTCTCTTATCTTAGGAGTAGATTTAACTTAGATTTATTTTCTGCACTTTCTTTTTGAAACATAGGAGTAGAGGTACTAAATTATCTTCTTCATTCCCTTCTTCTTTTATTTTTTATTTTTTTTTTCTTTTTTCTACACTAGGCAATTTTGAAATTCTCTTCATTGAGGCAAAAGAACCATCAACACAATGATCTGATAATAGGCTTGAATTTATTCTATATAAATACTTCAATCTTTATTAGCATGCTCATATTTATAATATTTTTCTTCAAAAAAAAAATAAGCCCAACAACCAACACCACCAATGTCACTATTACTTCTTTTTTCTTAATGTTGTACTGCATTGTTATACCATCTTCTTTCACGATCATTACAGTTGAAGGAAAAATATACGGGTAATCATATTACCTGATGCGGAAGCTTGACATGGATCGAATGTTTAAATTCTGGCGTCGTCTGGAAAACTTCCCGTCAATTGAGAAGCTACTAAAGTTTCTCAATATTTATCCATACTCCAAATTCCTATGCTTTCAAGATAGTAGCCTCAAGATAGATGAATAGAGAGGGAACTTATTTTTTGGTGTATCTACACAATGTTGAGTATGAACCCTTATATAGGCATATATGGCAAACCATGTGTACCTCATGGTTAGGCCATACCATGTATACCACATGCCCAAGACCAAGCATCCCTTATGATTTCCAAGACCATGTGTCCCTTATGGTTAGGCCATGTATGAGTGGACTATGTGTACTATGTGGCCTTCAAGATTAGGCCACACCATGTGTATTTACCACTTGGTTTCCAATATCTCCCACTCATCCATATATCCACATCATGTGTTATATACTTAATCATCATTTCTCAATCTCTCATTCAATCCACCCCTCATACGGAAAAATAGAGCGTGCGACCTGACAAGAAGATATAAGGTAAGAGTGTTGTATTAAGTCACCATAAACTAACATAGCACATCACTTGAAATATCTTGTCTACAACCCAGATTCATTGGATCACACCAGATCAAACATTTTAAAATCTCTCGCGAGTCATAACTCATAAACATGCTTGGCTTCAACACTGTATCTGTACTCATAATTCTATCGTGATCTCAAATCTGACAAAATTGCCCTAGCAATGAGGTACAATACAAGAGTAAAAATTTCAACAATCTTCCCTAGCCACTCATGTCAATTCACTCAAACTTGATCACTTTCCTAGACATGGTCCTTTGGATCGTATTCATTATGACCTTTGGATGACATGCCAAAGTAGCGACATCAAGTCATCACTTCGTGACATAGCTCCAGGTTCAAAGGTATAGAGTAGGCCTATTATTGGCTTAACAGGGCTAACACAGTACTAGAGCATGGATCTATCTAGCCACTCCCTTAAGTGGTTGACAGTAGCATATATAGTATGATATGTATGCTATGGTGGAGCTCTCACTAAATTGGGTCAGTCACTCTCTAATGCCGCATGAATCTTAGTCTAATCGCTATACAAGAGCCTAACCTGATTTTTTTAGCATATTCGCTCATCAAGCGCTTATCTAAGATCTCACATTCGGCTATATTTAGGCTTCATAAAGCTGTGGATAACTTCATATTTGACTTTTTAAAAGTCTTATCTTAGCTAATGCTTAGGCGACATCTTATAATAATAAATCAGTTTTGTTCACTTTTCAAGTTACAAAACATTTAACTTGCTCGCTCTCTAAGTGCCAAGATAATTAATGTCTCATCTCGCTCGCTCTACAAGTGCCAGGATGATCGCTAGTGTGAGAAGGCCGATCTAAGCCCGGTGACATCATATACAATGTGTGCTAATAGTGTCAATTACGCCATAAAATCACATGAATAAATAATTATGCATAAAATACTCAAAAACAATATCTAACAAAGTCAATGAGGTATCCACAAAAGCATCAAATCTTGCGAAGTCCTAAACTCCTAACATGAGTTTGAAAAACGTCTCTAGTAATGGCTTTAGTAAGTGGATCAGCCACTATCCTGCTAGTGGAAATATGTTGTAGGACTACCTCCCCTTGTGCAACAACATTTCGAATAAAGTGAAATTGAATGTTGATGTGTTTGGTTCTACCATGATACTTGGCATCCTTAGAATACGCCAAAGTTGTCGTATTGTCAACATAGATCATAACGGCTTCATCTGCAAAAGCTGTGATCCCAAAGCGCTGAGGGAATCTCCTCAACCAAACAACTTCTTGTACTACTGCTGAACAAGCAACGTACTATGACTCCATCGTGGACAAAACAAAGTATGATTGCTTTTTATTACACCAAGAAATAGTCGCTCCACTAAGTAGGAACGAATAACCAGTGGTAGACTTGCACTCATTTTGCTTAGCAGCACAGCCCAGTCTGCGTTACTGTATCCCTTTAGTCTCAAATCTCTACCCTGATAGCAAAGAATAAGATCTATTGTCCCACGAAGATAACAAAAAATTCTCTTCACTACTTGCCAGTGAACAAGTCCTGGGTTACTCTGGTAACGAGTGACCAATACTACTGCAAAACATATGTCTGGTCGAGTACACATCATAGCATACATCAGACTACCAACTACACTCGCATAGGGAACTTTTCCCACTTGTTTATTTTCTTATCTGTCTTACAGTAAGAGTCAATGCTTAGAACACGTCCCTTCTCAATTGGAGTGTCAATGGGTTTGCAATAGAGCATACGAAACTGTTCTAAGACCCTCTTAATGTAAGTCTCTTGAGACAAACCAAGCAGCCTCTTAGAGCGATCTCTCAAGATCTTAACTCCGAGCACATAATTTGCCTCTTCCATGTCCTTTATTTCAAAAGTAGAGGACAACCATTCCTGAGTGGTGGCAATCATCCCATGTTATTTCTAGCTAATAAAATGTCGTCAACAAACAGCGATAGGATAAGGAAACTCTTTCCTGATCATTTGACAGACACACAATGGTCTTCCTCCATCATCTCAAACCCAGTCGAAATGATGGCTTTATGGAATCTAAAGTACCATTGTCTAGACGATTGCTTTAAGCCATAAATAGAACGTTTAAGGTAGCATACTTTGTTCTCTTGTCCGTTGACCTCAAAGCCAACTGGTTGATCCATATAAATCTTCTCATCTAGTTCTTCATTGAGAAATGTAGTCATAACATCCATTTGGAAAAGTTCCAAATCCAAATGTGCAACAATAACTAGAATTAGGCGAATAGAGGCAAATCTCACCATTGGAGAGAATGTCTCATCATAATCTATACGCTCTCTTTGGGTATAGCCCTTCGCCATAAGACGGGCCTTGTACTTATCTATTGACCCATCAGTCTTACGCTTAATTTTTAAGACCCATTTGTTATCAATGGTCTTGCTCCTAGGTGGAAGGTCAACCAACTCCCAAACTTGATTCCTAGCCATAGAGCTCATGTCATCCTTCATAGCAGTTATCCACTCATTAGTATTAGGTGAAACTAATGCTTTCTTATAGGAAGCAGGCTCATCAAGATCCAACGGAGTACACATGAAAGATTCCCCTCAATCTCATAAGGACGACAAGGAATGGCTCCACGTTCACTTCTACATAATTGTGATCCTAGTGAGTCATTTTCTAGTGGAACACTTCCACTAGGAGGTAAATCACTTCAACTATCTTTGGTGATTTCAAGATAAGTCTCTAATTCTCCACCCTCGTTAAAAGATAGAGTGATTTCGTCAGAATTCTACAACTCAAATAGTGCAAGATCTTTCTTTACTTCACCAATACTAGGAAATTTATTCTCAATGAAATTGATATCTCGCGACTCATTTTCAGTGATTCCACCATTAGGGTGTTCACTATACATTACATAACCTTTTGAGCATTCGGAGTATCTAACAAGCACTTGTTTATTTGCTTTAGGCCCTAATTTCTCACGCTTATGAGAAGTACTGTGAACAAAACCTGCATAACCCCAAGGTCGCAAATGCTCTAAATTTGGTTTTGCACCTTTCCACAATTCATATGGTGTTGTTGGAACTAACTTTGAAGGCACCCAATTAAGGATGTGGACAGCAGTCAAAAGAGCATCCCCCAAAAAAGATATGGGAAGGTTAGCTTGCGCCATCATCGATCTAACCATTTTAAGTAAAGTGCAATTCTGTCTCTCTATTAAACCATTTTATTGCGGAGTCCTTGGAATTGTTAATTGCTTGCGTATCCCCATTTTCTCACGCAATCTCTAAAACTAATATGATAATACTCACGCTCTCGATTTGTTCGAAGGATTTTCAATTTCCTGTTTATTTGATTCACAACCAGTACAACAAAGAGTTGAAGCAATCCAATGCCTTAAAGTGATGTGAGATCAAATAGACATAATTGAATTGCGAGTAATCATTAATAAAAGTAAGGAAATAAGAAATGCCATGGCGTGCCTTTATATTCATAGGTCCGTAAATGTCAGAGTGAACTAACTTTAGAAGATATAAAGCCCTAGGTGTCTTTCCAAAAGGCTTCCTACAGGCTTTTCCTGCCAAACAAGGTTCACATACAGACAAACTTACATTAGTAAGATGCCCTAACAGGCCTTCTTCAGCTAGTCTAGTCATTCTATCTTTGCCTATGTGACCAAGTCTAGTATGCCAATTAACAGAATTTAATGAGTCATACTCACAAGACACATAAGAATATGAGGAAACATCCAAATCTAGCATAAATCAACCATTGAAAAGAAAACCATGTTCATACAAGACTTTATTTACATAGAAATCCAATTGATTGCCATCGAAATGAAAACTAAAACCAAATCCTAACAAAGCAATAACTGATAAAAGATTAAATTGGACACCAAGTGCATAAAGCACGTCATGGAGGAGTAAGGTGCACCTTAGACACGTCTTGAGCTGATAAGAATTAACTCCAAGGACATCCTCACGAGTTCTATCACTACTAGAAAATTGACCTTTTGCGTCGATTTTTTTGCGACTGTCTGATTTGCCGTGGGAAAAAAAAAAAATTTAAAAGGTTCCTATTTTCTTTCATTTATTTGCGCCTTTTTCTTAGTTTTGCCCTAGCAGGCTCACTTAACTCTCTCTCTCTCATTCTTGCTTTCTGTCTCGCTCTTGCTCTCGCTTACCTGCCAATCGTTGTTCTGAAGAACTCCACCAGTATGAATCTCTCCCTCCATCTCTCAATCTCTCTGTTTCTGTCTCGATCTCTCTTCCTCTCTTGATCTCTCAATCTCTCTTTTGCACAATCTCGTTCTCTCTCTGTATCTGTGTACACCTCTCGCCGCAATTTGCTCGATTCATCGCAGAGAAACCCTAACTCTGCTAGTGGACCGCATTGAAAAGGTCTATTGGAGTTCTCAAATACAGTAGAGTAAGCTCACCTATCATGCATTTTATCTATCTCAAAATTGACTTACATTACACACACACACAAGCACAGACAATCTTTGAGCTTCATTGTGTACAAATCAGGTACTAACTCTCTTCAAATTTCCTCTATTTTTTTTATTCAGTTTGTTTCGATTTGTTTCATATTTGTACTTGATCTGGTTTTGTATCTGAGAATTCCTTTATTTTTATTTTTTGCACTATAATAATACATTTTTTTGTTGATTTGTTTGTTCTCATTTGAGTTTGAAACTGCATTTGATCTAGTTTTTTAGATCAGAGTTCTTTGGTTTATTGTGATTAATTTAGTTATCTTTAGATTCAGTATTTGCTTGTCAAATTGATATGGATCACAATCTTATGATTGCAGTTCTTTGTGATTTTATCTAGCATTAGTCAAATGAAGTTTGAATGATAGGTACTCTTTGAACTACTTGGATTGATCAAATTACTCCACCTTAGATTCAGCAGAGTAAGATTTATCTTCTTTTTTGTAAGTACTCCACCTTTTCATATTTCTTTCATTTTGGTGTTAGTTGTTGCTAATAATAATAAATTACTTCAAACTTTTAGCAATTAGTTCTGCATCTTTGAGAATCTAATAGTGCTCTAGGACTTTTCTCAAACAGCATGATATGAGAGATCATGTAAATAAATCTGAGGTTATTGGCTCTTTTTTTTATTTATTTTGAACAATGAGCTTATTGATTCTGTTCTTGATGTCGTGAGAAAGGAGGCTGAGAATTCTGTCATTTTTTGCTTTTGGCTGAATGCTATTCATCAGGTTTCAAGTAAAGAAGAAGCAATTTTTTCAAAACTTCATGACTATCATGCTATTTGGTGCTATTGGTACTCTAATATCCTTTGCCATCATCTCCTTTGGTATGTTCTTGTATCTGCAGTCATTTCTTCTTACTTGTTTTGTTTTTGTCTTTGTTGAAAAAAAAAAAAAAAAAAAAAGAAGAAAAAAGGGCTTAAAAGTGCATAATTATTTGATGAAATATCCATTGGGTAAGAAAACAGAATGCATGTGTACTATTAGATCACTTGTTTTTTCCTTGTCAGGATGACATGGATTAATGGATGTTACTTCCTTATTAGATCTGTTTGCACAGATAAATGAAACTATTAGACGTCTTGCATTGGTACTTCATTCAACTTGTTCTGTCATTATCACAACATAGAAGGAAATGGGGAAATAATATTCCTTATGCAAAATTCTTGTGATTTCAAAGTCTGATTTCAAGCTTTTATAGGAGGATCCATGGTTTGTTTTGGAAAAATTAGTTTGAGGAATGTGAAAGTGAAATTTTCTTGATTAGTAGTTTTTAGTTCATATTCAACCCAAATATGCTTTAGTCTGCAAAATCACAAGTTCACAAGTAAATATTGTACTTCTTATATACCTATTTGATGTAGGTATTCTTGGTGCAATATCTTTGACATGTAATTTAAGAAGCTAAACACACCTCATTTTTCATATCATGTTGATCATTTTTGCAATTACATCCATTTAATTCTTTCTCTAGCTGCAAACATCACAATGTTTTAATTCTTTCTTTTTTTTTCTCCTGCTATAATGGACTCATTATGCATTTTGGATTTGTGTATGGACTGTCTAGCAGATACTCACTTGAGTGTTTCTATATGTCTTGATTATTACCTTACATATAGAATTGAGATTTTTCTCTAGTTAATTTATGTGTTGTTTTCTAGTGCATGGTTTGACTAAGTTTTCACCATAACATGAAGGTATGTGTAGATTCAATTTAATTCATTCAAACTGTAGGTGAACAATTGGACAGTAAAATAGGAAATACTTTCTTTATAATTTTCTTTTACTTGCCTATAATGTGGAGTTCTTTTATTCAGGTGCATTATATACTAGGTGGTGTAGCAAGAAATGTTGCCGAGTGCATGTCAAAGCTCCGAACAAAACCTTACATGATAAGTGTTGTTGGACTTGACATGGCGGGTGAATACTTATGTGAGATGTATGCTGCCCTTAGTTTCATGTGTATTTCTCCTAATTGGCTGGTGGATACTTATGTGAGATGTATGCTGCCCTTAGTTTCATATGTATGCTGCCCTTAGTCTTATGTGAATACTTATGCTGCCCTTAGCTAATGATTCTTTGTTTCTTGTCAAGTATCTAATTGATTTTTTCTTGCATTATTGTTTAATACTCTATGAACTTTATCATATTCAATAATAATTTCCCAAAGACTTGGCTATTCAAAATGGAATCTGATGTTGGGTGTGTGTGTGTGTGTCACAAGTAGAGAGTAACATGTTTGGTTTTCAAAGCTGAATACTTTGTTTCAAAATACCCATTAGTTATGATGTATTGTGTTTTCCCTAAGATAGTATCTTTACAGGTATTATATGGTTAATTCTGGGTCAGAAATTAGCAACCCATCATTGGCGTGTGAGTGCATGTGCTATCAGCAAGTTGAGGCTAATTTATAATTCGTTTTCTTTATTCTAGAATTCATCTAACTTACTTTGCTGAAATTTTGATTGTGAGTTGGCTGAATGTTGTCATCATGAGAAGTATATTGATTAGTAATGGTGCCTTATAATTTTAATAGTATGTTGTTTTCCCATTCTCACTATTAGACCTTTTTCAGGGTGAGCTTATTGGCCTATAGCCCTTTGGCAATGGGCATACTTTTTGGAAAGTATTTCTCACCTGATGGGGGTCCAGCTGATGCTCATTTGAATCTTTTTGAAGGTTGAACGCCAACTTGTTTAAATCTTGCAACTTGCTGATGAATATATCTCATTGCTCCATTTCTTTTGCCTAGGGAGGTATTCAAAAGGGGAGTCCTCATACAACCTATCCAACACTATTGTAAAAAAAGCTACCAAAGTAAGCAAATTAGGATATTATGTACTTGCTAATCACATTAGCCCCCCACCTCTCCTCTTCTGCTACCCCCTCCCATTCCCTTCCCTCATCGCAATCCCCACCCCTGCAGACCTCACATGTTGAGTGTCCAACCACAAGCACGTGTGGCATATGACTATACCCATTTTCATGTTGTTTCCAACAGGGTCTTTCATATGCTTTGAAGCATCCATGTAATGTTGTTAATGCATTTCTTTTCTGTCTAGTTATTTGCCTAATTTATAAATGCATAAAATAGTTGGTTGTTAACATCTTGCAGACTGTTTGCTAAGAGCAAAACCTGTTAAACCCAAATTTGGCTTTCCAAGATTCAAAAGGTTGAGACAACATGTACTCAATTAAAGCCCTTTTTTATGCTTCTGCAAGGGAATATATGAAAGCACAAAAGATCATTCAATGTGGGCTTTAATGATGCTTATAAGCGTAAGCTCCCACTGGTATTGGGTTGTCTTGAGCTGTTCTTTTGTTCTTGAGTCCACATCGACTTAAATCATAATCTTATGATTGCAGTTTTAAATCTTTTTGATGACCCAAATTGTCATAGCAGGCATTATATATCCCATACTATTGCCTGTATATGCTACCTCTAAATTCTTCTAATTTTAGATGATTTTAATTCTAGCCTTTCTCTTCTTTGAACATTTAAGAAATCAGATTCTCTGCTGCATAGCAACTCAATTTGGTTGTGAAATTGTCTTTTCTCATTATCTAATTGGTTTACCAGGTTTTTTTTATGTGTTATGATCTTTTTCCAATGTTTGAAGATTTGTTGTTGACACTTTTGTAAGTAGTTCAAGCATATATAAAGATGTTTAGTGTTTAACATCTTATCTTTTGTTTCTTAACAAGTCTACTCGGTGCTGCTTACAATTCAGAGCATATTTATGGCGTATTGCAGAGCTATTCAAGGAAATTATTGGTCACCATTTCCATTTGTACAAAAATATAGTGCTCTTCTAGAATTAAGGTAGTGCAATGGTTGATATCATTCAGTTTGCAGCTTTTATCTTAAAAGGAGAAAATTTATTTGCCTTTACCCAGGGAGGTTTTGGAGATGTCCATTTCACCATTTCATTGATATTCTGAATTAATGTTAGCTTGGTTACACGGTGGTAAGCGATAACTAATAACCATACACTCATGGCCGCTGTGTGGTCTTACTTCCCAAGAGAGAGGACTTTTTTGGGTGGATACAAGAGAGAGGACTGTAGACCATACATGTTATTTGATCACTTGGGTATTAGCTTGCACTTTTTTCTCTCTGTTTCACTTAAATATTAATGTCACTAACTTTGGAAATTTATTTCCATGAAGTTGAATCATATGATCCGGCCAATAACTAGTGGAATCTGCGACCTTCTTTGAATGGTGAAAATGGAAGCTTAGCAGGTGCTACTCTAAATAACATAATTTTTGCAATGGGTGGTGCAAATGGGGTAGATTGGAATCTAAGGAATATAACCTTCAATATTGCTTTCTTCATGCGAATTGTTCAGATTGTATTGTGGTCCCTTGTGAGCATTAATTATTTCTAGATGTGTGCACCTTGTATTATTTTAGCCATGCATCAGTTTTGCACTAAGGTGTAATGCTTGGAATGGTAATTTAACATGTAGGCTGCTGATATGCTTATTTTGTTTTTGTTTTTTGGCCTTTTTAGAGATTTAAATTTGTTGCGGCAGAGCTTAATGGTGCAATCTATACCATTGATGGATACAATGGAAAGGAATATTTAAAGTAAGATATCAAATACCCTTTATTTTTATTTCATGTTAAACTATATGTGAGCTGTGGCTCACTCATGAATGCACTTAAAAACATGTCCATGCATTATTATTTTTAGAGGGCTTGAGTTGTGAAAATATATGGGTATGTGCACCTGTCACTTATTACAAAATTCTTATTGTTAATAACCATGCTTGTGTCTTGCTTGTAATCTAATTTTTTAATATCTTGCCACTCTATCATACTTGGATTCATTGCGCTTGGCTTTTAGATGAAAATCATGAACTGTTACAATTTCCCCTTGGTGAAGTAGAAAGAGTTTTTCTTGCTTATGGTTTCATCTACCTCATTTATTAAATATATGTTCGGATAGGTGGAAGTTTTTTGTGATCCCTATGAAGGAAATATATTTGTGTTGAAATTTAGAATCTAGACTCTTTAGTGATTAAATTAATACCGGCTAGCTATGCTTCCATATATGAGATACACTTGCGGGGCATATATATATTGAAATAGGCATGTACAAGGATTGTCAGGAAAAAAAGGAGAAACAAGAAAGAAAAGGGGTTAAATTGAACATTGGTCTATGACATTGCAATTGACATACAACATATCAGCAAAACCCTTTGATCTTTTGCTCTTTTTTCTTGTATGCAGATAAGTACTGACACTTTCCATATACAAAACAGTTAATACAATATCCAGGAGTTCCTCAATCATACAAGCCCTCCTGCTCCCATATGTCCGATAGAAATTCTACCATTTCCTGCCAGAAGGAGCCCAACAACTGTTAGCAAAAGTCCGAAGTTACCAGGTATAACATTAACAGAACTGATCAAATCACCAAATTGCAGTGCTGACTTACGGAGAGAGGGATTGGTTGGGAGAAACGTTTATTGTTCATATTACCACTCACTTCACTTCTAAAATTTATGACATCAAGAGTCTCATGGAATCATTTGAAAGCAGTGGGTTTAGAATTTGTTCTGTCATTGCTTTGTTAAGTGTTATTTTGATTGCTAAAGCTTTACTTAGCTCAACTGAACTCATCAAAGCCTTCTCTCAACAATTTTGGGTTGGTTACATGAACCCTATTGTACTATTCTGCTCCTTCAAGATCTTAATTTTTGTTTCTCACTTCCTACCATATATTGTCTCACGATCTCAACCCATGGTAGTTTTGGTCTTCCTATCCACTTAGCATTTATGTGTATGTCTCATTAAATCTGATAATTATGATTTATATGATGATTATTGTGTAAGAAAATGCCGCTTTAATTTATTTGAAAAGGCAGTAGCATGAAAACACATTCTTCATATTTCATTTTGAAAGTTTGAGGGGTATGTTTTATTGATACTAGTCACCATTTATTTGTTTGAAAGTTATATGTGAAAATCTTAATTTGTAAATAATTTATTGGTTCAACTGGTATTTAAGTATCACTGTCCATATTGGTTGGTTCAAACCCACAATTTCCTATTTTTGGACAAGTTAATTATTCATTACTTATACATCCATCATTCCATCTCTTTAATGGTTTGTAGAGCTCTGGGAAGTCTTCAGTGCTAGAGAGCATTGTTGGGAAGGAATTTTTGCCTCGTGGATCAGGTAATTAATGCTTTCACCATTCACATTTAATGTTATAGGCTCACATCATGTTTTCTCTATAGTAAACTTAAGATGCTCATTGAAACATAAATCCTATGAACTTTAGAAATAACGTGAAAGTATTGCCCTTTTGTGATTGTCTTGCTTAAAGGGTAGTACCAACGAATATGCTACAAGCCTGAATGTTAAACCTTTTCTTTTCCCTTCTTGTTCCTATTGTTCCTATTTTTTTATTTTCTTGTTCTTCTTGCAGATTGTGTTTAGGGAGGATTTTGGAGCTGAGGGCCGGGGTGGATATTTTTGATGAATATGGGTATGTCAAGTGGAACCTCACATCTTTTTCTGTAAGATTTGTCTATTGATTAGGACCTAGAAATTGAGAATCCTGTGGAAGGTCATAATTCTTTTGTTGCAAGATTTGTTCACAGATTAAGACTTAGTTTCTAAAAGTCATGGTTTTACCATCTGTTAACAGTTTTCTTCTTTAAGAATCCCATGGAAGGTCATAATTCATTTGTTGCAAGATTTGTTCACGGATTAGGACTTAGTTTCTAAAAGTCATGGTTTTACCATCTGTTAACAGTTTTCTTCTTTGTTTTAATATAAAAATCTTAGACCTTCAAACTATATTCTGCACTATTTTGTTTTCATTTTCCAATTTGCAATGTGTAAACAAGTAGATGTAATTTTACTTGGAAAAGCTTATGCAAAAAATTTTCCCCGTTCTTCATATTTCTGAGAATTGGTAACTAGCCTGGCATTATTAAATCTGTTTATCATTTCTTTTTGCAGAATCATTCGTGATATTATTCAAAATCATCTATTGCAGGTGAGGCCATGAAATCAAGTTAGAGTAGATAATATTAAAATGATAGATATATAAATTTATTCACAACAATCCCTCCAATTTGTTTATCATTTTCTTTAAGATGTAACAGACATATATTCTTGCAAACTGCAGATTCTTTGCCTAATTGCTATTGAGAAGCCTATTTCTCTTACACCAGAGCATATTCGAGATGAGAAAGTGAAGGTGCATCAATTAGTTTCTTATGTCTTCTACTGATAATATGTCGGTGGTCCCTTTTTATCAATCGGCTCAAGATTGAAAAACTCTTGGATGCCTTTTCTAGTCAATGTAAAGAATAAGTGAATATGAGAGACATATCAAGATTTAAGTATTTCTTTTTTACTATGGAATTGAGAACAAATGCATGTAAATGAAGGAGCTTTTCCCCTCGCCATATGGCTCAAATTTTGAGACTCAAATAGAATGTTCAATAAAACTATAATGCTATACTGTTTGAATTCTTGTCATTGTTATTCCTAGAGTGCTTAACGCTACACTTTTATTTATTTATTTATTTATTTTTATTTTTATTTTTATTTTTAATTTTTTGCAACGGTAACAAGATGGTCGTGAAAGATCATGTTAGTGTTTTTCTTTATTTTTTGCGACGGCAAAATAGCGGTCGCCATAAGTAGTTTAGGTGGTCGCAAATAATTTGCGACCGTTGCTTTGCCGTCGCAAAAAGTATTTGCCACCCCCATATTCGCGACCCCCATTTGCCGTCGCATGGGCCGTCGCAAAAAGTCTTTTGCGACTGTTTTTTATTATTTACGACGGTTTATAGCGGTCGCAAAAAGTGTTTTTTTTAGTAGTGTATTACCCACGGTAACGTACTTCTTGCCAACAAGAATCTTTCTGTAATCCACTAACCCAACTCTTTCTCTGGTTATGTGGCGGGTTGCTCTTAAGTCTTCTTTGCATCAGGGCATTCCCGAGAAAAAAAACCTAGCTTTCTACAGTTATAACACTTGACTTTGGTTTTATCTTTGTTTTTAGAGCGTTTGCCTCGGCGGCGCTTCATCACATTACCTTGCTTAGGACCTAGGTTACCAGCTGCACCACTATATATTCCTTGCTTGTTGTGCTTAGGCCAGAATGCGTAACGTTGCCCATCTTGAGCGACAAAGACAGTGAGCATTATATATGTCTTAAGTTGTAAAACATGGTAAATGTTTTAGTTTATGGAAATGTTGTAGAACTTGCCTTGAAATGGAAGTTTGTTTTTAACATTGTGTATGTTAAGTATTTTGTGGAAATGCAAGCAAATGTTATAGAATTGTGGAGAATGTGTTGAAATTGGTAAATTTCAAAGGAATGCATGTTGATAATGCAAGTTGTTATATACAATATGAATTGCCTCTTGAGAAAAGATGAGATTGACCGGTAATGGGTCGGGATGTTTAATATTATGTTCTAAAAATGTTGGGAATTGAGAAAATCTTGTTTTTGAAAAACTTGTATTTAATTTCGGGGACGAAATTCTTTAAGGGGGGAAGGTTATAGCAATCCCGGTATTCTCTTACTGTATTTGTTGTATTCCAGACTTTGGTTTTGTGGAGTTGGTAGTTGTATTCGCCTTGTTGTTGTCCTTTAATTTCATATGCTGGAGTTTTAGGATGTATTGGGCAGGGTGGTTACAGGTTGGTTAAGCCTTGGTTTCATTTCCTTATTGCCCAGTTTTTAGGCGGTCTGCTCGTGCGGGTCTTCTTGCGCTCAAGCGGAGTTTACACACTCCCAGTTTTTCATGCCTCTGCAAAACTTTTGCAGGTGTGTTTTCACGCTCGAGCGGGTTTCTTTACGCTCGAGTGGGTTTTTTTGAGCTCGAGCGGGTCCAGATTGTTATTCTTGATGCTCGAGCATTCTATTCTACGCTCGAGCGGGTCATACGTATATGAGTTATCCGCTGGGTGATTTTAAATCACTTTTCACTTTTCTTTCTCTCTCTTACTTTTTCAAAAAGCCTTTTTTGAGAGCTCTTTTCTCTAGAATCTCCCTTATCTCTAAGGTTTGATCTAGCTAGAGTGTTTTCCTTTCCCTTGGCCTTTACAAAAAGTGTATTGATCGTCGAGGGCTACACTTTGATCCGAGAATATTGGGTTTTGGAGCACGTTGAATTTCTTCATCTTCTTCCTTTGAGCTCCGAATTTGAGGTAGGGATTCCTACTCACTCTTATGGGTTTTGACCTAGATATTGAGCATGTGGTTTAAGTGTCTTGATTTTGAGACTTAGGGTTTCAAAATGTGTAAAAAAGGGTTTTGTGATTTTGGCTCATAGTATGTATTTTGGGTCTCAAAATGATGATATAGTTGTTGGTTGTTGGCATTTGGACCTTTGGGTTAATAGTGAGAGATAGGGAAGAAAACCCTAAATTGTGTATAAATTAATTGATATAATTAATTTGAAAAAAATTATGGATTTGTGAAATTGAGCTGAATATAATGATATTGGTTCATTATGAGTTGGAATAGTGGAGTCGAATTACTAAATCGTTCACTTTTGAAAATGCAGATAATTTATCTGTTGGCGCTTTTATTATCTATTTAGAAATAATTGCTTTGGGCTACCGGTGGAGGGTAGTCTTGATTGTTGTAGACAATGCATGATGATTAGGCAAACTAAAATTAATCAATTGGATGTATCATCGGATATGACGGTTGAAAGAATACATTAATTTTATGTATTGATTGATTATGTATATGACCTATGTTTATATACGTTGTGTGTGTGAGAGGAGATAGTGGACGTACTCCACGGTTTAAGGAAAGATAGGGGATGTACCTCTAAACCGAATGTTGTTTGGGAGGAGATAGAGGATGGACTCCGTTGATAATGCACTAAAATGTATATCTGTTGAAGTGTTGATATAGCTCATATGCTTATCTGTTGAAGTGTTGATATAGCTTATATGCTTATCTGTTGAAATGTTGATACAGCTAGTATGCTTATCTAATATGAAGTGGGAAATGTTTAATACGAGTTACTATCTCATTTAAATTGTTTGGCCAGGTTCTGAGCCGTAGTTGTGAATTGAAAACTGGATAGAAAAAAAATAAAGAAAAATGAGAAGGAACATGGACACAGTTGTCATGTAATGGAAATGGTTTATGAATTGATTTATGTGAGTTAAACATTTATCAATTGCTTATGTCTTAGTTACTGCCCATATTGTGTTTAGCATATCTCTACTGGGCATTGGCTCACCCTTTATGGGACATCATTTTCAAGAACAGGTAGTATGCCACCTCCAAGGACGTAGCTTGGGAGGCTTGGGACTGTTGGACTGTTTTGTGTTTTTGGTTGTATTACATGTCTATCAAGCCAAGGGCTTGCTTTGTATAGAGTTAGCACTCTTTTGTTGTAACCAAGTGTTGACTTGGAAAGTTGTAAGCCCTTAGGGTGTTACTTTTGATGTCAACATGTAATACATTTTGTAAAGATTGCTCTGATGGAATACAATTATGCTTTACTTTCTTATGTCTAAGCATGCTATTGTTGGTTGATTTATGGGTTTATTTTGATGGCGTTACAACTTGGTATCAGAGCGCACCGGATTCAAATACTTTGGGTACGCGGGAAGTGATTAGTATCACAATGGGTTTGTCTCGCTTGTTAGAGACTTGTGTGTACTATTATGTGCTTATGTGATAACATGTTTATGTGACTACTTGGGTATGAGATTTAGTTTCTAGGATGTTGATTGGATCCTTGGGTTTCTGTGAGTCTTGTTGGAAAAGCACTTGATCAATGTTGTTTCTAATCGGAACTCTAGTAACGCCTCGGGACTATCATTATCCGAAAATGAAATTCGTAAGTGCTTATGTGTTTATGTGCTTACGTGGAGTGAATTACAGTTGTCCAAGCATTAGGACGCGAGTGCCACTACAACAAATTTGGAATTTAAAGACGAAACAAATTTGTCCCAAAATATATATATTTCGTCACCCAAACTAATTACGACAAAAATTTTTTGTGACCCGTTTTGTTGCCAAAGCCTCGTCGCTAAAGGGTCTTAGAGATGAAAAAACAATTTTGTCATTAAAGGAAGAAATTAGAGACAAAAGTAATTTGTCATAAATATAAGAAATAGAGACGAAATAATTTTGTCACGTTTAATATAAACGAAGACGAAAATTTTTTGTCAAAGAAGCTACCAATAGAGACAAAAACAAATTCATCATTAAAAATGATAAATTTGTGACGAATTTTTTTGTCTCCAATACACTGTGTTGGGAACATACATGTAAGTAATTAGCGATAAAATATTTTGTCATTAAAGGAAGAAATTAGAGACAAAAGTATTTTGTCATAAATATATGAAATAGAGACGAAATAATTTTGTCATGTTTAATATAAACGAAGACGAAAATTTTTTGTCAAAGAAGTTACCAATAGAGATGAATTTGTTTTGGAGACAACAAATTTGGGATTTAAAGACGAAACAAATTTGTCTCAAAATGTATATATTTCGTCACCCAAACAAATTACGACAAAAATGTAATATAAACGAAGACGAAATTTTTTTGTCAAAGAAGCTACCAATAGAGACAAAAACAAATTCATCATTAAAAATGATGAAATAATGTCAAAAAAAAATCGTCACACATTGAGGGTAATAATGACAAAATGTGACAATACTTTTCGTCATGACAAATTCATTTAGCAACGAAATAAAGAATTCATGACAAAATTAATCTTCCATCTAAGCCAAGTAAGAGACGAAATGGAAAATTTTGTCACTAATTCCATAATATTTTTTTTCCACATAATATACCTATTTTATCAAAATCTGAATTTTAATTCAACAAATAAAACCCTGTTCATGTTGAAACTTGTTGAATATAACAATTCCATCACAACTTAACCTAACATGTCATCAAGACATTTGCGAATTAACAAAATGAAAATATACATTCATCATTACAAATAATTTCATCCTAATACAATAAAATAGTGCAATATTCACAAAATATCCAAAAGTTATAACTTGTACAATTCTTCCAAACATCCAACAATAACTAGTGCAACTCCACAAAGTATGTGTATCCTTATCCAAAAAAAAATGAATATTCAAGCAAATTACATCATTGTCGCACGTCAAAAATGCCACCCCAATCCAATATGCAAAAAAATAAATTAAAAGCTTTAGTAATTAATTAATTATACAAAAGATTAAAAACATTAGTAACTCATCAATTTACAATTAGATCAATTATACAATTTATCCCTCTAACATACTTTTTTTTTCGAGATTATGAGAACAAAAAATCAATTTTAAGGCTAATTCACAAATGGTGCATCCCATTAATGTGCCATAAGTTCATACAACTAATTATATTGATCCCTCCTAAGGTGTTTCTATTGGTTCCTGTACAAATCTGTGGTTGTATGATAATTTAGCCTTTCGACGGCCTTTTTTGAAGCTTTAAGTATAGAGAAAAAGAAATATTTTTTAGACTAATTCACAATTTATACATCCCGAATCCTAAATGGCATATAAATAAATTGTTCAACACCAAATCATAAATGGCATATAAATAAATTGTTCAACATGGAGAAGGAGAAGTCAATTTTACACAAATACTTATCAAGTTATGACTCTAAGATATATCCAGTGAGAGGTGAGAGAGAAGTTACAACAAATGAGAGCACAATATAGAATGAAAGCCATTTACATGAATATTAAAATTCTAATAATCAAATTATGTATGTCCAACATACCATACTCTCCCTATACTGATAAAGAAAGACTTGCCAATACAAACGAACATGTAAAGTAGAAGAACCTCACAAATACACCAAAAGGATAATGCTTGGATTATGTCTTGGGCTAGAACACCATCAGATATCAAACCACCTTCCATTGAACGAAGTAGGAAGGCCTCAAGCTTCTGTCTGGAGGCATGAAAATGAATTTTAGAATCCAAAAAACATCAACACATCAACCATAGTAAAGTGATACAATAAGGCAATGCATTCTGTAAAATAACAGGAAACACAAGCTAGACGAAGTGCCATGGGCAAAGTTGAACTTGGTCATCACAAAATAATGATATGTTATTTCAGCTGATAAAATTGCTAATCAAAGACCATAACAAAGCTTCAATCAGGCATAAGGATAACCAAGGTTGAAAATTCTTCCTTAATTTATTGGTCATCCGATGCCATTACAATCCCTATCACTTGGTCTTTTCTATTTCTTTATTTTATGACTTGAATCTTATAAAGCAAGGGGCATGCAAGAAACTCTTCTTTAATTGATGACCAAGGAGCTAATGTTGACTAGACCAAAATTCTTCAAAAAAATTAAGATGACAAAATAGAGTTTTCTAAAAAAGAAAACGAAAAATAGAAAGGGAACTAATTTGAGCAGATAAACAATGCATTATCAGCAAATAGCTTACTTGTCATAAGATTCATGAGGATTGACAATGCTAGGCACACTATTTATGTATTGTACTCAATTATGCTCAGAACTTGAGACTAGCACTAGTTGAAGGGCATACTCTAAAATGTATCAGAGCATCATTAGGGTATAATCAATAAAATGTATGAACTAGTTGAAGATATACTCTGATTCTGTAGGCAAGAACTTGAGACTAGATATCAAGAATTCCAACCTTTGGCCTCTTAACAATCTCCAGCATTTTTAACTATATTTTCTTTACCATAATCATGTTTCTGACTGATATTGGTCCGACTAATCTTAAACCTTCTAATTTTGAAGAATCTCTCTCTAATGCAGTTAAATAATGTAATGCAAATAAAAGAAAGATTTTTTAGTTCAAATATCTGTATCTAGATCCAATAGAGAAAATTTACCAGATCCATTGAGTTGCTATCCAAAAATTCAAATGCAGATAAAATTTCACCAAGCTTTCTTTTGGCATCCAATAGTAGATTCTGACGAAGAAGACAAAGAAACCAACATGAACTCAAAATTGCAAATCAAGTTCATATTTGAAGTTCACATTAACTTCGATTATTCAAAATGAAATGATATATAGAAGAGGATGCAAGTTTGTTAGGAAATTCATAATGGCATAATATCAGGAATTTTGCATAATCATTATTTCTTCAAGACAACTCATGATTAGATTTCAAGTAACCTTTTTATACTTTCAACCAAATTGAGACACAAATTAATATCTAAATAATGAAATTAAACCCATCATTTCCCATACAAACACATACTGACTCCTACAACAATTCAACCAAATTGAGACACAAATTTGACATCATACAACACAGGATCAAATTAAAAGAAAATCAAACCTGTTGGTAGAGAGTGTAGAGAAGCAATGCACAGCAATACAGAGCTTGAAATCAGAATTAAACAGAGCAATATAGAAATCAACTACGACTAATGAAGTAGATAACAAACAACAATACAAAAACAAACACAATGCATCAGAAATTCAAATCAGACTATTAATCACAAAGCCTTTTTAACAGAAAATATAGCAAGTTAATTAAAAGTCCTTACTAACTTTAGTGGATAATTGAAGTTAGAAACCCAAACATCCTCATTTTCGCTTTATTCCCCATTTTCATGCCTTTTCATCTATTAGAAACCCCTAACACTTTTCAGTTGATAGCTTTGTTCTAATCAGTGAGTAAATTAATCAAACACTTGCAGATTCAAACATCTCCCAACAACAACTAATCACTATTTACCTGGTGTGCGCTAGAGGAGAGACAAATCAAAGTAGTTACTGTTCTCCGTCGCTGGTGGGGAGATGGGTGATACCGTCGCCGGCGAGGAGGTGGGTTGTACCGTCGCCGGTGAGGAGGTGGGTGCTCGTGTGTGACAGTGGTGGACGGTAGGAGGGTCGCTTGACAGAAAGAGAGAGAGAAGGGGGATGATGAGAGATAGGACTGAGAAAGAGGGAGAGAGGAGGGATGATGAGAGAGTGAAATTGGTGGCCGTCAGATTGAGACGGCGTGGATCGGTGACGTGGTGAGGAATGGACGGTGGATATTTGATATTGGTGTGTTTGTTTTAGAGAAGAAAAGAGAGATGAAGAACTCGAAATTTTTTTGTATTCTTTTTTTTTTTATCTCTTCGCTCCAAAAATCCCCCCCGCCATACTATATTATTTTTTTGTATTATTTTTTATTTTTTTGTTTTTTTTGTTTATTTATTATTATTTTTTGTTTTTATTATACCATACAAGTGGCCTGTCGTTTTACCTCTTTACTCTCCATGGAGGTAGCCTTCCATTTCAGTTCTTTCTTCTCTGCCTTCAGCGCACAAATCTCCGCTCGTGCATCCTTATACATTTGCTGAAGTAAAGTGAGTTGGGCGTTAACCCGATGTACCTCACACGTCCTGTTTTGCAGACGGTGAGACAAGTTAGTGACCGCGGCCACTGTCTCCATACACGACTGCAACGTGTGGTGGTTAGCCTCAATATCAGTTTGAGCAGCCATCACTTGCTCAACTATTAGTGTAGGAAGACTAGGATGAGTAAGAGCAGGGGCACTTGGCCCAGAGGAGTTCGATGGACCATTAAGATCCGGAAAGAGAGAGAAGGGGCGAGACGAAGCCATGTATAAGAGAAGAGAAGGCAGAAATGGCAGAAAATAGATGAGAAAAAGAAGAAGGAGGAGGAAGACGGAAAAGTGATGAAGAAGAAGATGGAAGAGTGATGGAAGAAGAAGAAGAGAGTGGTTAAGAAGAAGATGGAAGATATTGAAGAGAAGAAGAAGACGAGAGAGAAGGACAAAGAGAGGGAGAGAGTCGAGGCGAGCATCGTTCGAGGCGGCCTGCTTTTGTCGGCCAGTGACGTAAACGCAGGCCGCCTGTCAGGCGTGGATGTCTTGGAAGTGCCAGCGAAGTAAAGGCACTGGCTTTGAATATTTTAATTTTTTTTTTTGGATGCAACGCAAAGTAACTTTGAATATTTTAATGGGTAAATCATATTTGTTTTTTTTTTTTTATGTTTAATTTTTTTTTTTTGAAAAATGATAAGGATCTTAAAAAATTTATTAAATTTTTTATCAAATATCTCACATAGGTGTGAGACTCACATCATGTGAGTTTTATATGAATCACACACCTATATAAGATATTTAATAAAAAATTTGATAAAATTTTTAGAATCAGTTTTTTTAATTAAATTTTTTGAAAACTCAATTTTTTGGTTTTCGTGTTTTTTTTATTTTTAGTGAATATTTTAAAAATTTTAAACATTTTTTTTTACTTTTTAGATGCATCTTACTTAGATGTATCTAAAAAGTAAAAAATTTGTGAAAAAATATTTTAAAAATTTAATAAATACATAAAAATATAAAAAATGTATTGAATTCTCGTATTTTTTTTGTATTTTTGGTATTTGGTGAATTTTTAAAAGGTTTTTTTCACAAATTTTTTACTTTTTACAAACCGCGTGTCAGACACAGTTTTCGAAGAAGAAAGAGAAGCGGGAAAGTTGTATACATATATGTATATATATTGTATATTTATGTATTATATACATTTATTCGACTAATCGTGTCACAAGAGTGACTTGGTTGAGTGGTCTGGTTCGGCGTCTGAGGATGGAGAGGTTGAGCCCAAGGTTAAGGGTTCAAACCCCGCAACGAGTTTTTCTTCTATTTTGTTTTGTTTTGATGTATATGTGTCTCATACACATATATATTTGTTTGAATATCTGATCACAAGAGTAGATTGGCTCAGTGGTTTAGCTTAGTAGTTTGGCTTAGTAAATTAATTAGTGTAGCTTGGTTCGGTACTCCCGGCCTCGAACGACGCTCGCCTCGGTTCTCTCCCTTTTGTCTTTCTCTCTCGTCTTCTTCTTCTTCATCACTCTTTTCTCTTCTTCTTAACCACTCTTCTTCTGCTTCTTCTCCATCACTTTTCCGTCTTCCTCCTCCTCCTTCTTCTTCTCTGTGACTCCCTTCTTTCCTCTCTCTTTTTATACATGGCCTCATCTCGTCCTCTAGATAGATATAGATAGATAGATAGATATAGATATGGCACATACCATTTACATGACACAAGGACCAAAGTACTGGGACAACTGCTGCAATTTGCTCTCATCTAAATTAAAGGGATTTAAAAAGTAAAAATATATAAATATTTTTTTCTCCTTAAATACAAGAACAAAGAATTTATTATTAGTGATGAAATATTTTTGTCTTTCACAATATAACCTTATGAGATAAAAAATATATTCGTCGCGCAATCAATAAAAATTTATTAGTGACGAAATATTTTCGTTTCCCACAACTTATTCTTCCGAGACAAAAATATATTTGTCGCCCATTTAATATAAAGATGAAACGGCATCGTTTGCATGATGGAGTGTTTATTGGTGACGAAATATTTTCGTCTTCCATAACTTACCATTCCTAGACAAAAACATATTTGTCGCCTAATAAATGGAAATATGCAACGACATCGTTTAATAGGTAGGGAATTTATTGGTGACGAATTACGTTTGTCGCAAAAAATATATATATTTTGTGACAAAAAATGTTCGTCTTCAATGAGCTAAAATAATTCGCGCCAATGCAAATGAAATTGGCGCTTGAATTTTGGAGACGAATTTTTTTTTCGTCTCCTATACGTTTGAGAAAAATTAAAACAAACGTCAAAATTAATATTTTGTCATCTTTGGGTTAAATTTTAATACCAAAAAAAAAAAAAAAAATCGTCACCAAATTTTGTCATAATAGCCTAGATTTCTTATATTTTGTTTCCTTGTTTAATTATTATTATTATTATTTTCTTTTTGTGGAGAGGGGTTTACTGTGAGAAAGAATAGTAGCTTTGCACAAAATTTCTTCTTGGATAATAATGTTTGCATGCACAAAAGCTTAAATGTGAGAGAGAATAGAGGAGTTTCAGTGCGAAATAGAAGAGATGGTTTATACAGATTGTTTTCTCAAGTCACAGCTTCAATACTTGTGAGAGGGGAGACTCAAGTGCGAGAGAAAAATGAGGGTTTGTAGATGGTGTCTTTTCGGGTCACGATTTTAGTATTTGTGTGTGTGTGAAAGTAAGTGATTAAGGTGAGAGTGCCTCTTAGTTTCTGATGACATTTTAATAAAGAGAAATAATTAGTGATAAAATATTTTCGTCTCAAACTCATATGTTCGTTGCCTAATCAACAAAAATACAAAAACAATGTTGTGTGGGGATGGAGAATTTATTGGTGATGAAATATTTTCGTGTCCTTCAACTTAACCTTATGAGACGAAAATATATTCGTCGCACAATCAATCAAAATGCAACACGACACATGGAGAATTTATTAGTGATGAAATATTTTCATCTCCCAAAACATATCCTTCCAAGAGAAAAATATATTTGTCGCCTAATGAACAAAAAGATAAAATGAGCCTGAAGAGTTTATTGGTGACGACATATTTTCGTCTCCCATAACTTATCATTCCCAGACAAAAAATATATTTGTCACCAAATAAATAAGAAAATGAAACGACATCGTCTTATAAGTTTGGAATTTATTGGTGACGAATTCCTTTTGTCGCAAAAATCTTTAAATTTTTTGACAAAAATGTTCGTCTCCATTGAGCTAAAATAATTGGCGTCTCTTTTTTTCCTAACGAATTTATTTTTTCGTCTCCTATAGTTTTGAGAAGAATTAAAAGAAACGACAAAAGTAATATTTGGTCATGTTTGGGATACGTTCTACAACGAAAAATTTTTTTATCACCAATTTTTTAAAATTAATTATTGAAAACTCTATACTAAATAAGGTAATGTTTTCTATTAATTTTGAAATTTTGAAATTTTTTATTATTTGTTTCTCTGTATTTTTTCTCACAAATGATTAGTGATAAAATATTTTTGTATCCTTAAATACCAAAACAAAGAATTTATTATTGGTGATGAAATATTTTTGTCTTCCACAACTTAACCTTATGAGACGAAAAATATATTCGTCGCGCAATAAATTAGAATTTATTACTGACGAAATATTTTCGTCTTCCACAACTTATTCTTCTAAGACAAAAATATATTTGTCGCCTATTTAATAGGAAGATGAAATGACATTGTCTGCATGATGGAGTGTTTATAGGTGACGAAATATTTTCGTCTTCCATTACTTATCCTTCCCAGACAAAAATATATTTGTCGCCTAATAAATGGAAATATGCAACGCCATCGTTTAATAGGTATGGAATTTATTGGCGACGAATTACATTCGTCACAAAAAAAGAATTTTTTTTGTGACAAAAATGTTCGTCTCCAACGAGCTAATATAATTCGCGCCAATGCAAATGAAATTGGCGCCTCATTTTTGCAGACGAAATTTTGTTTTCGTCTCCTATACTTTTGAGAAACATTAAAACAAACGACAAAATTAATATTTCGTCATCTTTGGGTTAAATTTTAAGACAAAAAAAAAATTTCGTCACCAAATTTTGTCACAATAGCCTAGATTTCTTGTAGTGTGCTATAGCTTCGGCACATTTGTGAATGTGCTAATGTTCTTCGTTACTTTTATTAGGATGTCAGGACGAGGACGTGGTGGTAGGCGAGGTAGGCCTAGGAGGCAGGAGATGCCTATACCGGATGACATTCCGGAGCAGTAGGAGGGTGTTGGCCAGGCCAATGTGTCTAAGCCAGCGGGTCAGTAGGCTATGGGTGCTTCAGCCCGTGGGATAGCCGATGCTTTGAGGGATTCTATGGGTATTCTCAGAGCTAAGAATCCGGTTCAGGCCCAGGTTATTGATGCAGAGCCTTCTTTCTTGAAAAGGGAATTCTTCCAGTCTAATCCGGACGAGTTTGTTGGGGACCCGAAGGAGCCACTTAAGGCGGATGAGTGGTTGGAACAGATAACAAAGACGTTCGAGATGCTTGGCATCGAGGACGGAGCGTTGAAAGTGACCTTGGCATCTTTCCAGCTTAAAGGGGATGCGGGTCAGTGGTGGAAGTACATGAAGGGTCATATTTGTGGCACGTGGGAGGCCTTCATGGATGCCTTCCAGGAGAAGTATTTATCTCCAGCTGTTAGGGAGAATCCGAGGGACCAGTTTTGTCAGCTTAGGCAGATGGGTTTGTTAGTGGTCGAGTTTGAGGTTGCTTTTACTAGCTTGTCCAGGTTTGCACCAGAACTTGTGGCGTCTGAGGAATGCCGTTGCCTCGTGTTTGAGAAGAAGATGAGGCGTGGACTCAAGATGAGAGTTGGGGGTTCGATGACCCGGGATTTTGGGCGTTTGGTTGATGTTGCAGCCCATATGGAAATTATGATGCAGGAGGAGGAGGAGGGGCAAAGAGGCTCCAAGAGGAGCCAGGATGGCCATGGTGATGGCAGGAGACAGAGGGGTTCTAACCCTCAGCAGTCTCAGGGTGGTGTTGCTAGATTGACCTTTCCAGTGCCGAGTGTAGGCTCGGGGAGAGGCAATCAGGGAGATATCACCTGTTTCAAGTGTGGTCAGCTCGGCCACAAGTCTTCGGTTTGCCCGCAAAGGAGAGGAGGTCAGAGAGCTGTTTCATCTTTAGCTAGACCGCCGAGCCAGAGTCAGGGCAGGGGTCAGCCACTGTCTTGTTATCAGTGTGGTCAGGCGGGGCACCTGAAGAGGTTTTGCCCGCAGTTGAGTGGCACATTTGGTGCATCTAGGTAGAGGCAGAGTTTTCAGCCAGCTCAGTCAGTGCAGGCCTCGAGGGCCAATTAGGGGGCTTCATCGTCCTAGTCTGTGCAGTAGTCTTTTGCTCCTAGATGTGAGCAGGTTGATCAGGGGCCTACAGGGCGCGTGTATGCTATTACCGCGCAGGACTTAGTACCGGCTTCATCAGTTATGAGAGGTACCTTTCTGTTTTGCAACTCAGTTGCTAGTGTGTTGATTGATACAGGTGCATCTCATTCCTTTGTGTCTGCTGCATTTGCATTTGTTTTGGGGTTGGAGTTGGCACAATTAGCATCTCTTATATGTGTTGTATCACCTGTTAGGGGTGAATTGATTTTGAAACAAGGATGTAGAGGTTGTGATATAGAGGTCGTCGATCGTCGGTTTCGTTTCCTTTTGTAGTTATGCCCATGTCGGGATTTGATGTTATTTTGGGTATGGACTGGCTATCGTCATACCGGGCTGTTATTGATTACTACCGCCAGAGGGTCACAGTATGTACCTTAAGCGGGGAGTGTTTTCATTTTCTGGGGGATCGGGTTGGTAATGTGTTGCCACCGGTGTATGATCCGCGAGGGCAGAGTGAGCTTAGTGGTCTTCTTGCTAGCCTTTTGAGTAGTGAGTGTGATGAGACCCAGACTGTATTGTCGAGAGTGGTTTGTGAGTACGCGGACGTCTTTTTCGAGGACCTTATCAGTTTGCCACTTCACCGAGAGATAGAGTTCTCTATTGATTTAGTGCCCGGCACAGCGCCGATTTCTATGGCACCTTATCGTTTTGCCCCAGCCGAGTTAAGTGAGTTGAAGATTCAGCTCCAGGAATTGCTAGATAAGGGCTTCATTCGCCGTAATGTTTCACCGTGGGGAGCACGGGTCCTCTTTGCTAAGAAGAAAGATGGTGCCTTGAGATTGTGTATCGATTACCAGAAATTGAATCGGGCCACGGTCAAGAATAAGTACCCTATGCCCCGTATAGATAATCTGTTTGACCAGTTGAAGGGTTCCCGTTGTTTCTCTAAGATAGACTTGAGATCGGGTTACCACCAGTTGAGGGTCAGGGAGGAGGATCTTCCTAAGACGACATTCCGTACGCGGTATGGCCATTATGAGTTTTTGGTGATGCCATTTGGGCTCACCAACGCACCGGCAGTCTTTATGGACTTGATGAACCGGATCTTCCGGGAATTCTTGGATCGTTTTGTAGTCGTTTTCGTGGATGACATTCTGATTTATTCACCTTCCGAGGAGGAGCACGAGGAACACTTGAGAGTGGTGCTTGAGTTGCTTACAGCCCATAGGCTGTATGCCAAGTTTGGGAAATGCGAGTTCTGGCTAGGAGAAGTCAAGTTCTTAGGCCATGTGGTATCCGGGGAAGGGGTGTCTGTTGATACATCCAAGATTGAGGCAGTGCAAGATTGGGCACAGCCCAAGAGTGTTTTCGAGATCCGTAGTTTTTTGGGATTAGCTGGGTATTATTGGCGGTTTGTGAAGGATTTCTCCATGTTAGCTTCGCTGTTGACTAGATTGACGCGAAAAGGGGTCAAGTTTGTATGGAGTGAGACTTGTGAAAAGTCGTTCCAGGAGTTGAAGGTTAGATTGACCACTGCACCGGTCTTGATTATTCCGGAGAGAGGCTTGGGTTATACCGTTTATTATGATGCTTTATGAGAGGGTTTGGGCTGTGTGTTGATACAAGAGAGGAAAGTGATAGCTTATGGCTCACGTCACTTGAAAATACACGAGAAGAATTATCCTACACATGACCTAGAGCTAGCAGCCGTGATTTTTGCCTTGAAGATTTGGAGGCACTACCTTTATGGTAAGAGGTTCGAGGTGTTCTCGGACCATAAGAGTTTGAAGTATCTGTTTACGTAGAGAGACTTGAATTTGAGGTAGAGAAGGTGGATGGAGTTCATTGAGGACTACGATTTTGAGTTGCACTATCACCCGGGAAAGGCCAACGTTGTGGCCGATGTCCTTAGTAGGAAATCCATTAGTGATGTAGCTTGTATAGCCATCCGGGAGTGGGAGATGTTGGGAGCACTTTGAGAGTTTGATTTGCTTTTGGGCGAATCCGTTGAGGCTACGGTCTTGTCTTTTGTTGTTGCGCAGCCTACACTAGTGAGTCGAGTGTTAGAGGCACATGGAGGTGACCTTAAGGTAGAAGCCCTCCGGGAGAACATCTCCGGTGGGAAGGTTGAGAAGGGTTTGTCTGTGTATCCCGATCAGAGTGTGAGATACCGAGACCGTTTGTTTGTGCCGGAGTCTTGCCGAGAGGAGGTACTCCGACAGTTTCACTATTCACGTCTTGCGGTGCACCCGGAAGGCACCAAGATGTATCCAGATTTGGGTCGCTAGTTTTGGTGGCGAGGTATGAAGAAGGATGTGGCAATTTTCGTGTCTAAATGCCTTACTTGTCAGCAAGTGAAAGCCGAGCATCAGAGGCTAGCAGGTGTTCGTTGCAACCCTTACCTATTGCTGAGTGGAAGTGGGAGCATGTCACTATGGATTTCGTTGTAGGCCCTCCGAGAACTCAGCGGGGTAGTGATGCTATTTCGGTGGTTGTAGACCGGTTGACTAAGTCGGCGCACTTTATTCCTATGCGCGTGAGAGATTCGGTAGATCATCTTGTCGATTTGTATATTCGGGACATAGTGAGGTTGCACGGGGTCCCAGTGATGATCGTCTCAGATAGAGACCCTCGTTTTACTGCTAGATTTTGGTAGAGTTTACAGAGTGCCTTGGGTACTAAGTTGTCCTTTAGTACGGCTTATCATCCTCAGACTGATGGGCAGTCCAAGCGTACTATCCAGATCTTTGAGGATATGCTTCGAGGTTGTGTCCTAGACTTTAGTGGGATGTGGGAGAGGCACTTGCCCTTGGTGGAGTTTGCCTACAACGACAGTTTTCAGTCGAGCATCGGTATGGCACCATTTGAGGCCTTGTATGGCCGACCGTGTAGGTCTCTGGTTTGTTGGGCCGAGGTGGGTGATGCACCTTTGTTGGGCCCGGAGTTAATGAGGGGAACGACGGAGAAAGTTGAGCTTATCCGTAGGAGGCTTGTTACAGCCCAGAGTCGCCAAAAGAGTTATGCTGACCGTAGGAGGAGGCCTTTGGCATTTGAAACGGGTGATCATGTTCTCTTGAAAATATCACCGAGGCGAGGTTTGATGAGGTTCGGGAAGAGTGGGAAGTTATCCCTTTGGTTTATCGGTCCCTTTGAGATCCTTGAGAGGATTGGAGAGGTTGCTTATCGTTTGGCTTTGCCACCGCAGTTATCTAAGGTACATGATGTATTTTATGTTAGTATGCTTCGGAAGTATGAGCTGGATCCATCGCACGTGTTAGATTGGACCAACCTAACAGGTAGATGAGGATGCCTCATATGAGGAGAGACCGGTTCGGGTCTTGGATAGGCGGGATCAAGTCTTGCGAGGCAAGACCATTCCCTTGGTGAAAGTTTTGTGGAGACATCACGGAGTGGAGGAAGCCACTTGGGAACGTGAGTTGGAAGTCCGCGAGAAATATCCAGACATATTTGTTGACGTATAATCATGTATTGAGATTTTGTAATATTATTGAACCTTAAGAGCATTGTATATGTCTTAAGTTGTAAAACATGGTAAATGTTTTAGTTTATGGAAATGTTGTAGAACTTGCCTTGAAATGGAAGTTTGTTTTTAACATTGTGTATGTTAAGTATTTTGTGGAAATGCAAGTATGATATTAATGTTGCAAATGTTATAGAATTGTGGAGAATGTGTTGAAATTGGTAAATTTCAAAGGAATGTATGTTGATAATGCAAGTTGTTATATACAATATGAATTGCCTCTTGAGAAGAGATGAGATTGACCAGTAATGGGTCGGGATGTTTAATATTATGTTCCAAAAATGTTGGGAATTAAGAAAATCTTGTTTTTGAAAAACTTGTATTTAATTTCGGGGACGAAATTCTTTAAGGGGGGAAGGTTATAGCAATCCCGGTATTCTCTTACTATATTTGTTGTATTCTGGACTTTGGTTCCGTAGAGTTGGTAGTTGTATTTGTCTTGTTGTCGTCCTTTAATTTCATATGTTGGAGTTTTAGGATGTATTGGACAGGGTGGTTACAGGTTGGTTAAGCCTTGGTTTCATTTCCTTGTTGCTCAGTTTTTAGGCGGTCCGCTCGAGCGGGTCTTCTTGCACTCGAGCAGGGTTTATACACTCCCAGTTTTTCGTGTCTCTGCAAAACTTCTGCAGGTGTGTTTCTCACGCTCGAGCGGGTTTCTTTACGCTCGAGCGGTCGCGCTCGAGCGGGTATGTTGGCGCTCGAGCGGGTAGTTCTTTGTCTGTGAAAGTTATGGGAGATGAAAATCTACGCTCAAGCAGACTGGTTCTTCGCGCTCGAACGGGTGTGTTTTGCTTTTGTTTCTTGGCGCTCGAGCGAGCTTTCTTGAGCTCGAGCGGGTCTAGATTGTTGTTTTTGACGCTCGAGCGTTCTATTCTCCGCTCGAGCGAGTCATGCGTATATGAGTTATCCGCTGGGTGATTTTAAATCACTTTTCACTTTTCTTTCTCTTTCTTACTTTTTCAAAAAGCCATTTTTGAGAGCTCCTCTCTCTAGAATCTCCCTTCTCTCTAGGGTTGGTCTAGCTAGAGTGTTTTCCTTTTCCTTGGCCTTTACAAAAAATGTGTTGATCGTCGAGGGCTACACTTTGATCCGAGAATATTGGTTTTTGGAGCACGTTGAATTTCTTCATCTTCTTGGTTTGAGCTCTGAATTTGAGGTAGGAATTCCTACTCACTCTTATAGGTTTTGGCCTAGATATTGAGCATGTGGTTTAAGTGTCTTGATTTTGGGACTTAGGGTTTCAAAATGTGTAAAAGAGGGTTTTGTGATTTTGGCTCATATTATGTATTTTGGGTCTCAAAATGATGATATAGTTGTTGGTTGTTGGCATTTGGACCTTTGGGTTAATATTGAGAGATAGGGAAGAAAACCCTAAATTGTGTATAAATTAATTGATATAATTAATTTGAAAAAATTATGGATTTGTGAAATTGAGCTGAATATAATGATATTGGTTTATTATGAGTTGGAATAGTGGAGTCGGATTACTAAATCGTTCACTTTTGAAAATGCGGATAATTTATCTATTGGTGCTTTTATTATCTATTTAAAAATAATTGCTTTGGGCTACCGGTGGAGGGTAGTCTTGATTGTTGTAGACAATGCATGATGATTAGGCAAACTAAAAAGAATCAATTGGATGTGTCATCGGATATGACGGTTGAAAGAATACATTAATTTTATGTATTGATTAATTATGTATATGACCTATGTTTATATACGTTTTGTGTGTGGGAGGAGATAGGGGATGTACTTAACGGTTTAGGGAAAGATAGGGGATGGACCTCTAAACTGGATATTGTTTGGAAGGAGATAGGGGATGGACTCCGTTGATACAACACTAAAATGTGTATCTGTTGAAGTGTTGATATAGCTCATATGCTTATCTGTTGAAGTGTTGATATAGCTCATATGCTTATCTGTTGAAATGTTGATACAGCTAGTATGCTTATCTAATATGAAGTGGGAAATGTTTAATACGAGTTACTATCTCATTTAAACTGTTTGGCCAGGTTCTGAGCCGTAGTTGTGAATTGAAAACTGGATAGAAAAAAAAAATAAAAAAAATGAGAAGGAACATGGACACAGTTGTCATGTAATGGAAATGGTTTATGAATTAATTTACGCGAGTTAAACATTTATCAATTGCTTATGTCTTAGTTACTGCCCATATTGTGTTTAGCATATCTCTACTGGCCGTTGGCTCACCCTTTATGGGACATCATTTTCAAGTACAGGTAGTATGCCACCTCCAAGGACGTAGCTTGGGAGGCTTGGGAATTGAATGCTTTTGTGTTTTTGGTTATATTACATGTCTATCAAGCCAAGGGCTTTCTTTGCATAGAGTTAGCACTCTTTTGTTGTAACCAAGTGTTGACTTGGAAAGTTGTAAACCCTTAGGGTGTTTACTTTTGATGTCAAAATGTAATACATTTTGTAAAGATTACTCTGATGGAATACAATTATGCTTTACTTTCTTATGTCTAAGCATGCTATTGTTGGTTGATTTATGGGTTTATTTTGAGGGCGTTACAGTGCTGCAGTGCGACCCTAGGAGCTCTGGTTCAAGCTCAAGGTGGCGAGAAATATCAATAACATTCTTGATATTCTCATTGTGTGTAAATAGAAGTTTTATTTGCCCCCATGAATTGGGCAAAGAACATATCACAACTGTAACTTGCTTCTCATCAGTAAGAATATTACCAGTAGCCTTCAAATCACATATTATGGCTGACATAGCTTTGAGATGCTCAACCATTGAGTGTTTTGGATCCATAGCATATTGCTCAAATTTCAAAATTAGTGCACGTAACAACCTAGTTGCAGATATGGTTCTATAAGTAATTTTCAGTTGATTCCACATATCATGAGTAGTGGGGCTTATTTCAAACTCCTCAATGAGATCATTGTGCATGTTGCTAAGTATAGTATAGCATGCACCGATCTTTCCTGATTCATTTCTCATAGTTTTTCATGCCACAACGATGTTGGGCAGTGGTTCCTTCCTCAGGACAGATCATAAAAGTGGCCAAAGTATCTAAGACTTCTTATTCATTAAGTAAGTATTGAATTTTTCTGTGCCACATATCATGTAACGCCCCGAAATAATCCCAACATGAATGATACATCAACCACATGCATTCATTAATTACAATCATTCTCCATTTGCTATATCAAAAATCTCCATAGTTTATACAAAGGTTCCACATGCAAATTATACATTCATAGGTAAGAAAACACATGAATCTATAGCATGTGAAGCATAAAGTTCCAAAATAAATAGAATGCCCTTACGGGCTACAACTTTCATGGCTTAAGCCTGGTTACACAAAAATGGTCTCTCGAACCCATATAAAAATAGCCCTTGGCTAGCAATTTAATCACAACAACAAAAAGAGTATTACTCTTCACAACAATTCTGCACCTTTATTTCGGCGAGATCACCACATCTTTACCTGTACCAAAACCCATAGGGGTGAGCATAAAGCCCAGTAAAGAAACCTTAACAAAGTATGTACATTTATGCAAGATTCATAACAATTAATATAAATGCATATGTTATGCCATGCCATTTGAAGATAATCTCATGTCATACATTTCTTGAAAATTGCCATGTTTTTAGTAAACATTTTACAATCTCGTCAATTTTCGAACTTCCAATTTTAAATCATAAGAAGAGGTGGTAAATACAACACTGGTAATCCCTAGGCTGGTGTCTGTAAGTAGACTCTACGAGTGCAACCAAATTGTCATTTTTACTGGTATTAACCGGAAGGCTCGACACCTATCTGCGCGGATTTCTGATCTTTCACCATGGACACTCAGGCCAACTTATCAAATTTATCTACACCCCTAGCTGGACTTACCATTGTATTTACCTCATCACATTTCCAACGTTTAAATCACAATATTACATTCACAAGAGAAGTTCCAATTTCTTTTTCAAAGCTAATTTCTATGATGTGCATAATATCCATGATGTCAATGCAATAATCAACTATAATACTTCATGTTTCTCTATGTTGCTTAAACCAAAATTTACCTTCCATAGGGGTTCACAACCTCCATTTTCTCCTTTCCATGCCATTCCATCAAACCAAGAATTTGTCGTTTATTTAATCATGATAAAATATAGCCAAATTTCATGCTCTTTCAACATTTAAATCTATTTAAGCCATTTCATCACATAAATGTTTCACCCCCAATCTCAACAACTTATAACACCAAGAAAATTTCTCATCAACTTCTATATACGTAATAGTGTGAAGCAAACAATTCTCATTCTCTTGCCTAACATGGCACCCAACAATACACAAGCAAACATACATAATTACATATGTATATAATCTCAACATAGGTCCTCAACCCTTGTTATTTAAGAAAAGCCCCAAAATTTCTAGGTTTTCATCAAACCCTTACATTTTTCCTTTCTTTAAAAAAAGACTCACAATATAGCTTCATTTCAACCCATGTGGCTCAACATTTCACAAAGGCCTTTAAAAGAGTGCAAAATGAGTTTTTCTTCAAACAAAATCAACAATGTCTTGAGCCCAAGTCCCCATTTTCGAAATACATGGAAGAGTTCACAAAAATCCATCAAGGCTTGCATAAACACACATATAACTCAAAGGAAGACCCTACCTCAATGTTTTAGAGAAGATTGGAAGAAGAAACCCTAGAATCAAAGATGAGAGAGCTTGACTTCCACCACTCCAAATGGGGCTCTAACTCTTGATCTTCAAAATTGGAGGGAGAAGATGATGATTCTCAAATCAAGATTTGCAAGGATTCAAGTCTATGGGTGTTTGGGGAGGTTTTTCTAGAGAGAAGGAAGGGAAAATATGTTTTAGAGTGAGAGAGAAGTGTCAAAAATGAGATACACCTTCGGACCAAAAGGAAAAAAAATAGGGATTTTCGGACTGTAGAGTGCCGCACGTGCAGTACCTATCTCCGTACGTGCAGAGCGCCCCTTCCCGTACATGCGGCCCTCATCTCCGCACGTGCGGGAATCCTCTCGCACCTATTTTTTAAGCAGTGTGCTCCCCAGCTAAACACCTCTCTTCCCGCATGTGCGGCCTAACCCCGCACGTGCGGCCCTGGCCCAACAACCCAGCAGATTTTTGCTTCACTCCCAGGCACTTCGGACCTAACCCCACGCTCTCCGGAACTAATGAAAATCGGCACCGAACAAGACAAGAATAATAGTTTTCAATTGGGAACGTCCCCTAAACGTTTCAAACCCAACGAGAGCCAAAAGAGAACGACACCGAAAAGAAGGAAATGAAAGAGAGAAAAAGAGACCCAGTCATCACATATCATAATTGAACCCATCCAATTTTTCTCCTTTGGTGAGGTCAGCAACAACATTCTTAGAGGCCATTTCACTTATGGTATTGCACAAGGTTTGACATTAGCACACATTTTTTATTTTAAATTTTATTCCCAAAAACATAATTGGCATACAATATTTCAACTTATATAGAGAGATCGAAAATTTTGCTAAGCTCATAATCATCTCTCTCTATATAAGTTAAAACATAGCACCCAATTAATTTTTTGAATAAAATTATATAAGAGGCCAAGCCATCTCTTAAAGCAACAACATAAAACCATGCATAATATGTGACGCCCCAAATTCTACTCTAAAGATTGAAATCAACGTAACGTCACTATAAAGTCCTATTGGTCAATAACCAAGTAAGATCTTAGGAAGATGAAAGGAGTCAATAAAACCTCCCTTCTAAGTCTAACCACCTTAGATAGTAAAACTATCTTTTTGATAAATCTTAAAAGGTATTAACATAAGGTCTAAAAAGTAATGTAGAGATAAAACATCCTCTCAGTTTTTCTTTGCTTTAGGCAAAGAAGTGATTGAAGATGGATAATAAACAAAGTTACAATACCAAAAGGAGTCATCAAATTATACACAATAATTAATATGATAGGGAAAAAAATAACTTTCCAAAACTTCCTCCAAAAGCAGCGATTTGGACAAAAAATCTTTGAAAAATCATAACTTTTTCAATATAACTCCGATTAAAGTCCATTTTATATGGATGGAAAGCTCACGAAGAATACTTTCAAAATATGTAAATTTCAATTATAATAAACGAAATTTTTTATACAAAATTTTGAGATAAGAAAACCGCTCTTATGGAGTTTTTCAAAAACTCTTCTCAACATGCCATGATATTCAATAGCATTGAATTAAACATGAATAAAATTAATCGATGATATGCAAATCATATGAGGCGAAAACAAGCAATATAGCTCTTATACCAATGAAGGAAAAATATACGGGTAACTATATTACTTGATGCAAACGGTTTGGATTGGATACTTGAATTACGAGCCTCATCTGGAAAACTAGAGTTTTTCAATATTTGTCCACAATCCAAATTTTTAGGCTTTCAAGATGGTAACCTCAAGATAAATGAATAGAAAGAGAACTTATTGTTTTTGTGTATCTACACAATATTGAGCATGAGCCCTTATATAGACATATATGGCAAATCATGTGTACCTAATGGTTAGGCCACACCATGTACCACATGCCTAAGACCATGTATCCCTCATGGTTTCCAAGGCCATGTGTCTCTCATGGTTAGGTTATGTGTGGATGAACCATGTGTTAAGCCACACCATGTGGCCTTCAAGATTAGGCCACATCATGTGTACCATAAGGTAACACAATGTATATTTACTACATGGTTTCCAACAACAGCAAAATTGAAATTTTTTTCAATTTTGACACCAAAAAAAAAAAAAAAAAAGAAGAAGAAAAGGCTCCGTAATGGGAGTAATTATTTAGTAATTTCGGAATATGGACATGAGGTATTCCATAATATTATGATTGGTGGAAAATGTGGGTGGGTGAGTTATTATGTTCGGTAATTAGAGAATATGAGGAAATATATTAAATAATGATTGATTAAAAAATACAAACGCATAATACTTCGGAAATATTGAATAATTTCCCCACTAATGGTGGTCGATTCCATGAGCAATAGAGAAGCATCATAGGCGAAGCAACAGTTTATCAATTACCATCCTTAGAGTGATGTCATCAGTAAAACTGGCACACATTGAAGCTTGAAAAACCCTCGACGGAGAGCAAATACCTAACTCAAATACATAGTCGATCATAGTTGAAATCTTGATTCTCGAAATTGAGAATTTTCTCAGTTTCAATTCTAAGAAATTGAAAATTTTCCCGGTTTGTGAAACTGAGTGTACACACACACACACACACAAGAAAACAAAAAAACAAAAAAAAAACAAAACAAAAAGAAGTTAAAATGATAAATTTCAATATAGAAGTATGAAAAGTTCATTCCAAAATTGAATTTTTTTATCCAAAATTGAAAAATAAGATGAAACTATGAAATTTTTTCACAAGTTTCTCAGTTTTGAGAATTGAGAAATTTCTTAGTTTGAACAAAAAATGAAAAGAATTTCTCAATTTTAAAATTAATAAGTTTTGAAGTGTTATGAAATTGAGAAATTTTTTAGTTTTAAATTTGAGAAATTAAAATAAAGAATTTATAAATTTCTCAAATTTTTTTGTTATCTCCCCCTCCCGCTTTCTACCGTACTCTAGTACAAGATAAAAAAAATTCATAAAAATTTAACAAAATTAATAAATTTTCAATTTTGCAAAATTGATGAAATTTTTGATTTAGCAAAACTAATTAATTTCATAATTTTAAAATTGATAAGTTTGTCAATTTTATTGAACTGAATTTCTCCGTATTTTTTAATGGTCCATGTAGCAAAAGAAAAAAAAAAACGCTTTTATTTTTTATAATTTAATATTGAATATTGATCTTACTTAATAGATTTCAACAAATATTTTCAAAAATATCAAATTTCTTAAAAAATGAATGTGTAAAATGAAAGTTATGGAGCGTTAAAAAAAAATAAAAATAAAAAATTGAAAGTCATGACATTTTAAAATTTAATATATGAAAAAGACAAAAAAAGAAAAGAAAAGAAAAGAAAACTACATCAACATGCATGTACTTCGTCACCGCAGCCCTTCAATTGTGGGCGAGTTCCTTTAATTGAAGACAAAAAGACTTTGAGAAAATGACTTCACAAGCTAAAAATTTTATAGTGGGACTTAGACTAACATCACTCTTTAGAATTAGGACTTTTCAGTAATCAAACCAATAATGAATTTGTTGTTTGATAGAATAGAAACAAAGTTGTGGGTTTTTTTTTTCGGTAAATGAGTGACAAATCTAAATTTCAAATTTGTTGTCTTTTGAAGGATTGTTTTGCTCATATGGCACGGCATCTCTCATTTACCGTGCAAGTTGTCATCTCCTTTCAAAATGGTCTAACATTAAATGTATTATTCAAAACCCTCCAATCTCCTGTGGTGTAATAGTTTATATAGCTGTTTATTGAGATATTGAGTAGGTCAGAGGTAGAGTTCAAATCAATAGAACGAATGCGGTTCTTTTATTGTTATCTAATTTACTGACTCGCTAATATCCTATCATTTATAAAAATAATAAATAAATAAATAACAAAAAAAAATCTCATGGAGTTCAATGATATTTAGTTGACATGTTTCAATTGTTGGTGTTCAATGATGTTGTAATTGTGATTGTTAAAGTTAGTTATTATTGAATTTTATTAAATAATTAAATGTTTAATATTAACAATTTGATGTAATTCTTATTAAATTTGTAAACTAAGAAATAATAGAGGTACAAGAAGCTTATAGCACGGCAAAGTTGTGGGCCTTTGTTTTTGTTTTTTTTTTTTTTGTTATTTATTTTTTGTTTGTAAATGAGTGACAAATCTAAATTTCAAATTTGTTGTTGTCTTTTGAAGGATTGTTTTGCTCATATCGCACGGCATCTCTCATTTGCCGTGTGCCATCTCCTTTCAAAATGGTCTAACATTAAGTATATTATTAAATAGGGTACTGTTATGGTGTGCAACTTACGCCTTATACTTATGCCTTTTCTGTTTACAGTCCTGCTTTTGTTTTCACCTTCCACTTACACTTTTTGTGTAAGTGGCACATGATGTGCAACTTAAGAAAAGTCCTATTAAATATTGAGATAAGGTTCGAATTAATGGAATGATTGCAGTCCTTTTATTGTTATCTAATTTATTAACTCACTAATATCTTATCATTTATAAAAAAAAATAACAAAAAAATCTTATGGAGTTCAATGATATTTAGTTGACATGTTTCAATTGTTGGTGTTCAATGATGCTGTAATTGTGATTGTTAAAGTTAGTTATTATTGAATTTTATTAAATAATTAAATGTTTAATATTAACAATTTGATGTAATTCTTATTAAATTTGTAAACATTATATCCCCCCCCCCCTCCCCAAAAAAAAAGATAAAAAAAATTATTTCTCCATTATTTTGTACTAGTGTTAAACCCGTGCTATGCATGGGTTGTGTTTACAATTATTTGTATATAGGCGAATTGTGATTTTTAATTTTTTTTTGCACACAGAAAAAAGAATATAACAAATGCAGCATATCTTCAATCAATTATTTTATGTTTACTTTTATTCAAAATTTTAAAATAATGTACGGGTAAAATTTATAACTAAATTAAGAAAAAAATTATTCCTAATGACATTTTTTTACTTCTATATAAATACTTAAAAAAATAAACCTAAATAAGTAGTCAATATAAATATTATACATTATGTAAAAAAATGTGATTAGTAATTATGCTTACATAAATTTAATATAGTTTTAATTTTAAATTAAAAAAAAAATTATTTTAAAAGCATTTTATTTAGCTAGTACTAAATAGAATTTTCTTTGCAAAAAAGAAAGTTATAAAATTTTGTTGCAGACTTTCAAATGTATATTATTAAACATTCTATTATACTTGCTTGTTTGTTTGCTTGCTTTCTTGCTTTGGGAGTTTTGATCTTTGATCTTTGATCTTTGCTCTACATTCATCGTTTTGTTTTATTTATTTTTTCTTCTTCTTGTTTGATTTTTACTGATACTTCTTTCATAGTGCATCTTCGAGTGTATTAGTGAAAATATTATGCACTTAAAATGTACAAAATTACAATGGGGGTGCTTGGCAAGTTGAATTTTAGCCTCTTTTTTTTTTTTTTTTGTGGCTAAAATTTACAAAAAGATAAAATATGCTAAAATAGTTAATAAGACAAAATGTCATATTAAATTTATAATCATTTCACTTTTTCTTTCACAAACATTACATCCAACTATAAAAAAAATTCAATTATCTTCCTAAATATAAAAATTTTAACCTACTAAAATAGTCAAAAATTAAAATAGCCTATTAAAATAACAACTTTCTAAATATATAGAAAAAAAAAAGTAAGTAATTGTCCAAAACTAAAACTACTTTAAGAAAAATACAAAATAAAAACAAAAATGAAATTGTTTGAAATAGAAAATGATTTATTTATTAATTTTTAAAAATAAACTTTTAAAGAAAATAAAGAAAACTATATAAAAAAAAGTACATAAACTAGATATAAAATATAATACAAAAAAATAAATAAATTATAGGATTTTCAAGAAGTGAGATTCACAAACAAATTTTGTAAAATCTTATCTATTCATATACTTTTTTTGTATGCTTTTTTATACTTCTAATCCTAAGAATGACATTGAAATAATTTTCACTTCTTGCATTAGATCCATCTAATAGTTTTAGCAAGTACAGATGTAATAAATTTCGTAACACAAAACACAAACAATTGTAAGACAAAGTATCTAAAAAAAATGAAAGCAATATTCAATGATAATGTAAAAGCACACCTGACGTTTTAATCGGAAGTATAATTAGATAAATCGCCATAAAAGATGAAGACGACCTTTATTTTTCATCATAACAATTACATAACTCAATATATAATTTTAATATCTCTCACTCTTCCACACGTCTAATTCTCTATCACTATTACAATGAATGCATTAACCAAAAAAAGAGAACATTTAAGAAGACAAAGAAATATAGTTTGAGACATGTCAATTGTTGAATTCTATTAATTAATAGTTATTAGACTTCAATAGTCGGGTTTCTAATATTTGTTAGCTATTAAAGTTGAGTTCTTTGGTTTCATCTATATTTACTTGATAATTTGAGAGTGGGCACGTGTCAAGCCTTTGTACAAATACTTGGCACATTTTTTAAGCATTATTAACTGTACGAGCACGAAATATTCTTCTCGTATAATCCTGTTGATCAAGTCTGCGCTCCTTCGTATGACGTCGCTTTACTCCCTGAAAACACAAACGTGAGCTAGCTGGCGGGTGTGTGCCGGATACCTCTCCGATGCCTAAGTCAGCAAAATAGACAAATAGACAAAAACTCTGTGTATTCGAGAATCAAAGTTGTGTTACCTCTCTATAGGTGATGTTGTGAGCTTTTATAGGTTCCGCATGGCATAATCCTAGTAGGACTTTTACTCCTCCGTGTAGAGTCCTCCTTGGAGTCATACTCCTGAAAGATAATGCTTATCCTTCAACACCCCCCTTACTGCTTAAACCAAGTGAGATGGTTTTACCATGGTCGGATTCCAATATCACCGAAGTAAGCATGGCTATGCTAAGCCGCAGAGTAGACCGAACTATACCTAGTTCGGCTCTTCCTTTCACTGCTCTTACCTCGGTTTCTCCTATACAAATCGTACTAACCATAGCGTGCTTAGACCGTGCTAACAAATAACAAGGTTCTGTCCGAGCTAATCCACGACCGAGCTAACTTTACGTGTGGTGACCGAGCTACCTGTAAAGCTCTCACGGATCGGGCAAACTCCGAAGCTCTCTTTGGACCGGGCTATCTCTAGGCCCTTTTTACTGTGGCCCACAACGACCCATTACCCAGTTCGGCCCAATTTACATATAAATTACCCTTTCAATTGCCCCTTAATTCCACCTGCGCAGCATGATAGAGATTACCTATTTATCAGCCGAGCTAAAAAACTTAAGCCTTCCAACTGAGCTAAAAAACTTTAGCCTTCCAACCAGGCTAAAAGACTTTCAGTCTTTCCAACCGGGCTAAAAGCTTTTAGTCTTTCCAACCACGCTAAATTCATACTGAGCTCTGTCTGTCCGGTCAAAATGTCTCTTTAGTCGCTATAACTGAATCGATTCCCATTCTATGGACACGTGGCGAACCGTTATTGGCCCAATGCAACTGTCAGCCGTCTTCGTACTCCGTAATTTTTTTTGAACAGTCCCGCCTTTTTCCTTCCCTTTTCACAAAACCAAACCTTTTGTTTTGAAACCCTTCATTTGCACTATTCATTCTCTCTCTCTCTCTTTCTTGAGCTTCTATTTCCCCATTTCTACACTGCATAAACTCGTGTTCTTGTTGCCATTGCTCTTATCTTCAGCTTCTTCAACTTGAACTGGTAAGTGGTTCGAATCCTCTTCCTTTTTGTTGTTTTCGCACTTACCTTGCAACACATAGCATGTTTTATTTGTATGTTTTTTCAAAGCACATTCCACTTTTGCTTCAATATTTCTGGGAAAAACCATGTAGTAGAACCTCTGGTACTCCATGAATAACCTGAGAAACACTGATTTGATCCAAAATCACACCCTAACCAAATTAGGATACTGTTTGTATTAGGTGCAAGCCTAGCCACACCTAATCAATCGGACTAAAAGCACACGCCATACTTATAGCTTCCATAAGTTAAGGACCTTCTGTTTCTTTTAACCGAGCTATCGAACCGCACTAAGTTTGCGCAATACCGCGCTAGCAAGCCTTAACCACTTATCGAACTATGCCTAGGGGCTAAACCAGCTTCTTTAGTCAAAATCGAGCTAAAATTACTTCTCCAATTGCATTAACTATCAACCGAACTATGCCTAGGGGCTAAACCAGCTTCTTTAGTCAAAACCGAATTAAGAATGCTGCCCCAAAAGCTCAACCAAGCTAAAGCCCCCTGCTTGAACCGAGCTAAGGCTGGATAGCATCCCACATAGTTGAGCTAGGACTTCATTTATCTTGCATTTATTTCTTTTAGCACGGTCCAACGATCTGTGCTTAACACCCTTCTTTTTCACTTTGCAGACTTAGGTTGCCAGGCACTCCTCTGAACGCTCAGACCGAGCTCTTCAGCGTCATTTCACAACCGAGCCAATACTCTGTTAATTTATACATAATTTAAAACCTCGTGGGTAAATATAAGTTTTTGGTAAACACCCCGGGTGCTATGGCCGAGTTCCGAAGGGACTACCATATCCCTGATAATGTACATCTTACTCTAGCCGAACCAGATACCGCGCCTTGGGGAAACCCTGGTTTTGTTCCCTTTACCCTTCTTTCCATTGTAGAAAACGGACTTAGATTCCCTGTATAGCCCCTTTTTGCGAGTTTCTTAGACAATCCAACCTCTGCCCTACCCAGCTTTCCACCAATTCATACCGTATAATAAATGGCATCGCCAAGCTAAACCGCCGGGCTGGCCTTAACCTCGGTTTAGCCGAACTCTTCCATCAATATTCCATAGGTTCAAATGAATATGGTTGGGTTTACTATCTAAGAATAAGGCGCCGGCGTGAAAAGATAATACAGAATACCCCGGACAAGGATGTAAATGATGACGATTTCTTCTGGGTTTCTGGAAATTTTGAGGACCACGAAGCCCAGATCCTGGGCGACCGAATTAATTGGGATAAAGGAGTTGCCGGTATAACTACCTCAGCATAGTTTTTATGCTTTCTTTTACCTCGGTTTGCTTATGCTGAACCATACTAACTGCTGCCTCCTTTACTTCATGCAGATTTGAACTTTCTCAAGTCCTAGTACAGCTATCCCAACTTAAACACACTTCGTCGCCTTTGCGATATCCCAAGAAGTTGGGCGAGCCTCTTGGATTTTGAACCGATGTCTGAGATATAGCGAAAGCGAAAGACTGTGGTAATTGACTTCTTGTTGGAAGCCTCTCTTGAACTGCATCCGTCCTTGCCTCAAATCCACTTGATCCCACTAACTGCTGAGCAAGAAATGGCCAAGAAGAGAGCCGTGCGAGCCCTTCTGACCGAAACAAACCAGCCCGAAGTACTACCAGCCGGTCAAACTCAGGAGACCGTGGTGGCCCTTTCATCCCATCATTCCTCGTCATCTCGTCCAAATAAGCGTGCTCAGACTTCCACAACCGAGCCACGCCTTGTAGATGAAGAAGATACCATCCTTCCGCCAAGCCCTCCATCTAGTCCACAACCGGAGCGCCCTGACTGGGCTAGCTCTTCCAAGTAGGTGTAGACACCCTATTTTTGACCGACCTTAAGACTCAGACGTCACCGATTGAACGCTTGGTGATTTTCCATATCGCGCTCGTTCCGAAGTTTCAGAATCTCGGCTGCGAACCCTGTCTCCGGACTTCCGGGCTTTTCTGTGCTTTGCCTCGGTTTGCGAACCAGGCTCTGTTTTTCTATGAAGGGAGGGAGAGGTCTCATAGATCATCTCTCAGTGACCATAGGTTACGTTTCATGGTCGTAGGCCATTTTTTCCGTTTGGAGCCGGTTTACGGTTTTTGGTCGTCGACCGTGTGCCTCGGTTTGGGACTGCTTAACCACCTCTGTTTGCTCTGATTTTTGGCGCACACCTTATTTCCTTCCTCTCTAGGGACACTGTGGTCCAAGAGACCAACTTCGTAGTCGAACGCCACCTCCGGTGCTTAATAGTCAGTTTTCAGGGCCTCGGGTCACGTGTTTCGGCCCCCGAACCTTCGTTTTGCATCCGTTTTGTTTCATTTTTGGTGGAGACCTTATTTTCATTATTGGGAAGCTTTTAGAAGGGTAGGAGGCCAGCAATTGTTCTGAAAAGCCATCTTTATTCCTTCATCGCTCTCCGCCGCCCGTTTTTCTTAGTAGAAAGCTAGTGTTGACCACCCCCGGGCCATTTTTTTGAACCATCAACTACATATTTGTGTTGTACACACTTGGGAGGCCACCAATATGTCATGGCCGGCCAGTAATTGTTCCTGACCCTTTTGAACCCCTCTGAAAAGTTGGGTTTTCTCTCTCCTAGTTCACTTTTTCTGAGTTTTGACCACATGGTTGTGTTGTGCACACATGGGAGGCCACCAATATGGGTGGCCGGCCAGCTTTCTATGATTGACCCTTTTGACCCTGGTTAGCCGGCCAGGGGAGGTGGCCAGCCGACCACTTGAACTCTCTGAACCTGGCCGGCCATGTTCCTCACAACTGGTTCCTTACAGCTGTACCCTCCTTTTCCCCTCAGATTCTGTATCCGATGGTGGACTTTTGGAGGGGAAATTTGAATTTCATTTTTCCCCCGTTTTCTCCACTCCTTTTCCTATATAACTAGCACCCCCAGCTGCATTTTGAGGGGTTACAAACTTTGGTTTAGAGCTCTTGCATTGAATCTCTCTCCCTCTCTACTCCAAGCCTCAAAACCCTAAGATTCTTGCACCAATTCATAGCACCACCTCTCCACACTCCATTCCAGCAACTTGGAGGCCATTTCCAGAGGTTAAGAGCACCATTTCTTCAACCAAAAGCTGCTGGAGCTTTGTGCTACAAGGGTGAGCTTCTTTATCCCTCTTTTAAGCTTATTTTTGCATGCAATCTTAGCCTTTGTTGCTTACATTTTTGGGCTCCGACCCAAACTGTAAATAATCATATTTTGAGTCTCTTTTCATGTTAGATCAAGGACCTCTTGCTGTTTGAGGTCTCCTACTATCACTTGCCTCTTTAACTCTCTTTTAGGCCTTTTTTTGCATAGTATTTTAGGCTTATTTGTGAGCTGTTTTGGACTTGGTCATAAACTGTAAAATATCTTATTTTCAGTCCCTCTTCAACATTGTTGAAGGGCTCTCCTCTGTTTTAGGCCAGAAGCTATCACTTGTCTCTTTATCCCTCTTTTAGGCCTTTTTTTGCATGATAGTTTAGCCTCACTTGTGTTTATTTTCGTAGCTTAATGTAAACTGTAAAGTGTCTTGATTTGAGCCCCTCTTAAACTTTGTTGAAGGGCTCCTTTCCATTTGGAGCTGGATGCTATCCCTTATCTTTATTTCCCCTTTTAGGGCCACTTTTGCATGATGGATAAGCCCTATTTGTGTTCACTTTTGAGACTTGTTATAAACTGAGAAAAGGATTTTTTTGACATCATTTTCATGTTTCATTAAGGGCATTTTTTTATTTGAGGTCACATACTTCCTTATATACTTGATTCTTTCTCATTTTGAGCCTTACACCCTAGCCCTTGTTGCATGCCTTGTTTGACCTTCTAGTCACTGGAATCCAGTGGATTTCCAGTGGCTTTGATGCTGTTTTGAGCTTACAAATCAGAGGGGGGTGACCCCCTCTCACCTTGGCTTGTCTGGTGGTCATTTTGGCCTTCCAAAGAGGCCCTATCTTGCATACTTTGTGGACGGATTTTGGGGCCAATTTGGTGAGTTTTGAGACTATCATATTTGATTTTCTAAGTTGATTTGGGTCTGCCACATGTCTATCTTGTATATGCTTAATAATCCCTTTGTATACCCTCTAAAGGGGCCCCTCATTTGTGCATGTGTTGGCTGCATTTCCATGGTTATTCGGACATATTTTGGCATGTTTTATTCACTGATTTTTTCTAGTTTGATGAGTTCTCACTTGTTTCATACACTTGTCATGTAAACTATGTTTGCCCGTCAAAATTGCATGCTAATTTAAGCCATCTTGCTAGCACTTTTTGGCCACACTTTAAATTGGAAAAGTTCATGTTTTGGGACTGCCTTGACTCTGTCTTCATGCTTCATGTTCAAATAATGCATGCTTTGTATAGCTATAAGTCATTCCATGTGCTCAGTTTTGAGTTTCGAGTCTCATCTCATGCATCGGGTGCCATATTGCCATGTTTCGGGGCTGTTTAGCATCATTTTTTAGTGCTGAATTTGCTTGTTTGCATATCATGTTCCATGCCTTACCATGCTTTGGTAGAGTGGCATTCGTGCCTTAGGTTCGGTCCTCGGTTTGCATGCATGTGTGCACGCATCTCGAGTGTCTCATTTCTATCTTATGGCCACTGATGTGAGTGTGGCTGAGGTCCACTCATGTTGGTGTAAGTGCACCATGCATTGTGTATGCCATTTCAATTCATAGCATTGTGCATGCTAGGTTGTATGTTAGCGCATTGTGTATGCCACGTTACCTCGTGCATCGTGTATGCTATTTCATAGCATTGTGCATGTTAGGTTGTATCTTAGTTGCATGTCATGCATATTACATTGTGTTTGGGATAGGAGTTAGCCCGAGCACGGAAGCGAATGCGTTCGTACTCAGTGTGAGCGTGTCTCAATTCCCCAGTCGCCGACACTCCGGATTACCCATGATGGAGTTTAGGTTTTGTTGTGTTTTCATGTGCATTCATTTCATATTGAGTCGTGCAATTCGACTCCTCGGCCATCATGCATTGAGATGCGTGATTGGTGGCACGAGGATCAAGATGTGCATACATATGTGAAAATACTTTGCCATGCCCCTTTCTCGCTCTCTGTTGCAGCAAATCAAGAATCAGCAGCCTTCCGGAGTTTGGCGCGCTTTCCAAGAACAATCGCAAACAGAGGCTAATTAGGGCATCGCAATGGATTTCCGCGCAAGGCAACCCCAACATGCATCATTCATCATCCGGATCAGAGTCGAGGCAGTCCCTAGTTTGCACGCTAGTTTATAGCTTTCTTAGTTTAATTTCTTAATTAATTAGGATTTTTGTATTTATTCAGACTGTACTATTCATTCGGACCGTACTATTCATTTGGGACTGTATATTATTTATTCGGACCCTTCGAGTGAGGGCAATGTTGTAATAAGCGTGTGTGCGTGTGATGTATGTCTTCCAACCCCACGTCTTTCTCCCTTTTATTAACTTGCTTATGATGGTTAGATTAGGGCATGTTTCAATTAGCATATAGTATAATAGCATGTTTGTATTCATTCATCTATTTTGCATGCACCGGGCTCGGCGCATCGTAACTCACTGCATTATATTCAATTCCAAGTTGAATACTTGTTAGCTGTAGCATTCCATATGCCATGTTTAGAATAGCCGAGCCTGCTATAATTGCATTTTTGCATGTGTTGCATTAGGTATTTCTGTATAGTTAGGATCATGCATGATTTTTAATTAGCTTCTATTTTGGCTTGGAGTACTCGGTAAGTTTTTTACGCTTTAGCATTCTTGCATGTGTGTGAGTGGCTACCATAATAGCATGCTTACCATGAGGCTATTTGCTTATGTGATATAACTGCCTGAATACCTGTGGGTGATGGTTGGGTTATTTGGATTGGAACAATGCATTGACTATGAGTTTTAAGCCCACTAGATAGTGGCAAAACCATCTTTTCTAAGCCCACCTGAGGGTGGCAAAATCTGCATTTTAAGCCTACTTGCGGGTAACAAACCATCTTTCAAAAACAAACATGAAATATTTTGTTCAAATTCAGGCGACCCGGTCTATACTTGTATGCTGTGCGCATCACATAGTAAATCTAGGCTAATAACCGGAATAAGAACACATAATGTTTTCAAAACTAGATATCATGGTTAGTAGAGGCTGATCTTTTAAAAAGGGTAAATTACATCGATAGTCCCCGCATTTTTTCTCTTGTGTCAATTTGGTCCCTGTAATTTCAGTTAGTTTGATTTTTATCCCTAATTTTAGATTTTGTTTTAATTTGGTCCAATTGATAATGCCGATTAAGATTTTTGAAAGAAATAGTTATTGAGTTGGTTGAGATTAAAACTTACTAAGTTAAACAAGTTTATAATTTTTTCTATAAAAATATAATAGATGCTACTCATGTGGGTATTTTCAATTAAAAAAACACTAGCAATTATAATAATTGGACCAAATTGAGACAAAAAATATAAATACAGGGTCAAAATTGAGCAAATTAAAATTGCAAAGACAAAAATAACATGAGTTAAAATATAGGGATTACCAATGTAATTATCATTTTAAGAATAAATACATAATTTCTTAATTAATTTTGAAATTGTTAATAAATATACCAAACAATATGTACATATTTCCTATTTTTGTTATAAATTTAAAAAAAAACTATGTATTTACTAGTTAAAAATTAAATAAATAAGTAGGTCTACTAACTCATGGATTGGACATGAATTAGACGATTTTCTAAGAATTAGGCTTAAATCAAGAATTATTGGCAAAAAAAAAATCGACTTTAACTAAATTTTCTCGGCTATTTTTTAGTGTTTAATCCAATATTAGAATCCTCAAATTAGCTCATATTAGTCACGAATTAATAAATTATGATATAATTTAAATATAAAATGTAAATTTATTAGGACTCGAATATGACCTATAATTTAGGGTGGCTTTATGTTAAATGATTTTTTTATACATAAATATATATAACTATTCATTTAATTGTTTTAAACATAAATATATAGTTTTTTTTTAAAATTTTAAATTATAGTTCAAACTTTTTAATAAGTATGCATAAAATAAGTCCATATTTCTTATTTTTATTATAAAAAAAGATTTACAAATATTTATTTACAAATTTAATAGATAGATAGGTCAAATAATTCATATAAGTTGGAAACAGAACAAGACAATTTTTAATTATTAGGTGAAGAAAAAGTTGGCGTAAATCTAATGTTAAGCCCAAATTTACTATCACAAGTGAATCCTAATCCATTTTTACATAAATCTTAGGAGTACTTACGTGTAGATCCTAATAAGTAAACTTATTGTCTAATAGGTCCTATGGAAAAAATTTGTCATAAAAAAAAGTCACTAATTGTAAGTTTTAGTGACAATTTATAAAAATTTTGACAAAAAAAGTCACTAATTGTTAATTTTTAGCGACATATATAAAAAATTGTCACAAAAAAATTATTTTTAGCGATAATTTTACCAAGACTTATTTTCAATAGGACTTGATGGGAATTAAGTCTAATTATTAGAACCTATTGGTAGTTTATCCTAAATAGTCTTATAACATAAGATAAATTATAATTTTTAGACTTCACAAAACATGAAAAAATTATTATATTGACAAATGTAATTTACCACTATCATATGATAAATTAAATTTACGAAACTCATAAGACTAAATGTATTTATATTTTATCATAAATATAATTTTTGTGATTTATTTTTTAATTTTTACCACTGAAATTATGACATATATTTGTTATTAAGAACTTAGCATACAATTAATGACAAAAGAATAAAAAAAAAATTATTTTATATGTAACTGTGATAAAAATAAATAAAATTTAATTAATTCTAAATCATTTTTGTTAAATATTATAAATAAATTTTTTAAATTATTATTTAATTTTTAAATTAATTTTGAATTATTTATTTATACCCATACATAACACAAATAATTATACTAGCTTTATATAGAATGAAAACAAACTAAACAGGAATCGATTCCTTTTTCTGTACCTCTCCCAGTCTAACCCGCTAACCAAGCCATGAGTTTGAGTGGTCCCAAAAATTAGCCATCACAAAAAAGTGTTATTATGTGCTGTATATATAACTCCAGTATTAGATGAGTTTGTAAGGCAATCGTTTGTGTGATCAAAGATTTTGGGTTCAAAATTTATACTAATCTTCTTATAGCCCTTGACTGAAATTGAGGCCTGAGGGTGAATTTCTCGACATCCTCCCTAAATTGGTTTGTAAAGTCGGATCATAAATGATCCAACTTGCAGGTTTCTGGTCAAGAAAAAATAAAAAAAATGTGCTGTATAAGTGGGAGGAGCCAAAAGATACTCACGTTAGTCTGTAGCAAAAAGACAACCACTCATGTGCCCTTGTGATGAAGAAAAACCCCCCACAGCTCCTTCTCATGTGGGGACCAACATATAGAGCACTGTCTACAGTGTCATCAATTTGGTTTGCCTATCTAGTCGTTTGGTTACAATGAATACATCAGCCTAATCAACTTGCAATGTTTTGTTTTTTTTTCTTTTAATGACGAGAATTCAGTCTAGGTTGGTTTCTTTGGACCCATCTCCAATGTGTAAATTCAAGATTTAGAGTCGAACCTTTAAATCTATGAATCGGACAAACAAAAAGTAAGTCGAACTTCAAACCTTTCTTAATAGAATCTTAAAGGCTAACCATCCAAGTTAGTCCCCCGGATTTTAACGAACATGGGTTGGGTTACTTTGTTACTAAGAAAGTAGCACTTTCAACTGCTCCAATAGATATATGCCAACAATTTTTTTGTTTTTGGGTGGTAGTGGTGAGAGTCACTACTTGATGATTAAAACAGAGGGCGGTGGATGGAGGTCCAAATTAGATTGAGGGATTAATTATATTCAACACCTTGTAGGATTGAGTAATATTCAGTTGACATTAATACCACATCTCATGTAAATTTTGATTTATTAATAATGTTAGCATAATTATATTTTTTTTTATTACTTTTGTTTATTATTTTATATGTCAATACTGCGTTGATAATAAACATGAGTGATGAAATCTTATAATTGAAAATCGTGCCATGTTGTGTTTGCGTTGTGTCATCGTGGGTTTGTAGTCAAAACACCCGAATACTAACATGACATATTTAATTAAACGTGTCAATTATCTTGATAATGACTTGACCAACTTATAATTGTATTAATCTGAGCATGACATGCCTAATATGGTTAGTATAAGAATTTGTTTTATTATATAAACAGCTCGTACAACTTATTTGAAGATAGCCCATTTTACATCATATGTTGTTTAAATATTTACGCTCAATTCATGAAAAAATTCAAAAGACATACATCAAATTTGAACTATTGTCGTCAATTACTATTCAAACATCGAACAAAATTTAAAAAATAAAACAAATTTTCATCTAATACCAAAATCAAATCTAATCTAATGGCCGAGAATAAAACATTTAAAGTCCTATGACTGTCACATTGAGGTTGCATTTGGATTATCAACAAGTTAATAGCATATTCGTGTCTACGTGTTGACACAAAACTTTACATAAGTTAGATAAATTGTATAAGTCGTATGTGTTCAATCTACATACAACTCTTCTATTATTTATTTTATTAAGTCATATTATATTCATATTGGTTTTAAAAAATAATCAACCTTAACTCTCTCAGTATCAGTATTGTTTGAATCATGTGACAATTTTTTTTGTTGTTGATTTTCACAGCAAATTATTATTGGCGTATTGGTTACCCCTTAGAAGTGTAATCCCTAGTGGGCTCTGGAGGCGGCATTGGTTAGGGGACAGCCTTATGAAAAGACACCGCCTTAGTAAAAAAAAATGAGAAAATTACAATCACTTAGTATATTAACTAGCGGTAATTCGTGCTATGCACGAAAAAATAGACTATATACATTTTGTATAATAAATAAATTATCTTAATCTTGAATTATGTATTAATAGTGACAAGTCATGATGTTAGGCCATCTGCGTAGACATTGACAATAATTAACTCATAAAATTTCACAATAAAATTTGATATGCATAATAAAAAATTGTTAATTATAAAGATTGTTAGGAATAATAGTATCACAATCACTTGATAATATAAATAACTTATATCAAACTATAATGTCATGCAGAAAAAAGAAGAAGAAAAGAAAAGAAAAGGAAATCATTAAAAGAGAGAAATTCTATAAACTCAGAAAAAATTATTATAAATTTACTTAGACTTTTAAATTAGTGGTGTATATTATTATTGTGGAACCAAATTATGAGTAAATCTCAACTTTTAATTATAATTTATAAGAAATTTTTAAAAATTTTTAATCTAAGTTTGTTACCTTGCTTATAAAAAGTACTTCTCAAATAAATCATTAATTAATTCTATTAGCAACTCTCTATCTTTGATCTCATCTATCAATGATACATGCATATCAAAGTATAAATCCTTCTCCATAATCATTTTTTTTCATAGTTTGAATAATACTTGCATAGTTTCTACAGAATTTAAAAAAAATAAAAATAATCAAGATAAGAACTTTGTAGGATTATAAAAATTATATAAGAAAATAGTTTTAATCCATTTTATTTACCAAAAAAAAAATGATGAAAATTATTTGAATTGTATTTGAAGAAATATAACAAATGATAGCTTTAATCCTTATATACCAACAAAAAAAAATTAGGATAAATTACACTAACACCCCTTGAGGTTTTTGTTTAATATAGATCCCCTTCACATTTGAAAAATTATACTTACCCCCATATCAGATTATAATGACATATTTGCCCGTTAGCTTTTATACATATAAAATAATAAAATAATACAGATATTTTGTTCATGTTATTTCAAGGGAAATAACAATCATCTTTTTTGGTTTAACTCACACAAAAAATTGGATTTTTTTTTTCATGTTTTTTTCATTGAATTTTTTAAATATTTAAAGTAATTTTTTATTATATTTTTTAAACACACATAATCTAGATATACTTAACAAATATAATATTTTATGATTTTTTTTTTAAATTGACCAAATATAAAAATACAAAAATTCAATACATAATCTTATTTTGTTGTATTTAATGGATTTTTTTAATAATGAAAAGTTGTAGAATGTAATCATGATGATAGGAAGAAGAAATGATAGAAAAAAGGACATGATGGTCATTTAGAAAATTTTAGGGCATGACATCAGCAATCCAAGGGCAGTTTGTAATGAGATTACAAACCTTTGGGAGAGGAATGTAATTTTTCAAATATGAGGGAGAGATCTGTATTAAACAGAAACCTTAGGAGGTGTTAGTGTAATTTATCCAAAAAATTATATAGGTTACTCAATGAAAAAATGGTCGAATGCAACTAAAGTCATAGACATTGAATTAAATCATATGGGCTCTAAATTGATAATATAATCTAGCAAATCAACTAATAATAACAGAGAGATATCGAAAAATATATAGTATTTTCCTACCATCTTTGTATTATATTCATTAATTTCATATATTATAAGGAAATTTTGCTCGTCACGATCTTTTAATTAAATATGCACCAAGAAAACAGATTTGATAAGAAATTAGTTCTAAACTTTACTATTGAAAAAACAAAAATTTCAAAGAGAGAATTTAGAGATGGGATTGAAGAAACGTTATAACAAATGACAACCTTATAAAAACAGAAAAAGAAAAAATACATAGCAATGATCTAATGCAAACTATTTTTAACAACTAAAAGAAAGAATATCAAATTATTACCTTGGATAAAATAATGACGACAATTAATTTTGTAAGATTTTTGTGTTGCCTCCTCCCATGCAGCCTTCATTATTTAATTATTAATACACTTCTTATTTAGAGCCAACAAAATTTTATTTATTTATTTATTTTTATCTTTATCACTTAGTAGATAATAATGAATAATAAAAATTATTAAGAGAATGTTAAGAATTTAAGAAAAGATAAGAAATTATAGATAAGGACATTTCATAAGATAAAAAATTCAAAATAAAAAAGGATAATATGTGATAGATGGAAAAAAAAAAAGAGTAAATCAAAATAAAGATTTAGATATATATGTTTTTGATAGATATATAGATTAACAAATCATATCTTTATTTAAATTTTATTATTTAAATTTTTTATAAATAAATTATTTAATCTTTATCTTTATCTATAAGTTATGAAATTAACTTTTTAAAATTAATTATTTAATTTTTATCTTTATCTGTAGAATATAAAATTAATTTTCATAAATTATTTATCAATTTTTATATGTTTATCTATATAGATGAATTTTGAAATTCAAATCTTTACCCATAACACTACAAGAAAACACATTTTTGGTGACCATTTTTGGCTACCAAAACAAATTTAGTCGCCAAAAGTGTGGGAATTGGCTACCAAAATTAATTTTAGTCGGCAAAAGTCAAGTTTTTAGCTACTAAATTTTTTTAGTAGGGGAATGTTGATTATTGGCGACAAAAAAAAATTTAGTAGCTAAAAATATTACAATTGGCGACTAAACAAATTTTTAGTAGCTAAAGATATCACAATTGGCGACTAAAATTCCTTTTAGTCGCCGTGGAGCTACTTTTGGCTACTAAATTGTTTGGTAGCTGAATGAAAATAAGAAATTTAATTTTTAATCTTTGGCGGCCAAACTTTTGGTCGCCAAAAGTTCCTTTTCAGCGACAAAATTCCTTTTAGTCGCGGTAGACCTACTTTTGGCTACTAAATTGTTTGGTAGCCGAATGAAAATAAAAAATTTAATTTTTAATCTTTGGCGACCAAAATTTTGGTCGCCAAAAGTTCCTTTTCAGCGACAAAATTCCTTTTAGTCGCTGTAGACCTCCTTTGGCTACTAAATCGTTTGGTAGCCGAATGAAAACAAATAATTACTTTTACCTTTGGCGACCAAATTATATTTTAGTCGCCAAAGATGATTTATTTCAAATTTTGAATTGATTTCAAAAAATAATTGGCGACCATTACGTATTTAGTCGTGAATTGCATAAAATGATATATATATATATATTTTTTGTACCAACCAAACCCTAAAATATTCAGCGCCTCCCCTCTCTCTCTCTCTCTCTCTCTCTCTCTCTCTCTATTTTCAGCGTCCCTCTCCGTCTCCGTTGCTCCTCTCCCCTCCGTCTCTCAGTGCCGCTCTTCCTCGCCTTCGCCGGAAACCGGAGCATGCTCTGTCTGAAGGTCGATCTGTCTCACTCTCATTCATGTCTCTGTGTCACTGTCGATTTGTCTCCGTCTGTTACACGAGCACCACAGTCGCTTCCAGGTATCTCCTCTATTTCGCCATCTCTCTATTTGTCTCTGTGTCTTCATCTCTCTGTTTTCCTCCATTCGGAACTTTGAGGGCATAGCCGTCTGAGTCTCAGCTGAAACGTTCAGAATTGTCATTCTGAGCTCTCTTCCTTGTGATGAAAATATTGATTCATGTTGTTGATTTTCATGTCACTTTAGATATGTATATATATAGTCATCTTTATAGTTCTCTGTTTGTAGCATGAATTTTAATCATGGACTGCTATGATAATAATCATGATTTAATTCAGTCAATGTTTGACCACTTGTTTTAAAATTGCCTTGTGCACTCCATTTTAGATTCCAGATCTTAATATGAGATGCACATATGTTTTCTGTGTAAATTGTAATAAATTCCGTGTGGGTTTGCTGATTTGCTTTAGCATTGAGCTGGGTAGGGGTGGAATTTTGGTCTACGGGTGAATCATATGAGCAGTCGTAGTACTTAGAAAGTGGGAGAGAAAATTTTAGTATATCCAAGTCTAAGTAACTTATTGGCTATATGTCATGATGCTGAATTTATTACCTAGGGCTCAAATCTGATTTGAAATAATGAGTTTTATTCAAATTATTCTCCTTGAAGATGCAAGATCGTGTATCAACCTTTTGTTTCCTATATTATTATTGTTGAGGTTTTTGAATCATTATTGAACGTGTCAGGTAAAAAACCTGACCTTGTAATTTATGGACAATATGGAATTTACATTATCGTTTGGGAGTTAGTCACTTTGTCATTGTAATCAAAATCTTTTGCATAGCATTTAAATTCACAGGAATTAGAGTGTGGAGTTGGATTTGAGGAGTAAATCTGAATCCATTGTCTAGCAAGACTTATCATCTTGCAGATTTGGTTTAATTTTCTGATGCATGTTAAACGCTATGGTTTTTCGATAACTGGGATACTGTCTCATTTGGAAATTCATGAAACCCGGAATTTAAAATTTTGAATTGCAAATCCAAATCCAGGTATATATGAAGTTTATTTATTCCTATGGTCTTTGATGTTTTTGATAAAATTCTTGTTGCACATTTATCACATATTGATTGCATTTGAAACAGTGCATTTATAGAATTGTTGTTGTGGTCGTCGTCTCTACGTCTGCCCGAGTTGAATTTCAGATCCTCTATTTTTGAAAATATATATGTACATATTTTATCATGGTAGCTAGTCATGGATTGACATTGCCACATTGACAGTGTGTATCTGAGCTTGTGAGTCTCGTATATGTAACACATTGTACCCATTTGCATTTGAGTTCACGCGTTTATGAAAGAACCATGTAACAGAAAATGATGAAAAGCTTGGTTCATGGTCATTGCAGAAGAGCGTGATACTCCTCTGCAAATTTACCTATAAGTAAAAGATGAATTCATTATTCATTTCTAGGTGGCCAAACAGGTTAACATAGGTAATTTCAGTTTATTTGGTTCAAGGTCATTGCAGAAGAGCGTGTACATTCAGTTTATTGTGTCAGAGGAAAAGATGTGGAAGAACCAGGATCTGATTTTGAGCTTGTTGTGGTAATTTCAATTTGCTTGACATAGCCCACAAAATTTCTCGTGTGTTAAATCGACTCCGCTTTTATTTGGCCTTATTCTTGTTGCTTAATTTATATGTAAACCATTTTAAATTTTAGCTTTGTGGTGAAAAATTGCTCGAGGTTCTGCCTCATTTAATTGTATATTTATTGACGTATTTGCAATGACACATACTTCTAGTTTCCAAATAACGCATTGAATCATAGTATTTTTCTTGAGTGATTGCAAGACTCGTTGCTAAATTCTGAGGCATTCTTTGAAAGTTTTAGGTTCTGTTTGTCTTTAGGAATTTGAAATGTATGGATTTGACATTCCTCATTCAAGAAAAATAACTTAAATTTACCTTTGAGAGTTTAGCTATAGATTTCAAGATTATATTATGTAATTTTGTCATGATAGATTTGGAATCACTATACAAAATCAGTTATTTGAAATCATGCCAAGGATTCTCCTTCTAGCTCTGAGGATCCTACTAAATAACTTATTTTCTATCTAATGCTTCCATGTGCTATTGTTTATTTTCTATCTAATCCTTGAGCAGGTTGGACACCAGAGACTTGGTCAAGAAGCAATTATATCACCGAACAAGTACACCTTAATACAAAGGCATCGAGATATATTAGGTGCGATGCCATTTCGTAAAATAGATTACAACTTAGGTTACTTGACTTGTATTCTCCAATCGGTTATCAAGATCACCCGAAGATCTTCCAAGTCATGAGCTTAGAATATAGACAAGCAGATGGAATTTTTTTCTCCTAAATACTTCTAGCTAATGAGATCACAGTTGAAAATGTTGATAATTTATTGAACCTTGTGTCATATTTGTCTGGCATTTGCGTTAACTTCTAGCTAATGAGATCACAGGCACTTCTAATGGGTTCAATTAATTCCTCGCATGAAAATGGTGTTGGGCAGATAACTTATCTTCATTTTTAATTCCTGCCTACATATTTGTGTTACCCGAAAGAAAATGTAATAAATAGAAGTAAAAATTAAGAAACACTGTGTCAAAGGTACACGACCTTTTGCGATCTTAGTGACTTGGAGGCGATGCATGTCTACAATATGATTTTGTCCCGAGTGACTAATATGCCCGGTTGAATGTTGATCATATTTCATTCTTTGGTAACTGTTTTTCTCTCTTTGGTGATATTTTTTATATTTGTTTCGGTCGTGATGACTCGCAATATCTTTGACCAACATTATTCGTCATCATGAGGAGAATACCTTCTTTGCTCTTCGTGTTACGTATGTGTTTCTATTTTAGTCCAACACTTGGAATTTTCTAGGAGGCCTTCTTGTGATTACATATTGGCGGGCATCCTACTCAAATTTGCCATTCTGTGACTACCAATGATCTTTGGCAGGTCTCATGCTCAACATTTGTTTTTATCGAGTCAGAACCAACAACATACATCAATTGCGTTTGTATTTCTGTGGTTAGTTTTGTATCCATGAAATTATTGTTTATATCTGCAGCGAATTATTTATTAATTTATTATTTTTTTTCTGTCGGGTATTCCCGTAGTTTACATGATGGGATGGGTGAGAATTGTTTGTGAGGAGGATTTGTAGCTTCCTGAACTCCAGATTTGTGCATTATTAATGGATAATAGGCAGCATCTGAAATTTTCAAATGTTGTTTTTTTGCAGTGAAGTTGTCAAACATTCAGCTGAAGCACTTCACACTAGTTATTGAGGAGGAGGAGGGAGCAGGTACTTGTTTATACTAATTAAAATTGTAGCTTCCGAATATGTTTTACCTAGAATTGAATGGCTATTTTTTTAATTTTATTTTCATGGACACTTGGTATTAATCTTATTAGTTTTTCATTTTATTTATATTATGCAGGATGTTTACATGTACTTCCGTGGCAGTGGCAAAGCAGCAGAGATGAAGCGTGAGGCTGCAAAATGGACAATGATGGCTGCGCTGCCATGATTCAGAAAGATTCTTTTGTTTAATAATGCTGAGAGAAATCGAAACCATTCACTATTTTTTTGCACTTGTGCCTAGTCTAGTATTTATAAGTCTTCATATAATCTTCTTAAAATATGTATGTAAAAGATAGATTCTGACAAACAAGTTTAAGTTAAGACATGTTGTGGTACATATGTCATTTTTGGAAATTATTTTGGTTAGTCCTGTATTATGTATGAAATGAAATTATTGAGGTTGGATTAGACTTGGTTCGTATGGAATTTGTATTATATATAGAATTGGACGTTTATTTTTAATGTTTTGGATGGTTGGAACTAGAATGTGTGCACGTTGTTGAATGCTTGATAATATATTTAGCGTTGATGGGTTATATTGAATCCTGTGTTATGTACGTACAGGTTGTATTAAACATAGATGTAGGTTGTTTAGAATTTTGTTGAAAAAAAATAAAAATAAAAATAAAATATTTGGCCACCAAATATTTTGGTAGCCAAATACATATTGTTGGAATTTTTTGGCTACTAATAATTTAGTAGCAAAAACATTTGGTAGCAAAAAGTAATGAATAGTAGGTTAAAATTTTCATGTAGAACTTTTAGTGACTAAAAAATTAGTAGCCAAAATGTCACTATTGCCGACTAAGTATGGATTGGTAGCCAAATGTTAATTTTCAGTGACTAATTCTTTTGTAGCAAAAAGTAACACATTCGCCGACCAAACGAATGTTAGTAGCCAAAAGTCACATTCGGCGACTAACACTTTAGTCGCTGAAACATACCTTTTGCCGACTAAACTAAGATTAGTAGCCAAATGTGTACACTTTCGGCGACCAAACAAATTTTAGTCGCCAATACTATCGCCGATAGGGTTTCCGCGACGAGCTTAGCGACAAAAAATTTTGGTCGCTAAATGGTTTCGGCGACCAAATTTTAGACTTTTGGCGACCAATATTTTGGTAGCCAAAAGTGACATTTCTTGTAGTGTAAGCAATGAAAATAATTTTCATTTTAATTAATCAAACAAATAGAAAATGGAGGAAAATAGAAAACATGAAAAACAATAAAAGAGGGTTGTCACGTAGGAAAGAGAGAGTTTTAAAATTATGAGAATTTAGAAATAAATATTTAGAGACTTTTGACAAAACAACTACATTTGCGAAGTTATAGATAAGGACATTTAATATGATAAAAAATTCAAAATAAAAAAGGCTAATATGTGATAGAAGGAAAAAAAGAAGAAGAGTAAATCAAAATAAACATTTAGATATATATGTTTTTGATAGATATATAGATTAACAAATCATATCTTTATCTAAATTTTATTATTTTAATTTTTTATTAATCAATTATTTAATCTTTATCTTTATCTATAAGTTATGAAATTAACTTTTTTAAATTAATTATTTAATTTTTATCTTTATCTATAGAATACAAAATTAATTTTCATAAATTATTTATCAATTTTTATATGTTTATCTATATAGATGAATTTTGAAATTCAAATCTTTATCCATAAGCAATGAAAATAATTTTCTTTTTAATTAATCAAACAAATATCATAAATTATTTATCAATTTTTATATGTTTATCTATATGGATGAATTTTGAAATTCAAATCTTTATCCATAAGCAATGAAAATAATTTTTATTTTAATTAATCAAACAAATAGAAAATGGAGGAAAATAGAAAATATGAAAGACCATCAAAGAGGATTGCCACGTAGGAAAGAGAGAGTTTTAAAATTATGATAATTTAGAAATAAATATTTAGAGACTTTTGACAAAACAAATTTTATTATTTAAATTTTTTATAAATGAATTATTTAATCTTTATCTTTATCTATAAGTTATGAAATTAACTTTTTTAAATTAATTATTTAATTTTTATGTTTATCTGTAGAATATAAAATTAATTTTCATAAATTATTTATCAATTTTTATATGTTTATCTATATAGATGAATTTTGAAATTCAAATCTTTATCCATAAGCAATGAAAATAATTTTCATTTTAATTAATCAAACAAATAGAAAATGTAGGAAAATAGAAAACATGAAAGACAATAAAAGAGGGTTGTCACGTAGGAAAGAGAGAGTTTTAAAATTATGAGAATTTAGAAATAAATATTTAGAGACTTTTGACAAAACAACTACATTTGGGAAGTTATAGATAAGGACATTTCATATAATAAAAAATTCAAAATAAAAAAGGCTAATATGTGATAGAAGGAAAAAAAAGAAGAGTAAATCAAAATAAAGATTTAGATATATATGTTTTTGATAGATATATAGATTAACAAATCATATCTTTATCTAAATTTTATTATTTTAATTTTTTATTAATCAATTATTTAATCTTTATCTTTATCTATAAGTTATGAAATTAACTTTTTTAAATTAATTATTTAATTTTCATCTTTATCTATAGAATACAAAATTAATTTTCATAAATTATTTATCAATTTTTATATGTTTATCTATATAGATGAATTTTGAAATTCAAATCTTTATCCATAAGCAATGAAAATAATTTTCTTTTTAATTAATCAAACAAATATCATAAATTATTTATCAATTTTTATATGTTTATCTATATAGATGAATTTTGAAATTCAAATCTTTATCCATAAGCAATGAAAATAATTTTTATTTTAATTAATCAAACAAATAGAAAATGGAGGAAAATAGAAAATATGAAAGACAATCAAAGAGGGTTGCCACGTAGGAAAGAGAGAGTTTTAAAATTATGATAATTTAGAAATAAATATTTAGAGACTTTTGACAAAACAACTACATTTGGTTATAGGGATAGTATAGATAGATAGATAGATAGTATAGATAGATAGATAGATAGATTAGTTTATTAATATATATTATAATATTATTATTAATTTCACCAATTATACAAAAATATAAATATTCAAAATTTTTAACATTATGTTATCATCTGTTAGTACATTAATTAATATATCAATAGATGCATATAGCATTATTTAATTACTATTTAGTGGAGCTTTTGAAAACAAATTTTACATTGATGATAAATTTTGTAAATATTAATAATTAAAATTATTTTTTTTTATCAAGTTATAAATATTTTATGAAAACATCACTAATATGTAATTTCTTTAAAAATAATTTGGTGGAACTCCCAATTATTCACCTCTTTTATTTTTATTTTCATTTTTTAAAAATTAATTACAGTGAGATCTTAGTAACATTCACATAATTAACTTTTGTTTTTCCTCAAAAAAAAAAAAAAAAAACAAAACTTTTATTTAATATTTAAAATTTCTTTTGTGTTGTGTTTGGTTAAGAGATTTGGGGAGATATTTGAAAATAAAAATAAAAAAGGTGTATGAAATTAAGTAAAACGTAAGTATATTTTATTTAAGTTTTATTTATTTATTTATTTTAAATTTCTTTTTAAATCTCCTAACAAAAGATAACGTTGGAGTTAGATCCATGGTGATTGGTGCTCACCAATCTTTTCTTCCATATATAATTGTGTGGTTTCAGGAGATGCCAGTGAGAGAGCCTTGTGGTTCTTGTAATCTATTCCGTGAAGTAAATAGATTCAACAATGACTTGCTGCTACGCCTCTTAATTGTGTTTATCATTATCACAATCACTGGTTCATTAGGCATGTTTTGAGAATGATTTTTTATGATTTATAGTGAATTTTTAAAAAAAAATTCAAAAAATTCTAGATTCAGCTCAATAAGATGAATCAAAAAATTATAATTTTTTTAAAAAAAATCCAAAAAGAAAAAAAAAAGTCAAAATAAACCATCTTTTTTTATTTAGTATTTTTTTTTTTGTGGAAATTTTCCAAAAAAAAAAAAAAAAAACAATAACACCAAAAGGAAGAAAAAGAGAGGAATTTGAGAACAAGAGAGAGAGGTGTTGGTGCATGATTTCACAAGTTATTTTAATATTAAATTGTATTAATATAAATGATTAATTTTATATTTAATAGGTGGTGGTTACAAATGTGACATTGAATTAAGATTAGGCTCCGTTTGGGATATACATTTAGGCTAAATTAGTCATATAGGATAAAATTAGTTATTTTAGCCAAATTAGACAAAATGTCACATTTAACTTATAATCATTTTATTTTTTCTCTCATAAAAGTCAATAAAGTTTATCCCATACGAGATTTTTTAATCCCAGACTAAAATAGTCAAATAATTAAAAAGTAAAAAAACTAAACCACATCCCAAACCAACTCTTAATAATAAACCAAATCAATGGGATTTTATGGCCATTATATGGTAGTGGTGTAGGTGCATTTGATTAACGAGGGAATAATTCATATGTGTTTAATTGTGAGCTATAGCCATAATTATTTTAGTGATTAATTTGAGACCTTTCATATAACTTGTGGTGTATGTATAATAAATAAAGGCAGTATATTTGTTGTTGGCATCATAAATAAATAATTTTATTATTATTTATTATTTATAATTACAGGACATGTGACATTATCTTGTGTACTTTGAAGTTGAAAGAAGTTGTGGTAAAGTATGGAACATATATGGAAAAAATGGTGGAGAAAGTGGAAAAATATGTAGCATCAAATAGAGGAGATAAAGTGGAGGAGATAGGAGATTACGGCGGGACACGTGGCAAATAAGAATGACAATCGAAAAATATGTAGTTATTAAGTGGTTATTTTCTATTTTTTTTCCCTATAAATAGTCATTCATGACTACGTTGTAAAGATTTATTCAACTCAAATCAAAGACAAGTTGATATATTTATTGTCATTTCTTTTATCTTAGGAGTAGATTGAACTTAGATTTATTTTCTGCACTTTCTTTTTGAAACATTGGAGTAGAGGTACTAAATTATCTTCTTCATTCCCTTCTCTTCGTTTATTTTTTTCTTTTTTCTACACTAGGCAATTTTGAAATCCTTTTCATTGAGACAAAAGAACCGTCAACACAATGATCTGATAATAGACTTGAATTTAATCTATATAAATATTTCAATCTTTATTAGCATGCTCATATTTATAATATTTTTCTACAAAGAAAAAATAAGCCCAACAATCAACACCACCAATGTCACTATTACTTCATTTTTCTCAATGTTGTACTGCATTGTTGTAACAATCGCGGTTTCGATCCTTCTTTCATGTTTTCCCACTTCGACTGGGTTGGTCGGGGATCGGGCTGTCTGCAAAAGTACTGGGTTAGTGTATTTGATGCTCAAGCGGGGCATTCCACGCTCGAGCGGACCATGTTATATCAGTTCGTGAATCTGATATTTCAGATTACTTTTTCAGTCCTCACTCTCTCTAAAACTCTCAAGAATTCCAAATCTGGAGCCTCTCTCTTTAGAAGTCATCTTCTCTCTTTGATTTCTCCAAATCCATTGGGATTTAGACCTAAGTTCTTCACCAAAGTTGGTTATCATCTCAAGGGCTTCGTTGTGTGCGGTGAAGATCGAATTTCGACACCGTTGATTTTGGGGGTTTCATCTCATTTCTTCTTCAAAATTTAAGATAAGGATTTTCTTAGAGTTATATATATATTTGCAAGATTTATATGATTTTCGAAATTATCTTTCGATAGCTTTAAAAATTGATTGTTGATTCAAAAAGTTGAGTGATTTTGAAAGTGGGTTTGTCTCTTATTCTTTTAAAATGATCTTATGGGTTTTGATCTTCGTTGATTGAAGAAAATATGATTTTAGAAAGTTTTCTTTCAAAGGATTTGAGTTGTATAGTTTTGGTGAGAAAACCTAAAATTTGTGGATTTTTTTTATAAAAGAGACTGAAAATCCATGAATAATATTGTTGTATTTATTTTGTGTGCCAAAATAAATAGATGTTTGAAAATTTTCTTATTTATATTTATATAAATGATGAATTTCAGGAAATATGAGAATTATTGTTCATTTTGGAAATTATTGTTCAAAACGTTGAAATAGTCTTGAAATGACTAATTGTTATAGCGATCTCGGGTTTACCCTTGATGTACAGTGATCCGGACATGTGTCCGTTGATGTTGGTAGTTGATCATTATCTTGTTTACATCCTTTTATACCTTGTATTTGAGTTATGGGATGTGTTGGGCAGGTTTGTTACAGGTTGGTTGAACTTAGGAACCAAGTCTAGTCGCCTGAGTTTTGGTCCGCCTTCGGCGAGAGGTTTACGCCGGCGAGGACCTTGTTGTTGCTTGTACGCCGGCGGGGTTTTGGCGCCGGCGGAGAATACACCCATCCAGCATCTTGTGCTTCGCAAAACCTGCAGTGTGATTCCTACGCTCGAGCGGGTTTTCTGAGCTCGTGCGGGTTGCGCTAGCGGGATTGTTGGCGCCGAGCGACAAGACTTTTGGTGAAGAGTTCTGGGAGAGGGAGATTTACGCTCGAGCGGGCTGGATTTCACGCTCGAGCGGACGAACTTTATTTTGTTTCTTGGCGCTCGAGCGGACCTTGTTGAGCTCGAGCGGACCATGTTTTGTGTTTCTTTACGCTCGAGCGGTGTGTTTTACGCTCGAGCGGACCTGTCGTATAACTGAGAGTGGCTGGGCATTTTAAATCACTTTTCACTTTTCCTTCTCTCTCCTACTTTTCCAAAACCCCATTTTCAGAGCTTCTCACTCTAAAACCATAACTTCTCTCTAGGGTTTGATCTAGGTAGAGTGTTCTTCTTCCCTTCGACCTTTGTAAAGGTTGGGTTGATCGTCGGGGGCGTCGTTTTGATCCAAAAAGTTTGGTGTTTGGAGCATTTTGATTTTGGTCTCTTATCCATTCGAGCTCCAACTTTGAGGTAGGGATATCCTACTCCTCCTTATGGATTTTGTCTTTAAATTTTAGCATCTTGATGTGTTGGAAGTTGTCTTGTAATTTCGAGAAAATTTGGGGTTTTTATGTAATTTTATAAAAGTTGGGGTTTTATTTAAAATAAACCTATATGCATGTTTAGTATTGAGAAATGAGATTAATGTGGAATTATTGATGAAGAATGGAACCATAAGGGTTGAAATGTTAATTATGGAAAAATGCCCTAATTACATTGATTGATTAATTTAAATAATTAATTGTGAGAAATGAGGAATTGGGTTAAAAATGTTGAGATTGGAAGTACATGGGAAAAAGGGGTGTAGTTGAATTACTTATCACTCACCAAATTGAAATGTTGATTTAATATCCATTTTGTGCATTTACTTTCTGTATAGAAATAACTGCTTTGGGCTATCGGTGGAGGATAGTCTTGATTGTTGTAGACAATGCATGATGATTAGGCAAATTGAAACTAATCAATGGGATGTGTCATAGAGTATGACGGTTGATAGAATACATTAATTTTATGTATTGATTGATTGTGTATAGAACCTATGTGTTTATATGCACTTTGTGTAGAGGAGGAGATGGGGGATGTACTCCGCGGTTTAGGGGAAGATGGGGGATGTACCTCTAAACCGGATAGCGTTGGGAGGAGATGGGGGATGTACTCCGTAGATACAGCTCATATGCTTGTCTAAAGAAGTGAAGATACAGCTCATATGCTTATCTTTGAGAAGTATAGATATAGCTCATATGCTTGTCTAGAGAAGAGTAGATATAGCTCCTATGCTTATCGTTTGTTGTGTGATATAGTTCTTATACTTATCTGCTGAGATGTTGATACAGCTCATATACTTATCGGTTAATGTGATGACATAGCTAATGTACCTATCTGTCGAAAATGGAAAATGGAAGATAACATAGACTTGTAAGTCATGTAATCGAAATGTGATACAAGTGGATGTTTCGGTGTTAGCCATCTATCAACTGCTAATCTTTTAGTCATTGTTCATAGTTGGTTTAGTGTATTTCTACTGGGCTGTGGCTCACCCTATATGGAAACATCATTTTCAGGTACAGGTAGCATGCTACCTCCAAGAACATAGCTTGGGAGGCTAGAGGCGGGCAGACTTTTTGTTGTCTTTCCTTGATGTATTACATGTAAATTCAAGCCAAGGGCTTAATGTGTAAATGAGTTAGCACTCTATTTTTGTAACCAAGTGTTAACTTGGAAAACTGTAAGCCCTTAGGGCATTTGCTTTTGTTGTTAACATGTAATACTTTTGTAGTGAAACTCTGTCAATGGAAGAATGTGGATCTTTTATACATATCAATGCATGTCTTTATTGTTGGGTTTTATGTTGTTATTTTGAGGGCGTTACAACTTGGTATCAGAGTGTACCGGGTTCGAATACTTTGGGTACGTGGGAAGTCATTAGGATCACAATGGGTTTGTCTCGCTCGATAGAGACTTAGTATAGTGTCATATGCCATGTGTTTAATTGATAACATGCTTATGTGATAATTTGGGTATGGGATTTAATTTTTAGGATGTTGATTGGATCCTTGGGTTTCTGGGAGTCTTGTTGGAAAAGCACTTGATCAATGCTGTTTCTAATCGGAACTCTAGTAACGCCTCGGGACTATCATTATCCAAAAATGAAATTCGTAAGTGCTTATGTGTTTATGTGCTTACGTGGAGTGAATTGATTGTCCATGCATTAGGGCGTGAGTGTTTAGTTTGGGCACGTTTATAAATGTGCTAACGTTACGTGTTACCTTTATTAGGATGTCGGGCGAGGAAGAGGTGGTAGGCGTGGCGAGCCTAGGAGGCGAAATGCCTTCTGGGATGAGATTCCTAAAGACAGAAGGGGTTGGTCAGCCAACGTGGCGAGCAATGGTCAAGAGCTATGAGTGCCTTGGCAAAGATAGAGGGCTTTGGGGATTCTCGTGGTGAAACCAGGCAGTTGAGGCAGGACCTTCTTTCTTGAAGAGGGAGTTTTTCCGATCTAACCCGGAGGAGTTTGTAAGGGATCCTAAGGAACCACTGAAGGCAGACGAGTGGTTGGAACAAATGAGTAAAACGTTCGAGATGCTTGGCATCGAGGACGGAGCACTGAAGGTGACCTTGGCATCCTTCGGTGAAGGAGATCTTGTCAATGGTGGAAGTATGAGAAAGTCCGTGTTGGAGGTACTTGGGAGGCGTTTGTAAATGCTTTCCAGGAGAGGTTTTTATCTGCGGTGGCTAGAGAGAAGCTGAGGGTTCAGTTTAAGCAGCTTAAACAAGAGGGTTTGTCTGTGGCCGAGTTTGGGGCTACCTTTACTAGTTTGTCCAGGTTTGCTTTGAACTTGTGGCGACAGAGAACGCATTGCTATGAGTTTGAGCGGAAGCTGAGGCGGGGCCTCAAGTTGAGAGTTGGTGGACCTTACTTTCGAGAGTATAGGCACTTGGTGGATGCTGCAGCTCATATGGAGCTGATGATGCAGGAGGAAGAGGAGGAGAATCATAGAGGCTCCAAGAGGGGCCAAGAGGGCCAGAGTGATGGCAGGAGACAGAGGTGTTATAACCCTCAGCCGCCTCAGGGAGGTTTGGCCAAGTCGACTTTCCCAGTACCGAGAGCAGGCTCCGGGAGGGGCAATCAGGGAGAGTTTACCTGTTACAAGTGTGGCCAGCCGGGTCATAAGGTTTCTGTTTGCCTTGAATGGGAGGTCGAGGGTCGCATCTTCTTGACTGCAGACCACGAGTCGAGTTTGGGCGGGTAACCCTTGTCTTGTTATCAGTGTGGACAGCCTGGGCACCTGAAGAGGTTCTGCCCACAGCTGAGTGCCACTTCAGGGGCGTCTGGTTCTAGACAGACGAGGATTTCAAATTTCGGTCTGTCTGCAGGCCTCGAGGGCCAATCCAGGGGCTTCGTCGTCCCATTCAGTGCAGCAGTCGTATGCTCCTAAAGGTGAGCAGGTGGACTAGGGCCTCTGGTAGGCGTGTATCTCGTTACCACACAGGACCTAGTACCGGCTCCATCAGTAGTGAGAGGTACTTTTCTGTTTTGCAACTCAGTTGCTAGAGTGTTGATTGATACGGGTGCATCTCATTCTTTTGTATCTGCTGCATTTGCATCTGTGTTGGAGTTGGAGTTAGCACTATTAGCATCTCCTATTTGCGTTGTGTCACCTATTGGGGGTGAGTTGATTTTGAAACACGGATGTAGAGGTTGTGATATCGAGGTCGACGATCATAGGCTTCCGTTTCCTTTTGTAGTTATGCCCATGAAGGGCTTTGATGTTATTCTAGGTATGGACTGGTTATCGTCATACCGGGCTGTGATTGATTGCTACCGCCAGAGGATTACTTGTTGTACTGTGAGCGGGGAGTGTTTCCATTTCTTGGGAGACCGGGTTGGTAGTGTTGTGCCACCGGGGTATGGTCCGCGAGGGCGGAATGAGCTTAGTGGTCTACTTGCTAGCTTTGAGAGTGGTGAGTGTGATGAGACCCAGATTGAGTTGCCGAGGGTAGTTTGTGAGTACTCGGACGTCTTTCCCGAGGATCTCGTTGATTTGCCACCTCACCGAGAGATAGAGTTCTCTATTGATATACTGCCCGGCACGGCGCCGATTTCCATGGCACCTTACCGTTTTGCTCCAGCAGAGTTGGTTGAGTTGAAAGTTCAACTCCAAGAGTTACTAGATAAGGGCTTTGTACGCCCTAGTGTTTCACCGTGGGGAGCACCGGCCCTCTTTGCTAAAAAGAAAGATGGTGCCTTGAGATTGTGTATTGATTATCGGAAGTTGAATCGGGCTACGGTTAAGAATAAATACCCTATGCCCCGTATAGACGATTTGTTTGACCAGTTGAAGGGTTCCCGCTGTTTCTCTAAGATAGACTTGAGATCGGGTTACCACCAGTTGAGGGTTAGGAAGGAGGATATTCCGAAGACGGCATTCAAGTCTGTGATATGGCCATTATGAGTTTGGTGATGCCATTTGGGCTTACCAACGCCGCAGCGATCTTTATGGACTTGATGAACGGATCTTAGAATTCTTGGATCGTTTTGTAGTCGTCTTCGTGGGCGACATTCTTATCTATTCACCTTGAGGAGGAGCACGAGGAACACTTGAGAGTGGTGCTTGAGTTGCTTAGAGCCCATAAATTTGTATGCCAAGTTTGGGAAGTGCGAGTTACGGCTAGAAGTCAAGTTCTTAGGCCATGTGGTTTCAGGGAAAGGGTGTCTGTTGATACATCCAAGGCGAGGCGGTTGAGGTTGAGCCTAAGAGTGTGTTTGAGATCCATGATTTTACGGGATTAGCTGGGTATTACCGTCGGTTCGTGGAGGATTTCTCCAGGATAGCTTCACCGTTGACTAGATTGACTCGGAAGGGAGTCAAATTTGTATGGAGTGAGACTTGTGAAAAATCGTCGCTTGAGAGTTGAAAGTTAGATTGACCACCGCACCTGTCTTGATTATTCCAGAGAGAGGGTTGGGTTATGCAGTCTATTGTGATGCCTCACGAGAGGGTTTGGGTTGTGTGTTGATGCAAGAAGGGAAAGTGGTAGCTTATGTCTCACGTCAGTTGAAAAGACACGAGAAGAATTACCCTACACATGACCTAGAGTTAGCGGCAATGATCTTTGCCTTGAAAATCTGGAGGCACTACCTTTATGGTGAGAGATTCGAGGTGTTCTCGGATCACAAGAGTCTGAAATATCTGTTTTCACAGAAAGACTTGAACTTGAGGCAGAGGAGATGGATGGAGTTCATTGAGGATTACGACTTCGAGTTGCATTATCACCCGGGGAAGGCCAATGTTGTGGCCGATGCCCTTAGCAGGAAATCCATTAGTGATGTAGCTAGTGTAGCCATCCGGGAGTGGGAGATGTTGGGGGCACTTGGCGAGTTTGATTTGCTTCTGGGCGAATCTGTTGAAATTTCTGACCTTGTTTTCATTGTTCTTGCCCTACACTTGTGACTCGAGTGTTAGAGGCCCAGAGAGGTGACCTTGAGGTAGAATCCCTCAGAGAGAAGATCTCAAATGGGAAGGTTGAGAAGGGTTTGACAGTGTATCCCGACTTGAGCGTGAGATACCGAGACCGATTGTTTGTGCCGGAGTCTTGCCGAGAGGAAGTACTCCGAGAGTTTCATCATTCGCGCTTTGCGGTGCATTCGGGAGGTACTAAGATGTATCAGGATTTGGGTCGCCAGTTTTGGTGGCGGGGTATGAAGCCAGATGTGGCAGTTTTCGTGTCTAAGTGCCTCACTTGCCAGCAAGTGAAGACCGAGCATCAGAGGCCAGCGGGTTTGTTACAACCCTTGCCTATTGCCGAGTGGAAGTGGGAGCATGTCACTATGGACTTCGTTGTAGGTCTTCCGAGGACTCAGCGGGGTAGTGATGCTATTTGGGTGGTTGTAGACCGGTTGACTAAGTCGGCGCACTTCATTCCTATGCGTGTAAGAGATTCGGTAGATCATCTTGCTGACTTGTATATTCGGGACGTAGTGAGGTTGCACGGGGTCCCAGTGACGATCGTCTCAGATAGAGATCCTCGTTTTACTGCTAGGTTGTGGCAGAGTTTGCAGAGTGCTTTGGGCACTAAGTTGACCTTTAAATGGCTTATCACCCTCGGTGACAGGCGATCGGCGTACTATTCAGATCCTTGAGGATATGCTTCGGGGTTGTGTCCTTGATTTCAGTGGGACGTGGGAGAGGCACTTACCATTGGTGGAGTTTTGCCTACAACAACAGTTTTCAGTCTAGTATTGGTATGGCACCGTTTGAGGCCTTGTATGGCCGACCTTGTAGGTCTCCAGTTTGTTGGGCCGAGGTGGGTGACGCACCTTTGTTAGGTCCGGAGTTGGTTAGGGAGACGACGGAGAAAGTTGAGCTTATCCGTAGGAGGCTTGTTACAGCCCAGAGTCGTCAGAAATCTTATGCTGACCGTAGGGGAGACCGTTGGAGTTTGAGACGGGTGACCATGTCTTTCTGAAGATATCACCTAGGCGGGGATTGATGAGATTTGGGAAGAGCGGGAAGCTATCCCCTCGATTTATTGGTCCTTTCGAGATCCTTGAGAGGATTGGCGAGGTTGCCTATCGTTTAGTCTTACCGCCACAGTTATCCAGGGTTCATGACGTGTTTCATGTGAGTATGTTTCGGAAGTATGAGCTGGATCCATCACACGTGTTGGATTGGGCAGACTTAGAGGTAGATGAGAATGCCTTGTATGAGGAGAGACCGGTTCGAGTCTTGGATAGGCGGGATCAAGTCCTACGTGGCAAGACCATTCCTTTGGTTAAGGTTTTGTGGAAACATCACGGAGTGGAGGAGGCCACTTGGGAACGTGAGTTGGAAGTCTGCAAGAAATATCCGGACTTGTTTATTGGTGTGTAATCTTGACAGTAGATTTTGTAATTGTTGGACTTAAGAGCTTTATATATGTCTTAAGTTGTAAAACATTGAATATGTTTTGAGTTATGGTAGTATTGAAGAACTTACCTTGATATGGGAGTTGATTATAATATTGCATACGTTGGCTATATTATAGAACTGGAGATATATCTTGATTATTGATTCTAATGTGAATTGTGAACCATGTATGTTGAAAATGGTTGGAAAATGAAAGGGAAGTGCATGTCATAGATGCACATTGAAATAAATATATATTGTGAAATGGCTCTTGATAAGAAACGGATGACCGGTAATGGGTCGAATTGTTGAATGTTGTGTTATAACATTGTTTAAATTGAAGAAAAACTTTCTTTTCAAAAACTTGTTCTTAATTTCGGGGACGAAATTCGTTAAGGGGGGAAGGTTATAGCGATCTCGGGTTTACCCTTGATGTACAGTGATCCGGACATGTGTCCGTTGATGTTGGTAGTTGATCATTATCTTGTTTACATCCTTTTATACCTTGTATTTGAGTTATGGGATGTGTTGGGCAGGTTTGTTACAGGTTGGTTGAACTTAGGAACCAAGTCTAGTCGCCCAGGTTTTGGCTGGTCCGCTCGAGCGGAGAGGTTTACGCTCGAGCGGGGACCTTGTTGTTGCTTGTACGCTCGAGCGGGGTTTTGGGCGCTCGAGCGGAGAATACACCCATCCAGTATCTTGTGCTTCTGCAAAACTTCTGCAGGTGTGATTCCTACGCTCGAGCGTGTTTTCTGAGCTCGAGCGGGTTGCGCTAGAGCGGGATTGTTGGCGCTCGAGCGGACAGTACCTTTTTGGTGAAGAGTTCTGGGAGAGGGAGATTTACGCCGGCGAAGCTGGATTTCACCTTCAGCGACGAACTTTATTTTGTTTCTTGGCGCTCGAGCGGACCTTGTTGAGCTCGAGCGGACCATGTTTTGTGTTTCTTTACGCTCGAGCGGTGTGTTTTACGCTCGAGCGGACCTGTCGTATAACTGAGAGTGGCTGGGCATTTTAAATCACTTTTCACTTTTCCTTCTCTCTCCTACTTTTCCAAAACGCCATTTTCAGAGCTTCTCACTCTAAAACCATAACTTCTCTCTAGGGTTTGATCTAGGTAGAGTGTTCTTCTTCCCTTCGGCCTTTGTAAAGGTTGGGTTGATCGTCGGGGGCGTCGTTTTGATCTAAAAAGTTTGGTGTTTGGAGCATTTTGATTTTGGTCTCTTATCCATTCGAGCTCCAACTTTGAGGTAGGGATATCCTACTCCTCCTTATGGATTTTGTCTTTAAATTTTAGCATCTTGATGTGTTGGAAGTTGTCTTGTAATTTCGAGAAAATTTGGGGTTTTTATGTAATTTTATAAAAGTTGGGGTTTTATTTAAAATAAACCTATATGCATGTTTAGTATTGAGAAATGAGATTAATGTGGAATTATTGATGAAGAATGGAACTATAAGGGTTGAAATGTTAATTATGGAAAAATGCCCTAATTACATTGATTGATTAATTTAAATAATTAATTGTGAGAAATGAGGAAATGGGTTAAAAATGTTGAGATTGGAAGTACATGGGAAAAAGGGGTGTAGTTGAATTACTTATCACTCACCAAATTGAAATGTTGATTTAATATCCATTTTGTGCATTTACTTTCTGTATAGAAATAACTGCTTTGGGCTATCGGTGGAGGATAGTCTTGATTGTTGTAGACAATGCATGATGATTAGGCAAATTGAAACTAATCAATGGGATGTGTCATAGAGTATGACGGTTGATAGAATACATTAATTTTATGTATTGATTGATTGTGTATAGAACCTATGTGTTTATATGCACTTTGTGTAGAGGAGGAGATGGAGGATGTACTCCACGGTTTAGGAGAAGATGGGGGATGTACCTCTAAACCGGATAGCGTTGGGAGGAGATGGGGGATGTACTCCGTAGATACAGCTCATATGCTTGTCTAAAGAAGTGAAGATACAGCTCATATGCTTATCTTTGAGAAGTATAGATATAGCTCATATGCTTGTCTAGAGAAGAGTAGATATAGCTCCTATACTTATCGTTTGTTGTGTGATATAGTTCTTATACTTATCTGCTGAGATGTTGATACAGCTCATATGCTTATCGGTTAATGTGATGACATAGCTAATGTACCTATCTGTCGAAAATGAAAAATGGAAGATAACATAGACTTGTAAGTCATGTAATCGAAATGTGATACAAGTGGATGTTTCGGTGTTAGCCATCTATCAACTGCTAATCTTTTAGTCATTGTTCATAGTTGGTTTAGTGTATTTCTACTAGGCTGTGGCTCACCCTATATGGAAACATCATTTTCAGGTACAGGTAGCATGCCACCTTCAAGTTTTGATAGGTGGTGTAGATGATATTGAATAAGTTGGCCTAAGAGTCCGGGGTGAAAGACCAAAAACCCGCGCGGATAGGTGTCAAGCCTTCCGGTTAATACCGGTAAAAATGACAATTTGGTAGTACTTGTATAGTCTATTTGCAGACACTGACCTAGGGATTACCAGAGTCGTATTTACCGCCCTTGAAATAAATTGTTAAGTTTTGAACAATTGAAATTGCATAATATCATTGAGCTCAGGTTTTCAAAAGATGAAAATGTAATTTATCTTCAAAAAGGGGCATAGCATGGCATGTGCATTTCATCTTTTGAGACTTGTATAAAATGTATATACTTTGTTAAGAATTTCCTACTGGGCTTTATGCTTACTTTACGGGATTTTTGTACAGGAAAGATGTGGTGATGCCGCCTAACTAAAAGTGAGGAAATGTGTGTTGAGAGTACGAGACTCTCATTTTACTGTGACTCTGTGTGTAAGCCAAGGGCTGTATGTGTGTGGGTTTGAATAATCGTTTTGTGTAACCAGGCTCAAATATTGGAAACTTGTAAACCCTTAGGGGTATTTATTTGTTTATTTACTTGTTGTTGGATTAATGTATTGTTGCATGAAGAACTATTGTATCACGCAATGTAAGCTTGGAGATTTATATTCGATTTTCCTTGAAAAAGCCATGATTGTTGTATTATCGTTTGGGCTAGAAATTTGGGGCGTTACAATTGTTATACCATCTTCTTTCACCATCATTACAGTTGAAGAAAAAATATACAAGGAATCATATTACCTGATGCGGAAACGGTATGGATCAAATGTTTAAATTATGAGCATCATCTGGAAAACTCCCGTCAATTGAGAAGTTACTAGATTTTTTCAATATTTATCCACACTCCAAATTCCTAGGCTTTCAAGATTGTAGCCTCAAGATAGATGAATAAAGAGAGAACTTATTACAATGTTAAATATGAGCCCTTATATAGGCATATATGGCAAACCATGTGTACCTCATGGTTATGCCATACCATGTGTACCACATGCCCAAGACTAAGCATCCCTTATGATTTCTAAGACCATGTGTCCCTCATGGTTAGGCCATATGTGGGTGGACTATGTGTACTATGTGGCCTTCAAGATTAGGCCATACCATGTATATTTACCACATGGTTTCTAATATCTCTCACTCATCCACACATCCATATCATGTGTTATATACTCAATCATCATTTCTCAATCTCTCATTCAATCCACTCCTCATACGAAAAAATAGAGTGTGCGACCTGACAAAAAGGTATAAGGTAGGCGTGTTATATTAAGTCACCATAAACTAACATAGCACATCACTTGAAATATCTCGTCTACGCCCCAGGATTCATTGGATCACACTAGATCAAACATTTTAAAATCTCTCGCAAGTCATAACTCATAAACATGCTGGACCTCAACACTGTATCTGTACTCATGATTATATCGTGATCTCAAATCCGACAAAATCGCCTGAACAATGAGCTACAATACAAAAGTATGATTTTCAACAATCTTCCCTAGCCACTTATGTCAATTCACTCAAACTTGACCGTTTTCCTAGACATGGTCCTCTAGATCGTATTTATTATAACCCTTGGATGACATGCCAAAATAGCGACATCAAGTCATCACTTCGTGACATAGTTCCAGGTTCAAAGGTATAGAGTAGGCTTATTATTGGCCTAATAGGGCTAACACAATACTAGAGCAGGGATCTATCTAACCACTCCCTTTAGTGGTCGACGGTAGCACATATAGTATGATATGTATGCTACGGTGGACCTCCCACTAAATTGGGTCTGTCACTCTCTAATGTCATATGAATCTTATACAAGCACCTAACCTGAGTTTTTTAGCATATAAGCTCATCAAGCGCTTATCTAAGATCTCACATTCGGCTATATTTAGGCCTCATAAAGCTGTGGATAACTTTATGTTTGGCTTTTTAAAAGTCTCATTTTCGCCAATGCTAAGGCAACATCTTATAATAATAAATTAGTTTTGTTCACTTTTCAAGTTACAAAACATTTAACTTGCTTGCTCTCTAAGTGCCAAGATAATTAATGTCTAATCCCGCTCGCTCTACAAGCGCTAAGGTGATCGCTAGTGTGAGAAGGCCGATCTAAGCTTGGTGACATCATATATAATGTGTCTAATAGTGTCAATTACACCATAAAACCACATGAATAAATAATTATACATAAAATACTAAAAAAAAAATATCCAACAAAGTCAATGAAGTATCCACAAAAGCCTCAAATAGTTTGGAAAACGTCTCTAGCAGTGGCTTTAGTAAGTGAATCAGCCACTATACTGCTAGTGGAGATATGCTGTAGCACTACTGTTACCCAAAAAGCAACCTAAGAGGGGGGTGAATTAGGTTTCTACAAATTAAAATTAATAATACCCCAATAAAATTAATTACTAGTACAACAAATTATTAACAAGCACAATGATGAACTTAGCAGTAAATGATCAAGCAAAATAACAATGAAGTATAACTAACATACCTGGTAAATCAAATGATTAGCACATGAATATTAGATAGATATAACAGTAGTAGGAAAGTAAAGAGATTAGGGAAGATGAGACAAACAGATTTACAGTGGTTCGGCTTTAACCAAGCCTATATCCACTCCTCAAGCTTCACTTGAGATTTTCTACTATCTTCTAGCTTCACAGGGGTGCTAGCAACCTTTTTACAAATGGAGCAATCCTCCACGGATTTTACACAGACTTCACAAGTCTAAACCCTTGCAAATCTTAGGTGATTCACAATCACTCTCAAGATTTCAAGAACACAGTGTTTGCAACACTTTTACAAGGTGAAAATGTATTTTTGCTTTCAAAGAAAGCTTACAATAAATATCTCTCAAAGATAGATATATAAAATGAAGTTTTGATTTTTCTATAAATCTCACACAGGAAAGATGGGCTTAAAGCTATAAGGCTCAATGTATAATTTCTGAGAGAGTATGTAAACAAAAAGTGAAGAACACTTTTTAGAGAATTTTTCAAAAAATATATGTGAGTGATTATAGATCAAAGAATATTTTTTAGTTTTTTTTAAAATTTGTTTATATTAGAGACTTTGGTATATATAATGAAAATTATAGCCGTTTATATCCGTTGTATTTATTTGAATTTATAGTTGTTTATAGCCGTTGTACTTCCATTATTACCAATTTGAATATCTTCCACTCCATTATTACTAATTTGAATATTTTTCATTTGAACCTTTTGACCTGTTGAACCTTTATAGCTGTTTATAGCCGTTATACTTCCATCATTACTAATTTAAATATCTTCCACTTGAACCTTTTGAACCTTTTGGCCTGCTGCTGTGTTAGGCTGTTTGAACCTTTGTTTTGGGTTGTTTGAACTCCTAATTTAATCAAATATTAAATACATTCTAACAACATTTAGAATAAAGATTTAGGTGAGAAATAATGGGACAAAATAAATTTTGATTCTATTTTTCTTTTTCAAATAAATCAAAAAAGTAAATTTTGAATTCTATTTTTCTCTTTCAAATAAATTAAAACATAATTAAACAAATCATCAAAATAAATAAATCTAACAACTACCTCTCCTCGTGCAACCACATCTCGAATAAAGTGAAATTGAATGTTGATATGTTTGGTTCTACCATGATACTTGGGATCCTTAGAATATGCCAAAGTTGTCATATTGTCAACATAGATCATAACGGCTTCATCTGCAAAAGCCGTGATCCCAAGGTGCAAAGGAAATCTCTTCAACCAAGCCTCCTGTACTATTGTTGAACAAGCAACGTACTATGACTCCATCGTGGACAAAGCAAAGCATGATTGCCTCTTATTACACAAAGAAATAACCGCTCCACTAAGTAGGAACAAATAACCAGTGGTAGATTTGCGCTCATCTTTATTAGTAGCCCAGTTTGCGTCATTGTATCTTTAGTCTCAAATCTCCACCCTAATAGCAAAGAATGAGATCTATCGTCCCACGAAGATAGCAAAAAATTCTCTTCACTGCTTGCCAGTGAACAAGTCCTAGGTTACTCTGGTAATGACTGACCAATCCCACTGCAAAACATATGTCTGGTCGAGTACACATCATAGCATACATCAGTCTACCAACTGCACTCGCATAGGGAACTTTTGCCATTTGTTTATTTTCTTATCTTTCTTACAACAAGAGTTAATGCTTAGTTTACATCCCTTCTCAATTGGATTGTCAATGGGTTTAGAATAGTGCGTACGAAACCGTTCCAAGACCCTCTTAATGTAAGTCTTTTGAGACAAACCAAAAAGCCTCTTAGAGCGATCTCTCAGGATCTTAACTCTGAGCACATAATTTGCTTCTCCCATGTCCTTCATTTCAAAAGTAGAGGACAACCATTCTTGAGTGGTGACAATCATCTCTATGTCATTTCCAGCTAATAAAATGTCGTCAACAAACAGTGATAGGATAAGGAAACTCTTTCCTGATCGTTTGACATGCACACAATGGTCTTCCTCCATCATCTCAAACCCAGTCAAAACGATGGCTTTATGGAATCTAAAGTACCATTGTCTAGATGATTACTTTAAGCCATAAATTGAACGTTTGAGGTGGCATACTTTGTTCTCTTGTCCATTGACCTCAAAGCCAACTGGTTGATCTATATAGATCTTCTCATCTAGTTCTTCATTGAGAAATGTAGTCGTAACATCCATTTGGAACAGTTCCAAATCCAAATGTGCAATAATCGCTAGAATTAGGCGAGAGACAAATCTCACCACCGGAAAGAATGTCTCATCATAATCTATACACTCTCTTTGGGTATAGCCCTTCACCATAAGACGGGCCTTGTACTTATCGATTGACCTATCAGTCTTGCGCTTAATTTTTAAGACCCATTTGTTACCAATGGTCTTGCGCCCAGGTGGAAGGTCAACCAACTCCCAAACTTGATTCCAAGCCATAGAGCTCATGTCATCCTTCATAGCAATTATCCACTCATTAGTATTAGGTGAAACTAATGTTTTCTCATAGGAATCAGGCTCATCAAGATCTAATGGAGTACACATGAAAGATTACCCTCAATCTCATAACGACGACGAGGAATGGTTCCACGTTCACTTCTACATAACTGGGATCCTAATGAGTTAATTTCTAGTGGAACACTCCTACTAGGAGATAAATCACTCCCACTATCTTTGGCGATTTCAAGATAAGCCTCTATTTCTCTACCCTCGCCAAAAGATGGTATGATTTCCTTAGAATTCTACAACTCAAATAGTACAATATCTTTCTTAACTTCACAAATACTAGGAAATTCATTCTCAATGAAATTGACATCTCGCGACTCATTTTCAGTCATTCCACCATTAGGGTGTTCACCATACATTACATAACCCTTTGAGCATTCGGAGTATCTAACAAACACTTGTTTATTTGCTCTAGGGCCTAACTTCTCATGCTTATGAGAAGTATTGTGAACAAAACCTGCACAACCCCAAGGCCGCAAATGCTCTAAATCTGGTGTTACGCCTTTCCATAATTCATATGGTGTTATTGGAACTAACTTTGAAGGCGCACGGTTAATGATGTAGGTAGTAGTCAAAAGAGCATCCTCCAAAAAAGATATAGGGAGGTTGGCTTGCGCCATCATTGATCTAACCATTTTAAGTAAAGTGCAATTCCATCTCTCTACTACTCCATTTTATTGCGGAGTCCCTGGAATTGTAAATTGCCTGCATATCCCCTTTTCCTTACACAGTCCTTGAAACTGATATGATAAACACTCACGCCCTCGATCTGTTTGAAGGATTTTCAATTTTCTGTTTATTTGATTCACAAGCGCTTGAACCAATCCAATGCCTTAAAGTAATGTGAGATCAAATAGGCATAATTGAATCGTGAGTAATCATTAATAAATGTAAGGAAATAATAAGCGCCATAGCATGCCTTTATATTCATAAGTCTGCAAATGTGAAAGTGAACTAACTCTAGAAGATATAAAGCCCTAGGTGCCTTTCCAAAAGGCTTCCTACAGGCTTTTCTTGCCAAACAAGGTTCACACGCAGACAAACTTATATTAGCAAGATGTCTCAACATGCTTTCTTCAGCTAGTCTAGTCATTCTATCTTTGCCTATGTGACCAAGTCTAGTATACCAATTAACAGAATTTAATGAGTCATCTTCACAAGACACATAAGAATATGAGGAAACATCCAAATCTAGCATAAATCAACCATTGGAAAGAAAACCATGTTCATACAAGACTTTATTTATATAGAAGTCCAATTGATTGCCATCAAAATGAAAACTAAAACCAAATCCTAACAAAACAATAACTGATAAAAGATTAAATTGGACACCAGGCGCATAAAGCACGTCATGGAGGAGTAAGGTGCACCCTAGACACATCTTGAGTTGATAAGAATCAACTCCAAGGACATCCTCACGAGTTCTATTACCCAAGGTAACGTACTTCTTGCCAACAAGTATCTTTTTGGAATCCACTAACCTAACTCTTTCTCTGGTTATGTGGTGGGTTGCTCTTGAGTCTTCTTTGCATCAGGGCATTCCTGAGCAAAGTGACCTAGCTTTCCATAGTTATAGCACTTAACTTTGGTTTTATCTTTGTTTTTAGAGCGCTTGCCTCGACGGCGCTTCACCACATTATCTTGCTTAGGATCGAGGTTACCAGCTACACCACTATGTATTCCTTGTTTGTTGTGCTTAGGCCTGAATGCCTTACGTTGCCCATCTTGAGCGACAAAGACAGTGCTGCGGTGCGACCCTAGGCGCTCTGCTTCAAGCTCAAGGTGGCGAGAAATATTAACAAAATTCTTGATATTCTCATTGTGTGCAAGCACAAGTTTTATTTGCCCTCATGAATCGAGCAAAGAACATATCACAGTTGTAACCTGCTGCTCATCAGTAAGAATATTACCAGTAGCCTTCAAATCACGTATTATGGTTGACATAGCTTTGAGATGCTCAACCATTGAGTGTTTTGGATCCATAGCATATTGCTCAAATTTCAAAATTAGTGCACGCAACCTAGTTGCAGATATGGTTCCATAAGTAATTTTCAGTTGATTCCACATATCATGAGCAGTGGGGCTTACTTCAAACTCCTCAATGAGATCATTATGCATGCTGCTAAGCATAGTATAGCGCGCCGATCTTTCCTGACCCTTTTGTCATAGTTTTCTATGCCACAACGATGTTGGGCAGTGGTTCCTTCCTCAGGATAGATCATTAAACAAGTATTGAATTTTTCTATGCCACATATTATAATTGGACCTATCCAATTTTTCTCCTTTGGTGAGGTCAGCAACAACATTCTTAGAGGCCATTTCACTTATGGTATTGCACAAGGTTTGACATTAGCACACATTTTTTATTTTAAATTTTATTCCCAAAAACACAATTGGCATACAATATTTCGACTTAAATAGAGAGATCGAAAATTTCGCTAAGCTCATAATCATCTCTCTCTATATGAGTTAAAACATAGCACCCAATTAATTTTTTGAATAAAATTATATAAGAGGCAAAGCCATCTCTTAAAGCAACAACATGAAACCATGCATAATATGTGACGCCCCAAATTATACTCTAAAGATTGAGACAAAGGTAACGTCACTATAAAGTCCTTTGGGTCCATAACCAAGTAAGATCCTAGGAAGATCAAAGGAGTCAATATAACTTCCCTTCTAAGTCCAACCACCTTAGATAGTAAAACTATCTTTTTGATAGATCTTAAGAGGTATTAACACAAGGTCTCATAAGTAACGCAGATATAAAACATCTTCTCAGTTTTTCTTTGCTTTAGGCAAAGTAGTGATTGAAGATGGATAATAAGCAAAGTTACAATACCAAAAGGAGTCATCAAATTATACACAATAATTAATATGATAGGGAAAAAAATAACTTTCCAAAACTTCCTCCAAAAATAGCGATTTGGACAAAAAATCTTTGAAAAATCATAACTTTTTCAATATAACTCCGATTAAAGTCCATTTTATATGGATGGAAAGCTCACGAAGAATACTTTCAAAATATGTAAATTTCAATTATAATAAACAAAATTTTTGATACAAAATTTTGAGATAAGAAAACTACTCTTACGGAATTTTTCAAAAACTCTTCTCAACATGCCATGATATTCAATAGCATTGAATTAAACATGAATAAAATTAATCGATGATATACAAATCATATGAGGTGAAAACAAGCAATATAGCTCTTATACCAATGAAGGAAAAATATACGGGTAATCATATTACTTGATGCGCAAACGGTTTGGATCGGATATTTGAATTACGAGCCTCATCTGGAAAACTAGAGTTTCTCAATATTTATCCACACTCCAAATTTCTAGGCTTTCAAGATGGTAACATCAAGATAGATGAATAGAGAGAGAACTTATTGTTTTTGTGTATCTACATAATATTGAGCATGAGCCCTTTTATAGACATATATGGCAAACCATGTGTACCTCATGGTTAGGTCACACCATGTGTACCACATGCCCAAGACCATGATGTCCATCATGGTTTTCAAGACCATGTGTCTCTCATGGTTAGACCATGTGTGGATGAACCATGTGTTAGGCCACACCATGTATACCATAAGGTAACACAATGTATATTCACTACATGGTTTCCAACAACAGCAAAATTGAAATTTTTTTCAATTTTGACAACAAAAAAAAGAAGAAGAAGAAAAGGCTCCATAATAAGAGTAATTATTCAGTAATCCCGGAGTATGGACATATGGTATTCCATAGTATTATGATTGGTGGAAAATGTGGATAGGTGAGTTATTATGTTGGGTAATTGGAGAATATGAGGAAATATATTAAATAATGATTGATTAAAAATACAGACGCATAGTATTTCAGAAATATTGAATAATTTCCCTGTGGTCAATTCCATGAGCAATAGAGAAGCATCATAGGCGAGGCAACATTTTATCAATTACCATCCTTAGAGTGATGTCATCAGTAAAACTGGCACACATTGAAGCTTGAAAAACCCTCGACGGAGAGCAAATACCTTACTCAAATACATAGTCGATCATAGTTGACATCTTGATTCTCGAAATTGAGAATTTTCTCAGTTTTAATTATAAGAAATTGGAAATTTTCCCAGTTTGTGAAACTGAGCGTGCACACACACACAAGAATACAAAAAAAAAAAAAAAAAAAAAAGTTAAAATGATAAATTTCAATATAGAAGTATGAAAAGTTCATTTCAAAATTGAATTTTTTTATCCAAAATTGAAAAATAAGATGAAACTATGAAATTTTTTCACAAGTTTCTCAGTTTTGAGAATTGGGAAATTTCTTAGTTTTGAACAAAAAATGAAAAGAATTTCTCAATTTTAAAATTGATAAGTTTTGAAGTGTTATGAAATTGAGAAATTTTTTAGTTTTAAATTTGAGAAATTAAAATAAAGAATTTATAAATTTCTCAATTTTTTTTGTTATCTCCCCCTCCCACTTTCTACCGTACTCTAGCACAAGATTAAAAAAATTCATAAAAATTTAACAAAATTAATAATTTTTCAATTTTGCAAAATTGATGAAATTTTTGATTTAGCAAAACTAATTAATTTCATAATGTTAAAATTGATAAGTTTCTCAATTTTATTGAATTGAATTTCTTTGTATTTTTCAATGGTCCATGTAGCAAAAAAAAAAATGCTTTTATTTTTTATAATTTAATATTGAATATTGATCTTGTTTAACAGATTTCAACGAATAAGCTCCAAAAATATCAAATTTCTTAAAAAATGAATGTGTAAAATGAAAGTTATGGCGCCTTAAAAAAAAAAAATTTGAAAGTCGTGACATTTTAAAATTTAAGCTTCGTTTTGGAACATGCTAATTTAGTAATTTTTGGGTTATTTGGTTAAAATATGAGTTAAAAAAAACTAGTATGTTTGGAATGACTTTTTGGCTTTTTACGAAAAGATATGCAAAAAGTAGAGAGAAAAGAGAATCTTTGACTTTTTTGTATAAATTGTTGGCTTTTTTACTTTTTTAGTAACTTTTTGACTTTTTAACTAAATCGGCCTATTGTCAAACGAGGCCTTAACATATGAAAAAGACCCAAAAAAAAAGAAAAGAAAAGAAAAGTAAAGAAACTACATCAACATGCATGCACTTCGTCACCGCAGCCCTTCAAGTGTGCGCAAGTTCCTTTAATTGAAGACAAAAAGACTTTGAGAAAATGACTTCACAAGTAAAAATTTTATAGTGGGACTTGGACTAACATCACTCTTCAGAATTAGGACTTTTCAGTAATCAAACCAATAATGAATTTGTTGTTTGATAGAATAGAGCAAAGTTGTGGGTTTTTTTTTCGGTAAATGAGTGACAAATCTAAATTTCAAATTGTTTTTTGAGAGATTGTTTTGCTCATATGGCACGGCATCTCTCATTTGCCGTGTGAGTTGCCGTCTCCTTTCAAAATAGTCTAACATTAAGGTCAAGTTTGACATGTGTCTAAAAAGTTAAAAAGTTAAAAAGTCAAAAAATTATTCAAAAAGTTAAAAAGTTATCACTATTCACTAAAATTCAAAAAGTACGGCTGCACAACTTTCAATTATAATTTTTTCCCATACACTAATTTATACAATTTTTTAATACACATTTTTTCATAAAAAGTTAAAAAAATTAACCCAAACAACTATATTTTTTTCCTTAATTTTTTAGTTTAAAAAGTCAAAAAATACACTTATTTAAGACATCTCAAACAACCCCTTAAATATATTATTCAAAACCTTCCAATCTCATGTGGTGTAATAGTTTATATAGCTGTTTATTGAGATATTGAGTAAGTCAGAGGTAGAGTTCAAATCAATAGAACGAATGCGGGCCTTTTATTGTTATCTAATTTATTGGCTCACTAATATCCTATCATTTACAAAAAATAAATAAATAAATAACAAAAAAATTTCATGGAGTTCAATGATATTTAGTTGACATGTTTCAATTGTTTGTGTTCAATAATGTTGTAATTGTGATTGTTAAAGTTAGTTATTATTGAAATTTATTCAATAATTAAATGTTTAATATTAACAATTTGATGTAATTCTTATTAAATTTGTAAACCAAGAAATAATAGAGGTACAAGAAGCTTGGTTCTTTGTTTTTGTTTTTGTTTTTTTTTTTTTGTTTGTGGTAAATGAGTGACAAATCTAAATTTCAAATTTGTTGTCGTCTTTTGAAGGATTGTTTTGCTCACATGGCACGGCATCTCTCATTTGCCGTGTGCCGTCTCCTTTCAAAATGGTCTAACATTAAATATATTATTAAATATTGAGATAAGGTTTGAATCAATGAAATGATTGTGGTCTTTTTATCGTTATCTAATTTATTAACTCACTATCATCTTATTATTTATAAAAAAGTAAATAAATAATAAAAAAATCTCATTGAATTCAATGATATTTAGTTGACATGTTTCAATTGTTGGTGTTTAATGATGTAATTGTGATTGTTAAAGTTAGTTATTATTGAATTTTATTAAATAATTAAATGTTTAATATTAACAGTTTGATGTAATTCTTATTAAATTTGTAAACCTTATGACCCCCCTCCCAAAAAAAAAAAGATAAAAAAAATTATTTCTCCATTATTTTGTACTAGTGTTTCACCGTCTTTATGCAGTTGTATTCTAATTATTTGTATATATGCGAATTGTGATTTTTAATTTTTTTTTTTTGTGCACACAGAAAAAGGAATATAACAAATGCAACATATCTTCAATCAATTATTTTATGTTTACTTTTATTCAAATTTTTAAAATAATGTACGGGCAAAATTTATAACTAAATTAAGAAAAAATTTATTCCTGACGACATTTTTTTACTTTTATATAAATACTTAAAAAAATAAACCTAAAAAAAGTAGTCAATATAAATATTATACATTATGTAAAAAAATGTGATTAGCAATTATGCTTACATAAATTTAATATAGTTTTATTTTTAAATTTAAAAAAAAATTATTTTAAAAGTATTTTATTTAGCTAGTACTAAATACAATTTTCTTTGCAAAAAGGAAAGTTATAAAATTTTGTTGCAGATTTTTAAATGTATATTGCTAAACATTCTATTCTACTTGCTTGTTTGTTTGCTTGCTTGCTTGCTTTGGGAGTTTTGATCTTTGATCTTTGCTCTACATTCATCGTTTTGTTTTATTTATTTTTTCTTCTTCTTGTTTGATTTTCACTAATACTTCTTTCATAGTGCATCTCCGAGTGTATTAGTGAAAAGATCATACACTTAAAATGCACAAAATTACAATGGGGGTGTTTGGCAAGTTGGATTTTAACCTTTTTTTGACTGAAATTCACAAAAGACAAAATATGCTAAAATAGTTAATAAGATAAAATGTCCTATCAAATTTATAATCATTTCACTTTCTTTTACAAATATCACATCTAACTATAAAAAAAAATTTAATTATCTTCCTAAATATAAAAATTTTAACCTACTAAAATAGTCAAAAATTAAAATAACCTATTAAAATAACAACTTCCTAAATATATAGAAAAAAAAAGTAAGTAATTGTCCAAAACTAAAACTACTTTAAGAAAAATAAACAATAAAAATAAAAATGAAATTGTTTGAAATAGAAAATGATTTATTTTTTAATTTTTAAAAACAAACTTTTAAAGAAAACAAAGAAAACTATATATAAAAAAAAAAGTACAGAAACTAAATATAAAAAATAATACAAAAAAATAAATGAATTATAAGATTTTCAAGAAGTGAGATTCACAAACAAATTTTGTAAAATCTTATCTGTTCATATACTTTTTGTGTATGTTTTTTTGTACTTCTAATCCTAAGAATGACATTGAAATAATTTTCACTTCTTGCATTAGGTCCATCTAATAGTTTTAGCAAGTATAGATGTAATAAATTTCATAACACAAAACACAAACAATTGTGAGACAAAGTATCTAAAAAAAATGAAAGCAACGTTCAATGATGATGTAGAAGCACACCTGACGTTTAATCAGATAAATCGCCATAAAAGATGAAGATAACCTTTATTTTTCATCACAACAATTACATAACTCAATATATAATTTTAATATCTCTCACTCTTTCACACCTCTAATTCTCTATCAACATTACAATGAATGCATTAACAAAAAAAAGAGAATATGTAAGAAGACAAAGAAATGTGGTTTGAGACATTTCAATTGCTGAATTCTATTAATTAATAGCTATTAGACTTCTATAGTCGGGTTTCTAATATTTGTTAGCCATTAAAGCTGAATTCTTTGATTTCATTTATATTTATTTAATAATTTGAGAGTGGACACGTGTCAAGCCTTTACACAAATACTTGGTACATTTTTTAAGCATTATTAACGAAATGAACAGTATTAACTAAATGCACAGTATAATTTTTTTCTTCTTTTTTTCGCAATTGCAATATGTTATTTTTTAATAAAATTTATATTTGTTTTAGATATTTTTTTAATATATAAATTATTTTTTATAGTGTAATTTTTTTTCTCTTTTTTTTCCACAATTGTAACATGTTATTTTTTTAATAAAAATTTATATTTATTCTAGATATTTTTTAATATAGAAATTATTATTTTTTTAGATTTGAATGACAGTGTAATTATTTTTTCCCGCAATTTCAACATGTTATTTTTTAACAAGAATTTGTATTTGTTTTCCATATTTTTTTAATATGCACATTATTTTTTTTTATAGATTTTTTATAAAAATAATTTAACAATCCCATCACTAACCATAGTGCGCGGGAGAAGTTGAAAATGATGCGGTAGTAGGTATGGAAGAAGTTAAAAAGGCTTGTAGGTTAAAAAAAGTCAATAAATGCTGAGAAGTTTTTTTTTTAAATAAAAAAATTAGAAAATTAAAATTGTGATATTAGAGCTCTCACAAAACTTGTGAGTTAGAAATTCCATTTTTCTTATATAATATATATGGGTTATGCTGGAGATCCCAAATGATTTACCAAAATTTTCACCAAACCTCTCGAGTTTGATATCTACGCTCGATCAGTGTCTTCGTTTGTGTTTGTGTGACCGAGCGGTAACTTTGTTCACTTATTGTGTTTGGTTGCTCAAGCGGTGTTTCGGTCACTCGAGCGGTCTATGCGTATATCAGTTCGTAAAACTCACATTTTGAGTCATTTTTTGATATATCTCTCTCTCTCTCTCTCTCTAAACATTTCAAAACCCTAAATCTAGACCATCTCTATCTAAAACTCATTTTCAACCTCCAAATACTCTCAACCTATTGATCTCTAAGCCCTTGTCCATTTGATAAAAAGGTAGAGCTCACTTAGAGCTTCCATTTAATTAGAGCAAAGTTGGTTTTCAGTTTCGTCAAGGTTTCTCCACTCTTTCTCTTGTTTTCTAACTTCAAGATAGAGATTTCTCCACACTTTAGTATGATTTTTAACTTAGTTATTTATTTTTCTAAACTATATTTTGATTTGGGAATTTTTGTATAAACCTAGGGTTTTGATTTTAAAATCAAAAGAGGGGTTTTCAAAATGGTTTAGTGAAAATGATTTCGGGTTTGTAAGTGTGGTTGAATTGTGATAAAATGGTGAATTTTTATCCTTGGAATTGATTTATAAAGAAAATGAAATTTTGTCCTAAAATGCGAATACTCAATTTTGTAAAGAGGAAATGGAAATGATGTTGAGTGTTATGGAATTTGGATGATGATGATGATAACGGTGGAGTTGGATATGCATTATCACTTTCATCTTGAAATTTTGAAAAGTTTATCTTTATTGAAAATTATTTATCTATTTAAAAATATCTGTTTTGGGCTATTGGTGGATGATACCTTTGATTGTTATAGAAATTACATGAGAATTAGGAGAATTAAAACTAATTTCTCATCCATTTGCATTGACTATTGTTGCATACTTAACATATTGAAAATGTCTATTATTTTGAGAAAAAATGGTGAGTACCTTGGTAAATCTGGATAGGGGGTGTAGTTGTGGTATTATTGTTGGCATGTGTGTTCTTGGTGAAAGTCCAAAAACCCGTGCGGTTAGGTGCCGAGTCTTTCGGTTAGTACTGGTAAAAATGGCAATTGATAGTGCATGCATAGCCTACTTACAGACACGTACCTAGAGATTCCTAGTAATTGTATCCGCTGCCCTATTTTCTATTGTAAAGGAAATGATTTCATGAATTGTGATATAAACTTGGCGTTGCATGGTTTTGGAAAGAGATATAAAATATTTTGGCATGAGCATTGCATATGCATTCACCTTATAGCTTTGTTAAGATTCATACACTGTGTTAGAATATCTTTACTGGGTTTTGGCTCACTCTATGTGAAAAACGATTTTCAAGTGTTGATGATATGCCTCCGCCAATGCTGTAGTTTGGGAAGACTCGAAGGCAAGAGCTTTCTTTTGTTATTATTGTAATTATTTTGTACAAGCCTAAGGCTTTATTTATATTGAGTTTAAACTCACTTTTATTGTAATCAAGTATCGTCTTGAAAAGTTGTAGCTATTAGGACATTTATACATCTATTTAACTTTTATTTCATATCATTAACTTGTGACACATGCTATAAATTCAGGATTATGTCTTATGAATGTATAATTGCATGTGTTACCTTTTGTACAATGGACTCGTATGAATGGAAGAATACTAAATTTAGAATTATATTGTTATTTAATAATTATCGTGGGATGAATTGTGGTTATTGTTTTCGGGACGTGACATGCATTAGTTTCAATCACTTTAAACTTACTAAAATGGATAATTATATATTTTCTTAAGCCTCATAAGAGGTGAGTGTAATTTACCCTAGTAAATAATATGGTAAATTACACTTACATCTCTAAAGGACTAGAAGAAATGCAAATTTTATAATTTTGACATAATTATACTGATTCCTCTTTTAAGTAAGATTAAAAAGATTAAAATAATGTAGATTTAGACACAAAAATAAATAATTTAAAATTATATTTAAGTTAAGGAGAATTAAGTATTATATAATTTAAAATTTAAATAAAATTTAATATAATTATATTAAAATTTTAAGACTTATTATGATTTTTTTAAATTTATGAGAGATAAGTGTGAGTACAATAAGTGAGAGGATTAGGATGTTGGTGGTCCATGCCAATGGCTAGTCTTCCATTGACCTGCCTTTAAAATTCCATTGACCTGCCTTTAAGTGAGAGGATTAAAATTCGAGCCCATTTGGATCAACACAGCCCATTTGGAAAGTCATTGTCCAAGTCACTAAACCAGTCATTGTCATATCATTATCATGTTGTTAGGGAAAATATAATTTGTCACAACTAAATTAATTAATGGGAATAAAAATTAATGTGAAAAAATTAAATCAAAAGTAACACAAGAATTTTTACGTGGTTCCCTCAATGTGAGGTACGTCCACGGGATCGAAATCCGATTTCACTATCAACCAAAGAGTTTCCAAACGATTACAAACGAGACACGAATGGTCTCACAAAATCACTCTTAGGTGAATTCTAAATAATCACAAATAAATAAAGAGGAAAGATCTTACCAAATAGACAAACAAAAATCTTCTAAAATAAAATTGTAAAAGACTCAAAATAATAACTCAAATCTCACACCTACAATGTGAACTCCAAACAATACTTTGAAGCCGAATAACTGTACGGCAAATCAATACACCGATAGAGGAGGAAGCAATTATTATGGCTGTCCCATAAACCAAAAACCCACCGAATTATGTATCAATTTTCACTCTGTTGCTGCCTTCACTCCGATTTTTTCTTCGGATGAACATAATAACATATATTGTGAATCTACGATTTTATTATCAAAATCTTAGTTGTTTATAAATTGAGTTAGGTCTTCATAAAATTAGATATAATATATAAAAATATATTATAACTAAGACCAAACCAAATTAAACTCTTCTAATAAAATAATTGGGTCCCACACTCCAATAAAAAGGTATATCCAACATATCACACACTTAAAAATTCTATTTCGATTGTTTTAGAGAGTAATTTTTATTTTTAATAATCGAATAACTAAATTAATTTATGTGTAACTCGATTAATTTTACGATCATGAAATTAACAATAAGACAAATCTTTAGTGACCTCCAAGTTTGGAACGTCCAGCCTTCATAAGATTCGAACGTACGACATTTTGAGTGATAAGTCCTTTAGTTACCTTCGCCTCCCACTAAGCCGAACCCCTTAGGTCTTGTTTGTTTTCAGATGTAGAATTGAGAGGATTCATAGTGAGGGAATTGTTAGTGAGGAGATTGATAGTGAGGGGATTAAATAAAATTGTATTTGTTTTGATAATAGTTGTTAATATAGGAATTGTTAAATTATTTTTATATAAAATAATAAAACAAATAAAAAAATATAAAAAATTAAACATTAATGTTTAAAAAAAAAATTTCCAATATGTAAAAAATAAAAAAATTTCTAATCCCCTCACTATTTTTCCTAATACCACCTTCTCCTTCTCGTCCTCCATCCCAATCCCCCTTCCAACCTTCATCTTAATCCCCTCCTCCATCCTAATCCTTTTCTCAATTCTACAAACAAACATAACACTAAATAACCCCACCTCTATCTTTAATCCCCTCCCATCTATTACACTCCAAAACAAACGGGGCCTTAGAGTTTTGTTCTAGAAAGCTATATACATTACACACATAAATGTTTGAGGATGCATAATATATAAGTTATAATATTTATGGTATTGATTATCACAAATATCATAATTAATTTTTTTAATTATAATTAAAAATAAATAATAAGTTATAATTAAATATCACATAAGGTATAATTAAAGGTTTTTTTAAAACATAATCAAAATAAATCATAACTAATATCACAATAAGTAACAATTAATATTAATATTATAATATATTATAATTAAATATTACAAATGTTATAACTGGAGTATGGTACATGCTCAAAATAAAGTGTGTATTACAAAATTTTTCTTTTAAGTTTAACACAAACACTTCACTTACACATAATATATATATATTTACAATTAATTTAAAATCAGATTGTGACAGATACATATAAATATAAAAGCAATTATGTTGGAAAACACTTTTTGTGTTCAATAGCTTCTTAGAACATTCTCGGCTTCCATATCGTCTGAGTTTATTTATTTATTTATTTTTGTTGATCTCATCAATAGTATATTTTAAGTTGTTTCTTACCAAGGAAGAAATCTGCACACCTATGCTAAGAAAGTTATGATTTTTTATAATAAAAATTATGAATATTTGTGATATGCTATGTCATTTTATGATAAAATTATGAATAATAAATTTATGATATACATTTTAAAATTAGGAATGCTAATGTTATTACACTTTGTAATTTTTGTTATGATATTTTATAGTTTTTATTATTATAGAAAATGGAGGAGAGGAGAAAGAACCCTAGTGGAGGCTCCTGGCTTTAAAATGACGCCTTTTTTTTTTTTTTTTTTTTTTTTTTTTTTTTTTTTTTTTTTTTTTCCCTTTTTTTTTCTTTTTCTCTGAGGGACTCGAGAGGAGGGGGAGAGAGAGAGGGAGAAGAGAAAGAGAGAAAGAGGAGAGAGGATCCCCTTTTCTCCTCCTCCCCCGCCCCCCCCGCTTCCTCGCTGCAGCCGTCGTCTCGCTCCGCTCATGGGCCGCTGCGCGCTCGCTCGCATCACATCGCAATTCCGCGCCCATGTTTTGGAGGGAGAGGGAATCCCCGTTTTGAAGAAAAAATCGTCGAGAAGGTTGGGAGCCCCTTTTTTTTTTTTTTTTCTTTTTTTTTTTTTTTTAGTTTTTTTCTTTTTTGCCCTTGCGGATTTCAGAGAGAGGAGGAAGAGGGAGAGGAAGAAAAGAAGAAGAGAATCATTTCCCCATTTCCTCCGCTCCTCTCCCCCTCCCTCCTCCTCGTTCCTCTCCTCTCGCCGTCAGCTCCCGCCGCTGACCCGATCGCGCCTCTGCCATCGCTGACTCTGCCATCGCGAATTTCCGCCTCCAACCCATTTTTACTCCCCTCCCTCCCTCCCCTCCCCCTCCTCCTCCTCTCCGTCCTCCTCTCCTCTTCTTCTTTCTTCTGAAAAAAAAAAAAAAAAAACAACGATGTGGTTTTTTGATTTTCGAGGAGAGAGGAGCCGATCTGAGAGCGAAATCACAACTGTTTATTATAATCTTTTATGATAAAAAAATTGTGAATTTTGTGGTGAAAAAAATTATGGCTCCGTTTGGTTTAGTTTTGGAATTATAATTTGAATGTGGAGGGATTTAAGTGTGGAATTGTGAGTTGAGTTTTGAAAAGAGAATGTTTGTTTGGTTATGAGTTTTGAAAATTATTTTTGAATTTTGAAAAGCATTTTGAAAACTCATAACCAAACACATAATTCAAAACTCCACATTATTTTCAAAACTCCACATTCAAATCGTAACTACACACATAACTAAAAAATTAAAATATTTAAAAATATATCTATAAAATAAAATAAAATATTTAAAATAAAAATTTTATATTTAAAATAAAAAATAATTTTTTTAAAAAAATTTAATGTTTAAAAAAATATTAAAAATATTTTAAAAAATACAGTACACAAATGTATGAAATATAGTGCACATTAAAATAAATAAATAAATATTTATAATATAAAATATTTTCCTTCAAAAAATAATATTAAGAAAATTTTTAAATATTTAAAAAAAATAAATCCAAAAAATTACAAACTACAACTAGAAACTTAAAATATAACTCAAAACTCTTTTCAAAACTCAAAACTCATAATTAAATAAATTTTCTCTTTTCAAAACCCAACTCAAAACTCGTAACTTAAAAGACGAATTCACACTCAAATCATGCTTCTAAAAATAAAATAAAATAAATATTTTTTTGAATTTTTTTAAAAAAAATATAATTTTAAAAAGAGTTTGGTTTTGAGTTTTGAATTGTGTGTTTGGTTATGAGTTTTAAAAAGAGTTTTGAAAATTTTTTATTGGAATCATAATTCCAAAAGAAAACCAAACACAACAGATGACTTTTTGTTATTTATTTATAAAATCTGGTGAAAAAATTATAAAAGACATACCATATATACCATTTTGAGAGTGCACATTGTATCATCTTCTATTTTGCATATAACTTTTGATAAATTATACTGGTAGTTCTTTTAAACACAAATATATAAAAAAAAATTCACCCAAATTTATTTTTTTTTAATAAATATGCATAAACATATGCGCATATATATATACTAGTGAATTGGCTGCGTGCAAGGCACGCTAACATATGCCCATTATTGGCATTTATTGGTGCCCATTACAAGAAAAATTTAATTTACAGAAATCAAGAAAGATGGATGCATAGATATAAGCCTACTTGGAAAATGTAGATAGCCGAGTGTCATAGAAGAATGAACACTTGGAAAATAATTCACACAAATAAGCTAAAACTACTTGACAAGAAGATTAAAACAAAACGTACAAAAAGAAATGCTTATCGACAATCTATAAATAGAAGTGTGCTGGATTTGTAATCTCCATTATCCACATAACACAACTTATGAACAATGCTAAAGACAATGTAACCATGTACTATAGAAAATAACCAATTCATTCAAATGCACCATTTTTTCATCTACAAACTTTCCATTCTTCAAGCTTTCTTATCTAATAAGTTTAGTCTCCATTTCTTTCCAAAAGCATCAACTGCAGAAAGTAAATTAAATCCCTAGACAATATACAGGGGTTAGACATAGGGATTGGAAATCTTCCATTACAACTATGTAATGGAGATGATCTGAATCTCACACCCAGTATAATTCAACAATCAATAGGATTAGTAATTTCAGAACTAATGATTTCAAAACTAATGATTAATCAGTAAACAAGAAATGAATATTGTTAGTTAAGCAGAAAACAAAGTAACAAGGTCAATGAAAAACTTTGAATCAAAAGGTGTTAACAGGAAAAGAGGCTCATAAATTCCCAAGCCGTGAGTTTACTTGTTCATTCTTAATATATTTATGTACTAAGAACCATTCCCTTAATAACCTTGTGCTCAAACAAATTGAACAAAATGGTGAAATGAATGTTGACAATCTTTACAAATACATAGAATCTTGTAAGGATACTCCGCATTCTTGTAGCCACATTCACAAAATTTCGTATGGTTGCCATGTAATTGTGGTTGCCATGTAATTGTGTGGCTCAACCAATTTACAAGAAAAAAACACAAAAAAGAAAAGAAAAAAAAAAGTGTTTTCAATTAAGATGCACCCAATCTTTGTCTATCATCATAATACCGCAATGTAGCTTGTTTCTGGTATTACCAATTCATAAAAATAATATCCAAATCAAAAAGTTTGATGGAAATATATTCAATCTCTTTTAATCCTCTACCAATGTCAATGTGATTTTTGATTTCACATTTTGGATACAACTAAGTAGTAAAGGAGCTAAATGGTTTCTGAAAACTAACATTGATATAGACCTATTAGAAGCAGCAACATTTTTATTTTAATAATAATAGTAATAATACTAATCATGTAATTACTAAAGCATATTCAAGTGTGGGAAGCAGACACTATCTCACTTCAAGTCAATTGCTACAATTCAAAATTCTAAAACATAAACTTCCTGATAACTTGTCATGATTAAATAGAACTCTTAAAATCTAGCAATTGAAGAATTGATAATGAAGGCCTCCAAGTGTAACAAAATCTAATTGCCAAGGTTAATAGGATGTGTACGTAGAAATGAAAAAAAACAATAAATAATGAAATTTCTAATTAGAACCTACACAATTGTCAAAGAAATAGATACACAATTCCAATGACATTTAGATTATCAAGTGTTACCATAACATTTCATCAAAATACTTTGCAAAATTCTTTACAAAAATTTAGCATCATCAAATTAGAGCCCTAATGAATCACTTTTTTTGTAATCTAGGAAAAATAGTGGCAGTGGCATGTGGTTCACAATGATCAGTTACTTTCAATGATATTAAAACAAATTGGAGGAAATCAAACATAGTTTGCAAACATGGACCAGTGTATCTTAATACCTCATGCATAACAATACAGAAGAAATCAATATTAAGCCATAGAATACCTTCAAAAAACAGGGAAAAAAAATCAAATTAACATTGTAATTTAGGAGAATTGAAATGCAGGTCTTGAGAAGGAAATTTTTTCAAACATAACAACTCAAACCTAGTGAGCTGAGGATTCTCCACACAAGATAATGAAATGACCCTTCAACCATGAAATACGCAACAATATGGCAATGTTTCTTCACCAAATAGGGAGGGGGTAAACATAGAAACAACAAACAAGAGAGTAAAGGTCAATCTTGATACACATAAATATTATATGAAAAAAAAGGCAAAAAGAATAAACAAACCTTTTGAATTGAAGAAAAACAATAATGGAACCATAGAAGACTTGGGGAGAGCAATCCTAGCAAATCGTGAAAGATAGAGGGAGAAATATTTGAAGATTTGAAATTGACAGAGATTGTCGTGTGGGAGGAGAAGTTTTCACATTATTTTTTAAAAAACGGGAAAATATGTTGGGTTAACAGGTTAAAAAGAAAATATTTCTATTAATTACAATTTTTGATAGCTTTTGAAAAAATATGCTATGGACATTAATAAATTAAAGCGTTTTGGGAAAAAAATGATGTGAACACATGTTATTAAAACCTGTTTCTATTGTAGTACAAATCAAATCAAATGCACTATTATTATTAAGATTTCAACCGAAGCCCAAAGGCAAAGAGTAAAAGGTCAACTATACCTTTCATGATGAAAATTTTGCCCCCATGCGATATTATACTCACCCACACCCACACTAACACTATTTCACCATGGCCATACCCATCACCTATGTTTTAACAATGAATCTAAGAACATACAAACCAAATATAGTATTGGACACATAATATATTAATCAACAAATTTTTTTAGGTATGGCCACTCCTTGTGAAGTTATGTTAAAACATGTTTTCTATGTTTGATTCTGTATTTGATTTATGGGTTCCTACACTTATTGTTATTTCTAGAGTTCCAAAAAAATAACCAAAAAAAAATACTAACCTTGTGATCTACAAAGGAAATAAAAACATTAAAAAGGTGTGCAAATATCATTACTTATAAGGGAATTTCTACGAACTTGATCAAGTTTTCTATTACATTTACAACCTCAAAACATGAGTACAGCCAAAAGATTATAGAATAGTAGATTTGGGTATGAATCTTGTGTATAATTTTATCTCTACCAGTGTATTGATGAAACAGTATCTAAAATAAAAGAAAAAAAAAAGCAGTGAGAAAAATAATAAAGAATAAATAACAAAGAAAATATACAAAGATGACACATGCTGAGCTAAATCCAACCCAACAAGGTCTCTTCTACCCAACAAATGTTGAAAACCAATGAGTAACAATTAAATAACGCTCCAAAAAGTAAGAGAAGAATAAAAAACAAAAACCCAAAAGTATACATGGGTATAAAAAAAATAATAAAAGAACATTTTATCTTCACATAACCAAGAATGAAGAATCAATCAAATTTTGCAAATTTTGCGTAAAATCTAATATCTTCCTTCACTTGAAGATGAATAGTAGTTCCCGCAATGGCAATAACTATGTATCCAACCATGAAGAAAAATAATAATACTAATAACAATAACAAATTTAGGATAGATTTTAACAGATCTCTTTTCATTTGAAGCATGGAAATGTTTTTTTTTTTTATTTCCAAATTATGTTGTATGTTAGTTAGATCATTACTTGAGATGTTTTTTTTCCTTTCCCAAACCAAGTCAAGAATTGTCTAATTCACGTGAGAGTGAGCTTCAAATAGAGATTCCAAATCCAATGTTTAGTAATTACTCCTAAGCATACGACAACACACCAACAAAAGGAGCAACATGAGGGTTCAACTAAACAGAAATTTCTCACATGGCAACCAAAGAGAAAATAATTCTTGATTGATTTTGAATGTCATGACACAACCAAATGATAGTTAAAAAATTTGTGAAAAGTTGCAACTTAAATTTTTTTCCAAATGAATCAAACAATAGCTAAAAATCTGTCAAAAGTTGCAACATAAATTTTGCGAATGAATCCAAATGATATGTACCAGACTCAAAATTATAGTTTCAACACCTAACTTTGAAGAATTCCTCTATGTCAATTTACGGATCAAAATAGCATCGCGTGTTCTACATGCCTTGCTGCACCATAAAATCAATGAAAATACAAAAATATTATTAGTTAGTTATTCATATGCGCAATTATGTAGTTGGGCTAGTCTGCAGATACGAAAAACTTTACCAAGACATATTTAAGCTTTTCATGGAGTATTTGTAGATCAAAAATATAATACAAAACCATTAATGTCATGAGTATAACATATAGGCATAATTTTTATTTATTTATCTATTTATTTTTGTGTAAAAATCGATTTGGGGATGGGAAAGTGGAAGTATTTATATCAATTTACGATTGGAAAAATCAAGGTTAAGTGATGTGCTTATGGTTTAAAAAATAATAAATTCCGGAGATGGTGGGCTAGTACCTTGTACGAAAAAAATAAATAAATAAAAATAAAGAAAAGCCATAACTTTCAAGGATTTTTTTAATATTTCCCCAATGTAATCAAAGTATAATCTAAAATTTTGTGAAAAACATATTATATTCAAAACTCTCTACAAAGAGGAATGATTATCATTTTTCACACATATGACTTTCTCTTTCAGGTTTAGAGAACTAAAAAAGAGAAAGCAAAGCTTGCGCATTTTTTTAACCTTTCTATAACTAATATTGCAATTGGAAGGTTTTATATTTCTATTAATATCATAAAGCATTTAATGAGTAAAATACTTAGTTTTGACTCAAATGTGTTTAGTAATAAAACTTAGTATTAATAAACATTGAATATAAATCATAAATGTCATAAATTTACCACTATAAAGTCTTAAAAAATTGATAGATTTCATAAGTAACATAGATAACATAAATGAAAAGGTGGAAAGATGAAAAAGACAACCCTTGTAAGTTAAAAATATTATACTCATCAAGAAAAGCAAAAACCAACTAAAGAAATATATCAAGCACGATAATAACACAAAAACTAAAATCATAGATAAGTATTATAACTCTAAACATTACCTTCACATCATGAGTATTTATTATAAATACCTACAAACTATCTGAATAAATTTAAAAACATATAAAAAGGCCGAACCAGAGAAACAACAATGAACATAACAGCATAATATGAATAGAATTTTTTGCTCCCAACAAACTTGCAGAAGAAAACACAACGACGAGCATCTCCAGCCCTTAGCCTTTACCCATATAAGATTGAATTCCAGAATAAATACAATATAAACCCTAAAGATATAAATATGAAGAAACCCTAATTTTATTATGCAAAATCCCAAAAACAATCTACACAAATTTTTTTTTTCTTTCTATTTCGAATTGCATCCTCTTTAGTCAATTTAGGTATAAAACATCCCCAAAAAAATAGGTAAAATTAGGGTTTGGTCCTTGCAATTTTTTTTACAACTCACAAAAAAAAAAATAAAAAAAAAAATAGATTTGTATGTATGAAAACCCTAACTTCTGAAAAACGAACCTGAACGATGCGAGAGGGGAGTGTGACAACTCTGGTCTTCCTACTTCGTCTCCTTCGACTTCTTCTCTCTCTCTATCTCTCTCTTCTCTCCGTCTTCTCCAGGGAACACAAGCGTTACTTGTGTCTTGTGGTCTCGTTTTTGGGCTATATACGTAAAGGGGCAAAATAAAGAGATCGGTGAGAGGACAGAGGTGGGAGGAGGGCGAAGGAGATCGGTGGTCGGTGAGAGGAGAGAGGAGGCGGTCGAACATCGTCGTCTGTGGAGGGAGATCACCGTTGGGAAGAGCATAGAGGAGAGGAGAGAAGAGGGGAGAGAGAGGGGAGGGGGGTTCTCTGAGTGAGAGAGAGAGAGAGAGAGAGAGAGAGATTGTGTGTGTGTTTATGGATCTTTTCATTTTCATAAAATGCAAGCAAACAAATTTTGAAGGCAGTTTTTCATCAATACCCTTGCATCCAAAGAAGAAAAGTTATAAAGCATAAGGCCAAAATCGACTTTTTAATGTTCAGAAAATACTGTTCATATTTGGCTGAAACTACTGTTCACGCTCCATCCGTGCTTTATATATATTGTATAGATATATATATTTGTAGAAGGGTTCATATTTTTTATTTTAATTATGAAAATACTTATTATTTATCAATTTAATAAATAAGTAGGTCAGATAATTTGTAAGTTAGACATAAACTAAGATAAATTTTTAACAATTAAGTCATGGTCAAAACTGGCTTAAAAGTTGAATTGATCGGCATTTAGGCCATTTTTAATTTCTATATCCCCGCTCTAACTCTTCAAGTCAAATCAACAAAATAAATTTAGGATCAATAAAATATTAAATTGGCCTAATTTCTTGGAAAATGGCCAAATATGGTGAGCTGATAGTGTAAGGATTGTTTTAAATATTATGTTTAACGAGATCAAGTCTTATTTGAGGAGTGACTTGAAGATAATGGTCATTTACTGATATTTCCTTCTTCTTTTTTTATCTCTTTTTCATTATATTTTTTTATTCATTTTTTATTTAAATTAATTTTAATTGGTTGAATTTTGTAAAACAGATATGCTGAGTGAATTTTACAAAAATGAATAATGAGGTAATTTGTTAGTTGACAAAATAAAATTACAAAATTCATCGAGAAGAAATGTATGTATATTTTATCGTAAACATAATTCTTGCATGGAAATTAATTAATGTTAAATTATTTTTATTTAATATGATAAACAAAAATTTATTATTATTTAATTTTAACTTAATTGTTAATTAATTATTTTAACTCGTGTATAACACAAGTAATCGGCTAGTATATAGCTAAAAATATGAGGGCAAATAAGTTCAGATACAAGGACAGAAAAATTTAAAATATGGAGACAGATAGGTTAAAAATAGGCCAATCTCTGTCCATTTTAAGTCATGGGGACAAGTAGACAAATTTGTCCACTTTCAAGACCTATTTGTCCATTTTAAGACTTCTCTATCTATTTTTAGAACCAATCTGCACATTAAACTATGTCATTTTAACACCTATATGTTCATTTTCAAGTTAAATATAGATATAGTTTATTTCTGTATATCTTCCACATTTTATATATATCTATCCATTTTCAATGCCTCTAAAAAGCCTAAACTTGAAAGTATTTGATTGGTCATTTTTCAATCAAAAATAAAAAATAAAGTTAAACAGTAGATTGTCAAGGTACATACCACGAGAATTTTGGCTTGAGTTGTATCAATTCGAATAGTAATTTCTAATTTAATTTGAAAAAGAGATATTGATTTGATTTTTGCTAATGATAATTAAAATTAAAATTAAAATAATTGTATAAATAAAGAGAATAATCTGAATATGGAGAGAGACTTACGGTTTCAAATCCACAACTAATCTCATATCATGTAATTAAAATATTCAATTTTAGTAAATCGATGGCCTAGATAATAATGATGTATCGTGATTACAAGCCCCAATATTATTGTCAGGAAGATGAGTATATTCAAAACATAGGCACAAATCATCTTTGGTCGGCACGAATTATCTACACTAAACTAAGGTTGCAATATGATTCGTCTCTCCTAAGCTTGACTCATCTCACGATTTGTATATACAAGAAAGTGAAATAGTTGTATGATCATACATTCTCAATCACAGAAATCGAACGAAAAGATTATTTGAATAAAAGATCTAAAAACAATCATACAACTATTATCTAATTCCAAAGATAAATTAGAATTAAAAATACAAAATTGCACGATACTTTATTAGAGTTTTATCTCAATCCTAACAAGAAGGCTTAGCCACTCATGGAGAGGTTGAACACTTTGAATATTGAAGTGGAAGCTACGGATTGATGATTGTTTTTCTTCTTTAGCTTCTAACCGTTTTCTCTATGGTTTCAGATACCAAAACTGTAGCGACCCTAATTTTTCCAAGTCATATTTATTATTGTTACTTTATTTTATTTTTGACTTTTAATTGTGTGGTTATATGAGAATTTAATGAGATATTTAATTAATTTAATGTGATATTTAATTATATATAATTAATTTGAATATTTATATATATATTGATCTTATATTTATATTTGTATAAGTTATATTTATGTTGTTTTTGTATAATATTATATAATATATCAATTAGGTTGCAAGTGTTAGACCCCCCCCCCCCCCAACTAAGAAAAAAAAAAGAAGAAGAAGAAGAAAAAAAGAAAAGAAAATAGAGGAGCAACAGCCACGGGAGAAAGTAAGAGAGAGAGAAAGGAGAGACGGCATAGGAGAAAAAAAAGAAGAAAAGAATTAGGGTTTTATTTTGGTGACTTTATTAATTATTTAAGTGATTTTTTTATCTTTAAAAAAATATTATGAGAGCAAAACTTACCTCCCTTGATTTATGTTTAATTTGTTGTTTTTATTTATTTATATTTATTTGATATTTGTTTGATTTTGTATTTACATAAAGATGATAGATTGATTGTAATTATTTTAATTAGTGGTGTATATCAGGTTTAGGGTTTTTATATGTATTTATTTTCTAGTTGTAATCACACTCATGGTTATATGAAATTAAAATAAACTTAGAATCCATAGATAAATTCCTTACACTCCACCATGACTCCATGGATTGTTATTTTATTTGAGTATTGGTGAAAAAGAGTGTATAAAAAAAGAGGTGAGTATTATGAGATTTATTTAAATGTCTTAGGCTTGGCATTGTTATATTTGTTCTCATGAGTAGATATGAGATTGTATATATATATATTGTTGCATCGTTCTTAGGAGTAGATGAGTGCTTTGATTTACGTGTGTACGTATATGTTAATCATCCGGAGAGTGTGGGTCAAACTCGAGACGATATCCCCATGCAAGTTTGGCTTCGGAGCGATGTTAGGTATATCGGAGGCACATGGGATATATGTGTTGGCCGGAAGTAAAGGGCCGAAGTGGTGGAGTTAAGGTACAAAGAATTAAATATGAACTTATTGATATAGTTTGAATTGCTTTGATTTGTACATCTTGAAAAATAGTAAACGACCTTGATACATTATGAAATTTGGGTAGAGGCATTTATACGTAATTCTAAACAACTTTTATGTTTTAACTTTTTATTAAAAAAATCGATTAGAACTTGTAATCGGATTTTCTTGATTACAACAGTTTTTGTTCATTTTAGCAATGCAGATTTTAGATGCTATTTTAACCCATGAAACGAGCTCATTTTTAGTGGTTTCGTGTAAATTAAAGTAAAATGTTATTCTGAACAATTTTCATGTTTTGAACTTTTCTGAAAAAAATCATCTTAGGGTAGTTTCGTTTCGTTTTCAGTTCCAGATTTTTTGATCAAATTTTGTCTAGGTTCTTTTATTAAGTTTTTCTCTCAAACTGTTCAGTTTTTACTAAGTTAGTTTGCATATCATTTTAGGAAATTTGATTCTTTATAACTTTTATTCTTTGAGTTTTAGTCAATTGTTTTTCAGCAATTTACTTATGATTAAATGATACTAACTTTATTTTTTGCCGAATGGTGGGTCTTACTAACTTTTTATGTAGGGTTGACCCACCATATATATTTTTATATTTATTTTTTTTATTTTATACTCAATTTATATTTTGTTGTGTGCGGGCAAGAAACTAAATGCCACCGTGTCTTGAGAAACTACCCTTTCGTCTCGGTGCTGGTGAAATTACTTGTCTTATCTCGTAACAAGAATTAAATGTATTTTTTATTTGTGTTTGGTGGATACGTGAGTGTTAAATATTTGTACTCATACCAGTATGCTTGTATACTGATCCGTTTTGTCTCTTGGCATCTCAGGTGCATTCTATTTGAAACCAGTAGAGCTTCCTTTGCAGCATTGGTTGGGGCTACGGTGGTGACGAGAAATAACTATGGTTGTTGGGCATGTCTTTAAGATTTCTTGTGTTTTCTTTAGTTTAGGGTTGAAATTAGTTTAGTTATTTATTTATTTATTTTTGACCTTAGTATTTTGACAATTTGACATTGTGAATTATTTTATAACTTTATATTATTTAAATTGTTTTGACTATTTATTGATACTTTAATGTTTGAGGTATTGGATAGTCATAAATTTATGATGGATGATTTGGTTGGCGTTTGTTAAATTTTTTTTTTTTTATCCCTTTTATTTTTTTTTTTTGAGCATTACTTAAACCTTGTAGAGACGAGAACAGTTAGATTTGTTTCACTCCTAGGATTTGGATAATGGAATATTGATTGAAGTTTAGTCCTAATTTAATATTTAATTATCCAAATTTTAGAGCATAACAAAAACAGGTCCCTAAAATCTCTTTTTATAACCTTTAGTCAATTTTGAGTCAAAAACACGCGCACAACTATCGAGTCAAATCCGCTTGTGTAGGTTGGAAATTCTGCTCATACAGATTCAATTAGAGATGAATTTTGGTCTGGGAAATCCGCTCATGTGGATTCACTCAGTCATGGATTTTTTGCTCTTTTTGTCTCCAGAATGACATTAACCTGAAAATGAAGAAAAACACTATACTTTATCAAATATCATAAGCTAAAAGACTAAAAACATGAGATAGGGATCCTCAAAGTGTAACATTTTGGCTCAAATCACACCTCTCAACTTACACTTTACTAGTCCTCGAATAAAGCAAAATCTATTTAAGCTACTTTCGTAAGGATCACGATTGCATTTAACATATACAACAAGCCTTTTAAACCACAAGGTTACCCAAATGGACGACTAAAGTCGCGTGAAGGGTTTCCAGAGATGATCAAAGAAATTGAAACTTGGAATAGATTTATACACAAATACTTGGCATCACCCCATTTTCATCAAAACCAGCATCTCTCACTTATGACAAATTTCGAGTGCGCAAGTCAGACAAATCTTCAAACTATCCATGAGCCCATAAATATGCAAACAAACAACATCAAATCACAATCGGATAGAAGGTAGCACATGTTGCTTTCCTGTAAAGTGAGATTTGATGTAGAAGGAAAGACAACATCTCTTACTCATGTACTAGCTTCCAACAACTAAATGCCTTGAATCTTTGAAATTAAACATGGGTTCGAACTTTTTTTTTTTTGTTTTATTTTAATGAATGGATCTTTTAAGCTTTCTAATTAACCCATATAACAAGCATTAAGCCAATGACTCCCAAACTAGACGAACTTAGGGCACTAAGTGTAGAGACATCCCAACGAGCTTAATAACTCAAGTTAAAAAGGCTACAAACCAAACATTTTATTTATTTAATTTTTTGTGACTATGTAATGTTTAAGTCCCTTAAGTTTTCTAATTAACTCATGTAGCAAGTGTTAGGCCAATGACTCCTAATCCAGACGAACTTAGGACACTAGGTGTAGAGACACCCCAACGAGTTTAATAACTCGAGTTAAAAAGGTTACGAGCTCAAATTAGTCATTTTTTTTTTAATAACAAAACCCATGCTAATAGCTCAAACCCCAATTCATCTTAAGTAGTTGGAAGCAACATATGATCAGAAATATCAACTTTAACTACCACAACCAAATGTGAACATGTAAGTGCACAAAATGACAAGTGATACCAACAATCCTCATGCAATGATACCGAAATGAATTCATAGTTCATAAGTCATGAATAATCCAAAAATATCTAACTCACGCACTCTCAACTCAAGATATAAGTGAACTAGGATGGTCAGCATGATAAAGAGTGTAGCACAACCATATTCATATATAAACTCTATACGAAACATAAATCCCATTAATCAAGCTTGAGTGCAAAAACATGGCAACAAGTCAACATCTCCCCAACCAAACATGGCAGTGCCCTTACTAGTAAATATAAAGAAATAAAGTAGCCAACTAAAAATAAGAGAGGGAAAGAATAGCACCAAAGCAGTCATCAGCGATAGAAGATGATGTAAGAGAAACACCTCGAAATTTGAGTACAATGACTTGCAATGGAGGACCTGATATGCCAAGACATAAAGGAAAAGAAAACTATAAAAGAAAATAGGAAGTCCATAGTTAGGAGAGTTAGCCACACACACACACACATATATATATATATATAGATATATATACAGACCCAAAAAGAAAAAAAGAAAAAATAAAGGGAAAATTATGCAAATAGTCCCTATAGTTTACATGATGTGTCAATTTGGTTTCTGTAGTTTTAATTTGCTCGATTTTGTCCCTTAATTTAATGGATTGTATCATTTTAGTCCAATAAATAACGGTTGTTAAGTTAATTTAACGAAAAGTCAAATAATGTGTCAATTTGGTCCTTGTATTTTTCACAATGTGTCAATTTCGTCCCTGTTAAAATCGAGAAAATTGAAACTACAGGGACCAAATTGACACATCGTGTAAACTGCAGGGACCAAATTGACACATTGTTTGACCTTTTGTTAAATTAACTTAACAATCGTTATTTATTGGACTAAAATGACACAATCCATTAAATTAAGGGGCAAAATTGAGCAAATTAAAACTACATGGACTAAATTGACACATCGTGTAAACTACAAGGACTATTTGCATAATTTACCCAAAAATAAAAAAAATAAAATAAAACAAAGAAAAGAAAAAGAAAAGAAAAAGAGCAAAGTGTAGAGAGTAGTAATAATAACAGAGCCTAAAAAGAAAATACACAGAAGAGCCTGGAGTTACTGAGGGGTCGATAGCGATGGAGGGTGATACTCCACAATAGGGAACACATAAGATCCTGCATATCGGCGAAGGACCGCTGCATGTAGGCCTGAGAGGCCTTATAACGTTGCTGAAAGAGGTCCCAATATGCATAAAAATCAATATGAAGGGTATCTACACGATTCTGAAGGTGAATGTACTCCTGATGAAAGGCCTCATAATCAGCACGAGTCATAAAGATGGGTACCAGGCAGGATCATCCATGGAAGCATCATCACCTAAACCCATACGGTCAACATGGTTGGCATGCGGCTGCATCTGAAAGGGAGGCATGCGAGACAAACTGTGTAGCCAAGACTGCTCGATATACTATAAGACCTCCTCCATGACCTCCTTATCAAGATCAAATCGGTAGCTCGAGTGGAGGCGGAAAAGATGGGTAATCAAGTTGGCGAATGGAAGTGGCCAAGTCTACGAGCTCTAAGTTTGCTTGATTTGCATATCGGTCATGATCTTGTATATCTGATCCCAAATGAGCTGCGAGAAATCCACCAAAAAATCAAACTCAAAGTAATGAAGAGCTTGAATGAAAGCACTACGATGTTCCTTCGTAGGCCCTAAAGGAATGACGTTGAGCTAAAAAATGACATCGATCAACTAGAGCCAGAGGGCAAGTTGTGGCAACAAACAAAGGTATGACTCGTATCACCTGCATAATCTGAAAAATCAGTCTAGATAAGATGAGTGACAGGGCGTGTGTCATCATAGTCCTGAAAGGGAGAGTGGCAAGGACGAGTACAGTGGCACCCAAGGGTTGTAGCGAGACAAAAGGATTGCAAAAAGAGCAAAAAATTCGTGGCTGAGTGAATCTGCACAAGCGGAATTCACAAATCTGTAGGAGTGGATTTCCCTGACCAAAATTTGCTTCTGATTGAATCTGTACGAGCGGATTTGCCTTGATATTTATGCATGTGTTTTTGACTCAAAATTGGCTAGAGGTTATAAATAGAGTTTTTGGGGACCTGTTTTGGTATCTGAAACCTTAGAGAAGGCGACTAGAAGCTAGAGAAGAAGAACAATCGTCAATCCATAGCTTCTTCTTCAACATTCGAAGTGTTCAACCTCTCCATGAGCAGCTAAGCCTTTTTCTTAGGATTAAGATGAAACTCTAATCAAATATGATGTAATTTTGTATTTTTAATTTTAGTTTGTCATTGGAATTGGATAATCGTTGTATGATCGTTTTTAGATCTTTTATTCAAATAATTTTTTTATTGGATTTATGCATTCTATTTCTGTGATTAAGAATGCATGATCATACAACTGTTTTACTTTCTTGTATATATGAATCGTGAGATAAGTCATGCTTATGGGAGACAAATCATGTTGCAACCTTAGTTTAGTGTAGATGATTCGTGCTGATAGAAGATGATTCGTGCCTATGTTTTGAATATACTCATCTTCTTGACGATGATATTGGGGCTTGTAACCATGATACATCATTATTATCCGGGTCATTGATTTACTAAAATTGGATATTTTAATTACGTGATATAAGATTAGTAGTGGATTCGAAATCTTAAGTCTCTCTCCATATTTAGATTATTCTCTTTATTTGCACAAGTATTTTAGTTTTAATTTAAATTCTCATTAGCAAAACTCAACTCATCATCTATTCTTTAAATTAAATTAGAAATTACAACTCGAATTCATACAACTTAGTCAACATCCTTGGCAACGGCGCCAAAAATTGATCGGTCATTTTTCAATCAAAAATAAAGAACTAAACAAAGCACTAATTTAGTGAAATAATGGATTGTCGAGTATTGCACCACGAGAACTTTAAATTTGAGTTGTATCAATTCAAGTGGTAATTTTAATTTAATTTGAAGAAGAGATGATGATTTGATTTTACTAATGAGAATTTAAATTAAAACTAAAACAATTATGGAAATAAAGAGAATAATCTAAATATGGAGAAAAGGATTTTGAATCCACTAATTTCATATCATGTAATTAAAATATCATTGAATACATAAATCAAATGAAAATATTATTTGAATAAAAATTAAAAGTACAAAATTACATGATACTTAATTAGAATTTCATCTCGATCCTAAGAAGAAGGCTTAGTTGCTCATGGAGAGACTGAACACTTCAAATGTTGAAAAGGAAGCCATAGATTGATGACTGAACACTTCAAATGTTGAAAAGGAAGCCATGTATTGATGATTGTTCTTCTTCTCTAGCTTCTAGCTGTTTTCTCTAGGGTTTCAGATACCAAAATAGGTCTCCAAAATCTCTTTTTATAATCTCCAGTCAATTTTGAGTCAAAAACACGTGCACAAATATTGAAGCAAATCTGCTCGTGTGAATTGGAAATTTCGCTTGTGCAGATTCAATCAAAGGCAAATTTTGGTCAGGAAAATCCGCTTATGTGGATTTGTGAGTTCCGCTCGTGTGGATTCACTCAGTCATGGATTTTTCACTCTTTTTGTCTTTTTTTGCTGTCCTTTTGTCTCCAGAGTGACATTAACTTGAAAAGGAAGAAAAATACTTTATTGTATCAAATATCTATTGGCTACATATTTTGTATAAGCCAATTACAATTCAACGCGTGGCAGAATAAGGGCAATACGGGAAGACTATTCAAGTCTTCGATCATGATTGTACACGTGGCAGTTAGTATTGGTTCTTACAAGATTTGCATAGCACTGGATCAGCAAAGGGATGCAAAATGATGTGGCTTCAACGGTTACTCACATTCAAATTTAAAATTAAGAGGGAAGCTTAACTGCAGGTAATGGCATAGTGGAGCTAACTATAAGGCAACATGATCAACAATCATGGAGGAGCGATTCGACCGTTAGAAGTGCAGTTCAATGGTCATCCTTGAGAAGTATAAATAGCATAGAAAGCCCCAGAAAAAAGCTCCAGACTCAGATTCAAAAAACCAGTTTTATCTACTTTATTTCCTTTCTAGTTTTACATTTCCTGTTCTTTATATTTCTGTGTTTTAAAATTCCTGCATTGCACTTCGTTCATAGGAGTAGTTTCAAGTAAATTGTTGTTGTAAACCTCTACGAGGCTGAATTGGATCATTGTAAGTCTTTCGTTTTACTTAATGAAATACTGCAATTGTTCTTCATTTAATCATTGTCTATTTATTCCTCCTAAATAAAGCCACCAGTGAAAGTCCTCTTTATTGAGACTGAAAGAACTAAAACACAATCATCTGATAATTGGTTGGCAATTAAATTTATGTAAGGACTGATTGATCCTTGCTGGCACGCTCAAAATTACTGTAATAACCTTCGAAAGCCAAAAAAGCCAACATATATTTTTAGCACACCCGATGGGACTAATTGAAATGGCTAGACGTAGGAGACAAGGAGAAAATGAACGCTTGGAAGAATGCGTGGAAGGAGAGGTAGAAATACCTAATCCAGAAGATAATGTGATAACACATCCTGTGGAAACACCCATTTTATCAGAACCTATGGTCGAACAGACCAGCACTTCGGAACAAGTACCACATGTTCATAATATTGGACGAGGCCAAGGAATTGGACCATCCACTATTTCATCTACTCAGCCAATGAATCCATAGGGTGGCTTAGTAGATGTCATGGGACAGCAGTTAATAAACACAATGGAAATGTGGGCAACATCTTTTTTGGATCGAATGAATACCCACCAACCAATAAATGCAAGGTATATAGAGGAAAATTCAAATGCCCTCGGCAAAAGATTAAGCTAGAGATAAGCGACCTATCGAGTAATGGGCATACTAATGGTCAAACTAGAAACCAAAACCATGAAAGACCACCACCTCAGTCTTGGTATGAGCCTCTTTCGAGGCCTATGGCAAATCAAAATGCTTCATTACTTAACAGTGAAGCCATGCAAATTGGTGGATCTGGCCCAGTACAAGAAAATGGTGTAAGGATGGTTCCAAATCCCATATTCGAACCCATACCTGGCACAAGGGGGTTCATTAACCCTTTATTCAAATTTATTCCCGGGGGATTGGAAGGTTTTCTTGCAACTGGAAGAGACACAACACCTGTTCCAGTACCTTTCACAGGTCCTTTTGCAGGACAGGCTCAAAGAGGTCATCTATACCCTCAACAGCAACCAGCACCACAGGGTCAACCAGTCTCAAACATACCACCCTATGGACCAAGAGGACCCCAGGCACAAGGTTGTCCACTAAATTTTGTGTTTGTTCCTCCAGTAGTGGTTCAACAGGCATAAAATATGGTCCCTATGGACCAAATTGTTGACATTGTTAGAGAGATGTGTAGACTAATAACTCAGGGGGTTCAAACTCCTGTGTACAGAAAGCCATATCCAGAATGGGTAGATAGGGTACATGAATACCCAAGGGGGTTTAAGATACCCGACTTCACTCTTTTTTATGGGAATGGAAACCAGTCAACGGTTGAACATATTGCTAGGTTCGCTGCTCAGTGTGGTGAATTTACTAACAATGACTATATGAAGTTAAGATTGTTCCCAAACTCTCTAACTAGGGCAGCATTTGTATGGTATATTAACCTTACACCTGGCTCTATCCAAACTTGGCAACAAATGGAAGAGGCATTTCATGCCTAATTCTTCCAAACAGAGCCAGAGGTTTCCATGGCAGACTTAGTGAGATTGAGTCAAAGGCCTGATGGGAAGGCTACTCAGTTTATTGCCAGATTTAAAAGAGAACGAAATAAATATAGGATCATTTTACCAGAGCCTGAATTTGTGAGATTGGTTCAAAATGGTCTAGAGTTTAGGCTTCGAAAGAAGTTTGACTCAACTGAGTTTAGAGACTTAATGGAATTAACCTATAAGGTGTCTAGGTATGAAGCATTACTAGAAGAAAAACAAGATCGAAGTAATGCATCATACAAGACGTATTATGGAGATCCTAATTATGAGATTAATGCAGCAGAGATTGTAGGGAAAGAACCTGTGATCTGTGAAGCATTAATTCATAAAGACACAACAATTGACCAGCAGTTTAAAAAGAAAGACCTTTATAGGAAATACTCTTTCGATTTAACAAAGGCAGATGACATTTTTGATCGTTTGCTTGTTGTAAATTTCCTGAAGTTACCAAAAGGAGTCAAAATTTCGTCTCTAGAGGAACTTAAAGAAAAAGTGTACTGTAAATGGTATAATTCTTGGTCTCACTCAACTAAAAACTACATTGTTTTTCGAGATAGGATCCAAGAGCAGATTTGAAAGGGGAGTTTAAAATTCCAAACTAAAGCAAAAAAGACCATGGAGATTGATACTAATCCATTCCCAGAAATTGGAGAGGTGGCAGCCAATGTTATTATGCCAGACTTTCAGAACTTGTCCTTGAAAGAATTGGAAGAAGTCAATGTGCAGATGCATGTTGCCAGCCAAACAACTGTTAAGAAAGACATTGGAAATCTACCAGCTATTGGACAAGGTTTCTCAGACAAGAGGAAAGACTCTAATGAAGAAGCACTGGATGGCAATTCTTTAGAAGCAGCTGTCATGCAAAGAATGTGTCCCAGATGTAGGCTGAGCTACAAGTGGTTGAAAGGGCTTCTAATTGATAGGAAGCAATATTACAAGGATGTGCAGAGGCGTCCTAAACCAACCAGTGCTTATAACAAAAGGTCATATCCAACTAGTATTAGGCAGCAGCCATTAATGGTTGAGCCAACAGCCGCTAGAATGCATTCTAAAGGCAAAAGGCCTTTATATGAGTCCAGACCACCTAATCATTCTGAGAATGGAAGCGGTCATCCTAAAGGAGGCAGGAGAAGGTTGATTTATAGGATCAAAGCCAGAGATTGGCCTCCTAGACCAGCCTCACGCAGGATGGAAAGTGGCCACCTTCATCAAAGGCCTGAGTTAGGCCCAAAATAGGGAGTCAGAGCCAAGCAGTGGCCTTCACGACCAGCTTCGAAGATGGCTTCGAAAGAAAAAATAAACAGTTCAACAGCTGGGTCAGTAGGTTCATGGGTATCTGGAGTTCCAGATTGGTTTGTCATGGAGAACAAACCTAGGGAGATGTCTAAGTAAAGAAATGTTGTTGGAAACCAAGGTAGGATGGTCAAACCTCCTTTAGTGGCTTCAAACAATTGGGTATTACTTAAGCACCCGAAAACAAAAGAACCAAATATGGTCCCAGTGATTTCTAGGTCCCAAAGAAAGAAGATCCAACGAAGGTACACTCAGTACCAGAAGGATCTGAAAGAAAGTGGAGAAAGTTCTTCATTGGTTCAGCTAAAGAGCCAGGCAGATGGAGAAGAAGATTCAAAGTTAGACCATAATCTAAAATCGACTCTTCCAGACAAAAGGAGTTGTAGCAGGGAGCAGTTGGCCAAAGTTCATTCCGAACTAAAAGCCAAGGAAAGATCCAGTTTGGTAGGATTGGAAAAAGCTTTGATGGAAAGTGATAGTGAGATAGAAGATGAAGTCGTCCCAGGCCAAAGGAAGGGGATGGTTGAGGAAGAAATGTTTGAAGCCTTCATGGCTGAACAGACATTTTTGGTTGAAAAACCAACAAAAACATACCATTCGAAGGAAGTTGCAAATACAGAAGTGCCAGAATGCAGCATGGAGGACGCTTCTGAAATAATTGAACAAGTTGACCAAGAGAGAAAGCAGGTACAGCCAGTCGTCCAATTTGGCTTATTCTCTTAAGTGTCAATGAATATGGTGCTTATATTACCACAGGAGTTTCAAGCTGAAGATGAAAATCAAGGTCAGGAGATTGACCCAATTCTAGTCTCCAGTGAAGACTCACAAGTAAGTATGGTGCAAGACGAATCTGAAGTAGCCACACCAATGGAAACGGAAGACGAGAGTGAGGAAGAGGTAAGTATTAACCTGTTATACCCTTTTGAGTATCCCACGATGTCCATGACACAGCATGTCAAACCCTTGTATATCATGGCCTTCTTCGATAAAATATAGATGAATCGAGTACTGGTGGATAACGGGGCAACAGTAAACCTGCTTCCAAAATCTTCGTTGAAGAAACTAGGAAAGAAGAACCCTAGACTAATCCCAACCAGTATAGCCATTGCTGGTTTCGTTGGAGACAAACAGATGGCCCAAGATATTTTGCCCATCAACCTGAGTGTGGGAACCAGGGACTGCATGACAGCATTCTTCGTTATCGACAGCAATGCTAAGTATAATGCTTTACTTAGAAGAGATTGGATTCACACCAACAAATGTGTGCCTTCCTTTTTACATTAGAAAATCATGATGGCCTTATGCAATGAAGAGACGGAGGAGATTAATGCAGATCCTCAACCGTTTATAGTTTGTGCAGATTTCGCAGAGGCCAAATTATATACTGAAGGAGTGACACCACTCAGTATATTGAGAAAACCTGATGGATCAGCCGAAGTGACAGCTGATGAGGAATTTGCACATCTAAAACACTTGGTTCAGGAGAGTGCTGATGAAGAGTTTGTTGTTAAGGATGATAATGATGCCTGGTTGTAGGCAAAGAGATGAAACCCAAGAAGCCAGGTCTTTGGCTCTAATTAAGTTCTCAGTATTGGATATAAAATCAATAGTCCAGAAAATGCAAGAGCAAGAGAAAGAAGCCATGATGATTGGTTGTAAGAAGGAACAACAACGAGTCAGATGTTTGGCCTTGGATAAATACTATGTGTTGGATATTGAAATAAAAGTCCAAGAAATACAGGAGGAGGGTAAAGATGTTGAATCAAAGAAGCTGGAAACAGAACAGAGTAAGGAGATTGCTTCGAAGTCAGAAGGAATCAAAGAAGGAGCATCAGTAAGTTCTCAGATACAAGACCCCTTGGAAGAAGTGGACTTAAGAGAAGGTGCCATACAGTAGCCCACTTATGTAAGTGCTTTTTTGAATGCTCTTGACAGGGACCAGTTGTTGGTGGTCTTAAAGAGATACAAAGATTATTTTGCATGGTCTTATAATGAACTATTAGGATTTGATAGATCATTAGTGGAACATAGGCTCCCTATGAGGTTTAATTTCAAGTCATACAAGCAAAAACCAAGAAGAATGAGTCCATAAGTGATTTAGAAAGTTAAGGAGGAAATTCTTAGACTCCTTAAGGCAGGCTTTATTAGGACAGCCAGGTACGTTGAATGGCTATCCAATATTGTGCTTGTAGTTAAGAAGAATGGTAAAATAAGGGTATGCATCGATTTTCAGAAACTTGAATTTAGCAACCCAAAAGATGAGTATCCTATGCCTATAGTGGATTTGTTGGTAGACAGTTCAGCAGGGCATCAAATTTTATCAATGATGGATGGACACTCTAGTTATAACCAAATCTGCATTGTAGAGGAGGATGTTCACAAGACAGCATTTAGATGTTCAGGGAATATTGGCATCTTCGAATGGGTTAAAATACTATTTGGCCTGAAGAATGCTGAGGCTACATATCAGAGGGCTATGAACACTATCTTTCATGACCTCATTGGAGGGTATTTAGAGTGTTATATTGATGATATTGTAGTGAAATCCCAATCCATGGAGGAACATTTGTTTCACTTAGAAGCAGCTTTCGAAAGAATGAGAAAGTTTAAGTTGAAACTCAATCCTCTTAAATGTGCTTTTGGCGTATCATCTGGAAACTTCTTGGGCTATGTAGTACACAAGAAAGGAATACAGATTGACCAGAATAAAGCCAAAGCCATCATTGAAGCCAGACCTCCATCAAGTAGAAAGAATTACAAAAGTTCCTTGGACAGGTTAATTTTCTTCGAAAATTCATTTCTAATACTGCAGGAAAAACTAAAGTATTTTCTTCCTTGTTAAGGCTAAAAGATGAAGAGGAGTTTGTGTGGACAGCAGAGCATCAAACTGCCTTCGAAGGAATCAAAGCCTACTTGGCCAACCCTCTAGTGCTGATGTCACCAAAGGGTGATAAGCCCTTGAAATTGTACATAGCTGCAGCAGAGGATTTATTGGGAGCTTTCTTAGCCCAAGACAATGAAGAAGGTAAGGAGCAAGCTGTTTATTACCTTAGTAGGTTTCTAAATTCTTGTGAATGTAAATACTCAGCTATAGAAAAGCTGTGTCTTGCATTGTATTTTGTTGTAATGAAATTAAGATATTATCTTTTGCCTACAATTGTCTTGGTAATTGCAACCATAGATTTGGTTAAATATATGTTATCTAAACCCATGTTGAGGGGAAGAATTGGCAAATGAATACTGGCTTTATCAAAATTTCATCTGGAATACGTCCTCCAAAAGGCAGTAAAAGGACAAGTTTTAGCTAATTTTTTGGCAGACCATCCATGTCAAACAAAAAGCCAAGAGATAATGGAACTTGGTTTGGCTAGTTTTGAACCATGACAAATGTGGTTCAATAGATCAAAAGCCAATGGTCTAATTGGAATTGGTGTAGTAATTAAGTCACCACAATGAGCAGAAACCACACATGGTTTCAGAGTGGATGAAATTACTTATTCCAATAATCAAGCTGAATATGAAGCCTTAATAATGGGACTGGAAATACTTATTGGATTACAAGCTCATGCAGTTGACATATTTGGAGATTCTCAATTGGTAGTTAACCAAGTGAAAGGGATTTTCAAATGTCAAAGTATAAGCATGTTGCCATACTATGTTGTTGTATTACATCTGCTTTCTCAATTTTAGATAGCAAATGTAACTCATGTCCCAAGATTCTTGAATAATAAAGCTAATGATGTGGCTCAGAAAGCTTCGAATTTCAAGAGAAGGCATAATACTCAAAGGGACATAAGCCAAACAATATATCAAAAATTAATACCACCCTTAAATAAAAAGAATGTGGTCCTAGAAGTCAATCATAATGACTTACAAGAACAAGATTGAAGGCATCCAATAATGCAGTATCTGGTTGGCCCATCTTCGAAGGCCAGTAGAAAAATTAAATTGCAGTCTATGCAATACATAATGTATGGTAATGATCTCTACAAAAGGGGGAGAGATGGGTTATTGTTGGAATGTTTAGGCCCAAAGGAAGCATTGACAGCTATGGCTGAAGTTCATGAAGGCATATGTAGTGCTCATCAGCCCATGTGAAGATGAGATGGCTGCTGCGAAGGCATTCCTACTATTGGCCAACTATCCTTAAAGACTGCATAAAATATGCAAAAGGTTGCCAGGCATGCCAAAAGCATGGCACAATAAGGCGCGTGTCCATAACTGACCTGCATGCAGTTGTGAAGCCTTGGCCATTTAGAGGATGGGCCATGGATATGATGGGGAAAATACACCCACCCTCTTCGAAGCATTATTGTTTCATCTTAGTGGCCACTGATTACTTCACTAAGTGGGTCGAAGCTAAGCCATACAAGGCTATAGACCAGACTGAAGTCATTGGATTCATTAAGGATTTAATCCATAGATTTGGTATCCCACTGACTATAACTGTTGATAATAGGATTCTATTTGATGGGAAAATGGTAAAGTCCTTTGTGGCAGAGTTTGGAATTAGCCTTGTTAATTCCACTCCCTATTATGCACAAGCCAATGGTCAAGCTGAATCATCTAATAAGTCTTTGAAAAAAAGAATACAGAAAGTTGTGGAAGACAATCCTAGGGATTAGCATAACTTATTGTTGGATGTATTGTGGGCTTATAAAACTTCTCCAATGTCAAGCACAAGAATTACTCCTTATGCCTTAGTATATGGGCATGATGCAGTGCTACCTGTGAAAATTAATGTTAAGTCCTTGAGGGTGAGATGCCAAGACTAGTTAGATCTTGAGCAATACCATCAGAGTATGTGCTTGGAGTTAGAAAGTATAGATGAAGTTAGAATTTTGGCATCAAATAGCATTCTTTTCCAAAAGAGAAAGGCAGCCAAAAATTATAATAAGAAATTCAAACACATTAGCTTTGATGAAGGTAATTTGGTATCGAAGACAATACTCCGAATAGGGATTAAAAGCCATAAATTTGGCAAATGGTCACCTAACTGGGAAGGACCATATCAAGTTCATAGAGTCCTGCCGTTTGGAGCATACCATTTGAGAAATTTGAATGGATATGTACATCCCAAAAAGATTAATGGCAGATATTTGAAGCCTTATTATCCAACCGTGTGGGAAACACAAGGAATAGAATAAGTGCTAAATAAAAGAACATGAGAACACTTCAATGATAAATAAGAATTTATTTCATAAAGAGTTAAATACATGTAGTCATAGATTGGCCCAAAAGTCAGTACAGTGTTTAAATTGTTCTTTTACAATAGATGCTCTATTCTTGAGGGATGGAAACAATTAAATGGCAGTAGTCATTTCTTGCTTTCGCTCAGCCAGCTCTTGATTAGTGATTTGTAGCTTGGTAGTAGTCTGATTCAAAGCTTGGTTAACTGCTGATAATTCTTCCTTAAGTTGAGCCTTCTTTTCTAACAGTTAAGCTTGAAACTGGGAGATAGAGGAATGTTGTTCTATCAATTCTGACACTTCAGCATGAACTTTAGAAATAAAACTCTGATCTCTCATCAACTTTTCCTCTACAGCCTTAGTAGCATGACAGATGTTGATGTAAAAATCTATGGTGGTACATTGCTGAGATAAATATTTGGAGACTATCATGGGATTACTCAGCAAGCTTGCAACATTGGAGGAAGCCATTTTTTATTATAGGCCTCTGTAAGGCTTCGAAAGAAACCCTCGAAAAAGATGCCAACAGTTCCAGACAACTGTCCAAGTCTATCGAAGGCAAGGAAGTCTTACCACCGGAGGAAGAGCTCTCAAAAATTTCTAGCAGAGAATTAGCTAGAACTAATGGCTCAGTCCCATTGCTAGTTAGTGGAGAGGTGGAAGGTATGTCAAAAAGACTAGCTAGTCTAGCCTAAAAAATGTCCACCTCATCCATTGACATGGAAGGTACAGAAAGAGCTCTGGTAGAAAGAAGAAATGATTGCATAGGAATTGGAGAAGAAGATGGAGTATCTTTAGCAGTCTCTATGGTTTTTGCTACCAATTAGTCAAGAGAAGAAGGACTGGAGCTAGGCAGAGATAATAGACCATGAGTTTGAGAGCTACCAGTATCTTTTCTACAGGAATCAGCTACCATCAAAGATGAAGTGTCAGCTGGAATTTCCTCAGAAATAGGAGGAGAAGCAAGGCTCGAAAGAGAATCAAATTAAGTAAAATCAAAAGACAAATGAGGGAGGTATAGAGTTAAGCCAGAAGAAAGAGGAGCATGAATACTTGGCCTCAAGAAGGGTATGGAAAATATAGGGCCAGGAAGTGGGAGAATTATTTGAATGGGCTCCATATCTTGAGGTTGTTTAACTTCGACTGAAACTGATGGAGTCTTTATTGGAAGAATAGGCAAAGTAGTTGTTGTTGCAAAAGAAGAAATACAAAACAATGTCAAGCCTCAACATTGAGAATTTGAGAAAGATGAATAGAAGTACAAAGGAGCTTACTAGTTTCAGAAGTAATGGCTATGACTAGGAAGCTGCGAAGAATATAGTATCCAATAGCTTGTTGTTTTCTTGCAAGCTCTTTCTGGAGTGCATCGGCAGTGGCGACTTCATCCCTGAGCATTTGTTGTTGCTTCCTCTTCTCAGCCCTTTGGAATACAATAAGCTCTTTGGAATACTCTGCTTGTACTGCTTAAGCAAATGCTTCGTGGATAGGATCTCCAGTGAAGTTAGCAAGAGAGACAGTCATCTTCTTTCTTCTTTTTAGGGGTGTTTCTTGCTCTCGTTCTGCCTCTTCTTCTTCTGTTGCCTGAACCCTAGGTGCTTCCTCTTCAAGATCAAGTAAAAGCTTCATTTTCTTTTGTTGTTGTTTTCTCCTGAGAAGATTTAAAGTTTGGACCTTTCGAGGAGAATCTCCCTGTGAGGCACCCGCACCACCTTCACCAAAAGAAGAACTAGAGGTAAGGCTAAAAGCATTATAAAGAAGAAGAAGAGAAAAGAAACAAGGGTATATACCTTTTTTCGAGGCAGCTCGAGTAACTCTAGGAGGAGTTGAGGCAGGAGGAATAGACTGTGTGGTGGCAGGCACAGGAATTGAAGTGGTAGGAGCAATGAAAGAGGTGATAACTCCAGCTCTTTTGGGCTTGGCTTGGGGCACATCCAGCACCATTAATAGGTCTTGGGGAGGAATGGCCAAGTATACCTCCATATTGGTCACTCACTAGTTTTGGCACATTTTCAATAGGTTACTTTGAGGAATAAAAGGGATATACTCAAACTCAATCAAGTCCTGGATAAATTTAGAAGTTGTGTCTTCTAGTCTGGATCTTTGAACCTTTAAATCCCTGTTGGTAAGACTTAAATTGGTCTGGCTGCAGAGAGGTATTGGGATCCCTTGTGAGAAGCCAAATTGCCTAGCAAATTGAGCAGGACAATAGGGTTTAGCAATGCACTTGTAAGATCTAGGGTTCATAGTCCCAATGAATAACTCTCTAAGGATCAGAATAGAGGCCCATATGTTCTTGTGTTGAGGTGAAGAACAGAACCAATCACTTAGAAAGTTTTTCAACCAAGATGGGCCAATGGTAGTAGGTTCGAAAGGACAAAAGCTGTAAGAAGGAGGGGAAGTTGGAAGTTGGTGGAAAAAAAGAGAAGTAAAAAGCAAAGGTAAAAGGATAGAATGAAGCGTTGGCTACCCTTATGCCAAGAGTAGTAGGGTTTAGCTCAAAAAATTTAAGGCATTTAGATTGTAGCTCAGTAAAATAAGCAAAAAGCCAACGCTGAAGTATCCAAAAATGGACCCCCTTGATTGGCATCCAAGGGTTTTGTCACAAAAAAGAGAACAAGCTCTATATACGTGACCTAGAACGTATAGAGCTAAGGCAACCTTTTTCTGTAAAACAAGGGCTTTGGCAAGATGGGCAAATTCAGGCATGATTCTTTGAGAAGAGGTGCAAAAAAGGAATTTACAAAGCCAATATAATATGAAAGAAAAGAATTCCTTATCAGTCACAGAGCCCTCCCTTTTATTCTCAGCCTTGACAAAGTCACTATAGGATGAGTTAAGAGAAGGGAGGGAAAAAAGGGTTGATAGGTCAGGATAATCTAGTCCAATGGGGGTTCCAGTGGGGGACAATCCCAATAAATAGCAGATATCAAGAACGATGAGGGCCATCATCCCACACGAATTGAAAGAAATTAATGGCGAAATTCCAAAAGCAAAAGCGGTAGAGTATTAAGAAAGGGTCCTTTGAGATAGTGAACTGGATTATTGGAAGGCGAAAAAGCGAGAACTCTTAAAGGTCCAAAGTCCTATCAGGACAACCCGATCATACCATTCTTGCCACTCTGGTCTCACCGTAGGCCGGCGATAATGCGGTTCATCCTCCAATTTCCCCAATCAAGACCACATTCGTAAAGGAGACAATGGTCTTCTAGACGTGGATATAGAGCTGGAAGCTCAATAGGAATCTCTTTGAAGATGGGCCCAAGCACATACTCTTGCTGCTCATGATGACGAGGAATAAAGATGCGTCCGTCAATGGCGCTTTTCTCACCAGCCTTGTACTTCTCACATTCTACGTCAATAATCCTTTTCAAGGTTGCAGATGGGCTCGTATGCTCTATAACTGGTATTTTCAAGAAAAAAGAAGCCATTGATAGGAAGCTTTCTCAGATGACGAAGTTGAGAAAGAGAGTAGAAAGAAGTGGAAGGTTAATAGAGGGGAAATGTTTGTATGTTGAGCAAACGAGTGAATTCAGAGCATGAACTACGAAGGTATTTTCAAGGTTTGTGTCTGGAAAATATATCGTGTAATTCGTAAAGAAGTACTAAAAGTACAGATACGAAGAGTTTCCTTCAACATTGATACTTTTGGGGGGAAATACATCTCAAGATACTGATGTCAGCTTCGAAATAAAATATTTGACTTCGAAACCAGATTTTGGCGCCAAATTCAAATAACAACGACTTGCCGGGAAGCGGCGAAGTACATTCCACACCTAAGGATGCAAGGATGATTAAATATTTGTTTACCTCAACAGGATTGGAAGCCTGTTTTAGGGTTTCTTAGTGAGAGTAAATCCTTCGAAGCAAAACTTGAGATCCCTTAAGGATGTGAATTGTTGTTCGAAGTGTTAAAACCAATAGTTGGTTTGATAATATATAGAAAAGATTGCTTTTTCGAATTAAAACAGTACAGCCCGCGAGGGGGGCTTCCATATTTTTTAAAGTATGGACTGTTGTTCGAAGCAAAAATGGTCAATTCAAAACTGATTGATCGTCCTAACCATGACCATATGTTGGATATGATTAAAACAAGCTTTAAGGGGTAAGGTTGTTAAAGTCGAAGCACTGATTCTAAATGAAAACCAGCAAAAGTTGTCAATCGTATTCCATGAATTGGAAAAGTTCATGTTGGTTTTTCAGTGTTTCATTTGAGATGATTGAATCTAGATTCAAAGGATGAGATTGTTGAGTTCAAAGCCCTAAATTTGCTTGTAAAGACAAACGGAGATAAAGACAAACGATGCCAAACAAAGAGAAAAGTCTTAGCTGTATTGAAACAAAAGCAATTACATCAAAAGGCTCTCTTTGGGTACAAATTCGAGTTCATAAAAGTAAGGAATAGAATAAATAACAAGATCATGGAATTTGGTCCAGCTATGGTCAATAAATTTCTGTTCTTTTTTTATTCTATCTTCTATTTTCTCCAAGCTTGGCTGCTGAAGTTGAGGGACTCTTACTTGATAAAAGAGTTCTTCAGCCTTTATTTCAAACGCTGTTTCTTTCAACCCTTGTTCCAGCTCATCCATATCCAAGTCATCCCAGTATGCAGAGTCTTTATTCTTAAAGTCATCATATTCTTCGATGAGGTTCTCTGCTTCGTACTGGGTATGAACTTGAAGGGATGAAAGTTAGTTCAAAGATTGGGTGGTGACCACAGAAGTCCGGTGCCAATGAAGAAGCAATGGGAGTTGGTCCAAAAACATTTGGAGTTCTGCGTGGGTGATAGGGTTGAGGACGTAACCCCGAGTCATAACATCACAAGCCCATCAAAAGTTCTTGAGAGAAACATCGTCTTTAAGAACATTGAAAGGCAAATGAGAAAAAGCTGCAAGCAGAAGTTGGGCTTGCTTTCGCTAAGCTGGAGTATGGGGAGGTGGAGGCTTATAGGGGGAAAAAACCTTGTCCGCAGAAAGGGTAAGCCTCAGTCTCTCTATCCAGCGGGGATTTTGCGGAAGATGAGGTATAGAAGCTTCCATTTCGAAAGAAGGAGGAAACTGAGGGGCATTAACACAATTAAGCCAGTCAAAAGAGCAAACCCTCGCCTTCTGGGCTAAGAACGATGGGTTATACCCTTGTGCCTCTTCTGGACGTCGGGTAGCTTATACTATCTTTGTAGGCATGAAGGATGTGTACCATGCTATAAGCAGATTGTCCTCTAAACTATGTCGGCGGTCGATGGGCACGTAAGGATAAACCACTGAACTCCGAGCATCAGAAGGGAATTCTAGAGGATCAGTGAACTCGACAAAGTGATGATTAACTCGCTCCCTTAACTCCCATGCCTGAGGTTCTGACCAACTTCTCCAACCAGAAGCCCCAGAAGAAGAAGAAGCCACAACCTCATCCCATACAGAAGATTGTGAATTAGAAGAAGAGCTTCTAATGTCCATTTTTGCAAAATTTTGGGTTAGAGAATTATGAGTAGCAGGTGCGTAATCTAAAGGTTAATAGTTTGCAAAAGCTTCCATGACTTGAATATAGGGAGGTAGGTAAAGGTAGCTAATCAATGCATGAAGGTTCTTTCGAGGAAGAATAGCATTATCAGATGACTCTTCGTATACTCGATCAATAGAAGAAAGAATTGGTTTGGCCATAAAAGATGTATCAATCTGTTCGAATACTAAGGTGGTGGAGATGTTCAAAAGATTAAGAGAGAATTGAATACAAATGATGAATAACGGTTGCATTTCTAAAAGAATGCAAAGCCCATTCACGTTCTAAGACGTGGATAAAAGACCTTGATCCACTAATATCACCAAGTATTGGGTATATTAGTGCGGGGGGTAATGTTGGCTACATATTTTGCATAAGCCAATTACAATTCAACGCGTGGCAGAATAAGAGCAATACGAGAAGACTATTCAAGTCTTTGATCGTGATTGTACACGTGGTAGTTAGTATTGGTTCTTACAAGATCTGCGTAGCACTGGATCAGCAAAATGATGCAAAGTGATGTGGCTTCAACGGTTACTCACATTCAAATTCAAAATCAGGAGGGAAGCCTAACTGCAGGTAATGGCATAGTGGAGCTAATTATAAGGCAACATGATCAGTGATCATGGAGGAAGCTGATTCGGTTAGAAGTGCAGTTCGATGGTCATTCTTGAGAAGTATAAATAGCATAGAAAGCCCGGACTCATATTCAAAAATCAATTTTATCTACTTTATTTCCTTTACAGTTTTACATTTCCTGTTCTTTGTATTTTTGTGTTTTAAAATTCCTGCACTACACTTCGTTCATAGAAGTAGTTTCAAGTAAATTATTGCTGTAAACCTCTACGAGGTTGAATTGGATCATTGTAAGGTTTTGCTTAGTGAAATACTGCAAGTGTTCTTTATTTAATCATTGTCAGTTTATTCCTCCTAAGTAAAGCCACCAGTAAAAGTCCTCTTCATTGAGGCTGAAAGAACTAAAACAAAATCATATGATAATTGGTTGGCAATTAAATTTCTATAAGGACTGATTGATCTTTACTGGTACGCTCAAAATTATTGTAATAACTTTCGAAAGTCAAAAAAGCCAACAATATCATAAGCTAAAAGACTAAAAATATAAGATATGGAGTCTCAAAGTATAACATTTCAACTTAGATTAATACTCTCAAAAGAACCTAAAACTATACAACTAAGAATACAAAAAAATTCATTTATGGTGTTAAAATTTGAATAGGTTTTAACTATGTGTTAAGTAATCATTTTGGATAAATTTTATTTTTTATTCCATGTACTTTTTTGAAATCTAATCCATCTAAAGGTAGTTTCGCATGCTCAATTTTGCAAAAATTGGTATTTTGACTATGAATTTGTATTTTGTGCATAGATCATCAAACACAAAATTTAAAAATCTATCTATTTAGTGGTTTTTTTTTTAGACGTATTGTGACGATTCTTTTGAGTAATATATTTTGAAATGTCCGTTAATACTTTATTAACACCGTTTCGGACACAATTGATACATTTGAAAGGACATCTTTACCCTTGGCCATGAATCTCCTTTGGACATTTTTCTATTTACTCACCTCTTTTATATTTTATCCGAAACGAAGAAGAAGAAAGAAGAAAATAAAATAAAAGTTACTAATTCGAATTCCAATATTTTAAAGATATCAAAAAAGGGATTTCAGAATAATCAATTTTATTAAAAATGAATTTATAGAATTCAAGTTATAGAATTATAAAGTTTTTTAGCACAATACTAGGGCAACAATAATAAGAATTGTCTTTGTTATAACATGTTTGGACTTATTAGTCAGAAATGTCACATATATCTTTATGATCAACAAAGATTAAAATTTTTACCCTTTTTCCAAAGCAATATTTTCTTCTTTTTTTCTAATTTTTAATGTGTCCCCTAACACAATGATTGATGTGTGAATTCATCCAAGTGGTAACAAATATAAGGTCACAAATAAACCATGCAATGCAAAAGCAAAAGCAAAGGAGGCCCTTCTTAGGACCCTCAAGAAAAGTACTAATAATAACAATACATTAGGCTTTAAAGATTATTAACAGGTGCAAGTGGTGGTGGTGGGGGTGGTGGAGTCGAGATGATTTTTATAGGCTAACGAAGAGTGGTCGGTGGATATGCAAGATCTTCATTGACGTCGGTGATATCATTCGTTTTTCTAATCATTAAATCATTTAACTTTAATAATAATTCAATGATGTACATGTTGGGTATTATGTTACTGTTCCAAGTTAGTTTTATTAATTAATTAAATCCCCAAAGATCACGGCAATCTCTCTATCTTCATATGGTCCCTCCTCTCTCTCTCCCCTCATATGGTCCGAGCTTCCACCGCCCCCCAAAACGCGTCTTTTCATTGCTATTATTACTACTAATTATTATTAGCAGTTGACATATGCGGTATAAATTAAATAATTAAAAATAAAAAAATAAAAAAAATTAATGTCATAATATATATGTTATTCAAGTGGTAAGAATTTTCTTTTTAAAATTTAATATTAAGATTTCGAGTCTTATGCTTTTGTTTTAAATAGAAAAATGAGGGACACACAATGGTAAGGAAGAATGAAATGATCTTTGTAAATAAAAATTTTAAGGAAAGTGAAAGACCTAAAATGACATGGGAGGTGGTAATAAATATATATATATATATATATGCATTTATGCTTAAGGAGAAGGCAAATGTTTTAAATAGAGAAATGAGTGAACATGCCTAAGGAGAAATAAGTAAATGTTTTGACACCAAATTCAACCTTCAATAAATATAATATATTATAAATTATTATTATTATTGTGATTATCAGGATTAAGATAAAAAGTGTTTTCAAAATAAGAAGTGTTTTGATTTGTATTAAATTTGGTGAAAAATGTTTTGAATTTAATAAAAAAGTGTTCCTCTTCTAATTATGTCTGTGAACTCCTTATATATTTCTAACTCTTTTGTTTTGTTTGTTTATAAATGCAATTTATATTTCCAACCAAAAAAAAAAAAAAAAGCATCTACATGTGTTATCCATTAGTTAGTGTGAACATCTAGTTGCAAGTGCTCAATTAACATATTTTTAATTCAATTTTTACTTCCAATGAAAGTATTGTCAATTGTTAATTGAGAAATCAAGTAGAGAAAAACAAAGAAGAGAAATAGAGAGAGAGAGAGAGAGAGAGAAAGAAGAGGAGGAGGAGGAGGAGTGGGACGGAGAGGGAGAGGGCATTGATAAGTGTGGCGAGAGGAGAAGAGAGAAGAGAGAGAAATGGGAAGCGGTTGTTTGACAAGTGTGACTATAAGGTTCATTATAAGTTCTATTTTGATAATTTATTTAATTTATTTTTTAATATGCTATGCATAAATCATTCATCAAAAAAAGATTAAATTAAATCAATTCGATAAATATAGGTATATGATTTAATCATACTTGTTTTCAAAGAAATAGACGGCATGTATACTTTTGATAATATAGTACATAACAAAGATGATAAAGATTATAATAATATTGGAGAGCTCTAATACAACTTTAATGATATTGAGAGTATCCATGTGAAGGTGGAGCTCACACTCCTTTCTCTATCTCTCTCTACTATCTCTCTCTCCCACCTCATTAGAGCTCCATTTAAAGCTCTCAAATTAGAGTTATGTATCATTACTTTAAAGATTCAAAAATGCTTTAGAGCTCTAATATAGGAGCTCTAATAGCTCTAATGGGAAGGTGGGACCCATCCTGATGTGATGTTTGTGCCTTACTTTGTTTTTTTTTTCAATCATGCTAGAGACCTCTAAAAAGGAACCTCTAAATCCACCTCTAATGAGGTGAAAAAGGAAAAAGAAAAAAAAAAAAAATCAAAACACATGATTGGCTGTGGCAGTGGGGGACCCACTGTCACATCACTAGTGATACCTCTAAATTAGAGGTCCCAAGCATTTTTTTTTTTTTTCTCTAGATTTAGAGCTCTTTAGCATTTCCCTTAAAGATTATTAGGTTATAGCTATTAGATTGATCTTTTTTTTTTTTTAATAAATAATTCTAAAAAAATTAAAAACAGATCATCAAAGTAAAATTTATAAAGAAGCCCATAACCCAAAATAGCACCACCTTATCTTTATCATTTTTTGTTAGTTAACATTAAAACTAACAATTTTAACGTCTCTATCAAAGATGCTTATAGTTTATTGACCAAAAACAATGTCTGTTGTATATTTTGGTGACAATCTCTTTTATCAGGTAACTTCTGCATATAAGCTGTATTCTATTGGTTTATGCTTCTTCTTTTTTCTTTTTCTTTTTTTCTGTATTTAATTGAAATATATAATGTATTCATCTTTTCATTATTTTAATTTAGGTTTATTACACCACCCATAATGCAGCAAGATCAATGAAACATACAAGTTTTAAAAATAAGGGTGATGCAAAGTGTTTGTCATGTAGGGAATTTTATCACATGAGATGGGGAAACAAGTGGAAGGAAAAGAAGATCAACATATACAAACATACATTATTTATGAAATTTCCTCTTACTTAATTCAAGATCAAGATGATTATCTGTGGTTTATTAATAAATTTATCTTTTCAACGGTGTAGGGTCAACCTAACCCTCGACCATGTTTAATGATCAATTTTAATGATAATCTTCTTATACTTTTGTGCTTGGTCTACTTATTAAGAAGAGTTACAATATTTGTGTGTTTGGTTTAATTTTGAAGAAAAGTTTGATTACATTCTAACTTATTGAAAATTGGGTTTAATATTTAGGGTTAGAGTACTATTCTTAGCAAATTTACCTACAAAAGTAGAATTAATACTTGAGTAATGATATACAAACAGAAAACTTATACAAAATTTTCATATATAATGATATGATTTAATGGTGATATTTTACTTTAAAATAAAACACTCATGAAAGATGACTTACATTTATAACTTACATTTATAACAACGTCAATGCTACATTATTATTTTTTGTATGAATTTTATGTGTGAAAATCATTTTTCTTAATACTTAGGGGGCATGTAGAAAACGAAGATTTATGTTACCTTTGTCTCAAAACAAATGAGACACATAGAAAATTAAAATGTACAGGAGTGCGAGGTCATTTTAAGGTTGACAAAAAAATGAGTTTTATTTTATTTTTTATCAACAAATTTTATTTTATTTTTTTATTAATTTGAGAAACTGAATTACATCGAGACAATAAGGATTGTGTTTAAATTTTAGATTTGGGAAGAGATTTGTAGAAAGAAAAAATAAAAAGAAATTTTGAAAAAATGTTATCATTTTACTTTCTTTTCACAAATCCTTCCTTAAATGGAAGATCTAAACACAACATAATAGTAGAATTTTGAGAGAACTTAAAATAAGAGAACTTACTTCTTTACAATATCTAGAAGATCTCTTAAATCATCCAAATTTAAGTTTTATTTAGATCTTGTAATTGCAGACGAGAGAGAGAGAGAGAGAGAGAGAGAGAGAGAGAGAGAGAGAGAGAGAGAGAGAGAGAGAGAGAGAGAATTAAAAGATTTAACAATGAACAGATATTAATTTTTTGATTTAATTACTAATAAAAATGAATATGTATAAATAATTTTACACATAATTTTATTTTAAAATTTTTTTTCCTTTGACAATTCAAAAATTTGGAAGACATCAGACTTCAGACTTCACATTTTGGAGGCATGACAACTATAATTCTTCAACACTAATTCATTCATTTATTATTATTATAATTATTATTTGTATAAGAACTCTAATTCATATGTATGAAAAATTATTACATTGCCCCCAAATACATGTGATATTTTTTACTTAATACTCCACGTAAATGAAAAATTGAAGAATACAGGAGATGAATTATTCTTTATCCTAACTACTAAACAGAAAGTCGTTTGAATTATTTTACTCATAAAATTTTCTTTACATTATTGATTAAGAACACCAAATTACATGCATAATACCACGTGACGTTCCTGAATTATTGAATAATTACAATATCTTTTCACATTCAACAAAATTTGATTGGGTCTTGCCCATATATTTACCAAAAATGTTTAAGAGCTCTAGAGAAGCTCTAATTTGTCTTTTTTCTCATTATGATTTATTTTTTTCCCCTTTTTTAAAAAAAAAATTTTTTTTTTACCCCTATCAACTGTATAAAACTCAATTTAAAGCTATACAACTAGTGCTCTCTATCGCAGCCGTATATTTACATGTGGTTAGGAGGCAAAGTTTGGAGACAAAAAATAGAGGTCCATAGTGCTCCACGCTCTCTACTTCTGCTTTTCGTTTTATTAATACTAAAGATTTGCATTACAATAGTAGGGACACTAACTTAACTTTACCCTTTTCACATAAAGGTTGCATGTATGGTTTTTGGGGCTACTAGTGTCCCAAAGGTCCCCATCCTTTAATTTTATGTAGCACTTCCATTGCACTTTTAACAGCTTTTTGTTTTATATGATTATTTTTTGGTTTTTGAAATGGGCCATGAAGGATACAATTGCATGAGTAGGAATAAGAGATTTACAAAGTTGGATTTATCTATATTTTATATAATATATATATATATTAAAAAAATACTTTCAATAATGGATGAGTTTGTAAATTAGTATATGAAAAAATTAAATTAATTTAAATATTTAGATATATACAAAAATAGGTAGTTTTTGTTCGTTTTCTTCTGATTTCTACGCCCATTAGTTGAATTGAAGCTCTCATGTAATTTTGATTTAAAAAATAACCCAGTAATATTAGATTTTTCAAATATTTATCTTCGTATATCAATTATTTGAAAGGAGCAACAAAGGTAACACCAACCAACCATTGTTCAGTTGACCACTACTTCCTCTCCTCTCTCACCCACGATCTCTTTTGCATACATTATTGTACTTAGACCTATTTTAAAAATTGGGTTAAAAATTAATTTTTTAATTTTTTTAAGTTATATTATATTTTTATTTTTTTGCACGTATTTTAAAAAAATAAAAAATTAATTTTTAACCTACTTTTCAAAACACTCCTTATTTAAGGGAAAGCACAAAATACGTCTAATTGAAAAAAATTATGTGTAGACACACATTTGAGAGTTATTTATTTATTTATTTGCTTTTATAATTAAAAAAAAATTAAATAATGATATAACTTCTTGGTATTTTGACAAAGACAGGCACTTGTACAAAAGTGCATTTGTGCTTTGTATCGCTTGTGCTATGCATGGCGTGTTTGGGAGTAGCCAAATATTGAGGATAAAACTTAGGGAAAAAAAGACCCAAAACAAGGGTGTCTTGTTTTGAACTTTTCCTTGATTTTGTACTTTATGACACAATATCTCTCTCTTTCTTCCCCTTTAAATCATGCAAAAAGTTGTCTGGATTGGAACCATGGGTATGAGCCATGAAGATCTAATATGGCGTGAGAATGAGCAATAGATTTTACATTCGAATGTCATTGTTTATTTAATAATTAAAATGTTTATACATGTTTAGTCTGTTTATGACGATAACCTGTCTACACGTGAAGACACATGTCGAAAATATATAAATAATAAAATTATTTCTCTTTTTAACAAATTTAAGTAAAAGCGCACACTTAATTTGTGACTACAAATACCTTTTAGACCAATTGACTAGAATTGATCATAGGCGTTCAAATTTAGTTAGGGTTTTACTTTGTTATCTTCCTCTTTTTTTAATGGGCAAATTACAAACACCCCCCAGGGTTTTAAAAAAAATCTGAAAATCTGATTTTGATGAAATTACATGAAATTACATTTTTTACATTTTTTTACAAACATTTCATTTTTTTTTTTTTTTTTTTTTTTTATTTTCCTTTCTTTTTTTTATATTTAAAAAAATTTTTTAGAAATTTGTAATTTTTCAAACCTCCAAAAAAAAAAAATTTTTTTTTTTAAACTCGAGGGGGTTGTTAATTTTACCTTTTTAATGTATTTCTTTTAAGTTATTTGAAGATGCTAGGGATTGCACATATAATAGAATTGATATTTAATTTATGTTTGCACTTTATTTAAAATAATAATAATAATAATAATAATAATAATAATAATGATTTGGTTAACAAAATTGTTTAGGCATCCATCTATAATGGACTCCCTTTCTTGGTTTATTATCTTAAAGAATTATAATCTTAATTATGGACAGTTTAATTGAGATTATTTGAGTTGATTGTTTAGTTTTTGTGACTTGCCAATAGATAAATGTGGCTTGGAGTCTTTGAAATGAGTCTCCATAAAGTTGAAGTTTGTTTTTATTGTTTTCAATTTGGGTTAGAAGACAAGTTTTTGCTAGGGGTGAGCGAAGGTCGGTTGTGGTCACGGAACCTCTAATCTGACATTCGTCCGTCAGATTAGTGAATTGGAGAACATCAATCCGCATCTGTCCGCCAATTTGGCGGACGTAGATTGAGCAGATTGGCGGTTTGGCAGATGGATGCGAATCGGTTTGACGGTTTAAAATTTTATAAATTTTCAACACAATTCAACTTATGCACTTCCCCAAAAAAAAAAAAAAAAAAAAAAAGTATTACAGTCAATGACTTAAAAAAAATATTACAATCACTGTATACCTCATCAAAAAAAAAAAAAAAATTGTAACTTTAGAATATCACAATCATTACATGCCTCATTCACATATTACAATCACAGCATGATTCATCCACATAAAGTATTATAATCTGTGGTTCTTAAAATATAAAAATAATTCAAACCACCAAAATCATAAACAAAGCAGTAGTAGAGATTGTATGTCTATGTATTGTTACATCTATATATATTTTTGAAAATAAAAACCAACCAGCATATATCATATTTTCTATTTATTATTTTTAGAGTTAGATTTAAAAATTAAAAAATATAGATAAATAACACGTTTATTTTTTTCAATTCAAAAAATATATTCAAGTTGAAAACATTTTTTCAACAGAATATTTAAATTATTTTTCAATTGAAAACACAGACAAAATATTTAAACAAATTGAAAATACAAAATCATATAAATTACTAGGAGTACTCGCGGTTTGGCGGTTTGATTATGGCCAAAAGAATCTCAAATCTGCCATCCGTCCGTCAAATTGACGGATTGAAAAAAATCAATCCGCAACCATCCACTCATCATTACGTATCCATTCAAAATACAACGAATCAATTTGATTCGATCGATTTTAACGAATCAATATCACTACTGCTCACCTCTAATTTTTGCTATGTTGTTGCTGTGTTGAGTCGTGAATCTGCGTTTTTTTTGTTTTTTTGCTCAAATTTTCATAGCTCTTGTTCTTGGTACACATACCCATGTTAAAGGCAGATATTGTTTACTTGCTACCAAAATCAAACTTTAATTTTATTATTTATTTATTTATTTATTATTATTATTATTTATTTGTTTATTTTTTTAGAGAGAACAAAAGTGCATCTCAATAAAAGTAGTAAACAGATAAAGGAATTGATAACTTGGCTTATATTAAATAAGTTAAAAAGTCAAAAAGTTACTATCTCATTTAAGTCACATCATTCTATTTAAATCACATCATTTCTCTAACACATCACATCAAATCCAACTCAAACTCAATCCAAACCTATTAATAAGTCAAAAAGTACACTTTTTAAAAATATCCCAAACCAGCCCTTAGTTGAATTTGTACATGTCGATTTCTAGTTCTTGTGTTTTTTTCCTTATTAATTATAAAAATACATATAAAAAAAATTGTAAAACCAAAAGAAAAAGTGCGTTAACTATCGAGTCCATAATAATCCACCAGTGTACTATGTGAGTTGATACGGAACAGAGACTACGGATGTAAGAAAATTGAAAAAATCAATCAAATTGATTGAATCAGATCAAATCGATAATATTTAGGGTTGGTTTGGAATCTTTTAAAAAAGTATATTTTTTGATTTATTAGCTTATATGAGTTGGGTTTGGATTGGGTTTGATGTGATGTGTTAGAGAAGTGATGTGATTTAAATAAGATAATGTGACTTAAATAGGATAGTAACTTTTTGACTTTTTATATTATTTAGGTTATGCCAAACTTGGCCTTAGTCTATTTTTTAACAAGAATCGGCCTGTGCGGCCTTTAAATTTGACTTTTTTTCGATTTTCGATTCGATATCGATTTAAACACATTATGCACCAATCTAAACCGAAATCGACCGCTTCAAAATATATTATATTTAATATATATGCATATATAATCTAATGATATTAATATGTATAATAAATTATTAACCTTAATTAATTAACCTTCTCATCTTTATAACCTAAGTTTGTAAACTCTTGCTATATATATTCTTAACTCTAACTCATTATTCTTGAAATCTTTAGTGTTTTAAAAAAAAAAAAATTGGTTTTTATTTTTGTTAATTTAGAAATTAAAAAGTATGTATTAAATAGATGAATTGGATATGTTTGATATAGTAGACAAATAACTAATTTAATATTTTTATATAGATTAATGATTATATTTAAAAGTGGCTCAAGTTTAAAAAGTTTTAAACCGATTAAACTGCACCAAATCGAATCGCTTCAATTGATTCGGTTCGGTGCGGTTTGATGTGAGAAGCAGTCTATATTGGTATTTAAAATAATAAAACCGACATTATCGGTTCGGTATAATTTTTTACTTAAATACTGACCGTACCAAACCGATTACATCCCTAGCAGAGACTATAAGCAAATTGTTTAAAACCTCTAAATGAAGAGCTCTAAGGAGTTCTAATAGGTGAACCTCACATTTGAATGTAGTGTTTTGATTTTTTTTTTTTTTAAAATTTTTATTACCAGCTCATTAGAATTGATGTTAAAGTTCATGTTTAGAGCTTTCTATCATTACTGAAGACTATAATTTAAGGTCACAGATGTCTTTAGTTTGAAATTGAATTTGATACTTGGGTTGTGCTGGGGACGATTCTGGATATATCTTGATAATCTAAATTGTTTAATATGTAAAGTTTATTAAGTATATTATTTTTATAAAAAATTACATTGATAAAATATCAATAGCTATTAGATCACATTGCATTTGTTTCAATTGTAATTATAATTTTAAAAATAAATCGCAGACATAATGTAATTTTCTAATTTTTCATATCAAGGTTAATTACTCAAAAAATTCTTATTTGTAAGGTTAGTGTTTCATTAAGTCATGCTTCATTTTTAACCGATAGTCTTATTTTTAAAATATTTTTGTGTATATGGTTGTTTTAACCTTATTAAAAAGCAGAACAAATTGAAAAGAGTCAAGTCATTGAGTACTAACAAAAATTTATTAGATGTTCAAAGTGCACCACATGATAATATTATCCATTAATCACCAAAAATTATGCATCATGCCTCAATACAAACTTATGAGTTTCACCCACTCCACCAATTATAAATCTCCTAGTAACAACCTATTCAAAAGTACTAGATAATTTCTCCAAATTTAAGTGGACATTGCTTATGGGGTATTTAGCTTTCTTTGCTTGTTTCAAAACTTAAAAACTTTTATTATATATATTTATTTTTAATAAAATTTATATTTTTGGAGTCTACGTAATGATATCAAACAAAACTAATATTGAATATAAATTTTTATAAAAATAAAATATTATTTTTTTAATTATATGAAACTAACAATTTCTTAGTTTGTGAAACTATCTAGCAAAGTTGGGAAATTTCTCAATTTTTTTCAATATTAATTGAGAATTTTATCAGTTTTTGAGAAATTTCTCAGTTTTTTCTAGTGTTAAAACTAAGCTAGTTTTTTAAGTTTTAAATTGATAATATTCTCAATTTTAAAATTAAAAAAAAAATTGAGAAATTTCTCAATTTTTCACATAAATGTTCCATATAATTGTTTTATCAACTAAGAAAGTTTTCTGGTTTCGTAGTTCCATAATTGAGATATTTCTCAATTCATTAATGTATGTTTATATGTGAAAGGGATAGTTTATTTGTTTAAAATTTTAATTTGTGGTTAGAAATTAAGAAAATTGTAAATTGATTTATTTTCTAATATTTTAAACAGAAAAAATTCTTCAAACTGAAATATTTTTTAAATATTAGGAATCCTATATTTTAGATAAATTTCAATCTAATTTTTATTTATTTTATTTTTGGATGAAATTTATAATTTTTTAGTGTAACTTCCTCGTTTTAAGTATGATTGTTTTTTCAATTTTGTATGAAATTTTCTCTTAATTTACTCAACTAACTTCATACATTTTATATAAAAAAATTAGACCAAGTAAATATTATTAGTTAAGTAAGTTAAGAAAATTTACTATGAAAAATGGTTTAAATTGTAAATTTTTAATAAAAAAAATTATTTTTATTTTTATATAACTTTATATTTAATATTAGTTTTGTTCGATAAATTTCGTTGTGTTGTTCTAGAAATACCAATTTAATCAAAAATAAATGTACATTGTAAAAGTTATGATATTTTGAAATTTTAAAAATTAAAATAAATATCATATGACCATACTTTTTTTTTTAAACAATTACAAATGATGAATAGTTATTATTTGAATGGTAACTGCATCTATTAAAAATTAATAAGACTTAAAGGAGCAAAAAATATTATTTAAAATTTAATGAAATATAAATTAACAAGATGAAACTTGTGTTTAAATATATTCTTCTTACCAAATCATTTTCCATTTACCCCATATTCTATTTACAAATCATTTTCCATGTTTATAACATAATGGGGGTGTTTGGATGGATTTTTTTGAGTCAACTTATGACTTTTAGTTTTTAAAAAGTTATTTAGGATTGTTTGGTTAAACTTATTTTAAATAGTTTCTAATTCTAACAACTTATTTTAAGTTAAAAAGGCTGATTCTGAGAAGCTGCTCACATCTTACTTCTGATTATCAGCTTCTGCTATAGATATGTTAATTTACGGTTATACTCTTAAATTTTTTTATTTTTTATTTTTTTTAAAAATAGAAAAAGACCCAAATAGACTATAGAATATTATTATTATTTTTTATGAGAAATATAGACAAATAGTGAATAATAAAAAATAAAAATTAATTGAAAAAGTTACTTCACAGCTTATTTAACAAACACTACTCAGCAACTTAAATCTATAATCCAACAGCTACACCAAATAGATTAACCGCTTCTGATTAAAGTCATAATCTGTAATCTATTAAGTTATAATCTATAATTTAGGCCCCGTTTGGAAAGTGGATTAGCTTTTTGGCTTTTTGGCTTTTTTGACTATTTTAGCCTGGGCTAAAAAGCTTGGTTTGGGAAGGACTTTTTGGCTTTTTGACTTTTTTTGTGAGAGAAGAGTGTAATGATTATGAGTTGGATGTGATGTTTTATTTTTTTGGGGCTAAAATAGCCTGTTTTGTCTTTTATGGCTATTTTAACCCCAACCTTCTTGCCAAACGGGGCCTAATTCTAACAGCTACACCAAAGAAGGCCATGGTGTGCGTGATGTACCACGATGACTATTGTACAATTCGTACGATTCGTTTTAAATTTTAAGAAATATAGAGACTAGTATATTTATAAAAAAAATTAAATTAATTAGATATTAATAAAATTTTCATTAGTAATTATCAATATCCGATCAATTTAATTTTTTATAAATATATTTTTCTTTAATTTTTTTAAAAAAATATATATTCTTCTTGATATTTTTTAAAATCTGAAAGGTTCAAACTATTAAAATAAGAGTAATGCTAGAGACCTGTTGAGGGATTTGGGGAGGGATTTAGAAAGGGAAAGACAAAATGTGTGTGAAGTTAGATGAAATATAAGTATGTTTTATTCACATTTCATATTTCTTTTCCATTTCTCTTTCCAAATCCCTCATCAAATCCCCCAACCAAACACAGTATAAAAATTCTATCAAAGTTTTTACCAAATGTCTCACATCTCACACAGGTATAGGACTCACACAACCATGTGAGACATTTGATAAAAAATTTAATAAAATTTTTAGAATTTCTAACATTTTTGTTAAAATAAAACTTAAAATAGAGAGCTCATAAATATGTTCACAATTCACTCACACCACAACACAGGTAATTATTTAGTAATTTCAAAATATGGATACAATGTATTTTATAATATTTTCATTGGTGAAAAATGTGAATAGATGGAGTATTGTGTTAAGTAATAAAGAATAGAGTCATGCTAGAGACTTCAAAAATTTTATTAAAATTTCTACTAAACATCTCACATAGTTATGGGATCTACACAATGTGCACATTCATGTGAAATATTTGGTAAAATTTTTAATAATTTTAGAGTCGTTAGTATTTTTATAAGAATATAAAAAAGTATATTAAATAATAATAAATTAAAAAATATCAACAGATGGTACTCAATAGGGGTTGTTTGGGGGTGTCCTAAATAAGTGTTTGGACTAAAAAGTTGAAGAAAAAAATATATTTGTTTGGATTAACTTTTTGACTTTTTATGAAAAAAATGTGTATTAAAAATTTGTATAAATTAGTATGTAAGAGAAGATTAGAGTGTGAGTTGTACGGCTGTCATGTCTGCAAAGGTGGAATAGATGTTAAGAAGTAATTGTCTACTTTTTGGGCATTGCACTGCACGGTGCTCTTTGGCTAGTGGGAGCTGTCACGAGTCTCGTTTTAATAATCTAAACCGTTCAATGTGTAGAACTCGTCGAGTACTATATGTCTGTAAAAATTATGTTGATCTGATATCGATAGCTATCAGAGCAGTTTTTTTTTTTCCAACCATTAATTATAACGCATTTATTTTTTATACAAAACTAATTTGATCATGTAGTTATTGATATCCGATCAATGTGATTTTTTATAAATACGTATTACTCAACAAGTTCTACACGGTTCAGATTATTAAAAAGGGACCCGTGATGGGCTCTCATGAGCCGAACATTAATGTGTTAAAATTACATCCCAACTGTGCAATTTTTGTTACACAACGCAGCACAAATCTGAGACTGTTAGATTGATGTATTATAATTTTGTGTCTAAAATTAATTTTATAATTTTTTTTAATTAATAATGAGAACTTTTTAATTTTTTAAATAATTTTTTAATTTTTTTTTTTTTGTCTTTTTATGACATGCTAAGGCCTAAATAATTTCCCACACAACACACCGCAACAAAAAACCAAAGGCAAAGTGCGACTCTCTCTCTCTCTCTCTCTCTCTCTCTCTCCTTACCCTTTCAGTTAGGTCCCCTGCTTGCCCTCGCTTTCATCCCCCCCCCCCCCCGCCCTTTCTCTCTCTCTCTCCTTTATATCCCTCAACAACACTCCTTCTCTCCTTCTATTCTATCCTTCAATTTTAGATTCACTCATCAATTTACAAACAAAAAAAGAAAAGAAAAAAGAAGCAAGGTATTATGGGGTTACAGGGTCATGTGAGCGATTGTTCATCAGAATCGATGTTCATCTTCATCCTGGCAATGGTAGCGAATTTCGTAAGCTATCTCCGGTCCGTCTCTTTTCTGATCCTCCGGTCCATGGGTCTCTCTCAATTCGATCCGGACGTTTTCGACGAGGGCGGTTCGGCGATGATGGGTTCCGGATTCGCGAATCTCATCGTCCTCGCCGACCAGCTCAATCTGAACCGGGTTCGCTCTTACCCCTATGAGGAAACCGCCGGTTCGGTTTCCGATTGCGTGGTGTGTATGTCAAAGTTGAGGGATGGGGAGAAGGTGCGTAGGTTAGCGTGCAGACACGCGTTCCACAAGGAGTGCCTTGATGGCTGGCTCGATCACCTCAACTTCAGCTGCCCTCTCTGTCGCTCGCCGCTTGTTTCGGAGCAGCGCGTCGTCCTCACTCAGCGGCGCGTCAGACACGACCTCCTCACTTTTTTCTCTCTCCGATGAAGAAGAAATCAATGAATGAATGGCCATATGGTACATGATGATCATGATGGTGGTGGTGGGTTAGTTATGTTATGCTATGTTATTTTATTTTGAATTAAAAAGTTTTGTGTTAAAGGGTTGAATGGCTGTTTTGACCTGTTGACTTGTCATAGTTTTTACTTTCACTTTTAAATTTTAATTTTCTCTGTTTTCTGTTTTTGAAGAGCTCTATGTGTAGAGTTCTGTTTATAGCTTCTGTAATTTAGTTTTTACTGTTTTTATACTTTTAAAAAGTACATAATAATGTTGAGTTTACTATTTACTAGTGTTATCGGAGCGTAATAGATTACCTAGTTACGATGTCATTTCAGTCGTTATCATTTGTTACCATCATTATTAACAGTGTTGGATGGGCCGGATTCGAATAGTTTGAAATATTTAAAGTGATGTCGTTATCATTTTGACACATTCAAATTATAAAAATTTAGGTTACAGAACATTTTTTCTATCATTATATTGTGTAATAGATTAATTTGTTATGAAATTGTTTCAGTCGTTACGTGACCATATCATCTGTTGCATTTTAAAGTCTTTTTTGTTGCTAATTTTCCTTTTTATCTTGTGTTTTTTATTTATTCACGCAACATTAACATTAAGGATTGAAGGTAATTTTTAGGATAAATTATATTGACTTGGAGAAAAAGTATGGTGCACATTCTTAAAAAGTGTATTATATATAACTTATAATTAAAAGAAAAAAATGATATAATTTTATACTTTATGAATTATAACTATAAAAAAAAAATCACAACCAAACATCACATGAAACATAATAAAAAATCATGAATTATAATTAAAATAATGTCATAACTAAATAAGAAAATTGATTATAATTAAAAAAAACAAAATGACATAACGAGGAGTACATATGATGTATTTCTTTCGAAGAGTATTTATAGTAGAATTTTCCATTGTCGTATTCTAAGATTTGAAAAAAAATATCTTTAAGCCTAGTAATTTTAACATAATTATATTAAATTTCTTTAAAATTTAATTCATATTTTCATCTCTAATACGTTAAACATATGAATGTAAAAATGATGTCATAATTTTTATATTAAAATATAAATTTTGTCTTGTTTATCCATATATCTCTACACCATTTGCATTAGTTCCGGGGCTTTTAGTTTTATTAAAAGAAAATTTGATATAATTATGTTCAAATTGTGGAGATTTTGTCCAAATTTTAGGAGAGAATAATATAATTTATCTTAATTTTTAAGTATAGTTGTAACGTGAACGTTATATGTTGTGATATTTGTATAATTGTATTACTTGTATAATTTGAAGATATAAATCATGGATTATATGATTTTAGTTTGCTTAATAAAATAATAGAAATGATTTTTATATTTATTTATTGATCCAACTTATAAATTGAAAACATAACATAATATTACAAATCTGCAACTATTAATAACAAATAAATAACAAGAAAGTGGTACGTTATAAATTTATGATAATGTCATATTTGTTCCGAAGTAAAATATATTTTCATGTAAATCGATTTTGTATTGAAAAAATATTTTTTTTTTATTTTTTCGGTATTTATTTGATTTTTAAAACAAAAAATTTCTATTGTATCTATTCAGGGATAGAATTAGAAGAAGACTATAGAGGTCCATAACCCCCTATTTATGTGAAAAATTATATTTACTATAATACTTCTAAAAATATATATCTTATTTCATAAATAAAATGGCATCTTAGTAGAAAAAATATATACCCATTATTTTCACATCTTGCATTTTTTTTTCTTACCAAAAAAAGTTCTTCATCCGATTAAAAATTATTTTTGTAGTACTGAATATTTTTTGTGTATATATATAATATATATCGTATTGTATATATATATTTATGTTTGTATATAAAGTGAAAAAATATTATTTATCTTTTAACTCATTCAGTAATAAAATTCTGATCCCGCCCGTGCGTATTGGGTAGAAGCCAATGAAACCACTCTTTTATCTTTGAAAAGATTAATACGTTGAAAGAGTTACGAAAATTTTAATGATGAACCATGGGCAAATTTTTCTTACAAAAATATTTTATTTACTTTTTTTTTAATTCACCCAAATAACAAAAAAAATATGTAAAATATTTAAGTTGAAACAAACAGAGCCCAAGGAATATGATTTAAAAATAGCATAAAATTTAAATTTTTTTTTATTAAATCATGTTTAAAAAAGTATACTAAATCCTTTAAAAGTATTTTAAATCTTGAGAAATATGATTTTGAAATAAAAGTATGTATATAAATAACTTTTTGCAAAGTTATGAAAAAAATAAAAATAAAAAAATTTAAGGAAAATTTCCAAAAAAAAAAAGAATACCAAAGGTTTGATTTCAGTAAAGAATCAAATGCTAGTTTTTTTAATTATTTTAATTAGAATTTTTAAAATTTTAAATTGTCTCAATTCCAATTATCCATTTGCATCCATTAGTTGAGAATGGACAATTAAAACAATTTGACTATTTATTTTTTCCTTTATTACTGTTGGCAATCATCTCCTATTTTTTCAATTTTCTCTTTCATAGTCCATTTTCATTACACCATCCATTTTTTTGGTCCACAGCTATTCTTCTAATTACCACCCCTCATTTTTTCAGTCCATAACCACTACTGCCGACAAAAAAATAATAATTAAATTGTCCAATGACTCGTATTCCATTAATAAGCAACATTGTCCAAAATTTTAGGCTAGAGAATTGTAAAAAGGGTTAATGTTTTATAGCTCGAAAAATTTACTTCCGAATGGCCTGAATTGATAAAATGACGTCATTTTAATTTTGAATATTCTTTTTTTTCTTTCCTCAGAGTCGACTCCATTCGAGCCTTTAATCTCTTCCAAATCCTCTCATCTCTCTCTACTCACTCTCTCCTCGAGCCAAATCCTCTCATCTCTCTCTACTCACTCTCTCATCGAGCCCTTAATCTCGTCCAAATCCTCTCATCAGCTACGGGTGTGGACTCGCATAACAGATCTTCAGCTACGGGTGTGGATTCTCATACGGCAGTGTCGACTAGCAGAAAAAAAGGTACCACAACCAAAGGTAAACCCATAATCGCAAAAAAACTAGGGTTTGTGTTTCTATGTTTGGATTTTTTTTGCAATTTGTGTTAGGGTTTTGGTTTTGGCTTGAATTTGTAGAACATGTTTTCTGGCCTTATCAATTAATGATTGTTAGGGTTATGATTGTTTGTTAGGGTTTGGGCATTATAGGTTTTGCCTTCAATTTTTTATTGTTATGTTGATTCACTTGTCTACAATTGTTTTTAGGTGCTGTAGCTTTTCTTTTGCCTTGTGGATGTTCATTCCAAGGAAGTTTTGGGAGCAATGTCACTCATTTTTAGTGCTTTTCCCTTTGGTTTATCATGATAGGCCTGAATAGTTATGAAATTATGTTTTCTTATGTCAGGGCTTTCATCTAGGTTATCTCTTTAGGATACCTAATCAATGGTTGCATACTATATGTGCTGGGCTGATAAATTAGAGCATTTACATATGTAGTTATGCTGATCAAGTAACCTGTTGTGGTGGGAGTTTATTGAGCCAAGGGGAATTAAATCAATTCCCTTAGGTTTCAAATTTTAGCCATAAAAGTGAATGAATGGGCTTGTGAATACATTAAATATGCCTCTTGAGAGGGAGATTAATGATCTGGTACTAGGCCGGACAGATTTAGGCCAGACAGAGTTTTGCCGGATAGATTTGGGCCGGGCAAGTGTTGGGCCAAGGATGTGTGGCCCAGTTTGGAAAGAAGTTGCTCGGTTAAGGCAACGCTTGGTTGGGCCGAGCTACATGTTTGGCGGAGGCGAAGCCAGTCAAGTTAAGTGACCGGCGCTCGGAAAGGCGTGGTCAACCGAGGTACCTGTTTGCCCGGTAGGAAGGCCGACCACAGTTAAGCACGAGTTGTTCTGTGCTCGGCTTTGCCGAGATGTTGCCTAGCCTGGTCCTCATTAAGCTTAGCTAGTGGAGTGCTTGGACATGAACCTGTGGCCACATTAGCGGACAAGATGGTGCTGTACCGCCAAGCTCCCAAGAGAGTGAGGCGATTGAGGTTAGGTGATGCTCAGCAGGATTTGTGCTGACGGATGGGATAGCAGAGCCACGTGTTGAGAGACCATTGGGAGCAGGTTTGGGACATAAAAGGGTATATAAGCATGTCTGCGCTCCCCATACGCGACAGATAAACATTTTTGTAAGACATTCGTACACTCAAACACTCTCCTCCCTCTCTCTCTCTCTCTATCCCAAGGTATGTGCTAACTTGATCGTCGGAAGGGTTTTCCAACCACACACCGCTGGATAGCTCACCGTCGTTGTGCTTTCAGGTGATCGGACAGAAACGGAGCTTGGAAGAAAGGAGTACGGGCTCGCCGGAATATCTGCTCCCCGTACAACTGGTGCCGTCTGTGGGAATCTGCAGATAAAACCTTGTCTTCCGAAGCTCATCTGATCGCCTTTTATAGCGAACAACGAGGAGATTCAAGTGTCCGCCATCAACGGAGTCACTCTGGAGTCGGGCAGACGTAGAGAAGGACCTCCCACCATCTTTCCGATGGGGGACCTGGAGACATTCCCAGGAGGACAGTCAGGAGACGCGCGGGATAAGCGCGAGAGGAGTTATGGTCATTCACGGAGTCCAGAAGGTCATCGGCGGCGGAGAGACTCACACGCCAGACGTCTGGAAAGCAAGTTGAAGAACCAGCACGCCGTCATCCGGCGAATGGCGGTAGAGATGGAGGAGCTGAAGCGGCATGTCAAAGGGAAGGGTGTAGCTGGGGTAGGAGACCACAGTGAGCACACCCAACCCCGCCGTTCAGGTGGTCAGAGTCAGCGACAAACTCCATCCATTTCTATTACTAGAAGTTACAAGGTTGATGATTCCGACGTGCATGTAGAGAAGTCTAGCGCGCAAGATAACACCTACCAGCCCTCACGTCTGGTAATGACGTCGAGGTACTCTTATTCCGCTCATTCAGAGGATTTGCGGGCAGTCTTAAAGGAGCGGGCTCGCCGGCGGGAGGCTCAAAGGATACCGGCGTTCCAGTGGTTATCCTATGGGGTTCACGCCAGTGAGGAGGTCGGAATGCCTCCACCCCGACAAGCGGCACCGCTCCTGGTGGATTCAAATTTAGCAAGGTTGAGTGCCACCCCTTTCTCCCTGGAAATAGAGACGACACCTCTTCCGCCGGGTTTCCACCAGCCAAAGTTCACATTGTACGACGGGAAGACCGATCCTTACATGTACGTAAGTCATTTCCGACAGGTCATGGCCGGACATAGGCAGAATAATGCTCTTATGTGTCTCATCTTTGCGTCAAGTTTAGGCGAACTGGGCTTGAAGTGGTTTGAAAGGCTGCCGGAAGGGAGTATAGAGAGGTGGCATCAGTTGGCCGAAGCTTTTGTAACGCGCTTCAAAACCAACACCAAAACACCAAAGGAAGTGGATCACCTACTGAGTGTCAAGATGGAACCATACGACACATCGAAGGCGTACAACTCCAGATATTGGGAGACCTTCAACGAGATCTTGGATTGCCCGGTCAACCTTGCAATCACTCAGTACAAGCGTGGTCTCCCGGTCGGGCATTGTCACGACCCAGACCCGCCCCTATAGGTTTGGCGACGTAACCGGCCAGTAATCCGTGGATTACCTACGGCCTCTAAAGGCATTAAACAATATTAAGGGGCTGCGGAAGCAATAATGTAAAATAAACAAGGTCCAATGAGCTGTGATGACATACATGGGACAGAAAATTTAAACTTATTTATATACATAATCATGCCAGTCAGATACACCAATATGTACATAATATTTACATAAAGTACCCCCAAGATCCAATTTTTACAAAACACAACTACAGACTAGCATGAAGCAAAACAGCCTCGGTGTTAGGCTTTAACCGGAACCTCCTGAGGCGAATACTTGGTGACAAAAAGGAAACAGGAGGCCATCAACTCTGGCCAGGGTCTTGTGCCAGCTCACCTACATATATATAATAAACAGTGAGCGAAACCCAGTGAATAATAACAGAGTAAAGGGTTTAATGAATGATGCCCATCACAGGAATAGAATCAGAGTTTACATCAGAAACATAATCTTATCAGAAACAGAGTTTTATGCATATTCAGATTTCAAAACAGAAATAGATTCAGATACATGCTCATATTCATATTCAGATTTTGCATAAGATCATACGTGGTACACCCATTAGCTAACAGATCCATCGGCCACGGTATTGTTACCCCCGGGCGAGGGCCATCGGCCACGGTATTGTTACCCCCGGGCGAGGGCCATCGGCCACGGTATTGTTACCCTCGGGCGAGGGCCATCGGCCACGGTATTGTTACCCCCGGGCGAGGGCCATCGGCCACGGTATTGTTACCCCCGGGCGAGGGCCATCGGCCACGGTATTGTTACCCCCGGGCGAGGGCCATATGAACTAAGGGTGCCACAATACTTTTCAGAGAATTGGACATTCATTCATCCATTTCCAACATATCATAGCTTTTCAGGAATCAATCATTTCGTATCATAGTATACTGAAAATACATAACATTGAACATAACTTTACAAAGTTATTACTCACAGTGGGCGTTGATACAAGTAGACGAAGTCAAGAGGGTCAAACGGATTACGACACGTGACCTACAAAACACATTACGGATACACACTTGAAACACGCATCCAAACGTACAAAACTTACCTCAACGATTCTAAGTGTGTACCTAACCCCTTACCCTTAGTATGGAGTCTTAATCATGGCCTAGGAATGCCTAGGATGGAATGGGGGTGTAAAAATGCCTTAGAAAATGTTTTTCAAAAGTTGCTGAAAACAGGGGCCTCGCTCGAGCGAGCCTTCCTTCGCTCGAGCGAGCTTCCAAAATCAAAGGCTTCGCTCGAGCGAGACTTCCTTCGCTCGAGCGAGACTTCCTTCGCTCGAGCGGTCTGATGAAACAGTAAAAATACTGGATGGTGTGATTTTACGCGCGATGGTCGCTCGACGCTTGCTCGAGCGAAGCCCTGGACAAAGGTGCTCGCTCGAGCGAGGAATCCTTCGCTCGAGCGAGGAAGCCAAATCTGGGATTTCCAGATTTGTCTTCCAAGTTCGAACCAAGCATTCTTCAACCAAAAACTCAACCTCTTGGGCCCAAATTCTGGAAAAACATTTCAAACTCATAGTACATCAAGTTTCAAGAGTCAATTTATAAAATCATTGCCCAAGGGTGAGTCCATTTGAGCACCATTTCCATAAATTTTCAAGAACAAGGGGTTAAACAAACATGCATGAGTTCAAATACATTTCAAAGCTTCAACTCATGATCCAAGGCAACATTTAACTCATAAATTTGTTGACCTCATAGGCTTTAGCAAAAATATGCACATGCATGTAGAAATTTAACACCCAACAACTTCAATTTCCATGAATGTGTACATGCATGTATGTTACACTACCCAATTCAACAATTCAAGCTAATTCTAGACTCTAATCTTCAATTGACCAAGAGACATGCAAGAATTAACTCAATCACATGAATGAGGGGATAAATTCTCACCTTTAAGTCTAGAATGTCAAACTTAGAGGCTCTAACACACACACACTCCTTCAATCCTCTCCAAGATCAAGCCAAAACACTTGTTGAGTTCAAAATTCCCAATTCTACACCAATTTTCCTCCTCCTCTTTCCCTAGTCAGTTTTGGAACCAAGAAATGGCTGAGAAGAAAGTTTTGTTTAAGTGCCATAAACTCATTACAAGTTGCCTACAAGACCCTCTAACAATGGCATAATGGTAATTACACTAGATTCATTATTAAAATGTTATTTAATCAGAATTAAACATTCCAAATCGAAATTAAATTGAACCTATCATAAAATCACATAAAATCTAACTAGTCCAAAACACTAGTCAATTTTGGAATCGGGCGCCGATGAGGCTTCCAATTTGCAGTTTAAAGTTTAGGACACAAACAGATGTTTCAACACCGAACAGATAGAAACACATAATTCATGCTATGCACATGCGAATTAATCCTGGATTTCTTCTTAATTATTAGCAGGCATAATTAAGTTCCAATTAGCGTTAATCAGGGTCGGGGTTATTACAGTCTTCCCCCCTTAAAAGAGTTTGGTCCCCAAACTCAAGTTACCTTCATTCAGAGTCAACATTGGGTTTAAAGGGAACAATTCCGAATATCTCTTCTTCATGTCTTCCTCGGTTTCCCAAGTTGCATAGGTCCCTCCATGATTTTGCCAATCCACCTTAACCAACAGTATTTCTTTGTTTCTCAGTCTTTTAACCCTTCGATTTACAATCTGGATAGGCCTTTCTTCGTAGGTATAATCATCTTTCAAAAGTACATGTGTTGGCTCGATGACGTGGAGCGGATCTCTCAAATATTCCGGAAGCATCGATACATGAAAGACATTGTGCATATGTTCCATCACTGGAGGTAAGGCTATTCGGTAGGACACCGGGTTGATCTTTTCGAGAACTTCATAAGGCCCAACATACCTTGGCGCCAATTTTTCCTTTACACCAAATCGGGTCTGACCCTTCATCGGGGTCACTTTAATGAACACATGATCCCCCACTTCATATTCCCTTTCTCTTCTTCGAACATCGGCATAACTCTTTTGTCTACTCTGTGCAGTTTTCAAACTCTGTTGTATCAATTTCACTTTCTCGATTGTTTCTTGCACAAGTTCCGGTCCCAACAAAGGTCTATCACCTACTTCAGCCCAACATATCGGAGATCTACACTTTCTTCCATACAATGCTTCGTAAGGAGCCATTCCAATGCTCGAGTGATAACTGTTGTTGTATACAAATTCAGATAATGGAAAATAAGCTTCCCAATTTCCCTGGAAGTCTAACACACACATTCTGAGCATATCCTCCAGAGTTTGGTTAGTTCTTTCAGTTTGGCCATCGGTCTGTGGGTGATAAGCACTGCTCAGTCTCAATTCTGTTCCCAAAGCCCGTTGCAAACTTTGCCAAAATCTTGACACAAACTTCGAGTCCTTGTCAGACACAATAGATACTGGCACTCCATGCAGTCTCACAATTTCAGTCATATAGATGTTAGCCAGTCTATCAGCGTTATAAATAGTTTTAACAGGCAGAAAATGTGCAGACTTAGTCAAACGATCAACTATAACCCAAATAGAGTCCATACCTCGAGAAGAATGAGGCAATCCCACAATGAAATCCATGGTGATGTGCTCCCATTTCCATTCTGGTATTGGGAGTGGTTGTAGCAAACCGGCAGGTCGTTGATGTTCAGCTTTACCTGTTGGCAATGTAGACATCTAGCCACAAAGTCTGCAATACTCCTCTTCATTCCAGGCCACCAAAAATTCTATTTCAAATTGTGGTACATCTTCGTGTTCCCCGGATGCATAGCAAATTTACTACTGTGAGCTTCAGTCATAACACGTTTCCTCAAATCATAGCAATCAGGCACACAAAGACGGTTCTGAAATTTCAACACACCATTTTCAAACACGAATTCGAGCCTCAGCTTCGAATCAAACTGCTCTATAATCTTTTTCAAGTGTTCATCTTCACATTGTTTCTGTTTAATCTCATCAAGAATAACAGGTTGAGCAGAGATAGCAGATATCAGTCCATCTTGTTCATAGCCAGTTGCCAACTCTTTTCGGCTAGATAACAAGCACGACACAGTTGCACCAGATTTTCGGCTCAAAGCATCCGCCACAGTATTAGCCTTTCCCGGATGGTATAAGACTTGCAAGTCATAATCCTTGATTAGTTCCATCCAACGTCTCTGTCTCATATTTAACTCCTTTTGGGTGAAGAAATATTTCAAGCTTTTATGGTCGGTGTACACTTCGCAAGTTACCCCATACAAGTAATGACGCCATATTTTCAAAGCAAACACCACGGCTGCCAATTCAAGATCATGCGTTGGATAATTCTTTTCATGAGGTCGCAGTTGTCTGGAGGCATAGGCAATCACCTTTCCATTTTGCATCAGTACACACCCTAAGCCTTTATATGAAGCATCACTGTACACTTGGAACCCATCAGTACCGTTTGGCAAAGTTAAGATTGGTGCAGTCACTAACCTGGTTTTCAACTCTTGGAAAGCTACCTCTCTTTGATCACTCCAGTCAAATGGCATGTTTTTCTGAGTTAACTGAGTCAGTGGCAAGGCAAGCTTTGAGAAGTCACAAATCTCCTGTAGTAGCTGCAAGTCCCAGAAAACTTCGTACTTCTGTCACACTTGTAGGCCACGGCCAATCCACAACAGCTTCAATTTTCTGAGGGTCTATAGAAACACCATTTTTGTCAATCACATGGTCCAGAAATGCTACAATCGCCCAAATTGCACTGTGACTTAGACAATTTAGCATACAACTTCTTTTCTCTCAATATCTGCAAGGCGGTTCTCAAATGCTTTTCATGTTCTTCCCTATCTTTAGAATATATCAGAATATCATCAATAAATACAACAATAAAATCATCCAGATACAATTTAAACACTCTATTCATAAGATCCATGAAAGCAGCAGGTGCATTTGTCATCCCAAACGGCATTACCAAAAATTCATAATGTCCATATCTAGTTCAGAATGCAGTCTTCTCTACATCTTCGGCTCTAACCTTTAATTGATGATACCCAGACCTGAGGTCAATTTTTGAAAACACTTGGGCACCCTGAAGTTGGTCAAATAAGTCATCTATTCGGGGTAAAGGATACTTGTTTTTGATAGTCACTTTGTTCAATTCCTAATAGTCTATACATAATCTCAAAGACCCATCCTTCTTTTTGACAAATAACACCGGAGCACCCCAAGGTGAAGTACTCGGACGGATAAAGTTCTTATCTAACAGCTCCTGAAGTTGGGTTTTCAACTCTTTCAATTCGGAAATAGACATTCTATAGGGAGTCTTGGAAATAGGTTGTGTCCCCGGAAACACCTCAACAGTAAATTCAATTTCTCTGTCAACTAAGTCCTCCGGTAAATCAGTTGGAAACACATCAGGGAAGTCACACACAATAGGGATTATTTCTACAGTAGTATTGGCAGAGGATGTAGTCAATATGCAACACAGATAACCCCTACATCCCTTCATAAGTAGTTTTACAGCTTTCATAGCCGAAATTAAATATGGGGGAGGAACTACCCCATTCCCTCTAAAGGTAAATTCAGGCATACCCGGCGGTCTAAACACCACAGTTTTGTTTGCACAATCAATAGTAGCACAGTATTTAGTCAACCAATCCATCCCCAAAATACAGTCAAAATGATGAATGTCCAAAGGTAATAAATTCACATACAATATCATATCACCAACCACAACATCACAAGCCGGATAAACATGAGTGCACATCATAGAATCCCCAGAAGGCGTAGATATAGATAATACACATGTCATATGTTCTAGTGGTCTAGTCAATTTTCGAGAAAAAGCATGTGACACATAAGAATACGTGGAACTAGAATCTATCAACATACAGAAAGTGTACCTGACACCACGGTATAGGTGTTCAGTACGTCACCAGGCACTAAGGCAAACACTCGGCCTTGTTTTAACGGTTCCTTCCCAGTATTGGCTTTGACGTTGGTTTTGGCCACAGAGGCAGATCCCACGGAACTCACTGCAGGACGGCTAGTAGTCTCAGATCTAAGCGGACAATCCCTCATCATATGGCCTGTCTTGCCACAACTGAAACACGCACCCAATGTTCGGTAACAAGTGCCTTTGTGCCTTTTCCCACAGTCGAGGCAATTTGGCGTAGAGCCACTACCTTGGTTTGAGTTACTGTAATACCCTGTGTTACGCTTCTTGTTTCCGGAAAATGAACGCCCCTTTTTAAAACTATTCCCGGATCTTTTCCCTGCCCAATCAGTCCGTGGAACAAGAGTTTGTTTCTTTGCTGCTAGAATTGATTCTGCTATTAATGCCCTATCCAAAATGCTCACATAAGTGGGTAGATTCAGAACTCCCACTCTATCCAGTATGTTCAGATCCAATCCATCCACAAACTTGCGGGCCTTCTTGTCTTCTGTGTTCACCATATGGGGAGCAAACCTGGCTAGCTCAGTGAACTTGGCCTCATACTGGGCTACAGACATCTTGCCCTGTTTAAGTTCCTGAAATTCTGAGACTTTCCGGTTTCGAAAGCACTGGGGAAAATACTTATCATAAAAGATTGCGTTGAACTGGGTCCATGTCATATTTTCATGACCATTTCGAATCAGTAACCACCACCTTCGGGCTTCATCTTTCAGAGTATAGGTGGCCAGGAGGACTTTTTGGGTTTCTGAACATGGAAATACCTCATACAATTTCTCCATTTCAAGCAACCATGTTTCTACCTTCAGTGGCTCAATCCTACCATAAAATGTCGGCGGTTTCATCTTCATGAATTTCTGTGTCAGATTTATGATGTCATTGTTATCTGCCTCAACTTGTACCGGTAGAGGTGGAGGAGGTAAGGGTTGTTGCCTTTGCTGCTGTGTTAGGGTCTCAGTCAATGCTGCCAACATTTGTTCCATTCGGCTTATGCGAGCCTCAGATGATTCACTTTCACCACTTCCCCCTGGATTCTCCATTTTACTATACAGACATTAAAGGATATTAAGCATAGGTATATTCAGGTGTACATTCAGTTTTAATATTCAGTTGCATTACCACACACTCACACATGCAAATGGAATTCCTCTAATTCTTACTAGGACATCCTAAGCTCATACAGACTTGTGTGTGCGGTACAACTCGTGCTCTGATACCACTCTGTCACGACCCAGACCCATCCTTATAGGTTTGGCGACGTAACTGGCCAGTAATCCGTGGATTACCTACGGCCTCTAAAGGCATTAACAAATATTAAGGGGCTGCGGAAGCAATAATGTAAAATAAATAAGGTCCAATGAGTTGTGATGACATACATGGGACAGAAAATTTAAACTTATTTATATACATAATCATGCCAGTCAGATACACCAATATGTACATAATATTTACATAAAGTACCCCCAAGATCCAATTTTTACAAAACACAACTATAGACTAGCATGAAGCAAAACAGCCTCGGTGTTAGGCTTTAACCGGAACCTCCTCGAGAGGCGCAACAGCTGGCTGACAAAAAGGAAACATGAGGCCATCAACTCTGGCCAGGGTCTTGTGCCGGCTCACCTACATATATATAATAAACAGTGAGCGAAAGACCAGTGAATAATAACAGAGTAAAGGGTTTAATGAATGATGTCCATCACAGGAATAGAATCAGAGTTTACATCAGAAACATAATCTTATCAGAAACAGAGTCTTATGCATATTCAGATTTCAAAACAGAAATAGATTCAGATACATGCTCATATTCATATTCAGATTTTGCATAAGATCATACGTGGTACACCCATTAGCTAACAGATCCATCGGCCACGCAGATTGTTACCGGCGAAGAGCCATCGGCCACGGTATTGTTACCCTCGGGCGAGGGCCATCGGCCACGGTATTGTTACCCCCAGGCGAGGGCCATCGGCCACGGTATTGTTACCCCCGGGCGAGGGCCATCGGCCACGGTATTGTTACCCCCGGGCGAGGGCCATCGGCCACGGTATTGTTACCCCCGGGCGAGGGCCATATGAACTAAGGGTGCCACAATACTTTTCAGAGAATTGGACATTCATTCATCCATTTCCAACATATCATAGCTTTTCAGGAATCAATCATTTTGTATCATAGTATACTGAAAATACATAACATTGAACATAACTTTACAAAGTTATTACTCACGGTGGGCGTTAATACAAGTAGACGAAGTCAAGAGGGTCAAACGGATTGCGACACGTGACCTACATAACACATTACGGATAGACACTTGAAACACGCATCCAAACGTACAAAACTTACCTCAACGATTCTAAGTGTGTACCTAACCCCTTACCCTTAGTATGGAGTCTTAATCATGGCCTAGGAATGCCTAGGATGGAATGGGGGTGTAAAAATGCCTTAGAAAATGTTTTTCAAAAGTTCTTTGAAAGCAGGGGCCTTCGCCGGCGAGCCTTTCGCTCGAGCCAGCTTCCAAAATCAAAGGCTTCGCTCGAGCGAGACTTCCTTCGCTCGAGCGGTCTGATGAAACAGTAAAAATACTGGATGGTGTGATTTTACGCGCGATGGTCGCTCGACGCTTGCTCGAGCGAAGCCCTGGACAAAGGTGCTCCCTCGAGCGAAGAATCCTTCGCTCGAGCGAGGAAACCAAATCTGGGATTTCCAGATTTGTCTTCCAAGTTCGAACCAAGCATTCTTCAACCAAAAACTCAACCTCTTGGGCCCAAATTCTGGAAAAACATTTCAAACTCATAGTACATCAAGTTTCAAGAGTCAATTTATAAAATCATTGCCAAGGGTGAGTCCATTTGAGCACCATTTCCATAAATTTTCAAGAACAAGGGGTTAAACAAACATGCATGAGTTCAAATACATTTCAAAGCTTCAACTCATGATCCAAGGCAACATTTAACTCAGAAATTTGTTGACCTCATAGGCTTTAGCAAAAATATGCACATGCATGTAGAAATTTAACACCCAACAACTTCAATTTCCATGAATGTGTACATGCATGTATGTTACACTACCCAATTCAACAATTCAAACTAATTCTAGACTCTAATCTTCAATTAACCAAGAGACATGCAAGAATTAACTCAATCACATGAATGAGGGGATAAATTCTCACCTTTAAGTCTAGAATGTCAAACTTAGAGGCTCTAACACACACACACTCCTTCAATCCTCTCCAAGATCAAGCCAAAACACTTGTTGAGTTCAAAATTCCCAATTCTACACCAGTTTTCCTCCTCCTCTTTCCCTAGTCGGTTTTGGAACCAAGAAATGGCTGAGAAGAAAGTTTTGTTTAAGTGCCATAAACTCATTACAAGTTGCCTACAAGACCCTCTAACAATGGCATAATGGTAATTACACTAGATTCATTATTAAAATGTTATTAAAGCCTCGTTTGGGAAGTATCATTTTTAGCCAAAAAGCCAAAAAGTTACCTTTTTAGTCAAAAAGCCAACAACCCATACCAAAAAGTCAAAGATTTTCTTTTCTCTCTACTTTTTGCACATCTTTTCGTAAAAAGCCAAAAAGTCATCCCAAACATACTAGTTTTTTTGAGTGACTATTTTAGCCAAATAGCCAAAAAGTTACTAAATTAGCCTGTTCCCAAACGAGGCCTAGAATTAAACATTCCAAATCGAAATTAAATTGAACCTACCATAAAATCACATAAAATCTAACTAGTCCAAAACACTAGTCAATTTCGGAATCGGGCGCCGATGAGGCTTCCAATTTGCAGTTTAAAGTTTAGGACACAAACAGATGTTTCAACACCGAACAGATAGAAACACATAATTCATGCTATGCACATGCGAATTAATCCCGGATTTCTTCTTAATTATTAGCAGGCATAATTAAGTTCCAATTAGCGTTAATCAGGGTCGGGGTTATTACAGGCATAGACTGCGGGACTCGCTCACCATGCATCAGCCGACGTCCATGGGACAACTCATGTAGCGCATCAATGAGCACATCCGAGTTGAGGATGATGCGTTGACTTCTACCGTGAAGGCAACTCCGGTAGCACCAGACAAGAAGACAGCAGGCAAAGTACACGCAGTTGGGCAAGAGTCCAAATTTCCAAGTGATCGGCGAGGAATCGACTGCGGGCTCGAATCGTAAGAACCGGGGTAGAGGACGTCAGAATGACCGGAATGACTACCCCCGAGATGATGTAGCGGATGCAAACAGGAGGTTGAAGGCAAGGACGGGCATAACCACAGTCTTCAAGATTCCAATCTATCGTATACTTAGTGAAATCCGAGACGAGGAGTATGTCCGGTTTCCTACTAAGTTGGGCGATGGACAGAAGGGCTACAATCCGCGGTATCGTTGCACATTCCACCGAGAGAGAGGCCACCGGACTAAGGATTGTTTGCCTTTGAGGCAACATCTCGAAGAGCTGGTTGTGGCCAGGTACCTAGACCTTTACATTGATGGGGGCGTAAAGGCGAATCAGGCTTCGGTTGATCCCAGGGGACAGGATGACCGAGATGCGCCACCACAAGGAGTTATCAATGTCATCCATGGCATAGTAGAGCCGAAGTGAGTTTGCGAACTCCGCGGTATGATCAAGAAGGCAGAACATATGAGGGAGGTTTTGTCGGTACAGCCTCCCATCAAGAGGGGGAAGACCGAAGAGAAAGATGTGATTAGTTTCACCTCAAGGGATCTAGAGCGTATCTAGACGCCGCACAACGATGCCCTAGTAGTGACACTCCGCATCAAAGAATTTGATGTCAAACGGATCTTGATCGATCAGGAAGCTCGGTCGAGATCACGTATTATGACGCGTTCAAACAGCTCAAACTCCGGGAGACAGATTTGGCTCTGGCGACTTCGCCACTGGTTGGTTTCAACTCACAACCGGAGTGGCCTTTGGGAAAGATTATCCTGCCGGTCAAAGCCGAATCCGTGGTCAAGCAAGTGGAGTTCTGGGTGCTACAAGTTCCTTCTACTTACAACCTAATCCTTGGAAGGGGATGGCTTCACGCTATGCAAGCAATAGCGTCGACCTACCATCAGGTGATGAGATTTCCCTCGGTTATGGGGACAATCGAGGAGATCTGGGGAGATCAAGTCATGTCCAAACAGTGCTTCGTGGCGGTGAAAGGCAGCAGGGCCGCCAAAGGCTTCGTGCAAATGATAGAAGGACCGAAAGACCGAGGAGTTCTGGAGGATGTGGGCACTAAGGCAGAGGACAAAGCTGTGGAAGACTTGGTTGAGGTGCGAATTGATATGGAGCGGCCGGATAAGTTCTTTCTACTCGGTTCCTGCTTTACTGCCCAAGAGAGGACCGAGATGGTTGAGTTTTTGATGGCCAACATCGAAGTCTTCGCATGGTCGCCTTACGACATGCCCGGTCTCGATCCAAGTTTCATCTGCCATCACCTCAATGTCTTCCCCAGAGCAAAGCCAGTTATTTAGCGAACAAGGAGATCGGCGCTGCATCACACCGAGGTAGTTGTAGAGGAAGTGAAGAACTTGCTTGAGGTGCGAGCAATTCAGGAAGTGCACTACCCCCGGTGGATTTCCAACACAGTTGTGGTACCTAAGAAGAATGGAAAGTGACGAGTTTGTGTCGATTACAAGACAGTCAACCGAGCTTGTCCGAAAGATAACTTCCCCTTGCCACGAATTGACCAGCTTGTGGACTTGACGGCTAGACACAACAGGCTCAGTTTCCTGGACGCCTATCGCGGCTACCATCAGATTGCCATACATGGGCCTGATCGAGAGATTACCTTCTTCACGACTCCAAGGGGACTCTTCTGCTACCGAGTCATGCCTTTTGGTTTGAAGAACGCCGGGGCAACCTTTCAGAGAATGGTCACCAAGATGTTCGCTCCTTTGCTTGGCCGGACAATGGAGGCTTACATCGACGATATGGTGGTAAAAAGCCGACATGAAGCAGATCACTTGTCCAACTTAGCCGAGATGTTTGTCATTCTCAAGAAGCACAAGCTACGCCTGAATGCGTCTAAGTGTGCCTTTGGCGTGGGATCTGGAAAATTTTTGGGATTCCTAGTCACAAACCAAGGCATCGAAGCAAACCCTACTCAGATCAGAGCCGTGCAAGAGTTGAAGCAGCCCAGCTCGGCAAAGGACATGCAGCATCTGGCCGGAATGGCCGCCGCGCTTAATCGATTCATAAGCCGGTCGTCAGATCACTGCCGTCCATTCTTTCAGGCATTGAAATCGAAGTTCTCGTGGGACGAAGAGTGTGACCGGGCTTTGGCCGAGCTCAAGGAATATCTGTCTTCTCCGCCACTATTGGTCACACCTAAGACAGGCGAGGAACTCTACCTCTACCTTGCAGTCTCGCAACATGCAGTCAGTGCGGTACTAGTCCGTGCTGAAGAAATTAAGCACCTCCTAATCTTCTACGTCAGTAAAACCTTGTTGCTGGCAGAGGCGAGGTACTTGCCGTTCGAGAAGCTTGCGTTGGCATTGATGATGGCTTCAAGGAAGTTGGCGCACTATTTCCACGCCCATACCATCATCTTACTGACCGAGTTTCCTCTGAAGGCCCTGTTTGAACGGGCGGACTTCTCTGGACGAATTCTCAAGTGGGCGGTCGAATTGGGACAATTTGATGTGAAGTTCCAGCCGCGCACAGCCATCAAGGCCCAGGCTTTGACCGATTTCGTTACAGAATTCTCACCTAGAACTCATTTGGAATGCCCGGTCGATATTGCCGCGGCAGATGAAGAGCATGCAAGCCTGCCCGAGATACAACTTGGTGGAGTTAGCGTCGCGGAATTTGCGCGCTCCACCGAAGTGCCCTCAGTTTTTACAATTCCACCGACCGGTGATGCGATGACAGAGTCGAGCATTATTGCCCAATCTACTCTGTCCGGTACCGCATCACCACGGGGGAAAGAAATGGACCCACCCAGCACAGAGCCTGCGGCCGACATAATACCGCAACCTGGTGATTCGCCTATGTACTTGGGCATTATAGATCAACTTGCTGAGTCTGGTGTCGAATCGCCAAGGGGGGCTGAAGTGGAACCGATCAGCGCAGAACTTGAAACCGGACAGCTGAGCAACCATGGTCCAATCACCCTTTGAAATTCTCAAGTCCCTTCAGACTGTTGGAAACTCTTTGTAGGGGGGATGTGGAAACTTTTCGTTGATGGAGTGTCGAATCGTTACAGTGCCGGTCTAGGTATTGTTCTTATCACACCGGATGGCCTCACTATTGAACATTCTATCACCCTTGGCTTCCCAGCATCTAACAACGAGGCTGAGTATGAAGCACTTTTGGCTGGGCTCAAAAGCGCTCTTCAGATGAAGGCTTCTGAGCTAATGGTGTACAGTGATTCCCAGCTTGTAGTTAACCAAGTCTCTGGGATTTATGAAGCAAAGGATGACAGAATGACAAAGTACCAAGCTCTGGTCAGAGAACACATCAAACAGTTTCAGGCAATCAGAGTTCAACAGATCGGCCGTGAAGAAAACAGCCGAGCAGATGAGCTGGCTGGCCTTGCTTCAATGGTAGATTGTACGTCTTCTAACCCCCTGTTGATTGAATTCCTTCCACGGCCGAGTATTGAGGATGCTGGGCAGACAGATGTACTCTGCACCGCGCTAGGTCCTTCCTAGATGGACCCCATAATCCTGTTTCTCAAAGACCGGACTCTGCCAATCGACAAAAAGGAAGCGCACAAAGTCCAGGTAAAGTCAGAGCGGTTTTGGCTCTCTCCATCTGGAGCGTTGTATAAAAAGTCCTTCATCGGTCCTTATCTGAAGTGCGTGCACTCGAGTAGCGTGGAGACTTTCTTGTACGAAATTCACGAAGGCATCTGTGGCAGTCATATAGGAGACTGGTCATTGGCCTACCGAGCTATATCGCAGGGCTACTGGTGGCCGTGCATGCAGGCCGACGCACAAAAGTATGTCCGTAGGTGCGAAAAATGCCAGAAATTCGCCCATCAGATTCATTAGCCGGTCAGGGAACTTCTTTCCCTCACCAGTCCTTGGCCCTTTGCCATGTGGGGGCTAGATATAGTGGGGCCACTCCCAACAGCACCGGGCAATCGGAAATTCTTCATTGCGGCCACAGATTACTTCACAAAATGGGTTGAAGTTGAGCCCTTGGCAACAATCAAAGAGAAAGACGTGAAGCGGTTTGTCTGGCAGAATGTGGTCACATGCTTTGGCGTCCCCAAGATTTTGATCTCTGATAACAGCACCCAGTTTGACGGTCGCCTATTCAGAGGATTTTGTGAAGATCTAAAGATTAAATTCTATAACTCTACTCCGGCTTACCCACAATCCAATGGTCAAGCCGAGGCATCTAACAAGACTATTCTTGATGGGTTGAAGAAACGGCTGGAGAAGGCCAAGGGAAAATGGGCTGAGAAATTACCCAACGTCCTTTGGGCATACCGAACAACCCCACGGCGATCTACCGGGAAAACTCCATTTGCTTTGGCTTATGGCAGGGAGGCGGTCATACATTTGGAAGTTGGCATGCCCACCCTAAGAAGTGAGGGTTTTGAACCCGGGCTGAACGCCGAGGCCATTGCCCTGGAACTGGACCTAGTGGAAGAGCATCGAGAGAAGGCCCTCATCCACGTGGCCGCCTACCAACAAGAGCTCGCAAAGAAGTACAACAAAACGATGCACCCCAGACCGTTCAAAGTTGGTGATTGGGTTTTGAGGAAAGTTATGGGCAATACTCTGGTGCCAGGTGAAGGCAAACTAGGGGCAAATTGGGAAGGACCCTACAAGATCACCGGTCTGGCGGGCAAAGGGCATATCACTTAGAAGATCTGGAGGGAAGAGCAATACCCCGGCCATGGAATGCGGCCAACCTCAAACTGTATTATTTCTAGCTTTAGCTTTGTTTTTTTGTGCAAAGGAATTTTTTGGCTTGCACTTCAGAATGTAATTCTTTTTGTCAATATATAGAAGTGACTTTGCTTTTGCATTCAGATTGTTGTTCAAACCGAGATGATTTGTTCCGGTTGAAAGAGTTGGTGTTTTGTCCAACTTAGGCAATCTCAACCGAGATGATTTGTTCCGGTTGAAAGAGTTGGTGTTCTGTCCAACTTTGGCAAACTCAACCGAGATAATTTACCCCGGTTATAAGAGTTGGTGACTTATTCAACTTAGGAACCCCAACCGAGATGGGTATTCCGGTTGAAAGAGTTGGTGTTTTGTCCAACTTCGGATTCCAAACTGAGATGCTATACTCCGGTTGGGAAAGTTGATATTTCTATCACCTTAGTTATGTCCAGTCGAGATAACGGTTGTAAGAGTTGGTGACTTATGCAACTTAGGAACCCCAACCGAGATGGGTATTCTGGTTGAAGAAGTGGTGAGTTGTTCAACTTTGCTGTCTAGACCGAGATAGGTATTTCGGTCAAAGCCTGTTGGTGATGTTCCATTTTGTGATTTATACCGAGATATTTTGCTGAAAATGAAATTGATGACAACCGTGCAAACACTTGTTGAAATCAGAACTTTTCATTGATCAAAAGTGTACAAAAGGTGGGGAACTTAGCCCGGTTACACCAGAAAAGCAAAAAGAAAAAAAAGAAGAAGAAGAAAACTAAACCAAGGGGGAAAGGTTGGTGAACTCGTCCTCGGTGGCCTCTATGTTGATGGTTGGACTTTTGTCTTGTGCACTCTGGCTATGGCTCGTCATTGCCTCGACTTCATTCTCGGCCTTTCCTTCTTCAAGCCTTTCCTCGGCCTCAACCTGCAAAGCGCTGAAGACGTTGTTGGCGTATGGCACAAGGTAGGCCGGTAGGAAAACAGGAGGCGGAATGGCAAATACGTCGGTGTCAGAGCCCTGACCGAGATGCTTGGAGGCAAATTTCCAGCCAGCTTTGAAGTAGACGTCTTGAGTTGCAAAGACCTGCTTCTTGTAGCTCTCTTCGGCTTCGTTGAAACCGGCATTGTTAGCATCTCGACAGTCTCTCTTCCGTGACTTCTTCAGTGTGTCCAGCTCGTCCCGCTTTTTCTCGGCTACGTCGAGTTGGCCGAGCAACCGGTTGTTGTCAATGTTGGCTATTTCGAGCGAGGACTTTGCTCGGTCAAGCTCGGTTTGGAGGCTTTGTACTTGGCTAGCTGTGTCGGCCGCCTTCTGCCGAAGTCGATGGATGCGCTCCATTACCAAGTGTTGTTTTTGGATGGCCTGCAAAGAACAAGTTGAATCAGATGAGCAACCGGAAAAACACTTGTGAAAATTTCAGAGGCAGATTGAGACTTACCCTGGCCATGGACTTGACTGATGACTTCACCAACCGAGTGTCAAGGACGTGGTCGCTGCCGACCACGTCGCTCGGTAGAAGAAGTGCTTTGGAGAGATCGTAGGCGAGCAAGTGCTCTTTATCGCCCTTGATCGAAGCCGTCGCCGGGATGTCTTGTCCCCGGTGTTTTAGATGTGGTCGCCAGATCGGCACTGGGTCAACCGTGGCAGTAGGTTGCTCGGTGGTAGCTTCGCCACCAATTTCAGACAGATCATGAGCTCTTTTACCAGCCCGGCATGGAGTGGGTTCCTTGCTAGACTGCCCAGCAGCTTGAGAAGCCAGAGTGACCACGGGGCCGTTTGATTGACCAGCGGCTGGTGAGCGGGTGATTACGCTCAGTATCTCGGTTGAAGTAGCGGTGAGCAGGTTTTTGATTCAGCTTCGTTTGGCCATCTCTTGTTCTTCTGTCAGCCGGATTAGTGGGACGTCTGGCAAAGTTGGATCTGGAGGAGGTGATGGAGCATGGAGAAAGTCTGTAACTTTACTCCGGCGGGGAGTTGAGTATCTGTATGTTGGAGTGTAGCTGAGTAACTGGTTGCAATCTCGGTCGCGGTAGCGGAGCGCGGTTCTGATGGCTTCTACGTTGGGATATTGATAGTTGGCTTGCAAGGCTTGAATTGCTGCAAAAGAAACAAGGAAAATGGTTAAGTACAGAATGATAAAGAAAGTGGGCAAACCGAGCAAATAAGCGCGGCTTACATGTGGAGCCGAAGTTCTTGCTTATGATCCAGCCCGGTACCGCGGCTGTCTCATAATTGCCAGACACCCAGAAGAAATCGTCATCGTGCAAGTCCTTGTCTGGTGTGCCGGTCACAATCTTTTCTTTGCCCGGCCTAATTTTAAGATAGTAGGCGAGGCCATCGCCGGTGTGCCCTAAGGTGTATTGGCGCAGAATTTCGGCTAACCCTAGGCTTATGCCTAGCCGGTTGTTTAATTCATGCATACCGTTTATTATCCGGTAGGTGTTGGTGGACACTTGTGTGGGCGCAAGTTTTGTCCGGCGGAGGAACTCGGTCATCAGAGGGTTGACCGGGAAACGAAGGCCTCCTTCTACGATTGACAGCACAGTGAAGGGGCATTGGTCTAGTTTGCCCCAAGGTGTTGTCTTTTCTTCTGCTAGTTCAAGATGGATGTCGGCCGGGATGCCGTACTCCTCTCTGAACGCAGCCAGCGCGGCCGGAGTGTCCACTAGGAAGCGGAATTTCCCCATTTGTGGCCGGCCTAGGATAGCTCGGCTGAGGGGTTTGGTACTGTGGTAATTGGTTGTTGCTCGGTCTCGAGAGCCTCAGGAATGGACAGTGGTCCCCTTGGACTCTGCAAGAAAAGGACGGCAAGTGTAAGTTTGAGCGCGGTCGCGCGAAGTAAGCTTGACTTTAGCTCGGTCATTAAGAGTGCCAAACCACCTCGGTCGTCTAAGCTAACTAAGGAGCTCGGTCGCCCAAGCGGGCCAGATGTTAGCCCGGTTGAGCGACCAATTCCTTTTGCTATCTCGGTTTTTGCTGGGGTTGAGGCAAACATGTAATTTGCTCGGTTAGATTGGTTTTTCGGATCAAATGAAGACCAGGAGCCCGGTCTGCCCCAGTTCTTCAGTGTTCTTCAGGAAAAATGAAGAACACCATTAACAATGGAGGGTTTGGGATGGTTTTAGGTGCCCAAGTCCTAAAAGCTACGTTTTCATGCCCTAATGTGTGAAATATCAAAGAAAATGACAATAAAAGAAGAGTTGAAGGACTTACCAATGTAGGGCAGTGTATTCTTCTTCTTCGAGCGCGAGTTCAGGAACGGCAAAGGAGAGGCAAGAGCTCTGGATTGCTTGGAATGGCAGTGAGTCAGTAAGAGTGAAAAGAAGATGAGGGGGGGATGTTTATAAAGGTGGTAAGGCCGCCCAAATTCAAATTTGAGGGGACGGCGGGGTTGGCTGCCCGATGACCAATACAGGAGTGACACGTGTCCCCATTAATGCAGCATCAGAGTTGAAGTGACAGGAAGGTCAGACGAGACGACGACCGAGGAGTCAACCGGGCTGGTCTTGAAGACAGGAATGCCAACCGAAAAGTTGAACCGGGCAAGTTCTGAAGCCAGGAATGATAACCGGCCTGATCGCCATTTTGCAAACCGCGGACCGAGGAAAAGATTATCCCGGTTAGTTTAGGTAATCCCAGTCACGCTCGCGCGGACGGAATTAAAGGGTAATTGAGAGGGAGATTAAGGCCGGACAGATTTAGGCTAGACAGAGTTTTGCCGGACAGATTTGGGTCGGGCAAGTGTTGGGCCAAGGATGTGTGGCCCAGTTTGGAAAGAAGTTGCTCGGTTAAGGCAACGCTTGGTTGGGCCGAGCTACATGTTTGGCGGAGGCGAAGCCAGTCAAGTTAAGTGACCGGCGCCCGGAAAGGCGTGGTCAGCCGAGGTACCTGTTTGCTCGGCAGGAAGGCCGACCACAGTTAAGCACGAGCTGTTCTGAGCTCGGCTTTGCCGAGATGTTGCCTAGCCCGGTCCTCATTAAGCTTAGCTAGTGGAGTGCTTGGACATGAAGCACAGCGCGGCCGTTGGCGGACAAGATGGTGCAGCTCGGCTGCCAAGCTCCCAGTAGAGTGAGCGGGCAGTTAAGGTTAGGTGATGCTCAGCAGGATTTGTGCTAACGGATGGGATAGTAGAGCCACGTGTTGAGAGACCATTGGGAGCAAGTTTGGGACGCAGAAGGGTATATAAGCATGTCTGTGCCCCCCATACGCGACAGATGAACATTTTTGTAAGACATTCTTACACTCAAACACTCTCCTCCCTCTCTCTCTCTCTCTCTATCCCAAGGTGTGTGTTAACTTGATCGTCGGAGGGGTTTTCCGGCCACACACCGCCGGGTAGCTCACCGCCGTTGTGCTTTCAGGTGATCGGACAAAAACAGAGCTTGGAAGAAAGGAGTACGGGCTCGCCAGAATATCTGCTCCCCGTACACCTCTAATTTCAAATATCAAATTCTGTTTGTATAAAAGAGCATGGTTTATACTTTATGGTTGTTTAAAATTTCCATGTTGTAAATCTGTTCAGAATCAAAATCTGTTCAAAAACTCGACAGAATCTGTTCAAAATAAAAAATACCATAGGTTTACAAACATAAGTTCACAATTTGGGGCGATTGGATCCGTATTTATATTCAAGTCCACAAAAGTAACTATCCCAAGTTTACAAACGAAAGTGATAAATACCATAGTACGAAACTAAAAAAAAATGAAACGTTTGGATCCACATCTATATTCAAGTCCACAAAAGTTGAACTATCTATATTCGTCATTCCTGATTTACTCAAAGATGAGCTTCCAATTTTGTCCACCATTTGCAATGCACTCTCTTGTGTCCCATCCATACAAGGAAAATAGTAGAATTGACCTTGCGCCACCTTATGATACATAGTAACAAAATATCATTAGTAAGTTCAAACATAATGTCATAAATAGCATACAAAAAATAGTAGTGGACCATGAAACACATACCCGATCGTATGTATTGTCTTCCATGCCGTCCGTACAACCGAAATTCAACTTACGAGGTTCACATTGACCCATATTACGACCCTATAGTAACACACAGTGGTGAAAAAGTTTGACAAAAATAAATTCTGAAATTTACATACAAGCAGAAAATAAAAAAATATACCTGGACTTTTTGTCACGCCCCAAACCCGCCCCTAAAAGTTTGGGCATGACCCATTCGAAAACAGACACTAAACCTGTTATACATATCATATGGGGCCTGAACGGAAGCATCCAATAATATAAAATACATAAAATAACATCCATTGAGCTATTCCTAACATGCGAGATCTCAACATCACTTGAATATTATACAAAAGTTTACACACATATGCCTCGACTCATTTCTACATATAGGCATATAACAAAAATATTAATGAAAAAGGAATTAAATACAATCAACTATCAACAGACGTCCAGTGTAAATCAAGACTCAACAAGATGTACATGATGCTGACCGGTGGTGCTGGACACATTAATGTTGACAAGAGAAACACAAGTCTTAAAGGTTAGGATTGATCTCTGTTGGTTACCTACAAGAGATGCAGACAAAATATAGAATGAGCGAACTCAGTGAATAATAGTACACAAATAATGTGATATTTAACCTGAATAACCAAACGTATAACTGTAGATACATATGATTAACTACATGCCGTGATTATTTCCAAAATAGCCATAGTCCAATTTCCTTAACAGAATGGCTTTAAGCCCAGTTTATACGTAATGACCATAGGCCTACAGATGCTGAATCGACCATGGGTCCGAATAACAAGAATAATGTAAACAACGGAAGCAATGAAATAATGTAAATCACGGAAATAACAGAACGCATAAGCGTGGTAACAGAAATAACAGATGTATGGATTCAAGAGGTGGCTCGTACGGATTCCAAAGGTGGCTCCCACCAAAGTGTAGCACTTCGTTCCGTACAGCACTTTGTTCCATACCAGAAATATTCATATCTGAAACATAGTCTTATCAGAAACAGAGTCTTATGCATTTCCAGATTTCAAACCATTTTCGTAATCATTTTCATAATCATTTCCATATTCAGATTTTGCATAAGATTATATGTGGTACACCCATTAGCCATCAGATCAGGTAGGTCCGAAGACCACAACAGGTAGGTCTAAAGACCACAACAGGTAGGTCCGAAGACCACAACAGGTAGGTCTAAAGACCACAACAGGTAGGTCCGAAGACCACAACAGGTAGGTCTAAAGACCACAACAGGTAGGTCCGAAGACCACAACAGGTAGGTCCAAAGACCACGACCACCAGATTGTTATTACCGGCGAGGGCCATAGGCCACTAGATTGTTACCGGGCGAGGGCCATCCGGACTAAGGGTGCCACAAATACTTTTAGAAACCGGATATTCGTCGTTCATTTTCAACATATCATAGCCTTTCAAGAATCATCATTTCGTTTCATGGTATCGAAAACATATAACTTAAGTTCTGAGCGTTCTTCGATAACTGAATGGTAACATTAATTATCAATAGCAAACAAAACATATGGTACAATGTTTCCTCATGATTCTTTGTACACAGACATACTTGTTTTGTAATTAACAGAATCTTAACATTACCAATAACTCGAAGGTAAATCAGAACAATTCATAGCACAATTCTTATACAGAAGTATAGGTAATTTTTAGGATGATACCATAACCTCAAATACGGAATAGGTTCAGAATCATACCGAGGTGCGCTAACTCTTTCAACGTTCACATCAATTCTCACTCAACAAACACATTACTATATTAGTTCACAGAAAGTAGAATGTTGTTAACAATATTCTTAACGGTAAACAAGGTACATTTGTAGTACTATTACTCACAGTGTTTAGATGCTAGGTCCGTCGCAGCCTAACCCTACACAATTCAATTCAACAACATTAACACAACCCCACGTAATCAACATAACTCCACATAATTATCATCATCCAATATAATCCAAACTATTTAACATCATTCCACTCTGCTACCAAATATAATTTCACATAATTCAAATTAAATTGCTAAGGCTCAATTTACATCATCCACATCATCAACAAACCCTTCCCCAATCTCCTTCCTCACTAAGACATGATTCACAAAGCTTCTAACAAGTTCATTCGCAAATTTAAACATAATTTCCAAGTATCCCCAAATTCCAATTAAACTTGTATATACATAATTCAATACGTCAATTTCATTATTCTACATTCAATTTGGGTTAAATCTTTGGTTATCATTCTTAAGAAACTTAGGGTTTCAAGAAAATAATGAGATTTCAAGAAATAATCAAACTTATTAACCCAACACTATTTTCCCATCAATTACACATCTAGGACTCATAAACCATTATTTAAACCCATCAATTAACTCCCAATATCTTCAAACCATAAAACCCCCAATGTTCAAACCCCAAAATTCCCAAAATCTCATAATATCTTCCATATACATAACATAAATGAAAACTTGCACCATTATACAATGAAGACACCTCCAACCTATCTATGGATGTAAATATTAAAGAGTCTTCAACCCTTACCTCAACAATCAAGCAAAGGGGTGAGCTTGAGAAGAAACTTTCACCAATCCAAACTTTAATCGGGTAAAAACATTGATCCTCCTTAGTTCTCCATCCTACATGCCAAAACCATGGTGGATTGTTGGTAAAATGGGTGAAATCAAAGGTTTTGGGGCTAGGGTTTCGGACTAAGGCAAAGAGGAAGGAAGAGGGAAGAAAAAACATCCAAGAAATGATCCAAAATCCCGATTTTAAAGCTGCTGTCCCGTAATTCCCGCTCGAGCGGACTGGTTTCCGCTCGAGCGGACCTGCCCTCAGCACAGATTTCGAAACTTTGAACATGTATAACTCTCCCATCCGGACTCCGTTTTAGGTCGTTCTTGTGTCCAAATTGAAGCCCCGGAAATAAGCTTTCCAATGGTTCAAACCTCACATCCAAATTCAAAGTGTGGAAAAAGAAAAGGGCAAAAGAGTGGCAGATGTTCGTAAAATAACTATCCAAATTAAATTCTTTGATCCAATCTTACTTTACCATCATATTACCACCTCAACCAATACTCCAAAATAAGATAAGAACATTCTAAATACATTAATAAAGGATCAAAAATCAGCCCACGTGCCTCAGAAGTACAACTCAACCTGGAGGCCCGCTCGAGCGTCAACTCCTTCGCTCGAGCGTGCATACCAACAAAACCGTCTCGGCGTAAACTCCCCGCTCGGCGGAGAATCACAACTCCTGAATCTCGGGCCGTCGCACAATTGCCGAAACTCCAAAGTCCGCTCGGCGTCAACTCTTCCGCTCGGCGGAGGGAAGAATTTCGGGTCACACCCTTCCCTCCTTAAAAAGAATTTCGTCCTCGAAATTGAAGAAAACCAAACAGAAGATAGTTCAAACAGAAACGGAAACATATCCTGTATGTTCCAACATACACGTATCAGAAATTCAATGACAAGGAGTCATTTATAATCCCAAGGTCCATAACAACTTCTCATTTCAATTTATTGACCCAAAGGTCATACCTTCCCAATACTGTTACAACTTAAGGACATTCAAAAATGAGTTTACACAAATATTTGATCACATGTGACTCATAAGCTGTCGTACCTGGTTCAACTTCTTAGGTTCACAAACAAATTCTAAATCAATGACTTTGGGGCTCTTTGCTCACTAGCAGAATTAGACTTATCAGGTCAAATCAGATTTCTAGCAGACTCCAAATTACAGTATGGTATGATCATTCAAAATCCATATTTGCTTGAAAGTTCTTAAGTTAATATCATGACATCAAGCACATAATACATTTATCATAACATATGAATATGTTCAGAGGCGATTCAAAAACTTATCGGACCTTTCAAGAATATCGACAATGGAATATTTTCCCATAGCAAAGAAGCTTATTTAAACTTTGTCGAAAATCATCATATCTTGGACATTCAAATTTTCGTACATTTAGGGGAATTTATCCAGAAAACTTATCATATCATAAACTTGTCAGAAATTCGTGACATTTTTGTCACTTCAGAAAACATTTATCATATCAAACATTTCGTAACCCGAACTATGAATTTCCTTAAACATTGAATAGCATAGTTTAGTTAGAATCATTTATGTCAAATCAGTTCATCAGTTATAACAGCATCACAACTAGCATTATATACTTTGACTGAAGCACAAGGTACAAATCTGTAGAAGCATATGAGTGATTACATTATATAATTATTTCCATTACAGTCATGGATCTAGTTTCCTTAGTAGAGTAACTTTAAGCCCAACATGTATCGGTAATCATAACTCCACAGATACAAAACGGCCATAAGCCCATAAATATATACATATGTAATTGCAGAACGCAAAAGAGTAGTTCAATACCATTGTATTTTCAGAACGGCCTTAGGCCCGGAAATACTGAATGGCCCTCGGCCCAGAATATTACAGAATAAGTTACTAAATGCACACAGACTTATATCACGGAAAAGATTTCTCAATCTTAAATTCTTAATACACAGAGGCAGAATTCTAATTCTTGTAGTAACTTATTAGAGTACCACTCATTTTGGTTTGATGTCAAATTAGTCAGTACTTATCTATTATTTTGCAAGTGTCATATGGATGAACACGTATTGTAGGCGGGGTTCCTTACGTTATTCGACTCTTTCCTATAAGAAGTCGCAATGACAGATTACAGGGTATACGTAAACAAAACAGATAACAGATCACAGATTTGATTTGGGTTTGATTTCGGACATCGATTTGATTTGAGTACGGAGAGCGAGTACGAATCAGAATACGATGACGATGATTCAGTAACTATAAGCAGACACAATCATATTACATAGTTCAATATTTCCCATCGAAGTCGTCAATAATTTCTCGGTTCACAGAATGGTATGGAGTACATATTATTACAAGGTCAATAGCCCATTCCCCTTGCACAACTCATAATACATAACAAAGGCATTCATAGAAACATGAGATCGAAGAATGAGTCCGATATTAATTCACTTCGAGCGGCTTTTGGTCGATATTACGGTTATTACAGAGCGGCCTATTGGCCCAAAATTTTCGGCCCGGAAACGACCTTCGACCCGAAGCGACCTTTTCTACCTATTGAAATCGTCAACCAGAAGCAAATTCACAATTTTAACCGATACTTAAAGGTAGGCAATGTAAATAGCACAATTATATCACCATCATTTCCCCACAGATAATGATTAATAGATAACACACCTTGTATCTAACCATTTATATATAAGCTGACTTACCGGTCAGTTCAAATTCTTACCACGCCTCTGCAGTACAATATTCATGTTGCATGTCTTGCACTCTTCACCAGCCTATACAAAATAAACAAAGGCAAGAAAAGGACATACAACAGATATAAATTGTAGCCATCAGAGTTAATAATGCAGCGATTAACGTTGCCATCGTTCTTGTCTTTTCATGTCTTGATAACATATCATGCATGATGCCTAAATCTTTCTAGACATCCTAAAGCTCAATGGATTCGTGTGAGATGGCAACTCGTGCTCGATACCACGTCACGCCCAAACCCGCCTAAAAGTTTGGGCATGACCCATTCAACAGACACTAAACACATTATACATATCATATGGGCCCGAGCGGAAGCATCCAATAATATAAAATACATAAAATAACATCCATTGAGCTATTCCTAACATGCCAGATCTCAACATCACATCAATATTATACAAAAAGTTTACACACATATGCCTCGACTCATTTCTACAAATAGGCGTATAACAAAAATATTAATGAAAAAGGAATTAAATACAATCAACTATCAATAGACGTCCAGAGTGTAAATCAGCACTCAACAAGACTGTACATGATGCACGGCTTCAGGTGGTGCCTGGACACATTAATGTTGACAAGAGGAACACAAGTCTTAAAGGTTAGGATTGATCTCCTGGTTGGTTACCTACAAGAGACAGACAAAATATAGAATGAGCGAACTTCGGTGAATAATAGTACACAAATAATGTGATATTTAACTGAATAACCAAACGATAATCAGAGATACATATGATTAACTACATGCCGTGATTATTTCCAAAATAGCCATAGTCCAATTTCTTAATGAGAATGGCTTTAAGCCCGGTTTATCTGTAGCGACCATAGGCCTACAGATGCAGAAGCGACCATGGGTCGAATAACAAGAATAATGTAAACAACGGAAACAAAGCAGAAATAATGAAATCACGGAATAACAGAACGCATAAGCGTGGTAACAGAAATAACAGATGTATGGATTCAAGAGGTGGCTCGACGATTCCAAAGGTGGCTCCCACCAAAGTGTAGCACTTCGTCTGCATAAGACTTTGTTCCATACCAGAAATATTCATATCTGAAACATAGTCTTATCAGAAACAGAGTCTTATGCATTTCCAGATTTCAAACCATTTTCGTAATCATTTTCATAATCATTTCCATATTCAGATTTTGCATAAGATTATATGTGGTACACCCATTAGCCATCAGATCAGGTAGGTCCGAAGACCACAACAGGTAGGTCTAAAGACCACAACAGGTAGGTCCGAAGACCACAACAGGTAGGTCTAAAGACCACAACAAGTAGGTCCGAAGACCACAACAGGTAGGTCTAAAGACCACAACAGGTAGGTCCGAAGACCACAGCCACGGTATTGTTACCCCCGGGCGAGGGCCATAGGCCACGGTATTGTTACCCCCGGGCGAGGGCCATCCGGACTAAGGGTGCCACAAATACTTTTTAGAAACTGGATATTCGTTCGTTCATTTTCAACATATCATAGCCTTTCAAGAATCAGTCATTTCGTTTCATGGTATACTGAAAACATATAACTTAAGTTTACAGAACGTTGCTGATAACTGAATGGTAACATTAATTATCAATAGCAAACAAAACATATGGTACAATGTTTCCTCATGATTCTTTGTACACAGACATACTTGTTTTGTAATTAACAGAATCTTAACATTACCAATAACTCAAAGGTAAATCAGAACAATTCATAACACAATTCTTATACAGAAGTATAGGTAATTTTTAGGATGATACCATAACCTCAAATACGGAATAGGTTCAGAATCATACCGAGGTGCGCTAACTCTTTCAACGTTCACATCAATTCTCACTCAACAAACACATTACTATATTAGTTCACAGAAAGTAGAATGTTGTTAACAATATTCTTAACGGTAAACAAGGTACATTTGTAGTACTATTACTCACAGTGTTTAGATGCTAGGTCCGTCCCTGCAGCTAACCCTACACAATTCAATTCAACAACATTAACACAACCCCACGTAATCAACATAACTCCACATAATTATCATCATCCAATATAATCCAAACTATTTAACATCATTCCACTCTGCTACCAAATATAATTTCACATAATTCAAATTAAATTGCTAAGGCTCAATTTACATCATCCACATCATCAACAAACCCTTCCCCAATCTCCTTCCTCACTAAGACATGATTCACAAAGCTTCTAACAAGTTCATTCAAGAAATTTAAACATAATTTCCAAGTATCCCCAAATTCCAATTAAACTTGTATATACATAATTCAATACGTCAATTTCATTATTCTACATTCAATTTGGGTTAAATCTTTGGTTATCATTCTTAAGAAACTTAGGGTTTCAAGAAAATAATGAGATTTCAAGAAATAATCAAACTTATTAACCCAACACTATTTTCCCATCAATTACACATCTAGGACTCATAAACCATTATTTAAACCCATCAATTAACTCCCAATATCTTCAAACCATAAAACCCCCAATGTTCAAACCCCAAAATTCCCAAAATCTCATAATATCTTCCATATACATAACATAAATGAAAACTTGCACCATTATACAATGAAGACACCTCCAACCTATCTATGGATGTAAATATTAAAGAGTCTTCAACCCTTACCTCAACAATCAAGCAAAGGGGTGAGCTTGAGAAGAAACTTTCACCAATCCAAACTTTAATCGGGTAAAAACATTGATCCTCCTTAGTTCTCCATCCTACATGCCAAAACCATGGTGGATTGTTGGTAAAAATGGGTGAAATCAAAGGTTTTGGGGCTAGGGTTTCGGACTAAGGCAAAGAGGAAGGAAGAGGGAAGAAAACATCCAAGAAATGATCCAAAATCCCGATTTTAAAGCTGTTGTCCCGTAATTCCCGCTCGAGCGGATGATTTCCGCTCGAGCGGACTGCCTCAAAGACAGATTTCGAAACTTTGAACATGTATAACTCTCCCATCCGGACTCCGTTTTAGGTCGTTCTTGTGTCCAAATTGAAGCCCCGGAAATAAGCTTTCCAATGGTTCAAACCTCACATCCAAATTCAAAGTGTGGAAAAAGAAAAGGGCAAAAGAGTGGCAGATGTTCGTAAAATAACTATCCAAATTAAATTCTTTGATCCAATCTTACTTTACCATCATATTACCACCTCAACCAATACTCCAAAATAAGATAAGAACATTCTAAATACATTAATAAAGGATCAAAAATCAGCCCACGTGCCTCAGAAGTACAACTCAACCTGGAGGCCCGCTCGAGCGTCAACTCCTTCGCTCGAGCGTGCATACCAACAAAACCGCTCTCGGCGAAACTCCCCGCTCGAGCGGAGAATCACATCTCCCAGAATCTCAGGCCGTCTGCACAATTGCTGGAAACTCCAAAAGTCCGCTCGAGCGTCAACTCTTCCGCTCGAGCGGAGGGAAGAATTCTGGGTCGTCACACTTTTGGTGCCTTTTTATTCTTTCCCTTCAACCGATTCACTATTTCATCGACCTTGCTCACCTTCCGTTTCGTACATGGACAGCCTATTCGGCGAGCAACCAAAGGACTAAGCACCTTGCGAGTAGTACTAGAAGGTGGCACATTACTACTACAAGGTGGGACAGTACTACTAGAAGGTGGCACATTACTCGCACAACCAGATTCATCTTTTCTTACTCTTTCCTTGATTTCTCTCAACCCAAGTTGAATGGCTTTGTGTTTACCATCATTGTTGGAAGCAATTTCTATAATTTCATCCAATGTCTTGTGGTAGTTATCATGTGCCTTTGCATTGAGGGCAGCCCCGGATTTCATGTATGTTGTTGAAATGCATGTGTACCCTATTTCCAAATCTTTTCTCCATCTCGGCATAATGTACTTATTTGGAACCTCATATATGCACCTCTCAATGAGCACACTAAGGGAATGGGCACACACGATCCCCCTAAACTCAAACCACCGACACACACATTGCATTTCAAATTCAGTTGAATTAAAGTAAACAAGAAATTCAACTTTCTTCATTTTCTCACCCACAAGCACAGCTTCCTTGACATGATAAGTACAAATGGATCCCTCCTTTTTCACAATAGTCGCATAACAATACAGTAGTCGCTTCAATTCTACTTGAACTTCTTTAAATTTCGCATTTGTGTAGGCCACACGAAGTTGCTTCTCAAACTTATACACCGTTAAGCAATCATATAATTTGTTTCGAGATTTAAAGTCTGCTTTGGTCTCCTTCTCCACCTTACTTCTCAATGCATTGTCGTACTGTTCAACAAATTGCTTTAAAGTAATCTTTGAGATTACATAGCCATCAAAAAATGCATTCATGCTCTCACTTCGTTGTGTAGTTGACGTGCCAGCCCAAAATATATCTTTCACATAGGCATGAATCCACCTATGTCGCTCACCATATAATACCCCCAACCACTCGTTGTCATGGAGGCTAAACTTTTCAATCATTGTTTGCCATTCCTCATCAAATTCATCTTTTCTGAAAGAATTATAGACTGCATTTTGTAAAGCGAATTTGATGGCTTCATATTGAGAATATCCTCTCAATTTCTCGGGAATTTTCTTCATTACATGCCATAAACACCAACGATGTCAAGCCTGTGGAAAGACAATTTGTATGGTATTTTGCATGGTTCTGCACTGATCAGTTATAATAGCTTTTAGAGGAGTGGCTAACATGCAATTTAACCATTCTTTGAATAGCCAAACAAATGTCTCCTTGTTCTCATTAGATAATAGCCCACAACCAAACAAGATTGACAGTCCATGGTGATTAACTCCTACAAACGGAGCGAACAACATATCATACTTGTTTGTGAGATAGGTGGTGTCAAATGAGACAATATCCCCAAATGCTTTATAAGCCACCCTACTCCTTACATCCGCCCAAAACAAGTTTCATATGCGACCATCTATATCAAAGTCAATTGCAGAATAAAGTTTGAATTTTCTTGTTGCAACCTATGAAAATAAAATGCAACTGATTCAGCGTCTCCTACCCTAAGCCTCAATCTTCTAGCATTTTCAATGTGGTTCCTTGCATCTCGTTCATCAAATGTTAATGCCTCATATCCCCCTACTTCAACAACTATAGAATGAAAATTCCTAGACACCCTTATTCCTGCTTTATCGTTTATTTCTAATCTTCTCTTCACAGGAGTACGAATCCTCTTATTCATTGGAAAATACCGTGAGTCGCTAGGAATTAAATCATGCGTATGCTCAAGCACAACTGTAGTTAACTTATATCTTCCATCCGGTTGTAAAGTCACTCTTACCTTAGCTTTACAATCAATTTTTGATGACAAAGATCAGGGGATTTACTTATGATCTTTTTGTCTTCTTCTGCGCCCGAGTACATTCAATTCCAAAGTATTTCACCTTTCCATCCGTTCCAACATTCTGTGTTCTGTAAGCTATAGTAAATCCAAGGTTTTTAGCATATTTTGCATAAAACTCTTGCACTTCTTGCTTTGAGGTAAACCACATCCCCTTTTTAGGTTCTTCAATTTCACTACTCTCATTTAAAGAAGGATTGTTCTCTGTTTCCTCAACTTCCTCACCCCTACTCAATGTAGGATTGTTTGAATCAATGTCCATTGTGTGAAACACTCTACCGTAATTGGTATCAAATCAGTAGAATACAATGTACAACAAATCATAAATAAGGTTAGAGACATCACAGATTCACAGATTTAGATTTAGTGGTGTTAAACATCACTTAGATTCAGATTCAGACATCACAGATTCAGAGATTCACATATTCACATAAATAAGGTTGAAGTGGATGTTAGACACCACTTAGAGACATCACAGATTCAGTGAGTACATCACAAATATAACCACTACAGATTTAGACACATCACAGATTCAGCTATAGAACAAGAAAGCAACTGCAACTTTGTATACATCACACATGCCATACCAAATTTAGCTATAGACATTCAAATCGCAGTTTGTATACACACAGATTCAGCTATGGACACTTCCCAAAACACACATATACATCACACATAGCAGAAGAATTATATAGCTATACGTCACACAGATTCTGCATTCCTTAATACGGTCTTCTAATCCCCTATCAAACATAGACCCCCAAACATATTTTTTAATCGAAATCATTTACCCATATAGACCCAAACATGGATAACCATTCTTCTAATCCCCCACATTCAAGCTTAACAAAAAAATATAAATTTATAAGAAGAAAAAAAACAAAAAAACGCACCAGCATATTCAGATGATTAAGCGATTCAGGTGAGTACAATGCGTAATCCAAATTCACGTCGAAGTGGTATTTCGCTGGTTGACGAACAGCACTGACGGTGGGCAGAGTTTTTCGTTGGTCGTCAATGGTCACCCAGGTCGTTTGTGTCAGCACCAGTCGATCTCGGCGGTGGTCGCTCTCGCCTATTCTTCTCCGACTGGTTCCTGTCTCTCTCCTCTCCTCTCTTCTCTTTTCTTTCTCACGTGTGGTGTCACTTGACCAATGTTGTTGCAACTGAGCCAAACATTCAAAACTTACCTTTTTCAAATTCGGGCGATTCGGGGAGCTCTTTTCGAGCTACATAGTGGTTTTGTTGTGAAAAGTGTGCAGAATATAATGTAATAGATTGTTCTTGATAATTCTTTTCAAAAAATGTTTAGCATTTTAGTTTATGTGGCACAAAAAATGTATTTTTATTTCAATTAATTTTGTTTTCTTGATGTGGATTGTAGATTTGAATTACTGTATTTCTGTCAGTAGCATGTGGATGAAGAAATAGATTAAAAAAAATGTTAAATATTTATAAATTATATCTTTTTTTATTTATATGTCAAATTTTAAAATAATATAATATGCATTATATTAATTAATTATTAAAATTATCTGTTAGTATAATATTTTACTAATAGATTAAGGGTAAATCACACTACAGTGGTGTCAACAAAAAATAATTACAAATGGATAGTAAAAATTACAAATGGTAAACATTAATATTAATAATTAAATTATAAATTTGTAATAATTTTTTTACTGACGCTACTGAATATTGATTTGCTCATAGATTAATGGATATGATGATTAACAACAATGATTGAGACCCTCTTTTTGAGGTTTCCTATAATTTTTTTTAGATCTCAACCATTGATGGTGTGGAATCATCAATGGTTGAGATTTAAAAAGGGTTGTGAGAGTCTTAAAAAAAAAAGGGAGTCCTAAACATTTTTCAATGATTAATGTGAAGTAATGATTGGGATCTTGCTGAAGAATTTGATTTTTAGGTTAAAATGCTCAATCGTTTTAAAACAAAATTAAATAGTAAAAGAATCACTAAATAAATTTTAAAAAATAAAATTATATCAAAAACGTCAATCATATACACTAATCATTCACTTTTTTATGTAAATTTTTTTTAAAAAAAAAAAAACTCATTTTTAAACATATTAATTTTTTTAACCTCACAAAAAAGTCATCAAAAAAAATTAAAATTTAAAAAAGTCCCTAGAAAAGGCAAACTCCAAATGAGGCCTGAGTTATAGTGGCGTCAATTATCACTTCCATCAAGTTTGGGAAGTTTCGAATAAGTGTACTTTTTGACTTTTCTTGTGTTATGTGTAGAAAAAGTAGAGAGGAGATGTTGATTGATGTGACCCAAAAAAGATAAAAAGATGAAATAAGTGCACTTATATTGGGATGCCAAACTTGTGTGTATGCATTAATAAAATTTTGATATTTAAAAATGAAACCCTTCTAATTTGTTCCAAAAAAAACAAAAAAAAAACAAATCACTAAAATAACATGATAAGAGGAAATCAATTCCTATGTTTCAAACATAAGATTAATTTGTAAAATTTGTATATTGCATTACTTCTTGATTAGACCTTAAGAAGCTGTTTTTTTATTTTTATTTTTATTTTAAGGTGCTACTGTTAGCATCTTAATAGACCAATTTATTGTTACTTTATCATTTTTTTTTGGTTTTGCTAAAATTGTAGACCTAGCCCCAAACAAAGCTACAAATGAAGAGTCAAACAAAAAAAAAAAAAAATCATTCCACAGTTTAAAATTGTCACTCTCATTATTTAAATAAGAAAACTATATAAAAATTCTATAAATATAATATTAGAAGTTTCCTTTAATTAAAGCCAAAGTATGTTCATGCGGCTTAATTTATGACAACACCATAAAGGAAACAGTCATAAAATCAGTGGTAGCAGCTGCCAAACAATGGGCTGATCTCAATTTCAATGGTTCCATATGGGTTCCAACTTTTGTCCACTTTCAAAGCAATATGGTTTAAAACACTGTTCCTACATTATTTATTTATTTATTTATGTTGGTGATTTATGAACCATTTTTGTACTCATGCCTTCCTCATATTGGGCCCACAAAAAAATGACCCTTTTACCATTTTTGTTTGATATGGAAAGTACTAATTATACATAATTTTTACAGTCCCGCTAGAGACTACTAAAACATCAGTTTTAACATGAACTCTAAACAGGTGGTAACTTCAAACAAAAAAAATAAAAAATAAAAAAAAAAAAACAAGGCATAGTAATACTGTGGCAGCAGGTGGGATTTACTGCCACATCACTAGTGGTGACTATAATTAGAGCTCCCAAGCATATTTGTAATTTTTATCCAGGTTTAATTTCACGTTTTATCCCTTAAATTATTACTATTTTTTTTTCATCTTTAAGCTATCAATTTCATATATTTAGTTCCTAAAATTTTCAATTTGAATTTAGATAGTTCAATTGGAGATGATTGTGTAAATTAGTAATTGTTAAAATTTGATTTGATGGACAAAATGGTCATTTTAAAATTTGAATAACTTCAACTTCAACATTATGCCACCGGATCTGCTTGGATCTAGCCACTTTGGGTCTGAGGTCAATTTTTTTATTTTTTTATTATTTTTGGTTATGTTCTTAGAGTCCATTGGTACTGTGGTTGTAATCTACCTACTCTGTGATTGTTATCTATGATTTATCTCAGACATGCCCTAACGACGAACTCTTATGATCAACTCTGCTTCAAAATACAAGCATGAGCACTGTTGTGTGTCTAAATATTTTCATAGTCTTTGCCTTTGTGCTTCTTGTAATACTTTTACTTTCTTTGGTGTACACTTTTTTGGTGGATGGACTTTGTAAGTCCCGTTTGGCTATTCCTTAATAGAATTTTCTTCTGATAAAAAAAAAAAAAAATCTCACAACCAATTTGATAGGTGTTTGATTGCACAATTTAATATTTTGAATTCTTAACCATAAAATTAGGCTTAAAAGATCATTGATTTACACAACCATTTTTAATATGACTAAATGAATTGATATTAAAATTTTAGGGGTTAAATAGATGAAATTAATAGTTTGATAATGAAAATAAAATAATAATAATAATTTAAGAGATAAAAGTGAAATAACGTTTTATAAATAAATAAATAAAATCATATTGAATGAAATGACGAATATCTTTTTTTTTGGTTCACCACCCGGTATCCGACCCTTAGGCCGACTAATCCGGATTCGGGGAGTAGTTTTGGATGGTTAGACTCAAATCCCCTCCCAATTGGCGATGCGGGGAATCGAACCGTGGTCCTTCCTACCAAGTCAAGCTCCATAAGGAAAATAATGAATCCGGAAAAAAAAAAAAAAAAAAAAAAAAAAAAAAAAAAAACGAATATCTTTTTTAAAATTATGTCCAGATAGTGATGGACTTTTTTGATGAATAGACATAATTGAGACACATTATTTTGTATAAATTATTGCATAAATTACACTTGTGGTCCATAAAATTGTCTCTTATATCAATTTAGTTCATATAGTTAATTATATTAATTTTGCTCTTTAATTTTTGTCATTGGGTTAATTTTGTCTAATTGATAACACCTATTATAAAATTAGAAAAAAAACTAAAAACAAAATGATCCAATGATATTAAAAAAAAAAAAGAAATTCAAATTGAACGTCAATCTCTCAATCATTTTCAAAAAAGTTTATGGACCATTATATTCTTTAATCTCAATCCAATTACTAAAGGAATGTTATTTATTTATTTATTTTTCAATCGAAATATGAAAAATATTATCTCATATTTAACAGTCATTAAACTAAAGACCCTTATTTAAAGAACCATTATCAATTAGAGAAATTCATACAAAGTGAAATTTTGAAAGTAAAATCAATAAATTAAAACTATAAGTACTAACTTGACACTAGAAACAAACTATACAGACTCTGCATGTAACGCCCTCAATTTAAGACATAAATCATTCATTCACAAGCTCCATGAACATAAGGAAAATAATACATTTTCGTTCATCAGAGTTTTTTTTACAAAATATTACATGTCACTAACAAAATATATGCCCTATGGGCTTACAGTTTTCTAAGTTATCACTTGGTTACAACAAAAGAAGAGTTCTAACTCTATACATGAAAAGCCCTCGACTTGAATATACATTTAATCAACAAAACAAATTATCAAAAGGGAGTCTCCAACTCCTAAACCTCCCAAGCTAAGACCTTGGAAGCGGCATATCACCTGTACCTGAAAAATAGTGTCCCAAGTAGGGTGAGCCAATGCCCAGTAGAGATATGATAAACAACATATGAGAATTAACTAAAATATTAGCATTCGATAAATGTTTAACACTTATGAACCATCATAACCCTTTTCAGTAATCAATCAACATAGATACCCACATTTCAATTCACTTCCAATTATTACCCAAGTCAATTCATTGACATAATTCATTATCATATAAACAATTCAAAATGAGACTGCAACTCATTCATGAACACTTCAATCATAAACATCATTCATACACTTCCATAATTTTTCCATTTTACGGAACTACGTTCGAGGGAACCGGTACCCAAATATAAATAAGATTTCGGGACTTGCACCCTGGACACTCCGGCCAACTTAATTATCTATAGAGTCTATCCTCTATCTCCTCTCAAATAATGGAGTACATCCCCTATCTCCTCCCAAACAAGATACATATACAATGTATTTAATACGTTGTCATATATAATGACCGATTCAATCACATATACAATGTTTATATCCAATTGTCATATTCAATGACATATTCAAATTGATTAGTTTCAATTTACCTAATCACCATGCAATTTCTACAACAATCATGGCTATCCTCCACCGATAGCTCAAAGCAGATATATCTAAACAGATAAATAAATTTCTCAACAGATAATTTATCATATTTTTCGGAGGTGAGTGATTCATCAATCCAATTACACTATTTAGCCACAATTTCCTCCAATTTCATGATTCTCAAACCAATTTCATATTTCCATAATGATTTCGTCATTTACACAAATAATATATATAGTTCAAATTAGGCCATTTTCCCCCTTTCTCAAATATTGCCTCCAAAGCCAAATTCCATCCATTATACACAAACAATCTCATTTACAAGGTCTCACATACATATAAAACCCCAAATAGGAAACCCCTCTTTCAAATATCAAAACCTTAACCTTGACTTTACCCAAATCTACCACAAACCCACCATTTATACAAAATGATTAATACTTATGTTAAAGCCCATATAGGAGAGTAGAATATCTCCACCTCAAGAAGAGAAGACGAGCCAAGCAAGAGATGAGCTCCAAAGATGATGAAACCAACTTTTACTCAGATGAAAATGAAGATCTTGAAGAGCTCAAACTTTTTATCAAAGGAAGTAGAGTAAGAAGATCACTAAATCTAGGTCAAAATGAAGAGAGTGAAAGTATTTTAGAGAGAGAAGCTCTCAACTTAGGGTTTTGAAAAGTTTTAGAGAGAGAAAGGACATAAAAAGTGATTTAAAATGTTACTTTTGCGATCTGATATACGTACAGTCCGCTCGAGCGAAGAGTTTAACGCTCGAGCGTCAGATACATAAATTCGACCCGTTCAAGCGTAACAAAGGCTGCTCAAGCGCCAAGACATAACAGCAAGGCACTACCCGCTCGAGCGTAGAATACACTCGTCCAATATTATACAGATTTCAGACAATCGCTCGAGCGCCAGAAGGGCCGCTAGAGCTTAGACCCGCTCGAGCGTAAGAAACTTTGCTCGAGCGTTAAAAACACTTCTGCAGTATTTCTTTCAGATGTACAAAGTATTGAAGGATTGTAAACCCCACTCAAGTGTAAAAAGGCTCGCCCGAGCGGAAGACCAAAATTCTGGGCAACAAGGTTCTCAACCAACCACCAACCAACCTGTTCTAAACTCGCCCAAGACATTCCAAAACTCAAATTCAAAGGCAATAAGAAGGAAAGACATACACAATAACATTAAATCACAAGAGCCGAGTCCAAAACACCATAAAAGGTTGAGTTAGAAACTAGGACCGCTATACTGCAAATTGCTCTAATTTTTTTGTATACAAATTCTTTACCATTTTGATCTATGAACCATTTTTGTAGTTTATTCAGTGGTCTCTATAAGAACTTGCATGTTTTGAAAATAAACTTTAATTGTATTATGTGATACTTTTTATGGAACGTTCTCAATTAATGATGTAGAAAAATTTAAGATAATATCTTACTTTTATTAGATAATTGGATAATGTTAATTTACTTTTATTTATTAAATAGTTGAACTAAAAAAAAAAAAAGAAGACTACAAATGTGTTTTTATTTATCGTGTATCTATATAAATAATGTTACCTAATATTTTAAAAGTACAACGTCGAAAAGATTGACAATTTTAACATATTTGTGATTTTTTTTAAGGGTAATGATACATTTTACTAAAAGTGGTATTTTAAAGTACCACTAATGAGTTAACAAGTACTTTAATAAATAAATAAATAAATAAGACACAAACAATAAGCTCCGTCTATTATCACATCACTAATAATATTTTTAAAGCGTCATTTTTAATGGTCTTAATCATTATTATTTTTTTAATCATAGTCATCATGAACATCCAGCATAAGACCTAGAAAAAGAATGACCTTTCTAACATTTTTGTCCTTTTGATTTATGAGCCATTTCATTCATTGTTGCGTCGCTACATTGGTCCCACCGAAAAGAGTGCACCCTTTTCTTGTTTCTTCTAAGTTTTTGTCCGTTGTGTTGTTGTGATCCCAATATAGATAACGGGCAATGTTAAGAATTATGAAAAAAAATATTATAAATTTTTTTTTTAATTTTTTGATTATATATATAATAAAATATCAAACTCTAATTAGAGAATGAGAAATTTTTATAATACATTTTATATTATTTTTTTCGTAATTCTTAATATTATTCATAGATGGCCAACCCTTCGAGAACTTAACCACCAAAAATCAGTCAAGTGAAAAAAATTTCAAAAGAAATTACAAATAAATGAATCATTACGGATTGATTTTTTATTTTTTATTTTTTGAGAAGGAGAAATTACTAGAGGAGATTTTTAAAATGATTATTATAAATTTTTTTAAAAATTTATAATTATAATTATTAATATTTATAATATTTACTATTTTTTTTTTGTAAATAATTTTTTTGACAACCACTATATTTCTTTTAAATTTTTTTTAGCACAAGCCTAACACACATAAAAAAATTATTTTATTTGAAAAGAATTCTAACCGAATAGTGTAGCTCAATGCATGAGTAAGGAGTGTTTTGAGAAGATAGTTAAAAATTATTTTTTGACTTTTTAAAATTTTTTTGTGAGATAAAAAAGTGAATTAAAAGTTGAAAAGTGACTTTTAACCCACTTATCAAAATATGCTAAGTTTTGTTCACTTTGATTTTTTATTTTTTTTGCCAAATAGAATTTGATCGGTGCCAAAAGTGAACTTTCCACTCGGACTAACTCATCTATTCGGCTTCTTGTATTTAAAGTGATTTTTGTATCCATCCCAATAATACTATTGTTCCATACCATTATGAAAAAAAAATCATTTGGTATTTGTAAATACATATAGAATTGTGTTTATATAGGTAATGTTTGTTTAGTTTATGGTCATACAAGGATACACACTCTCAAAATGTATGTACTATATATAAATTATGATATTATGATGTTGATTATCAAAAATATCATAAATAAATCATTTTCAATCATAACTAAAAAAATAATAATGAGGCATAATCAAATACTACATAAGGAATAATCAAATATCTTTTGGATTATAACTAAAATAATGATTACAATATATTACAACTAACATTACAATGCATAATAACTATCAACCCCGCTGGATACACCCAGGGTCGACTGACCTCATGGGCGCCCCCAGTTTTTTTTTTTTTTTTTCAATCACGATGCCACGTGACCTTTGGGGTCAAGTGTAATGTTTTACGGGGTAGGAAGCATTTTGCAATAACTATTAATATAATGAATCATAATCGGTTCATAACCAACACTATAATAAATTATAATCAAAATTTATTAATGTCATAGGTGGAGAGCATATGGTAGAGTGTGTACTATGGAATTTCTTTTAGTCGTATTTGTGATGGGTTTGGTTCAACAATTTAGGAGTAATTTGAGAACTTGGTAAAAAGTCAATTTTTTGATTTTTTATCAAGTTTTTCCAAAAAAAAGTCATTAAAAAAGTCAATTTTTTTTGTCAAAAAAATCAAAAAATTAACTTTTTATTAATTTTTCAAAACACCCCTTAGCAGGTCCTACATAGTGCCTGTTTGGCAGAGCTTAATTACAGCTTATTTCAGCTTTCAGCTTAATTTAAGTTATTTTGATATGTTTGGTTTAATTTATAACTTATAACTTATAATTTTTTGGAAGTCAGAAATCAGCTTATTCTTTGAGTGGGACAGGAGATGGTTTAAGAATAAACTGAAAATCAGCTTAAGCTGAAAGTTATAAGCTATAAACTGTTTAGGCATAAGTTATAAACACTTTCCCACAACTCTACCAAACAGGGCCATAATCTAGATTTGTTTGGCAAAAATCCACGAGGGTCCTACACAATTCACTAAATAGGCAAAAATCCACGAGGGGCCTACACAATTCACTAGTTGGCAAAAATACTAGGGATTGAGAATTCAAATTTTATTGTTTGGTTTCAAAAAATTGGATTCACTTTTTAAAAAATTAAATTTTTTATTTTTTGTATTTTTTAGTTTTATTAAAAAAAATCTAATATTTTAATATTTTTTTATTTTTTAAATATACCTAATCTAAATACAGTTAAAAAGTATAATATTTATGAATTTTTTTAAAAACAATTCATCAAATAATATAAATATATATATATAAATTCAATATATTTTCCTATTCTTATGTACTTATTAAATTTTTTAAATATTTTTTTACAAATATTTTACTTTTTAAGTATATCTAAATTATGTGCATCTAAAAAGTAAAAAAAATTACTTAAAATATTAAAAAAAATTCACTAAAAATTAAAAAAAAAACACAAAAATAAAAAATCAATTTTTAACAAAACCAAACAAGGTAAACTATGAATCCATTGTGTGGCAGAATTAGCATTCCAATAGGGGTTGAAATTGATAATCTAATTTCACCAGATTAAAAGTATATTTACATCTACTTTATAAAAATAGCCAAAAGTCTTTTTTTATATATTAATACATTTTATGTAATTTATAAATTTAACACCAACTAACTAATTCACAATATTAATATATATAAAAAAATATAATTTATCACACTATTTACAATTGTATCACTCATTCACACATATTTAGAGTTTCAGCTAACTTAATTCAGCAATAAAGTCATCGTACATATCTCATATTCATAATTTCAACCAACTTGATCTAGCAATCAAGTCATAAATAGTGCTTTCATTGTGCATATCCTATATTCATAATTTCAACCAACTTGATCTAGCAATCAAATTATATATAGTATTTTCACTGTGCATACCCTATATTCATAATTGCAGCTAACTTGATCCAACAATCAAGTGATGGTGCTTTCATATGCATACCCTCCCTCTGGTTGAAACTTGAAAGGCTTAAAATCAATTTCAAAAGAATAAAGTAAGCTTACTTTGTTAAAGCTAATTTGGGTGGAGATTTTATTGACTGATTTAATGATTTGGAAGTAGTTGGAGTTAGGTAGTGAAATTTGGGAGTTGTGAGGTTATCCAAAACCTAACATGTAGGTGAGTAGGTTTAGTTTAGTTGATTGAATTGAGTTGGGTGTAGTTTAAGAATAAATCTTTTATATGAACAAAGTTAAAATAAAAATAAAAATAAAAATAATTATGTACACACAAAATTCAATTATAGATGATTGCACAAAACACACTTTTCTATGGAGTTTGATGAGTGTTACGTCAACTTCTTGGTTGGTTTGTGTGCACATGGACGTATTGGGCAAAAAAGTGGAATGTTTGTTTGTAATGTGCTCGCTACATTTTGTATTGTGTTGAATTATAAATTTGGATATTAATTTATTTTTTAAAAATTGAGTTATAATTTTTTTAAAAATGTAAAAAAAATATAAATAAAATATAATTAAATTCATTATTTAAACATGACGTAAAAAGTCATGCAAAATAAAATAGAGTGACTTCAGTTAAGGGATAATAACACAGTATGAGATTGTGCAAAATATTATCCAATTTATTAAAAGCGCATTGATTAGTATCAATATGCACCGTTCTATCTGCTAATCTCGGATTAAATTTTAAAATTTATAATTCATCTTCAAAATCACTCCGCTCTGCCATAGTTAATATATATATATTTTTAACTTATAATGAAATATCAAACTAAAAATGATCGTAAGAGAGATTTAAGATGTGAAATTTGTTATAAATTAGTAGTTATATATATTAAAAATATTATGTAAATTAATGTTATATATTATGCAAATACTTGATAAATAATTAAAAATATTTTTCAATCTACCAATTCTTCCCAAACTACAATTTAATTATTTATCAATCTATTATTTAATTTATAATTTTATTCTCAAATTGGCAGAACCGAACATAAGGTGAGATAGGACTAGATTTGCAGTACCCATTTCCACCGCGAACCATATTGGGGGCAAAGTTAAACCGGTAAGATAGTGGAGGGGGGATAATTTTATAATATTGGGAATAAATGTATTATTAAAAATAATGATAAAGAAAATAAAGAATTGAAAAGGAGGGTTTAAGTGTAATATTCTATAATTTTTTTTTTTCTTCTGTAATTTTTGTGACATGATGACGCTACTATGGCCGACTACAGATAGTTATAGACTTACAGCTGGTAGGACAGCGTGAAAAGACAAAGACATGAGAGCAATCATGAATGGGGCACGGTAAGCCAAGAGGCCAACAAATGTATGAAAAATATTAATACATACATACTCTCTCTAATTACTTCTTGACTCTTTTTTTCCAATCTAACTTAACAGATTGTTCTTGATAATTCTTTTTTTAAAAATGTTTAGCATTTTAGTTTATGTGGCACAAAAAATGTATTTTTATTTAAATTAATTTTGTTTTCTTGAAGTGGATTGTAGATTTGAATTACTGTAATTCTGTCAGTAGCATGTGGATGAAGAAATAGATTAAAAAAATGTTAAATATTTATAAATGATATCTTTTTTTATTTACATGTCAAATTTTAAAATAATATAATACGCATTATATTAATTAATTATTAAAATTATCTGTTAGTATAATATTTTAATAATAGATTGAGGGTAAATCACACTATGGTGGTATCAGCAAAAAATAATTACAAATAGATGATAATCATTAATATTAATAATTAAATTATAAATTTTACTATAAATTTGTAAGATTAATGGATATGATGATTAATGTGAAGTAATGATTGAGATCTCGCTTAAGAATTTGATTTTTAGGTTAAAATGCTCAAAAGTTTTAAAACAAAATTAAATAGTAAGAGAATCACTAAATAAATTTTAAAAAATAAAATTTTATCAAAAAGTCAATCATATACACTAATCATTCACTTTTTTTATAAAATAAAAAAAAGGTCATTTTTAAACACATTAATTTTTTTAACCTCATAAAAAAGTCATAAAAAAATTAAAATTTTAAAAAGTCACTAAAAAAAAGCAAACTCCAAACGAGGCATGAGTTATAGTGGCTTCAACTATCACTTCCATCATACTAATTACCAATTGTGTGTATGCATTAATAAAATTTTGATATATAAAAATGAAACCCCTCTAGTTTGTTCCCAAATATATATATATATCACTAAAATAACATGATAAGAGCAAATCAATTCATATGTTTCAAACATAAGATTAATTTGTAAAATTTGGATATTGCATTCTTGATTAGACCTTAAGAAGCTTGTTTTTTTTTTTTTTTATTTTTTTGTGAAGGTGCTACTATTAGCATCTTAATAGACCAATTTATTGTTACTTTATCATTATTTTTGTTTTGCTAAAATTGTAGACCTAGGCCCAAACAAAGCTATAAAAAAAAAAAAAACTCATTCCACAGTTTAAAATTGGCACTCTCATTATTTAAATAAGCAAACTATATAAAAATTCTATAAATATAATATTAGAAGTTTCCTTTAATTAAAGCCAAAGTATGTTCATGCAGCTTAATTTATGACAACATATGGGGAACAGTCACAAAATCAGTGGTAGCAGCTGCCAAACAATGGGCTGATCTCAATTTCAATGGTTCCATGTGGATTCCAACTTTTGTCCACTTTCAAAGCAATATGGTTTAAAACACTGTTCCTACATTATTTATCTATTTTTGGTGAGTTATGAACCATTTTTGTACTCATGGCCTCCTCATATTGGGCCCACCAAAAAATGACCCTTTTAACATTTTTGTTTGATATGGAAAGTACTAATTATACATAATTTTTATCCAGGGTTAATTTCACATTTTATCCATTAAATTATTACTATTTTTTTTTTCATCTTTAAGCTATCAATTTCATATATTTAGTTCCTAAAATTTTCAATTTGAATTTAGATAGTTCAATTGGAGATGATTGTGTAAATTAGTAATTGTTAAAATTTGATTTGATGGACAAAATGGTCATTTTAAAATTTGAGTAACTTCAACTTCAACATTATGCCACCAGATCTGCTTAGATCTAGCCACTTTGGGTCTGAGGTCAATTTTTTTTATTTATTTAGTTTTTTTTTGGATTTTTGATTGTGCTCTTGGAGTCTATTGGTGCTGTGATTATAATTTACCTACTCTGTGATTGTTACTTATAATTTATCTCAGACATGCTCTAATGCCGAACTCTTATGATCAACTCTGCTTCGAAGTACAAGCATGAGCACTGTTGTGCATTTGAATATTTTCATAGTTTTTGCCTTTGTGCTTATTGTAATATTTTTGCTTTGTTTGGTGTATGCTTTTTGGTGGATGGACTCTGTAAATGTTGTTTGGCTATTTCTTAATAGAATTTTCTTCTGATTAAAAAAAAAAAAAAATCTCACAACCAATTTGATGGGTGTTTGATTGCACAATTTAATATTTCGAATTTTTAACTATCAAATTAGGCTTAAAAGATCATTGATTTAGACAATCATTTTTAATATGACTAAATGAGTTGATATTAAAATTTTAGGGATTAAATAGATGAAATTAATAGTTTGATAATGAAAAAATAATAATAATAACAATTTAAGAGATAAAAGTGAAATAACGTTTTATAAATAAATAAATAAAATCATATTGAATGAAATGATGAAGATATTTTTTAAAATTATGTCCCGATGGTTATGGACTTTTTTGATGAATAGACATAATTGAGACACATTATTTTGTACAAATTATTGCATAAATTACACTTGTGGTCCATAAAATTGTCTCTTATATCAATTTAGTTCATGTAGTCAATTATATTAATTCTGCTCTTTAATTTTTCTCATTGGGTTAATTTTGTCTAATTGATAACACCTATTATAAAATTAGACAAAAACTAAAAACAAAATGACCCAATGATATTAAAAAAAAAAAAGAAATTCAAATTGAACGTCAATCCCTCAATCATTTTCAAAAAAGTTTATGCACTATTATGTTCTTTAATCTCAATCCAATTACTAAAGGAATGTTATTTATTTATTTATTTTTCAATAGATAGGAAAGTAATTACAAATATGAAAAACATTATCTCATATTGAAACAGTCATTAAACTAAAGACTCTTATTTAAAGGACCATTATCAATTAGAGAAATTCATACAAAGTGAAATTTTGAGAGTAAAATCAATAAATTAAAACTATAAGTACTAACTTGACACTAGAAACAAACTATACAGATTGTGCAAATTGCTCTAATTTTTTTGTATACAAATTCTTTATCATTTTGATCTATAAATCAATTTTGTAGTTTATTAAGTGGTCTCTGTAAGAACTTGCACGTTTAGAAAATAAACTTTAATTGTATTATGTGATATTTTTTATGCAACGTTTTCAATTAATGATGTAGCAAAAATTTAAGATAATGTCTTACTTTTATTAGATAATGTGTGAGTGATTTTCTGACCACACTGCCCTCCTTAGTGATTCAGCAGTAAAACACAGGCAGAATAGATGGCACCCTGCTGTCCTGCACAGAAAGAGAAGTTTCCGATGGTGGTTCTTCCACCCAGGGGCACTCCGACGATCAAGTCAGTATATCTCTCAAAGATAATCAAGTATTCAACTCACAAGCTTGAGTATAAAAAACATACCTTAGACCCATGGAGGTGCCTCTTATTTATAGCCAACTCAATCCCAGTCCCAATGAGAGCCTAACTCCAATGGACTCAGGATTACTGCTAATCTGGGACTCCCAGTGGGACTAAGATAAACTCTCTAAGAGTCTTATCTTTACCCAAACTGAAGTCTTCTCCCAATCTAGGACTCTTGTCCATATCCAGGTTGAGTTCCCTCTTCATTCTAGGACTCTTGTCCCCTATCCACTTATCTCGGATTCCGATATCTTCGGATATAACCTCGGCCTAACCGAGATCACCTCGGCATCACGACCAGGACACGTGGCACCTCGGCTGACACGTCGGTGTCACCTTATCACGTGTTGGTACTCAGAAAATATATCCCCACAACTGCCCCCTAGGTTCTATTACCTCGGCATTCTGAGGTGATGGAACCTACACTGTTTGTTCATCTGTGCCCCTCTGTCCGAGATCAAACTCGCCGACCTCAAAGTTTCCTGGACTCTACTGTCTACTTCCGTCAAGTACCAAGCTTCATGCTTTCCAAGCTATTCGAGATCATAGCCGAGGTTTCTAGTTTCATTAATTTCATAAACTTAAAGAGCTTTGCATCCATTCTATTCACATTTTCTGGTGGGTTCTTGATTTCCAGTCATCAATTTGACTTTGGCGATCTTCATATCGGCGTTCACTTATCTTGGTAGGTTCATAAACTCTTTTATTAAGCTCAATCTTTCATAACCCTTCTGAATCCGTTTACTTGCCCTCTGTTGCCTTCTATTTTCGTCTGTTTTCAAGTTTTGAATTGTTTGAATGCCTGGCACTGTTCTTGCCATATCCACTTTCTGTTGCTAGCATCGTGCCTGGGCCATTACTTTCTTGTTTCTTCATATACTTACTTAGTGCCTGTGCACTTGGCTTTATCTTTGAACTTTGTCATCCTCTTGACTCGATTTTTCTCTTTATTCATTCAATCCTCCGCTTTTTCTCTTTCTAGCTCTTTTGCTTAAATCCGTCATTGTTCCAAGCTTTCAAGCTCTTCGCTTCCTTTCCGCCGGTGAAGCTTACGTCATTCTGTCATTTTCGCATCCGTCGTCAGACTTCGGCAATTCTCATTCCGGCTTCCCTCTTTCTAGTAAGCCACTGTTCCTCCTGGTTTTTTATTTCTTGTTGCTTTCCAAGAAGCTCTGCTTCATTGTTAACCACCATTGCTGTTTTACCCGTTGTTTCCAAATCATCTTTCTTGAATACACACTGTTCATATATCTGCTGATTTCTGCCACTGTTTTTGGTTTGACACACCCGTGCAATCTTTTTGTCTTGATTTCCTGATAGCTTCATCACCATTTTTGAATTACATTCTGTTTTCTATTTTCTGTGTCTTTTTCCAAATTCTTGCTTTCAATCCTTGCCTTCAAACTCTAAGGTTCCAATCGCCGAGAAGAGCTTTGATCAAACTCTTCGGGAGATCGATGCTGAGCTCGAGGCCGAGAAGGCTGCTGAGAAGTTCTTTCCAACTGTCTTCTGGGGGTGAGACAGAATCTGCCGCTGATGCCAAGTAGTTTGCTTCCTTCTTGAAATTGATGCCGAGATAACGGTAAAGAAGCTCCTCCAATTGACTGCCGAGGCTGAACCATTGTCGTTCGTCGAAACAGATCAGTCCGACGTTCTTGCTTTCATCATCTCAGTTCTCTAAGGTCTTCATTTTTGTACTTGCCAATCTTCTCAGCTCTTAACAAACTAGTTGGTCATCTCGGATGATCATATCTCGGAAACGTCTTTCAGTGTTATCTCAGCTATACCAAACTTGTAAATTGCTTCAAATTTCAACAAGTGGTAGACTTCATAATCTTCGGTTAACTCATCTTGTAATTTGCTCAAAAAATTTCAACAAGTATAAACATTCCTTGCTCCTTAATTATCATTCCTTCTTCCTGCACCTTCTCCCTGCCCCCTAATGTGAACATAAGTTGCACTTAGGATCACATTAGGGAAGTTGGCTTCGTGCCATAGTCATATACCTGATGTGTTCTTCTTTTGCTGATGTATTAAAACTTCTGGTATTTAATTCACCTCCTTTAGACCCTCTTTCTCTTGGCCTTTGCAAACTATCATCACTGTTTCTTGAAACATTTATTCCTTTCACAATTCTGGTCACCACTTCTGGCGTGCACTTAGTGGTTCTGTTCTAATCAAAACGACGTTTTGACTTCGGCGAATCTTTTGCTGACATTTAACTTTGTGCACTCTTTAACTTGTAAATTCTCTCAGAATTTCAACAAGTGTTAACATCATTCGTTTTAACTTCAGTTAAACATCATCGCTTAACCCGGTTAAGCATCACCGCTTTAACTTCGGTTAAACATCATCTCGGCTTAACCGGTTAAGCATCATCTCAACTTAACCGGTTAAACATCATCGGCTTAACCCGATTAAGCATCACCTCGATTTAACCCGGTTAAACATCATCTCGCTTAACCGGTTAAGCATCATCTCGCTTAACCGGTTAAGCATCATTCGCTTAACCGGTTAAGTATATCACCTCGATTTAACCGGTTAAACATCATCTCGCTTAACCGGTTAAGCATCATCTCGCTTAACTTCGATTACATCATCTCGATTAACCGGTTAAACATCATCTCGGCTTAACTTCGGTTAAGCATCATCTCAGTTTAACTTCGGTTAAACATCATCTCGGCTTAACTTCGGTTAAGCATCATCTCGGCTTAATTTCGGTTAAGCATCATTCCTGCTTAACTTCAGTTAAGCATCACCTCAGTTTAACTTCGGTTAAACATCATCTCGGCTTAACTTCGGTTACGCATCATCTCGGCTTAACTTCGGTTAAGCATCATTCCTTCCTTGTCGTTTGTACTCTTGTACCTTTAGACAATGTAAGCTCTACATATGGCCGATGTGCCCCTTTGTTCTTGAATGTCTAATTCAACTTTCCTTCTCTGAATGCTTGTGCCTTTGTCTTTTCTTGACTGCCTTTGCATGATTCTATACTTAGAATATTCTGCGTGCCTTTCATTCTTTGCCTTCTTTGTGCATTCTTCTCGGGGTTACATACCTCGGGTATAATAACTACAAACTTTACTTTGGCAAGCTACTGACCTGTAAACTTTTCATGAATTTCAACAAGTATATATACTTATAAACTTTTCTCAAATTTCAACACGTGTTTAAACAAATTTCTCTTTAACCTGTAAATTGCTACAAATTTTAACAGACGATTAAAATATCATATATCGGCTTAACTTCACCTTTGCTACAAATTTCAACATGTAAAAACATCACCTCGGCTTAACTTCGGTTAAGCATCATCTCGTTTTTAACCAACTTGTAAATTGTAACAAATTCCAACAAGTGATAGACAATGATCTCGGTCTATCTTCAACTTGTAAATTGTTACAACTTTCAACAAGCGATAGACAATGATCTCGGTCTATCTTCAACTTGTAAATTGCTACAAATTTCAACAAGCGATAGACAAGGAATAATCTTAGCTTAACTTCAACTTGTAAATTGCTACAAATTTCAACAAGTGAAGATAAGGAACAATCTCAGCTTAACTTCAACTTGTAAATTGTTACAAATTTCAACAAGTGAAGATAAGGAATAATCTCAGCTTAACTTCAACTTGTAAATTGCTACAAATTTCAACAAGCGTTAAGGAATGGTTTCAGCTCAACAACTTGTAAATTGCTACAAATTTCAACAAGTGTTAAGGAATCTTTGTCAGCTTAACAACTTGTAAATTGCTACAAATTTCAACAAGCGTTAAGGAATGGTTTCAGCTCAACAACTTGTAAATTGCTACAAATTTCAACAAGTGTTAAGGAATCTTTGGTCTTAACTTCGGTTAAGAATCTTCTCGGCTTAACTACGGTTAAGCATCTTCTCGGCCTAACTACTGTTAAGCATCTTCTTGGCTTAACTTCGGTTAAGAATCTTCTCGGCTTAACTACAGTTAAGCATCTTCTTGGCTTAACTTTGGTTAAGAATCTTCTCGGCTTAATTACGGTTAAGCATCTTCTCGGCTTAACTATAGTTAAGCATCTTCTTAGTTTAACTACGGTTAAACATCTTCTTGGTTTAACTACGGCTAAACATCATCTCGGCTTAACTTCGGTTAAGCATTATCTTTGGATTTAGGCCGGGGTTTTCAACCCGGCCAACTTTAGTCTGATCTTGTGTGTTTCCTTTTTATCCTCTGGGATCTTAGATTTGCTCATTGTGCTCTTCTCTTCTCGGACTTAAGCTCCGAGATCTTATCTTCTTAGATCTGTTCACTCGGTTTGAGCTCTTCTTTTCTCGGACCTACTTATCTAGGCCGAGATCATGTCTTCTAGGATCCGAGATCCGAGTCCGGGATCCGCCACTTAGGCTGAGCTCTCGTCTTCTCGGGCCTACTCATCTAGGCCGAGATGATGTCTTCTCGGATCCGGGATCTGGAATCCAGGATCTGCTCACTTAGGCTGAGCTCTTCTATACTTGAATGTCATCTCTTTGGGAGTGCTCATGCCCCCTGTCTTTGCATCCCTTCTGGAAGGGTCTTCGTTCATCCGCAGGTATCTATCCTTCCATACCTGGAGGTCATCTTCGTTGTAGTATCCGCTTTGATCTGTTGTCTTTGGTGCGTCACCTTTCTGGCCGGCGTCTTTCGCTCCGTGACTCTGGTCACGAGTTTTTGTGTTGCGGTCGTCTCCTTCAATCGTCAAGGTTGATAGGTCTCCCACTCCCAGCAGGAGTGTTGTCTTCAATCTGATCCTCTTGTCCGTCATTGGCCATCTATTCTTCTTTCTTTCCCACAGACGGCGCCAAATTGTGTGAGTGATTTTCTGACCACACTGCCCTCCTTAGTGATTCAGCAGTAGAACACAGGCAGAATAGATGGCACCCTGTCTCCGCGAAAGAGAAGTTTTTGATGGTGGTTCTTCCACCTGGGGGCACTCCGACGATCAAGTCAGTATATCTCTCAAAGATAATCAAGTATTCAACTCACAAGCTTGAGTATAAAAAACATACCTTAGACCCATGGGTGCCTCTTATTTATAGCCAACTCAATCCGGTCCCAATGAGCCTAACTCCAATGGACTCGGGATTCTCGCTAATCTGGGACTCGATTGGGACTAAGATAAACTCTCTAAGAGTCTTATCTTTACCCAAACTGAAGTCTTCTCCCAATCTAGGACTCTTGTCCATATCCAGGTTGAGTTCCCTCTTCATTCTAGGACTCTTGTCCCCTATCCACTTATCTCGGATTCCGATATCTTCGGAGATAACCTCGGCCTAACCGAGATCACCTCGGCATCACGACCAGGACACGTGGCACCTCGGCTGACACGTCGGTGTCACCTTATCACGTGTTGGTACTCAGAAAATATATCCCCACAGATAATTAGATAATATTAATTTATTTTTATTAAATAGTTAAACTAAAAAAAAAAAAGAGACTACAAATGTGTTTTTATTTATCGTGTATCTATATAAATAGGGTAATACTATAGTGTGCAACTTACACCTTACACCTTTTTTATCTTGCACTTACACCTTTTGTGTAAGTGGCACATGGTGTGCAACTTATACATTTCATTTATACCTTCTACTTACACTTTTACCTTACACTTACACCTTACACTTACACATTTTGTGTTAGTGGCACATGGTGTACAATCCACTTACACCTTTTGTGAGTTACACACCTAAGAAAACTCCATATAAATAATGTTACCCAATATTTTAAAAGTATAACTACAAAAAGATTGACAATTTTAACATTTTTGTGATTTTTTTTTAATTATAGTCATCATGAACATCCAGCATAAGACCTAGAAAAGGAATGACCTCTCTAACATTTTTGTCCTTTTCATTTATGAGCCATTTCATTCATTGTTGCGTCGCTACATTGGTCCCACCGAAAAGAGTGGACCCATTTCTTGTTTCTTCTAAGTTTTTGTCCATTGTGTGGTTGTGATCTCAATATAGATGACGAATAATGTTAGGATTCATAAAAAAAAAAAAAAAAAAAAAAATATTATGAAATATTTTTTATTTTTAGATTATATATATAATAAAACATTACATTTTAATTAATGAATGAAAATTTTTTATAATATATTTCATGTTATTTTTTTTTTTTTTTGTAATCCCTAATATTATTCATAAATGGCCAGTCTTTCGAGAACTTAACCACCAAAAATCAGTCAAGTGAAAAAAATTTCTAAGAAATTACAAATAAATGAATCATTACGGATTGATTGATTTATTTATTTTTATTTTTTTTGAGGGGGAGAAATTACTAGAGGAGATTTTTAAATGATTATTATAAATTTAAAAAAAAATTATAATTATAATTATTAATATTTATAATATTTACTATTTTTTTGTAAATAATTTTTTTGACTACCACTATAATTCTTTTAAATTTTTTTTAGCACAAGCCTAACACACATAAAAAAAAATTATTTTATTTGAAAAGAATTTTAATCGAATAGTGTAGCTTAGTGCATGAGTAAGGGGTGTTTTAAAAAGATAGTTAAAAATTATTTTTTGACTTTTTTTAATTTTTTTGTGAAAGGAGAAAATGAGTTAAAAATTGAGAAGTAACTTTTACCTTACTTCTCAAAATATGCCTAAGTTTTGATCACTTTAATTTTTCATTCCTTTTGCCAAATAGAACTAGATCGGTGCCGAAAGTGAACTTTTCACTCGGACTAACTCATCTACTTCTTGTATTTAAAGTGATTTCTGTATCCACCCCAATAATACTAGGGGTACTTACCAATCAGTCCTATTAATTAGACTTATCTACCTACAGGTCCTAACTAATAAATTTAATACTATAAAAATAAGAGATTGATAAATTTATCACTATAAATTTATTCATAAAAACAAAGCGACGGATAAATTTATCACTATAAATTTATTCATAAAAATAAAAGACTGATAAATTTATCTTTATCACTTAATAAATTTATCAATAGGACTTAGTGGGTAATAAGTCTCAAAAATAGGATCTATTGGTAATTTACCCATAATATAACTATTGTTCCATACCATTATGAAAAAAAATTCATTTGGTATTTGCAAATGCATATAGAATTGTGTTTGTATAGGTGATGTTTGTTTAGTTTATGGTCAAACAAGGATACACACTCCCAAAATGTATATACCATATATAAATTATGGTATTATGATATTGATTATCAAAAATGTCATAAATAAATTATTTTCAATCATAATTAAAAAAATAATATTGAGTCATAATCAAATACTACAAAGAATAACTAAATACTTTTTGGATCATAACTAAAATAATAATTATAATATTGCATAATTAACATTACAATGGATCATAACTAATATTATAATGAGTCATAATCAAATCATAATTAGAGCATATGATAGGTACGTATTTGGAGTGTGTATTATATAGTTTTTTTTTTAGTTTTATAGATGATGGGTTTGGATTAACAATTTAGTAAGTCCCACATAATCTAGGTTTGGTTGGCAAAAATCCACGGGGCCCTACACAATTCGCATTTGGTTGGCAAAAAATGACAAGGGATTGAGAATCCAAAATCTTGTTTGATTTCAGAAAATGGAGTTCACTTTTTAAAAAGTTTTTTATTTTTTAGTTTTAGTTAAAAATTTTAATATTTTAAGAATTTTTTATTTTATAAATGTACCTTTCGTAAATTACACTTAAAAAGTATAATATTTATAATTTTTTTTTAAAAAAACAATTCATCAAATAATATAAAAAAATATATAAGTTAAGTATATTTTTTTATTCTTATGTATTTATTGAAATTTTTAAATATTTTTTTATAAATATTTTATTTTTTAAGTATATCTAAGTTATGTGCATCTAAAAAGTAAAAAAATTACTTAAAATATTAAAAAAAATTCACTAAAAATAAAAAAAATACGAAAAATAAAAAAATTAATTTTTAAAAAATCAATTAAAATCAAACCAGCTAAACTATGAATCCATTGTATGGCGTGTACGGGAAAGAAATACACCTTCTCGTATAATCCTGTTGATCAAGTCTGTGTTCCTCGTACGTCGTCGTTCTGCCACCTGAAAATACAAACGTGAGCTAGCCGGCGGGTGTGTGCCGGAAACCTCTCCGATGCCTAAGTCAGTAAGCAAGACAAGTAGGCAAAAGCTCTATGTATTCAGGGAGCAAAAGTTGCATTACCTCTCCAAAAGTGATATTGGTGAGCTTATATAGGTTTCGCGTAGCACAATCCTGGTAGGACTCTTTTTCCTCCAAGTGTAGAGTCCTTCTAGGATTACTCCTCCTTGCGTAGAGTCCTCCTTGGATTCATATTCCTGGAAGACCATGCTTATCCTCCAACACCCCTCTCACTGCTTAAACCAAGTGAGATGGTTCTTTCTATGGCCGGACTACTTCAGGACCGGAATAACACTACCGCAATGAATAGGCAAATCGAGCCAAACTAACTCTTACTTCGGATCTCATACTCCTTACTTCTACTCTGGTTTCTCATACCAAGACCGAACTATCCATAGAAGCATCCGACCGAACTACAACAAATGGTCTTAGAAGATGTTACTCTCGTACTCCGGTTTAGAAGTCGTAACCGGACTATCCAAGAACCGAGCTATACCGTGTTCATCTGTCAACCGGACTACCGTAGTACTCCTTAGACCGGAGTACACATGTTTGGGCTTATCTCGGTCCAACTCCAGCTCGGCCTAATTTATTATAAATTACCCTCTCAATTGCCCCTTAATTCTATCTGCAAAGCATGATTGGGATTACATGCCTACGAACCGAACTAAAGTTTTAGCTTATCCAGCTGAGCTACAATCCTTTAGCTACTCCGGCCGAGCTGAAAACCTTTTTAGCTTCTCTAGCCGAGCTAAGCTTAAGCTGAGCTAAGCACGTCCGGTCAAACGTCTGTTTAGTCACAGCAACTGAAACGTTTCTTCTCCCAAGGACACGTGGCAAGCCCCTATTGGCCATTCACGGTATTGCTTGCCCTCAGATTTTGCAATTTTTGAACAGTCCCGCGTTTTTTCCCTCCTTCTACTTACACAAAACAAACCCTTTCATTTTTCAAATCATTCACCCAACTATTCATTTCCCTCTCACTCTCTTCGAATCCTCTAACCTCTGAGCTTTCTGAGTTCGTGATCTTCATTACTGCTTGTTGCTCTCACCTCCAGCTTCTTCCTTTCTACCTGGTAAGCATCTCAAATCTATTTTATTTTCTGCATTTGTACATGCTTCAATCCAGAGCTGCTTATTTCTATTTTTGAAAATTGCCTTTCTGCTTCCATATGCGTTGTTTCTGGAAAACTTAACTATAGAACATATGAATGCACACACAATAAACCTGTAGAATACCGATTTTGATCCAAAATCACGAAGCAACCGAAATAGGACACTGTTTGTGATGTATGTAAAAATATAGGTGAACTGAAACCGAACTAACACTTGTACTCATAACAGTAGTTTCAATAGGCCACCAACTGATTCACATTAGCTGAAATAAGAACGCACCGAACTAAAAAATCTTAGTCCTCAACCGAGCTAAGCCTCGGGACTAAGCCAGCTTTCTCATTTCCTAAACCGAACTCAGAAGGCTGCCCCTTGATGCTTAGCCGAAGTAACTAAAACCATAGGCGGAACCGAGATAACCAAACATCGTGCCAAACCGAGATAACAAGCACCTTGTTGAAACCGAAGTACATCCGGTGGTACCAAATGTAGCCGAAGTAAGGCATCCTTTCTTGCTTTGTTCTTGTAGCACAGTCAATGATCTGTGCTTGACCACTTTGTTCTTCCACTTTGCAGACTTTAGGTTGCCCAGGCCATTCTCTTTGAAGGCTCAACCGAGCTACTGAGCACAACTTCTCCAGCCGAAGTAATTTATTTCTTATTTATCCGATAAATGAAATCTGATTCCTAGTAAAACCCCAGCGCCTAGCAATTTAGGAAGGATTACAATATTCCAGCCGATGTAAATCTCACTTTAGCCGAACCAGATGTAGATCCATGGGGCAACCCAGGCTTTGTCCCTTTCACCATTCAATCAATAATAGAGACCGGACTACGATTCCCAGTCCAGCCTTTAATCTGCGAGTTTCTAAGGCAAACCAGACTATGCCCAACCCAACTCTCAACCAACACATACCACATAATAATGGGCATAGACGCCCTAAACCGCCAAACCGGTCTCAACTTAGGCTTAGCCGAAATACTCCATCAGTACTCATTAGGATCCAAAAACGAAGGCTGGTGTTATTACTTGAGAATACGCCGAGGCCGAGAAAAAATAATTAAGGACACACCGGACAAAGACCTAAATGATGATGACTTTTTCTGGGTGTCTGGCAACTTCGAAGACCATCAAGCCCAGATTCCTGGCCGAGCCATAAATTGGAATAAAGGAGAACCCGGTATACATACTCCGGTTGCCTTTCTCACTTTTCTTTATCTCGGCTTTGCTCTCTTGAACCGAACTAACAGTTTATTTTTCTTTTTACAGATTCAGCTCATCTTCACTCTCTTTACAATTACCCCAACCTAGGCGTTCTGCGCGCCGCACTGCGGGTTCGGGAAAGAAGTTGGGCTAAATTGCTTGACTTCGAACCGACATACCGCTACTCCGGTCGTCGAAAAGCGAGGGTGACCGACTTTTTACTTGAAAAAGCACCAGAACCGGACCCATCCTTGCCGGAGATCATCATCGTTCCACTCACCGCCGAACAAGAGATGGCGAAGAAAAACAAACTGAAGGCTCTGCTTACCGCAACAACTAGGGCCGAGGTGCCACAGACCGGCCAAACACCTGAAGCCATAGTGGCCCTCCCAAGTCAACAGCCATCCTCTTCTCGCCGAGCTAAGCGTGCCCGGACTACCGAGACCGAGCAGCGATTGGTTGACGAAGACGACTCCATCCTTCCACCGAGCCCCCAACCCAGCCTTGCGCCGAGCCCCCAACCGGAGCAATCAAACCGGGCTGACACCAACAAATGGGCTCCACCATTCGTCTTCAACAACCGAGATATCCAAGAAAGTGACTCGGTTGTCACTGAGAAGGATCACTTGCTGGCCTTCAACCTGGCCAGGGGTGTTTGTCTTCCCAAAGACATGGAGCACCACAGCAAGCAACTGAATACCGAGCTGAAGGCCATCCGGTCGTCCACTAAGTCCATGATCCTGGTAAGTAGCACTATCCTCCTTTGATCAGTCTAACTTTTTCCAACTCTTAGCTCTGCTAAAAAGGAACTCTTCTTTTGCAAGCCATTCAGAAGAACACCATCGCCCACAAGCAAATAATGGAGCTCCGCAAAACAACAAGGCAAGCAATAAGGGAAGCCGAAACCAGATCGCCGAGTAGCTCGATTTCGAAAAAAGTCGGCCGAACTGGAGGCCGAGGTAGCTCGTCTGACCGGACTGGTTGCCTCGGCTGACAGTGACAAACAGCGCGCCGTGACCGAGGTGAAAGACCAGTACTTGTGGGAGATGGCGCACCTGGAGAGCAAAAAGGACGCCGAAATAGCGGAGTGGAAGAAGAAGGCTGAGGACGCTTCTAAAGAAGGTTTCAAAGAAGCCGAAGCTGGCTATACCCAACAATGCGAAGCAGCCAAAGATTTGTTCTTCAAGTGTGGCTGGAGAAGTGCAGTGGAGAAGATCGGTTGTGGACCTGAAACCGAGGTCTACAACGCTCCCGAGTACTTCATTCCGGCTTCACTGCAAGACTATGCTGACGATATCCAGAAGCAATTTCTGGGGTCATCTGATGACGAAGAAGACGATGAGGACGAGTCAACGGATACTCCGGCCGTCAATGATCGTCCGAACGAGCAACCTGATCCGTCGAGCCGGTTGTTGAAGGTCTCCCTGAAGCGCAGCCAACTGGAGCCGATGTTGTCAGAATCGGACTCTAACTCAGATCGTCCCCACCAACACCGGACTCAAGACGATCTTTGACGACTTTGACGCCGAATTTGAAGATCTCTTACGTTGATTGTCTTTTTTTTTTTTTTTTTTTTAATCTTTTGTAACCGGGCTGAAGCCCCCCAAATTGTACTTCTCTGTTTTTGAATGAAAAATTTCCTTCAACTCTTATTCCGGTTCTGTGTATGTATGCTTGCATGTGTAATGAATTTTCCATGTAATCATGTGCTAACTTTGATCTCGGTTCTAGCTATCTAACTCACTAGCCAACCACTCTTCAGCCGATATAACTTATTTCGGTTGCAGAATACCAAGAGTTGGTTCAATCCAGCCAACCACTCTTCAGCCATACACTTACTTCGGCTGAAGAATACAAAGAGTTGGTTTAATCCAGCCAACCACTCTTCAGCCGATATAACTTACCTCGGCTGAAGAGTACAAAGAGTTGGTTTAATCCAGCCAACCACTCTTCAGCCATACACTTACTTCGGCTGAAGAGTACAAAGAGAGTTGGTTTAATCCAGCCAACCACTCTTCAGCCATACACTTACTTCGGCTGAAGAGTACAAAGAGAGTTGGTTTAATCCAGCCAACCACTCTTCAGCCATACACTTACTTCGGCTGAAGAGTACACAGAGTTGGTTTAATCCAGCTAACCACTCTTCAGCCGATCAAGCTTACTTCGGCTGAAGAGTACAAATAGTTGGTTTAATCCAGCCAACCACTCTTCGGCCATACACTTACTTCAGCTGAAGAGTACAAATAGTTGGTTTAATCCAGCCAACTTAGAATAAAAGGTTTGGTTATTCCGACCAAACGTCCTGCAGCCTGGATCCTAATCCTGGGCTTAGGAAGGGTGTTGGTTTAATCCAGCCAACCTCCAAGTTGGTTTTTTTTTTTTTTTAGCCAACTTATGTTTACAATGATACTAACTTACAAAGGTTACGTTCTATTAAAAACAAACATGCTAAAAAAGAATTGCTTTGTTTTATTGATGAAGTAAGGAATTACACATACTTAAAGAGTGAAGAGACTAAAAGTAAAACAGCTTGAGATTTGCCGTGTTCCATGGCCTAGGAATTGCTTTGTCGTCCTCATCTTCCAAGTGGTATGCCCTTTTGCCCGCCAATCCGACCACTTTGTAAGGTCCTTCCCAATTCGGCCCCAACTTGCCATCTCCTGGAACTAAGGTGTTTCCCATTACTTTGCGAAGTACCCAGTCGCCGATCTTGAACTGTCTTGGATGTACAGTTTTGTTATACTTCCTAGATAGTTCTTGTTGGTAGGAGGCGATGTGAACCAATGCTCTGTCTCTTCTTTCTTCCGCAAGGTCAAGTTCCAGTGCTATAGCTTCGCCGTTTAGGTCTGGATCAAAATTTTCGCTCCGAATTGTGGGGAGTCCGACTTCTAATGGGATGACTGCTTCTATGCCGTAGGCTAAGGAGAATGGAGTTTCTCCTGTTGACCGCCGTGGTGTGGTGCGATAAGCCCATAAAACATGAGGGAGCTCTTCTGCCCATTTGCTTTTGGCTTTTTCTAACCTTTTCTTCAATCCGTCCAACACTACCTTGTTTGATGCCTCGGCTTGACCGTTTGCTTGGGGATACGCCGGTGTAGAATTGTAGAATTCTATCTTGTATTCCTCGCAAAAGCTTCTGAAAATTCTGCCGTTAAACTGAGTACCATTGTCTGAAATCAGTGCTTTTGGTATGCCAAAGCGAGTAATGATGTTCTGCCAAACAAACTTCTTCACATCTTTTTCCTTGATTGACGCCAAGGCTTCTGCTTCCACCCACTTTGTGAAGTAGTCTGTCGCCGCAAGGAAGAACTTCCTGTTACCTGGTGCTGTTGGAAGTGGACCTACTATGTCTAAGCCCCACATTGCGAAAGGCCATGGACTAGTCAAAGGTAGGAGTTCTCTGGCGGGTTGGTGTATTTGATGCGCAAACTTCTGACACTTTTCGCATTTTTTGACATACTTCTCTGAATCTGCTTGCATGTATGGCCACCAGTATCCTTGTGAAATAGCTCGGTATGCCAATGATCTTTCTCCTTGATGGCTGCCACATACCCCCTCGTGTATTTCGAACAGGAACGCTTCCACCTTGCTGGGGTGGACACACTTTAAGTAAGGTCCTGTGAACGACTTCTTGTACAGTGCCAAAGATGGAGAGAGCCAAAACCGCTGCGATTTTGCTCTTATTCTGTTGGCTTCTTTCTTCTCCTCTGGGAGGGTGCCGTCCTTTAGGAATAGTATAATGGGATCCATCCAAGAAGGACCTAACTCTGCACAACATACTTTTTCAGCTTCTGTGTCTTCAATACTTGGTCTAGGCAGATAGTCGATCAGTAGCGGATGGGGAATGGAGGTGTCTGCCATTGAGGCGAAGCCTGCGAGTTCGTCTGCTTCATTGCTCTCCTCTCTCTCGCTAACTGTTCTATCCTCACCACTTCGAATTTCTTTATCTCTGTTCTGACCAAGTCTTGGTACTTGGCCATCCTATCATCTTTTGCCTCGTAGTCGCCCGATATTTGGTTTACCACTAGCTGTGAGTCGCTGTAAACCATTAGCTCGGTGGCCTTCATGTAGAGTGCTGACTTGAGACCAGCCAGAAGCGCTTCATACTCTGCTTCATTATTTGATGCTGGGAAGCCTAGGTTGATTGCATGCTCTACTACTAGGCCGTCTGGAGAGATAAGGACTATGCCAAGTCCTGCTCCATGCCTGTTGGATACTCCATCCACGAAGAGCTTCCACATCTCTCCAACGAACAACTTCCAGCAGGTGGAGGGATCAGATGATGTCTTGGGATCTTCCACGTTGCCAGTGGCTTCTTCAGAGTCGATGCTTGCTGTCTACCCCTTGTTCTCTGTTTGCACCAAGTCGTTGTTTGTCGGTGAGTCCTGACTTGGTGTAGTATGGTTCACTTCTTCCTCCCTATCTTTACTTTGGTCTGCCTTGGGGACTGACTAAGTAACCAATACTAGGGGTTGCGTTATTCCGACGTCAACCTTCATTCCTAGTTCGGTTGTCTCAGTTAGGTCGACTGGGCAGATGTGATGACTTCCAGGGGTGAACTCTGCGACAAAATCTGCTAGTGACTGAGCCTTTATTGCAGTTCTGGGTTGGAACTTGATGTCGTACTGTCTCAATTCTACTGCCCACTTCAAAATTCGCCCAGAGAAGTTCGCCCTTTCAAATAAAGCCTTGAGTGGGAAGGCTGTGAGAACAACTATGGTGTGGGCGTGAAAGTAATGCGACAATTTCCTTGAAGCCATCATTAAGGCCAATGACAGTTTCTCCAGTGGCAAGTACCTTGTTTCGGCGCCCAGTAACGTCTTGTTGACATAATAGATGGGCAAGTGTTGAATCCCTTCTGCGCGGACCAACACTGCACTGATTGCATGTTGCGATACTGCCAAGTAGAGGAAGAGTTCTTCTCCGGGTATTGGGGTGACAAGTAATGGTGGAGAAGATATGTATTCCTTCAAACTCTCCAGAGCTCGGTCACATTCTTCGTCCCACTCAAACTTAGCTTTTAATGACTGAAAGAATGGACGCAATCTATCTGAAGACCGGCTGATGAATCGGTTAAGTGCTGCTGCCATGCCGGTGAGATCTCAGACTTCTTTCCTTCGAGTTAGGCCTTTCTAACTCTGAATTGCTTTGATTTGGGAGGGTGCGCCTCAATACCGGTTGGTCACCAGAAACCGAAACTTGTCGATTCTACACCGAATGCGCACTTAGAAGCGTTAAGGCGCAGCTTGTGTTTCTTCAGGATCTGGAACATCTCATCTAGGTCCCTTAGATGGTCATCCGCATCCTTGCTTTTGACCACCATGTCGTCGATGTAAGCCTCCATTGTTCTGCCTAACAATGGTTCGAACATCTTTGTGACCATTCTCTGGAATGTCGCCCCTGCGTTCTTCAGTCCAAAGGGCATGACCTTGTAGCAGTATAGTCCTCTTGGAGTGGTAAAGGATGTTACTTCCTGATCCGGTTCGTGCATGGCTATCTGATGGTAACCCCTGTATGTGTCCAGAAAGCTAAGCCGGTTGTGTCCTGCCGTCAAGTCCACCAATTGATCTATCCTTGGTAGGGGGAAGCTATCCTTTGGGCACGCCTTATTGACCGTTTTGTAGTCGACGCAGACACGCCACTTGCCATTCTTCTTTGGCACTACGACGGTGTTGGAGATCCATTTCGGGTAGTGCACCTCTCTGATTGCCCCTGCTTCCAGCAGGTTCCCTACCTCTTCTGCTACTATTTTGGCGTGATGGAGTGCCGATCTGCGAGTACGCTGGATGACTGACCTGGCAGAAGGGTGGACATTGAGTTGGTGGCAAGTGAAATTGGGATCGATGCCTGGCATGTCGTATGGGGTCCAGGCAAACACTTCGATGTTGGAGGTCAGGAATTCCAGGACTTCCAATCTCTCAGTGTTGGACAACGACGAGCCAAGTAAGAAGAACTTATCCGGGTTCTTCTCATCTATCCTGACTTCCATCAAGTCCTCTACTGCTTTCTGACTCGCCGCTTTGCCAACATCTGCGAACAGTTCATTACTCTCTGGTTCTTCCACCGAATGAACATATCCTTTGGCAGCATAGCTGCCGTTCACTGTTACAAAGCACTGCTTTGACATGACTTGATCCCCATAGACTTCTTCGATTACTCCGGTGTCGTTGGGAAACCTCATCACTTGGTGGTAGGAGGACGCTACTGAGCGCATGGCATGCAGCCATGTTCTGCCCAAGATAAGGTTGTAGGTGGATGGGACCTTCAGTACCAAAAACTCCACTTGCTTCGTCACGCTCCCTGCCTTGACTGAAAGGATAATCTTGCCGACGGGCCATTCAGGCATGGAGTTGAATCCGATGAGGGGAGATACTGCCGGTGCCAAGTCTTTATCTTGCAATTTGAGTTGCTTGAATGTTTCATAGTACATGATTTCACACGAACTACCTTGGTCAATCAGAATCCGCTTGACGTCAAAATCCTTGACTCGGAGAGTGACGACCAAGGCATCGTTGTGAGGGCAATAGATCCTTGCCAAGTCTTTATCTGAAAAAGACATGACATTCGTGGCTTCTGTCTTCCCCTTCTTAACAACCGGTTGGGCACTTAGCACTTCCCTTAGGTGCTCAGCCTTTTTGATTGAACCTCTGAGCTCGCACACGCGCTCAGGTTCAAAGACTCCATGTATTACGTTGATGACGCCTTGGGGCGGGGCGTCGATCGGCATCCCATTGGGTATATTCTGGTCCTGAGGAGCTGGCTGTGCCCCTCCTTCAATGTATTTGTCCAGGTGGCCAGCTGCCACCAACTCTTCCAGATGCTGCCTTAATGGCGTGCAATTCTCAGTGCAGTGCCCCTTTTCTTTGTGGAAGGTGCACCTGGATCTGTCATCGTAATCCTTTTGAGCCTCGCCTAGCTTGGCTGGCCACTTGACGAAAGGCTCGTCTCGAATCTCACTAAGTATACGGTAAATCAGTTTCTTGAATATGGTGGTTATGGCGGTGCGGACTCTTAACCATCTCTTGTCCTGGTCCTCACCATTGTCTCGCCTCGCTTGACCTTCTTTGAGGTCTTCTTCTCGAGTGTTCTTGGTCGCGCCAGTTTTTGCTTTGGCACGAGCACCATCCTCTTCCACCCTGATGTGCTGATGCACTCTCTCCATTAGGGCCTCCATGGTAAGAGGTGGCGTCATGGTGATAGAGTCCCTCAGTCTGTTCCCAACTGGAAGGCCTCTTTTGTATTGCGCAATGGCGAGGTTGGTTGGGCAGTCCCCAATCTGGTTGAATGTCTCCCAGTAGCGACTGTTGTATGACCTCAGGGTTTCCTTCTCGCCCATGTCGATGGAGAGTAACTGGTCGATCTCCACCGGGGTTTTTGTGTTCGTTCTGAATCGCGTTACAAACGCCTCTGCCAATTGCGCCAGAGGCTATCCGCCTCTGTAGCTTTCAAACCAAGTCAAGCCTAGGTCGCCGAGGCTTGAAGGGAATAGAATGCACATCAAGGCCTCGTTCACGCAGATATCTGACCATAACACCGCGAAGTGGCTCAAGTGCGTAGGGTCCGTCTTCCCTCATCGTTGTGAATTTAGGTTGTCTGGCTTTGACGGTGGGCGCGTTCTCTATTGCTGGGACAAATGGTGAGGTCTGCAGCCTTGCCAATGCCTTGTCCGCTGGTTCGTATGCCGAGCGCGGCATTGGCATTCCAACCTCGACGCTTCCATGCGTCCGAGGAGCCAACCGCTGCAAGGTAGGAACCCTGTGTGGATCGCGCGCCCTGGCATCCTCCTTCCATCGTGCCTTCTCTTCCAGCATGGATCGTAGGTCGGATGATCTGGGTAATTCTGTCTGTCTAGATCTCGTCTAATGCGTATGTGAGGGCCAATAGGTGCTTCCCTCAGTGTATGACCTCTCAGACCTCGTCCTCTCAGACCTGAAGTGACGAGTCCTGGAAGGCCTGGATAGCATGTCGCCTGTTCGAAGGCTTCTGTTCTCTGGTTGAGAGGGTGTAGAATTCCTATTACGACCCTCTGAGTGGCGAGGGGGCGTCTTGTTGTTGCGTCCCTCTCCTGTCGCCACTTCCTTACCCTTCATCTGGCGCTTTAAGGATTCCATGTCCGCCGCCATCCGCCGTATTAATTCGTCTTGTTCCCTGACGCGATCCTCCAGAGCTTGAGGATCTACCCTGCGCCTTTGTCTTTCTGGGCTCTGCAAACGAGAGGGATGATGGCTGTTATTCCTCCTTCTACCCCTGGCATCCCTCCTGAAATCTTGTCTATGTGGTTCCAGGTTCGCCATGGGAGGGACCAAAGGTAGGCCCTCGCGCCTGGCACCTCCGTCTGGAGTTTGTCCGTCAATGGCGGACTGAGGTAGTTCTTCGTTGTTCGCCATCAAATTTTGAGAGAAAAAGCTTGATCAAGAGGTTGTTCTTGTCTGTAGTTCCCACAAACGGCGCCAATTGTATAGGAAAGAAATACACCTTCTCGTATAATCCTGTTGATCAAGTTTGCGTTCCTCGTACGTCGTCGTTCTGCCACCTGAAAATACAAACGTGAGCTAGCCAGCGGGTGTGTGCCGGAAACCTCTCCGATGCCTAAGTCAGTAAGCAAGACAAGTAGGCAAAAGCTCTATGTATTCAGGGAGCAAAAATTGCATTACCTCTCCAAAGGTGATATTGGTGAGCTTATATAGGTTTCGCGTAGCACAATCCTGGTAGGACTCTTTTTCCTCTAAGTGTAGAGTCCTTCTAGGATTACTCCTCATTGCGTAGAGTCCTCCTTGGATTCATATTCCTGGAAGACCATGCTTATCCTCCAACACCCCCCTCACTGCTTAAACCAAGTGAGATGGTTCTTCCTATGGCCGGACTACTTCAGGACCGGAATAACACTACCGCAATGAATAGGCAAATCGAGCCGAACTAACTCTTACTTCGGATCTCATACTCCTTACTTCTACTCCGGTTTCTCATACCAAGACCGAACTATCCATAGAAGCATCCGACCGAACTACAATAAATGGTCTTAGAAGATGTTACTCTCGTACTCCGGTTTAGAAGTCGTAACCGGACTATCCAAGAACCGAGCTATACCGTGTTCATCTGTCAACCGGACTACCGCAGTACTCCTTAGACCGGAGTACACATGTTTGGGCTTATCTCGGTCCAACTCCAGCTCGGCCTAATTTATTATAAATTACCCTCTCATGGCGGAATTAGCATTCCAATAGGGGTTGGAATTGCTAATCTAATTTCACCAGATTAAAAGTATCTTTACATGTACTTTATAAAAAATAGCCAAAAGTCTTTTTTTATATATTAAGACATTTTATGTAATTTATAAATTTAACACCAACTAACTAATATCGCCATATTAATATATAAAAAAAAATTGTAATTTATCACACTATTTATAATTGTATCACTCATTCACACTCTATTTAGAATTTCAGCCAACTTAATTTAGCAATCAAGTCATTGTACATATCCCATTTTCATAATTTCAATCAACTTGATATAGCAATCAAGTTATATATAGTGCTTTCATTGCGCATACCCTATATTCATAATTCGAGCTAACTTGATCCAACAATCAAGTGATGGTGCTTTCATATGCATACCCTCCCTCTGGTTGAAACTTGAAAGGCTTAAAATCAATTTCAAAAGAATAAAGTAAGCTTACTTTTTGGTAAAGCTAATTTGGGTGGAGATTTTATTGACTGATTTATGATATGGAAGTAGTTGGAGTCAGGTAGTGAAATTTGGGAGTTGTGAGGTTATTCAAAACCTAACGTGTAGGTGAGTAGGTTTAGGTCCAGTTTGACGTATTATAAAAAAGTTAAAAATTTAAAAAATTATTTAAAAATTTAAAAAGTTAATATTATTTATTAAAAGTCAATAATTATGACTGTACAACTCTTAATTTTAATTTTTTTTTACAAATCAATTTTTATAATTTTTTATTATATATTTTTTTATAAAAAGTCAAAAAATTAACCTAAACATCTATATTTTTTTTTAACTTTTTAATGTAAAAAGATAAAAAATACATTTATTTAAGACACCTCAGACAACCTTTTAGCTTAGTTGATTGAAATGAGTTTGGTGTACTCATGAATAAATCTTTTATGTGAACAAAATAAAATTAAAAATATACACACAAAATTCAATTATAGATGATTGCACATTACACACTTTTCTATGGAGTGTGATGAGTGTTATGTCGACTTCTTTGTTGGTTTATTGGACAAAAAGTGGATTGTTTGTCGCTGCATTTTGTATTGTGTTGAATTATAAATTTGGATATTAATTTTTTTTAAAAATTAAATTATAATTTTTAAAAAAATGTAAAAAAAAAATATAAATAAAATATAAAATAGAGTGACTTCAGTTAAGGGATAATAGCAGAGTATGAGATTGTGCAAAATATTATCTAATCTGTTAAAATTGCATTGATTCGTACCAATACGTACCGTTCTATCTGCTAATCGCGGATTAAATTTTAAAATTTATAATTCATCTTCAAAATCACTCCGCTCCGCTATAGTTAATACGTATATATTTTTTAACCTATAATAAAATATCAAAGTAAAAATGATCGTAAGAGAGATTTAAGATGTGAAATTTGTTATAAATTAGTAGTTATATAAAATATTATACAAATTAATATTATATATTATGTAAATATTTGATAAATAATTAAAAATATTTTTCAATCTATCAATCCATCTCAAACTATAATTTAATTATTTATTAATTTATTATTTAATTTATAATTTTATTCTCAAATCCTAAGAATCCAACATAAGGTAAGATAGGACTTAGATTTGCAGTATCCCATTTTCACCTCGAATCATATTGGGGGCAAAGTAAAACCGGTTAGATAGTGGAGGGGGGATAATTTTATAGGGCTTGGCTTCTGTCCAGTCCTTAATCGGACTGAACTATGCTGTTGAGCCCATTGAGGCCTACCACGGGTCCCGTTTTGATAATCTGAACCGTTTTAATATGTAGAACTCGTCGAGTACTATAAGCCTATAAAAAATCACGTTAATCGGATATCAGTAGCTATGTGATTAAATCATTTTTGCATAAAAAAAAAGGACGGTGAATAAATTAACGGTTGAAAAAAATCTGATTTGATTACATAGCTACCGATATCCGATTAACGTGATTTTTTACAAGCTTATAGTACTCGACGAGTTCTACACATTGAACGGTTCAGATTATCAAAAGCGGGATAACCTTGACACGGTCGATCCGATTAAGGATCTGAAAGCCAACGCCAATTTTATAATATTGAGAATAAGATTAAGTTTGGTAACTTAAAAATAACTTATTTTTTTATTTTTTTTCATCACATCACCTCTTTATTTTTTTACATATCTTTTCATAAAAAAATAAAAAATACACTTATTTAAATCACTCTAAATAGTCTTTAAATATATTATTAAAAATAATGATAAAGAAAATAAAGAATTGAAATGGACGGTTTAAGTGTAATATTTTATTATTTTAGTCTTATCATATTTAAGAAAATTAAATTATATATATACAAATGTAATTAAGACGAGGACAAAATAGAATAAGTGGTGATAGAAAAATCCGTCCAAGTTGTGAGGGGATAATCAAATCCCACTTCAAGTATATTTGTTGTAACTTCCTTATTATAGTTTATTGGATAAATTATATTGACACTTCTTTAAGTTTGGTTCAAATATTATTTATTTTTTGATATTTTAAAAATTATATTTTCACTTCTGTAATTAATAGTTTCATTTCACAAACTCTCCTGCTTATATAAAAAGTAACAACTCCTACTAAAAAAACAGATGAAATTACATTAAAAAAAAATAAAAGAAAGGGGAAAAAAAAGAAAGCAAGTAAAGCAAAGCAAAGCAAAAAAAGAAAGAGTGCATGAGTTCAATATCTTCATTTCGTCTAAATAATTACAATGACAGGAGGTTAGTGTAATTTTCCAAATGTCAGGGGGTGATATATATTAAACCCAAACCTCAGGTGGTGTAAGTGTAATTTACCCTAGTTTATTTTAATTTGAGAGTATATATCAGACTATTTGATATAATTTTTTCTCATAATTTATTAGGTAAAAATAGTTTAAATAAGTTTAAAAAATTAATTATTTAAAAATTAGAGAAGAAATACTTTTAACTTTTATTTTTTGATTATCAAAATTTTTAACTTAAAAAAAAAATATGCGCCATAGTCTAACACTTGAACCCGATTAAAGAGGGGCAAAGGAAACGTAGCTCATTCAGGCCAACAGGTCACTCTCCAAAAAACTGGTATTTGCTTTAGTCAGAATGCAACTGATTTGGAGTAAGCTTGTTTAAGTTTATTGATGGGTGTTGGTTGAGTTGTTAATCATGGTAAGTATTTAGGTATGCCTTCTTGTATTGGGCGCTCTGAAAAGGAAGCCTTTGCTAATATTCGGGTACGGGTTTGGAAACGGGTTAATGGATGGAAATAAAAGATGTTGTCGGCCATGGGACGTGAGGTGTTGATCAAGGCATTTGCTCAGGCTATTCTGATATATGTTATGTCTTGCTTTGAACTTCTGCTAGATTTGTGTCATGATGATGATGCAGTTTAGTCAGATAAAAAACGGGTCAGACAGGATCTAGATGCTCCACGGGTTGGTCATACTTCGTCTTCCCAGCAGCACATGTACCAAGTTCGATAAGAAGGACCCAGAGGGTAGGGTTCCTTCTTAAGGACCCTCCGATGGTTAAGTTAGATTGGAAAAAAAGAAAGAAAAAAGAGTCAAGAAGTAATTAGAGAGTATGTATGTATTGATATCTTTCATACTTGTCACGACCCAAACCCGCCCCTATAGGTTTAGCATCGTAACCGGCCAGTAATCCTTGGATTACCGAAGGCCTCTGAACAGATAAGCATATGATAAAGGGCTAGCGGAAGCAGAATACATAAATATAATTGTCCAATGAGCTGTGTTGACTTACATGAAACAGAATATTTAAAACTAGATATACATATGTGATAATCAACCACACATTATACCACACACATTACAGATTCTTAAGTACATCCAACATAATTAAATAAAGTCTCATGCATAAACAGACTAAACAAAACTTGATCCCAAGACACTTCGGGAACCTCCTCGTGAGGCACAAAGGTTGGCTGACAACAGAACACAGTCCCCTACAAAACCTTCGGGCTTGCACTCCAGAATGCTCACATATATACATATATATACAAACAGTAAGCTAAAGCCCAGTGAATAACATTAAGGTAAAGGGGTTAGTGAACGAATTCCGAACATTTTATACGTACAAAACAGATCATAGCATAATCATAGTCATCTCATATCAGAACATAATAATGGCATATTCCATAGAACACATCACATATCACATAACGTCTTCCGACTAGAGTAACCGGTCCCGGACACCGATTAAACACATATCACCACAATGAAGTGGCTAACGAGATCTCATAAATGTCATGGACCCGTATTTTCATGCCGTCCCCCATGACTTGGGACTATCTATGGATGCCATAATAGATTTCAAACTTGGAATGTTCGTTCACAGAAACATATATCATTTCAGAAAGCATAGCTTATCACATTTGGAACATAATTTCATATAAACGTATCTTTACGATAACGTTACTCACAGTGGTTTCAATAAGCGGTCAATCAGTCCTCGAGTCTTGACCTAAAATCACAAAATACATAGCACAAAATATGTCTCATTATTATTCATTCATGTGGTCACACATGGCTTAGCTTTGTCACTTTAATTTTCCATTCATTCCATGCTACATAACTTATTCATATTGCCTATATACTCGGATTCAACACATAATTACTTGTGTTATTTCTTAGCTTATTAATCTTTAACGGCTCATAATTCATGCCTAAGAATGCTCAAAAAGAGATGGGAGTGAAGATATACACTTAAAACATCTTTTGAAAACATGCTGAAAATAGGTTGGTGGCTGGAGCCAACTTTTCTTGGCTAGAGCCAGCAGAAGGCAAAAACAGAGCTCGCTCGAGCCAAGACTTCTTCGCTCGAGCCAGCCTTTAGCAGAGTGCAAAATTTTGAGAGCTCGAAATGTTGGCTCGAGCCATCACTTCTTCGCTCGAGCCAACTGTAAAATTCTAGGCAGAAAGCTTAGCAAAAATGGCTTCCAAACCACCTCCAAACCTTGGGGTCTTGCATGATTTGATCAAACACACAAAAATAGCTTTAGAAAACTTCAATACAAGACCCTTAAAACATCTTTTATTCAAAAACTCATCAATTCTTGAAAGGTTTGAACCAAAACTTCTTCATGCAATAATTCAACTCTTTTCATGGTTTTCATAACATGCAATTGGTGATCAAGAACTCATGAATTTCTGAAACATGGACATGATATAAACTCACATGCATGCAAGGATTCCAAAACTCAACTTCAACATGATCAAATCAAAGATAAATCTACCATGAATGCACATGCAAGGCACCTACAACCCAAAGACCCACTCCTCAAGCTAATTTCGTGAAAATGGTCCAAAGGTGAGTTGAAACATGATGCATGGCAGATTATCTACAGAAGAACAAGCTCTTGACTCTTACCTAGATCCTTGGTTTCAAACAATGAGAGTTGGCCTTCCTAATTTCCTCCTTGTTCTTTAAACCTTGAGCTTCTCTCTCTCTCTCTCTCTCTCTCTCTCTCTACACGGACCACAAGAGTGAAGGAAATGATATAACTCTTCCTCAGCTTTGATCAGACTATACACACACACACCTCACTCTTTGCATACACTACACGTGCATACACATGCACTCACCCAACACACACTCACAAGGGTTATGATTCCCTACACCCAACACCACCAATGCCTCAACCCAAATAATACACTAATTCTCATCTTGGGTCAATAATAGGACTAGATTAGGTACCAATCATGCATTATTTAATTCAACACAAGTAACCTTAATTTATTCAAGATTAGCACAAAATTCAACTATTCAAAAATAGTTCCAATTAAGGCTTAATTTAATCACATGCGATTTTACTAAACTGAATCAGTTTTTATAAAATTTGCCATGGTGTTCTAAAAATTCCAATTAACATATTAAAGCAAAATTTCAAATAGATATTGCTATAAGTAGCAGATAGAAGCCAATTATCATGCAATTTACGTATTAATCCCACAATTTATTTTAATCCACTCATTAGTATTCTTAATTACTGATTAATAGTTAATTACTGGTCGGGGTTATTACAATACCTTTGTTGGCCTCTTGGCTTACCGTGCCCCACTCATAATTGCTCTCATGTCTTTATCTTTTCACGCTGTCCTACCATCTGTAAGTCTATGGCTATCTGTAGCCGACCATGGAAGAGTCGTCATGTCACAAAAATCACTAAAGAAAATGGGGCGGCTTGTCTCTTCTTTTTGTCTGGCCCTTGGACCTAAGTTCGTTTAGGAATTATTTGGATGGCCCATTGGACCACCTATTTAGGCTATGTCCATCAGTATGGGCTATATCCATCAGTAGTCCCTCATTCTCGAGTGCAGCTTTAGTCCAACGAAGGAAATCAAAAGTGTCTGGTTTGTCATGCTCGATTGTGCTTGTAATGCTTGATCCTGATTTGACATGCCGCTCAGTCCATTGCTTGATTTAATGTGATAGTACTTAATCAAAATAATGCACGTTGCGTGTGCTTAGTAAAATAAGCTTGTTGATTTGTTGGGCTTCATTATTCCAACAACTTAGTCCCACTCAAGGTAGTAATTGATTTTTGGGTGGAACCCATGCAAAACTTTTGTTTGGTTGTTTGAAAATAATTCGCGTGAATTTGTTTTTTTATATTTGTTATATTATGATCACCATAGGACTCGCCAACTTTCTGATTGTTGACTGCTTTGCTTGGTTGGTTTTTATGTTTTTTTCCAAAATTCAATACTTATCTCCATATTTGGAATTATTGAATTGACATGGTCTTACCAATTTATTTGTTGAATGGCATGCTTGATTGATATTTTGTCAAGTAGTCCATAAAAACCCTTTTATTTTTCTCAAATTTCAAGAGACCCACTACGACAATCCTTCGAATCACAATAACTTATTTAGAGAAAGAGAGAGAGAGAGAGAGAAACAAAATTCTTTCACTTTCTCTCGCTATATCCATATACCTAGAAGCCTATGAATTTTCTAGGTTTGGTTTTGGATGTGGAGAGAGAGAGAAAGCCATGGAGTGTCATGTTATTGACGGAGGCCATTTTTGGAAAGGAATGAAGAAACGAGTGAGTCACGAGTGATTGTCTTGGTTTCTCCGAGAAGACTAATTTCTCTCATCTCTCTCTCTTTCTTTCCCTTTCTCTCTCCTTCTCTTTCTGTGTTTTCAATCTATGTTTATCATTCACTAGTTCATGTAGTCTTAGAGGGTTGTTAATGGCGCACTATAGTTTTCCTAGAAATTCATGCCAACAATTATGATGAAGAAAAACTGAAGAGTATTAATTTCTCATAATTTTTTCAAGATGGATTCAGTTGACCCAACAATTGTGACTCCAAGTAAGAACAGATTGGTGCACACTTGTGCTAAGGTTTTGCATATTCGAGTTGTCCTTGGTATAGCCCTAGTTGATGGAATTTAGAAAAGAAAAGGTCAAGTATGATAGCGTATGCCCAGTTATAGTTTGCTCAGTCTTCGTTTGATGCTGATAGGATTCAAGCTGCTGATCAGATGGTGGTCTCCCACATGGTGGTCTTCTACATGACGATCTTCTACATGGTGGTCTTCTGCATGATGGTTTTCCATATGGCAGTTTTCCACATGGTCTCCTATATGGCGGTCTTTCACATGGTGGTCTTCTGCATGGTCTTCTACTTGGCGGTCTTCCACATAATGATCTTTCACATGGCGATCTTCCACATGGCAGCCTTTTGTATGGTGGTCTTTTGTATGGTGATCTTTCATATGGCAGTCTTCCACATGGTGGTCTTCTGTATGGCGGTCTTCTGCATGGTAGTCTTTCGCATGGTGATCTTTCACATAGTCTCCCATATGGTGGTTTTTCGCATGACAAACCGGGCACTTTTGATTTCATTCGTTAAATGGGAAATTTTCAAGAATGAGAAATTTTCATAATACATTTCATATTATTTTTTTTATGATCCCTAATATTATTCATAAATGGCCAACCCTTCGAGAACTTAACCACCAAAAAAAAGTCAAGTGGAAAAAATTTCAAGAAATTACAAATAAATGAATCACTACGGATTGATTGATTTATTTATTTTTATTTTTTTGAGGGGGAGAAATTACTAGAGTAGATTTTTAAATGATTATTATAAATTTAAAAAAAATTATAATTATAATTATTAATATTTATAATATTTACTATTTTTTTGTAAATAATTTTTTTTGACTACCACTATAATTCTTTTAATTTTTTTTTTAGCACAAGCCTAACACACATAAAAAAATTATTTTATTTGAAAAGAATTTTAATCGAATAATGTAGCTCAGTGCATGAGTAAGGGCTGTTTTAAAAAGATAGTTAAAAATTATTTTTTAACTTTTTTTTAATTTTTTTGTAAGAAGAGAAAGTGAGTTAAAAACTGAGAAGTAACTTTTAACCTACTTCTCAAAATATGCCTAAGTTTTGATCACTTTAATTTTTCATTCCTTTTGCCAAATAGAACTAGATCGGTGCATAAAGTGAACTTTTCGCTCGGACTAACTCTTCTGCTTCTTGTATTTAAAGTGATTTCTATATCCACCCCAATAATACTATTGCTCCATACCATTATGAAAAAAAATTCATTTGGTATTTGTAGATGCATATAGAATTGTGTTTATATAGGTGATGTTTGTTTAGTTTATGGTCATACAAAGATTAGGACTGAGTAAGGAATTCGTGAAATTCGTAACCCGATCCAGTTCAGTCCAATCCGATAGGTTTAGATTGGTTTTTTGAATCCGTAGTTCGGTTCTGGATTGAAAAATTAAAAATTCGTAGTCCACGGATTGGTTTCGGATTGAACCCCACGGGTTCGGATTGTGTCACGACCCAAACCCGCCCCTATGGATTTAGCACCGTAACCGGCCAGTAATCCGAGATTACCGAAGGCCTGCTTAACAGTAATACAGTAATACAGAGTACAGGGGCTTGGCGGAAGCCAGTACGGTAATTAAACAATGTCCAATGAGCTGTGATAGTCTGTATGCAAAAAGTCTTTTCATGCATTCATATATTCGTAATCAAGACAAATTATACAAACATTTACAAATATTCAAGACAGGACCTAATCCCTTGATAACAGTACAAACAGTGATACAAAACAGTGCGGAGACAGACGGGGAAATAAAAACACCCCTTAAGCCATAGCTTGGCAGGTCGGGAACCTCGCGGTGAGACACATAGGTTGGCTTGACAAAACTGGAAATACCCCGACGCCTCTAGCTTTGATCCGGTGCCTGTACACCTACATATATATATGAGCAGTGAGCTAAAGCCTAGTGAATAACATAGTGCGTAAAGAGGTTTAGAATGAATGTCCTTACAGTAATGAAAACAGTTCATTTCAATCAGTAATTCAGTTGTTCAGTACAGTAAACAGTCATATGTGGTACATCCATTAGCATAACAGTAAACAGTAGGTCTTAAAAGACCGAACAATAATGATGGCCATCAGTCAATAAACAGTAGTGGTCCCACGAGGAAACCAACAGAGATCTCTGTAACAGTAACAGTAACAATAAACAGTAGGTGCTAAGGATGCCACAGTACAGTTTAGAATATAGGACATACATTCATTCAATAAACAACATCAATTCAGTAAACAGTTCAGTTCAGTATTCAAAAGATAATCATTTTGAACATATCTTTACACAGTTGTTACTCACAGAGTTCTGGGCTACAGCAGGCTACAGCGTCTCCTCGGAATGCCAACCCTATACAGTTAACAGATTGAACACACTCTAAGTTTCACAGTTGGGAAAGATAATTATTAACTCCCTATTATGCCTCGGTGTGTTCTACATCTATATCCTCATTAAGATGTCTAGAACTAGGCCTAGGAATGCCTAGGATGAAATGAGGATGCAAAGATGTACACATAAAACATTTTCAGAACTTTCAGTGAACAGGTTCCGCCGAGTTTCGCCGAGCATACATACAACAAGGTTATCCGCTCGTGCGGCAACTATCCCGCTCGAGCGTATTGTAAAAGTACTGGATGGGTGAATTCTCCGCCCAACTCCCACTCGAGCGTGAGACACAAGGCCCCGCTCGAGCGCCAACTTCCCCGCTCGAGCGGACTGTAAACAAGGCCAAAATGCTGGGAGCTCGATTTCCCCGCTCGAGCGGCACTTCCCCCCGCTCGAGCGGACGATCAAAATCTGGAAAACCCATTCAACACAAGTTCAAAACCAAGTTTTCAAACACCAAAATCGATCCTCTTGGGCCCATTTTCTGGAAAACTCTTGTAAATACATAGAATAACATGTTTCAAAACTCAATTTAAGAAATCAAGACCCAAGGGTGTTTAATTCAACTCAAATTCAAACCCATTTTTCAAGAACAATGCTCAAGTAGGACATGCATGGATTAAAACCATTTTAAAGCTTCAATTCTTGCTCTAATGAGCTCCTTCTTTACAAAACATGAGAGATTCATGGACTTTAAACATGATTATGAGCATGCATGTAACAATTTGCCATGAAAACAACTCAAAATGCAACAATTCAAACATGCATGCAAGAGTTGTGCTCTAATTCAACATACTAGAACTAATTCATGACTTAATCCACAAATTTTGACATGAGGCATGCAAGAACAAGTTGAATACACAATTAGGAGGGTAAATTCCTCACCTAGGTTCTCAAATACAAGTCTTGGAAGCTCAATTATGCCAATTTACACTTTGATTCCTCCAATTTCCAAGCAAATCACAAGTTAAGTTCAATTCTTCCCTAATTTACTTCCTCTCTCACTTTATAGTCGGTTATAGGCAACAATGGCTGATGAAATGTGCTTTGGTGATCAAGTGTAAGGCTCAAAAGTATGTGTGAGATAGTGGGCCACTATGTGGCAAAATTATAATTAAGGCAACTCATGTAATTGGCTTATTTTATTCTAATTTAATCATCCTAAATCACATTTCAGACAAGTACACCATAAAATCACAAAAATTCTCATGATCATGGAACATCAATCAACTTTGGATTTAGCCGCCGATAAGGCCTTCAATTTGCAGTTTAAACACGAAAACATGAACAGATAAATAATCAAGCAAACAGATAGAATATGCAATACAATAGATATACGCAATCAATTCGGTTTTCCAATTTCAGTTAGTCAGTTCCGTAGTTTATTCAGTTCAATTATCAGTCATAATCGGTCTCAGTTAACAGTAATTAATGGTCAATCGGTGAATGGTGACGAGGGTTGTTACATATTGAAACCGATCCGGACCGTATGCAAATAGTCTATATTTTTATTATACATCCTCCCTCATAGTATCTTCTCTTATTCTATATAAAACCTAAATTCAAACCTAAACCCATATAATATCTTCTTTTATTACTTTTGTTTGTTAGTTTTTAGTTTTAATTTATAATGGTCTAAATTCTTATGGTGAAATCAGTTTTCTTATGGTTGTTTAAATTCTAGAACAATATGTCGCTATTATAGAAAAACATGTTGCTATTGTGGAACTAATATAGCGCTATATTTATATTTTTATGAAATTAAAGTGTTATTTATATATTTTTTTGTTATTTAATTACGTAAATCCATAGTCTTAAACCGATCCAATCCGTGTTTAAATGGATTGGTTTCATGATTTAAACGGATTGGATTAGTTTCAATTTTTCAAGAACCGTAGATAACAAATTGGTCCTAATTTTACCCCTGCCATGCACACCCCTAACAAGGATACACACTCCCAAAATATATGTACCGTATATAAATTATGGTATTATGATGTTGATTATCAAAAATTTCATAAATAAATTATTTTTAATCATAACTAAAAAAATAATATTGAGTCATAATCAACTACTACAAGGAATAACTAAATACTTTTTGGATCATAACTAAAATAATAATTATAATATTGCCTAATTAACATTACAATAGATCATAACTAATATTATAATGAGTCATAATCAAATCATAACTAAAATTATAATAAATTATAATCAATATCTATTAACATCATAACTAGAGCATGTGATAGGTACGTATTTAGAGCGTGTATTATACAATTTTTTTTCAGTTTTATAGATGATGGGTTTGGATTAACAATTTACTAAGTCCCACATAATCTAGGTTTGGTTGGCAAAAATCCACGGGCCCCTACACAATTTGCATTTAGTTGCCAAAAATGGCAAGGGATTGAGAATCCAAAATCTTGTTTGACACAATTACTTTTCCGATAGAATAAGCTTCAAGGACTACGACCAAGACGCCGTCTACAACGTCATAGACGACATTAAATACTCGACAGTACCTACCGAATTAATGAAGAATTTAGTAGGATGCCAGAGAGATTTCCATGTATTCGTTAAGTTCCAACCAGATCTCACTATTAGAGGAGGAATTCCTTGTATTTTATTAACTAATGGGGACAATAGTTGGTTAGATTCAATGTCCCCAAAAATGAGAGAATGGTTTGATGTTAATGTAATCACTGTCATGATTAATGAAAAATTTTATTAAATTTATTTATGAAACCACTCAAAGTTTTATTTACTTAGTACATTTCCCTTATCATCAACTGTTACATCTTGAGTCACATCACTATTTTTTACACTGATGATTACATTTCGTAAAACATTAGAAAATTCTGTTGGATCCATAACAACTGATCCTCTACGATCAACTTCATCTTTGCTAACACCAACCTCTGAAATCGACGGGCCAGGATCAACATCACTAGTGTCATTACCACCTCTGCGTACATCAATCTCTGACAAACTCAGATGACCTCTGCGTTCATGAATAACTGAACCACTTTCCCCAAAACCTCCTAACAACAAATCTCTTCGCCTCTCTGGTAAACCAACAGACTTAGTCCGTGTCAGAATCAGAATGGCCTTCGTTGGAGGACAATGCCAAACATCAACATTATCATTAGTATATTTTTTAGATAACACAACAATAGAGGGGGCCCTCATTTGCGAATCTTCTGGCATGTCACTCGTAAAATACTTCAGATACCCCTTCATTTTACAATACGTAACCCCTCTTTTAATATTGAAATTTTCAAGTCGATACTTCACCATCCATGGCACCTGTTTGTCGTTAATTGAACAATAACCATTTCCATAGTAGACTAACTCGCATTGACAATCTACTGGGAAAATAAACCATGCCTGCAAACTGTCATTATCGTCTAACCTCCGATCATAAACATTTACTCTGACCAACCCACTAGCATTGGGTGCGCAAAAGGGGGAATATTTTATCAATATTTTATCAACCTTAATACTTTTTTGTTTATATCTTAACCTCAATTGAGAAAATAAATTAGGCAACGGAAGTTCAATACAACTGAAATCACTTGTTGAAACACCTTCAACAACCCCAGTTTTTATATCGTCCACCTCTATTAACCTGAACATTAGAAATAAAAATACATCAAATTACAATTCTAAACAGTTTTAAAGTACATTTGACTCCTTAAAGTAATTTTGCATTCCTTTCCACTAATAGTAGCAGCCACTAAATATATGGCACTCTTTTGAATGCTTTCAACATTTTCCAACAACGTATCTTTGTAGTCCGTCCAAACATCAACTGGGAAGAACCGGTCTACAACTTCTATCCTGTGACGAACATGCTCTTTGTCTTTGCCACCAACGAGCTTGAATCTCATTTTCTTTAGCATCCGAAATCGGTCGGACTGGTCAGGATCAACAATCCAGGTCTCAGGATTACCCTTGCCAACTCCAATAAATATCTTGTCAGGTGTAGGGACGGAATCTGACGGACTATTATCACTGATGACAAAAAACAACACGTGGTGGACCACAGCTTCGTCCTTAGCATCTTGTCCCAATTGAACATTACCAATGAATTTGATACCCTTAACCACGATCTTGTCTGATTGACGATCAGATCTCTTATTACCCAACTCAATACCATTAAGTAATCTCGACACGCCTTTATTATCAAACTTAACGTCCCTTAATTGTTCATCGTATAGCTGTAATTTCCTTACTCCCCTCTTAGTCTTCTTAATAAATCGGGGAATATTCTGAACGTACCGTCTGCGAACATACTGGGTCTTAAAAGGTGCACGACTACGGTAACTACGCCTATATCCACTGGCCGCCGGTGTCCTTGACCTCCGGTACGCAAGGGGGGTCCGGTAATGGCTGCTTCCTATTCCTTCCATTTTTTATAAATAACTCCAAATCTTTTATACGAACACTTCTACAGGATCTGTTACCTCTGCTAACCCTTCTGTTCAGACACCTTAGCTTTGATATTTTTGCCCTCTGCTCTTCGTACACCGGAACAAACTTCACCAGAGCTCTCCGCCGGCTCTCTTCCTACAGTCCTAGTTACCACGTCAAAAAGCGATCTACACACATTTGAGTGAACTGCCCGTAATTCTCGGGATACTCTTCTAAGGAGTACAACATTGTATACCAAATAAATTGACAAAAATGGCAGAAAGAAAAGGAGGAACGAAACAAGGTACCAGAAAATCACCTCAGTGTAATAACTCTCCAACTGCAAAAGCATATCTCTCATATCTCTCTCCACCGACAAATATCTGAGGCTGGACCCAGATATATAGACAGCTGTAAATACGAAGATTCGAAATTTGAAATTTGATTCCCGTCCATTAATGTTCATTCACGCGGAATTCTATGCACCTTTGCTTTTTATCCAAGCAAAATCACCACGATCGTGACACGTGGGTGGACAGGACATGGCCACGTCTACTCATACTATTCACACCAAACAGTGATTACTATTTGGTGTGAGTACGGATTTAATCTCCGCCTTACACGTCACCATCCGTACGTCCATCGACGGGTGAAATTGCCTAACAGGTACAATTTCAACAGAGGGGCGCTAGTAATATTATATATAGCCCCCCCCAGTTGGTGTGACCTCCCCCTATATAAAGCCTCGACTAACAACATTCACACCTGTGTAAGTTAAGTGTTAATCACTAAATAAGCTAAATAATGCCTCGCCAAGCCTCTTTCTGTTTTAATGCCAAGAATGTTTTCCTCACCTATCCACAATGCCCATGTCCAAAAGAACAACTCTTAGAAATCCTCCAATCTCTCCTCCAACTAGCCTGTCAGCCATACTACATACTTGTCGCAAGAGACCTCCATGAAGATGGAAACCCTCACCTTCATGCCATGGTTCAATGCACGAAGAAGATCCAAACCTCTAACTCAAGATTTTTCGATCTCATTGGAACCAATGGGAGGATCTACCATCCAAATATAGAAAAACTCCACTCGCCAACAACAAGTCGACAGTATATACAGAAAAGGGGCGAGTTCGTCGAATGGGAAGAATTTTCATCTAAGGGGAAAGTCCTTCGAAAAACAGAGACGAACTCTGGATTGGAATACTTGGCGAAGCAGAAATGGAGGAATAATTCTTTGCTCTCTGTAAAGAAAGATGTCCCACCGATTATGTCACAAAATACCCACAATTAAAAATATTTTCCAGGGATCATTACAAAAGAGGAAAGCCCCCATATACTAGCCCTTTTAATTCATTTCCTTTCTTAAATGAAGAAGTAAAAAAATGGGCAGAAAATAATATTTTGTTTGTAAGTCGAAATTGCGTTCAGTACAAGTTATGTCAAAATTGCTGTCTCTCCGTTTGGAGGGAAGACGATTTCCTTAGATTAGGGATACACAAAAATAATATAATCAATTTATATACTGACGAAGAACTCTCCTACTCCTCTGATAACAGGAACCAGAGCAGAGGTCCATCCGCCCAATCTCCCTCTACCTCGAAGGACCCTCTAGAACAGGCAAAACCGCCTGGGCCAGAAGCCTCGGACGACACAATTACTTCTCTGGCAGAATAAGTTTCAAGGACTATGACTAAGACGCCATCTACAACGTCATAGACGACATTAAATACTCGACAGTACCTACCGAATTAATGAAGAATTTAGTAGGATGCCAAACAGATTTCCATCACTACTACAAAAATAGTTAAAGATCACACTTTGACAAAAAAAAAGATCTCACTTTTATTAGAAGTGTGATAAAAAAAATTAGATTGATATTTTAATCACACTTTATTTGATTGAGTGTGATAATATTTATTTTTTATGTCACTTTTCAATTAAGTGTGATTATATATATATATATATATTTTTAATCACACCTTCTAATTAAAGTGTGATTATATATACACTACTACTTTTTAATCACACTTTTTAAACAAGTGTGATTATATATATACTTTTTAATTACACATTCTAATTAAAGTGTGATTATTTATATATTTTTTAATCACACTTTCTAATTAAAGTGTGATTATATATACGCTACTACTTTTTAATCACACTTTTTAAACAAGTGTGATTATATATACTTTTTAATCACATATTCTAATTAAAGTGTGATTATTTATATATTTTTTAATCACACATTCTAATTAAAGTGTGATTATATATACACTACTACTTTTTAATCACACTTTTTAAATAAGTGTGATTATATATATATTTTTTAATCACACATTATAATTAAAGTGTGATTATTTATATATTTTTTAATCACACTTTTTAATTAAAGTGTGATTATATATACACTACTACTTTTTAATCACACTTTTTAAATAAGTGTGATTATATATATTTTTTTTAATCACACATTATAATTAAAGTGTGATTATTTATATATATTTTTTAATCACACATTCTAATTAAAGTGTGATTATATATACACTATTACTTTTTAATCACACTTTTTAAATAAGTGTGATTATTTATATATTTTTTAATCACACAGTCTAATTAAAGTGTGATTATTTATATATTTTTTTAATCACACTTTCTAATTGAAGTGTGATTATATATACATTACTACTTTTTAATCACACTTCCTAAATAGGTGTGATTGTATAAAATATTTCAAACTGGTTTTTATATAAAGTATACAATTCCCAAATTTTTAATCACACTTAATCTGATTGAGTGTGATAATATTTATTTTTTATGTCACTTTCTAATTAGGTGTGATTATATATATATATATATATATATAGGGTAAATTACACTGATACCCCTTAAGGTTTATGTTTATTACAGTTCCCCCTTCACGTTTTGAAAATTGCATCTCCCTTCCTGAGGTTTAAAGTTTAATTACAAATTCCCTCCTTAGCAATTTAATTTTTTTAAATACTAATTTTGACCTTACTGGATAAATTACATTGACACCCTTTACATTTTAGAAATTACAATCCCCTCCCTAAGGTTTAAAGTAGCATTACCAATTGTCCCCTCGGTTAGTATTAGTTGGAACAAAAATTCATTGAAAAAAATTAATTGGAAAAAAAATATTTGAAAAAAAATTAATTGAAAAAAAAATTGTTAGTAAAATTTTTTAATTTCTGTTTAAAAACCAATATAAACTTATTTTTTGAATTTACGTTTTTTTCTCAAATTTACAAACTGAGACAACCATTTATAAATCAAAAAAATTATCAAATAAGTTTTTATGACAATTTTTAAAATTTTTGTAAATATAAATTGAAAACTGAAAACGAAATGGTTACCAAACAAGTTTCAAATGGTAAAAATATCGTAAAATTAACAAATAATTAAATAAGTTACCAACATAAGAAATGACTTATCAAAAAATTCTTAGGCTATGTATGGTTTGATTTTTAGAAAATAAAAATAAAAATTATTTTGGTTAAGAAATAAAAAATAAAAAATAATTATCATTTTTATATAATTTTTATCTTTTGAGTGGTTAGAAATAATTTTTTACAAATTAAATTGAAACAGCCATATATATGTATATAACATGCCCAAAAGTTAAAATGATAATTATTTTTTACCCTTAAATGATAATTATTTTTTAGTTTTTATTTCTTAACCAAATTAATTTTAAATTTTTAAATTTTTTTTCTAAAAATCAAACCATATATGGCTTAAGAATCTTTTAATAAGTCATTTCTTACGTTGGTAACTTATTTAATTATTTGTTAATTTTACAACATTTTTACTATTTAAAGTCTGTTTGCTAAGGTGCCATTTGGTAACACTTACGCTTTTCGCTTATATTTACAAAAATTTTTAAAAACTCAGATAAACACTTGTTTGGTAAATTTTTTATTTATAAATCAGTGGTCTCAGTTTATAAATTTGGCCAAAAAAATGTAAACTGAAAAAATGTGTTTCCGTTTTGAGTTTGTAGTTTTTTTTTTTTACCACCCAACACTAGCCACCACCCGCTGCCATTGTCCACCACCGTCTTCTGCCACCACCATCCACCATCCATCCCCCACCACCACTCACCACCCGCCACTACCATCCACCGCCCGCCACCTACCCGTTTCTACCACTCAGCACCCATCTACCACAATCATTCACCACCCGCCATCACCAGCCACCCACCACCACCACCCACCTGCCACCCACCACCACCTACCACCCACCCGCCACCCACCTGCCACCACCCACCACCCACTCACCACCACCGCCACCTTCACCCACCTATAACCACCACCACCTACCACCACCCATCCGCCACCCACCTACCACCACCACCGACCACCCACCTACCACCACCACCCACCAACCACGCCATCTACTACACCTATCATCCACCGCCACTTACCCGCCACCATCACCAAGACCCATTTACCACCACCCACCACCCGCCACCACCATCACCACCCACCACCACCCACCGCCACCACCACCCACCTACCACCACCCGCTACTGCCACCCACCCACCACCCACTACCATCACCCACCCACCCACCACCACCACCACCACCTACCACCACCACCACCCACCACCACCGCCCCACCACCCACCACCCACCACCATCCGCCACTCACCGCCATCCACCACCACACCCGCCACCTACCTATCACCCATCATCCATCACCCACCATCACCACCCACCCGCCACTACCACCACACCACCACCCACCACCCGCCACCACCACCACCACTACCATCACCACCCACTGCCACCACCACACCGCCACCCACCCACCACCCACCACCACCACCACCACCACCACCCACCCACTCACCCATCACCACACCCACCTACCCACCACCACCACCCGCCATCCGCCACCTACCATCACCCACCACCCGCCACCACCACCACCACCACCACCACCACCCACCACTCGTCACCATCACCCATCCACCCACCACCACCACCACCACCCGCTACCTATAACCCACCGTCACCACTTTCCACCACCGTTTTCCGCCGCCACTTGCCACCACTTGTCATTTCTTACTGTTTTTTGTATTTTTAAATTTTTTAAAACATTTTGTCAATTACCAAACGCGTTTGTAGTTTATGTTTTTTTAAAAATAAGTAAAAAATAAACAAAAACCAGTTTATAAAATTTTTGTAAATATAAACTGAAAAAGTAAACGTTACCAAACAGACCCTAACCATTTCATTTTTAGTTTCCAATTTATATTTACAAAAATTTTAAAAACTGTCATAAAAACTTGTTTGATAATTTTTTTGGTTTACAAATGATTGTTTCAGTTTGTAAATTTGAGGAAAAAATGTAAATTCAAAAAATAAGTTTACATTGGTTTTTAAATAGAAATTTAAAAATTTTACTTGCAATTTTTTTTTTCAATTAATTTTTTTTCAAATAATTTTTTTTCCAATTAATTTTTTTTGGGTAAATTACACTAATCCCCCCTGAGGTTTATGTTTATGACAGTTCTTCCCTCACCTTTTAGAAATTACATTTCCCCCATAAGGTTTAAAGTTTCATAATATTACAGATTTTCCCCTTTAGCAATTTAATTTTTTTAAATACTAATTTTGCCCTCACTGGGTAAATTACATTGACATCCCTCACATTTTAGAAATTACAATCCCCTCCCTAAGGTTTAAAGTAGCATTACCAATTGCCCCCTTGGTAAGTCTCAGTTGGAAAAAAAAAATCATTGAAAAAAAATTATTTGAAAAAAAATTAATTAAAAAAAATTAATTGAAAAAAAATTTATTAGTAAAATTTTTAAATTTCTGTTTAAAAACCAACATAAACTCATTTTTTGAATTTACGTTTTTTCTTCAAATTTACAAACTGAGACAACCATTTATAAATCAAAAAAAGTATCGAACAAGCTTTTATTACAGTTTTTAAAATTTTTGTAAATACAAATTTTTTTTCAATTAATTTTTTTTCCAAATAATTTTTTTTCCAATTATGTTTTTTGGTTAAATCACACTGACACCTCCCTGAGGTTTATATTTATTACAGTTCCCCCTTCACCTTTTGGAAATTACATCTTCCTCCTAATGTTTAAAGTTTCAGTACAAATTCCTTCAAAGAATTTCATTTTTTTAAATACCAATTTTGCCTCATTGGGTAAATTACATTGACACCCCTCACATTTTAGAAATTACAATCCCCTCCCTAAGGTTTAAAGTAGCATTACAAATTGTCCCCTTGGTTAGTATTAGTTGGAAAAAAAATTTATTGAAAAAAAATTTAATTGGAAAAAAATTATTTGAAAAAAAGATTAATTGAAAAAAAAAATTGTTAGTAAATGTTTTAAATTTCTGATTAAAAATCAACGTAAGCTCATTTTTTGAATTTACGTTTTTTCCTCAAATTTACCACAACTTTATCACTAATCTCCTTTGCCATCACCTCTTATCCACCACTTTCACCACTACTGCCACTCCCTCTCCTCTCAAAAAATTAGCTCTTGATTTTTAGTGACAAAAAAAAAAAAGGGCCACTAAAAAATATTTTTCATTGACCATAAAAAAATAACTTTATTTTAATGGAAAATATTTTTCATTAAAATATTATCCCTACTTCTACCAAATAAAAAAAAAAATCATTAAAATAAAGTTAATCTGTGTGTCTCTATCTCTCTACATGTCTCTATCTCTCTAAATTTCATTAACTTTATTTTAATTGAAAATATTTTTCATAAAAATATTACCCTGACTTCTAGCAAATAAAAAAATTTCATTAAAATAAAAATAAAATAAATAAAATTTCAACCTTAGTAACTAAATTAAAAATAAAATAAAATTCATTAACTACAAAAAAAATATATATATATATATATATATCTATATAATAAGATAGGAGGGTTTTTGAAAATGTCTCAAATGTATCAGAGATACATTTGGTTTTGACGGCTCAGATCAACTCTAATAAACATCAATGGTTCAAATCGATAGATGAATCCCGCCCAAACAATTCCCCCCACCTTTCCACCTATCCACGTCTCCTCCCCCACCTTCCCTCTTTATCTCTCTCTCCCTCTCTGTTTTTCTTCTGGATCAGTTGAAATCTGAACTAGGTTGAAGAGGAAAAAGCAAGAGAGAACAATCGTAGGGGAGAGCAAGATAGAAGAAGCAACGAAATCGAAGGGGAGATCAATCTCGGAGTTGGCTAGGGTTTCCGATTGAGCAAAAGAGAAGAAGCAGCTGTCAAACTCACCGAGTTGGCTCCTCGGTTCCCTACCACCAACTTCACTACCACTACTACATCGACGCCATTGCCTTCTTCTCCTCCCTCATCGTCTTCTCTTTCTCTCTCTGCTTCGAACCCCCATGGGAGCTCTCTGGTACCCCTCTCTCTCTCTCTCTGCTTCAAGTTTTTTATTTTTAATTTTGTTGGATAAATTGTTGGATCCTCATCCTGGCTTCACATTAACAGAGCATATTGTTTGATCCTCATCTATTCTTCATATTGTTTGATCTGTTTGTTGGTGGAATCTTCTCTGTGGTTTATTCTGTTTGCTGAATTTGAAGATATCAAGAAAAATCTAAAATGACAATATGAAGAATAGATTAACGTATAAATGAAGATTTGAAGTTACTGATTAGACAGAGTAACAAGGAGATAAGTTTATGTGCATGTTGGTAGGCAAATGTGGTCCGGTATTGTTCTGAATTCTGGAGGTTAACAGATTATAGGTACTACATTCATTCACTCATAATTCCATTTGCCCTCTAAATGTGAAATTGTTCCCTCACTCCATCATGGCTTCACATTACCCATGATCCAATCTAGGCCCTCATCCTCATCAAATGTACCCATGTGTGCTCCCTACCACGCTTAGAGGGACTGTGTCTTGAAATTTCTTTCATGAGTTGGCATATCTAACTTTATGCTTCAAAGAAATGTACCCATGTGTGCTCCCTCACTCTAAAACTCATTAATGTCTTGATGGTTCTGATTTTGTTTTCAAGTGCTAAACTTTTTTGTGTTTTCTTCTCTTCTCATTCTTATTTTATTATTTTTTTTATAACTTTGTTTTCAACTCCATGAGGAGTTATCTTTATATGACTTGCAATCAAATCCCCTTTATATGACTTGCAATCAAATCCCCTTTATTTTACTTGCAATCTAATTTCTGTTATATGTAATTTTTATTTTTGTTCAAATTTTATGTTGTAGATAGAAGGCAACACCCCCATGACCGTTGGGTCACTTCTCCAAATAGTACCTCCATGTGGTTTGATCCAAGGCAACACCCCCATGACCGTTGGGTCAGTTCTCCAAATAAAAGACAAAGTTGTAGTCCTCTTAGTATGATCTTTTTAATAATTTCAATAACATTGGTTCAAGTAGTTTAAACCAAGTAGAAACTACCTTTTAAGAACTCAATTGGATTGCAAACATCTAAGTCGATTAATTTTCGTCATGGATTTCTATTTAATATGCCAAGATTTGTAATAATTAATCAAACCATTGTTCATTTTATCCGATGCATATGTATATGGTGTTTGCATGCAATTCTTTTTGTTTATATGTTTGCTTATCGAAAATAAAATAAAAATAACAGTCCCTCACATTCGATTATAAAATTGGACAAAGGCTGATGTGGAATCACTTATCAACGAATTACGTTAGCTTTGAAGGATTGAATCTGTATCAAAAGGTCGTTTTTCACGAGCCTCGATGGCTCTTACCTTTCAGTACCCTTTTGATTACGATATATAAAGTTGAATATGAAAATATCAATCAAGTGGAGGCCGATGTAATGTTTATGGATTGAACACACGTTGGTACACGAATCTGCTCTGTTTCCGCCATAAAATCATGGATTGAACACATAGCTTTTTGTTTTGTGTTTCTTAGAATTCCCATTAGTGGTAAAATAGTGTTATTTTTTGGATTCCAAGAAAATGAATCATATCAAATTTTATGTGTTCCCACCTCAAACAAATTTTATTTGAAATGGTAAAATAGGATTTGTTTTGCTCTCAACTGATATGGGTTTCTATAGGATTTGTGTTTATTCATTACTTTGGTTTCCTGTTTGCTCTAAAACACATAACTGATATGGAATCATGTTGGTACACGAATCTTGCTCTGTTTCTCCCATGACATGACATAGCTTTTTGTTTTGTGTTTCTTAGAATTCCCATTAGTGGTAAAATAGTGTTATTGTTTGGATTCCAAGAAAATGATGCCAAACGAATCATATGAAATTTTATGTGTTCCCACCTCAAACAAATTTTATTTGAAATGGTAAAATAGGATTTGTTTTGCTCTAAACTGATTTGGGTTTCTATAGGATTACTGAAATTAGTGCACAAACATATTCTTACAACCGTGGGAGCTGATGAGGTTGCCTTAGCTATGACATTGAAATTAGTGTATAGGAAACAAGAACCTTATACAACTCTACAAAGTACATACCTTGGTTTACAGAGTAAGGTATGTCTGTCAGTGTTTCTTCTTACCCAATTTTTGGTATGCATGTTGTGTTGTATTGTTTTGTTCTTTCTTTTCTCTTACTATTTGGATGTGTTTTGCTGGAAAATTGTGTATATCTGACCCGTGTTAAACCCTGTAGTAGTTAAGCATTGTGTACTGAGACTGTCCTTATATATATATAGTTGTGGGAGTTTTGTTTTACCATGTTCTCCTCAATTGTTGTTGATTTGCAGGTTTTGTATATGAATTGATTGAGCTATGCAGAGGGTGGAATGGAAGAGGCAATGGGATTTGGTGGTGGGGTGGTTTGGAGTTGTTATTCAGATGTTCTTGCTTGCAGAGAGTTCTGTGAAGACCCCATTTAGGTTCTCTCTCTCTCTCTCATTCTCATTTTCATGTGGTGCCATGTAAGTAGTTATGTGAAACGTAAATTTGATTGTGCCTGAACTTGCATACCTGTGTAAAAGATAAAACCAACTGATCTTTGTGTGGATATCCTGCAATCCAACACAGAAATTGTGCACAAAAAATTAAATGCATTCACACCACAAGAGATTTATATGTCTACAATGCACTTTGTACATTTTATTCCCATCTTTTACAAAAACTAAATTGTGAAGAAGACGTTTCTTTTATTTTTTTTCTTTTATTTATTATTATTATTATTTTTTTTGAGATTTTGACAAAAATAAATGAATAATTTTCGTACATTTTTTTGTTTTTGGTTCATGGGATGCTTTTGTTTGTTTGTGAATGAAACATGCTAGCTGATTGTGAGAAGCACATTAAATTCATTTTTATTTTTCGGTTTGGAAGCTTAGTTGAATTTGGACTAGACTGGGCTTTTCTCTGCCGATCTATTGTTGTCTTATGTTTGTTATTTTGTCTTATTTTCATGGTATTGTTCAAACATTTAAAGCTTCTTTGTTTCACTAATCTTTAATTTTCATGGTATTATTCATACATTTAAATCTTTTATTTTCATGGTATTTTTCTTTAGTATTTACATTTCTATCTTTGGGTAATCTTTGGATAATCTTTACTCTAATCTTTAATTTTTGGATAATCTTTACTCTAATCTTTAGTCTTTACTGATAATGATCTCTACTCTAATCTTTTCATTGAAACATTAATTAATCTTTAGTCTTTGGGTAATCTTTGGATAATTTTTACTCTAATCTTTTGATTGAAACATTAATTAATCTTTAGTCTTTACTAAACTCTAATCTAATTTTATAATCTCTAATCTTTATTCTTTACTAAACTCTAATCTAATTTTATAATTAATTAATTAATTTCAACATTAATTTTTGTGATTGAAACATTTAAATATTGATTCGGTGAAACATTGAAACATTGTCCAATTTCTGTAGTTATTTTGTGTAGTTTGTGTTATTTTGGGAGAGATACCAAACTAAATAGTCTGTGGTTGGACAATGTTAACTAAAGAGTAACAGACTACACAAAAATTAAAAAGTACTTTGATTATATATTTTGTGTAGTTATTTGGGAGAGATACCAAACTAATGAGTAACAGACTAACAGAGGCCAAATCTTACAAATCGTATGGGATTGAGCTTTGATCACATCTTTATGTATTTTATATATTCAAATTGTTTTGATATATTATTATTTTTTTCAATAGGAATGCAACAAAATATGTGGAAGACAGAACCCACAAAGGACTAAGTGGCCACTTCTTTCCACTGACAAATCGTTTGGGCTGTTAATGGTATTTATTTATTATTTATTTTTAAGTATCAAAATACATCTCAGATTGTTTATTTTAATTTTTTTTTTAATTTTTGTATAAATTCTGTAATTATTTAAAAAAAAAACAAAGAAAAAATTTGATGGCACATCTCATCTGCTTTGACCGTACATGTTTTATGAATATTTTATTTACTATTAACTATTTCAAATAGTATATATTTATTTGGGGGCAAAGTTGTGTAAAGTTTCCTGTTGTCCATAAAAAAGTTTGAGAATCATTGCTATTACAAAATTGAGTAATCAATAGGAAAATATAATGAGTAATTAATAGGAAAAGGTCATGGCTGATTATGGATTGTCATGATTTTCTGTTTCTATATTTTATTACACGTAACTTCTTGGAAATTGGGTCATCTACATAAAAGGCGCTGATCCAAGTATTTCTTTCCAATTCTTGTGAAATTGTATAATGCAGGTAATGTTTAATTTTCCATCGATTTTTAATCTAAATGTCCAACTGTTTTGAAGGGTGTGGATTTGTTAAATTTTCAAGCGAGAAATGGCGATGGCAATTTATTAATGGACTTTGTGGAATATATACTATGAAAGTAAGCTTACTTTGTTGTTTTGATTGTGTTATGTTCTCTGTTTCTGCTAGTATCCATTTACCTTTATCTCCTTTTACATCTTAGGGGTGTGATCAACCATTAACTGTTCGATTTGCTAATCCTAAGAGGCCTAGAGCTGGAGAGTCGAGGTATTTCCTTATACTTCATCCTTACCATATCCTTTTCTGTTTAAGTTACTCTTTATCACAATTAGAGTTTGAGTAGATAATATTACCAAAATATTTTATTGTTTCTGACAAGAGGGTGTGAGAGTCCTTGCAACTTCATGATTAGAATTTCTCACATACAACTTTGGCTTGTGTAGTAATTAATCAAGTTAACTTTTGAAGGTATATGCATAGAAATGCATTTTAATATTTTTCCCTTAATAATTATTTGGTGACCTTTTTGTCATCCTCATCAAGCTAGAAATTACTTATTTCCTATGATAAGCATATATATGTTTGTAGATAAAAATGAATATTTTCATATATATGTGAATAAAAGTTTACTTGTTGCCGTGCCTCACTTTGTATGTGTCTTAATCTTTTGAAAATTGCTGGGTTTGTCCATGTTGTATCGGTAGTCCATGTCGTTATCCTTGCTTCTTAGTATGCAATATGAATTTAATTTTTTTTTTATGTGCAGAGGTGGCCCTGCATTTGGGGGCCCTTGTTTTGGTCCTCGACTACAACCACGTGGACTTAGGTAATTCATTTACTAATTTTCATTTCTCTCTTATTATTTTCTTCCACTTGTCAAAAACATTATTATTATCTTCCTCTTCCGATTTTGTTCCCTTTGAAGTTCTTTTTATTTTTCTCAAGAACTTCATTATTGTTACTCCTGCACCAACAACAAATCTTGGTGAGCCTATGCATGGTCGAATACCACCTAATGCTTGGCATCCAATGAGTCCGCAGAATATGGGGCCATCTTTGAATCTTTGGCATGCAAGGTTTTGGGAGTCGATTGCTTCCGATCTGGGATTTGGCAATGCCTTCAACTTTGCGCAGTGTAAGAGCTTTCGAACTATCCTTTTGCATATCCGAGAAACTAAAAATTGTGTTGATTAATTGTTTTTGTTATCAATTTTATGAGGAAGAATTTTGGGAATCTCAGGTGGGCTTCAGACAATGAACTCACTGGTAGCATACCTGAATTCATTGGGAATTGGTCAAAAGCTTAAAAGCTTGTAAGCAATCTTCTATGTTGTGTTCTAGACAATTTTACTGTTTATTGCTTGAACTAATTTCTTTATGCCCAGGTTTCTTGGGAATAATAAATTAACTGGTATCCTTCCTGCACAAAAGAGTACACCTCTGCTGAATATGTAAGTACATCTTACATAACAACCCACAGTTTAATTAGAATGTAAGTGCTGTTATCGAAAAACTATAAGTTGAGAAGTTCTTTCGTTTTCTGGCACATAATGATTATCAAAAATGGTTTTTTCTTCCCAAATATGAAGGTTATATAATTTCTGAAGCATAATGTACCTTCAAATGTTTATGATGCAAAGATGATTTAATCCATTTTGCCATAAGTATTCTTGTGAAAGATATTTGTCACACAACCTGCTACCACATGCTAGAAAATCATGTATTAAGCAAGACAAAGATCCAAGAATACATGTATGTGTAAATGTAAATGTAGAGATGTATACAAAAATAGCCAACATTAGGGAACACACTAGGGGAGGTAAATATTAAATATTTGGACATATACTAGATTTCTGTTTGCATATTGATCTGCCTGTGATAATTCTTTTTTTTTTTAATTTTATTTATTTATTTTTTCCGAGAGCTCGCATAGCGGCTTAGGCGTTTGGGTGTTACGATGAAGAATTTCCCGAGAGCTCTGGCTTAAGCGTAATACTACTGCCTATGATAATTTGAGAGAAGTGAGTGGATCTATAAGTGACACTGAAAAAACTTGAATGGTGTAGACTGTATTGTTTTAGACTAGCACAATACATTGATCTATAAGTGAGTGGATGTATACATATTACCCCTACTCTCTTTGTTGTGTCGTGCTTAGTATCTAATCTTTTATTAAATGTCTTGTTTCTCAAATAATATTGTCATTTTCTACAAGTGCACATCTTGAGTTTTAGATCACTTTTTTGTTTTATTATTAAATTATTCTAGCTTAAGAAAGTTTGAAATCATTCATGCCTTGATGATTTATTTTGGCTTCTACAAGGGTATTAATATCTTTTGTAGCTTTATACTATTTTTGCATAAGAGTATCCTTATTGTATGATTTTTAACCCTCGTGATAAAAGATGGAAATCTTTGAAGGATTGAGGCGGTTTAACAACTGGATAAATTACATTATTTTTGGTGTGATCTAAATGTAAGTTTATAAATTAATTAGTAAGTTTGTTCCTATGTTTCTAGCGGTTTTTAAATTAATCTTTTCTTTTTTTATTTTTCAGGTCAGAAATTTCTTGGAGATATGCAAAATATGGTCAAAGAATTCAAGAATTTAGTTTTTTCAAGTTTTTTTATTTTTATTTTTTAATATATGTAATCACAGTTAAATTTTTTTATATTAATTTCTTTGTATATACTTTTAAATATTTAACTTTTATTTATGAAATATATGATGTTATTTCATTCAATATATGGTTGTGATTTAAAATATAGTATATAGTGTGTATTACATTCTTCAAATGCGCGTACAAAAATAATATTGATTATTCTTCAAATATGTCAATTTTTTTTATCACAGGTTTTATTAGTTATTAATCACATTTAAAAGGTGTGATCTAAAGTTTTTAATCACACTTAAAAAGTGTGATCTAAAAGTTTTTAATCACACTTAAAAGGTGTGATCTAAAAGTTTTTAACCACACTTAAAAGATGTGATTTAAAGTTTTTAATCACACTTCAAAGGTGTGATCTAAAGTTTTTAATCACACTTAAAAGGTGTGATCTAAAGTTTTTAATCACACTTAAAAGGTGTGATCTAAAAGTTTTTAACCACACTTAAAAGATGTGATTTAAAGTTTTTAATCACATTTCAAAGGTGTGATCTAAAGTTTTTAACCACACTTAAAAGGTGTGATCTAAAGTTTTTAACCACACTTAAAAGGTGTGATCTAAATGTTTTTAATCACACTTAAAAAGTGTGATTAAAAATGGCCATTTTTAATCACACTCCTAAAGACCACACTTTAATAAAATTTAAAAGGTGTGATTAAAAAGCATACATCACACCAAAAAAGTGTGATCTTTATCTATATTTGTAGTAGTGCATGTATTCGTTAAGTTCCAACCAGATCTCACTATTAAAGGAGGAATTCCTTGTATTTTATTAACTAATGGGGACAGTAGTTGGTTAAATTCAATGTCCCCAAAAATTAGAGAATGGTTTAATATTAATGTAACCACTGTCATGATTAATGAAAAATTTTATTAAATTTATTTATGAAACCACTCAAAGTTTTATTTACTTAGTACATTTCCCTTATCATCAACTGTTACATCTTGAGTCACATCACTATTTTTTACACTGATGATTACATTTCGTAAAACATTAGAAAATTCTGCTAGATCCATAACAACTGATCCTCTACGATCAACTTCATCTTTGCTAACACCAACCTCTAAAATCGACGGGCCAAGATCAACATCACTACTGTCATCACTACTTCTGCGTACATCAATCTCTGACAAACTCAGATGACCTCTGCGTTCATGAATAATTATTTTTTATTTTTTAGTTTTAGTTAAGAATTTTAATATTTTAAGAATTTTTTATTTTTTAAATGTATCTCACGTAAATTACACTTAAAAAGTATAATATTTATGATTTTTTTTAAAAAACAATTCATCAAATAATATAAAAAAATATATAAGTTAAGTATATTTTTTTATTCTTATGTATTTATTAAAATTTTTAAATATTTTTTTATAAATATTTTATTTTTTAAGTATATCTAAGTTATGTTCATCTAAAACGTAAAAAAATTACTTAAAATATTAAAAAAAATTCACGAAAAATAAAAAAATACGAAAAATAAAAAAATCAATTTTTAGAGGATCAATTAAAATCAAACCAGCTAAACTATGAATCCATTGTATGGCGGAATTAGCATTCCAATAGGGGTTGGAATTGCTAATCTAATTTCACCTTTTAGATAAAAATGTACACACAAAATTCAATTATAGATGATTGCACAAAACACACTTTTCTACGGAGTTTGGTGAGTGTTATGTCAACTTCTTGGTTGGTTTGTGTGCACATGGACGTATTGGGCCAAAAAGTGGAATGTTTGTTTGTACGACAATGCTGCGTAATTTAAATTTTGTGACTCAAATGGCTAAAACGATGTCGTTTTGAGTACAGAACAACATAAAAATGGCCAAAACGACGTCGTTTTGGCCATTTGAGCCACTTTTGAGCCACAAAATTTGAGTTACGAGACATTTTCCTTGTTTGTAATGTGCTCCCTACATTTTGTATTGTGTTGAATTATAAATTTGGATATTAATTTTTTTTTAAAATTGAATTATAATTTTTTAAAAAATGTAAAAAAAATATAAATGAAATATAATTAAGATTTTTTATTTTTTTAATCTAAATTCATTATTTAAACACGACATAAAAAGTCATGCAAAATAAAATAGAGTGGCTTCAATTAAGGGATAATAACAGAGTATGAGATTGTGCAAAATATTATCTAATTTATTAAAAGCGCATTGATTAGTACCAATATGCACCGTTCTATCTGCTAACCTCGGATTAAATTTTAAAATTTATAATTCATCTTCAAAATCACTCCTTTCCGCCATAGTTAATACATATATATTTTTAACTTATAATGAAATATCAAACTAAAAATGATCGTACGAGAGATTTAAGATGTAAAATTTGTTATAAATTAGTAATTATATATATTTAAAATATTATGTAAATTAATGTTATATATTATGTAAATGCTTGATAAATAGTTAAAAATATTTTTCAATCTACCAATTCATCCCAAACTACAATTTAATTATTTATCAATCTATTATTTAATTTATAATTTTATTCTCAAATTGGTGGAACCGAACATAAGGTGAGATAGGACTAGATTTGCAGTACCCCATTTCCACCGCGAACCATATTGGGGGCAAAGTAAAACCGGTAAGATAGTGGAAGGGGGATAATTTTATAATATTGAGAATAAATGCACCAATAAATTTCAAATTAACAACTTATACACTGTTTAGTCCTAAAAGTTTTCTTATAGACCGAAAGGTCCCATTATAGGGAAATTGACCATAGAGGGCATATACATCAAACATCATCATCATCAAAACAACATTATCGTTATCAAAACAACATCAAACATCACAACATCATCATCAAACAACATCAAACATCATCATCAAAACAACATCAAACATCACAAACATCATCATCAAAACAACATCAAACATCACAACATCATCATCATCAACATCAAACGTCATCACATCATCAACAACACAACAACACAACACCAAACATCACAACAATATCATTGGATATAATATTAATACACTAATTAATGGATATAATACCACTCTTCAGCCATTAGATTGAATCTATCAAAATGTCCACACACAATCATTTCTTATTAAACCTAATTCACACCCTCAATCCATCTTATTTCATTCATCGTCTGTTGCTCTTCGCCTCCCTAATCGGCGTCACTAGCCTTGCTGCCACCGTGCCGCCGCCGCTCTTCGCCGCCGGTGTCGCTTCTTCGCCAGGTACGAGCTCTCTCTCTTTGTTCTTTCTCTTTGCTCTATCTCCATTCCTTAATGCTCCACAGATTTCTCTTTCTGTTGGCTCCATTCCTTAGGGTTAGAAACAACGCCGAAAGCTTTGTAGTTGTCGAGAACACTGATCCAGTACCACACCGATCAACATCATCAACATCAGCGCCGATCCACACCGATCCAGTACCACCGCCGTGAGATCGTGACCTCTCTACCTTCGTGGTTCGCAATCGTCTGCAACGTTTGTTGGGAAAAGGCCGATCTTAATGTTGATGATGATGTTGGCGATGATGTTGATGTTCGCTGGATCTTAATATTTTTGTTGTGATGTTAATGTTGATGATGATGTTTGATAATGTTGATGTTGGCGATGATGTTTGATGTTCGCTAGATCTTAATGTTTGATGAATAATGATTATCAATGTTTGATGAATCATGTTGATAAATGGGTCTTAACATTCAAATGGGTATATATGTTGGTGATGTTCGATCCTTATTTGATGACTAATGTTGGTGCTGATGATGATTATTAAATAAACAACCTTACCAAAATAAAATGGGACTAAATGGTGCATAAGAAAACTTTTAGGACTAAATAGTTCAACTTTTCAGAAAATAGGATTTATGGATAAATTTTCCTAAATTATATATATATATATATATATATATCTGCCCCAAATGTATTTGTTACTAACCGTAATGAACCCAAACCGAACAGATTTTACAGATTTTCATAAATAACAATAGATACATAAATAAGAACAGATATATATTTTATATATATATATATATACATATCTGCCCCAAATGTGTGAGCTGTAACCGTAATATTCCGTGATAACCGAACAGATTTTTAACATAAGAACAGATCCGAAATAATTTTTCACAGAGATATATATATACTTATATATCTAGCTGCCCCAAATGCGTGTAATGTAAGCGTAATCAACCCAATCACGACCGTAAAGAAACAGATCGGTCATGAACCGATGCCGTTATGAACCCATACTATGCAAATCGGAAGTAGCGAAACGAAACCAGATAGGCCATAAAGCATTACCTGCAGATCGGTATGTGTTTGAGAGAGTTGGTTCTTGTTTGCCGCCGCGGATGCGTACTCCGGTGCCGATCACCTCTGCGAAGGTCATTCAGATGTCGTCGTCGTCGCTGGTCTTTCCGAATCGCGTATTTCGCTTGTTCTTCTCAGCTTTCGGAAGGGTGTGTGTGTTTTGGATGAGGCGTTGTCCCTCAGATTGAAAGGGTTCTCTTTAGGGCATTTTGGTAAATTTACACCAATAAGGGTTTCAAACATACCCGTGAAACCCATTTTGTCTGGACGTGGCTAATTCAGCCTAATTTGTCGGGACGTGGCTAAATTAGCCCAAGTTTTCCTTCCCAAACGGTGCCTTAGAAAATAAAGGGGGGGAAATGAATGAAAATGTTGTTTTATTTTAGATATGATTTATATATTCATTCACATTTTATTTTATTTATTTATTTATTTATTTATTCTAATTATGAATCAAACACAAAGTGAAAAAATACAAGGGAAAAGTACATGCAAGTTGAAATTAGGGGAAAAAATTACAAATACATGAGCGATGTAAGTGTGTCTGTGGTTAAGGATGGCAATGGACGTTAATGGGATGCATATTAATTCCCCATCCACATTCCCCTATAATAATTTTTCCAAATTCCCCAATTGTATTACTCTCCCCATCTCCTAATGGGTTTGGATTTCCCCAACCCAACATGACCCTTTTTTTTTTTTTTTTTCAAGGTTCACAACCAAAGCTAAATATACATTTAATCTTATTTTTTTTATTTGGCTCAACAACAAAATCAAATACACATTAATTAATTAAAAAGTTTGTTTTAAAATAATCAAATAAGCTTACAAGAACATGAGATAAAATTGTTTTCATATATTTATATAACAAAATCAATCTGGGTTAAAGACATTCTAATAAAATAATGTTGTTGTAATTTGGAGATGAACCAGTCCATCTTCTCTTCTCTTCTCTTCTCTCTCCAGTCTCCAATAACCATGTGTGTACAGGTATATTCCTCTTTGTCTCCTCATTGAGTTGCTTTTCTTTTTTCCATTTGGCTGTATTGGGGAGATAATGGGCACCCAGATCATTAAGCAAATTTATTGAATTTAGAAGTCAAGTTTCATTGGATTAATGTAGTCTCTGTACTGTTGATGAAATTTTGACTGGTAAATGGGTGTTCATTACTTCATTCATTTTGTTTGTTTTTAGTTTACTGAAGATGAGATGAAGATTACCCTATTTTAAATAATCTGTTTTGAATTCCCTCCTTTTGCTTTCTTACAGGTTGCATCTTGCAAGCTTTACAAGTATGAATCAAAACCTCTCAATACTTATATATATATATAACCATTTTCTGAATTGCTTTAAACCAATTTGCTATCAATTTTCAAATTGTTCAATGAAATCTCATCCAATGGAAGCAGAATTGATGGAATCTGGAGTAGCTATAAGAACTAAAAAGGATTCAAATCTTAATTCAATACTGTAAATTAAATACTGAGAAATTTCTCTAGAATTTTGTAAACACACACACAAGAAGTGAGTTAAAAAAAAATCTGGCAAGAAAAACGAAAACAGATCACAATGATCATGAAGAATTAATTACATGATCGAAAATACAAACCCAGATTAAACCAGTGAAACCAAGAAATTGTTGAGGGATTTCATATATGTTCAGCAACAAATCAATGAAATCTGTCTTTAATTTCAGTAAACGAAACAGAGAGAGAACAAGAGAGAACGAGAGAGAGAAACTCACCATGTCGGAGAACCACCGTGGTAAGCGCCGACGGAGATCGCCGCTACTAGATCGTTGCCTTCGCAAATCGCCAATGCTGGGGTGAGAAGATCCGAGTGATGCTGGAATGAAATCTGCTTAGGCTCACTGTGTGAATGAGAAAAGAACCCTAGTTCTAAACACAACATATGGAGAAATGGGCGGGTGCCCATCCCGACCCATATCCTATGAAACACCACTTAATTACTCGATTGATAATTAAAAAAAATCATATATGTGGGTCGGTTTTCATGGATATCCATAGGATAGGATTCCTATTGCCATTCTTTTCTGTGATGGAGTGTAAAAAAAAAGATGTGGGGGTATAAGTATCACTTGTGTATCTCCATGTGTTGGTAATTTTTTTTTCCAACTCCAACCTCCATATAGTTTCTCAAAGTACAAAATCTATACGTCCCGTTTGTTTTTAGAGATAGAACGAGGTAATTGATACTAAATGGATTAATAAAATTGTGTTTATTTTAATGATAGTTGTTAGTGTGGGGATTGTTAAATTAACTTTATATAAAATAAATATAAAATAATAAAACAAATAAAATTATGATTTTTAGTTAGGGCAAAACACCAATAAATCTCAAATTTTAATTTGTTAAATCATTTGGTCCTACCTTTTATTTTGTAGACTAATAAGTCCTATTTGAATGTTAAAAGCTCACTATAGGCCTTTTTTAGATTTCCCTCCTTTTCGAACATCAGCAATATTAACTACACCAACAATATCATCAACATTAACTACATCATCAAACATTATCAACATCATAAAACATCATCAACATTGATCAAACATCAACTACATCATCAAACATCACCAACATCATAAAACATCAACTACATCATCAAACATCAACTACATCATCAAACATCATCAACATCACCAACATCATAAAAAATCATCAACATCAGCAAACATCAACTACAACATCACCAACATTATGAAGAACATCAAACATCAACTATATCTTCAACCTCATCAAACATCACCAACATCATAAAACATCAACTTCATCATCATACATAATCAACATCACCAACATTGTGAACATCATCAAACATCAACTACATCTTCAACCTCATCAAACATCATCATACATCAATATGGGATACAATATATTGATGTTTATACAATATAACAAACAAAGATACCATGCCAAATATAAAATATAACAAGATACCATACCAAATATAAAAAGGACTAAATGGTTTACAAAAAAAAACTATGGACTAGATGGAGTAACATTTCCCAATATGAGATTTATGATGTTGGTGATGTTGATGATGTTTGATGATGTAATTGATGTTTGATCAATGTTGATGATGTTTGATGATGTAGTTGATGTTGATGGTGTTGTTGGTGTAGTTAATGTTGCTGATGTTCGAAAAGGAGGAAAATCTAAAATAGGCCTATAGTGAGCTTTTAACATTCAAATAAAACTTATCAGTCTACAAAATAAAAGGCAGGACCAAATGGTTTAACAAATTAAAATTTGAGATTTATTGGTGTTTTGCCCTAACTAAAAATCATAATTTTATTTGTTTTATTATTTTATTTTTATTTTATATAAAGTTAATTTAACAATCCCCACACTAACAACTATCATTAAAATAAACACAATTTTATTAATCCCCTCACTATCAATTAACTCATTCTATCTCTAAAAACAAACGGGACATATAGATTTTGTACTTTGAGAAACTATATGGAGGTTGGAGTTTGAAAAAAAAATTACCAACACATGGAAATACGCAAGTGATACTTATACCCCCACACACCCTTTTATTTACACTCCACCACAGAAAAGAATAGCAATAGGAATCCTATCCTATGGATATCCATGAAAACCGACCCACATATATGATTTTTTTAATTATCAATCTAATAATTAAGTGGTGTTTTCATAGGATATGGGTCGAGATGGGCGCCCGCTCATTTCCCCATATGCTGTGTTTAGAACTAGGGTTCTCTTCTCATTAGCACAGTGAGCCTAAGCAGATTTCATTCCAGCATCACTCGGATCTTCTCACTCCAGCGTCGGTGATTTGTGAAGGCAACGATCCAGCAGCGACGATCTCCGTCGGTGCTTACCACGGTGGTTCTCCGGTGTGGTGAGTTTCTCTCTCTCGTTCTCTCTTGTTCTCTCTCTATTTCGTTTACTGAAATTAAAGACAGATTTCATTGATTTGTTGCTGAACATATATGAAATCCCTCAACAATTCACTGGTTTCACTGGTTTAATCTGAGTTTGTGTTTTCGATCATGTAATTAATTCTTCATGATCATTGTGATCTGTTTTCGTTTTTCTTGCCAGATTTTTTTTAAACTCACTTCTTGTGTGTGTGTTTACAAAATTCTAGAGAAATTTCTCGGTATTTAATTTACAGTACTGAATTAAGATTTGAATCCTTTTTAGTTCTTATAGCTACTACAGATTCCATCAATTCTGCTTCCATTGGATGAGATTTCACTGAACAATCTAAAAATTGATAGCAAATTAGTTTAAAGCAATTCAGAAAATGGCTATATATATAAGTATTGAGAGGTTTTGATTCATACTTGTAAAGCTTGCAAGATACAATCTGTAAGAAAGCAAAAGGAGGGAATTCAAAACAGATTATTTAAAATAGGATAATCTTCATCTCATCTTCAGTAAACTAAAAACAAACCAAATGAATGAAGTAATGAACACCCATTTACCAATCAAAATTTCATCAACAGTACAGAGACTACATTAATCCAATGAAACTTGACTTCTAAATTCAATAAATTTGCTTAATGATATGGGTGCCCATGTAGACACCCCATTTTTGACCGACCTTAAGACTCAGACGTCACCGATTGAGCGCTCGGTGATGTTGCATATTGTGCTCGTTCAGAAGTCTCAGAGTCTCGGCCGTGAGCCCTGCCTCCGGACTTCCGAACCCTTTCTCAGATTTTGCCTTGGTTTGCAGCCAGCCTGCTTTTCTGTTTTTGTTCCTGAAGGGAGGAGAGGTCCGTGAGACCATCTCTCGATGGGTCAGAGGCCATTTTTCCCATTTCGAGTCTTGGTTCGATTTTGAGCCACAAAGCCATGTGCCTCGGTTCGGGACCGCCTAACTATCTCCGATTGCTCTGATTTTTGGTATGAATCTTATTTGCTCCCTTTTGAGGGACACTGGGGTCCGAGGGACCGACTTCATGGTCGAACACCACTCCCGGTGCCCATCACTACGGGGTCCTGAATCTGCTGGCCCCGAACCTTCATTTCGCATCGGTTTGGGCTCATTTTTGGTGGAGGGCTTATTTTCATAGTTAGGAAGCTTGTAGGGGGGTGGGAGGCCAGCAATTGTTTTGACAACCAACTTTTTGTTTGGTCAAAAGTGGTTCGACATGAATCCAGGAAGGAGAAAAGTCTGCGCGGCTTCACCGAAACGGGCGTAACTCTTTACACAAGAGGAATTAAAATATGAGGCCACCACCATTGGAAATCTTACTTTCGGGGTTTCATTTTGCACTCAAGAATCTCCTAAGTCCAGATCCGGGGGGAGGAGATATGGTTGGTTGAAGTCTGGTTAGACCGAATCTGCGCGGCTTTACGAAAACTGGCATAACTTTTTCTACAGGAGGAATTTTAATGCAAGGTTTGTGGCATTGGAAAGCTAACTTCAAGGGCTACATGGACGACTAGTTTTATGGCTTGGACCTTTTGACCCTGGCCGGCCGGCCATGGAGGGTGGCCGGCCGGCCACCTGCAACTAAAGTACCTAGCCGGCCTGCTTCCTCAGTGGGGGTGTATTACAGCTGTATATCTGTTTTTTCCCAAAAATATCTGTACCCGGGGGAATCTTTTGGAGGAAAACTTGGTGTCATTTTCCTCCTACCTTGCTCCCTCTCTTTGGCCTATATAACCAGCTGCCCAACTCTTGTTTTAGGGTTACAAAAAATCCCTAAGAGTCCTCACATTCGTATCTCTCTCCATCTCTCTCAAATTCTCAAGTTTTGGTTTCATTTCTTCATCATCTTCAAGCACCACCACCACTACTCTATTTCCAGCAGCTAGGAGAGCTTTCCAACAACTAGGAGGCATCCATTCTAAAAGCAAAAGGCAGCCAAGACTGATTTGGGGGATGTCATCTACTATAAATGTTCATATTTTTAGTCCCTCATCAGTGTTGTAGAAGGGTATTTTTCCATTTGGGCTTTGCATATACCACTTGCTTCATAGCCTCCCTTGTGGAGCCATTTTTGTATGCCATGTTAGCCCTATTTATGATTGCTGTTTGGCCATGTTTTGTACTGGAAAAATGCTAGTTTTGGGGCTTCCTTGCTTCTTCCTTTTCATGTCATGTATCAATTATGCATGTTTGGTGTAGCTATAGGCACATTCGGGTGCCAAAATTCATGTTTCAGGATCATTCCATGCATCGGGTACACTTTGGCCATGTTTCGGGACTGTTTTGCCCCACATTTCAGTGCTGAAATTCATTTGCATGTTTGCATATCATATTTTCATGCCATTTCATCGCGTATGCCATTTCTGCTTATGTGCGTCAAGATACACGCATTTCGAGGCATCTTTTTTTATCTAACTACTCTTATGTGAGTGTGGTGAGGCTCACCCATGTTAGTGTAAGTCCATTTTGCATTCTCAGATGCCATTTTAGTCTCATTGCATCGTGTATGCCATTGTTTCGGTTTATGCGTCTGCAGCACGATTTGAGGCATCTCATTTTCATCTTCGGCCTCTTATGTGAGTGTGGTGAGGCTCTCTCATGTTAGTGTAAGCCCATGTTGTATTGTTTATGTCATTTTAGCATCATTGCATTCCGTATGCCATTGTCTCGGTTTGCGTGCCCGTGTGCACGCATTTCCAGGCACCTCACTTTTATCCGACGGCCTCCTATGTGAGTGTGGTGAGGTCCACTCATGTTAGTGTAAGTCCAATTGCATTGCGATGCCATTTTATACCTTAGATCATTTCCTCGGTTATGCGTCTGCAGCACGCATTCCGAGACATCTCATTTTCATAGCATTGTGTATGTTAGGATTGTATCTTAGTTGCATTTCATACATATCATGCATATTGCATTGTGTTCAGATAGGAGTTAGTCTGCACGAAACGAGGTGCGTTCGTACTCGAGTGACTAACGGGTCTCAATTCCCGATCACCGACACTCTCGATTATCCATGATGGAGTTAAGTCTAGTTGTATTTCCATGTGCATTCATTCTATATTGAATTGTGCATTTTGCCTCTACCATCATGAATCGAGATGCGTGATTGGCACGAGGATCGAGGCATGCATAAATTTGTGAAATACATTGCTATGCCCCTTTCCGCTCTCTTGCAAAGAAAAATGAAGAATCAAGAAACTTTTCTAATCCGACACGCATTTCGAGAAACATTGCAAACAGAGGCTAATTGGGGCATCCCAAAGGATTTTCGCAGCGTTCAAACACGATTATTTCATTATCCTGAGCGAGTCAAGGCGCCCCACGCTTGCATGCCGCTTTATCGCTTTCTTAGTTAATTTATTAATTAATTAAGAATTTCTGTATTATTTGGACTGTATTATTCTTTTATTCGGGACTGAATTATTATTTATTTGGACCCTCTGTGCGAGTGCAAAATTGTAATAAGTGTGCGTGTGTGTGATGTATGTCTCCCAACCCCACGTCTTTCTTCCCTTTTATTTACTCGCTTATGATGGTTAGATATAGGGCATGTTTCAATTAGCATACAGTATGACAGCATGTTTGCATCATTCATCTGTTTTGCACGCACCGGGCTCGGCGCATCATACAAACTGCATTTGTATTTCAATTCCAAATTGAATACGTGTTGGTTGTAGCATTCCATATGCCATGCTTAGAATAGCCGAGCCTGCTATAGTTTGCATCTTTGCATGTGTTGCATTAGGCATTTCTGTATATTTAGGATCATACATGATTTCTAATAAGCTTCTGTTTTGGCTTGGAGTACTCGATGAGTTTTATGCTTTAGTATCCTTGCATGCGTGTGAGTGACTGCCATGAATAGCATGCTTACCATGAGGCTATGTGCTTATGTGATATAACTACCTTGAATGCCTGTGGGTGGAGGTTGGGTTATTTGGATTGGACAATTCATCAAATGTTTGTTTTAAGCCCACTAGATAGTGGCAAAATCCCGTTTTTCTTAAGCCCACCCGAGGGTGGCAAATCCACGTCTTAGCCTACCTGCGGGTAGCACCATCAAACCATTTTTCAAACAAACAAACATGAAATGTTTTGTTCCAATTCAGGCGACTCAGTCTATACTTGTATGCTGCGAGCATCACATAGTAACCTAGGCTAATAACCGGAATAAGAACGCACAATGTTTTCAAAATCAGATATCATGGTTAGTAGAGGCCGGTCTTTGACCGGGCGAGCGGGGGTGCTCACGAAGTGACCTTCCCCAATCGTACCCAAGTTCCCGAGCCGAGGCAACTTTGGTGATGACGGACACGTGGCCTTTGGCACCGAGTCAGGGTTTCCTAAATTTCCCATTAAAAACATTTAGGTGGCGACTCTGTATCTGGCAAAGCAGTCCATGTTTGGCACTTCTTTCAAAAATCAGTTTTCTCAAAACGATTTGCCGGATTTGGACTCTTTGGTTCAAGATTAAGAACCGTGACATTTGAGTCCTTGAACTGTAGTGACCCTAATATGAACGGAACGGGACTTAACCCTCCCGGGGCGTTCGAGGACGTCTACAGTTTCTGGCGACTCCACTGGGGACTTAGAGAACTTGACTCGAACTCATGATATCTGGTTTTGACTACACTTGTGTGTTTCTTTGCATTGCATTTGCATTGGTGTGCCTAGGACACTGTGTTTGCCATCTGCTATTCCTGAGCGGTTTGCCGGAGGCTTGTCTTGTCAAGGCATGTCCATAAGGCCGATTGTTACGGCTTCTGCCAAGATGGGAACACAAACCCCTGTTTCTGGGCACCCTTTTGACCATTCAACCTAGTGCATATTCGGATCCATAGTGACCATTCCAAACTAGGACAAAGTTGCTTACCCGCTTATAGGTTGTTTGAAACCATCAAGGCGTAGTAAAACCCTAACTCGACAAAATAGGACAGGAAACCCTACCCCAACATAGGGTGTTTTGGCTTTCACTTATCTCTGCTATGTGCTTGTTAGAGTCGTCTCTACAGGAATGCATGTATCGATCTATGAGTTTGGACATCGAACTGCATGGCACCAGATTCAATATTTTGGGATTGATTTACTGAGGGTAACAGTTCTGTGCGTAATTTTGGGGGCAGAATTTAGTAGAGGGCACAGTCATCCTGTTATGCTCACATCCGTTTTGGTGAAGTTAGGCTGAAATGCTGCATGTTTTCCCTTTTGCTAGGTAGTTCTGGAACCATAGCTTCAGAAGGCTCCGATATCCCCCAGGTACATTGGACTAGTGCTGATAGACTTTGTTAGGTCAGAAATTCAATTCAAGGGCAACCAGTGTTCTTTCGCTAGGGCAAGGCAAAGAAAGGCCAGTCAGGGCTTACCGGTTCATCTGATCCGTCAGTCACCAGTCACATCACCCTTATTCAGAATCGGCTGACCCGTGGCAAAGACAGGTTGAAGAATTTGTACCGTGATAGCGGCGTTGAATCGTGGAACCGCCATGCAAGCCGAGACCCGATGTTAAACGCAGGGCCCATCTGGGGCATCTGCCTTACATCCAGCTTTGGGACCCCAGCCGAACTTTGACCCACTTCTGCCAGTTGAAGATTTGCAGTGTCCGAATCCTCGAGAAGGGTTAGCTCAAGCCTGAGTTTTCAGACCCTTGGTGCAGCCTAATGAGAGGCTTCATCCCCTTGATGCTAATGACCTCGATCTGACCGCAGTGAAAATTGCGAACCTTGAGAAACAATTCAAAAAGGCATAGGGCCTTAACTCCATTCCCGACATTGAGGATGGGCACACTGAGTCTGCCGTCCGGCTCCCAGACAGATTCAAATTGCCACATATTGACCGTTTCGACGGGTCTGGGGATCCAATGGTACATATCCGACTTTTCTTGGATGTCCTAAAGCCAATGGATCTGACTAAGCCACAAAAACTCTCTCTGTATGGAAGAACCCTGTTCGGTGTAGCAGCCACTTGGTACGCTAAGTTGGAGGACAAAGTGAAGCAAAACTGGGAAGAATTAGCTGAGGCCTTTGTCGATCAGTATTCCTACAATACCCAAGTTGAAATGACCATCCAAGAACTTGAAGCAACCCACCAAAACCCAAAAGAGCCTTTTGTGAAATTTATTGCGAGGTGGAGAGCAAAGGCAGCACAGATGACAGATCGCCGCCCTTCTGAGAGGGATCAAGTGCAGATGATGGTGCGGAACCTCGAGCATGATATGTTGCAAAAGTTGATAGTGGCTCCGCTATTCACTTTCAAAAGTTTGCATGAACTAGGGGTTCAGGTCGAGAATGCGTTCAACAGCGGGATCATTCCCAGAACAAGTGAACCGACAAGGAGGGCGATTGCAGGGAGTACCAATGTCGGAAGTAGCACTATTCCCGAACCCACTGAAATCGATACAGTCACCACAGCCAACCCTTTTGCCAATCCAAGCCTACAAACAGCCGACCTAGCCCGAGCCCAGGGCAGAACTTTCATCCCTCTCTATATGAGCCTGACTAGCGCACTAAAACTCTTGATGGAAAGAGGGCATCTCAAACCCCTCGATCCTCAACCTCTTCCTGACCCACTCCCAGCCAGACATAACCCTCCAAGCATCAGTATGTACCATCGTTAGCCATGCCATGGCACCGACCGTTGCTACCGCCTTCATCATGAGGTCCAAAATCTCATCGACAACCGGACGATAGCTCCACCTTCAGGCCCCAATGACCAAACATTTCCCGCCTACCTCAATCTCATCTATACACTGCCATCCACCTATGACCCCAGCATATACATCACCCCGGCCCACCTACCCAAGCCTGAGGTGTTTATCCCAGAAAACATGGACTTATGCATGATGGATGCACCTGGACCACAATCATCTCAAACCCGAGAACCCACTACTTCTGAGTTGATGGAAATGATAAAAGATCTTCAAAGAACTGTGACTGATCTGGCCTCCGAGACATTGGCTCCATCATCGACCACACCACATGCTGGGAATTTCATGTCAAAAGGCTCTCCAGTCTTGGGGCGGGCTACATCTGAGGAAGGCCAATCCCGTGGCAAAGTGGAAACGAGTGGAAAGAACAAGGTAGGGGCAGGCATGGATCCCCATGAGCATCTTCTGTTGGCTGTTGAGGCTTTGAAAGCCGAGGGACTGAACAAAGAGCAAGTGCTCGCAGTTGTTGCAAAAACTGTGGACGGCATTTTCGCCACTCAAGTTAGGGACAGCTTGAATCAAGGAGAAACCAGGAGAAGGGCCGTTATACCAGAGGCAATCCTGTTAGCTCTAATCCTCCACTCAGAAGAGATCAACAAACCGGGCCAGCACCTGCCGATCCCTTTACTGGCGCGTCTAGCAAAAATCCACAAACCTTGAAGTACCAACCCCGAGGTCAGAGGGTCTTCCATGCCCTCCGCATGCCTTTGTCCAAAGCTCTCCAAATCCTTGTTGGACAAGGCCATCTCAAACCCCTTGAGCCTCGGCCTCTCCCGAACCCTCTTCCGGCTACGCATGATGCTACCCAGTACTGCGCATACCATCAGCAAACTGGCCATGCTACTAACAATTGCTTCCGTCTTCGCCATGAAGTACAGGATCTATTGGACAACGGGGTCATCCTCCCGCCGAGCTCAGCAAAGTCTATCGGCACTGGGTCAGTGAACTTGGGGGATAATGTTATGTGATCGAGGGATAAACCACCTGCGGGCAATGCTCAGTTTACTCTAGATATGGTGGATGGCACGCACTGTTCTGAGCAATGTGCAAATACCAGTTTTTGTGTTTTCTAACTTGGGTATTGGGTCAATTTTGTTGTTTTGTTTTGAGTCTGTCTCTTTTGTTTTGGGTCTATCTTGTTGTATCGAGTCAGTCCTGTTGTATAGGAGTCGGGTGATTCCGGGGGTGTTACCTCGAGCGTCACCATTTTGTTTTGCGTTTGTCTTTTTGTTTTGTTTTGAGTCTATTTCTGCCAGGGAGCCAGTTATGCCAACAGATTTTGAATGAAACAGCAATGATTTTCACGCTCTCACATTTGCTTCTGCCGTGTGCTAGTTGTGCCGGGATTTGAATGAAATGGCAGTGCATTCCACCTGCTCTTTTGTGCCTTGAAGTCATTGTATTGACCTAAGTTTTTCAAAACCTTTTTGAACACTGCGATGAAAACAAAGAGGGAGAAATTCCTTGGGATTTGCAAAACTTTGATCAAATGAGAGAAAGAGAGGCATACTAAGCCCTTAATGAATGAAATCATGCTTGTTAGTGTGAGTACTGAGAAGGACCCTGGCTTTGATCCAGATTGATCCTACACTGTCTTCAGCGCGAACGATTTGTCGCTTTCTTAAAAACTTTCAAAAAAAAAAATGTTTTGCGCGGTCCTGCGAAGACATGTGTGGAATCGCTCTTGAGATTGTGCAGCTTAGGATCGCTCTCAGCCTCGAGACTCGACCCCCCCTTTGCTTTCAAACCTTGAACGTGCATTCAAAATGTTCAACGGTCGACCACAATGCAAGGCCTGTGGGGCCAGATTTGAAGCATCCCTCGAATAAGAGGCACCGAAGTCAAATCAAGAGGATCAGATGTCGTCAAAAGAAGCTTGCAAAGCTAGATCAGAAGCACCCCTCGAACTAGGGGCAAAAAATATCCGATGTGCTCGGAGAGCCAAAGGTGGATCTTTCTGCAAATCAATACAACAGCCACTCTCCTGAATACAGAGGGCTTCAATCTCAAAACCATTTTGGCATGGACTTGTTACACTTCTACCCTTTGAGAGGCTCGAAAACCCTAAGGGCGACCAGAAAAGTTAGAGCGAAGAAAAGAACAAAGAAAAGAAAAAAAGAAAAAATGCAAATAGGAAAGAAATAAAAAAAATGAATGAAAAAAAAAGAGAAAAGAAAAAAGAAAAGAAATGAAAAGAAAAAAAAAAAAAAAGAAGAAGGCTCGCAAGGTTGAAAACCTGCAACAGGCGCCTTGGCAAAAGTTAGAGCATAAAAAAGAGAGGTTAAATACCCGAGTGTACCTTAACCCCAAACTACGTAAGGCTTGATTCCCATCTTTGGGATACATAGGCAACTTCATTCTGAAGTCCAGCCGTAAAACAATTCAAATTTGATTGTGTCCATGTAATGGTTTTGATTATCTCTGCCTTCTTTGTATCCGAGAGTCTGTTTGTGTTCATCGCTCTGAGGACTGACTGCAAATGCGCTCCAGTGCCGTTCAAACAAGGGGCAACTTTCCGTTTCCATTCAACGCGCCACGGTGCCATTCAAACAAGGGGCAACTTTCCGTTGCCATTCAATGCGCTGCAGTGCCTTTCAAACAAGGGGCAACTTTCCGTTGCCATGCAGCTCTCTTCAAGCACGGGGCAATTTTCCCTTGGATCCGAGGTTGTGCATCTCAGAAGTAGGTTCCATGCTCATTGAGCAAATGGCCGTTTGCAAAAATAGTTTTTGAGAATTTTTACTGAAGTTGACTAATTTTCTCGAAAATTATTCCATCTTTTCCAAAAACTGGACCATTTTTTTGGACCCAAAAAAGGAAAATTTTCAATGCTCATAGTCTGACTTGGATGATTTCAAATCAAAAATCGAACAAGCATGTTAACCCGACTCTCATTTTGGTCCAAATTGTTTTAGTAGAAGGCAAAAATAAAAAATGGTCAAAATGATGAACTAGGGGCACATGAGTCGTGTTCTCTTTTTTTCTGTTATCAATGCATTTGCCAAGAAGGCACTCTACCGCGAGAGGGCACAACCGGTTAGAAAGGCAGAAGCTCTTACACCTCCAAGCAAATAAGCCAAGTGCGAAGCACGAACGGGAATGGATCAAGATATTCCACTCCCTTATCTTGACAGATCTGATCACGTCCAAGCTCCCCGGCAGAGCATCATCAACCGGTGTTAGCTGCAGATTTGCTACACACCCAGTTGTAGCACAACCCCTCTGTGGGAGAAATTCACTAGCTGTGAGCGGAAGAAAGAGAATCGAGCAGAATGCTAGGGGCCCGAGCCCACAACTTGCTGTTTATCCATCAATCACCCAGGGGAGGGATGAAAAATGAGAGATTTAAGAATAGAGAGATGTGCGATGAGAGAAAAAGTGAGAAAAGGGCTTTTTTCAGAAAAACAGAGCTTAAGGGCCGAGTGATGTGAGAATCACAAATGAGAAAGGATGGGAAACACTACCCAAAGAAACAGTTCAGGCACGCCCGAGTGTCGTGTCTTTTTGTTTTATCTCGATTCTTGTTTTGGGTCGTTTCGAGTGTTACTCGATGTGTCTAGGTTGTGTGCCTTTATTTTTCTGTGTTGAGACGTTTTGGCTGTGTTCAGTTATAGGCTCAATACCCGGTTGAGAATCCTTTTGTCATTTTCAAAAGAAAAATCATCCTGTGCTCAGAGTGCTGTGCCATTCTCCACATTTGCGCAAAACAGAATTGGTTCTTTCATAAAGCCGCAGGGTTCAACCCAAGTCATGTCAGAATAGTAAAACAAGGACCTATCTGAAGCTATTTAGGTTTTGATGAAAGCAAAGAAAAAAGGGAAAATTTGGAGCATCTTAGCATGTTTCAACTTTAGCAAGATCCGAGACTGCATTCCAGGTGCACCTTCTCAGGCTTCGCCATTTCTCTGGAGTATGAGTGTGTCTCGACCCCAAGTGTAAGCCTGCTTCAAGTCGAATGGCGATCAAGCAAAGACCAGAGGGTTTCACATACAGTTGTTATCTCTCGCCAATTTGAATAGGGTGTGCCCTTTTGAGCTGAGTGTGTTGTGAAGTCCTCTAAGAAGCAAATCAGAGGCACCAGAGTACATATTTTGTAACGACCCAAAACCATATGATGTCATTTTCAGTAATTAATTATGTGTTTACGTGATTTAATTGAGAAAAATCTGTTCGAATTAGTAAAATACCTGTTGAAATGACGACTTCGGGACTGAAATCGATGATCGTAATGAATTCAGAAAATGAAATTAAAAATACCTATGTGATACCGGGAATTTTTAGAACTATCTGAAACAATAAATTGAAGATCAAATCATTCGATTCAAAGGCTTGTTTGGCAAGTGTTTTGGTTTAATTGTTGATAGTTGATATATATATATGGCTTATAAGGATAAGGCTTGACTATTTTGACTCAACCAAAAGAAAGAAAAATCTAGAAGAGAGAGAGAGAAGAGAGAAATCGAAAGAGGAAAGAAAGGAAAGGAGAGAAGAAAAAAAGGGGATTCAAACTCAAGTTCTCTAATCAAGTGTTTAAGGTAAGGATCTTCTTCTAATATTGTGAAATAAGGTTGATTCCTACATGTTCTCATGGTAAACAAGAGTTTTGAAGAGGAATTATGTGTAATTTGGGCATCTATGACCTTAGATGTGTTGATTTATGTCTTAATTGGCAAATTGAGGTAAAACCTCCATGGATGTGATCATGTGAAGCTTCTATGTTTAAAAGTATGGTTCTTCATTTTAATTTATGGGTTGATTGTATATATGATGCAAATGGGTTTTTGAATTGAAGTTGTAATGGTTGAAAGATGGAGGATAAGATGAAGAAGAAGAACCAGAATTTCTGGTTTCGCAGGGTCCGCTCGAGCGTAGGGAATCCCGCCGAAAGGGAAAATCAACCCGAAGTTTCAAAAATGTCTTTGTCCTCGGCGGACATGTGGGCGCCGAGGGAAGGCTATTTCAGGAAAAGTTTGGGCAGTTGAATCAAATGATTTCTAGCATGTAAATGACACCATTGAGCATCTTATGAGCATGAATTAGAGCAAAGAAGATTAGAATGAGCATGGAATGAAATAAAGGAAATGATGAAATGTATGAATTGCATGAGTTAATGAGTTACGTATCTGATGATGATATGATAAGAAATGTGTTATGTTGTTGATGTTTACAGGACAACGTGAAGACCGTGTACTCGGTATCAAGAATCACTGTAAGTAACATTTTCGTAAAGATATGTTATTATGAATTATGTTCAATGTCAATGCTATGATATGTTTAAATGATAATGTTTTACGTGAATGAATGTCTTGATTGCGAATCTAGTATGGCGTCCATAGATAGTTTTAGTTGTGGGGGACGACATAGACGTGTAGGCCCATGCGCTTGAGTCATGGGGGACGGCACGGATATGTAGGCCCATGACCAGTTTACGAGATCTCGGTATGTGTTTAATCGGTGTCCGGGACCGGTTACTCTAGTCGTTTGTCGACACATGTTATGATACGTTATGTTATGATCTATGGAGTACGCCATTATGTATGTTCTATATGATGACTGATGACTGACTATGTTTATGAATGTTCTATTACGGTTTTATATAAATGTTGGACTTCATTCACTAACCCCTTTACGTTACTGTTACTTGCTGGGCTTTAGCTCACCCCTGTATATATGTATTTATAGGTGAGCAGCCGGGAAGTCAAGCCTAGGCGGAGTTCAAGCTGAGCCGCCGTTTTAAAAGCCTAACCAGAGTTTTGGATGCCTCAGAGCCGGGGCTAGGCCTGGAAGGCCGTTTTGTGCTTTTGAGTTTTTGCTTTTGTTTTGTTGTACTTTGTGACTGAGCTGTACATATTGTAGGTGATCATGTTATGTACTGTGGTGGGTAATTAACATTTTGTTGGCATGTATATAAATGTTCATATTATGCACAGCTCTTGGACTATTAGGTTTCTTTTTCGCTTCCGCGAGCCCTTTTATTTATGTTTTGCATGGAGAGGCCTGTGGTAATCCTCGGATTACTGGCCGGTCTCGTCACCGGACTTCTAGGGGCGGGTTCGGGGCGTGACATATTTAGTGCTCCTCTATTGCATAGAATGTGAACTTTCATATACACTGTTGCATGCATCCTGCGCATCATTATGATTCATGCATAGAATATGCTTGCTTTCAATATTGCATAGAATGTGCTTCCATACTTGCATAGAAAATGCTCGTATCTATTGCATAGAAAATGCCCTCATACTTGCATGGAAGATGCATTTTATCGCACTTTCTTGTGCGTTTTATCTCACTTGCACTGTCTTGTGCATCTTGTGGTTGTATCTCACTCGCACTATCTTGTGCATTGCATATCAATCGCGCTGTTTAGCGTATCGCACTGTTTTGTGCATTTCAACTCACTCATATTGCTTAGCGATCGCTACCGCTTAGTGCATTTCAAATCACTCTCGCTGTTTAGCGTATCGCACTATCTTGTACATTTCAAATCAATCGCGCTATTTTGCGCACCTCAATCGCACTGTTTTGTGCAGTTTACATTCGCGCTATTTTGCGTACCACAATCGCACTATTTTGTGCAGTTTACCATTCGCGCTATTTTGCGCACCTCCATCGCACTGTCTTGCGCATTACATTCATCGCGCTATTTTGCGCACCTCAATCGCACTGTCCTGCGCTTTGCATGTCACATCGCACTATTTTGTGCATTTCAAATCAATCGCGATGTTTAGCGTATCGCACTATTTTATGCATTGTATCATTTCGCGCTATCTTGCGCGTCCCACCTGCACTTGTTAGTGCATTACATTTCACTCGCGCTATTTTGCGCATCGCACTATTTTGTGCACATTACTTGCGTTGTGCATGCATTTTATCGTGCTATCTTGCGCATCTCACCTGCACTTGTTAGTGCGTCGCATCGCGCTATCTTGCGCACCTTACCTGTATCACACTGCTTTATGCATTCACCCGCCGGCACCGCGCGTGCCAAACTTTCGAAATCACATTGAATATATGTTGTTAGCATATTGTGCTTGTTGAGTTTCTTTTTTTTTTTTTTTTTTACAGGCACGATATTGTATGTACGGTTCATTTGAGGTCAGTGCGACTGCATTTAATCGCGCAGGTATCATATCTTCTCCGTGTGAGACGCGACGAGAATTGAATAATTCTCCGCACTCTTAACTGCATGAAATGTAGTTGTTGCTTTGCATTCTTGCTTAAAACTGTTGCATCTATTTGCGAAGACTTGCTTCATTACAGCTTGCTGCACTTGCATGATCATTGAGTTACATCTGATCCTGTGCATATCATTGTGCATTTTTCCCCCTTTGCCTACGGGCACGCCTGCGGGCACATCTCTGTTTATCTTGCATGATTTTCTAAGTCTTCGGCCTTGTCAAAAATGGGTCGTCTCTAGGCTTTGACATTCACTCCCGTCACTTGTGACCTCCGAGTTCTGTCAAAGAGGGGCAACTGTAGACACCCCATTTTTGACCGACCTTAAGACTCAGACGTCACCGATTGAGCGCTCGGTGATGTTGCATATTGTGCTCGTTCAGAAGTCTCAGAGTCTCGGCCGTGAGCCCTGCTTCCGGACTTCCGAACCCTTTTCTGTACTTTGTCTTGGTTTGCGAACCAGGCTCGGTTTTCTCTGTTTTTGTTCCTGAAGGGAGGGAGAGGTCCCGTAGACCATCTCTCAGTGGTCGTGGGCTACTTTTCGTGGCCATAGGCCATTTTGCCCATTTCGAGTTTTGCCGTCGCTGAGCCATGTGCCTCGGTTCGGGACCGCCTAACCATCTCCGATTGCTCTGATTTTTGGCATGCATCTTATTTGCTCCATTTTGAGGAACACTGGGGTCCGAGGGACCGACTTCGTGGTCGAACACCACTCCCGGTGCCCAATGATCGATTTTGGGTCCCGACCAAGCGTGCCCCGAACTTTCATTTCGCATCGGTTTGGGCTCATTTTTGGTGGAGGCCTTATTTTCATAGTTAGGAATCTTGTAGGAGGGTGGGAGGCCAGCAATTGTTTTGACAACAAACTTTTTGTTTGGTCAAAAGTGGTTCAGCATGAATCCGGGAAGGAGAAAAGTCTGCGCGGCTTCACCGAAACGGGCGTAACTCTTTACACAATAGGAATTAAAATATGAGGCCACTACCATTGGAAAGCTTACTTCCGGGGCTTCATTTTGCACTCAAGAATCTCCTAAGTCCGGATCCGGAGGGAGGAGATATGGTTGGTTGAAGTCTGGTTAGACCGAATCTGCGCGGCTTTACGAAAACTAGCATAACTTTTTCTACAGGAGGAATTTTAATGCAAGGTTTGCGGCATTGGAAAGCTAACTTCAAAGGCTACATAGCTGACCAGTTTTATGGCTTGGACCTTTTGACCCTGGCCGGCCGGCCATGGAGGGTGGCCGGCCGGCCACCTGCAACTAAAGTACCTAGCCGGCCTGCTTCCTCAGTGGGGGTGTATTACAACTGTATATCTGTTTTTCCCCAAAAATATCTGTACCCGGGGGAAGCTTTTGGAGGAAAACTTGGTGTCATTTTCCTCCTACCTTGCTCCCTCTCTTTGGCCTATATAACCAGCTGCCCAACTCTTGTTTTGGGGTTACAAAAAATCCCTAAGAGGCCTCACATTCATATCTCTCTCCATCTCTCTCAAATTCTCAAGTTTTGGTTCCATTTCTTCATCATCTTCAAGCACCACCACCACTACTCTATTTCTAGCAGCTAGGAGAGCTTTCCAGCAACTAGGAGGCATCCATTTTTCAAGCAAAAGGCAGCCAAGACTTGTCTACAAGGGTAAGTTGCCATTTCCCCCTTTTGTAGCTCATTTTTGCACCATTCTTCTAGCCTATTTTCTTGTTGTTTTGAGCTCCGACCCTAACTGAAAGGGTCATTATTTTAAACCATTTTACATGATTGTTGAAGGGTTCAACCCTATTTGAGATCACCATCTTGTACTTGCTTCAATATCATCTTATATGTCACATTTTTGCGTGAAATTTCTAGCCTATGAGTGATCTGTTTTCAAGCATAATGTAAACTGTAAGCGGGCCTATTTTGAGCCCCTCTTCAACATTGAAGAAGGGCTCAACCTTTTTTGGGCCCCCTATCTTGCACTTACTTCATAATCTCTCCTATTTACCGTAAATTTGCATGATTTGTTTGGCCTATATGTAAATTGTTTTGGAGCATGTCATGAACTGTGAGTAAGCTTATTTTGTTTCCCTCTACAACATTGTAGAAGGGATCAACCCTTTTTGGGGCCTCCATGTTGTACCTACCATTATACCCCTCTTTGGCCCCCATTTTTGCATGCTTTTTTAGGCTTATCTAGCTTCTGTTTTGGTCTATCATCAGAACTGAGAGTGGCCATATTTTGACCCCCTTGTCATATTTTATTAAGGGTCTTTTCCTTTTTGATGAATTTTTGGCCTACTTCATGTTATACCCTCTTGTGGCCTACTTCTTGCATGGCATTTTTAGCATGTTTTCATACTGATTTGGGGGATGTCATCTACTGTAAATGTTCATATTTTTAGTCTCTCATCAGTGTTTTAGAAGGGTATTTTTCCATTTGGGCTTTGCATATACCACTTGCTTTATAGCCTCCCTTGTGGAGCCATTTTTGTATGCCATGTTAGCCCTATTTATGATTGCTGTTTGGCCATGTTTTGTACTGGAAAAATGCTAGTTTTGGGGCTGCCTTGCTTCTGCCTTTTCATGTCATGTATCAATTATGCATGTTTGGTGTAGCTATAGGCCATTTCGGGTGCAAAAATTCATGTTTCGGGATCATTCCATGCATCGGGTACACTTTGGCCATGTTTCGGGACTGTTTTGCCCCACATTTCAGTGCTGAAATTCATTTGCATGTTTGCATATCATATTTCCATGCCATTTCATCGCGTATGCCATTTCCTCGGTTTGCGTGCCCGCGTGCACGCATTTCGAGGCATCTCTTTTTTTTATCTAACGGCCTCTTATGTGAGTGTGGCTGAGGCTCACCCATGTTAGTGTAAGTCCATTTTGCATTCTGTATGCCATTTTAGTCTCATTGCATCGTGTATGCCATTGCCTCGGTTTGCGTGCCCGTGTGTACGCATTTTGAGGCATCTCATTTTTCATCTCTCGGCCTCTTATGTGAGTGTGGCTGAGGCTCTCTCATGTTAGTGTAAGCCCATATTGTATTGTTTATGTCATTTTAGCATCATTGCATTCCGTATGTCATTGCCTCGGTTTGCGTGCCCGTGTGCACGCATTTCGAGGCACTTCACTTTTATCCGACGGCCTCTTATGTGAGTGTGGCTGAGGTCCACTCATGTTAGTGTAAGTCCAATTGCATTGCGTATGCCATTTTATGCCTTAGGATCATTTCCTCGGTTTGCGTGCCCATGTGCACGCATTTTGAGACATCTCATTTTCATAGCATTGTGTATGTTAGGATTGTATCTTAGTTGCATTTCATACATATCATGCATATTGCATTGTGTTCAGGATAGGAGTTAGCTGCACGGAAACGAGGTTTTAACAGTCTCAATTCCCCCGTCACCGACACTCCTGATTATCCATGATGGAGTTAAGTCTAGTTGTATTTTCATGTGCATTCATTCTATATTGAATTGTGCATTTCGGTTCCTCGGCCATCATGCATCGAGATGCGTGATTGGTGGCACGAGGATCGAGGCATGCATAAATTTGTGAAATACATTGCTATGCCCCTTTCCTGCTCTCTGTTGCAGCAAAAATGAAGAATCAGCAACTTTTCGGAATCCGACACGCATTTCGAGAAACATTGCAAACAGAGGCTAATTGGGGCATCCCAGTGGATTTTCGCGCAAAGCAGCCCAAACACGCATTATTTCATTATCCGGAGCGGAGTCAAGGCAGTCCCTGGCTTGCATGCCAGTTTATCGCTTTCTTAGTTAATTTATTAATTAATTAAGAATTTCTGTATTATTTGGACTGTATTATTCTTTTATTCGGGACTGAATTATTATTTATTTGGACCCTCTGTGCGAGGGCAAAATTGTAATAAGTGTGCGTGTGTGTGATGTATGTCTCCCAACCCCACGTCTTTCTTCCCTTTTATTTACCCGCTTATGATGGTTAGATATAGGGCATGTTTCAATTAGCATACAGTATGACAGCATGTTTGCATCATTCATCTGTTTTGCACGCACCGGGCTCGGCGCATCATACAAACTGCATTTGTATTTCAATTCCAAATTGAATACGTGTTGGTTGTAGCATTCCATATGCCATGCTTAGAATAGCCGAGCCTGCTATAGTTTGCATCTTTGCATGTGTTGCATTAGGCATTTCTGTATATTTAGGATCATACATGATTTCTAATAAGCTTCTGTTTTGGCTTGGAGTACTCGATGAGTTTTATGCTTTAGTATCCTTGCATGCGTGTGAGTGACTGCCATGAATAGCATGCTTACCATGAGGCTATGTGCTTATGTGATATAACTACCTTGAATGCCTGTGGGTGGAGGTTGGGTTACTTGGATTGGACAATTCATCAAATGTTTGTTTTAAGCCCACTAGATAGTGGCAAAATCCCGTTTTTCTTAAGCCCACCCGAGGGTGGCAAATCCACGTCTTAGCCTACCTGCGGGTAGCACCATCAAACCATTTTTCAAACAAACAAACATGAAATGTTTTGTTCCAATTCAGGCGACTCAGTCTATACTTGTATGCTGCGAGCATCACATAGTAACCTAGGCTAATAACCGGAATAAGAACGCACAATGTTTTCAAAATCAGATATCATGGTTAGTAGAGGCCGGTCTTTGACCAGGCGAGCGGGGGTGCTCACGAAGTGACCTTCCCCAATCGTACCCAAGTTCCCGAGCCGAGGCAACTTTGGTGATGACGGACACGTGGCCTTTGGCACCGAGTCAGGGTTTCCTAAATTTTCCATTAAAAACATTTAGGTGGCGACTCTGTATCTGACAAAGCAGTCCATGTTTGGCACTTCTTTCAAAAATCAGTTTTCTCAAAATGATTTGCCGGATTTGGACTCTTTGGTTCAAGATTAAGAACCGTGACATTTGAGTCCTTGAACTGTAGTGACCCCAATATGAACGGAACTGGACTTAACCCTCCCGGGGCGTTCGGGGACGTCTACAGCCCATTATCCCCCCAATACAGCCAAATGGAAAAAAGAAAAGCAACTCAATGAGGAGATAAAGAGGAACATACCTGTACACACATGGTTATTAGAGACTGGAGAGAGAAGAGAAGGGGAGAGAAGATGGACTGGTTCATCTCCAAATTACAACAACATTATTTTATTAGAATGTCTTTAAACCAGATTGATTTTGTTATATAAATATATGAAAACAATTTTATCTCATGTTTTTGTGAACTTATTTGATTATTATAAAACAAACTTTTTAATTAATTAATGTGTATTTGATTTTATTGCTGAGCCAAATAAAAAAAATAAGATTGAATGTATATTTAGCTTTGGATGTGAACCTTGAAACGAAAAAAAAAAAAAAAAAAGGGTCATGTTGGGTTAGGGAAATCCAAACCCATTAGGAGATGGAGAGGGTAATACGATTGGAAAATGTGGAAAAATTATTATAGGGGAATAGGGATGGGGAATTAATATGCACCCCATTAACCTCCATTGCCATCCCTAACCACAGACACACTTACATCGCTCATGTATTTGTAATTTTTTCCCCTAATTTAAACTTGCATGTACTTTCCCCTTGTATTTTTTCACTTTGCGTTTGGTTCATAAATTAGAATAAATAAATAAATAAAATAAAATAAAATGTGAATGACTATATAAATCATATCCAAAATAAAACAACATTTTCATTCACTTCCCCCCCTCCCCTTTATTTTCTAAGGCACCGTTTGGGAAGGAAAACTTAGGCTAATTTAGCCACGTCCCAACAAATTAGGCTGAATCAGCCACGTCCAGACAAATGGGTTTCACGGGTATGTTTGAAACCCTTATTGGTGTAAATTTACCTAAATGCCCTGAAGAGAACCCTCTCAATCTGAGGGACAACGCCTCATCCAAAACATACACACCCTTCCGAAAGTTGAGAAGAACAAGCGAAATAGGCGATTCCAACCCTTAAAATATTTTCACGATTGCATGTATAATGATGTTGCATGATATGTGTAAATTTTTTATTTGTCAGAACGTCTCCAACGCTTAACACGTTCCTTTTTTCTGTTCCAACCATGACTTCAAACCCATATCAAATGAAGGTGAGACCAGAAATCAAGTGAGCGTTAAACTTTTCATCAAATTTTGTAGGCAACCATTGGTGGACGACCGGGTAGATGACCGACAGAACATCCGAATGAATGGCTGCCTCGGCAAAATTTTGTTGAAAATTTGCTTTAAACCGGATGATTGCTCGGATAAATTTGCTTTAAACCTGTATTTAAATCTTGAAGAGAAAATAACCAAAAAAATCTCAACTTCTATTTCATTTTTTTCTAATTTATTTCCCTTCTACAAATTCAAAACCACAACACAACTTTAGTTAATACTAGGCGATCGCAATTGATCATGGTTAAGGAACCCTGGTTTTTCCCGAGTTGGGCTGCTGTCTTCCCTCTCAGATACCACAGGTTGAAAGAGTATCGACCAACTTGAAATGAATGATGGCATCTACACCGACAATGAAACCAGATCCCAAACAATTGGAATACTCCCACCCCGTCTACTCTCATGCCGCTCTGAAGCTTTCTGACAAACGATGGTAGTAATGTTTTTGCTGCACCCCATACAAAACAGAGAGATTAGAAAGCCGAGAAAAGGCGAGCTGTATAAGGGGACAACACACATGAGCATCAAGAAACAACTAAGCAAGGGTAACTCCCAAACCTTGTCTGAGACTGATGGAGAGATTTTTTTCAGTGCCTGCTCAAAATGTGTTTTCTTGATAGTCAATGAAATCGGATGATCAGCATCTGAACTGCTTTGGGCCGTCAGTTTCTCTTCGAGTGCAGCCATGGCTGCTTCATTCATCTAGCATTGACAAAAACAGAAATTGAGCAGTCAGGAAAAGCCCAACCACGAGCCACACTTGGCACAAGCATGCACATGCACAATGGCAGAGTTGAGTGTGCAGACGCAAGTGAGAATGGTTTTAAACAAGTATCTGGATACATATCGGGAGACCAAACTTCCGTTACATGTTGTATTGATATTTAAAACCAAGAGGAGGTAGCATTTCTCAAAAACAAAATATGAAATTAACACAATATAGTTGAACCAGTGCAGAAAGATCAGCTCCGCTAAGGTTTTCGCAAGCTTCATCACTCCCGATAGCAATTAAATCCACACTAGCATCTATAGGCTTCTTCCTAGCAAGAGCTTTTAAGATCAACCCACGTTCATCTGGACTGGGCAGAGGGACATAAAGGAGTTTGCCAAGCCTTCCAGGCCGTAACACAGCACGGTCCATCACTTCAGGTCTGGTATGCATTTTGGCAAGATCAGATATGATAACTTGGCAGACAAAAGACAATAGTATTTTGCTATCAGAGCAAACTTCAAGAAAAAGAACTGAGATCACCTGTTTGTGGCACCAATGACGTAAACACCACGTCGCTGATCTGCACGTCTAGCTCTATCAGTAGCTGCATAATAAGAAATGAATTCATTGTCAAATCCATAATCTGATAATAAAGTTTTGATAAAGGAAGCATTAGGGTGTGACTCAGTCCCCTAGTGTTGGTGCAATTCTCATTTTGTGACACAAAACCCATTCACAAACCAAGCAAACCAATCCTTGTGACATTTGTTCCGGTGTGGTTTGTGTAGTTCGTTGGTTCTCGTTCGGAAAGTTTTCATTAAAGACATAAGATGAGTATGTGAGCATAAGTGAATTCAGATACCGAATAGGTAAATTTGTTAGACCTGGTTCAAAAGCTGCTCAACAACCCAGCCCCCCTCCTTTCCACGCTTTGTAGTCAAAGCATCCACCTGCAGATGTTGAAGCGACAGATGAGCACAAGTTAAAAACACTGACAGTAATGACTGATACAAAGACCAATTCTATAGGTATATAACTGTCAACCAAACCCATTAAGGATTTTGGCTAAAATAAAACAACTCATCTGAACATGTGAAGTTCAACTAGCAGCAAGCCCTGTCCAGCCCATGTTTTATGACAGAGTGCAGATCATTATTGGACCATTTTTTTTTTTTTAAATACAAGACTTCATTGTTAAACTGAAAAGGGCAGTCTATATACAATTACACTATTATATAGTTGGCTTAAATTTTAGTCCTATGAAATATAAATGGAGACCAAGAAGGGAAAAAAATCCCAAGAGAGAGATGAATGAATAAAAAATTTACATAAAGTGTTTGTGATGTGAATGGCTCTGTCCTTTCTGCATTGATAGGAGTATGGAATTGCCGTTCTTCCCTATCTTGCAATCATGGCCAAAAGTAGATGTAAAGTTTGATGAAGAAGGGAGGTCCATGATTCCATAATTATCTAAATGCATCATTGTTATGTTGAAAGAGGTCCATATTTTCATAGTTTAAGTCAGAAATATTGGGAATAGTACCAACAGTAACAAGCCACTTACCTCATCAAAGAAAAGTATGCATGGGGCACATGTTCTTGCTTGGCTGAATATTGTCCTAACAGCCAACTCGCTTTCACCAACATATTTGTTCAGAAGTTCAGGGCCCTTTACCGTGAACATAATTTAGAAATTACAGTTGAAATTAGCATGTTTAAACAAAAGATTGGACAGTGAAAATAAAGTGACAAACCTTGATATGAATGAAATTGGCTCCAGACTCATTGGCAACAGCCTTAGCAATCAATGTTTTCCCACAGCCTGGAGGTCCATAAAGCAAAAATCCTGTCTCTAGATCTACCCTGAATCCCTGAAAATGCCAGCTAAATCTAAGAACACAAACCTTATGATGTCAAAAACATAGGATGACTCTACTCTACCCTTACGTTGGTTTCCCTCTGCACCATCTTGACGGTGATTTATAATTTGACATTTAAATGTAATAATTACCTCATAATCCTCGGGATATTTTATACGCCTAACTATGTAACGGTCAAACTCCTTCCTTAACAAATGGAGCCCTCTGACATCTTCCCATTTCACATTAGGAATGGCAGAAAATCCTTCTCTTCTTGAAGAGGGTTGAACCATTTTAGCTGCTTCCTGCAGGTAACTTGGTTTTGTGATGGCCATCATTTTATCAGTAAATCAATCACAAAATAACTCATTCAAAATTTAAAACAAAAATTATTTTTAAGTATAGACAACAAAATAAGTAGTCAATCTCAATTTCAGATATGAAAAATGCTACATCATAAAACCATTATACAGCATCCAGCAATTCTACATGTTCAACTACATGCACATTCAGATTAAAGGAATTTCCCATTGAAGCACAAAAGGGAACTGTTAAATCATTAAACTCAACTAAAATTTAGATCGCTGAAGTATCATGAAGAAAATGAAGATACTTCTTCCAAAGGATGATACTGATAAGACAAACATGTATTGAGAAGAAGCAACATCAAAATTAAAAGTATGTTGCCTTTTCGAAATATTAATAACATTAGATAGCATTCATTCAAAAAATCCAGATACCTCAAAATCAGCCATAGTGATGCTAAGATTTTCCATCTCTTCAGGCAGCCATGGATGCCTCCACCAGTCTTCAGTATGGTCCACATCTGTAGGTTCTCCAGATAGATCAGACTTTCTTCTGTCAATAATTCTCTTCATAGCAAGGTTACCAGCCTTGTTAGCTAGAGCCGCCAAGTCAGCCCCAACAAACCCTGGCGTGGACCTGGCTATTTTCACAAGATCAAAAGCAACCTCAAGTCTAAGATTGCGTGTCAGAGCAAAGATAATCTCAACCCTTGCATTTTCATCTGGAACACCTAAAACAATCTCACGATCAAATCGTCCAGGCCTCCTTAATGCAGGATCAACCGCATCAGGCCTATTGGTAGCTCCAATCACAAGAACATAGCCTGGTCTGCAATCAGAACTTTCTGCATTTGTGTTTGCATCAGCCGGTTGTACAAGCCTGTGTGATTCATCCAAGCAAGTCATCAACTGTGTCACAATCCTTCTCTCCATCTCCCTCTGTAGATTCTCTCGTTTTGAAGCAATTGCAGCAATCTCGTCAATGAATACAATAGATGGTGCTGTTCTATCTGCTTTCATAAAAAGATCCCGAATGTTTTCTTCCGATGCACCTGAAATATTTACCACAAAAAATACAATAATTATAAGCATTAGAAAGCTTCTCCATCACAAAGCTGAGCCCAGGGAAGCAAGAAGACCAGTAAATGGTTTCTTGGAGACAGCAATATGCAACAATTGCCATCTCATGAAAACTCGATTTGATAAAAGTTTGATGAAAGGATTGGATCTCATTTTCAACAAAAATTTCATCAAATTTAAATTTGACAAAGGATTTGATGAAGGATTGGAGATAGATACTCCTACCTTTTTTATTCATCAATTGGTTAAAAAATTGGTTAAAACTTAAAAGCTTGATCTCATATGGGATGCTCCATTAGTTTTTTTTAATCAAAATTAACTAACAAAAAACTTGATTGGTGAAAAAATTGAATGCACCAATCCTCACTCTGTCAAAATTTTCATCAAAATCCTTTTCAGAAACTCCAAGCTTATCCTAGAGCTTCTTCATCAAATTTGGTGAAAAACTTGTTTTTGCCTGGATTTCATGAAATTTTTTGGTGAAACTAATCAAACTAAACCAAGTAGAAAAATATTTATATATTATTGAATAGAAACACTAATTAATACCTGAAACACCAGAGACCAATTCAGTATGAGCAAGCTTCGTCTTTCCACAACCTGGCGGACCGTGCAACAAAATCCCCGCCGTCGGCCTCACTCCGAGCCACCTCGGTAACTGCGGATGATACAATGGAACTATCACCTCCATCTTCAATTCCTCCACAACTCCACTCATCCCACCCAAATCCCTGAATCTTGGCCCATCCTTTTCTTTCACCTCTTCACCACCACCACCATCGCCATCACCATTCAAACCTTTTTCAAATCTTTTCATATCTCCTTCAAGCAAATCAACCTTATCATCAGCCTTATTGTTAACAACCAATTCCACCTCCACATTCTCCTTCAATTTTTCAGCATCCTTCGATTCACTGTAACTCGCACGAAGCATCGACTTCATCAAATCGAACTCTGGCTCCAATTTTTCACCGTAAATCGCGTCTTCCGATGTCGACACTGCACCGTCTGCTGATTCTGATTCCGATTCAGACGAAGAACTCGACTGATCGATGATACCAATTCGCTTCCTTCGAATGTGTTGATTTTCCAATCGCTGCAACCTCTTCTCACTCGCGTCGATTCTCTTCACCTTCTTACGAGCAGATTCATCTTCATAATCTTCTTCTTCTTCTTCTTCTTCTTCTTCTTCTTCGTCGTCGAAGACGAAGTTTGATGTGGACGGACGGCCTTGATTGCTTGATGTAATGCTCGTCGATTTGATGTGTTCTAGGGTTTTTTGAACGGTAGTTGTGAAAGGTTGGAGCTTTTGACGACTGTATCCTGGGAAGTTCGAGCGGAGGTGGCTGACGATGACGATTTCGTCGACGGTGGCGTATTTGTGCCTGTTGCAGGACTCGATGTGGTGGCGGAGGACTCGTTCGAAGTCCGTCGACGGCGGCGATCCACCGCCTCTTCTTCTCCTTCCCATTTTCATCTCTCTCTAGGGTTCAGAGCTCAGTTGAAGGGCGGGGAGAGAGAGAGAGAACGAGAAGGGTTTTGACTGAGTTATGAGTTTGGGAACTCGGGCGAGTCAACTCAGTGCTGTGGGCTGCGAGGCTGGTTCGGAGATTACATGGGCTAGACAGCTTGAGCCCGTATTTCAATTATAAGGCCTAAGATGGGCCTATAGGCCCGTAGGATTGTACTTTAAAACTTTTGCAGGAATTGGAAATTATATAACTAGTCATTTGCATTTTTATAATTTTATAATTTACAATTCTCTGGAAAAAAAAAAAAGAAGATCCGTTTGTAATTGTGTATTAAACAAGAAGTCCTCCATCTATTAGATCGAAACTATGATAAAACTATTGTCTAAAATATAAGAGAAAAAGTGAGAGAAAATAATTACGTGTCTCTTTATAATTGAAATGACACACCACGTATGATATAAGTTAAACCTACGTAAAAAAATTAAAATTTTTCGCATTAGACATTCAAAGATTGGGATTGAGTCTCAGAAATCTTACCCCATCTCCGTTTTTGACAATGTATGATAAATTATATTTTCAATTGTTATTTGAATTTTATTTTGTTTCCAGATCTTCTAATAGTAAACAAGTACAGAAAATCTTTATACTTCAATTCATGTTTTAATATAGTCTTCCTCTCACTCACTCTTAAATAAAAATTTGGATAAAAAGTATGTGTAGGTCGCAAGAGTCTGTTTTGGAGACATTGGAGTAAAAAAATTATAAAACAAATTACTATAAATAAAAAAATACTCAAATTTCACATGGAGACCCCCTGTAATAATTGTGATTCAATCCTTTTAGTTTCTCTTGTTTCAATTTTCACTCAAATTTTAAAACAACTTATATTTGGAAAATTTATTTTAAAATAACATGAATTGGAAAATAACTCCCCACACACAAGAGTTCACATTTATAGAAGATCATGAATGCATATATGTGTTCCTTCGTTTCATTGATCAATGATCTACAAAAGACTACAACAGGACCAAAGGGACTTTCACCTTTGAAAGGGTTACTAAAAACACTTCAAAATGAAACACAAAGATCCTAACTTGAGTTTTGGAAAGGAAAAAAAAATAAAAAATCAATCAAGATAAACTTTAACATCAATACCATTGTCAATGAGAGACTGAACAACAGCTCTTATCTTCCCTTCAAACTTATCCCTCTCCCTCGGAGTATACGAAGCCGTGTAGACATCCGCTTCTCGTGCTCTCTCTGCTAAAATCCGTCCTACGGCCAAACACGCCGGTATATCTGATCGCGACTTGAGTGCGGCTTTGATGTCTTTGGAGTTGGTACCAGCAACCGCAACTTGCTTGCTCGTCACCCTGTGAGTGAACGAGGCCGAAACAAAGCGCTTCGATATGAACACGTCAAGCGTAAATGGCTCCATGTAAGCTATTGTACGCTGTTTGAAGGATGTGTGCTTGTCTATATTCTTCGACTTCTTCTCCTTCTGGTATGTGTATGGCCGGCTATTGTCATCGTCGAGATAATCCTCTACCCCAAAAAAGCTTCTTGGTCCCAAAGAAGGCTATGAAATTATAAAATGGGTTAAAGATATAAAAAGGGACAAATACATCAAAGTCAGATTTTGAACAAGAAAATTTCAAATTCTTTCACAACAAATTGTACAAGTTTTAGAGCCTGTAAGATTTTTGTTTTATTGATGATAGGGTAAATTACACTAATCACCCTTGTCGTTTGAAAAAAAATAAAATAAAATAAGCTCTACAAGTTTATCATAATTACATTAAACACTCTTTTAGTAAGGCTAAAACAAGCATAACTAATGCAGTTGGTGTGTAAACACATGAATAATCAATGACAAAATATAGTGTAAATGTTATGATATTATCATATCCTAAGAAGTACACACACGGACACGTGACACGATACGGACACGCAGACATGTAAATTTTCAAAAAAATGTAGGGCACGACACGTTAAGGACACGTTCAAAATATATATTTTTACTATATGTATATTTTTAAATGTTTAATATATATTTCATGTCAAATATTTAATTTTATCAAATTTATCAACTTTAGATATGCTATTTTAGTAAAAAAATAAGAAAAAATAATAATAATTTTTTTTTGAAAAAAAATAGTACTCAGCATGTCCCTAACGTGTCCCTAGCGTCTCCTCAATGTGTCCCATGCGTGTTCTTAGCATGTATCCGCAGTGTGTCCAAAGTGTTCCAGCGTATCCAACTCTTTCCAGCGTGTCCGACACTTGTCCAAAGCATATCCATGTCCAACATGTGTAGGACGCCTGTACACGACCTCCAGAAAGGTGTCTATGCTTCATAAATCATATCATAATATCAATTTTTTTTTCCAACAAGACGAATTACTAATTACTGATGAAAAGTGTCACATGAATGAAATTCATAGGGATACAGTGTAATTATGCCAAACTTGTGGGGGATTGGCATATTTTTCAAACCTCAAGGGAGGTCAATGTAATTTATCCTTGATAATAAAATCATTTTACCTTTGACTACAACTTGGGTGCCAAAATCACTGCCCTCAATTGTCTTGGTTTTAAGTTGTCATATTAAAATTTCAGAGCAAGAGTGGAGATTTCAGAAGCAAGTTAAATCAATCAAGAAGTTGTAAGTGACTAGAACAAGAGTGCTTTAACAATTTTAAGAACATAAAAAACCTAAAAAATAGCGGAGATGCTTCAACCGAGTAAAAGCAAACCAATTCACTCCTCAACAATAACAAGCGCTTTTTGAGGGGGAAAATGGACCACTACGACACCAACCTTTTCAAATTTGCATAGCTATTTGGAATGCAAGCCAGACTTCTAGCTGTTGCATCTCAAATCTATTATGCTACAATAAATCTTCATTCAACATAGTTATAACATGATTCTTAGATGTTTTCCTGGAGTGTCAAGTTCAATGAACTATAATCAGCATGAAAATGAGTAGCTAACAAAATCTTTCAAAACTCACAATGATTTTAACTATTATATTCAGTCATAAGCAAGACGTAACTAAATTGGCTGAGGATCTCAACTTTGTTGATGTAAAATGGCATCCTATTCACACGGCTTACCTTGCAGTTTCTCGGATGTGAATATCAACAATGTTTTATACGGTTAATTAAGATTTTCAGGCCATATTTCATATTGTAAGGACTGGATCCACTTTCTAGACCCGTATTTGCCACACTACTTGATTTGATCATTATAACAAATTACTCATTATCCACAATAGTTCTTTCAGATCCCAAAAATTCATTGGCATGTTCTCATCACCTCGCCAATGTTTCCTTGGTTCTAAGGTTGGCAATAGCAATACATTACGAAAAGAGAAAAGCAAAATAGCGTCTATACTATGTCCAAAAACAATGGCAAGAATGAACACTGCGAAGGACTCAATAGCAGTAACATCAAATTATTGGAAATCAAGCTAAAAAAAATATATATATATTTGTTGAACATAGCTAAACACACAATTCAAACTAACATAAAAATAGCAACTTTTGCCCCCCAAAAAACATAACAGACATAAAATTTACTAATTGAAAGATTGCTACTGCTGCATTAATAGTCAGCTTTAGGGTGCCAAAAAATATTATCATGATCCATAATCTATAGAAAGTTGATTCAAGAGAAAAATATATCCCGTACCCTCAAAACAAAATTCAAGAGTACCTGGCCACAGTGAATACCTCTTGTTTGTGAATACAAACAAAGCCTAATTTTATCACCTCCATGAGCACATAACTTGTGATATGCTTGCTTCAACATGGTTCCAAAAACCAAACTCCTGCTAGAAAACAAACAGCAATTCCATTAGTCGCACTACAATTTCAACAGGAAATTATGATTCCAATGTGCATCAACATACACTGTTATAAGACCAAGCTTTTTAGACACTACAATTTCAATGGGAAATTATGATTCAACAGACACCTACGCTATGTTTGGATTGAGTGATTTGGAGAGAAAAGAAAAGAAATGGAGTGATATGTATTTCTCCTATTTGTTTGGATAATCTAAGTAGAGAGAAATGGGAAGAAATGAAGACAAATGGAGAGAAACTCATTTCTCTTATAAGCCTCATTTTCAATCTTTCCAAAAGTGGAGAGATCGGGAGAGAAAAGAAACCATTATTTTTATAATACCAATTTTGTCCCTATAAAAATAAAAGAAATAAAATGATTGAAAATATAAAAAAGTTATTTTGGTAATATAATATAAAATAATTTCTTTTCTTTTCTCTTAATGAAATCTAACCAAACAAGAATGAGAGAAATCACAATCATTTCTTTTCTTTTATTTCTTCTTTATCCAAACAAAAAAGAGAGAAATCACAATCATTTCTTTTCTTTTCTTTTCTCTTATTACTTCATTACTTGAGTAATCATTTCTTTTCTTTTCTCTCCTAGGTTCCCAAACATAGTGCTAATAATAATATACTAAAAATCCCAGGGTCCAAAATTACTTCTTTTTGACATTTATTCGAACACAAAAGAGACATTGTAATTCCATTTTCCGTTTCTATACTAGTTCATTTACATTGGCAAATTCGGCACAAATTAAAATTCCAAACTTTATGCCTCAAATTTGCTGATAAACACGCAATCATCAAACAACAAACGAATTGGGTCAACCCAGTGAGCTAAAAAGAATATCAAAAAAACCCAAATCGAGTACTCATTCACCGAGTAACAAAACACCCATTAGTTTTCCATAATCACATCCATATATAAAGAAACGACTGAATCGATTAGGTATATTGGGTCTGACCCAATATGGGTCGAAGTCTGTTTGATCACAGGAAAAGCTTACCTGGTTCGATTGCGAAGTGTAAACAATTACACAAGTTTCGATGACGGTGATTTAAACGGAGTGGAGTTCATCGATTCCGGCGGAGAGAATTAGTCTTGTCGAGGCGAAATGCCTGAGAATGCCGTCTGCGAGTGACCATGGACTCCACGGTACGCTCCGTGGATGGTGTCTGCCTGGTTATTTTCTCGGGAACCAAACAAACACCCAATTCTTAAAGCCTAAACCCTTCGAATATGAAGATTTTGAAAAATCCTATTTTTTTTTTAAAAAAATAATACAAATTTATTCACATTAACTTAAAAATTACTCAGAAATTCATTTCTACCACATTCTATGTGGAGTCCATATAAATCTCATACTACACAAATTAATTTCTACCAAACAATCACTCACTTAAGAAATTCTGAATAGATAAGTCTGAGTCCCTTTAATAAAAAAATTTGATTGTAAAAATAAAAATTAAATTACATTAACCTAATTTAAAGTTTAGAAAAATATAAAAAAAAGACGACACTCTCTCACAATTTTTACATAATTATATTAGACTATCTTAATAATTTAATTTATATTACTTTTAGTTCATTTTCATCAATAATTTATTTCATTAGTCATATGAATGAGGAAAAAAAAATATTATCATTGTTTTTATACTTAAATATATATTTATTCTTATTTTTTTTTATGCTATTTGCTTTCAATTTGTTTAGTCTAGTAGGCATTTTACCTATCTAAATATTACTATAAAGTATATATTTTATTTTGCCTGTTAACTATTATATGTTTCTACTCCAACCATGCTCTTTATTTTAGCTATTCATCTAAATACTATTAACTTTATAGAATGCCACGTCAGCAACAAAGATGGAGGGAAATAATCCTAATGATTAAATATATTTTGCCTAATCTTGAAGGCTAGCTACATATAGCAAGTGAATGTGAGTTGAGCCAAAATGCCTAATCATATACCTAGTGCATTGGAGTTGAAAAAAGTGAGTCACATTAGGTATTTTGACTAACAAGCATCATATGCCTAGTGGGTTAGAGATGCTTAGAGCATCTCCAACAGTAGTAGGCATTTTACCTATCTAAATATTACTATAAAGTATATATTTTATTTTATCTATCAACTATTTTATATTTTTACTCCAACCACACTCTTTATTTTAGCTATTTATCCAAATACTATTAATTTTATAGAATGCCACGTCAACAACAAAGATGGAGGGAAATGATCCTAATGATTGAATACATTTTGCCTAGCGTTGAAGGCTAGCTACACGTAGCTAGTGAATATGAGTTGAGCCAAAATGCTTAATCATATGCCTAGTGCATTGGAATTGAAAAAAGTGAATCATACTAGGCATTTTAATTAACAAGTATTATATGCCTAGTGCATTGGAGATGCTCTTAGAGGACAAGTCGATCTAATTATGTTAAAACTAAAAGATTTACTATATTTTGTCTAAATCACAAAAGATATTAATGTAATTTACTTAAAATATTACTTTATGATTTTTATTCTCCAACTTATAATTTATTCATAAAAAATTGTTATTTAATTTTAAAAAATTAAAATCAAGAAGCAAAACTCATTACAATAACATTATTGTAAATCAACAAGATTCCCTAAACTGTAACAAAAAGTAACTCAACATTTCAGTATCCCAACAGCATCCAGAACAAGATCAATTGAAAAAGACAACAACTACTGTCTCACAAAACAATAATCAAACAATAACATGGGCAGAAAAACATGTCCAGTCAAAACAGATTTCTCGATCCAACTGCACATAGCCAACTAGTATTCTTCTAAGTGGACATCAAAACAACATAGTTTTATCTATAAATACATGTCTCTATGCATGTGTCTCCATTGTGTGCGACCCTCTAGGTTACTAAACTGAAAAGGGTTTTGTTCATTAACCAAAAATTCAACTGCAAAAGGTGTTCAAGAAACTTATACCTCCCATCCAAAGCGATTTTGCGGAACTCTGATAACAACCCAGTTTTTGAAATAAGTTTTATCATCAAATTAAAGAAATCAATACGAGAATCCCAAAAAAGAAAAAGGTAACCAATAAGAAGACAAGACATCCAACTTGTGTCTATACTTTTTTTTTCGCCACATGAAGAAATTACACATCTCTTAAATTGCAACGTCTAGCGTCCAGATAACCATTATAGTAGTAAAGGACACCCTTTCTAACAAAGATTAACAAGAAAAAAAAAAACCCTTTCCTCCTTTGCGCCGGTGGCATGTTCTACCGTGGCACCAATTTCTTGGAATTTTAGTTTCCTTAGGAATCTAAGCAATAGGGAGTATATTGAGTTTGCATCTTTGTTGACATTGATTGATGGGGTTTCCTTATCTTTATCTTTCGATAAAAGGGTGTAGAATATCGCTCTTGAGGATTTTTTTCTTGTAAATCTTTGTTTGACAAACTCATTGACGAGTCTTCCATTCCTTTGTTTCTTCTTCATATGAAAAAGTATCCCTCATAAAGTGAAGTTCTTCATGTGGTCTTTAGCTCAAAGAGGTATTATGACCAATGACCTATTCCAAAGGAGAAGGCCTAATCACTATCTTTGCCCTCAATGGTGTGTGATGTGCAAGAGGAGTTCAGAATCAATGGATCATCTCTTTCTTCGTTGTTCGGTAGCTCTTGAGTTATGGCAGCGTTTGTTCAGCTTGTGTAATGTTCAATGGGTTGCTCCAAGGATATGCTTCTTGTTAAGCTTGAACTCTGATAACAAGACGATTTTGCGATTTTGCGGAACTCTGATAACAACCCAGTTTTTGAAATAAGTTTTATCATCAAATTAAAGAAATCAATACGAGAATCCCAAAAAAGAAAAAGGTAACCAATAAGAAGACAAGACATCCAACTTGTGTCTATACTTTTTTTTTCGCCACATGAAGAAATTACACATCTCTTAAATTGCAACGTCTAGCGTCCAGATAACCATTATAGTAGTAAAGGACACCCTTTCTAACAAAGATTAACAAGAAAAAAAAAAACCCTTTCCTCCTTTGCGCCGGTGGCATGTTCTACCGTGGCACCAATTTCTTGGAATTTTAGTTTCCTTAGGAATCTAAGCAATAGGGAGTATATTGAGTTTGCATCTTTGTTGACATTGATTGATGGGGTTTCCTTATCTTTATCTTTCGATAAAAGGGTGTAGAATATCAGCTCTTCAGGGATTTTTTCTTGTAAATCTTTGTTTGACAAACTCATTGACGAGTCTTCCATTCCTTTGTTTCTTCTTCATATGAAAAAGTATCCCTCATAAAGTGAAGTTCTTCATGTGGTCTTTAGCTCAAAGAGGTATTATGACCAATGACCTATTCCAAAGGAGAAGGCCTAATCACTATCTTTGCCCTCAATGGTGTGTGATGTGCAAGAGGAGTTCAGAATCAATGGATCATCTCTTTCTTCGTTGTTCGGTAGCTCTTGAGTTATGGCAGCGTTTGTTCAGCTTGTGTAATGTTCAATGGGTTGCTCCAAGGATATGCTTCTTGTTAAGCTTGAAGGGTTCGGCAGCTTTAAGAGAGCCAAAACATTGTGGTCTTGTATTGTTTGTGCTATGTTCTAGACTTTTTGGCTAGAGAGAAATTCACGGATCTTTGATGGAAAGGAGGCTTCTGTAGATTCTTTATGGGATAGGACTAGGTTTTTGGCTTCGTTTTGGGCCTTTGTGTCTTCTCCTTTTAAAGGAGTTCCACTCTTCTTGATTTCTAGGGATTAGGCTTCTGTTTGCAATCCTTAGTGATTGGATTTCCTCGTTTTCCTTTAGTTTTTTTATAGTTAGTTTTTATTTTGTTTGGTCCTTCTTCACCGTATGAGGACTTCTTGTCCTCTACCTTTTCTATTACTTAATGAATTTCGTTCTTGATTTTTCACCAAAAAAATATTAAAAATTAAATAAATAAAAAAAAAAGTAGTAAAGGACACCTTCAAAACCAATTGAGTTACAATCAATAGCATGAATAGCCTACATATATGTTTAACATCAAACAATTTCAAATTCCTTAGTCTATAACTCAAAATACAAAATACTGGTTAGTTGGTCAGTGAAAATCAGGATTGAATTTGAATTGAAAAAAATCCATTTTTTGTATTTTTATATTGAAAACCCATTTCTACTGAGTTCTAAAACCAACTAACGATTGAAATTATACATGCGCAAAAACTTACCAAATAAAAATTAAACTTAAACATCTATTGATAACGCCTCCCTCGTGAATTTGCAACCTTTGTTTCTTCTTCCAATTTGTATATATACCTATTTAAGGAGATGAGGAGAGGAAAGGAGAGTGGGTACCTGGAAGCTAGAAGCTAGAACTAAACTTTGGTGGACGACCGGACTCGCAAGAGAACTGATCGGGAAAATTGTCGGATTCACTGCCTTGCCAGTGTCGCCAGATACAGAGAGAGGGGGAGACACTCAGAATTTAGCCCTAATTTGCCATTTTGTGTTCATTTCGTGGATTTGGGGGAGTTATTTAGCCTCCGTTTGAGAAGGGGAGTGGGTTGGTTTTTTAGGTTTTTTTTTTATTGCTTTAGTTTGGGATTAAAAAGTTTGGTTTGGAAAAGGTGTTTTTTTAGTTTTTTGGTGAGGTGTCTTCTTATTAAATTATTAAATTGCTTTTTTTGTTTTTTTTTTTTTTAATTTTGGGTTTGAATTTGGCATATTTTGCTTAAATTTTTTTTTTTCCCGGTTTGGATTTGGAATATTTTGGTAAAGTTTTTTATTTTTTATTTTATGTTGGGTTTCGATTTGGCGTATTTTGCTTAATTTTTTTTTTTTTTTTGCTTTGGATTTGGCATATTTTGGTTTTTTTTTTTTATGTTCGGTTTCGATTTGGCGTATTTTGCTTAAATTTTTATTTTTTTTTCGATTTGGATTTGGCGTATTTTGCTTTAATTTTTTTTCCTCTTAATTTTTTTATTTTGGGATTGGATTTTTCGTATTTTGCTTAATTTTTTTTTCCCTGTTACTTTTTTTTTATTTTGGGTTTGGACTTGGCGTATTGTGCTTAGATTTTTCGAATTTTTTTTAAAAATTCTTGTTTTTGTTTTTTACTTACATTAATTAGTTCTTGCTCTTTATTTTTATTGGTATACAAAATATTTTTTTCCCCATTGACAAATCAATAGGTAATTCAATTTTCTTCAAATCGATAGGTATTTCATAGATCATTGACTCACAAATGACAGAACCCATTCAGATCATGTGTTTCCCTTATTCAATGACAGACCATTTCATAACTCATCAATAGGTAATTGACAGATTTTTAAATAAAGTTTATCATGACAGTGATAAGTAATCAATGTAATTTTGTATGTAAATTGATATTCATTCACAGAATTGATGTCATCAGTCAACAGTTGAATGCCATAAATGTGAAATTGTGATCTGAAATTGATAATTTGTAATGTGACTTCTAAGAAAAAAAAATTGCAGAACAGACTGTTTTGAACAGAACATGTGCCAAGAACAGAACAGGTTGAATATGAAAATAACTGTTTTTTTACCATTGATTGATCTACATGAAAATATAAGAACAGATACATATATCTGCCTTCAAACCGAACAGATTTATATATAATAACAGATATATATCTGCCCCAAATGTGTGAAATGTAACCGTAATGAACCCAAACTGAACAAATTTTATAGATTTTCATATAAGAATAGATATATAAATAATAACAGATATATATTAAATTATATATATATGCCCCAAATGTGTTTGTTACTAACCGTAATGAACCCAAATCGAACGATTTTACATATTTTCATAAATAAGAACAGATACATAAATAAGAACAGATATATTTATATATATATATATATATATATGTATATATACATATTTGCTCCAAATGTGTGAGCTGTAACCGTAACATTCTGTGATAACCGAACAGATTTTTAACATAAGAATAGATCCGAAATACTTTTTCACATAGATATATATATATATATACTTATATATCTAGCTGACCCAAATGTGTGTAATGTAAGCGTAATCAACCTAATCATGATTGTAAAGAAATAGATCGGCCATGAACTGATGCCGTTATGAACCCATACTATGCAAATCGGAAGCAGGGAAATGAAATCAGATAGGCCATAAAGCATTACCTGCAGATCGGTTTGTGTTTGAGAGAGTTGGTTCTTGTTCGCCGCCGCGGATGTGTACTCCGATGCCAATCACCTCTGCAAAGGTCGTTCAGATGTCGTCGTCGTCGCTGGTCTTTCCGAATTGCCTATTTCGCTTGTTCTTCTCAGCTTTCGGAAGGGTGTGTGTGTTTTGGATGAGGCGTTGTCCCTCAGATTGAGAGGGTTCTCTTTAGGGCATTTAGGTAAATTTACACCAATAAGGGTTTCAAACATACCCGTGAAACCCATTTTGTCTGGACGTGGCTGATTCAGCCTAATTTGTCGAGACGTGGCTAAATTAGCCCAAGTTTTCCTTCCCAAACGGTGCCTTAGAAAATAAAGGGTGGGAAGTGAATGAAAATGTTGTTTTATTTTGGATATGATTTATATAGTCATTCACATTTTATTTTATTTATTTATTTATTTATTCTAATTTATGAATCAAACGTAAAGTGAAAAAATACAAGGGGAAAGTACATGCAAGTTGAAATTAGGGGAAAAAATTACAAATACATAAGCGATGTAAGTGTGTCTGTGGTTAGGGATGGTAATAGAGGTTAATGGGGTGCATATTAATTCCCCATCTCCATTTCCCTATAATAATTTTTCCACATTCTCCAATTGTATTACCCTCGCCATCTCCTAATGGGTTTGATTTCCCCAACCCAACATGACCCCCTTTTTTTTTTTTTTTTTTTTCGTTTCAAGGTTCACAACCAAAGCTAAATATACATTCAATCTTTTTTTTTTTTATTTGGCTCAACAACAAAATCAAATACACATTAATTAATTAAAAAGTTTGTTTTAAAATAATCAAATAAGCTCACAAGAACATGAGATAAAATTGTTTTCATATATTTATATAACAAAATCAATCTGGGTTAAAGAGATTCTAATAAAATAATGTTGTTGTAATTTAGAGATGAACCAGTCCATCTTCTCTTCTCTTCTCTTCTCTTCTCTTCTCTCTCAGATCTCCAATAACCATGTGTGTACAGGTATGTTCCTCTTTCTCTCCTCATTGAGTTGCTTTTCTTTTTTCCATTTGGCTGTATTGGGGGGATAATGGGCACCCAAATCATTAAACAAATTTATTGAATTTAGAAGTCAAGTTTCATTGGATTAATGTAGTCTCTGTACTGTTGATGAAATTTTGACTGGTAAATGGGTGTTCATTACTTCATTCATTTGGTTTGTTTTTAGTTTACTAAAGATGAGATGAAAATTACCCTATTTTAAATAATCTGTTTTGAATTCCCTTCTTTTGCTTTCTTACAGATTGCATCTTGTAAGCTTTACAAGTATGAATCAAAACCTCTCAATACTTATATATATAGCCATTTTCTGAATTGCTTTAAACCAATTTGCTATCAATTTTCAGATTGTTCAGTGAAATCTCATCCAATGGAAGCAGAATTGATGGAATCTAGAGTAGCTATAAGAACTAAAAATGATTCAAATCTTAATTCAGTACTGTAAATTAAATACCGAGAAATTTCTCTAGAATTTTGTATACACACACACAAGAAGTGAGTTCAAAAAAAATCTGGCAAGAAAAACGAAAACAGATCACAATGATCATGAAGAATTAATTACATTCATGTATGTTCAGCAACAAATCAATGAAATCTGTCTTTAATTTCAGTAAGCGAAACAGAGAGAGAACAAGAGAGAACGAGAGAGAGAAACTCACCATGCCGGAGAACCACTGTGGTAAGCGCCGACGGAGATTGCCGCCGCTAGATCATTGCCTTCACAAATCGCCGATGCTGGACTGAGAAGATCCGAGTGATGCTGGAATGAAATCTGCTTAGGCTCACTGTGCGAATGAGAAAAGAACCCTAGTTCTAAACACAACATATGAGGAAATGGGCAGGTGCCCATCCCGACCCATATCCTATGAAAACACCACTTAATTACTCGATTGATAATTTAAAAAAAATCATATATGTGGGTCGGTTTTCATGGATATCCATAGGATAGGATTCCTATTGCCATTCTTTTTTGTGGTGGAGTGTAAATAAAAGGGTGTGGGGGTATAAGTATCACTTGCGTATCTCCATGTGTTGGTAATTTTTTTTTTCAAACTCCAACCTCCATATAGTTTCCCAAAGTACAAAATCTATACGTCCTGTTTGTTTTCAGAGATAAAATGGGGTAATTGATAGTGAGGGGATTAATAAAATTGTGTTTATTTTAATGATAGTTGTTAGTGTGTGGATTGTTAAATTAACTTTATATAAAATAATAAAACAAATAAAATTGTGATTTTTAGTTAGGGCAAAACACCAATAAATCCCAAATTTTAATTTGTTAAACCATTTGGTCTTGCCTTTTATTTTGTAGACTAATAAGTCATATTTGAATGTTAAAAGCTCACTATAGGCCTTTTTTAAATTTCTCTCATTTTCAAACATCAGCAACATTAACTACACCATCAGCAACATTAACTACACCAACAACATCATCAACATCAACTACATCATCAAATATCATCAACATCATAAAACATCATCAACATTGATCAAACATCAACTACATCATCAACATCACCAACATCATAAAACATCATCAAACATCAACTACATCATCAAACATCATCAACATCACCAACATCAAAAAAAATCATCAACATTATCAAACATCAACTACAACATCACCAACATTGTGAACATCATCAAGCATCAACTACATCTTCAACCTCATCAAACATCACCAACATTACCAACATCATAAAACATCATTAAATATCAACTACATCATCATACATAATCAACATCACCAACATTGTGAACATCATCAAACATCAACAACATCTTCAGCCTCATCAAACATCATCATACACCAATATGGGATACAATATATTGATGTTTATACAATATAACAAACAAAGGCACTATGCCAAATATAAAATATAACAAGATACCATACCAAATATAAAAATGACTAAATGGTTTACAAAAAAAACACTCAGGACTAGATAGAGTAACATTTCCAAATATGAGATTTATGAGTAATTTTTCTTTTTAGTTAACAAAAAATATAGAATCATTAAACATTAATATTCAAAAAAAAAATGCCCAACATGTTAAAAAAAATTAAAAATTACTCATAAATCTCATATTGGGAAATGTTATTTTATCTAGTCCATAGTGTTTTTTTGTAAACTATTTAGTCATTTTATATTTGGTATGTTGATGTTTGATGATGTTGATGATTTTTTATGATGTTGGTGATGTTGTTGATGTTTGATGATGTTTTATGATGTTGGTGATGTTGATGATGTTTGATGATTTAGTTGATGTTTGATTAATGTTGATGATGTTTTATGATGTTTGATGATGTAGTTGATGTTGATGATGTTGTTGGTGTAGTTAATGTTGCTGATGTTTGAAAATGAGAGAAATCTAAAAAAGGGCTATAGTGAGCTTTTAACATTCAAATAGGACTTATTAGTCTACAAAATAAAAGGCAGGACCAAATGGTTTAACAAATTAAAATTTGGGATTTATTGGTGTTTTACCCTAACTAAAAATCATAATTTTATTTGTTTTATTATTTTATATTTATTTTATATAAAGTTAATTTAACAATCCACACACTAACAACTATCATTAAAATAAACACAATTTTATTAATCCCCTCACTATCAATTACCCCATTCTATCTCTGAAAACAAACGTGACGTATAGATTTTGTACTTTGAGAAACTATATGGAGGTTGGAGTTTGAAAAAAAAAATTACCAACACATGGAGATATGCAAGTGATACTTATACCCCCACACCCTTTTATTTACACTCCACCACAGAAAAGAATGGCAATAGGAATCCTATCATATGGATATCCATGAAAATCGACCCGCATATATGATTTTTTTTTAATTATCAATCGAGTAATTAAGTGGTGTTTTCATAGGATATGGGTCGGGATGGGCACCCGCCCGTTTCCCCATATGTTGTGTTTAGAACTAGGGTTCTTTTCTCATTCGCACAGTGAGCCTAAGCAGATTTCATTCCAGCATCACTCGGATCTTCTCACTCCAGCATCGGCGATTTGCGAAGGCAACGATCTAGCGGCGGTGATCTCCGTCGGCGCTTACCACGGTAGTTCTCTGGCGTGGTGAGTTTCTCTCTCTTGTTCTCTCTCTGTTTCGCTTACTGAAATTAAAGACAGATTTCATTGATTTGTTGCTGAACATACATGAAATCCCTCAACAATTCACTGGTTTAATTTGGGGTTGTGTTTTCGATCATATAATTAATTCTTCATGATCATTGTGATCTGTTTTTGTTTTTCTTGCCAGATTTTTTTTGAACTCACTTCTTGTGTGTGTGTTTACAAAATTCTAGAGAAATTTATCAGTATTTAATTTACAGTACTGAATTAAGATTTGAATCCTTTTTAGTTCTTATAGCTACTCCAGATTCCATCAATTCTACTTCCATTGGATGAGATTTCACTGAACAATCTGAAAATTGATAGCAAATTGGTTTAAAGCAATTCAGAAAAATGGCTATATATATATAAGTATTGAGAGGTTTTGATTCATACTTGTAAAGCTTGCAAGATGCAATCTGTAAGAAAGCAAAAGGAGGGAATTCAAAACAGATTATTTAAAATAGGGTAATCTTCATCTCATCTTCAGTAAACTAAAAACAAACCAAATGAATAAAGTAATGAACACCCATTTACTAGTCAAAATTTCATCAACAGTACAGAGACTACATTAATCCAATGAAACTTGACTTCTAAATTCAATAAATTTGCTTAATGATCTGGGTGCCCATTATCCCCCCAATACAGCCAAATGGAAAAAAGAAAAGCAACTCAATGAGGAGATAAAGAGGAACATACCTGTATACACATGGTTATTGGAGACTGGAGAGAGAAGAGAAGAGGAGAGAAGATGGACAGTTCATCTCCAAATTACAACAACATTATTTTATTAGAATGTCTTTAACCCAGATTGATTTTGTTATATAAATATATGAAAACAATTTTATCTCATGTTCTTGTGAGCTTATTTGATTATTTTAAAACAACTTTTTTAATTAATTAATGTGTATTTGATTTTTTTGTTGAGCCAAATAAAAAAAATAAGATTGAATTTATATTTAGCTTTGGTTGTAAACCTTGAAACAAAAAAAAGAAAAAGAAAAAGAAGGGGTTATGTTGGGTTGAGGAAATCCAAACCCATTAGGAGATGGGGAGGGTAATACAATTGGGGAATGTGGAAAAATTATTATAGGGGAATAGGGATGGGGAATTAATATGCACCCCATTAACCTCTATTGCCATCCCTAACCATAGACATACTTACATCGCTAATGTATTTGTAATTTTTTCCCCTAATTTCAATTTGTATGTACTTTCCTCTTGTTTTTTTTCACTTTACGTTTGATTCATAAATTAGAATAAATAAATAAATAAATAAAATAAAATAAAATGTGAATGACTATATAAATCATATCCAAAATAAAACAACATTTTCATTTACTTCCCCCCCTCCCCCCCTTTATTTTCTAAGGCACCGTTTGGGAAGGAAAACTTGGGCTAATTTAGCCACGTCCCGACAAATTAGGCTGAATCAGCCACGTCTAGACAAAATGGGTTTCACGGGTATGTTTGAAACCCTTATTGGTGTGAATTTACCAAAATGCCCTGAAGAGAACCCTCTCAATTTGAGGGACAACGCCTCATCCAAAACACACACACCCTTCCGAAAGCTGAGAAGAACAAGCGAAATAGGCGATTCGAAAAGACCAACGGCGACGACGACATCTGAACGACCTTCGCAGAAGTGATCAGCACCGGAGTACGCATCCACGGCGACGAACAAGAATCAACCCTTTCAAACACAAACCGATCTGCAGGTAATGCTTTATGGCCAATCTGATTTCGTTTCCCTGCTTCCGATCTGCATGGTATGGGTTCATAACGGCATCGGTTCATGACCGATCTGTTTCTTTACGATCGTGATTGGGTTGATTACGCTTACATTACACACATTTGGAGCAACTAGATATATAAGTATATATATATATCTCTGTGAAAAATTATTTCGGATCTGTTCTTATGTTAAAAATCTGTTCGGTTATCACGGAATGTTATGGTTACAGCTCACACATTTGGGACAAATATGTATATATACATATATATATATATATAATATTTGTTCTTATTTATGAAAATCTGTAAAATCTGTTCGGTTTGGGTTCATTACGGTTAGTAACAAACACATTTGGGGCATATATATATATATATATATAATTTAATATATATCTGTTATTATTTATATATCTGTTCTTATATGAAAATCTGTAAAATCTGTTCGGTTTGGGTTCATTACGGTTACATTTCACACATTTGGGGCAGATATATATCTGTTCTTATATATAAATCTGTTCGGTTTGAAGGCAAATATATGTATCTGTTCTTATATTTTCATGTAGATCAACCCATGGTAAAAAAAACAGTCATTTTCATATTCAACCTGTTTTGTTCTTGGCACCTGTTCTGTTCAAAACAGTCTGTTCTGCAAATTTTTTTTTTCTTAGAAGTCACATTACAAATTATCAATTTCAGATCACAATTTCACATTTGTGGCATTCAACTGCTAACTGATGACATCAATTCTGTGAATGAATATCAATTTCTGTTACAAAATTCTGTTGATTACTTATCACTGTCATGATAAACTTCATTTAAAAATCTGTCAATTACCTATTGATGAGTTATGAAATGGTCTGTCAATGAACAAAGGAAACACATGATCTGAATGGGTTCTGTCATTTGTGAGTCAATGCTGGAGACGATGTTTCCATCTGTGAAATACCTATTGATTTGAAGAAAATTGAATTACCTATTGATTTGTCAATGGAGAAAAAAATATTTTGTATACCAATAAAAATAAAGAGCAAGAACTAATTAATGTTAAAAAAAAAAAAATGACAAAAACATAAATTTTTTTAAAAAATTCAAAAAATCTAAGCATAATACGCCAAATCCAAACCCAAAATAAAAAAAAGTAACAGAAAAGAAAAAATTAAGCAAAATATGAAAAATCCAATCCCAAAATAAAAAAAATTAAGAGGGAAAAAAATATTAAAGCAAAATACGCCAAATCCAAACCGAAAAAAAAAAAATTAAGCAAAATACGTCAAATCGAAACCCAACATAAAAAATAAATAAATAAATACCAAAATATGTCAAATCCAAACCGAAAAAAATAAAATAAAAAATTTAACAAAATACGCCAAATCGAAACCCAACATAATAAATAAATAAACCAAAATATGCCCAAAAAAAAAAAAAAAACATTTAAGCAAAATACGCCAAATCCAAACCCAAATTTTTTTTAAAAAAAAAAAAGACAAAAAAGACAGTTTGGTAATTTAACAAGAAGACACGTCAACAAAAAACCAAAAAAAATATTCCCAAACCAAACTTTTTAACCCCAAACTAAAATAACGAAAAAAAACCAAAAAAACAAAAAACCAAAAACCTAGCCCACTTCCATTCCCAAACGGAGGCTTCCCCCAAATCCACGAAATGAACACAACATGGCAAATTAGGGCTAAATTCCCCCTCTCTCTGTATCTTGCGACACTGGCAAGGCAGTGAATCCGACAATTTTCCCGATCAGTTCTCTTGCGAGTCCGGTCGTCCACCAAAGTTTAGTTCTAGCTTCTAGCTTCCAGGTACCCACTTTCCTTTCCTATCCTCATCTCCTTAAATAGGTATATATGCAAATTGGAAGAAGAAACAAAGGTTGCAAATTCACGAGGGAGGCGTTATCAATAGATGTTTAAGTTTAATTTTTGTTTGGTAAGTTTTTGCGCATGTATAATTTCGATCGTTGGTTGGTTTTAGAACTCAGTAGAAATGGGTTTTCAATATAAAAATACAAAAAATGGATTTTTTTCAATTCAAATTCAATCCTGATTTTCACTGACCAACTAACCAGTATTTTGTATTTTGAGTTATAGACTAAGGAATTTGAAATTGTTTGATGTTAAACATATATGTAGGCTATTCATGCTATTGATTGTAACTCAATTGGTTTTGAAGGTGTCCTTTACTACTTTTTTTTTTTTTTAATTTTAATATTTTTTTGGTGAAAAATCAGCAACGAAATTCATTAAGTAATAGAAAAGGTAGAGGACAAGAAGTCCTCATACGGTGAAGAAGGACCAAACAAAATAAAAACAACTATAAAAAAACTAAAGGAAAACGAGGAAATCCAATCACTAAGGATTGCAAACAGAAGCCTAATCCCTAGGAATCAAGAAGAGTGGAACTCCTTTAAAAGGAGGAGACACAAAGGCCCAAAACGAAGCCAAAAACCTAGTCCTATCCCATAAAGAATCTACAGAAGCCTCCTTTCCATCAAAGATCCGTGAATTTCTCTCTAGCCAAAAAGTCCAGAACATAGCACAAACAATACAAGACCACAGTGTTTTGGCTCTCTTAAAGCCGCCGAACCCTTCAAGCTTAACAAGAAGCATATCCTTGGAGCAACCCATTGAACATTACACAAGCTGAACAAACGCTGCCATAACTCAAGAGCTACCGAACAATGAAGAAAGAGATGATCCGTTGATTCTGAACTCCTCTTGCACATCACACACCATTGAGGGCAAAGATAGTGAGTAGGCCTTCTCCTTTGGAATAGGTCATTGGTCATAATACCTCTTTAAGCTAAAGACCACATGAAAAACTTCACTTTATGAGGGATACTTTTTCATATGAAGAAGAAACAAAGGAATGGAAGACTCGTCAATGAGTTTGTCAAACAAAGATTTACAAGAAAAAATCCCTAAAGAGCTGATATTCTACACCCTTTTATTGAAAGATAATGATAAGGAAATATAACGACTCGGATTTTAAATTCACATTGGATTGATGTATAGTGGTGCCCGTCACCTTAAAACTTGTATGGTTGTTGGACTCTTGATATGAATGGGTTGACAAGTAAACTTTAAATATTATAATTGAGGACCCTTGGGTGATGTTTGGAACCTTGATTGACGCCTTAACAAGATATATAGATAAGATTAGATAAAAAGCCCCAAATTTGAGTGTGACCAGCTGTCACTTTTTTTCCCTTTTCTTGTTCCATACTTAGAATTTGAATGTGAGGTTGGAACCATTGGAAAGCTTGTTTCCGGAGCTTCAATTTGGACACAAAAATGACCTAGAACGGAATCCCGATGAGAGAGTTATATCCGTTTGAAGTTTTCACATCTGTGTTAGCGACGCACGTACGGGACTGTGGGGGACAACAGCTCAAAAACGTGATCTTTGGACCATTTCTTACATTTTCTTTTCCTCTCTTCTTCTCCCCTCCTCTATGTCCGAAACCCTAGCCCCCAAAACCTTGATTTCCTCCACTTTTATCAACAAATCCACCATGGATCTTGCATCAAGGATAGAGAACAAGAGAAGATCAACATTTTTTTTCAACCGATTGGAATTTCGAAATTTTGGAGGAATCTCATCAAAGTTTGCTTTTCTTGCTTGAATCTTGAGGTAGGGGTCTTAGTTCTCCTTCAATGCTTCCATTAAAAGATAGATTTGTGGTATTTTGGAGTATATAAATGCAAAATCTACATTTTGAGTATATAGCTATATTATGGAAATTTAGGGATTTCGGGTTTGGAGAGTTTGGGGTTTTATTGTTGGGTTTAGATTATGAATTATGAACCTAAGATGTATAGTCAAGGGGAAATTGGAAGAAAAAGTAATGGGTTAAGAAGTTTGAGTTTTTCTTGAAATTTCTAGATTTTCTAGAAACCCTAGGTTGATTTATGATGATAATCGATGTTTTGGCCCAAATTAAAGTAGAATCATGAAATTGGTAGGTTGAATTATATGTGTACAAGTTTAATTGGAATTTGGTTGTATTTAAAAATCATGTTTAAAATTTGCGAATGAACTTTGTTATGAGCATTGTAAGTTATGTTATAATGAGAAAGGAAATTTGGAAATTTGAGGAAATGATTTATTAATGTTTTAGGTGACATAATAGAATGTTGAAATGGAATTTAAGAATTTCTTTTGAAATATGTTGAATTATATTTAATGGTGTTGAGTTGAATCATGTTGATTTTGGTTTTGTGATCTAAAATGTAGAGATTTCCAAAATGGGTTTAATCTCAAATCATTTTATTAAATTCCTAGTGGGTTTGTTTAGTCATTCAACTCTAGAGGATGATTTAATGGGGTTCCTTTATGGGGATGGGAAATGTTTGGTTTTTGGTGAAAATACTAGAAATTTAGGGATTTTTGGGGAACATGGAAATGTTCATAAAATCCTTTCTTTCTTTGAATAGAAGATGAATGGGTGTAAATTTCATAATGTGTTTTGCAAGATTGGTAATCTTATATATATATATTGAGTTGGAGAAATAGGTTTGAAAACTTCATGTGTAGTCCTTAGTGCGGCCCATGTTGCAAAAATTCGTTCGTTCCATTTTGCGTGCTTAACCCTTTAGTATCTTTGAAATCTGTGTCTGGTGCCCTTAAGATGCCTGTAAGTTCATTCGAAGTAAAATAAAGCAGGAAATGGATTAAGAAAAGAACTCACGTATAAGTTGTGCATGTGTGTAGGTCACAACTTGGGAGGACAGCACGCCGTTGCAAAGACCTTGTGAGTAATAGTACAGAAATGTACATTTTATTTACCGTTGATGATTAATGCCACTAACGCTCTGTTCCTTGTAAGTATTTACATGAACATTTATGATGATCGGGAATCAATGTGAACATTGAAAGATTTGCGTACACCGGTATGACTTTAGAACTTATGTTCATCCTTGAACAATGGTATCCGTATGAACCTAAGATTATTCAATTAATAAGTCATTGAGTGTGAACACTCTCGAAGAACCAGACAATTGGAAAAGCTATGTACATCCATATGAGTTTGAGATTATTCTGTTGTGATATACATGGACCCGAAGTCGTCCAAAACCTATAGTATGAATACAAAGGTCTAACATTATTATGTGACTCACGTTATGATGTGAATCGTTCTGTCACCATGAATAGTACTGTAATGACACATGTGCTTTCTGTAAATAATTATTGTTATTACCCTGTTATACACAAGACAACCGTGTCAATCTATAACTACGCTTTACTTTATGTCAAAGTTATCATTAGCACTCTGTTTTACGCAAGTTAAGTATGTTAATATATGAGAATGATGAAGGAATTTATGAACTTATGAGGCCGAGCGCCAACTTGTGAATTTATGAACCTATGAGGCCGGGGGCCAACTTGTGAATTTATGAACCTATGAGGCCGAGGGCCATTTTGTGAAATGTGAACCTATGAGGCCGAGGGCCATTTTGTGAAATGTGAATCCATGAGGCCGAGGGCCATTTTGTGAAATATGAATCCATGAGGCCGAGGGCCAACGTGTGAAACTATGAATTCAAAAGGCCAAACGCCAAGTTGTGTAGTTATGAATCTCAGTTATGAATCTATAAAGCCAAAGGCTAATTTGTGAATATTTGAACCCACCAGGCCAAGGGCTAATCCATGAATTTGTGAACCAACAAGGCCGTTCTGAAAATTTGTGCAGAATCAGATTAACCACATGATTTCTACGTTCACATACACATTGATATGTATTATAATTTAAGTTAAACATGAAATTGTTGAAGTACTACTATTCACCGAGCTTAGCTCACTCTGTATTTTGTCTGCTTCTGTAGGTATTCAACCTGGAGTTAATCCTGACCCTGATGCTCGTCTCTGCTTTATCAACCTCAGTATGTCCAGGCACTTAAATAAAGCCCGTGTGTGTTGTGTGGTTTTGCCCAGCTTTTGGGCTTTGTATATTGAGAGGTGTATAACCTCTTCCTTGCTAATGCTTTTGTTCTACGCCCAATCATGGGGTCGGGTCTGTATATGTGTATGTCTATTACTGATGTTCAAGTGTATATTTACTGTATGTTCATCTACCTTATGTAATGTGTGTGATCCTGGCATAGTAGTGGTAGCTCAATGGATATTGGTTTACGTTATTTTATGGTATTAAATGCTTCCGTTCAGGCCCCATATGTTATACATGTCAGACTTTATGTCCGTTTCTGAAGTGGTCATGCCCAAACTTTTAGGGGCGAGTTATGGGCGTGACAGGAAACCCTATCAATCAATGTCAACAAAGATGCAAACTCAATATACTCCTTATTGCTTAGATTCCTAAGGAAACTAAAATTCCAAGAAATTGGTGCCACGGTAGAACATGCCACCGGCGCAAAGGAGGAAAGGGTTTTTTTTTTCTTGTTAATCTTTGTTTGAAAGGGTGTCCTTTACTACTATAATGGTTATCTGGACGCGAGACGTTGCAATTTAAGAGATGTGTAATTTCTTCATGTGGCGAAAAAAAAAGTATAGACACAAGTTGGATGTCTTGTCTTCTTATTGGTTACCTTTTTCGTTTTTGGGATTCTTGTATTGATTTCTTTAATTTGATGATAAAACTCATTTCAAAAACTGGGTTGTTATCAGAGTTCTGCAAAATCGCTTTGGATGGGAGGTATAAGTTTCTTGAACACCTTTTGCAGTTGAATTTTTAGTTAATGAACAAAACCCTTCTCAGTTTAGTAACCTAGAGGGTCGCACACAATGGAGACACATACATAGAGACATGTATTTATAGATAAAACTATGTTGTTTTGATGTCCACTTAGAAGAATACTAGTTGGCTATGTGCAGTTGGGTCTAGAAATCTGTTTTATTGGACATGTTTCTCTGCCCATGTTATTGTTTGATTATTGTTTTGTGAGACGAGTTGTTGTCTTTTTCAATTGATCTTGTTACGGATCTTTGTTGGGATACTGAAATGTTGAGTTACTTTTTGTCACAGTTTAGGGAATCTTGTTGAGGTCTTGTATCAACCATGATTTACACAGCAATCGACACCTTTTATCTAATGGATGAGCAGCTACAAAATTCACCTTCTAGGAAAGATGGCATAGATGAAGCAACTGAAACAACTCTCAGAATCTATGGTTGTGACCTCATCCAAGAAAGTGGCATTTTACTTAAACTGTATCCTTCATTAGTTATTGTTGTTGTTGATGCTGTTATTGTGATAATTAGCATAATTTTATGCAATACTTCCATGGGGTTGCCTGAAACAGGAATTTATCCAATCCACAAGAGTGTTACTAGAAAATGCAAACGCCCTGTATTGAAACACATGTTCCGAATTATAATACACCTTTGTTCAAAAATGGTGAATTTAATGATCCTAAGCAATCCCATAATTTTTTTCTATGGTTTTCGTTAAAAGTTCTCCGTAATAGGAAAAAAGTTAAATATAATGAACTGAAATCTAGATGGAGACTATACTATATTGGAGGTCAAGAAGTCTACCTTATCGTACCACATTTTAGCTCATGTGGTGTACCATGTTCTGATTCCCATTCCTAGTAACTAGAACAATCCGCGTTCTAGGTAACATAGATCCACGGCAACCAAGTGCTACTAAACCAGTATGAATACTATAAATGCAATATGTCTTTTCCCATAGTTAGCTGGTGTTTTTCTTTAATCATATTCTCTGCAGACCTCAAGCAGTAATGGCTACTGGTCAGGTTCTATTTCATCGATTCTACTACAAGAAATCATTTGCTCGTTTTAACGTGAAGGTTTCATTCTTGTTTCATTGATTTTCTAAATTCAATTGGAAACAGGACAATGTTTACATGCTTTACGATGTGGGATCGATCTTATTTACTTGTGAGAGAGTTCTTGCTAGTTGTGTTTGGCTTGCATCAAAACTTGAGGAAAGTCCTAGAAAAGCAAAGCGGTACTCATTGTTTTCCTGAGAATGGAATGTAGGAGGAGAACTTACCAATAGAACATTTGGACACATTTCCTAAGGTTAGATTCCTTCTCGTTATATTAGGACATTGTCTTGTCAAAAACAAGAATATTTTTGTCTATTTAGTAATGAAAGGTATCCAATTTTTTTTTCTCTATCTTTGCTTTTATTGTTTTTTGAGGATTAAGTATTTAGTTTTGGAAGACCCGATCGATCCTGAGCACGATCGTCTTCTTCTCAAAGCAAGTTGTTATCTTTGGAATTGAGTTTTGCTGTTTACGAAATATGCAGAGTTGAAAATGGACCTGAATAGAACAGAGAGGCATCTTCTGAAGGAGATGGGTTTCATCTGCCATGTCGAACATCCTCATAAATTTATATCAAACTACCTTGCAGCCCTTGAGACACCCCCAGAACGGAGACAAGAAGCTTGGAATCTTGCAAATGACAGGTAGCTCTGAATTATTAATATAATTTTTTTGTACCTATTTCAGTTTGATGGTTCAATCATTTAACTTGGTAGCTTTAAACTCAATCCTAATAAATCTGACTTGATGCATGGGGTAAAGTTTGTGGCTTCTATAAGTTCTTGAGTTTGCTTTTCTACTTAGAAGTTTTGTTGCAATCCTTTTGACTTGCTTCTTGTTGAGTCTTGATGTTGATGATGAACTGTTTTCGATATTTTTTGTCCCATTAGATTGGTTTATTTATTTTCCAAAAACTGTATAGCTCTCAGCAATAGTTGAATACTTGAATTTAACATGTAATTCTAAATTAACATGTTTTGTGGTTTAACAAATACTAACTTATGGTGCATGCTTGAATTTGAGTATAAGGGAACTACTTTGTGAAAATAATGTGAAATGATAGGTCTATACTTAGGATGATGCTCCCAACATCCTACCAACCATGGATAGTGGTCAATTTTTTACAATGTGGAATTTGATATGCTTATTTATTCATCTCTATCATATATTGATGATTTCTCACCATTTGGCTTTTCTGTATACCTTTGACATTTTGGATGGATTTGTTTGTGCTTGTGCATAAGCAAGCAAGTTTTGTTTTGGTTTTAAACCCCAGCTTTGTATGAAAACACTTTTTATCTGCTTGTTTATATACTATCACTGTGTTAGAGAAAAAATTATGTTAATTTGTTTTTCCATTGAGGTTCTTGGACAGATAGGCACATGTGATTATTGATAGGGGTTGCTTAAAACTACAAGGAGTGAAAGCTTAGCAGCTGTTTTTTAGAACTGAAAATTCTACACAGCAAATTTTAGCACCAAAAGTAGATTTAAAAGGTGAAAGGATGAGACAGAATAACATGTCCTTAATGTGAAGTTGTTGAATAAGGCAATTATAAATGAGAAATGGTTCATTATTTATTTTTGATGGTGCATTATTTTGTTCATATGGCTACTTGTCAAAGAACAGAAAAATTATTCTTGTTATTCCTACTATACCTGTTAGCACTCGTTTGTTTAGGTGCTTCTTTATTGACTATCCTTTTTCTTGATCAGTTTGCGTACGACTTTGTGTGTGCGGTTCAAGAGTGAGGTTGTGGCCTGTGGGGTTGTATATGTTGCTGCTCGTAGATTCCAAGTACCCCTTCTTGAGAATCCACCATGGTGGAAAGCATTTGATGCAGATAAATCTGGGATTGATGAGGTTTGTAGAGTTCTCGCCCATTGTAGACACCCCATTTTTGACTGTCCTCAAGACTTGGACGTCACCGTTTGAACACTCGGTGATTATCCATGTTTGTGTTCGTTTGGAGTTCCCGGAGTTCTCGGCTACGCGCCTTGCCTCAGGATCGCCGAAGTCGACTGTTTTGTGTTTGGTTTTGCACCAAACACTTGTGTTTTGCCTTAGAAGAGCAGAGAATGCCTTGTGAGGCATCCTCACACACCACCGACACTAGCTAGAGGCCACCGGCTGGTTTTTCTTGCCACCGGCAATGTATATTGCCGGTCGGCACTCTTTGTTGTTAAATGATCATTTTTGTCAAAATGACATTTTTGCCCAAGACCTCTTTGTTCATTTGCTTTTGGAGATATTTTCAGACAATGTATTTTGACTTCCCTCCATACACGTGTATGGAGGGATGCACTTCTTGTCTTGCTTAATGCCTAAGCTTACAAGATTGCCTCCTCTATAAGAGGAGGCCTTCCCCCTTGGCTTTAGGGTTGGCTTTTTGGAGAGAAAACAACTCAGAGAGAGCTCTGGTTTTAGGTCTAGGATTGATACATATTATATTTCTATACCTCTCTCCCTTAAGTGTTCTAGGTGCATTTGTTCATGCTATTGCACATCAACACCTAGTGTTTCACCTTTCCTTGGTTTTTGAGGTTCCAAGAGGTTGTTCTTGGTGTTCTTGGCTGGATTTGAGCCCAAGGAAGCAACAACATCAACACTTGTGAAGGTGGTTAACAAGGGTGAGAAACTTGCCTTTTATTCCCCATTTTTGCATCCTATTTTTACCTATCTTAAAGCTATTTTTGTATTTAGTGTATAACATAAAAAAGTTCTGTTTTTAGGCCCTCTTGTTTGCATCCCATGTTGCATACTAGTTGACATGCTTAGGATTGCACACATAGACATGCATGCCTTGTCCCTTGATTTGGTGATGGGGATTGGGCTCTTTGATTGTCTAGTTTGCATTTCATTTGACATGAAAATTGCACACTTGATTCTTTGGGCTATCATGCATGGAAATGCGTGATTGGTGGCCCGAGAATCGAGGCACATCTTCCTTTGAGTTATAAACATGATAAGGAGTGTGTTTGGTGCATACATTGCTTGAATAACATTGCCATGCAAGATTTTGCCCTCTGTTGCTGTGAGTTGCAGGTTCTGCAGGAATTCATTGCCGGCCGGCAATGTTTAGTGCCGACTGGCAATCAATTATCAACCGATTGATGAATTTTGTACCGATGGCCACATATAGTAGCCGGTGGCTTTTCTGTTTAGCCGGTGGTGATCCCCAGTATCCAAGGAAGTAGTTTTGAGACTTTGGCAGTTCTAAGAAGGGCAGGGCAGGGAAAACAGAGGCAGTCTAGGCATGGCAGTGCAATTCCGAGCAAGACCCGAGCACGTGCTGCATTTGGCTCTCCTCTCGAGGCGGTTTACTGTTTTTCTTAGTTTAGTTAGTTTGTCAACTAATTAGGCAATTTGTAATATGTAATTAGCTTGCGTAGTTAATTATTTATATTATTCTTTTGGTCCCTCCGAGCGAGGGCAAATCTGTAATAAGTGTGCGTGAGTGGTGTGTATGTCTTCCAACCCCCACTTCTTTCTTCCCTTTTATTTACCTGCTTATGATGGTAGATTAGGGCACGTTTATTTTAGCATACCTTATGCTATGCATGCGTGCATCCATACATTTGTTTTGTATGCACCGGGCTCGGTACATCATACAAACCGCATTGTATCTTCAATTTCCAACTTGAATACGTGTATCAAATGACTACATTTCACATGCCATTTTAGGGGTAGCCGAGCCTATCCTAATTACATGCTGTATGCGATGCATTAGTCATTCTAACATGAACTAGGTCATACATGTTTGCTAACTAGTTTCTTGTTTTGGCACGGAGTACGATGTAAGTATTTATGCTTTAGCATATCGCATGCGTGTGGATGTTAACATGACAGTATGCTTACCATGCGGCTAAGTGCTTATGCGAGATAAACTGTTTGAATGCCTGTGGGTGGAGGTTGGATTGCTTGAGTTGGAAAAACTCGTTGAAATCCGTGTTTTAGCCTACTTGCGAGTAGCAAATTCCAAAGCGTTTTCAAAATGAACGGATATGCAATTCTTATTTCCAAATTAGGCGATCTAGTCTATACTTGTTTGTTGCGCTCATAACATAGTAATTCTAGGCTAATAACCGGAATAAGAACATATAAAGTTTTCAAAATCGGATATCACGGTTAGTAGAGGCCGGTCTTCGGACCGGGCGAAAGGGGGTACTCATAGCTGACCTTTCCCGATCGTACCCAAGCTCCCAAGCCAAGACTACTTTGGTTATGACGGACACGTAGCCTTCGGCACCGAGTCAGGGTTTCCTAAATTTTTCCATAAAAAATATTTAGGTGGCGACTCTGTATCTGGCAAAGCAGTCCATGTTTGGCACTTCTTTTCAAAAAATCTGTTTTCTCAAACGATTTGCCAGATTTGGACTCTTTGGTTCAAGATTAAGAACCGCAACAAACAAAAAAGGAGAGTCCGAACTGTAGTAGCGAGGCCCCCACGCGGGCGCTGTTACAGTTTCTGGTAACTCCGCTGGGGAAGTTTTAGAGAGTTTGACTCGAACTCGTGATATCCTGTTTTGACTACACTTATGTGTTTCTTTGCATTGCATGTGCATTGGTGCGCCTAGGACATCGTGTTGGCCATTTGCTATTCCTGAGCGGTTTGCCGGAGGCTTGTCTTGTCAAGGCATGACCATAAGGCTGACCGGTTGCGGGCTCTGCCAGTATGGGAACACAAACCCCGATTTTACCGGGGCACCCTCTTTGACCATTCGACCTAGTGCATATCGAGATCCATAGTGACCATTCCAAACTAGGACAGGTTGCTTACCCGATGTTAGGTTGTTTGAAACCGCTGTGTGCGTAGTGAAACCCTAGCTCCTGACAAAATAGGACAGGGAAACCCTACCCCAACGTAGGGGTGTATTGGCTCTCATTTATCTGCTATGTGCTTTTAGAATGTATCTCTGCAGGGAACGCATATATCAGTTTGCAAAGTTTGAGCATCAGGCCTGAGGGCACTAGTATCAGTATTGTTGAGAATCAGTTATGTCTGCGGGTATCAGTTCAGTTTTGAACAAGAATTCGGGGAACAATGGATAAGTAGTAGTATGCTTGTCCGGCTACACCCGTGTTTGATCTGTTTGGGGCTGAAATACTGCTTCTTTTTCGTTTCAGTTCAGAGATTCAGAGGGTCGATCTAGAATAGCTAGTGTCTTCTCCTTGTTGAGGCAGGACTGAGCATGACGCAGAATTCAGAAGAGATCGTGGTCATGACGGCCGCGTTGAGTCAAGGAATTACCCCGCAGGGTGAGACTACTGTTGATATGCCGCATCCACCTAGGTCGCCTGCTGTACATCCAATTTGGACCCCTCAACTATATCAGGCTCGCGAGCCTACTACATTTGAATTAATGGGAATGATAGATGATCTTCAAAGATCCGTGGCGGATCTCGCCTATGGAATGTCTGTTTCGCCACCAGCCGCACCATATGCCGGAGGCTTTATATCCCAAGAGCCCCCACTACTCGGACGAATTGTAATTGAACTCAACCAACCGGAGATGACCTCCAGCTATGGTAACGACGCAGCAAACCAAATTCTAGATCAGGCTGAGGCCAGAGACAAAGGCAAGAGGAGGACAGATGTCGACCCTATCGAACAACTGCTGTGGGCAGTCGAGGCTATGAAAGCCGGGGAGATGAACAAGCAACAGATATCTGCAGTTGTGTCAAAAACTGTGGAGGACGCTTTCCCCGCTCCGCCTGAGGGCAGTTCCAGTCAATTAGAGAACCGGGATAGGCCCCGTTATGCCAAAACAGTTCTTCCCGCTCCCAACCCTGTATCCGGGAAGGATCAGAAATCCAAGGCCGCACCCGCCGATCCGTTCGCTAATGTATCTAGCAAGAATGCTCAGGCCCCAAAGTACCTGCCCCGAGGGCACAGGGTCTTCCATCCTCTCTACATGCCTTTGTTTAGGGCACTTTTGATTTTGGCCAAAAAGGGGCATCTTAAACCCTTGGAGCCCCAGCCCCTGCCGAAGAACCTCCCTGCCACACATGATGTTTCTCTGTACTGTGCGTACCACCAGCAAACCGGCCATGCCACTGATAATTGCTTCCGCCTCCGTCATGAGGTACAAGATTTGATTGATAACGAGGTGATCCTCCCGCCTACCTCAGCGAAGTCCGTTACAACCCAGTTGTTGGATTTTGAGGACTCAGATACTGCAAGTATGTAATCAGAAAGTGAACCGCCTGCGGGCAGTGTCTGGTACATTTTTTTAGATGTGGCGTTTGGCACGCATTTTTGAGCATCTGCCAACGCTAGTTTTGTAAATCCCGACTTGGGTGTCGAGTCAGTCTTTTGTTTTGTTTTGAGTCTGTCTCTCTGTATTGAGTCAGTCTTTTTGCTTACAGGGTCTGTCTTGTTGTAATGAGTCAATCCCTCTTGTATAGTATACCAGGTGATTTCGGAGTTGTTACCTCAAACACCGTTTCGTCTGATAATTAGTTGTTCTTGCTTTTTGAGTTTGTTTCTGCCGAGGAGCCAGTCATGCCAATAAATCTGAATGAAACAGCTGTGGCTATCACGTTCCGTACTTGTTGCTATTTAAGTCAGCCGTGCCAGAGGATGTGAATAGAACGACAGTGCGTACCGTCTGCTCTCTTATGCCTTAAACATCGTTATGATGACCTGAGCTTTTCATAAAACCCCTTTTCAAACGATGCGGTATTAAAAACGAAGAGGAAGGAATTCCTTGGAGTTTTGCAAAATTTTGATCATTTTGAGAAAAGGAGAGGCAAGTTAAGCTTTTAATGAATGAAATCATGTTTGTCGGCGTGAGTACTGAGAAGGACCCTGGCTTGATCCAGACTGGTTCCACACTATCTTCAGCGCGAGCGATTTGTCGCTTTCTTAAAAACTTTCAAAAACAAAATGTTTTGCACAGTCTTGCGAAGACCTGTGTGGAATCGCTCTTGAGATTGTGCACCAGATCGCCTCACCTCGAGATTCAATTTATCTGTTGCAAACCGAAATCCGTTCAAAACATCCAACAGTACCATGAAACGCCTGTGCGGCCCAATTTGAAGTAGCCCTCGAGCAAGAGGCATCAGAGTCAGATCAAGGGGGGGTCAGATCCCACCAGGCAAGGCTCATGAAGTAACCGTGATGGATTCTTCTGCAAATCAACACAACAGCCACTCTCCTGGATACAGAGGACTTCAATCTCAAAACCATTTGGCATGGACAAAGCTACACTTTTACCCTTTGAGAGGCTCGCTGGGCCGAAAACCCGGAAGGGCGACCCAAGCAAAAGTTAGAGCAAGGAAAAGAATGAAAAAGAAAAAATACAAAATATAAAATACAAAAAATACAGAAAATGCAAAAAAAAAAAAGAACAGCAAAAAATGCAAAAAAAAAAAAAAAAAAAAGAGAAAAAACAGAATGAAAAGAAAAGAAAAAGAAGCTCGCAAGGTCGAAAACCTGCAACAGGCGCCTTGGCAAAAGTTAGAGCCTAAACAGTGAAGGTTAAAATACCCGAGTGTACCTTAACCGGAACTACGTAAGGCTTGATTCCCATGTTTGGGATACGTAGGCAACTTCATCTTGAAGTCCAAATTTCAACGCTCAGAAGCGCCCCAGTCCATGTCATGGTATCCCCTCCTAATCCGATGTCTCGGTCACAACGGCTGGAACTACGTGATCAACTTCCTTGTGAAGCCCAACCACCAACACCTTCTAGGTGATTGTGTCCATATATTGATTCAGACCGTCTTCGTCTCCTCCGCGTCCGAGGGTCCGATCGTCATCAACAAGGACTGGCTTACAGCATGCCGTGGCATCATCCAAACAAGGGGCAACTTTCCGTTGCCATACATTGCCATAAGTTGCCCCGAGTTGCCGTCCAAACCAGGGGCAACTTTCCGTTGCCTTATCCCCCTTTAAGCAAGGGGCAATTTTCCATTGCCTCTGATCCGAGGTTGCGCATCTCGAGGGTAAGTTCTATGCTCATCGAGCATCGACTGTTTGCAAAAATAGTTTTTGAAAATTTTTACTAAAGTTGATTATTTTCTCGAAAACTATTTCATTTTTCAAAACTAGACCACTTTTTTGGACCCAAAAAGGAGAATTTTCAGTGCTCACAGCCTGACTTGCATGATTTTCAAATCAAAAATCGAATAAGTGTGTTAATCCAACTCTCATTTTTGATCAAAACTGTTTTAGAAAACAAAAAATGGTCAAAATGACGAATTAGGGGCACTATTGAGTCAGGTCTTCTGTCTTTCCCCCGCTAACATGCTTGCCAAGAGGGCACTCTATTCACCATAAGAAATAACCGTGAGCTAACAGTGTTGGGCGTGAACCCACAACCTCTCGTTTACCTATCAACCACTCTGGGGAGGGATGAAAAATGAGAGAATGAAAAATAAAGAGGAGCAAGTTGAACGAAAAGTGAGAAAAGGGTTTTGAGAGAAAAACCGAGCCTGAGGGCCGAGCGATGTGAGTATCACAAATCAGAAAGGGTGGGAAATAATACCCGGAGGAACTGGCTTCTCGAGATCTGAGGTCTTTTTGTAAACACGTCCGTGTGTCGTGTCTTTTGATTTGTCGGTCTTGATTTTGGCTTTGAGTCTTTTCCGAACATGTCTCGTTATGTTAGGTCGTGTGCCTTTTATTTCTGTGTTTGAGTCTGTCTTGTCGTGTTCTGTGGTAGGCTCGATACCCCGGTCGTGAAACCCTTTTCCAAAAATTAATCGTTTGTGCTCAGAGTGCTGTGCCATTCTCTACATCTATGCGAGGCAGGAGAAGAAAAGGAAAAATTTGGAACATCCAAGTGTGTTTCAACTGCAACCGTTTCAACTTTCGTGGTCCGTCTTGTCAGATTGGGACTGTTTGTTCAGGGTTTGCTGTGGGCAGAATGAACCGAGCGCTGTGTTATGGGTTGTATGCAGATCGATCCCCAGTAGAGTATGGGCTGTCCATTCAGTTTGAGCAGTGGTTTGTATAAGTTGTTTTGCTGATTAATTTGTTGGTTATCTGATTACTACAGTACAATTGCTCAATTTTCAGACAACAGATCATTATCATTTGCATTTGAGGTGTAATGTGATGCAATGCAGTGCAAAGTATGAAATGCGCAGATATATACAGATATGTACAAATATAACACTTTTTCAGACAAAAAGTTTGTTTCATTTCATATCATCTTTTTCAAGTACATAGTTTTGGAAACAAAAATCTGCCTACGGCAGTACAAGGTAACCTAACTACAAAAAGAGAAAAGTACAAAGAAAACAAGGTAAAAGCAAAGAAAATCTGAGCAAAGATCGGTGGTCTCTCGCCTAGGATCCGCTCTCGCCCTCTTCTGGCAGAAGCTCAGAGCATCATCGAGCATCGCTGCTCGAGCTGGTATCTCGAGTCTCCTCCTCCGACCGCCTCCGCCTGTTTCCTCCTCGACTCGGGTTGCTCGAACTCGAGCCCGCGAGTCGCTCCCGACGTAAGTGCCCCCTGTGGTACGGGATATATCCCGCCATCCCGAGTAGAAATGGGAGGTTCACCGAGCGCCACCCACCGGAGGAATCGAAGGAGGTCAAAAAGCATGAAAGGCAAATGCATCAAGATAAATGGGCGCTTTATCGATGTAGAATGCAATGTATGAGTCTGATCTATGAATGCCGTGAGCAGTTAATCAGTGTAGAATGCGAGGTATGAGCACAGTGTATGAATCCCGTGGGCAGTTTATCAGTGAGGAAGGCAATGTATGAGTGCCGTGAAGCAAAGTGAATCGCTGCGTAACGCAGCAGTATGAGTCTGAGTATGGATGCCGTGAGCGCTTTATCGCTGCGTAATGCGCAGTGTATGAATACAGTGTATGGATGCCATGAACAGTTTATCAGTGTTAGTGTTGTGCATCAGATTATGCGAAGCAGTTTGTGTATGGTTTGAGGCTATGGTCGGAAAGAACATACCGGAATGCCGTAAAGGGCCAAGAGGTCGAAGGTCCGCTGCAGCATCCCCGTCATGGAGGCATTCATCTCCAGTAACTGCCGGGTGTACCCAGAAAACGCCTGCAAGTATCAGATGCATCAATATTGTATGGAATATCAAATAAACTGAAATGAAATGACTGTGCAAAAATGCAGTAATACATACTGGAGGTAAGTCGGAGACACCGACAAACTCGTGACCGGCCGGCGGAGGAGCAAAAGGGATCTGGTAGATCGCTCAATCCTGCCATCGGAAGGTCAGCGAAGTAGGCAAAGCGGGCCAATCGCCTCCGCCCTTCTGGACTCGCTTGCCGCGACTCGAGCCATCTCGGCCTTCCTCCAACTCCGCTCCAGCCCGGCGCTGGCCAGTCTCTCTCTCAGCTCGGCGACCATCGCTCAGAGGCCACATCAGGAAGGTCCGGACGCATTCGAGTAATCGCCTTCGCTCTGAAGTCCTTCGCTTCCTACCGATGGTGTAGTCCGCCATTCGCCGGGCGGTGAAACGCCGCAGATCCTCATATGCTCGTGAGGGTGCACCGAGATCTGCTCGTCAGTAAGCCAGTGGTCTCGACGCAAGAAGCGCCGCCAGTACCAAGCCCGGCTGACCGGGCCCTCTAGCAGAATCCGGTAACGCGAGGTCTCAACGGCATCGGCAAACCGATCTCGCATCATCGCTGGCAAAGGAGCCCAAGGCTGCCAGGTGATCTGAAATTGAAATACAGTTTGTTACCTACTGATATTGCAAATACACAGTGGAAAAGTGAAACTTAAATGAACTGCAAGTAACACATACCTCGGCAGGGGTGATGGTGTCGAAGTAGCGGCGGAAAAAGCTGAATGTCTCCCGCGGCCTCCGGGTGCATCGCCCGTCAAAACGACGTGAAAAAGGGACAACCAATGGGGTCTCCGCCTCCGGTACGGGAGCGAGCCTAGGGAAGTAGGCATAAACCCACAACTGCAAGGTGAATATCAGAATGTTTATCAGATAAAGCAGAATACAGAATAAAGTAGAAATAACAGAGCCGTGCGTTGTGCAGTGTATTGAGCAGAGTGTACAGTGTGTACAGTATACAGCAAGTGTAAAGCAGAGTATGTGTGTGCCGTGTGTACAGTATACAGTAAGTGTAAAGCAGACTACAGTGTGTGCAGTGTGCAGAGTACAGAAAGTACAGAACAGAAATGAAAAGCAGAGAAGTAAATGTACCTCCCAGACACGCTAGTAGCCCTGAGCAACTGTCCGCTGCCGCGGGAGGCTGAGCTCATGTATCCGTAGAGAGTGGCCAGAGCGGCGCCACCCCAGTCAAAATGCAAGATGTCCCGCACATCCACCAATGCGCTGAGTAGGCAGAGGGGCACTGTGTTCGCCCGGTCGGCGAAGATCGTCGTCCCAAACAGGAACATCAGAAAGCCGCGTGCATACCTCTCCGCGGCCTCCTGAGTCATCGGAGCTGCGTCAACAAGAAGGGGCTGGACCCGGAACTGCACCTCGAACCAGGAGTACCGGACGAAGCCAGGGCGCGCGAGAGGCGGTGCCGCGCCAAGTAAGTAGACCTGAGCTGCGGTCCACTCATCCATAGCAATATCAAAGGGGATCGGATCACCCCCTACCCCGATGCCGGTGAGCACCGAGAAATCGTAAGGGGTCATCGTCATGTCCCCGGTCGCAGATAAGTGGAATGAATCGGTGGTGTCCCACCACCTCTCCACCAGAGCGGCGAGGAGAGGCCTGCAGGTAGTAAGCCTGGAGAGTCCCCTGCAGAAGGCGCCGAAGCCAGCCTGGTCGACAATGTGGCGAACTGCGTCGGGAAGCTCGGCGTACCACTCGCGAGCAACGGTGTTTCTATACCCGCAGATGGTATGGGAATCTCCCTGTTTTCAAACAAATAGTTACAAAGCAGTATGAAATGTACAGTTTTGAATAAACGGTCAAAATCAGTGCAAATGTAGCATGCGTACGAGTTTATTAGATTCAAACAGATACCGGGTGCCGGTGTGTTTACAGTGAACTACAACGTATGATGTGTCAGCGTGTTTATGTGGTTCAACGCAAATCTAGCATGCGTGCGAGTTTTTCAGATTCAAACAGATACCGGGTGCCGGTGTGTTTACAGTGAACTACAACATATGATGCGTCAGTGGCTCAGTGCAAATCTAGCATGCGTGTAAGTTCTTCAGATTCAAACAGGTATCGGGTGTCGGTGTTTGCAGTGAAATACGGTGTGTGCCGTGGTTTGATTGGTTTACGGCTAGTGCAGTGTGTGCGCGTGATGTTCTTAAACGATATCGATTGCAAGTTTGTTTGTGATCAACTACAATACACAATGCATCAGAGTATCAGAGCTAAAGCAATTAAAGAATCTAATCGGCTGTGGCAGTTGACAGTTAAAAGGTTCTACAGTGCAGAAAAATAAAGCAGAGAAAGAAAGTTACCTCGGAAGCGCCGGAGGATAGGTGAGAGGTAGGCTCGCAAAGCAGCAGCTCGGGGTCCAACGCCATGTCGAAGCTCCTGAACTGGCATAATCCGTCGGGTGGTAGAACGTGGATCGCCGGCCAGTAGGTCGCCGGGTCGAAAAGGCGCTCGCTCAACGGGAGGAGCTCGACCTCGGGATCCATCTCGTGATCCGAGGGAGTCCCACCGCGTGGAAGGTCGTCGGCCATGTCAAGGGTGATGAGAAAATGGCCGAAAGATGAAAATCGGGTCGGAATACGAAGAGTCAACTTGAGAGTCAACCCCCGGGAGGGTGGAAAATGGTCGGAAAGGTCGGGATGGGAAAAGGGTATGGAAAGGAAGAGGAAATCGAGGGGAACAAGTCCCAAAAAGGCGAAAATGGCAAAGGGAGCGCCGAAATGAAATTTCAATCGGTCGAAAATGTCCGAAACGCGATGAACTTCGCGAATCGGACGACGAAAATGGCGCAAGAATCCAAGGAAACGGAGAAAAGAGGAGAGAAAAAGGCTCTAGAGAGAGAGAGAGATGGTTTTTGGCGGAAGAGGAATAAAGAAAATAGGGTTTAGAAACCCTATTTTAAAAGACTTGAGGCGAAAAGTCGAATCTGTCCTGACTCAGCAACTTTTTGCAGGTCGGCAACATTTTGTGCCGGCCGGCAGAATATTGTGCCGATGTAATTTATCTGTAGCCGGTGGATAGCCGGTGGCCTCCTAGCCCAGCCGGTGATGTTCCCACAGCCTTGTTTAGGCCATATGAGTGGTTTCTGGTCTTCATAGCCCAAGAAAGTGCAAGAAAGTGTATCTCCGACGCTCAACCGGCCTCCGTTTTGACCTCGGACCGTGTCTTCTGTGCATGGCACTCAAATTCATGCAATGTTGTATCCTTTTGTATCCTTTTGCCTTTTACAAGATTCAAAAGTTGCCCCGCGTGCGTTACATGCATTCATCATGTTGTCTGGTGCGTTGCGTCGCGCCGTCATGCACATCCCTCATGCATTGTCATGCATTTTATTACAAGCATTATCATGCATTGTTATGCACCTCAATACATACGTCGTCTCGCACACTATTCGTGTTATCGTTGCCTCGCATATCATTCGTGTTGTCGTGCATCCCCTTGTTTTGCATTATCATGTATTTCAAAGAAAGGAAAAAGAAAGAAAAAACGTGCGTTGTCGCGCACACGAGTTCATTTACATTGTTTTATATTCGTGTAGCATGCGTGTCACACTTGCATTGTTTTACATATTCGTGTGGCATGCGTGTCACACTCGCATTGTTTTACATATTCGTGTGGCACGCGTGTCACACTTGCATTGTTTTACATATTCGTATGGCATGCGTGTCACACTTGCATTGTTTCACATTTTGTGTGGCATGCATGTCACACTCGCATTGTTTTACATTTCGTGTGACATGTGTGTCACACTTGCATCATTTTGCATTCTTATGAGGCATGCGTGTCTCATTTATTTCATTTATATCATTTTTCATTCCGTGTGGCATGTGTGTCACACACTTACATCATTTTGCATTCTTATGAGGCATGCGTGTCTCATTTGTTTCATTTGCATCGTTTGCATCATTTTTCATTCCGTGTTGCATGCGTGTCACACTTGCATCGTTTATCATTCCCATAGGCACGTGTGCCTCCTCATTCTCATCGGCACGTGTGCCCCGTTTTCATAGGCAAGTGTGCCTCGTTTTCATTGGCACATGTGCCTCATTTTTATTGGCACGCGTGCCTCCTCATTTTCATTGGCACGTGTGCCTCGTTTTCATTGGCACATGTGCCCCATCTTCATCGGCACGTGTGCCTCCTCATTTTCATAGGCACGTGTGCCTCCTCATTTTCATCGGCACGTGTGCCTCCTCGTTTTCATCGGCACGTGTGCCTCCTCATTTTCATAGGCACATGTGCCTCGTTTTCATTGGCATGTGTGCCTCGTTTTCATCGGCACGTGTGCCTCCTCATTTTCATCGGCGCGTGTGCCTCGTTTTCATTGGCACGTGTGCCTCCTCATTCTCATCGGCGCGTGTGCCCCATTTTCATCGGCATGTGTGCCTCCTCATTCTCATCGGCACGTGTGCCTCCCCATTCTCATTGGCACGTGTGCCCCATTCTCATTGGCACGTGTGCCTCGTTTTCATCGGCATGCGTGTCTCGTTTCCATTGGCATGTGTGCCCCATCTTCATCGGCACGTGTGTCTCATTTCCATTGGCATGTGTGCCCCATCTTCATTGGCACGTGTGTCTCATTTCCATTGGCACGTGTGTCCCATCTTCATCGGCATGTGTGTCACATTTTCATAGGCACGTGTGCCTCCTCATTTCCATCGGCATGCGTGTCGTCATTTCCATTAGCATGCGGGCCTCATTTGCATTGTCTTACATTCCTCCTTTTTATACACATTGCGTGCACGTGTGCATTGCTTTACTGATATGTGTTCAAGTTCCTTTTTATACACATTGCGTGCACGTGTGCATTGCTTTACTGATATATGTTCAAGTTCCTTTATATACACATTGCGTGCACGTGTGCATTGCTTTACTGATATGTGTTCAAGTTCCTTTATATACACATTGCGTGCACGTGTGCATTGCTTTACTGATATGTGTTCAAGCTCCTTTTTATACACATTGCGTGCACGTGTGCATTGCTTTACTGATATGTGTTCAAGTTCTTTTTTATACACATTGCGTGCACGTGTGCATTGCTTTACTTATATGTGTTCAAGTTCCTTTTTATACACATTGCGTGCACGTGTGCATTGCTTTACTTATATGTGTTCAAGTTCCTTTATATACACATTGCGTGCACGTGTGCATTGCTTTACTCACATGTGTTCAATCCTACCATTTCTCTATACACACTGCGTGCGTTGTCGCGCACTTTCATTTGCATTGTCATGCATGTTGCTAACAATATTGTACCTGTTAAGTTTGTTTTCTTGGCAGGCACGATATTGTATGTACGGTTCATTCGAGGCCGGTGCAACCGGACGAGCCGCACAGGTATTGTATCCTCCGAGTGAGACGTATTGAGAATTGCATAATTCTCTTACATCCTTTCTGCATTGTAGTGTAGTCTGGTGCATGCTAGCTTATAACTGTTGCATGTGTGCTTCGTTACAGCTTTCTTTGCATGATCATAAGTTATGCTCGGCTTCTTGCATTTCCGGTTGCATTTTGCCCCTACCTTCGGGCGCATACCTTGTTTGTCTTGCATATTTGTCCAAGTCTTCGGCCTTGTCAAAAATGGGTCGTCTCTGGGCTTTAACATTCACTTCCGTCATTGTTATGACTTCCGAGTTCTGTCAAAGAGGGGAACCTGTAGACACCCCATTTTTGACCGTCCTCAAGACTTGGACGTCACCGTTTGAACACTCGGTGATTATCCATGTTTGTGTTCGTTTGGAGTTCCCGGAGTTCTCGGCTACGCTCCTGGCCTCAGGATCGCCGAACTCGACTGTTTTGTGTCTGGTTTTGCACCAAACACTTGTGTTTTGCCTTGGAAGAGCAGAGAATGCCTTGTGAGGCATCCCCACACACCACCGGCACTAGCTAGAGGCCACCGGCTGGTTTTTCTTGCCACCGGCAATGTACATTGCCGGTCGGCACTCTTTGTTGCCGGCCGGCAGTCATTTTTGTCAAAATGACATTTTTGCCCAGCCGACTACTGTTCAGCTGCTTTTGGAGATATTTTCAGACAGCTGTATGGCTTTGACTTCCCCTCCATACACGTGTATGGAGGGATGCACTTCTTGTCTTGCTTAATGCCTAAGCTTACAAGATTGCCTCCTCTATAAGAGGAGGCCTTCCCCCTTGGCTTTAGGGTTGGCTTTTTGGAGAGAAAACAACTCAGAGAGAGCTCTGGTTTTAGGTCTAGGATTGATACATATTATATCTCTATACCTCTCTCCCTTAAGTGTTCTAGGTGCATTTGTTCATACTATTGCACATCAACACCTAGTGTTTCACCTTTCCTTGGTTTCTGAGGTTCCAAGAGGTTGTTCTTGGTGTTCTTGGCTGGATTTGAGCCCAAGGAAGCAACAACATCAACACTTGTGAAGGTGGTTAACAAGGGTGAGAAACTTACCTTTTATTCCCCATTTTTGCATCCTATTTTTACCTATCTTAAAGCTATTTTTTTATTTAGTGTATAACATAAAAAAGTTCTATTTTTAGGCCCTCTTGATAGTTTATTAAGAGTGTTTTGTGCTTTGGGGAAGTTTGGTCCCTCTTAGGCCTTGAAAGGCCTCATTTTGTGCCATTTTGTGCAAGTTTCGAGACTTTGGTGTTTGGGCCTCTTCACCACTGAAATCTTGAGGGATTTCAGTGGTGGAGATGGTGCCTTGAAGTCTTAAAAAGGGGAGGGCCACCCCCTCTCCTTGTTGTCCTTGAAAAGGACCTATTTTGCTTCCTTAAGGAGCCTTATGTTCAAGTGTGTGTTGATCATGTCTAGGCTGCATTTCATGCTTATATGGCCATGTTATAACTTTGTATTAAGTTGGTTTTGGTACCCCATACATGTTTAGTATAGTTGCCATGTAATACCTCTTTGATCCCTTAACATGTCTTAGGTTGTTAGCCTTTGTTCAAGCATGTTTTGGCCTTGACTTTGTGAAGTATTTGTGCTTATTTTGCCATGCTTTAGCTCTGTCCATAGTTGTTTGGATCGATTTTGGCATGCTTAGTATAGCTCCTTTGTATTTGTGGCTTGTTGGGCTTGTTGGCCTCAAGTATATGGATGTGTAGCATGTGTTGATTGCATCATTTTGGTGGTTTAGAACCACCCAACATGTCATTTCAGTCCCTTTGGTGTGCTTGTAGGCTTGCCTTAGTTGTCTCTTTGTTGCTTTAAAAGTATGTGTTGTATGCCCTATGTTTTGACCATTGTGCATGCCTTTGGATTCATGTCATTTAGATGCCGTCTAGGTGGCCTTTTGGGCTTAGTTTTATGTGTTAAAACTCTGTTTTTAGTTGCTTAAGTATTTCCATGTGTGGTTGTACTAAGTGTGGTTCAAGCCTTCATGACTTGCCTTGCATACTTGGACTATGTTTGCATGCTTTTGTTTGTCTTGTTTGAGTTGGTTTGGCACCACATTTTGACATGATTTTAAAGCTCATATTGCATGCTAATTGTTCATATTCGTGCCCTTTTAAATGTGTTTAAAAGTCACCCCATTATGCTCAAAGTATTGGGCCATGAGTGCTTGCATAAGTTTGTGCATTTTGGCCTTCTTTTTTAGGCACTTTGGCCACTGATTTTAGGCCTATTTGGAGTTGCCTAAGTCATGTTTAAATCCACTCCTTTGCTTAGTTTGCATGCTTGCCTTGGATGTGTGTTTGCATACTAGCATTCTTGTTTGCATCCCATGTTGCATACTAGTTGACATGCTTAGGATTGCACACATAGACATGCATGCCTTGTCCCTTGATTTGGTGATGGGGATTGGGCTCTTTGATTGTCTAGTTTGCATTTCATTTGACATGAAAATTGCACACTTGATTCTTTGGGCCATCATGCATGGAAATGCGTGATTGGTGGCCCGAGAATCGAGGCACATCTTCCTTTGAGTCATAAACATGATAAGGAGTGTGTTTGGTGCATACATTGCTTGAATAACATTGCCATGCAAGATTTTGCCCTCTGCTGCTGTGAGTTGCAGGTTCTGCAGGAATTCATTGCCGGCCGGCAATGTTTAGTGCCGACCGGCAATCAATTATCAGCCGATGGATGAATTCTGTGCCGATGGCCACATATAGCAGCCGGTGGCTATTCTGCTTAGCTTGGTGATCCCCAAGATTCAAGGAAGTAGTTCGAGACTTTGGCGCTTCTAAAAGGCGAGGAAAACAGAGGCGATCTAGGCATGGCAAAGGTAATTCCGAGCAAGACCCGAGCACGTGCTGCATTTGGCTCTCCTCTCGAGGCGGTTTACTGTTTTTCTTAGTTTAGTTAGTTTGTCAACTAATTAGGCAATTTGTAATATTTAATTAGCTTGCGTAGTTAATTATTTGTATTATTCTTTTGGTCCCTCCGAGCGAGGGCAAATCTGTAATAAGTGTGCGTGAGTGGTGTGTATGTTTTCCAACCCCCACTTCTTTCTTCCCTTTCATTTACCTGCTTATGATGGTAGATTAGGGCACGTTTATTTTAGCATACCTTATGCTATGCATGCGTGCATCCATACATTTGTCTTGCATGCACCGGGCTCGGTACATCATACAAACCGCATTGTATCTTCAATTTCCAACTTGAATACGTGTATCAAATGACTACATTTCGCATGCCATTTTAGGGGTAGCCGAGCCTATCCTAATTACATGCTGTATGCGATGCATTAGTCATTCTAACATGAACTAGGTCATACATGTTTGCTAACTAGTTTCTTGTTTTGGCACGGAGTACGATGTAAGTATTTATGCTTTAGCATATCGCATGCGTGTGGATGTTAACATGACAAGATGCTTACCATGCGCTAAGTGCTTATGCGAAATAAACCGCTTGAATGCTGTGGGTGGAGGTTGGATTGCTTGAGTTGGAAAAACTCGTTGAAACTGTTTTAGCCTACTTGCAGTAGCAAATTCCAAAGCGCTTTTCAAAATGAGCGGATATGCAATGCTTATTTCCAAATTAGGCGATCTAGTCTATACTTGTTTGTCGGCGCATAACATAGTAATTCTAGGCTAATAACCGAATAAGAACATATAAAGTTTTCAAAATCGGATATCATGGTTAGTAGAGGCGGTCTTGACCGGCGAAAAGGGTGCTCATAGTGACCTTCCCGATCGTACCCAAGCTCCCGAGCCAAGACTATTTTGGTTATGACGGACACGTAGCCTTCGGCACCGAGTCAGGGTTTCCTAAATTTCCCCATAAAAAATATTTAGGTGGCGACTCTGTATCTGGCAAAGCAGTCCATGTTTGGCACTTCTTTTCAAAAAATTTGTTTTCTCAAACGATTTGCCAGATTTGGACTCTTTGGTTCAAGATTAAGAACCGCAACAAACAAAAAAGGAGAGTCCGAACTGTAGTAGCGAGGCCCCCACGCGGGGGCTGTTACACCCATCTTTACAGCCTTCCTAAGGCAAAATATATACCTGTCTGTAAGGATGGGGATTCATTTACAACGTCTAATAAATCGTGGGATTCACCATCTCAGCCAGTTCCAAAGGTGAATTCTCATTCTCTCTCTGTCTCTGTCTCTCACTCACACACACACACACACTCGCACTCTAGCCCAGTGTGCTTGCATTCATTTGCAGAGGAGAAAAAGTTAATAAAAAGAAAAGTTTCTTCTATGGTGGTGCAATTTCCTTTGTTATATTTTGTACAGCTGTAATGGTTGCCAATATTGGTAGAGCCACATATTGCATGTGCCCCTCTTTTTTTGAAAATTATACTTTTACACTGAATTATAATGTTTTTCAATTTGCTCTTTTGAAGTTCCAAATATGTCGCTTCAATCTTTCTACCTCCTATTTTGTTTACTTGTCCTTTTCAACAAAATCTTTGCACTTGCCACTTTAAATGTTTAATTTTTCTACATTAAATTTTTCTTATAAATTTTGTCTCTGTGTGCGCGCGTCTTGATGTGATTTTATCTTTATTTTTTACGGACGTGTGATTGCGTTTTAAATTATGATGATTATCATGTTTAGAAATTGAACAAAAAATTAAATTAATAATAAAAGAATTTCAAAAAAGAAAAATGATTTGTTAACTCAAGAACAACTCTAAAATATAACTTTGGAATCACGTTGATCTTTAGTCATTCTACCACCAAATGAAAATTGGGTTCAGTTGGATTGTGATAAATCATGCCAAGGCTTCAATTTAATGTTGCCCCCCTAGCCAAAATCCTGGCTCCGTCACTGTTTGTCAACTTTATCACTACTTACTGCATGTCATTAATGAATGGGATGGGTTTTATTTAATTTCTTAGGAGAACAAAGAAAAACACAAAAGTGGGAATCAGTAAACTTCATTTCTTCTTTAGGAAGCTTGGTTAGTGATTTGATTTTTCCTCATTCCTCTTTTGCTTAGGAAGGTTCGCTAAGTGTCCCGCCTGCAAATAATGATACCGGTACTCCCAAGGCAGCTCCGGCCACAGCTAATCTGGAATCTGGTGGGTCCAAGGGTGCACTGATAAAAGCAGCACTTGACAAGTTGAAAGAGTCTAAGAAGAGTGGTGATGATTCTGAAAGCGTGCCTGTTGAGGCAGAGGCAAAAGAAGAACCTGTATCCAAATTGAAATCTGAGCGTAAGATGGACGCAAGTGGGAAAAGGAACAAAGAGAGGGATTGGGATAGGGACAGGGACAGGGACAGGAAAAGGGAGAAGGAGAGGGACAGGGACAGGGAAAGGGAGAAGGATAGACTAAAGGTACGGGACCGTGATAGGTGAAGGGATTCTGACAGGGAACGAGAGCGAGAGGACATTGAAAGGGAAAGAGAGAGAGTCAAGGACAGAGGTCACCGTTCTAAGGACAAAGGAAAGGATTCAGGTTAGTTTATGAATTCTTGACAGTTATCACTTTTGAAGCATGGACACCTCCACGGACACACCCCAGACGTGTTGGACACGCTAGAGGAATTGCCCCAATTTTTTTATTTTTTTTCCTTTTCTAGTTGGACACGTTAGGGAAACATGATGTCCCATTTTTTAATTTATTTTTATCAAGTAAAATACCTATCATTGATAAATTTGATGAGATTAAATTTTTGACATAAAATAAATATATAAAATTGGGCTAATTACACATACCTCTTTTCTAGTTTATGAAATTACACTAATCTCCCTTCCTGAGGTCAAGGGAGGTCCATGTAATTAACCCTATAAAATTATATGTTTTGCACGTGTCCCCCGCATGTTATCGTGTATTTTTTGAAAATTTGTATATCTGTCGTGTCACACGTCTGTGCTTTTTAGGTCATCACCAAATCCCTGCAGTTACAATTCTATTTTACATTATTTTTTGGGTGCTACTTTCTTTCAATGGAAGTTGTATATCTGATCTGTCATCTTTATAAATGCAGGAGGGCATTCAGATAAATCGAAGCATCATTCATCTCGAGGTTGGCATTCTATTTTTCTTCAAATGTTGATTCTAATAGTATGCTTGGTATATATTTTTCTTAGTAAAGAACTGAATTCTAGCTTCTGCCAATATTTCTTCTGCAGATCGTGAATACCATGGCTCGTCTTATTCAAGGGACAAGGATCGTCACAGACATCATTAATATTCTTGAAATCCGATTTCAAGGTGTGCCTGTATACCATTTCAAGTTTTAGCTCCCCAAAATACTGTAGTTGTGTGTAACCTTGGTTTGATTGAGCTGTTAGTCTGCTAAATGGGAACTTGAATGGTGTGAAAAATCTAAAGATTGATTAGTGATCCCTTTTTTGGGTAAATTACACTTGCCACCTTTAAGTTTGATTATATTGCAAGCAGCACCTGGAGGTTGGGGCGGGTCCAAAAATATCTTGTGGGAGAATGTGAATGTGATTTTAAATCTCTATGATTCTAGCGTTTAAAATAGATTGGAATTAAAAACTGATTATTGATTAACTATTTCAGTAGAATCCATATTATTCTTAAACGAAGTAGATTCCTCTACTATTTGCATTAGTTTCGGCCACTTTGTAGTCTTAATAAAAGAGAAGTCGGTGTAATTATGTCAATTGTGTGATTTATAGACATGATTAACCTCTAGATTTTAGAAAACCAGCATGTCATCTTTTTCAGAGAACTTAAACAGGTGTTTGAATCATTTACACCTATCATTAAGAGAGTAGTAAATGAGAGTTCCTATTGTAAAACAGAATACAAATTCAACATCTGCATCATGAAAATCTTTTAGTTGAAATAATTGGCCAACCAATTTATCTTTTTTGCTTTCTCCCACAATTGACTAACCAAGTAATCTTTTTAAATTTTTTTATTTGCATAGGTGAGCTTGATTGAATCCCGTTTTTTGGCAAAATTAGTGACTGAATTCCAATTTCAAGTGCGCCCACCTTGCAAAGAGCAAAGTTGGCTTGATCAGTGCAAAGGTTCAAGACTTAACCGAGCCTTAGCAGAGAACATTAATTGTTGTTGTTTTTTCTTTTTTCTCTTTAAGTGCTGTTATACATCTACTGATCTTTAGCATAGTCTTATTTCACAGCATGCATTGTATGATCATGGAAATAACTTGCTTGGCTCTTTTTTATATTTTATCTTTTATATAATTTATTTTGAATTCAAATCAATCACAACATTTTTTTGTTTCTTTCTATGTGCATGTACTATGTGGTTACATTGTCCTGCTGCAGAATGCTATGGTTGATCCTCAGGCCCATCACAATTATTTCCTTCTCTGGTTGAAGTTCATCTCTGTGGAATTTCCCAGCATGCATTTCTTTTTCCTTTTAAGGTCCTGTTTGGGTGGAAGGTGTTTGTCATATTGCTAATAGAAAGCCTTCCCTTTTTTTTTTTTTTTTTTTTTGTGTTTGTCTTTAGTGATATTTTTTTTTTAATAATTATGTAAAATTACTTTTCTGGTCCATGTATGAAAGAAATTTCCAAAAAAAAAAAGGGATAAAAAAGTAATTTTAGTTATTTCTATTTTTTATGAACTTTTTAAAATTTAATTTTAAAATTTTTTTGAAATTAATTTCACTGAAAAAAAAACTCCAATCACCCAAACTTAAAACAGCTAGACCATTAGCCAACAATAGTGAAGAACATTTTTTTAAGCAAAATTTGGATGTGGCATTTAAGTTTTATTTTATAAAAAAAGTTTCATTGAGAGTTTTTATTAGTTGAGAATCTAAAAGAAAAGGATAAATTACACTGACATCATTTAAGTTTCTATTTAAATACAAATCTCTTCTTACATTTGAAAAATTACATTTTCTTTTTTGAAGTTTATAATCTCATTACAAATTGCTCTCTAAATGATTGATGTTATGCCTTCAAATTTTTTAATTGACCGTATTGCCTTTTAATGATATTTTTTGTATAATTTTTTATATATGAATATAATTTTTTATTTTTATTTCTACCATTATATTTAGATTAGATCAATTTAATCTAGATATATTTAAAAAGTATAAATTTTGTGCACAGAATTTTAAAAAAATCATTGAATATAACAAACAAGATAATGTATTGAATTTTTATATTTTTGTTTTTTGTGAATTTAAAAAAAAAAATCACAAAATATTATACTTCTTAAGTATATCTAAATGAGGTGTATCTAAAAAATAAAAATAAAATGCTTAAGATATTAAAAAAAGGAAAAATTACCAGTAAATCCTATGTGGTAGAAAGTTAAACCATTTAGTCTTACAAGTTTTCTTATGCACCATTTAGTCCCACTATCTACATCAACAACATCATTAACATCATCAAAACATTAGCTACATTAGCAACATTAACTGCACCAATCGACAATATCAAACATTAACAAAACATCATCCAAAAAAAAAAAATGTGAACATCATCAACATCAACATCGTAATGTTCTTCAGCGATGTTCAACTCAGATCGTATCAATACGAGCCCTAATCGACTTCCTAATAGACAGATCCATGATTCTTCTTCTACCAAGACTCATGCTTGGCACAACGACCAACCACCCCTGAGACCTGCTCTGCTCGACGACTCGTCGGAGCTTAATCGAAAACCTAATGAACCCAACGCCCATGGAGAATCGTCTCACGGGGGGCTCTCTGGCTATTAATTTGACCCTTCTGGGATCATTCCCCACGCTAAGAAGAACTCCGGCGGCAACGATTTGAGATTCTGGCGAAGCCCATTCTTTCAACAACTTGAGCAACGACGGAACTCCGCCTTCTTCAACGATTATCTTCTTATTCAAATCGTTGTCTCGGGCAAGGGAAGGAGGTTGTTGGCAACGTCGATACGGCTGCGGTGGTGGTGGTTCATTTGTACGGCGGCGATGTAGGTCCAGACAAAGGCGAGGGTAGGGTCGTTGCTAGCGATGGGAGGGAGAGAGAGATTGGGGCCTCCGCCGTCGGAGTCGAAATCAAAGATGGAAAGGAGCCAGGCGACGTCGACGGAGGTGGAATCGAGGAGGGAGAAGACCTTGCGGTGGTCTGTTCGAAAGATTTTCATTCAATACGTTTAGGGTTTTTTCTATTTATAAAAAATATATATGAATTGTATAGATGACTTTTGATGATGATGTTTTTGACGATGGCGATGAAGCTTGATGATGGCGATGATGTGTGTTGTTTTGATGATGATGACGTTTGATGTTGTTTTGATGGTGTTGTTGTGATGTTTGATGTTGTGATGTTGTGTTGTTGATGATGTGATGACGTTTGATAATGTGATGACGTTTGATAATGATGATGTTGTGATGTTTGATGTTGTTTTGATAATGATGTTTGGTGTTGATGATGATGTTGTGATGTTTGATGTTGTTTTGATGATGATGTTTGATGTTGTTTTGATAATAATGTTGTGATGTTTGATGTTGTTTTGATGATGATGATGTTGTTTTGACGATGATGATGTTTGATGTTTAATGGTCATTAACATTGGGATAGGACCTAACGGTTCATAAGAAAATTCATAGGACCAAATGGGTTATAAGATACAAATTTGGGATTTATTGGTGCATCCCCCTTGTTTTTATACTTAAATATATATTTATTCTTATTTTTTTTCTGCTATTTGCTTTCAATTTGTTTAGTCTAGTAGGCATTTTATTTATCTAAATATTACTATAAAGTATACATTTTATTTTGCCTGTCAACTATTATATGTTTCTACTCTAACCATGCTCTTTATTTTAACTATTCATCCAAATACTATTAACTTTATAGAATGCCACGTTAGCAACAAAGATGGAGGGAAATAATCCTAATGATTAAATACATTTTGCCTAACCTTGAAGGCTAGTTACATGTAGTTAGTGAATGTGAGTTGAGCCAAAATACCTAATCATATACCTAGTGCATTGGAGTTGAAAAAAGTGAGTCACATTAGGCATTTTGACTAACAAGTATCATATGCCTAGTGGGTTGGAGATGCTTAGAGGACAAGTCGATCTGATTGTGTTAAAACTGCAAGATTTACTATAGTTTGTATAAATCACAAAAGATATTAATGTAATTTACTTAAAATATTACTTTATGATTTTTATTCTCCAACTTATAATTTATTAATAAAAAATTGTTATTTAATTTTAAAAAATTAAAATCAAGAAACAAAACTCATTACAATAACATTATTGTAAATGTCACGTCAATATTTATAAAAATGATAATATTTTTTTTCCTCATTCATATGACTAATGAAATAAATTATTGATGAAAATGAACTAAAAGTAATATAAATTAAAATATTAAGATAGTCTAATATAATAATGTAAAAATTGTGAGAGAGTGTCTTTTTTTTTTTTTTTCCAAACTTTAAATTAGGTTAATGTAATTTAATTTTTATTTTTACAATCAAATTTTTTTATTAAAGGGACTCAGACTTATCTATTCAAAATTTCTTAAGTGAGTGATTGTTTGGTAGAGATTAATTTGTGTAGTATGAGATTTTTATGGACTCCACATAGAATGTGGTAGAAATTAATTTCTGAGTAATTTTTAAGTTAATGTGAATAAATTTGTATTATTTTTTTTAAAAAAATAGGATTTTCCAAAATCTTCATATTCGAAGGGTTTAGGCTTTGAGAATCGGGTGTTTGTTTGGTTCCCGAGAAAATAACCAGGCAGACACCACCCACGGAGCGTACCGTAGAGTCCGCGGTCACTCGCCGACGGCATTCTCAGGCACTTTGCCTCGACAACACCACCCTTCTCTGCCACCCGGAATTGGACTGAACTTCCACTCCGTTTCGTCACCGTTAGTCGCCGAAACTTGTGTCATTGTTTACACTTCACAATCGAACCAGGTAAGCTTTTCCTGTGGTCAAACAGACTTCGACCCATATTGGGTTAGACCCAATATATCTAATCGATTCAGTCGTTTCTTTATATATGGATGTGATTATGGAAAACTAATGGGTGTTTTGTTACTCGATGAATGAGTACTCGATTTGGGTTTTTTTGATATTCTTTTTAGTTGACTGGGTTGACCCAATTCGTTTGTTGTTTGATGATTGCGTGTTTATCAGCAAATCTGAGGCATAAAGTTTGGAATTTTAATTTGTGCCGAATTTGCCAATGTAAATGAACTAGTATAGAAACAGAAAATGGAACTACAATGTCTCTTTTGTGTTCGAATAATGTCAAAAAGAAGTAATTTTGGACCCTGGGATTTTTAGTATATTATTATTAGCACTATGTTTGGGAACCTAGGAGAGCAAAGAAAAGAAATGATTACTTAAGTAATAAAGTAATAAGAGAAAAGAAAAGAAAAAAAATGATTGTGATTTCTCTCTTTTTTGTTTGGATAAAGAAGAAATAAAACAAAAGAAATGATTGTGATTTCTCTCATTCTTGTTTGGTTAGATTTCATTAAGAGAAAAGAAAAGAAATTATTTTATGTTATATTACCAAAATAACCTTTTTATATTTTCAATCATTTTATTTCTTTTATTTTTATAGGGACAAAATTGGTATTATAAAAATAATGGTTTCTTTTCTCTCCCAATCTCTCCACTTTTGGGAAGATTGAAAATGAGGCTTATAAGAGAAATCCATTTCTCTCCATTTCTTTCCATTTCTCTATACTTAGATTATCCAAACAAATAGGAGAAATACATATCACTCCATTTCTTTTCTTTTCTCTCCAAATCACTCAATCCAAACATAGCGTAGGTGTCTGTTGAATCATAATTTCCCATTGAAATTGTAGTGTCTAAAAAGCTTGGTCTTATAACAGTGTATGTTGATGCATATATTGGAATCATAATTTCCTGTTGAAATTGTAGTGCGACTAATGGAACTGTTGTTTGTTTTCTAGCAGGAGTTTGGTTTTTGGAACCATGTTGAAGCAAGCATATCACAAGTTATGTGCTCATGGAGGTGATAAAATTAGGCTTTGTTTGTATTCACAAACAAGAGGTATTCACTATGGCCAGGTACACTCTTGAATTTTGTTTTGAGGGTACGGGATATATTTTTCTCTTGAATCAACTTTCTATAGAATATGGATCATGATAATATTTTTTGGCACCCTAAAGCTGACTATTAATGCAGCAGTAGCAATCTTTCAATTAGTAAATTTTATGTTTGTTATGTTTTTTGGGGGGCAAAAGTTGTCGTTTTTATGTTAGTTTGAATTGTGTGTTTAGCTATGTTCAACAAATTTTTTTTTTTTTTTTTTTAGCTTGGTTTCCAATAATTTGATGTTACTACTATTGAGTCCTTCGCAGTGTTCATTCTTGCCATTGTTTTTGGACATAGTACAGACGCTATTTTGCTTTTCTCTTTTTGTAATGTATTGCTATTGCCAACCTTAGAACCAAGGAAACATTGGTGAGGTGATGAGAACATGCCAATGAATTTTTTGAGATCTGAAAGAACTGTTGTGGATAATGAGTAATTTGTTATAATGATCAAATCAAGTAGTGTGGCAAATACGGGTCTAGAAAGTGAATCCAGTCCTTATAATATGAAATATGGCCTGAAAATCTTAATTAACCGTATAAAACATTGTTGATATTTACATCCGAGAAACTGCAAGGTAAGTCGTGTGAATAGGATGCCATTTTACATCAACAAAGTTGAGATCCTCAGCCAATTTAGTTACGTCTTGCTTATGACTGAATATAATAGTTAAAATCATTGTGAGTTTTGAAAGATTTTGTTAGCTACTCATTTTCATGCTGATTATAGTTCATTGAACTTGACACTCCAGGAAAACATCTAAGAATCATGTTATAACTATGTTGAATGAAGATTTATTGTAGCATAATAGATTTGAGATACAACAGCTAGAAGTCTGGCTTGCATTCCAAATAGCTATGCAAATTTGAAAATGTTGGTGTCGTAGTGGTCCATTTTCCCCCTCAAAAAGCGCTTGTTATTGTTGAGCAGTGAATTGTTTTGCTTTTACTCGATTGAAGCATCTCCGCTATTTTTTAGGTTTTTTATGTTCTTAAAATTGTTAAAGCACTCTTGTTCTAGTCACTTATAACTTCTTGATTGATTTAACTTGCTTCTGAAATCTCCACTCTTGCTCTGAAATTTTAATATGATGACTTAAAACCAAGACAACTGAGGGCAGTGATTTTGGCACCCAAGTTGTAGTCAAAGGTAAAATGATTTTATTATCAAGGATAAATTACATTGACCTCCCTTGAGGTTTGAAAAATATGCCAAGCCCCCACAAGTTTGGCATAATTACACTGTATCCCTATGAATTTCATTCATGTGACACTTTTCATCAGTAATTAGTAATTCGTCTAGTTGAAAAAAAAAATGATATTATGATATGATTTATGAAGCATAGACACCTTTCTGGAGGTCGTGTACAAGCGTCCTACACATGTTGGACACGGATACGCTCTGGACAAGTGTCGGACACGTTGGAAAGAGTTGGATACGCTGGAACACTTTGGATACACTGCGGATACATGCTGAGAACACGCATGGGACACGTTGAGGACACGCTAGGGACACGTTAGGACATGTTGAGTACTATTTTTTTCAAAAAAAATTATTATTTTTTTTATTTTTTTACTAAAATAGCATATCTAAGGTTGATAAATTTGATAAAATTAAATATTTGACATGAAATATATGTTAAACATTTAAAAATATACATATAATAAAAATATATATTTTGAACGTGTCCTTAACGCGTCGTGCCCTATATTTTTTTGAAAATTTACATGTCTGCATGTCCGTATCGTGTCACGTGTCCGTGTCTGTACTTCTTAGGATATGATAATATCATAACATTTACACTATATTTTGTCATTGATCATTCACGTGTTTACACACCAACTGCATTAGTTATGCTTGTTTTAGCCTTACTAAAAGAGTGTTTAATGTAATTATGATAAACTTGTAGAGCTTATTTTATTTTATTTTTTTTCAAACGACAAGGGTGATTAGTGTAATTTACCCTATCATCAATAAAACAAAAATCTTACAGGCTCTAAAACTTGTACAATTTGTTGTGAAAGAATTTGAAGTTTTCTTGTTCAAAATCTGACTTTGATGTATTTGTCCCTTTTTATATCTTTAACCCATTTTATAATTTCACAGCCTTCTTTGGGACCAAGAAGCTTTTTTGGGGTAGAGGATTATCTCGACGATGACAATAGCCGACCATACACATACCAAAAGGAGAAGAAGTCGAAGAATACAGACAAGCACGTATCCTTAAAACAGCGTACAATAGCTTATATGGAGCCATTTACGCTTGACGTGTTCATATCTAAACGCTTTGTTTCGGCCTCGTTCACTCACAGGGTGACGAGCAAGCAAGTTGCGGTTGCTGGTACCAACTCCAAAGACATCAAAGCCGCACTCAAGTCGCGATCAGATATACCGGCATGTTTGGCTGTAGGACAGATTTTAGCAGAGAGAGCACGAGAAGCGGATGTCTACACGGCTTCGTATACTCTGAGGGAGAGGGATAAGTTTGAAGGGAAGATAAGAACTGTTGTTCAGTCTCTCATTGACATTGGTATTGATGTTAAAGTTTATCTTGATTGATTTTATATTTTTTTTTCCTTTCCAAAACTCAAGTTAGGATCTTTGTATTTCATTTTGAAGTGTTTTTAGGCCCCGTTTGGGGAGTGGCTAAATTAGCCAATTAGCCAAAAAATTACCTTTTTAGCCAAAAAGCTAACAATTCATACCAAAAAGTCAAAGATTCTCTTTTCTTTCTACTTTTTGCACGGCTTTTCGTAATTAGCCAAAAAGTCATCCCAAACATACAAGTTTTTTTTACCTACCTTTTTAGCCAATTAGCTAAAAAGTTACTAAATTAGCCTGTTCTCAAACGAGGCCTTAGTAACCCTTTCAAAGGTGAAAGTCCCTTTGGTCTTGTTGTAGTCTTTTGTAGATCATTGATCAATGAAACGAAGGAACACATATATGCATTTATGATCTTCTATAAATGTGAACTCTTGTGTGTGGGGAGTTATTTTCCAATTCATGTCATTTTAAAATAAATTTTCCAAATATAAGTTGTTTTAAAATTTGAGTGAAAATTGAAACAAGAGAAACTAAAAGGATTGAATCACAATTATTACAGGGGGTCTCCATGTGAAATTTGAGTGATTTTTTTATTTATTTATAATTAAAAGTAAAAATGTGTAATTTGTTTTATAATTTTTTTACTCCAATGTCTCCAAAACAGACTCTTGCGACCTACACATACTTTTTATCCAAATTTTTATTTAAGAGTGAGTGAGAGAAAGACTATATTAAAACATGAATTGAAGTATAAAGATTTTCTGTACTTGTTTACTATTAGAAGATGTGGAAACAAAATAAAATTCAAATAACAATTGAAAATATAATTTATCATACATTGTCAAAAACGGAGATAGGGAAAGATTTTTGAGACTCAATCTCAAACTTTAAATGTCTAATGCGAAAAATTTTAATTTTTTTGCGTAGGTTTAACTTATATTATACGTGGTGTGTCATTTCAATTATAAAGAGACATGTAATTATTTTCTCTCACTTTTTCTCTTATATTTTAGACAATAGTTTTATAATAGTTTCGATCTAATAGATGGAGGACTTCTTGTTTAGTACACAATTATACACGGATTTTTTTTTTTTTTTTCCAGGGAATTGTGAATTATAAAATTAGAAAAATGCAAATGACTAGTTATATAATTTCCAATTCCTGTAAAAATTTTAAAGTACAATCTTACGGGCCTATAGGCCCATCTTAGGCCTTATAATTGAAATACGGGCTCAAGCTGTCTAGCCCATGTAATCTCCGAACCACCTCATGACCCAAGATCCTTGTTTGATCACTTGAGTTCCCAAACTCATAACTCAGTCAAAACCCTTTCGTTCTCTCTCTCCGCCCATCAACGAGCTCGAACCTAGAGAGAGATGAAAATGGGAAGGAGAAGAAGAGGCGGTGGATCGCCGCCGCCGACGGACTTCGAACGAGTCCTCCGCCGCCACATCGAGTCCTCGCAACAGTAAATACGCCAATGCGATTTAAATCGTCACCACCTCCGCCGAACTTTGTAATAGCTAAGAAAGAAGAAACAGAGGCATAAGGAAGAAAGTGCGAGAATCAGGTATTATTTTGAATTTTTACATACCCCATATGGGAGTTCTCAACTATTTATAACTACTTCTTCACCTCACACTTCTAACCGACTAACCAATTCACAACCGATTCACAATCGATTTCTTGTTGTAACTAATTAACTAATCTCTCAACTACTTCCTAACCGACTTCCTCAACGACCCACAATTCAACCTTCTTGACATAACATTCCTCGGCTTGAGAAATAGCCTTGACCTCAAGGTGAAATTGAGATACTTTGCTTCTATCACGTAATGATCAACCCAGTAGCATCCTCTCGAAAAGAATTCGTCCTGGACTAACCACGAACCACGCCTTATTACCCCGCTTAACCATCCTCCTATCCAAGACACCATAGGTTCGGTTGCAAAGTTCCTCAAGACCCTCTTTGGGGAAGAGTAGTGTGAGCTAACACATTAGTCCCGATTTTCTTCTTAAGCGGTGAGACATGAAAACAGGTGAATTTTAGCGATTGTTGGTAACTTCACTTATAAGCTCTTGAACCAACCCTTTCCAAGACCTCGATATGGTCCATAAAACCTTGGAGATAGCTTCATATTTCTCTCAGAAGCCACTGTAGTCCGCTTATAAGGTTGTAACCCGAGAACACCCAATCCCCAATTTCAAATTCCTTTCAGACCGCTTTATCAAGATAATGTTTCATTCATTCAGTGCTCGAGTTAAATGCTCCCTTAAGGTCTTGATAATAGCAACCCTCTCTTTACCCAATTATCCACAACTGCCATTGAAGAAGGTGTGGAAAGACAAAAAGTATGGTCGAGGTTCTTGTCCATAGATCGCAAAGTAAGGGTAGTTTTGGTGGCAACATGATAGGTGGTATTATACCACCACTCACTAAAGAGAGCCACTTAGCCCATCGCCTAGACAGTCTCCAAACATACACCGAGGTAGTTCTCCAAACATTTGTTCAAAATTTCGGTTTGACCATCCGATTGAGGGTGATAAGCGTGCTAAAAGACACTACAACCCCAGAAGTGAACGATTCATGCCAAAATGGCTAGTAAACACAAAGATCTCTATCTCGAGACAATGGTAGAAGGAAGACCATGCAACTTAAACACTTGATCAAAAGACTTTGGCCATCTGCGGTTGTATAAGGATGTGATAAAGCCATGAAATGGCCATATTTGGACAACCTATCTACTACTACAAAGATCACGCAGTCTTGCCTTGAGAATTTGGTAAACCTTCAATGAAATCCATGGAAATATCGAGACCATACCCTATTAGGAATGGAAAGGGTCGCAATAGGCACCGGATACTTGACATTTTCACTTTTGTACCTCGACATATCACATTTAGAAATGAATCGAGCCACATCCTCGTCAGAGGCCCTTCCAATAAAAACTTCTATGCGTCTTTTGTGGTCTTAATTATTCGAAAGTGTCCTCCCAAAGGTGAAGAATGGAAGTCTGAATAAGTCAGATCCCGAGGGCCGAAGTTTCCAACTACCAATCTGCCATGGTAGGTTAAAATATCATGGTCCCAAGCATAACCAGCATGAGCTTGACCTTGTTGCAGGTCCAAAATCAACTGTTGAATGTCAGCATCTTCACTCCAACTGAGCTTTACTTTAGCCAACCAACTGGTAGAGATACAAGATAAAGCATGAATCATAGCTATTGAATCAGCAGTATTGGTCAACTCTTCTTTCCTGGATAAAGCATCGAATTTTGATTATCTTTCCCACATTTGTATGTGATAGTGTAGTCAAAACCCAATAGCTTGGTCACCCATTTTTCTTTGGAAAGGAGTTCCCACTCTCGCTCCAAAAGATATTTTAGGCTTTGGTGGTCGGGCCCCTAATAAGGAAGTGCCTACCTAGAAGGTAATGCCTCCATTTGAGGACCGCCAAAGACTATCGCCATTAATTCTTTTTCATAGGTAGAGAGCTTGGTCTCTCTTGAAATGCCCTTACTCCAATAGGCAATGGGATGTCCATCTTGCATAAGACAAATTTCAAGGCCCGAGGCATCCGACTCTAAAACAAAGGCTTTACTATAATCGTAAGGCAAGGTGTGGAAAGCAGGCGACTTTTGAGTTGAAGAAAAGTCATTGTAGCTGTAGGGGACCATACAAAGGAATCTTTCTTGAGCAAACAGTGAAGTGGAGAGCAAATTCGACCATAATGCTGGATAAATCTTCTGTAATAACCAGTGAGACCCAAAAAACCCCTCAATTCCTTGATAGTAGAAGGGATTGGCCAAGATTTGATAGCTTGTAACTTTGTTGGTTCTGCAGAAACACCCTTAGCTGAAACTAAATGTCCCAAATACTCCACCTCATCTTTCCCAAAAACACATTTGGACATTTTTGCAAACAAATGATGTTGCCTAAGCAATTGTAAAGTGAGCTGCAAATGCTGTAAATGGTCTCCCCATGACCCACTATATACCAGGATATCATCAAAAAAGACCAGAATAAATTTCCTTAAAAAAGGTCGAAAGACTTCATTCATGAGACTTTGAAAGGTAGAAGGGGCATTAGTGAGTCCAAAGGGCATCACTAAAAATTCATAGTGCCCATCATGGGTTCTAAAAGCCGTTTTGTCAATGTCGGAGGAATGAACCCTGATTTGGTGATAACCCGACCTGAGATCCAGTTTAGAAAAATACTGTGCCCCACATAATTCATCCAAAAGTTCATCAATTACTCCCAGGATACGGTCGTCAAAAGCTCCAACCTTTCACAACTACCGTTCAAAAAACCCTAGAACACATCAAATCGACGAGCATTACATCAAGCAATCAAGGCCGTCCGTCCACATCAAACTTCGTCTTCGACGACGACGAAGAAGAAGAAGAAGAAGAAGAAGATTATGAAGATGAATCTGCTCGTAAGAAGGTGAAGAGAATCGACGCGGGTGAGGAGAGGTTGCAGCGATTGGAAAATCAACACATTCGAAGGAAGCGAATTGGTATCATCGATCAGTCGAGTTCTTCATCTGAATCGGAATCAGAATCGGCAGACGGTGCAGTGTCGACATCGGAAGACGCGATTTACGGTGAAAAATTGGAGCCAGAGTTCGATTTGATGAAGTCGATGCTTCGTGCGAGTTACAGTGAATCGAAGGATGCTGAAAAATTGAAGGAGAATGTGGAGGTGGAATTGGTTGTTAACAATAAGGCTGATGATAAGGTTGATTTGCTTGAAGGAGATATGAAAAGATTTGAAAAAGGTTTGAATGGTGATGGCGATGGTGGTGGTGGTGAAGAGGTGAAAGAAAAGGATGGGCCAAGATTCAGGGATTTGGGTGGGATGAGTGGAGTTGTGGAGGAATTGAAGATGGAGGTGATAGTTCCATTGTATCATCCGCAGTTACCGAGGTGGCTCGGAGTGAGGCCGATGGCGGGGATTTTGTTGCACGGTCCGCCAGGTTGTGGAAAGACGAAGCTTGCTCATGCCATTGCTAATGAGACTGGTGTTCCATTCTATAAGATTTCTGCTACTGAATTGGTCTCTGGTGTTTCAGGTATTAATTAGTGTTTCTATTCAATAATATATAAATATTTTTCTACTTGGTTTAGTTTGATTAGTTTCACCAAAAAATTTCATGAAATCCAGGCAAAAACAAGTTTTTCACCAAATTTGATGAAGAAGCTCTAAGATAAGCTTGGAGTTTCTGAAAAGGATTTTGATGAAAATTTTGACAGAGTGAGGATTGGTGCATTCAATTTTTTCACCAATCAAGTTTTTTGTTAGTTAATTTTGATTAAAAAAAACTAATGGAGCATCCCATATGAGATTAACCAATTGATGAATAAAAAAGGTAAGAGTATCTATCTCCAATCCTTCATCAAATCCTTTGTCAAATTTAAATTTGATGAAATTTTTGTTGAAAATGAGATCCAATCCTTTCATCAAACTTTTATCAAATCAAGTTTTCATGAGATGGCAATTGTTGCATATTGCTGGCTCCAAGAAACCATTTACTGGTCTTCTTGCTTCCCTGGGCTCAGCTTTGTGATGGAGAAGCTTTCTAATGCTTATAATTATTGTATTTTTTGTGGTAAATATTTCAGGTGCATCGGAAGAAAACATTCGGGATCTTTTTATGAAAGCAGATAGAACAGCACCATCTATTGTATTCATTGACGAGATTGCTGCAATTGCTTCAAAACGAGAGAATCTACAGAGGGAGATGGAGAGAAGGATTGTGACACAGTTGATGACTTGCATGGATGAATCACACAGGCTTGTACAACCGGCTGATGCAAACACAAATGCAGAAAGTTCTGATTGCAGACCAGGCTATGTTCTTGTGATTGGAGCTACCAATAGGCCTGATGCGGTTGATTCTGCATTAAGGAGGCCTGGACGATTTGATCGTGAGATTGTTTTAGGTGTTCCAGATGAAAAGGCAAGGGTTGAGATTCTCTTTGCTCTGGCACGCAATCTTAGACTTGAGGGTGCTTTTGATCTTGTGAAAATAGCCAGGTCCACGCCAGGGTTTGTTGGGGCTGACTTGGCGGCTCTAGCTAACAAGGCTGGTAACCTTGCTATGAAGAGAATTATTGACAGAAGAAAGTCTGATCTATCTGGAGAACCTACAGATGTGGATCATACTGAAGACTGGTGGAGGCATCCATGGCTGCCTGAAGAGATGGAAAATCTTAGCATCACTATGGCTGATTTTGAGGTATCTGGATTTTTTGAATGAATGCTATCTAATGTTATTAATATTTTGAAAATGCAACATACTTTTAATTTTGATGTTGCTTCTTCTCAATACATGTTTGTCTTATCAGTATCATCCTTTGGAAGAAGTATCTTCATTTTCTTCATGATACTTCAGTGATCTAAATTTTAGTTGAGTTTAATGATTTAACAGTTCCCTTTTGTGCTTCAATGGGAAATTCCTTTAATCTGAATGTGCATGTAGTTGAACATGTAGAATTGCTGGATGCTGTATAATGGTTTTATGATGTAGCATTTTTCATATCTGAAATTGAGATTGACTACTTATTTTGTTGTCTATACTTAAAAATAATTTTTGTTTTAAATTTTGAATGAGTTATTTTGTGATTGATTTACTGATAAAATGATGGCCATCACAAAACCATGTTACCTGCAGGAAGCAGCTAAAATGGTTCAACCCTCTTCAAGAAGAGAAGGATTTTCTGCCATTCCTAATGTGAAATGGGAAGGTGTCAGAGGGCTCCATTTGTTAAGGAAGGAGTTTGACCGTTACATAGTTAGGCGTATAAAATATCCCGAGGATTATGAGGTAATTATTACATTTAAATGTCAAATTATAAATCACCGTCAAGATGGTGCAGAGGGAAACCAACGTAACGGTAGAGTAGAGTCATCCTATGTTTTTGACATCATAAGGTTTGTGTTCTTAGATTTAGCTGGCATTTTCAGGGATTCAGGGTAGATCTAGAGACAGGATTTTTGCTTTATGGACCTCCAGGCTGTGGGAAAACATTGATTGCTAAGGCTGTTGCCAATGAGGCTGGAGCCAATTTCATTCATATCAAGGTTTGTCACTTTATTTTCACTGTCCAATCTTTTGTTTAAACATGCTAATTTCAACTGTAATTTCTAAATTATGTTCACCGGTAAAGGGCCCTGAACTTCTGAACAAATATGTTGGTGAAAGCGAGTTGGCTGTTAGGACAATATTCAGCCGAGCAAGAACATGTGCCCCATGCATACTTTTCTTTGATGAGGTAAGTGGCTTGTTACTGTTGGTACTATTCCCAATATTTCTGACTTAAATTATGAGTTGTTTTATTTTAGCCAAAATCCTTAATGGGTTTGGTTGACAGTTATATACCTATAGAATTGGTCTTTGTATCAGTCATTACTGTCAGTGTTTTTAACTTGTGCTCATCTGTCGCTTCAACATCTGCAGGTGGATGCTTTGACTACAAAGCGTGGAAAGGAGGGGGGCTGGGTTGTTGAGCGGCTTTTGAACCAGGTCTAACAAATTTACCTATTCGGTATCTGAATTCACTTATGCTCACATACTCATCTTATGTCTTTAATGAAATGCATAATGAGTTGGGGAAGAAAACTTTCCGAACGAGAACCAACGAACCACACAAACCACACCGGAACAAATGTCACAAGGATTGGCTTGCTTGGTTTGTGAATGGGTTTTGTGTCACAAAATGAGAATTGCGCCAACACTAGGGGACTGAGTCACACCCTAATGCTTCCTTTATCAAAACTTTATTATCAGATTATGGATTTGACAATGAATTCATTTCTTATTATGCAGCTACTGATAGGGCTAGACGGTGCAGATCAGCGACGTGGTGTTTATGTCATTGGTGCCACAAACAGGTGATCTCAGTTCTTTTTCTTGAAGTTTGCTCTGATAGCAAAATACTATTGTCTTTTGTCTGCCAAGTTATCATATCTGATCTTGCCAAAATGCATACCAGACCTGAAGTGATGGACCGTGCTGTGTTACGGCCTGGAAGGTTTGGCAAACTCCTTTATGTCCCTCTGCCCAGTCCAGATGAACGTGGGTTGATCTTAAAAGCTCTTGCTAGGAAGAAGCCTATAGATGCTAGTGTGGATTTAATTGCTATCGGGAGTGATGAAGCTTTAAAAACCTTAGCGGAGCTGATCTTTCTGCACTGGTTCAACTATATTGTGTTAATTTCATATTTTGTTTTCGAGAAATGCTACCTCCTCTTGGTTTTAAATATCAATACAACATGTAACGGAAGTTTGGTCTCCCGATATGTATCCAGATGCTTGTTTAAAACCATTCTCACTTGCGTCTGCACACTCAACTCTGCCATTGTGCATGTGCATGCTTGTGCCAAGTGTGGCTCGTGGTTGGGCTTTTCCTGACTGCTCAATTTCTGTTTTTGTCAATGCTAGATGAATGAAGCAGCCATGGCTGCACTCGAAGAGAAACTGACGGCCCAAAGCAGTTCAGATGCTGATCATCCGATTTCATTGACTATCAAGAAAACACATTTTGAGCAGGCACTGAAAAAAATCTCTCCATCAGTCTCAGACAAGGTTTGGGAGTTACCCTTGCTTAGTTGTTTCTTGATGCTCATGTGTGTTGTCCCTTATACAGCTCGCCTTTTCTCGGCTTTCTAATCTCTGTTTTGTATGGGGTGCAGCAAAAACATTACTACCATCGTTTGTCAGAAAGCTTCAGAGCGGCATGAGAGTAGACGGGGTGGGAGTATTCCAATTGTTTGGGATCTGATTTCATTGTCGGTGTAGATGCCATCATTCATTTCAAGTTGGTGGATACCCTTTCAACCTGTGGTATCTGAGAGGGAAGACAGCAGCCCAACTCGGGAAAAACCAGGGTTCCTTAACCATGATCAATTGCGATCGCCTGGTATTAACTAAAGTTGTGTTGTGGTTTTGAATTTGTAGAAGGGAAATAAATTAGAAAAAAATGAAATAGAAGTTGAGATTTTTTTGGTTATTTTCTCTTCAGGATTTAAATACAGGTTTAAAGCAAATTTATCCGACCAATCGTCCGGTTTAAAGCAAATTTTCAACAAAATTTTGCCGAGGCAGTCATTCATTCAGATGTTCTGTCGGTCATCTACACGATATCCACCAATGGTTGCCTACAAAATTTGATGAAAGGTTTAACGCTCTCTTGATTTCTGACTTCGCCTTCATTTGATATGGGTTTGAAGTCATGGTTGGAACAAAAAAAAGGAACGTGTTAAGCGTTGGAGACGTTCTAACAAATAAAAAATTTACACATATCATGCAACATCATTATACATGCAATCGTAAAAATATTTTAAGAGTCTCAAACATATTTTCTGTGGTATGAAAAATCTTCAAAAATCGTCTTTGTTATTAGGAAATTTTAGGTAAGTCGCTTTTTTTTTCTTTTGGGTAAATTAAACTGATATCCCTGAGATTTTTATTTAATATATATCTCCCCTTATATTTAAAAAATTACTCTTTATCTCCCTGTCAAATTAAATGACATATTTATCCTTAAGCTTTATTCATATAAAATAATGTAGATATTTTGTTCATGTCATTTCAAGGCATCTTCTTTAGTTTAACTTACACAAAAGATTGACTTTTTTTTTTTTTTTTTCGTATTTATTTTTTTATTTTTACTGATTTTTTTTAATATCTTAAGCATTTTATTTTTATTTTTTAGATACACCTCATTTAGATATACTTAAGAAGTATAATATTTTGTGATTTTTTTTTTTAAATTCACCAAAAAATAAAATATAAAAATTCAATACATTATCTTGTTTGTTATATCCAATGATTTTTTTAAAATTTTGTGCACAAAATTTATACTTTTTAAATATATCTAGATTAAATTGATCTAATCTAAATATAATGGTAGAAATAAAGATAAAAAATTATATTCATATATAAAAAATTATACAAAAAATATCATTAAAAGGCAATATGGTCAATTAAAAAATTTGAAGGCATAATATCAATCATTTAGAGAGCAATTTGTAATGAGATTATAAACCTCAAAAAAGAAAATGTAATTTTTCAAATGTAAGAAGAGATTTGTATTTAAACAGAAACTTGAAGGATGTTAGTGTAATTTATCCTTTTCTTTTAGATTCTCAACTAATAAAAACTCTCAATGAAACTTTTTTTATAAAATAAAACTTAAATGCCGCATCCAAATTTTGCTTAAAAAAATGTTCTTCACTATTGTTAGCTAATGGTCTAGCTTTTTTAAGTTTGGGTGATTGGAGTTTTTTTTTCAGTGAAATTAATTTCACAAAAATTTAAAAATTAAATTTTAAAAAGTTCATAAAAAATAGAAATAACTAAAATTACTTTTTTAGCCCTTTTTTTTTTTTTTGGAAATTTCTTTCATACATGGACCAGAAAAGTAATTTTACATAATTATAAAAAAAATATATCACTAAAGACAAACACAAAAAAAAAGAAAAAAAGAAGGCTTTCTATTAGCAATATGACAAACACCTTCCACCCAAACAGGACCTTAAAAAGAAAAAGAAATGCATGCTGGGAAATTCCACAGAGATGAACTTCAACCAGAGAAGGAAATAATTGTGATGGGCTGAGGATCAACCATAGCATTCTGCAGCAGGACAATGTAACCACATAGTACTTGCACATAGAAAGAAACAAAAAAATGTTGCAAGTAATTGAATATTTGTCCAATTTTGTTGGGTTGAGATACACTTGTGATTGATTTGAATTTAAAATAAATTATATAACAGTAAATTCTATGTGGTAGAAAGTTAAACCATTTAGTCCTACAAGTTTTCTTGTGCACCATTTAGTCCCACTATCTATATCAACAACATCATCAAAACATTAGCTACATTAGCAACATTAACTGCACCAATTAACAATATCAAATATTAACAAAACATCATCCAAAAAAAAAAATGTGAACATCAACAACATCATAATGTTCTTCAGCGATGTTCAAATCAGATCGAATCAATACGAGCCCTAATCGACTCCCCAACAGACAGATCCATGATTCTTCTTCTACCAAGACTCATGCTTGGCACAACGACCAATCACCCCTGAGACCTGCTCCGCCCAACGACTCGTCGGAGCTTAATCGGAAACCTAATGACCCCAACGCCCATGGAGAATCGTCTCACGGGGGGCTCTCTGGCTATTAATTTGACCATTCTGGGATCATTCCCCACGCTAAGGAGAACTCTGGCGGTGACGATTTGAGATTCTGGCGAAGCCCGTTCTTTCCACAACTTGAGCAACGGCGGAACTCCGCCTTCTTCGACGATCATCTTCTTATTCAAATCGTTGTCTCGGGCAAGGGAAGGAGGTTGTTGGCAACGTCGATACGGCCGCGGTGGTGGTGGTTCATTTGTACGGCGGTGATGTAGGTCCAGACAAAGGCGAGAGTAGGGTCGTTGCTAGTGATGGGAGGGAGAGAGAGATTGGGGCCTCCGCCGTCGGAGTCGAAATCGAAGATGGAGAGGAGATTAGCTCTGAATTATTAATATAATTTTTAATTTTTTTTAACATGTTGGGCATTTTTTTTGAATATTAATGTTTAATGATTTTATATTTTTTGTTAATTAAAAGGAAAAATTACTCATAAATCTCATATTGGGAAATGTTACTCTATCTAGTCCATAGTGTTTTTTTGTAAACCGTTTAGTCCTTTTTATATTTGATATGGTATCTTGTTATATTTTATATTTGGCATGGTATCTTTGTTTGTTATATTGTATAAACATCAATATATTGTATCCCATATTGATGTATGATGATGTTTGATAGGGTTGAAGATGTAGTTGATGTTTGATGATGTTCACAATGTTGGTGGTGTTGATTATGTATGATGATGCAGTTAATGTTTGATGATATTTTATGATGTTGGTGATGTTTGATGAGATTGAAGATGTAATTGATGTTTGATGATGTTCACCATGTTGATAATGTTGGTGATGTTGTAGTTGATATTTGATGATGTTGATGATTTTTTATGATGTTGGTGATGTAGATGATGTTTGATGATGTAGTTAATGTTTGATCAATGTTGATGATGTTTTATGATGTAGTTGATGTTGATGATGTTGTTGGTGTAGTTAATGTTGCTGAAGTTCGAAAATGAGAGAAATCTAAAAAAAGCCTATAGTAAGCTTTTAACATTCAAATAGGACTTATTAGTCTACAAAATAAAAGGCAGGACCAAATGGTTTAACAAATTAAAATTTGGGATTTATTGGTGTTTTGCCCTTACTAAAAATCATAATTTTATTTGTTTTATTATTTTATATTTATTTTATATAAAGTTAATTTAACAATCCACACACTAACAACTATCATTAAAATAAACACAATTTTATTAATCCCCTCACTATCAATTACCTCCTTCTATATTTGAAAACAAACGAGACGTATAGATTTTGTACTTTGAGAAACTATAATGGAGGTTGGAGTTTGAAAAAAAAAATTACCAACACATGGAGATACGCAAGTGATACTTATACCCCCACACCCTTTTATTTATACTCCACCACAGAAAAGAATGGCAATATGAATCCTATCATATGGATATCCATGAAAACCGACCCGCATATATGATTTTTTTTTTAATTATCAATCGAGTAATTAAGTGGTGTTTTCATAGGATATGGGTCGGGATGGGTACTCGCCCATTTCCCTATATATTGTGTTTAGAACTAGGGTTCTCTTCTCATTCGCACAGTGAGCCTAAGCAGATTTCATTCCAGCATCACTCGGATTTTCTCACTCCAGCATCGGCGATTTGCGAAGGCAACGATCTAGCGGCGGCGATCTCCGTCGACGCTTATCACGGTGGTTCTCCGGCATGGTGAGTTTCTCTCTCTCGTTCTCTCTTGTTCTCTCTCTGTTTCGTTTACTGAAATTAAAGACAGATTTCATTGATTTGTTGCTGAACATATATGAAATCCCTTAACAATTCACTGGTTTCACTGGTTTAATCTGGGTTTGTGTTTTCGATCATGTAATTAATTCTTCATGATCATTGTGATCTGTTTTCGTTTTTCTTGCCAGATTTTTTTTGAACTCACTTTTTGTGTGTGTGTTTACAAAACTCTAGAGAAATTTCTCGGTATTTAATTTACAGTACTGAATTAAGATTTGAATCCTTTTTAGTTCTTATAGGTACTCCAGATTCCATCAATTCTGCTTCCATTGGATGAGATTTCACTGAACAATCTGAAAATTGATAGCAAATTGGTTTAAAGCAATTCAGAAAATGGCTATATATATATAAGTATTGAGAGGTTTTGATTCATACTTGTAAAGCTTGCAAGATGCAATCTGTAAGAAAGCAAAATGAGGGAATTCAAAACAGATTATTTAAAATAGGGTAATCTTCATCTCATCTTCAGTAAACTAAAAACAAACCAAATGAATGAAGTAATGAAAACCCATTTACCAGTCAAAATTTCATCAACAGCACAGAGACTACATTAATCCAATGAAACTTGACTTCTAAATTCAATAAATTTGCTTAATGATCTAGGTGCCTATTATCCCCCCAATACAGCCAAATGGAAAAAAGAAAAGCAACTCAATGAGGAGACAAAGAGGAACATACCTGTATACACATGGTTATTGGAGACTGGAGAGAGAAGAGAAGAGAAGAGAAGATGGACTAGTTCATCTCCAAATTACAATAACATTATTTTATTAGAATGTCTTTAACCTAGCTTGATTTTGTTATATAAATATATGAAAACGATTTTATCTCATGTTCTTGTGAGCTTATTTGATTATTTTAAAACAAGCTTTTTAATTAATTAATGTGTATCTGATTTTGTTGTTGAGCCAAATAAAAAAAAAAAAGATTGAATGTATATTTAGCTTTGGTTGTGAACCTTGAAACGAAAAAAAGAAAAAGAAAAAGGGGTCATGTTGGGTTGGGGAAATCCAAACCCATTAGGAGATGGGGAGGGTAATACAATTGGGGAATGTGGAAAAATTATTATAGGGGAATGGGGATGGGGAATTAATATGTACCCCATTAACCTCCATTGCCATCCCTAATCACAGACACACTTACATCGCTCATGTATTTGTAATTTTTTCCCCTAATTTCAACTTGCATGTACTTTCCCCATGTATTTTTTCACTTTGTGTTTGATTCATAAATTAGAACAAATAAATAAAATAAAATGTGAATGAATATATAAATCATATCCAAAATAAAACAACATTTTCATAAATTTGTTTTCTTTGTGGCTTTCGAATTGGTAGTCCGTTCGGACTAGGATGGGCATTGGGTGAGCAAATTGTTAGGTTGGCCGAAGATGTGGTATTACAAAAACAGTCCGTCAGCTTAGTGAGTTGTCGGATGTCCGGCTGGTCAACTACAAATTATTATTATTATTATTATTATTATTAGGGTGATGCACCAATAAATCCCAAATTAACAACTTATACACTATTTAGTCCTAAAAGTTTTCTTATAGACTGAAAGGTCCCATTATAGGGAAATTGACCATAGAGGGCATATACATCAAACATCATCATCATCAAAACAACATCATCGTTATCAAAACAACATCAAACATCATCATCAAAACAACATCAAACATCACAAACATCATCATCAAAACAACATCAAACATCGCAACATCATCATCAAACATCATCATCATCAACATCAAACGTCATCACATCATCAACAACACAACAACACAACATCAAACATCACAACAACATCATTGGATATAATATTAATACACTAATTAATGGATATAATACCACTCTTCAACCATTGGATTGAATCTATCAAAATGTCCACACACAATCATTTCTCATTAAACCTAATTCATACCCTCAATCCATCTCATTTCATTCATCGTCTGTTGCTCTTCGCCTCCCTGATCGGTGTCACTAGCCTTGCTGCCACCGCGCCACCGCCGCTCTTCGCTCGTCGCCGGTGCTGCTTTTCAATTGTGGTACGTAGCTCTCTCTCTCTCTTTGTTCTTTCTCTTTGCTCTATCTCCATTCCTTAATGCTCCACAGATTTCTCTTTCTGTTGGCTCCATTTCTTAGGGTTAGAAACAACGCCGAAAGCTTTGTAGTTGTCGAGAACACTGATCCAGTACCATACCGATCAACATCGTCAACATTAGCGCCGATCCACACCAATCCAGTACCACCGCCGTGAGATCGTGACCTCTCTGCCTCCGTGGTTCGCAATCGTCTGCAACGTTTGTTAGGAAAAGGCCGATCTTAACGTTGATGATGATGTTGGCGATGATGTTGATGTTCGCTGAATCTTAATGTTTTTGTTGTGATGTTAATGTTGATGATGATGTTTGATAATGTTGATGTTGGCGATGATGTTTGATGTTCGTTGGATCTTAATGTTTGATGAATAATGATTATCAATGTTTGATGAATAATGTTGATAAATGGGTCTTAACATTCAAATGGGTATATATGTTGGTGATGTTTGTCGTCGTCGAAGACAAAGTTTGATGTGGACGGACGGCCTTGATTGCTTGATGTAATGCTCGTCGATTTGATGTGTTCTAGGGTTTTTTGAACGGTAGTTATGAAAGGTTGGAGCTTTTGACGACTGTATCCTAGGAAGTTCGAGCGGAGGTGGCTGACGATTTCGTTGACGGTGGCGTATTTGTGCTTGTTGCAGGACTCAATGTGGCGGCGGAGGACTCGTTTGAAGTCCATCGACGGCGGCAATCCACCGCCTTTTCTTCTCCTTCCCATTTTCATCTCTCTCTAGGGTTCAGAGCTCAGTTGAAAGGGGGGGGGGGAGAGAGAGAGAGAGAGAACGAGAAGGGTTTTGACTAAGTTATGAGTTTGGGAACTCGGGCGAGTCAACTCAGTGCTGTGGGCTTCGAGGCTGGTTCGGAGATTACATGGGCTAGACAGCTTGAGCCCGTATTTCAATTATAAGGCCTAAGATGGGCCTATAGGCCCGTAGGGTTGTACTTTAAAAATTTTGCAGGAATTAGAAATTATATAACTAGTCATTTGCATTTTTATAATTTTATAATTTACAATTCTCTGAAAAAAAAATAGATCCGTTTGTAATTGTGTACTAAACAGGAAGTCCTCCATCTATTAGATCGAAACTATTATAAAACGATTGTCTAAAATATAAGAGAAAAAGTGAGAGAAAATAATTACGTGTCTCTTTATAATTGAAATGACACACCACGTATGATATAAGTTAAACCTACGTAAAAAAATTAAAATTTTTCGCATTAGACATTTAAAGATTGGGATTGAGTCTCAGAAATCTTCCCCCATCTCTGTTTTTGACAATGTATGATAAATTATATTTTCAATTGTTATTTGAATTTTATTTTGTTTCCACATCTTCTAATAGTAAACAAGTACATAAAATCTTTATACTTCAATTCATGTTTTAATATAGTCTTCCTCTCACTCACTGTTAAATAAAAATTTGGATAAAAAGTATGTGTAGGTCACAAGAGTCTGTTTTGGAGACATTGGAGTAAAAAAATTATAAAACAAATTACACATTTTTACCTTTAATTATAAATAAATAAAAAAATCACACAAATTTCACATGGAGACCCCCTGTAATAATTGTGATTCAATCCTTTTAGTTTTTCTTGTTTCAATTTTCACTCAAATTTTAAAACAACTTATATTTGGAAAATTTATTTTAAAATAACATGAATTGGAAAATAACTCCCCACACACAAGAGTTCACATTTATAGAAGATCATGAATGCATATATGTGTTCCTTCGTTTCATTGATCAATGATCTACAAAAGACTACAACAGGACCAAAGGGACTTTCACCTTTGAAAGGGTTACTAAAAACACTTCAAAAGGAAACACAAAGATCCTAACTTGAGTTTTGGAAAGGAAAAAAAAAATAAAAAATCAATCAAGATAAACTTTAACGTCAATACCATTGTCAATGAGAGACTGAACAACAGCTCTTATCTTCCCTTCAAACTTATCCCACTCCCTCGGAGTATACGAAGTCGTGTAGACATCCGCTTCTCGTGCTCTCTTTGCTAAAATCCGTCCTACGGCCAAACACGCCGGTATATCTGATCGTGACTTGAGTGCGGCTTTGATGTCTTTGGAGTTGGTACCAGCAACCGCAACTTGCTTGCTCGTCACCCTGTGAGTGAACGAGGTCGAAACAAAGCGTTTAGATATGAACACGCCAAGCGTAAATGGCTCTATGTAAGCTATTGTACGCTGTTTGAAGGATACGTGCTTGTCTGTATTCTTCGACTTCTTCTCCTTGTGGTATGTGTATGGCCGGCTATTGTCATCGTCGAGATAATCCTCTACCCCAAAAAAGCTTCTTGGTCCCAAAGAAGGCTGTGAAATTATAAAATGGGTTAAAGATATAAAAAGGGACAAATTCATCAAATTCAGATTTTGAACAAGAAAACTTCAAATTCTTTCACAACAAATTGTACAAGTTTTAGAGCTTGTAAGATTTTTGTTTTATTGATGATAGAGTGAATTACACTAATCACCCTTGTCGTTTGAAAAAAAATAAAATAAAATAAGCTCTACAAGTTTATCATAATTACATTAAACACTCTTTTAGTAAGGCTAAAACAAGCATAACTAATGCAGTTGGTGTGTAAACACGTGAATAATCAATGACAAAATATAGTGTAAATGTTATGATATTATCATATCCTAAGAAGTACGGACACGGACACGTGACACAATATGGACACGCAAACATGTAAATTTTCAAAAAAATGTAGGGCACGACACGTTAAGGACACGTTCAAAATATATATTTTTATTATTTGTATATTTTTAAATGTTTAATATATATTTCATGTCAAATATTTAATTTTATCAAATTTATCAACCTTAGATATGCTATTTTAGTAAAAAAATAAAAAAATAATAATTTTTTTTGAAAAAAATAGTACTTAGCATGTCCCTAACGTGTCCCTAGCGTGTCCTCAACGTGTCCCATGCATGTTCTCAGCATGTATCCGCAGTGTGTCCAAAGTGTTCCAGCGTATCCAACTCTTTCCAGCGTGTCCGACACTTGTCCAGAGCGTATCCATGTCCAACATGTGTAGGACGCCTGTACATGACCTCCAGAAAGGTGTCTATGCTTCATAAATCATATCATAACATCAATTTTTTTTTTTCTTCAACTACACGAATTACTAATTACTGATGAAAAGTGTCACATGAATGAAATTCATAGGGATACAGTGTAATTATGCCAAACTTGTGGGGGCTTGGCATATTTTTCAAACCTCAAGGGAGGTCAATGTAATTTATCCTTGATAATAAAATCATTTTACCTTTGACTACAACTTGGGTGCCAAAATCACTGCCCTCAGTTGTCTTGGTTTTAAGTTGTCATATTAAAATTTCAGAGCAAGAGTGGTGATTTCAGAAGCAAGTTAAATCAATCAAGAAGTTGTAAGTGACTAGAACAAGAGTGCTTTAACAATTTTAAGAACATAAAAAACCTAAAAAATAGCGGAGATGCTTCAACCGAGTAAAAGCAAACCAATTCACTCCTCAGCAAGCGCTTTTTGAGGGGGAAAATGGACCACTACGACACCAACCTTTTCAAATTTGCATAGCTATTTGGAATGTAAGCCAGACTTCTAGCTGTTGCATCTCAAATCTATTATGCTACAATAAATCTTCATTCAACATAGTTATAACATGATTCTTAGATGTTTTCCTAGAGTGTCAAGTTCAATGAACTATAATTAGCATGAAAATGAGTAGCTAACAAAATCTTTCAAAACTCACAATGATTTTAACTATTATATTCAATCATAAGCAAGACGTAACTAAATTGGCTGAGGATCTCAACTTTGTTGATGTAAAATGGCATCCTATTCACACGGCTTACCTTGCAGTTTCTCGGATGTGAATATCAACAATGTTTTATACGGTTAATTAAGATTTTCAGGCCATATTTCATATTATAAGGACTGGATTCACTTTCTAGACCCGTATTTGCCACACTACTTGATTTGATCATTATAACAAATTACTCATTATCCACAACAGTTCTTTCAGATCCCAAAAAATTCATTGGCATGTTGTTCTCATCACCTCGCCAATGTTTCCTTGGTTCTAAGGTTGGCAATAGCAATACATTACGAAAAGAGAAAAGCAAAATAGCGTCTATACTATGTCCAAAAACAATGGCAAGAATGAACACTGCGAAGGACTCAATAGCAGTAACATCAAATTATTGGAAATCAAGCTAAACAAAAAAAATATATATATTTGTTGAACATAGCTAAACACACAATTCAAACTAACATAAAAATGGCAACTTTTGCCCCCCAAAAAACATAACAGACATAAAATTTACTAATTGAAAGATTGCTATTGCTGCATTAATAGTCAGCTTTAGGGTGCCAAAAAATATTATCATGATCCATATTCTATAGAAAGTTGATTCAAGAGAAAAATATATCCCGTACCCTCAAAACAAAATTCAAGAGTGTACCTGGCCACAGTGAATACCTCTTGTTTGTGAATACAAACAAAGCCTAATTTTATCACCTCCATGAGCACATAACAAGTGATATGCTTGCTTCAGCATGGTTCCAAAAACCAAACTCCTGCTAGAAAACAAACAACAGTTCCATTAGTCGCACTACGATTTCAACAGGAAATTATGATTCCAATATGTGCATCAACATACATTGTTATAAGATCAAGCTTTTTAGACACTGCAATTTCAATGGGAAATTATGATTCAACAGACACCTACGCTATGTTTGGATTGAGTGATTTGGAGAGAAAAGAAAAGAAATGGAGTGATATGTATTTCTCCTATTTGTTTGGATAATCTAAGTAGAGAGAAATGGAGAGAAATGGATTTCTCTTATAAGCCTCATTTTCAATCTTCCCAAAAGTGGAGAGATTGGGAGAGAAAAGAACCCATTATTTTTATAATACCAATTTTGTCCCTATAAAAATAAAAGAAATAAAATGATTGAAAATATAAAAAGGTTATTTTGGTAATATAACATAAAAGAATTTCTTTTCTTTTCTCTTAATGAAATCTAACCAAACAAGAATGAGAGAAATCACAATCACAATCACAATCATTTCTTTTCTTTTATTTCTTCTTTATCCAAACAAAAAAGAGAGAAATCACAATCATTTCTTTTCTTTTCTCTTCTCTTATTACTTTATTACTTAAGTAATCATATCTTTTCTTTTCTCTCATAGGTTCCCAAACATAGTGCTAATAATCATATCTTTTCTTTTCTCTCTTTTCTTTTTGACATTTATTTGAACACAAAAGAGACATTGTAGTTCCATTTTCTGTTTCTATACTAGTTCATTTACATTGGCAAATTCGGCACAAATTAAAATTCCAAACTTTATGCCTCAGATTTGCTGATAAACACGCAATCATCAAACAACAAACGAATTGGGTCAACCCAGTCAGCTAAAAAGAATATCACCGAGTAACAAAACACCCATTAGTTTTCCATAATCACATCTATACATAAAGAAACGACTGAATCGATTAGGTATATTGGGTCTCACCCAATATGGGTCGAAGTCTATTTGATCACAGGAAAAGCTTACCTGATTCAATTGTGAAGTGTAAACAATGACACAAGTTTTGGCGACTGACGGTGACGAAATGGAGCGGAAGTTCAGTCCAGTTCCGGGCGGTGGAGAAGGGTGGTGCTGTCGAGGCGAAGTGCCTGAGAATGCCATCGGCGAGTGACCGCGGACTCTACGGTACGCTCCGTGGATGGTGTCTGCCTGGTTATTTTCTCGGGAACCAAACAAACACCCGATTCTCATAGCCTAAACCCTTCGAATATGAAGATTTTGGAAAATCCTATTTTTTTAAAAAAAATAATACAAGTTTATTCACATTAACTTAAAAATTACTCAGAAATTAATTTCTACCGCATTCTATGTGGAGTCCATATAAATCTCATACTACACAAATTAATCTAAATATTATACTACACAAATTAATCTCTACCAAACAATCACTCACTTAAGAAATTCTGAATAGATAAGTCTGAGTCCCTTTAATAAAAAAATTTGATTGTAAAAATAAAAATTAAATTACATTAACCTAATTTAAAGTTTAGAAAAAAAAAATAAACGACACTCTCTCACAATTTTTACATAATTATATTAGACTATCTTAATATTTTAATTTATGTTACTTTTAGTTCATTTTCATCAATAATTTATTTCATTAGTCATATGAATGAGGAAAAAAAATATTATCATTGTTTTTATACTTAAATATGTATTTATTCTTATTTTTTTTATGCTATTTGCTTTCAATTTGTTTAGTCTAGTAGGCATTTTACCTATCTAAATATTACTATAAAGTATATATTTTATTTTGCCTGTCAACTATTATACGTTTCTACTCCAACCATGCTCTTTATTTTAGCTATTCATCCAAATACTATTAACTTTATAGAATGCCACGTCAGCAACAAAGATGGAGGGAAATAATCCTAATGATTAAATACATTTTGCCTAGTCTTGAAGGCTAGCTACATGTAGAATGTGAGTTGAGCCAAAATGCCTAATTATATACCTAGTGCATTGGAGTTGAAAAAAATGAGTCACATTAGGCATTTTGACTAACAAGCATCAACGGTAATAGGCATTTTACCTATCTAAACATTACTATAAAGTAGACATTTTATTTGCCTATCAACTGTTTCATGTTTTTGCTCCAACCATGCTCTTTATTTTAGCTATTCATCCAAATACTATTAATTTTATAAAATGCCACATCAGCAACAAAGATGGAGGGAAATAATCCTAATGATTGAATACATTTTACCTAGCCTTGAAGGCTAACTACATGTAGCTAGTGAATGTGAGTTGAGCTAAAATGCCTAATCACATGCCTAGTGCATTGGAGTTGAAAAAAATGAGTCATACTAGGCATTTTACCTAACAAGCATTATATGCCTAGTGCGTTGGAGATGCTCAAGTCGATCTAAATATGTTAAAACTGCAAGATTTACTATATTTTGTCTAAATCACAAAAGATATTAATGTAATTTACTTAAAATATTACTTTATGATTTTTATTCTCCAACTTATAATTTATTAATAAAAAATTGTTATTTAATTTTAAAAAATTAAAATCAAGAAACAAAACTCATTACAATAACATTATTGTAAATGTCACGTCAATATTTATAAAATCAGTTATTTTTAGGAAAATTTACCCATAAATCCTATTTTCTGAAAAGTTGAACCATTTAATCCTAAAAGTTTTTTTATGCACCATTTAGTCCCATTTTATTTTGGTAAGGTTGTTTATTTAATAATCATCATCAGCACCAACATTAGTCATCAAATAAGGATCGAACATCACCAACATATATACCCATTTGAATGTTAAGACCCATTTATCAACATTATTCATCAAACATTGATAATCATTATTCATCCAACATTAAGATCCAGCGAACATCAAACATCACCGCCAACATCAACATTATCAAACATCATCATCAACATTAACATTAACATAACAACAAAAACAATAAGATCCAGCGAACATTAACATTATCGCCAACATCATCATCAACATTAAGATCGGCCTTTTCCCAACAAACGTTGCAGATGATTGCGAACTGCGAAGGCAAAGAGGTCACGATCTCACGGCGGTGGTACTGGATCGGTGTGGATCGGTGCTGATGTTGACGATGTTGATCGATATGGTACTGGATCAGTGTTCTCGACAACTACAAAGCTTTCGGCGTTGTTTCTAACCCTAAGGAATGGAGCCAACAGAAAGAGAAATCTGTGGAGCATTAAGGAATGGAGATAGAGCAAAGAGAAAGAACAAAGAGAGAGAGAGAGCTACGTACCACAAGCGAAGAGCAGCACCGGCGACGAGCCAAGAGCGGCGGCGGCGCGGTGGCAGCAAGGCTAGTGACGCCGATCAGGGAGGCGAAGAGCAACAGACGATGAATGAAATGAGATGGATTGAGGGTGTGAATTAGGTTTAATGAGAAATGATTGTGTGTGGACATTTTGATAGATTCAATCCAATGGTTGAAGAGTGGTATTATATCCATTAATTAGTGTATTAATATTATATCCAATGATGTTGTTGTGATGTTTGATGTTGATGATGATGATGTTTGATGATGATGTTGTGATGTTTGATGTTGTTTTGATGATGATGTTTGTGATGTTTGATGTTGTTTTGATGATGATATTGTGATGTTTAATGTTGTTTTGATGATGATGTTTGATGTTGTTTTGATGATGATGATGTTTGATGTATATGCTCTCTATGGTCAATTTCCTTATAATGGGACCTTTCAGTCTATAAGAAAACTTTTAGGACTAAACAGTGTATAAGTTGTTAATTTGGAATTTATTGGTGCATCACCCTAATAATAATAATAATAATAATAATAATAATAATAATAATAATAATAATTTGTAGTTGACCAGCCGGACGTCCGGCAACTCACTAAGCTGACAAACTATTTTTGTAATACCACATCTTCGGCCAACCTAACAATTTGTTCACCCAATGCCCATCCTAGTCCGAACGGACTACCAATTTGAAAGCCACAAACAAAACAAATTTATGAAAATGTTGTTTTATTTTGGATATGATTTATATATTCATTCACATTTTATTTTATTTATTTATTTATTCTAATTTATGAATCAAACACAAAGTGAAAAAATACATAGGGAAAGTACATGCAAGTTGAAATTAGGGGAAAAAATTACAAATACATGAGCGATGTAAGTGTGTCTGTGGTTAGGGATGGCAATGGAGGTTAATGGGGTGCATATTAATTCCCCAGCCCCATTCCCCTATAATAATTTTTTCACATTCCCCAATTGTATTACTCTCCCCGTCTCCTAATGGGTTTGGATTTCCCCAACTCAACATGACTCCTTTTTCTTTTCTTTTTTTTTCGCTTCAAGGTTCACAACCAAAGCTAAATATACATTCAATCTTATTTTTTTTATTTGGCTCAACAACAAAATCAAATACACATTAATTAATTAAAAAGTTTGTTTTAAAATAATCAAATAAGCTCACAAGAACATGAGATAAAATTGTTTTCATATATTTATATAACAAAATCAATCTGGGTTAAAGACATTCTAATAAAATAATGTTGTTGTAATTTGGAGATGAACCAGTCCATCTTCTCTTCTCTTCTCTTCTCTCTCCAGTCTCCAATAACCACGTGTGTATAGGTATGTTCCTCTTTGTCTCCTCATTGAGTTGCTTTTCTTTTTTCCATTTGGCTATATTGGGGGGATAATGGGCACCCAGATCATTAAGCAAATTTATTGAATTTAGAAGTCAAGTTTCATTGGATTAATGTAGTCACTGTGCTGTTGATGAAATTTTGACTGGAAAATGGGTGTTCATTATGTATGATGATGTTTTATGATGTTGGTGATGTTTGATAAGGTTGAATCCCAAATTTTAATTTGTTAAACCATTTGATCCTGCCTTTTATTTTGTAGACTAATAAGTCCTATTTGAATGTTAAAAGCTCACTATAGGCCTTTTTTAGATTTACCTCTTTTTCGAACATCAGCAACATTAACTACACCAACAAGATCATCAATATCAACTACATCATCAAACATCATCAACATCATAAAACATCATCAACATTGATCAAACATCAACTACATCATAAAAAATCATCAACATCATCAAACATCAACTACAACATCACCAACATCATAAAACATCATCAAACATCAACTACATCTTCAACCTCATCAAACATCACCAACATCACAAAACATCATCAAACATCAACTACATCATCATACATAATCAACATCACCAACATTGTGAACATCATCAAACATCAACTACATCTTCAACCTCATCAAACATCATCATACACCAATATGGGATACAATATATTGATGTTTATACAATATAACAAACAAAGATACCATGCCAAATATAAAATATAATAGGATACCATACCAAATATAAAAAAGGACTAAATGGTTTACAAAAAAACACTATGGACTAGATAGAGTAACATTTCCTAATATGAGATTTATGAGTAATTTTTAATTTTTTTTAACATGCTGGGCATTTTTTTTTGAATATTAATGTTTAATGATTTTATATTTTTTGTTAACTAAAAGGAAAGATTATTTATAAATCTCATATTGGGAAATGTTACTCTATCTAGTCCTGAGTGTTTTTTTGTAAACGATTTAGTCATTTTTATATTTGGTATGGTATCTTGTTATATTTTATATTTGGCATGGTATCTTTGTTTGTTATATTGTATAAACATCAATCTATGGTATCTTTGTTTGTTATATTGTATAATCATCAACTGAATCTTAATGTTTTTGTTGTGATGTTAATGTTTATGATGATGTTTGATAATGTTGATATTGGCGATAATGTTTGATGTTCGCTGGATCTTAATGTTTGATGAATAATGATTATCAATGTTTGATGAATAATGTTGATAAATGGGTCTTAACATTCAAATGGGTATATATGTTGGTGATGTTCGATCCTTGTTTGATGACTAATGTTGGTGCTGATGATGATTATTAAATAAACAACATTACCAAAATAAAATGGGACTAAATTGTGCATAAGAAAACTTTTAGGACTAAATAGTTCAACTTTTCAGAAAATAGGATTTATGGGTAAATTTTTCTTAAAAATAATGATAAAGAAAAAAAAGAATTGAAAAGGAGGGTTTAAGTGTAATATTTTATAATTATTTTTTTCTTCTGTGATTTTTGTGACATGACGACGCTGTTATGGCCGACTACAGATAGTCATAGACTTATCTTTTTTTATTTACATGTCAAATTTTAAAATAACATAATACGCATTATATTAATTAATTATTAAAATTATCTGTTAATATAATATTTTAATAATAGATTAAGGGTAAATCACACTACGGTGGTGTCAGCAAAAAATAATTACAAATAGATGATAAACATTACAAATGATAAACATTAATATTAATAATTAAATTATAAATTTTACTATAAATTTGTAAGATTAATGGATATGATGATTAATGGACATAAACATTAATATTAGTAATGATTGGGATCTCGCTTAAGAATTTGATTTTTAGGTTAAAATGCTCAAAAGTTTTAAAACAAAATTAAATAGTAAAAGAATCACTAAATAAATTTTAAAAAATAAAATTTTATCAAAAAGTCAATCATATACACTAATCATTCACTTTTTTTATAAAATTAAAAAAAAAAGAGTCATTTTTAAACACATTAATTTTTTTAACCTCATAAAAAAGTTATAAAAAAATTAAAATTTTAAAAAGTCACTAAAAAAAAGCAAACTCCAAACGAGGCTTGAGTTATAGTGGCTTCAACTATCACTTCCATCATGCTAATTACCAATTGTGTGTATGCATTAATAAAATTTTGATATATAAAAATGAAACCCCTCTAGTTTGTTCCCAAAAATATAGATATATAGATATATATCACTAAAATAACATGATAAGAGCAAATCAATTCATATGTTTCAAACATAAGATTAATTTGTAAAATTTGTATATTGCGTTACTTCTTGATTAGACCTTAAGAAGCTTGCTTCCTTTTTTTTTCCTTTTTTTTTTTTTTGTGAAGGTGCTACTATTAGCATCTTAATAGACCAATTTATTGTTACTTTATCATTATTTTTGTTTTGCTAAAATTGTAGACCTAGGCCCAAACAAAGCTATAAAAAAAAAAAAAAAAACTCATTCCACAATTTAAAATTGGCACTCTCATTATTTAAATAAGCAAACTATATAAAAATTCTATAAATATAATATTAGAAGTTTCCTTTAATTAAAGCCAAAGTATGTTCATGCAGCTTAATTTATGACAACATATGGGGAACAGTCACAAAATCAGTGGTAGCAGCTGCCAAACAATGGGCTGATCTCAATTTCAATGGTTCCACATGGGTTCCAACTTTTGTCCACTTTCAAAGCAATGTGGCTTAAAACACTGTTCCTACATTATTTATTTATTTATTTATTTATTTTTGGTGAGTTATGAACCATTTTTGTACTCATGGCCTCCTCATATTGGGCCCACAAAAAAATGACCCTTTTAACATTTTTGTTTGATATGGAAAGTACTAATTATACATAATTTTTATCCAGGGTTAATTTCACATTTTATCCATTAAATTATTACTATTTTTTTTTTCATCTTTAAGCTATCAATTTCATATATTTAGTTCCTAAAATTTTCAATTTGAATTTAAATAGTTCAATTGGAGATGATTGTGTAAATTAGTAATTGTTAAAATTTGATTTGATGGACAAAATGGTCATTTTAAAATTTGAATAACTTCAACTTGAACATTATGCCACCAGATCTGCTTGGATCTGGCCACTTTGGGTCTGTGATCAATTTTTTTTATTTGTTTATTTATTTTTTTTGATTTTTGGTTGTGTTCTTGGAGTCCATCGGTGCTGTGGTTGTAATCTACCTACTCTATGGTTGTTACTTATGATTTATCTCAAACATGCCCTAATGCCGAACTCTTATGATCAACTTTGCTTCGAAGTACAAGTATGAGCACTGTTGTGCGTCTGAATATTTTCATAGTTTTTCCATTTGTGCTTATTTTAATAGTTTTACTTTGTTTGGTGTATGCTTTTTTGGTGGATGGACTCTATAAATGCTGTTTGGCTATTTCTTAATAGAATTTTCTTCTGATAAAAAAATAAATAAATAAATAAAATAAAATAAATCTCACTACCAATTTGATGGGTGTTTGATTGCACAATTTAATATTTCGAATTTTTAACTATCAAATTAGGCTTAAAAGATCATTGATTTACACAACCATTTTTAATATGACTAAATGAATTGATATTAAAATTTTAGGGATTAAATAGATGAAATTAATAGTTTGATAATGAAAAAATAATAATAATAATTTAAGAGATAAAAGTGAAATAACGTTTTATAAATAAATAAAAAATTCATATTGAATGAAATGATGAAGATATTTTTTAAAATTATGTCCCGATGGTGATGGACTTTTTTGATGAATAGACATAATTGAGACACATTATTTTGTACAAATTATTGCATAAATTACACTTGTGGTCCATAAAATTTGTCTCTTATATCAATTTAGTTAATGTAGTCAATTATATTAATTCTGCTCTTTAATTTTTCTCATTGGGTTAATTCTGTCTAATTGATAACACCTATTATAAAATTAGACAAAAACTAAAAACAAAATGACCCAATGATATTAAAAAAAAGAAATTCAAATTGAACGCCAATCCCTCAATCATTTTCAAAAAAGTTTATAGACTATTATGTTCTTTAATCTCAATCCAATTACTAAAGGAATGTTATTTATTTATTTATTTTTCAATTGATATGAAAGTAATTACAAATATGAAAAACATTATCTCATATTTAAACAGTCGTTAAACTAAAGACTCTTATTTAAAGGACCATTATCAATTAGAGAAATTCATACAAAGTGAAATTTTGAGAGTAAAATCAATAAATTAAAACTATAAGTACTAAATTTTGAGAGTAAAATCAATAAATTAAAACTATAAGTACTAAATTGACACTAGAAACAAACTATACAGATTGTGCAAATTGCTCTAATTTTTTTGTATACAAATTCTTTACCATTTTGATCTATGAACCATTTTTGTAGTTTATTCAGTGATCTCTATAAGAACTTGCACGTTTAGAAAATAAACTTTGATTGTATAATGTGATATTTTTTATGTAACGTTCTCAATTAATGATGTAGCAAAAATTTAAGATAATGTCTTATTTTTATTAGATAATTAGATAATGTTATTTTATTTTTATCAAATAATTGAACTAAAAAAAAAAACTACAAATGTGCTTTTATTTATCGTGTATCTATATAAATAATGTTACCTAATATTTTAAAAGTACAACTACAAAAAGATTGACAATTTTAGCATTTTTGTGATTTTTTTTAATTATAGTCATCATGAACATCCAGCATAAGACCTAGAAAAAGAAAGACCTTTCCAACATTTTTGTCCTTTTGATTTATGAGCCATTTCATTCATTGTTGCGTCGCTACATTGGTCCCACCGAAAAGAGTGGACCCTTTTCTTGTTTCTTCTAAGTTTTTGTCCACTGTGTTGTTGTGATCCCAATATAGATGGCGAATAGTGTTAGGGATCCTAAAAAAATATTATGAAATATCATTTATTTTTAAATTATACATATAATAAAACAATATATTTTAATTAAAAAATAAAAAATTTTCATAATACATTTTATTTTATTTTATTTTATTTTATTTTTTTTGTGATCCTAATATTATTCATAAATGGCCAGCCCTTCGAGAACTTAACCACCAAAAATCAGCCAAGTGGAAAAAATTTCAAGAAATTACAAATAAATGAATCGTTATGGATTGATTGATTGATTTATTTTTATTTTTTTGAGGGGGAGAAATTACTAGAGGAGATTTTTAAATGATTACTATAAATTATAAAAAAAAATTATAATTATAATTATTAATATTTATAATATTTACTATTTTTTTGTAAATAATTTTTTTGGCTACCACTATAATTCTTTTAATTTTTTTTAGCACAAGCCTAACACACATAAAAAAATTATTTTATTTGAAAAGAATTTTAATCGCATAGTGTAGCTTAGTGCATGAGTAAGGGGTGTTTTAAAAAGATAGTTAAAAATTATTTTTTGACTTTTTTTAATTTTTTTGTGAGAGAAGAAAGTGAGTTAAAAATTGAGAAGTAACTTTTAACTTATTTCTCAAAATATGCCTTAGTTTTGATCACTTTAATTTTTCACTCGGACTAACTCATCTACTTCTTATATTTAAAGTGATTTCTGTATCCACCCCAATAATACTATTGTTCCATACCATTATGAAAAAAAATTCATTTGGTATTTGCAAATGCATATAGAATTGTGTTTATATAGCTGATGTTTGTTCAGTTTATGGTCATACAAGGATACACACTCCCAAAATGTATATACCATATATAAATTATGGCATTATGATGTTGATTATCAAAAATGTCATAAATAAATTATTTTCAATCATAATTAAAAAAATAATATTGACTCATAATCAAATACTACAAAGAATAACTAAATACTTTTAGATCATAACTAAAATAATAATTATAATATTGCATAATTAACATTACAATGGATCATAACTAACATTATAATGAGTCATAATCAAATCATAACTAAAATTACAGTAAATTAGATCCAAAATCTATTAACGTCATAACTAGAGCATATGATAGGTACGTATTTAGAGCGTGTATTATATAATTTTTTTTAGTTTTATAGATGATGGGTTTGGATTAACAATTTAGTAAGTCCCGCATAATCTAGGTTTGGTTGGCAAAAATCCACGGGGCCTACACAATTTGCATTTAGTTGGCAAAAATGACAAGGGATTGAGAATCCAAAATCTTGTTTGATTTCAGAAATGGAGTTCACTTTTTAAAAAGTTTCTTATTTTTTATTTTTTAATTTTAGTTAAAAATTTTAATATTTTAAGAATTTTTTATTTTTTAAATGTGCCTTACGTAAATTACACTTAAAAAGTATAATATTTATGATTTTTTTAAAAAACAATTCATCAAATAATATAAAAAAATATATAAGTTAAGTATATTTTTTTATTCTTATGTATTTATTAAAATTTTAAAATATTTTTTTATAAATATTTTATTTTTTAAGTATATCTAAGTTATGTGCATCTAAAAGGTAAAAAAATTGCTTAAAATAGTAAAAAAATTCACTAAAAATAAAAAAATACAAAAAATAAAAAAAATCAATTTTTAGAAAATCAATTAAAATCAAACCAGCTAAACTATGAATCCATTGTATGGCGGAATTAGCATTCCAATAGGGGTTGGAATTGCTAATCTAATTTCACCAAATTAAAAGTATCTTTACATCTACTTTATAAAAAAAATAAAGATTTGTGTGCCGAATTTTTCAAATTGCCTCGAAAAAATCTTTTGTTTTTTTTTTTTTTTTTTTTTTTTTTTTTTTTTTTTTTTTTTTTTTTTTTTTTTCTTTTTTTTTTTTTTTCATTTTTGAGTGAGGAGAGAGAGAAGAAGAGAGAGAGAGAAGAGAGAGAGAGAGAGAAGAGAGAGAGAGGCCAGCCTTTACCGCTCCTCCGATTATTCTCCCCCTCCCTCTCCCTCCTCTCTCCTCCCCCTTTTAGACCCCTCCTCCTCCCTCCCTCCCTCCCCCCCTCCCCTCCTCCCTCCTCTTGCTCTAAAAAAAAAAAAAAAAAAAAAAAAAAATAGGCATTTCGGTGCTTTTTTTTGCCCCCAATCAATCACATATATAAAAATAGCCAAAAGTCTTTTTTTATATATTAAGACATTTTATGTAATTTATAAATTTAACACCAACTAACTAATATCGCCATATTAATATATAAAAAAAAATGTAATTTATCACACTATTTACAATTGTATCACTCATTCTCACTCTACTTAGAATTTCAGCCAACTTAATTTAGCAATCAAGTCATTGTACACATCCCATTTTTATAATTTCAACCAACTTTATCTACCAATCAAGTCATATATAGTGCTTTCATTGTACATACCCCATATTCATAATTTCAGCTAACTTGATCCAACAATCTAGTGATGGTGCTTTCATATGCATACCCTCCTTCTGGTTGAAACTTGAAAGGCTTAAAATCAATTTCAAAAGAATAAAGTAAGCTTACTTTGTTAAAGCTAATTTGGGTGGAGATTTTATTGACTGATTTAATGATTTGGAAGTAGTTGGAGTTAGGTAGTGAAATTTGGGAGTTGCGAGGTTATCCAAAACTTAACATGTAGGTGAGTAGGTTTAGGTCAAGTTTGATATATTATAAAAAAGTTAAAAAATTAAAAATTTATTTAAAAAGTTAAAAAGTTAACATTATTTATTAAAAGTCAACAATTACGGCTGCACAACTCTCAATCTTAATTTTTCTCTACAAATTAATTTTTATAATTTTTTATTACATATTTTTCCATAAAAAGTCAAAAAGTTAACCTAAACATTTATATTTTCTTTTTCAATTTTTTAATCTAAAAAGACAAAAAGTACACTTATTTAAAAAATCTCAAACAACCCCTTAGTTTAGTTGATTGAATTGAGTTTGGTGTACTCATGAATAAATCTTTTATGTGAACAAAATAAAAATAAAAATAAAAATATACACACAAAATTCAATTATAGATGATTGCACAAAACACACTTTTCTATGGAGTTTGATGAGTGTTACGTCGACTTCTTTGTTGGTTTGTGTGCACTTGGACGTATTGGACAAAAAGTGGATTGTTTGTTTGTAATGTGCTCGCTACATTTTGTATTGTGTTGAATTATAAATTTGGATATTAATTTTAAAAAAAATAATAAATTATAATTTTTAAAAAAATGTAAAAAAAAATATAAATAAAATATAACTTAGATTTTTTATTTTTTTAATCTAAATTCATTATTTAAACACGACGTAAAAAGTCATGCAAAATGAAATAGAGTGACTTCAGTTAAGGGATAATAGCAAAGTATGAGATTGTGCAAAATATTATCTAATCTGTTAAAATTGTACTGATTCGTACCAATATGCACCGTTCTATTTTAAAATTTATAATTCATCTTAAAAATCACTTCGCTCCGCCATAGTTAATACGTATATATTTTTTAACCTATAATGAAATATCAAAGTAAAAATGATCGTAAGAGAGATTTAAGATGTGAAATTTGTTATAAATTAATAGTTATATAAAATATTATGTAGATTAATATTATATATTATGTAAATATTTGACAAATAGTTAAAAATATTTTTCAATCTATCAATCCATCTCAAATTATAATTTAATTATTTATTAATTTATTATTTAATTTATAATTTTATTCTCAAATCCTTAGAATCGAACATAAGGTGAGATAGGACTTAGATTTGCAGTATCCCATTTCCACCTCGAACCATATTGGGGCCAAAATAAAACCGGTTAGATGGTGGAGGGGGGATAGTTTTATAATATTGAGAATAAGGTTAAGTTTGACAATTTAAAAATAATTTATTTTTTTATTTTTTTTTATCACATTATTTTTTTATTTTTTTACATATCTTTTTGTAAAAAAATAAAAATATATTTATTTAGGTCACACTTTAAACAATCTTTAAATGTATTATTAAAAATAATGATAAAGAAAATAAAGAATTGAACAGGAGGGTTTAAGTGTAATATTTTATTATTTTAGGCCAAGTTTGGCATCCCAATATAAGTGCACTTATTTCATCTTTTTATCTTTTTTAGGTCACATCAATCAACATCTCTTCTCTACTTTTTCTACACATAATACAAGAAAAATTAAAAAATACACTTATTCTAAACTTCCCAAACTTGACCTTAGTCTTATCATATTTAAGAAAATTAAATTATATGTATACAAATGTAATTAAGACGAGGACAAAATAGAATAAGTGGTGATAGAAAAATCCGTCCAAGTTGTGAGGGGATAATCAAATCCCACTTCAAGTGTATTTGTTGTAACTTTCTTATTATAATTTATTGGGTAAATTACATTAACACTTTTTGAGATTTGGTTTAATTATTATTTATCTCTTGATATTTTAAAAATTATATTTTTACTTCTGTTGTTAATAATTTCATTTCACAAACTTCCCTATTTATATAAAAGGTAACAACTCCTAGTAGAAAAACATATGAAATTCCATTAAAAAAAAAAATAAAAGAAAGGGGAAAAAAAAAAAAAGAAAGTAAGCAAAGCAAAGCAAAAAAAAAGAGAGTGCATGAGTTCAATATCTTCATTCCGTCTAAATAATTACAATGACAGGGGGGTTAGTGTAATTTTCCAAATGTCAGGGGGTGATATATATTAAACCCAAACCTCAAGGGTATAAGTGTAATTTACCCTAGTTTATTTTAATTTGAGAGTATATATCAGACTATTTGATATAATTTTTTCTCATAATTTATTAGGTAAAAATAATTTAAATAAGTTTTAAAAATTAATTATTTAAAAATTAGAGAAGAAATACTTTTAACTTTTATTTTTTGATTATCAAAATTTTTAACTTAAAAAAAAAATATGCGCCATAGTCTAACACTTGAACCTGATTAAAGAGGGGCAAAGGAAACGTAGCTCATTCAGGCCAACAAGTCACTCTCCAAAAAACCGTTATTTGCTTTAGTCAGAATGCAACTGATTTGGAGTAAGCTCGTTTAAGTTCATTGATGGGTGTTGGTTGAGTTGTTAATCATGGTAAGTATTTAGGTATGCCTTCTTGTATTGGGCGCTCTGAAAATGAAGCCTTTGCTAATATTCAGGAACGGGTTTGGAAACGGGTTAATGGATGGAAATAAAAGATGTTGTCGGCCATGGGACGTGAGGTGTTGATCAAGGCATTTGCTCAGGCTATTCTGATATATGTTATGTCTTGCTTTGAACTTCTACTAGATTTGTGTCATGATGATGATGCAGTTTAGTCAGATGAAAAACGGGTCAGACAGGATCTAGATGCTCCACGGGTTGGTCAAACTTCGTCTTCCCAGTAGCACATACACCAAGTTCAGTAGGAAGGACCCAGAGGGTGGGGTTCCTTCTTAAGGACCCTCCAATGGTTAAGTTAGATTGGAAAAAAAAAAAAAAAAAAGAGTCAAGAAGTAATTAGAGAGTATGTATGTATTGATATCTTTCATACCTTTGTTGGCTTCTTGGCTTACCGTGCCCCACTCATAATTGCTCTCATGTCTTTATCTTTTCACGCTGTCCTACCATTTGTTAGTCTATGGCTATCTGTAGCCGACCATGGAAGAGTCATCATGTCACAAAAATCACTAAAGAAAATGAGGCGGCTTGTCTCTTCTTTTTGTCTGGCCCTTGGGCCTAAGTTCATTTAGGAATTATTTGGATGGCCCATTGGACCACCAATTTAGGCTATGCCTATCAGTATGGGCTATATCCATCAGTAGTCCCTCATTCTCGAGTGCAGCTTTAGTCCAATGAAAGGAATCAAAAGTGTCTGGTTTGTCATGCTCGATTGTGCTTGTAATGCTTGATCCTGATTTGACATGCAGCTTGGTCCATTGCTTGATTTAATGTGATAGTACTTGGTCAAAATAATGCACGTTGCGTGTTCTTAGTAAAATAAGCTTGTTGATTTGTTGGGCTTCATTATTCCAACAACTTAGTCCCACTCAAGGTAGTAATTGATTTTTGGGTGGAGCCCATACAAAACTTTTGTTTGGTTGTTTGAAAATAATTCGCGTGAATCTGTTTTTTGATATTTGTTGTATTATGATCACCATAGGACCCGCCAGCTTTCTGATTGTTGACTAATTTGCTTGGTTGATTTTTATGTTTTTTTTCAAAATTCAATACTTATCTCCATATTTGGAATTATTGAATTGACATGGTCCTAACAATTTATTTGTTGAATGGCATGCTTGATTGATATTTTGTCAAGTAGTCCATAAAAACCTTTTTAATTTTCTCAAATTTCAGGAGACCCACTACGACAATCCTTCGAATCACAATAACTTATATATAGAGAGACAGAGAGAGAGAGAGAGAGACAGAGAGAGAAACAAAATTCTTTCACTTTCTCTCACTATATCCATATACCCAGAAGCCTACGAATTTTCTAGGTTTGGTTTTGGATGTGGAGAGAGAGAGGAAGCCGTGGAGTGTCATGTTATTGACGGAGGCCATTTTTGGAAAGGAATGAAGAAATAAGCGAGTCACGAGTGATTGTCTTGGTTTCTCCGAGAAGACTAATTTCTCTCATCTCTCTCTCTCTCTTTCCCTTTCTCTCTCCCTCTCTTTCTGTGTTTTCAATCTATGTTCATCATTCACTAGTTCATGTAGTCTTAGAGGGCTGTTAATGGCGTGCTATAGTTTTCCTGGAAATTCATGCCAACGATTATGATGAAGAAAAACTGAAGAGTATTAATTTCTCATAATTTTTTCAAGATGGATTTAGTTGACCCAACAATGGTGACTCCAAGTAAGAGCAGATTGGTGCGCACTTGTGCTAAGGTTTTGCATATTCAAGTTGTCCTTGGTATAGCCCTAGTTGATGGAATTTAGAAAAGAAAAGGTCAAGTATAATAGCGTATGCCCAGTTAGAGTTTGCTCAGTCTTTGTTTGATGCTGATAGGATTCAAGCTGCTGATCGGATGGTGGTCTCCCACATGGTGGTCTTCTACATGACGATCTTCCGCATGGTGGTCTTCTGCGTGATGGTTTTCTACATGGCGGTTTTCCACATGGTCTCCTATATGGCGATCTTTCACATGGTGGTCTTCTGCATGGTCTTCTACTTGGCGGTCTTTCACATAATGATCTTTCACATGGCGATCTTCCACATGGCAACCTTCTGTATGGTGGTCTTTCGTATGGCGATCTTTCATATGGCGGTCTTCCACATGGTGGTCTTCTGTATGGCGATCTTCTGCATGGTAGTCTTCCGCATGGCGATCTTTCACATAGTCTCTCATATGGTGGTTTTTTGCATGACAAACTGGGCAGTTTTGATTTCATTCGTTAAACTAAAACTGCATTCGGGAATGAGGGATTCCACATAATGGTCTTTCGCATAACAGTCTTCCACATGGCAGTCTTCTACATAGTGGTCTTTTTCATGGCGGTCTTCCACATGACAAACCGAGCACTTTTGATTCCCTTTGTTGGACTAAAGCTGCACTTAAGAATAAGGGACTACTGATAGGTATAGCCCATAATGATAGGCATAGCCCAAATAGGTGGTCCAATGGGCCGTCCAAATAATTCCTAACCCAACTTAGGCCTAGGGGCCAGACAAAAAGAAGAGACAAGTCACCCATTTTTCTTCCGTGATTTCTGCGACATGACGACGCTGCTATGGCCGACTATAGATAGTCATAGACTTACGGCTGGTAGGACAGTGTGAAAAGACAAAGATAGGAGAGCAATCATGAGTGGGGCACGATAAGCCAAGAGGCTAGCAAAGGTATGAAAAATATCAATACATACATACTTTCTCTAAAAACTTCTTGACTCTTTTTTTCCAATCTAACTTAACCATCGGAGGGTCCTCAGAAAGGAACCCTACCCCTTGGGTCCTTCCTACTGGACTTGGTGCAAGTGCTATTGGAAAAGACGATGTTCGGCCAACCTATAAAGCATCTGAACCCTGTCCGACCCATCTCTCATCCAACCAAACTGCATAATCACATGATATTGATTATTTAATTGTGAGTTTTTGGTGGGATCAAATAGAAAATCATCGTAAAATCCATTGAACGAAGTGGAATAGTTTGTGTCATACTAAGTTGGAAGGTGGAATGAGGTTCCACTGTCTCTCTGCTTTCAATAGAGCAATGCTTGCTAAGCAAAGTTAGTGGTTATTGCATAACCCTCATACTTCGATTGGAAAAATTTTGAAGCCTAAATATTTTCCAAATGGTTTGTTTTAGACGCTGATTTAGGGCGTAATCCATCTTATACTTGGCGTAGTATTTGGAAAGCTCGGCCTTTGCTTGTAGCGGGTCTTTGTTGGAGAATTGGAAATGGTCTTAGTGTTCATATCTGGCAGGACAAGTGGGTGCCTAGGCAGTTTTTGTTTAAAAGTGTTTATCCCCCTCAATTATTACCGGAAGATGCGTTAATGGCGGGGCTACTTGATAAGACCTCTTGTCATTGGAACATATCTATATGTCAGCATTGTTTTCCGACCTCTGAATGTCAACTGATTGAGAGTATTTTGCTTTTTTCACGGTGTGCCAACGATATTCTGGTGTGGCACTATACGCAAATGGTGTGTATTCAGTTCGCTCAACTTACCATCTTGAAATGGGTCTTCGAAGTTGAGCTTTTGTTGTGTTCTCTTTTGATGGAAATGTCATTACTTGTTTGATTTGGAAGCGACTGTGGCAAGTTGCTGTACCTTGTAAAGTCAAGATTTTCGTATGGAAATTGTGTCTTAATATTCTTCCTGTTCGTGCTCAACTCAAAAAATGGAAGGTTTTAGAGAAAGACTATTATGTTATGTGTGCGTCGGCGCCTGAATCAATTGTTTATTGTTTTCTTGAATGTGGTATGGCATTTGATGTTTGGGACTCTATTGACTTAGATGTGGTTATTGCTGCTCAGAGTATTTCTGATTTATAGATTTGAATTGTGGATCACAGTGCAAGTTGGGATAATGATGGGTTGGCCCTGTTTTTGATAGTCCTTTGGAATAATTGAAATTGTCGACTTTTCAATCGTACTTATCGTTTTGGTACGGAGGTTGTAGCATTTGCCAAAATATATCTCTGAGAGTTTTTGACAGGTTAAGCGAGAGTTGTAGTGCCGCATACTTCTCCTTTCTTGACTTCTTGGTCCCTTCCTTAAAAACAAAACAACTCCCAATTAGTACACATTAATGTGTGTTTGGGAGGAAAAAGATTGAGTACACACCAAACCTTTGGCATAATGCACAAAGTGGTGGTCATAAGACTTGAACTTATAACCTCAAGGTTATTAGGCTAAGTTTTAACCATTGAACCAATGGTCACCTTTCCTCCACAAGGTATTTCTAAAATTAATTTTGATGGTGCACTTTTTCACAAGCATAGCACAATGGGGATTGGGGTTATAGTGCGGGATTGGCATGGTGATGTTATTGTTGTTATGTCCCGCAAGCTAGCTGGTATGATTGCTATTGCTAATTTGGAAGCGTTAGCACTATTTAGTGCTGCTAAATTTTGTGACAACCACCTCCTTAATTAAGCAGATCAAGTATATTAATTATACGTTTATTGCTAACTATGTGATTATGTGTTATGTGAAATATGTGTCATATGATATGTACTTGCATTGATTGGTATTGTAGTGTCATTGGGAACAAATATGTAAAAGAACGAAATTAAACCTATCTAATTCACTAATTTAAACGAGGTAGAATTAAATAATTAGATAGGAAATTAGAGCCTAATTCATCTTAGTATATTTTAATTTAGTGTAATTGAGTTTACAAGATGATGAAATTAAATAAATTTGAATTACTTGACTACAATTTAATTAATGATATGAATTATTATTATTATTATTATTATTATAGAGTATTCTATTCATCTATTGACCAAAGAAGAGAACTAGTGGGGTTTGATAGTTATACCACACGTAGAGAGCGAGAGAGAGAGAGAGAGTGAAAGTGCTCTAAGTAAAGAACTCAGCAAGAAGAGAGGAAATGAAACAAGAACTAGGAAGAAGTTAGGAACTTGGCTTGAATTTTCTTCAATCATCAAAAATAGGTAAACTTTTCTTTCTAATTTCTTGAAACTAAAGCTCCTTTACTTATCATCTACTAAGATACAAATGTAATTGAGGAGAATTTACAAGGAATTAGAGGCTTTAGTACATGCAAGCCAAGATAGACAAGAATTGAGGGAAATTGGCCCTAAATTCAACATGCATGGCATGCACTGATGACATTTTTGTTTACACCTATATTTTCTTGCATAATCTTCATAATTCTAAAGGTTTTGAAGGGATTTCTCTCATAAATTTTGGAATTGGACTTTTGGACCACATGGTATATGGTTTCATAATTTTTGTGGAGCCTTGATTAATTAATTAGTAACATTAGCCAATTATAGACATGCATGGTTTTATTGTTGTTTCTACATGTCTTCCCTTGCATGGTTTTACAAAATTGATGGGAAAACTTCAAAGATGTGGATTTGGAACTCATGTAGGTATATATTGATGATTTTAGACTTTAATTTCAAGAGTATGAATTTTGCATGGACAATTGGCATTAAGTTGAGTTATGTTTTAAAAATTGAGGTTGGAAATCCAAGTTGTTGTTGTTGTTACAAGAAGATTGAAGTGAAATGCATAGTTTGAGGTTGGAATTTTAAGAACTGGAGGTCTCAATTGCAGAGCAGTTTTCGACCAACTTTTCAACCCAGACAGCTCGAGTGGCCTGGGCCCCCGCTTGAGTGGACAACCTTCATGAGCTCAGCGGTGCATTCTGCTGGACCACCGCTCGTGCGGCCAAGGACACGGCACGTGCAACCAATAGGGTAGTCCCAATTTTATTTTTCACTTCATTTTTTTCCCCTTCTGGGCCTCTGTTTACATGGTTTTAAAATGTTTTCATGATCATTTGCATCTCATGAGTGCATTAGAGTGCATAAATGAAAAATTGGAATCAAATCAGTAAAGACAAGTAGTTATTGAATAAGTAACAATCGAGTCTAGTAGAATTAACTAGCGATATGAATGTCATTGAATTGTTGTGCTTGAATTTGTCTGTTAGGTTGGATGCCAGATCTTTAGTGCCTTATCGTACGTGTTTAAGGAGCCCACTGTGAGTAAAAATGTTGTAAAGATATGTTCAAATTGTATTTATTTTCTGAATGATAAATTATATCGTTTCTAAACGGTTACTTTTTATCGATTGAATGATAATCCTCTTTTGAATTGTATTCGTGGCATCCATAGCGCATTGTTATTGATATTGCTATTGTTACAGAGATCTCTGTTAGTTCAAAATGTTGGAACTATTGTTATTGTATGATGGCCATCAATTAATTGTTCGGTCTTTTAAGACCATGTGTATTGTTGCTATCAGATGTACCACATATGACTTATATAATTATTGATTGATTGAATTGATTGAACCAAATGATTGATCGACAAATGATATTGATTGAGAAAATATTCAATTGATAATCGATTGTTTTAAATATTATAAGGACATCATTCATAACCCCTTTACGCAGTTGTTATTTACTAGGCTCTAGCTCATTATTTATTATATATATGTAGGTGATCGAGCACCGGATCAAAGCTAGTGGTGTCGACCCGAACCCTTGTTTTGTCAAGCCAGCTATTGTGCCTCATCGTGAGGTTCCGAACCAACAGGTATCAAGGTTTTTGAGGTGGTTCAAATTCACCCATTTGATATTGGTCAAGTGAAATGCATGTTTTATGACTTTTGTTAATACTGTTTTCGATAATGGGATTTAATTCCCTACATTGTGTTTTGTCTTGTATATGTGAACCTTATGGACATAAGTGTTTGTGTATATAACTATGTATATAAAAGTTTATTTACATTCAAGTTCTCACAGCTCATTGGACGATGTATATTATTATTGATTGGCTTCCGCCAGCCCCTTTACATTGTATTATTGTCATTTTTGCTAAACAGGCCTTTGGTAATCACGGATTACTGGCTGGTTACGGCGCTAACCTATAGGGACGGGTTTGGATCGTGACAAATTTGCTCATAATTTAGTCCTCCGATGAGTACATTTATTTAAGCGTGAAGGTAATTTGGTGGCGCATTGTTTAACTCAAACGACTATTAGTCTAGTAAATCAATCTATTTGGATAAAAGAAGTTCCACATTCTTTAGTACATATAGTCTCTTCTAAGACTTCTGGCTGTGTTTAGTAGAGTTTTGGAACTTTAATTCCACATCTTAGTTTGCACGTAGTGTTTGATTACAGTTTTTAAAAATTAAGTTCACACCTACTTTTCAAAACACGTCTACCCAGATGTCCCCGTGGACGTCCGACCGGTTGATTGGAACAGTGTTAATGTTTTTTTTTTGGCACCTATTGTTTTTATATTTTAAATAAAAAATATTTTGGGACTTTTTTTAAAAATTTTTTTATGAGTTTTGAATAGAATATTGAGTTGTGTGTTTGGTTATAAGTTATAAATTTTTGAATCAAATATCATATGTCACATCACTCAATTTAAAACTAACAATCAAACAAATTTTTCACACTCAAATCATAATTTCAAAACTCATAAACTCAAAATACAACTCTATTATCAAATTATAATTTTAAAACTCTACCAAACACAATTTTTATTTCTATGTTTAATGTTACCTTTTGTCAATCAAAAAAAAAAAAAAAAAAAGAAAAGAAAAGAAAAGAAAAGGCAAAGGGATGAGAGATATTTTGGGACCCATATTTTTTTAGTCCGGTGTTTGGTGCACCAAACTACTTCCTTATGAATAAATTTATTTAAATTGATGGGTGCGACTAAATGAAGGAAGAAAACAAAAAAAAAAAGGATTATGTAATTCCATAAAATTATGGTAATAAAGGGGTTTCTATCCATTATCTAACTGTATACAAGAAAAATTATATATTTTTTATTGCATCATAACCAAACATAATACAATAATTCTTGATGGGAGCAAATTATACTAGTAATTTCTATATTTTTGTCCTTATACTATTTAAGTCTTTATAATTTTAATTGATTCAATTTTGATTCTAAATTAATGACTTTGTCTTAATTTCGTTCATTTGACTACTATTGTTAATATTTTTTGATGAAAATGCACATATAAATTGCATGTATTATGTTTTTACAAGAAAAATTATAAAATTATTCAACTTTAGTAAGTTAACCTCAACCAACTTAGTGATTATTTTCCTCCTGAAATCCTAATCTGCATTATCAATTAGACTAAATTAACACAAAATCTAAAATTAAAGATTAAAATCGAGTTAATTAAAATTATAGGCATCAAAATGACATAAGAGACAAAATATAATGACTACTAATGTAATTCACCCTTCTTGATCATATCCAATTTTTATTTCATCAATTTATTCCATGATATAACTTAGGGGTACTTACTAATTAGTCATATTAACTAGACTTATTTACCTACAGGTCCTAACTAATAAATTTAATACTATAAAAATAAGAGAGTGATAAATTTATCACTAAAAATTTATTCGTAAAAACAAAAAGACTAATAAATTTATCACTATAAATTTATTCATAAAAATAAAAGACTGATAAATTTATTTTTATCACTTAATAAATTTATCAATAGGACTTAATGGGTAATAAGTCTCTAAAGTAGGACCTATTAGGTAATAAGTCTCCAAAGTAGGACCTATTGGTAGTTTACCCTATAACTTAGGGATGGGCAGCGGATATTTCTATCCGTTCAAACCGACCAAACCGAACCAATCCGTTGCATTTTGAACGGATGCGTGATGACGAGCGAACGGTTGCGGATTGATTTTTTTTTCCAATCCAACTAATTTTGGACGGATGGCAAATTTGAAATTTCTTTGGTCACAACTGAACCGCCAAACTGCGAGCACCCTTAATAATTTGTAAGATTTTGTGTTTTCAATTTGTTTAGATATTCTGTTTATGTTTTCAATTAAAAAAAAGTTTCAGTATTTTGTTGTGTTTTCAATTTGAATTTTTTTTTATCAAATGGCAAGGGTTGATATTTTGTATTTTTATGTGAAAAATATAGGGCTTAATTTTGTCAATTTTTTTTACAAAAAAAAATCAAATTAAATAGTTTTTTGAATAAAAAAAAGTAATGAAATAGTTTTGATAATGTATGATTTTCTTATATGCATTTATTATTAGTATTTGACAATTTACTTAATAATTTTTTGGTTATGTTGAGTTGGATTATTATCCAAAAAAAAATGTTAACAAATTGTTGTATTATGTTCAAAATTTGTAAAAGTTTAAACCGTCAAACCGATTTGTATCCCTCCGTCAATCCGCCAATCTACTCAATCCGTATACGTCAATTCGGCGGATGAATACGGATTGATTTTTTCCAATCCATACATCTGGCAGACGGATGGCAAATTAGAAATTTTCTAGTTGTAACCGAACTACGAACACCCTAATATAACTTATTCTCATAATATTATCAAATATTCAATCTTTTATCACATGTAATGCCATGGTATGACGTATCCCCCTCAATTCCAGTAGAGTAAATTACAAATACACCTTCTGATATTTGTTTAAAATAAAAATTGTCCTCTATAGTTTAAAAAATTACAAATATCTCTTTATCATAATTTTTATTTAACAAAGTTGACTGAAAAAATAAAATTTCTAATTGCTCTCATATATAATAATAAAATTATCTTAATTATTAATTGAAATAAAATTATGGTATCATTAAATTTTATTGATTGGCTTAATGATTTATTAATAAAAAGAGTTATTTATTATGAAATTATAAACTTCAAAAGGTGTGATGTAATTTCTAAAACTACGAGGAGAATTTATAGTTTAAGCTAATTTCAAACAATGTATTTATAATTTACCCATTCTATTAATAACTTCATTCGCATGCAACCTCATATTAAAAAATAAAATAAAAAAACACTCGTAACGAATAATCCGATAATCAAACGTTAATGTTCTATTTCTCAAATTTCTTCTGTTTTTATTTAATTTTCACAAATCCGATAATCAAGCATTTCTCTTAAAAAAATCAAATTTGATTTGAATGACTTTAATATTTGATTTCTTAAATATTTTTTAAAGTGATGTACCCATCATTTTTTGGGTATAAAATTAGATGTCTAATATTGTCAAATGGTATTAATTAAATAATTATATTTTATATTTTATATATGCAATTTCTACAATAACCTCACCAATAATAGTTTCAAATTTTAACAAAAATATTAGGTTGCATTGCCAAAATATGACAACAATACATGATGCTTACTGGACTACAGATCATATTGGGCCGGTTCAAAATATGTTTGAAGATTGTTCAGCTCTTGTGCTATGAGCCCAAATCAAGGCCCAAATTTTTTAGTACATTTTAAGTTCCTCCTACCGACCATGATTGCCTAAGCCCAAATTACGACTTCTCTTCCCCTGAGTTCCCAAACTATGCCACGTAGGCAATTTTTATAAATTAAAATTTCAAAAATGTTTAAGACCCTTTCCCCCCGGCCCCTTTGACCCCCTTTGCTTTTGATTGATACATTTTTCTTTTTCTTTTTTTTCTTTTTTTTTCGCTCTCAATCCCCAACCCCCACGCGTGTGTAGGGGTGGTGGGGGTGGGAGTTTTGAGAGAGTCTTAATCAGTCTTCTTAAAATTTTAAATTTTGTCACACTTACTCGCAAACCTAACATTGGATCTGAGTAAAAGTCTCACAAAATATTAAGGTTTTGTTTGACGATTATATGTTTTAGTTAAAATATCAAAAAGTCATTATAAGTTGTCACATCACTCTCTCTATTTTTCTATACATTTTGTCGTAAAAAATTAAAATATTACTAAAATAATTTGTTCTCAAACAAGACCTAAATGGGTTAATGAGTAGACAAAAATTTAAATATTTAACATATAAAAAATATCGACTTAACACAATATAAAAATTCATACTGAATTTTGTGGATTATACTTAAAGTGGAGAGAATTGGGAGAAGATATTCTAAAAAGTAATCTCACTACTAAGATTAATAGGAAGAAATCTCTTAGCCTCAAATGTAAAATATGCCCAAAATGTTTGTTACTTTGTAAGGATGAAAAAGAAAATAAATAAATAAAATCCTCTAGTACTCCTATGATCGGTGAAAGTTGCAGCTTATTGCATTATCTTAACTTGACAAAGCCAGCATGGCTATCTTCTTCTATTCTTTTCTTATTATAAAAATAAAAAAAATAAATAAATAAAAATTTTGATGGACACGCAAACCATTTATTTTTAACCAAATATTTAGCCATTTAGTGTGAATCAATACTTAAAAAAATAAAAAATAAAAACATTTATTTTTAACCAAATAGGAATAAAATAATTCATATAAGGGCGAATTATACTAACGGTCCCTATAGTTTGGGTCTTATGTCATTTTGGTCCATAATTTTTCAATTGTGACATATTTGACCCTGAATTTTAAATTTTGTTCTAAATAAGGACAATTAAAGATACTATTGCTCAATTTTAAGGGCAAAATAGTTAATTTGATAAAATATAAACTAATTTGACAAAAATAAATGTCAAAAAAATATTTTTCAATTTTTAAAAATTATTTATACCCACTAAAAATAAAATTATGTAAAATTAATAAATTTTCTAAACATTTATTTATTTATTTTTTACCAAATTAATTTTTATTATGTGTTTGGATGATGATCATACAATAGGTGGTTGTTTTTATTTTCATTAAATTAGTTTCTATTTTTTTTAAAAGTTAAATATGGCAACAATTTTGATATTATTATTAAACCAATCTATTAAATCAAAAAATCTGAAATTAAAAATATTTCATATATTAAATATATCGATTATACATTAAAAATCTAACAACCACCTATAACATGATCATCATCCAAACACATAATAAAAATTAATTTGGTAAAATAAATAAATAAATGTCTAAAAGATTTATTAATTTTACGTAATTTTATCTTTGGCGTGTATAAATTATTTTTAAAAATTCAAAAAAAAAATTGACATTTATTTTTATCAAATTAGTTTATATTTTATGAAATTGATGACCTTGCCTTTGAAATTGTGCAATGATATCTTCAATTGTCCTTATTTAAAATAAAATTTAAAATTTAAAATCAAATGTGTCACAATTAAAATATTAATGATCAAAATGAGACAAATTCTAAATTATAAAAACTATTAATATAATTTGTCCTTTAAATAAATACCGAGAGAAAGAAAGAACCCTTGTTCGTGCGGTGTAGGGGTTTTTGTTATTTAATAAAAGGGTCTGTTTAGCATAATTTATTGAGACAACTTATAAATTATTATTATTATTATTATTTTAAGGATTTGTGCCAGTGTAAGTAGTGTAATTTATGTTTAAAGTTTATGGAACAAAAATAAAATAAACTGAAAGACAAAATATTGAAAAGTTGACAGAGGAATGTTTTAATTTATAAAAAAATTTACCAAATATGACTTATAAATTAATTTTTTTTATTTATTATAAAAAGACGTGTAAAAAAATAAAAAAATAACATAACTTGAATAAATTAATAAATTATTATTTTTTAAAAATATTATCAAAAGAGACTCTAGTATCCAACTAGATTTGAACTTATGCTTCAAAGAAGGCCCTTCCTAGTTTTAAAATGTTTTTGAGTAGATTACAAATATTCTATTTGAAATTTGTTTAAAATATGAATTATTTTTTATAATTTGAAAAATTATAAATACTATTTTATTAAAAATTTTTATTTAACAAAATTAACTAAGAAAATAAAAATTCTAACTACTCTCCTACACAATAATAAAATTATCTGAATTATTAATTAAAATAAATTTATGATATCATTAAAAATTATTAATTGATTTGATAATTTATTAATAAAAATGGTCATTTGTTATAAAATTAGAAACTTCAAAGGGTGAGATGTAATTTTTCAAATCGTAGAAGGTAAATCTTATTTTAAGCAAATTGTAAAAAGTGTATTTATAATTTACCCAAAGTTTTTATATCTTCTAGGGATGAGCATGATCCAAATTGGTTCAGTTTGGGTTAAAATTCAGAACCAATCCATTGTCTACGATTCTATAAAATTGGAACCAAACCAACCCATTTAAATCATGGAATCAATCCGAACCATACTATTTAACACGGTTCGGCTCGGTTCGGAACCATAGTTTCACATAATTTGTTCACAAAAAAAATTATATAACATTTTCAAAAAGATTCAACCTATCATAAATTGTTCAATATTAATTTGTCCATGATTTTTCGAAACATAATTTAAGCAAACATAATATCTTGTAAATAAACAATTGTATGTGTTAATTTCCGACTACATTGCCAATCAAGCATTCAGTTGGAGAACACTGGCAGAATAGATTAAGCCCGAACGACCTGTCACAAAAAGAAGAGATTCCGGCGGTAGTTCGTCCACCTGGGGGCACTCCGACGATCAAGTCAGTTATCTCTCAAAGATAGCAAAAGTGTTTAACTCACTATTCAGAACATAAAAAGTATACCTTAGACCCATGATGATGCCTCTCTTTTATAGCCAACACAAACCTAATCCCAATAAAAGCCTAACTTCAATGGACTTAGGATTACTGCTAATCTTGGACTTCCAGTAGGATTGGGATAAACTCTCTAAGAGTCTTATCTTTACCCAAACTGAAGTCTTCTCCCATTTTAGGACTCTTGTCCCTTATCCGCTTATCTCGGATTCCGGTTTTTTTGCAGATAACCTCGACCTAACTGAGATTATCTCGGCGTCATGACCAGGACACGTGGCACATCGGCTAGCACTTCGATGACACCTCGGCCATGTGTTGTCCTTCAAAAATTATGTCCCCACAACTGCCCCCTAGGTTCTATTACCTCGGCATCCTGAAATGATGGAACCTATATCATTCATTCCTTTAATCATGACCCCGGTTTAACTTTAACTTGTAAATTTTTTAAAATTTCAACAAGTGTTAAACATATTCTTGGTTTAACTTCAACTTGTAAATTTTTCTTAAAATTTCAACAAGTGTTAAACATGTCCTCGATTTAACTTCAACTTGTAAATTTAAAATTTCAGCAAGTGTTAAACATGATCTCAGTTTAACTTCAACTTGTAAATTTAAATTTCAACAAATGTTAAACATGATCTCGGTTTAACTTCAACTTGTAAATTTAAAATTTCAACAAGTGTTAGACATGATATCGGTTTAACTTCAACTTGTAAATTTAAAATGTCAACAAGTGTTAAACCGATCTTGGCTTGAAAATTCCAACTCCCAAGCATCATTCTTCAACCCTTTGCATGGCTTCCACTTACTCCTTTGTGGACCTTATATAAAAAGTCTTTAACTTAGGCTGAGATTTTCTCTTCTCAGACTTAATCATCTAAGCCGAGATCTTGTCTTCTGGAATCTGGGATCTGCTTACTTTAGGCTGAACTCTTCTCTTCTCGGATCTAATCATCTAGGCCGAGATTGTGTCTTCTGGGATTCTCCATGCCCAACCTCCCGCGAAGGCTGATAAGAATGTCCCTTGGTCCGCCATGCTGAGGGACTGCAAGAACCATTTTCTGCCCCCCTTTCTAGGCACCTTTTTTGTCTACTAGAATCGACATATCTTGTAGCGAGAACGGTGGCTGCATGATGTTGTTCTGTATCATGAAATTAATGACCGTTTGCAGGTCCGCCAATTTGTCCATCATTTCCTTCATCTCGTCGTCCCTCCGCAAGCATCTATCTTTCTATACCTGGAGGTCGTCCTCATTATAATACTTGCTCCGAGCTGATTTCTTCGGTACACCACCCTCCTGGCCGACGCCTTTTCCTCCATGATTCTTATCACGAGTCTCTTCGTTGCAGTTGTCTTCTTCAACGTCAGGGTCAATATGTTTCCCACTCTCAGTAGGGGTGTCATCCTCAACTTTTTCTTTTTGTCCGTCGTTGGCTATCTATTCTCTTTTCTTTCCCACATATGGCGCCAAATTGTGTGTGTCAATTTCCAACCACACTGCCAATCAAGCATTCAGCTGGAGAACACTGGCAGAATAGATTAAGCCCGAACGACCTGTTACAAAAAGAAGAGATTCCGGCGGTGGTTCGTCCACCTAGGGACACTCCGACGATCAAGTCAGTTATCTCTCAAAGATAGCAAAAGTGCTTAACTCACTATTCAGAACATAAAAAGCATACCTTAGACCCATGAGTGTGTCTCTCTTTTATAGCCAACACAAACTTAATCCCAATAGAAGCCTAGCTTCAATGGACTTAGGATTACTGCTAATCTTGAACTCCCAGTAGGATTGAGATAAACTCTCTAAGAGTCTTATCTTTTACCCAAACTGAAGTCTTCTTCCATTCTAAGACTCTTATCCCTTATCCGCTTATCCCGGATTCCGGTTTCTTTGCAGATAACCTTAGCGTAACCGAGATCATCTCGACGTCATGACTAGGACACGTGGCATCTCGGCTGGCACTTCGGTGACACCTCGGCCATATGTTGTCATTCAAAAAATTATGTCTCCACAACAATTATTCAACATATAGCAAATATAAAACTCTCATCAAACAAGCATTTTGTAGTAACAACAATAATTACAAAACAAAAATTATGCTAAAATAACTAAAAAAAGCAATAGGAATAGCAGTAAGAACAACAATAACAGCAACAGGGTATCTAGTATGTATATGGTTTAAGTTATATACAGTCCAGTTCGATTATAATTTGGAACTATGAACTTAGATCCAGAACTAATTTGCGGAGATCGATTCCTCAATTTTCCAAAACTAGAACTGAACCATGAGTTCAAAAAATCAATCCAAATCTATCATATTGAACTTGACCGTTAGGGGAGGAAAGCATTCTTGGCTCTAATATCTTTTGGTTCTGGTGTTTAATGAAATATACACTATGTTTTGGGAAGTGCTTTTTTTCTTTTAGCTTTTTTCTTTTGGTTTGTTTTCGTCTTTATTGAACTTTTGACAAAAAATTTCTAAAAACTTTAAATTTTTAGATTCAACTCAACAAAACAAATTAGTAAATTATAATTCTAAAAAAATCCAAATAAATTCCGGAAAGGACAAAAATAAACAAAAATATGCAATTTTTTTGGGCTTATTTTTGTCTTTAGTAATTTTTTCTAGAATTTTTCAAAAAAAAAAAAAAAAAGTTTGTCTCAACAAGGACAGGAAAAGTAAAAAATTATGACATAATTTTAAAAAAAAAGTCATTAAAGACAAAAAAATTCAAAAAAAGAGGTTATTTTATTTTATTTTTTTATTTTTTTTTGTCAAAATGGGCCTAATAGCTATTCAGAGATTATATATGCAGAGTTCCCCAGAAGGGATTATCCAGGCCCAGCCTCTTTGAAATCCATCCCCAGAAGAACAATTAGTTGGGCCTAGCTAGAGGGGACGAGAACATTGGTTGGATTGGCCATATGCGAAAGCATTTGCAAGATATGAAAAGGGAAAGGGTAGTGTTTGAAGCATGGACTAACCGAGTTAATTTAGTTATCTAAATTGTATTTGAATTATGAATATTAGTTTCAAAACACAGTCATCATGTATCTATTGAAAAATTATTCAATATTTTCTATCATGAATTCATAAAATCTCCAGCTATTCTAAAAAAATTGAAAAAATAAAATAAAATCTCATCTCCAATGGTGAGGTAAAACTATTGTTATATTGGCACAAGGAATAGGTATATGAGAAATTGTCAACTCATGAGAGAGAGAGAGAGAGAGAGAGAGAGAGGAGAACCATTGAAGCAACATTGATAAATTATATTAATTCGTCACTATTCATTATTAAAATATGACAATAACTATATTTTTATCAAATGAATCATCGGATATACTCTTAGGTGATGCTTTAAAATGACCGTTATTAGTCTAAATTGTAAGATTTAGAGTTTTAGAAAAGAATGTATTAAGTATCAATCAATAAATAGAATGGAATATTATTCAAACACTGTTTGATTTATGAATTTGAGTAAGAATTTTGAAAAGGTAAAAGAAAAAGTAGGTAAAATATAAATTAAATATAACTACATTCATGATAGAAGACTCTATGACTTAGGTGATGTTTGATAATTTAATTCAGTATTTAAAACTGAATGTATTAACATTAAAGTTGTTTGACAATCAAAATTGGTATCACTTAAAAAATTAAGTGCTTCTTAAAATATAAGTTAAAAATTGAAAAAAATTTAAATGATTTGAAACTGACTTAATTTTGATTGAATTATAAAATTAAACATAAATATCAACATACACTAATATAAACTAACTACCATTGTTGCCACCGCCGCCATGACTACCACCACCACTACCATGATGCTACCTCTACCACTACTACCGCCACATTCATCACAATTGTCATTATTATCATAAATACTATCATCATTTCACTACTATCCCCGTACCACAATCATCATTGGCCTTTATTACAGTCACTACAATAACCACTATGACTATTCACCTCTACAATCATTGTCACAACCACCTTCATCATTCCACCACCACCACAATAACCACCATCATTACACTACTCCCGCCACTCCTTTTGTTTTATCTCCACAACATTACCCTTCCATCATCACTATAACAACACCATTCTTTGATCTCCCCTATCATTGTCATTAGTTCCATAGCTAACATTGTCATTGTCTCTTCCTCCACCACCCGCTTACTATCACAATATAAAAATTCAAAAATGCAATTTAAAAGTTAAAAAAATTAAATATGATCGTGTACACAATCAGATAATTTGTTTTAGTTCAACACTTAATTTTTTATCAAACATTTTTTTAGATTAAAAATTTCATTATTCAATTTTAAATTCTTAATTTTTTATTTTTAGTTTTATTAAACACCACCTTAGTCATCTTTTTAAGTGGTCTCCAAAAAAATCCAAACAAAAAAAAAATCAAAATTTATTTTTTTAATCAATAGAAATTAAATTAGGGCACCAAATAATTTTCTTCTAACATCACCAAATAATTTTCTTCTTTTTAGTGGCTAATTAGAGCATTTCCAACCTTTTATTAAATTTTTCATCAAATTTAAGTAAAACTTTGATAAAAAAGTTTGATTTGATATAATGCTAATGCAAGGAAGCGTACTGAAAAAAGGAGCAAACAATAAGATCAAAGCACGAACAAATTCAAACTAGAGATACTCTCTCTATGAACGAATAATAATGAGAAAATCCTATATTTTTATTAATCAAATGTCAACTCTATTGCCCTAAGGCTTACATCTTTATTTATACTAAAATAATTCTTACTAATCAAGAAATCTAAAAAATGAAAAGATATATTCTCGCTAGTCAAGAATATTTAAAAAGGAAAATACAATATTAAAAGAAATAAAAATAATTCTTGTGATCAAACAATCCTATTATTGTAAAATAAGAAAATAAATGAAGTGGGAAACTTAAATAAATAAAAAATTAAAAGATCCTAGTCTTAAGCAATAATCCTAATCAAATACTAAAATAAAATATATAAATTTTAAATTTCAATTTGCATCATTCTCTCATGCTTGAAAAAATTGTCATCGAGTTTCCATTGCTTCAAGTAATTTTGTATGTCTAAACTTGTCTACATCTATGTTGTACTTCAAATAAACTTTCTCATACATGAATTTCAAAAAAGAATCTTCAAAGATTAGAGAAACAATATCACCATTACCAACAGGGGTCCAAAACACATCAACCGTTAACAACATTGACGGAGAGCCAAATAAAATGTTAATAAGTTGTTTGTTGAAAGAAACATTATGACTGTGGTTCTCACATTGACGGAGAGCCAAATAAAATGTTAATAAGTTGTTTGTTGAAAGAAACATTATGACTGTGATTCTCGTTGAGTAAAATGAATTCTAAGTCATATGTACCCTTGGTGACATTGGTATTAATTTGATACTTCAAATTTAGACCAATGAAGTCTATTGTGTTATGAATTTCAACTTTTTCATTTTCAACAATTTGAACCAGGTCTTCATCATTACCATCCTCTCTAATAAGTAGAAAATCATTTACCTCTTTTAGATACTCATCAAACTTTGGAAGCAGATCCCAATTAATTTATGATTCTAAGAACAAAGTATTTATGTCCAATAATATCTCATCGAGCTCTTCCTCAATCATGCTAAATAATTTATGGATCACAATACCTTCTGGATCAATTTCAATTTCATCTTCAATATCATTGATAAAATCTCCCACGACTCCCGCAACTAAAATTTTTTCTATGCCTTCTTCATTCTCTTGATCATTATCATGATCCTAATGAATACTTTTTCTAACTTTGGAACTTGACAAAAAATTAGTCAGTACATATTTTATTTCCCTCAAAGTTGAAAAGAAACCAATATCTTAAAGAGATTGTGGAAACTCAAATTTTTATTTATTTCTTTTTTTTTTTTATATTGACGATGTAAATATAGTTATAAGGAAAAAACTGAAACAACTTCTTGGCCTTTATTTTTTTTTTTATGTCACAATCTTTGGCTTACCTTGTTTGTTTTTAGTCAACTGGACTTGTTGCTACCACCCAGCCGTCTTGTCCCGAAGTGTGGTAGCCACTAAAGGACCCGTTTAGAGTCGGCAACCTCCTTAAACTCCAAGACTTCATCAACAATAGCCACCTAGTCTAGGAATTCCTCCAGTAGCAACTCCTTCATGAACCATTGTGAATCTCGAAATTACTTTTGTTTGAATCAAACCATGCTCTGATACCAATTGATGTAAGAAAGTGTATAAAAAATAAAGAGCAAACAACAAGATCAAACGACGAACAAATCCAAATTAGAGATATTCTCCCTATGCACAAATAATATTGAGAAAACTCTCTATTTTTATTAATCAAATATCAACCCTATTACCCTAAGGCTTGCATCTTTATTTATATTAAAATAATTCTTGCTAATTAAAAAATTTAAAAAAGGAAAAGATGTATTCTTGCTAGTCAATAATATTTAAAAAGAAAAATACAATATTAAGAAATTAAAATAATTCTTGTGATCAAACAATCATATTCTTGTAAAGTAAGAAAATAAATGAAGTAGGAATTAAATAAATAAAAAATTAAAAGATCCTAGTCTTAAATAATAATCCTATTCAAATACTAAAATAATAAAGAATAAAATACATAATTTTTAAATTTCAATCTGCATCATATGCAATCTAATAGTTTCACCAAATCTAGACGGTCATCTAGCTAGTCATCCAGCCGATTGTCTGATTTAGAGTAAATTTTTATTAAATTCATCCCAAAATCGATTGTCTGATCCAACAATCACGTACAAATTTGATGAAATGATAGAATTCATTTAATTTGATTAAAAAAAGTAACTCTTACTCTATTTAATATCAATTTAATGAAAAGGTTCACGTTTTAAATATTTTTCATAAATTTAAATTTATTGACAAATTTAGCCTCCGTTTGACAAGTTGGTTTTGAGGTTTTTTGGGTTAAAATAGCCTCAAAAAACAAAATAGGTTTTTTCGCTCAATAAGACAAAACATCACATTCAATCCATAATCATTACATTTCTCTCACAAAAAAAATTAAAAAATTCAAAAAAATAAAAGTCCTTTTCAAACGAAGCTTTTTAGCCCCAGGCTAAAATAGTCAAAAAAGTTAAAAAATTAAAAAGTCAAAAAATCAACCCAATTCTTAAACGAAATGGAAAATTAGATATCACCTTAAAGCATCAACAATGGATCCATTAGTGAATAGATTAGTGTCAACTGTTAAAAAATTAATTAAAACTCTTGTTTTGAGCTTCAGTGGAGCTGTTAATGGACTAACCAATGCAATACATTAGTGTCCGATGCTAATTGGCTGGCCACAATTAACAAGTGATTTGGCTAATCAAGAGAGATAGAAAAGAGAGAGAGAAGAGAGAAGCTAAGACATTGCAATAAGGTGGGCCCACTACACTTTTAAATTATTATTTATTTTAATTTATTATTTATTTATATATATATATTCTTAACATAAGTTAATATATTTATTATATCATTATTCATTCATTAAATTAATAAATTTTAAACATATATTTTTGAATTTCACTTTTCTCATATAAGATACACTTTAGCATCCATTTTTAATGCATCTACTGTGATGCTCTTATAGCCTAACTGAAAATTAGACCTGTGATTGATCAGTAGTATCCACTAGTAGTCTAATCACTTGTACTACTAAATTAACTCAAGTCTCTCATCTGATAGTACTAGTACAGAATAGAGATCCCCAAAATGACTCTTATTACAGCAGCGGCACTCATCTCTGTGTCCAAGGCATACATATTTTCTTGCCACGTGGCAAATTAATACTCTTCCGTCTAAAATAATAATTTCTTTTGGGAATTTAATTTTTTTATTAGTAGATTATTATATTTTAAAAAAATTAAATTTTAAAAATTACTCTTTAATAATATAATTTTTAAAAAATATCAATTATCATAATTTTACCTTTTGTGTTATTAACAAATTTTAAAAAAATGTAAAATAAAAAATTTATATTATTTTATTCATTAATTTTTCAAAAGAAACTAATATTTTAAAATAATAAAAAATAAAATAAGAGATTAATATTTTAAAATGAAAGAAGTACTAACTTTATACTGCTACCCAGTCTTCTTTTATTTAGAAAAATATACTTTCATTAGTGAGTTCAAAAAAGGAAAAATAAAAAAATAAAAAAAATCAGTTTTATAGAACAATTTATGAATTTATTTTTGATTTTGTAAAGTTTTTGCACTAAAATAAAACATATTTTTCCTAATTTCTACTTAAATGATTTTTTTTTTTGATTTTAGTTTTAGCATCTGTAAAATATGAAAAAGTTTCTTGACTAATTGACTAGGGGTCTTTTGGCAAGACGGTTATAATCCGCTTTTTGGATTATAACCCACCTCCTCTCTCACAAAAAAGCTACTTATAAGCTGCTTATAAGTAATTTTTTACCAAAAAGCTGATTATTACCAACTTCTCAAAATAGGCCGAAAACTCATTGAATGGTTTTCTCTTTCTTTTTTCTTTACAATATATATATATATATATATACATATACATTTATAAAAAAAAATGCCAGAAACAAACACACATACATATATATATATATATATATATGCTGAAAAACACATTTCAAAAAACAAAGAAATTTAAAATAAAATAAAAAAAAGAGAGTAAAATTAGAGGTGGTGGATGGGTTAGAGAGCAACTGCAATTGTGCTCAATATCTTTTCCAAAGAATAAGGCCAAGTTTGACATATTGTAAAAAAATTAAAAAATTAAAAAATTATTCAAAAAGTTAAAAAGTTATCACTATTCACCAAAAGTTAAAAATTACAACTGCACAATTTCTAATTCTAATTTTTCCTATACACTAATTTATACAATTTTTTAATACATATTTTTTTATAAAAAGTCAAAAAATTAACTCAAAATTCATATTTTTTTTCCTTAATTTTTTAGTCTAAAAAGACAAAAAATATACTTATTTAGAACATTCCAAACAACCAATTGAATGAATTAAGTTGTTCAAACTCAACTATTATTTAAAATTGTTAAAAATTTGTTAAGTTGAATTTAAATATATTTTTTGAAATTCATTAATTTTTATACATGGTTTGAACTCAATTTAGTAAAAATAACTATAGAACTGTATAGAAGAAGAAACGAAAAAAAAAAAAGAAAGATACAACTTGACTTAATTGAAACTCATCTCAAATGAGTCTTTTTTTTTAAAAAAAATAAAACTTTCATTAAGTCCTATAAATGCATAAATCATCTATCTCACCGGTGTTAATAGGACTGATGAGAATTTCATTAGAAAAGTATAACTCATGGAATATTTTTGAAGAAATTGCAAATTAGTAGACGGTAAAAAAAATAATTAACACGAAGGATTTGCACAAATACATAAAGGCCTTGTTTCATGCACACAGGAAATTTACGACACCATAAAACTCAAATATTTTTTCGCTGTCCCGCTATTTTTTAATTTCCCCAAGTATTTTTCCTTGGTTTTCATGACTTGCCATACAACATCTTTGTTTTCCTTCACTCTTTCTCTTTATATGTCATGAATGTGCTAAAATAAATATTAAAAAGAACAAAAAAAAAAAAAAAAACTTTCACCAAATTAGAGCAAAAATTACACAAGGATCACAAGAGAGAAACAGAAAGGATTTTCATTTATCTCTTAATACAAGTAAAAAAAGCAAATACTACATGATAGGTGTAAGTGATGCATGCCCAGTAGCATTAACCCCTCACATATATACACACACATATATACATATGTGTATATATATACATATTGAAATACAAAACCCAGAAACAAAAGCCCCAGTTCTAAGCAAACACCAAGCTACCTCGTATGCATCTCTTACATCCCATGTTTCTTCATCATCATCATCACAACAACAACAACAACAACAAAAGAAAGTAATAAGTAGAGAAAAAAGGGGCAAAAAAGTAAAAGTAAAAGAACACAAGGACTAAAGGGTTAAACAAGGAAGAAATTAAAGAAGTAAAGCTAAGGTAAATTCGGACCGCTACCCTCAATTCCCCACAATGCAATAATGTTCTCTCGCGATTCTGCCCCTCCACAAGAGCTAGAAAACTCAGGAGAGCCCAATTGCAGTGCTGTTTTTGTTTTCTTGCTTTCACTTTGCCGTCAACTTCTACGTGTATTTACACAAGTACCCTCCTCCTCCTCCTCCTGCGCCGCCAGCTGCTTCCGCCGGAGTTAGAGACCCCAGGGCGGCGACCACCACCACCAAGACCATGTATCATTGATTGAGGTAGGAGAGGTAAAGAACAATGGCAAAGGTAAAATGAAGCTAGAAAAGAAAAAGAGTGCCAAAGTTGGCTATAGCTAGCAAGGAGAGAGAGAGAGAGAGAGTCTGTGGATATCGGTGAGAGAGGGGGGACATGATGGGTCGTATATAAAGGCGAGATTGTAGCTTTTGGTTGAACATGAGACTTTGGTGAGTGGAATTTTTATTTTATTTTTGGTTGAACATGAGACTTGGTGAGTTTAATTTAGGGAGAATCACCCATAAATTTTATATTTTAGATTTATAATTTATATAGTCTTATATTATTTTTTGTGATCTATTTAGTCTTTTTAGATGTATAATGAATCATTTATCCATTATATTAGAATGTCACATTTAGAAAAAGTGCGTTATAAATTTTTTTAATGTCATATTATACCTATCACGTTAGAGTGTTACATTTAAAAAAATATATTAAATATTTTTTAATTTTTTTAAAATGTCACATCATACCCATCACGTTGAAAGAGTCACATGTCACGTTTGAAAAAAAGTACATTAAGAAATTTTTAATTTTTTTAGAATATCAGATCATACCCGTCACGTTGTCATGCTTGAGAAAAATACACTAAGGAGTTCTTATTTTTTTGAAGTGTCACATTATACTCGTCACGTTATCACATTAGAAAAAAATATTCTAAAGAATTTTTATTTTTTTGGATTGTCACGTTATACTCACCACATTGTCACATTTAGAAAAAGTACACTAAAGAGTTTTTAATTTTTTTAGAATATCACATCATTGAAGTGCCACATTAATACCTGTCATATTAGAATATCACATCATATATGTCACATTAATAAAAGGTTTAACTATCCACCAAAATACTACAAAATAAAAAATAAGACCATAAAGAAAGAAACTCTTTACTGATAGGACTTAACAGATCAATAAAAAAAACTTAAGACTAATTAAAATATTTATTTGTGAGATAAAATTTATTAGTAAATATTATTAGGAAAAATTGTAAAGAGTAACATAATATACACTAATTTTTTTTAAAAATCTTATTAAAATGATGTGTATTTACTTATTATTGAATGTGTAAGAATTTTTTTTTTATGATAATTAATTATATTTAGTCTATTATGTTTTTGATAAATTTTTTTAATGAGAATGTTATTATATATGAAATTATTCGATTATAAATAAGTGGGATAATTTTAAAATAACTGTATTACATGTACCAACAAAAAAAAAAAAAAAAAAAAAAATTGCACGTCTGACATATAAAAAGATTTGCAGAAGAAAAAATTTGTTTCATTCAAACAGGAGACTTGCACTATCATAAAAATAGAATTATTCTTCTATTGTCCAACTGAAATGCAATTTCTTTAATTTATTATGTATATGTATGTGTATATGCATGTCATGTATATATACTATTATATAAAATATATATTTGTGTTATTAGTCTAGACATGCTTGGTTAGATTTTTTAAAAACTCTATTCATAAAATTTTACTTTTTTATTTTTATATTCTTTTGTTTTTACTGAATTTTTTTAATATTTTAAATATTTTTTTTACTTTTTAGATATACCCAACATAAATATACTTAAAAGGTAAAAAAAATTGTGAAAAAAACTTTTTAAAAATTCACTAAATATCAAAAATATAAAAAAAAAATACGAGAATTCCGTACATATTTTGTATTTTTATATATTTATTAATTTTTTAAAATATTTTTTCACAAATTTTTTACTTTTTAGATACATCTAAGTAAGGTGCATCTAAAAAAGTAAAAAAAATGTTTAAAATTTTAAAAATATTCACTGAAAACAAAAAAAATACGAAAATAAAAAAACTCAGTTTTTAAAAAACTTAATCTAAAAAACTCAAACCAAACACACTTTTTCTTAAGGGTGTGTTTGATAACGTTTACGTTTTCAATTTATATTTATAAAAATTTTGTAAACTGGTTTTTGTTTATTTTTAAAAAAATATAAATTACAAACGTGTTTGGTAATTGACAAAATGTTTAAAAAAATTTAAAAATATAAAAAAGAGTGAGAAATGACAAGTGGTGGCAAGTGACGGCGGAAGACGGTGGTGAAAAGTGGTGACGGTGAGTGGTGACGGTGGGTGGTGGTAGTGGGTGGGTGACGGTGGCAGGTGGCGGGTGGTAGCGAGTGGGTGGTGGTGGTGGTGGTGGTGGCGGGTGGTGGGTGGCGGTGGCAGGTGAGTCGTGGGTGGTGGCGGATGGGTGGTAGGTGGCGGGTGGGTGGGTGACGGTGGCGGGTGGTAGCGCGTGGATGGTAGTGGTGGTGGGTGGTGGGTGGTAGTGGCGGATGGAAGGTGGTGGTGGGTGATGACGGATGGTGGGTGGTGGTGGGTGGGTGGGTGACGGTGGCGGGTGGTAGCGAGTGAGTGGTGGTGGCAGTAAGTGGTGGGTGGTGGTGGCAGGTGGGTAGCGGATGACGGGTGGGTGGTGATAGTGAGTAGGTAGATGGGCGGGTGACGGTGGTGGGTGGTAGTGAGTGGGTGGTGGTAGTGGTGGTGGTGAGTGGTGGGTGGTGGTGGCAGGTGAGTAGCGGTAGCAAGTGGGTAGCGGATGGTGGTGGGTAGGTGGTAGGTGGGTGATAGTGGTGGGTGGTAGGTGGTTGCGAGTGGGTAGTGGTGGTAGTGGTGGTGGGTGGTGGTGCCAGGTGGGTGGTGGGTGTGTGGTGAGTGATGGTGGTGGTGGTGGTGGTGGCGGGTGGATGAGTGGGTGACAAGTGGGTGGTGGTGGTGGGTGGCTGGTGGTGGATGGTGGTGGCAGGTGGGTGGTAAGGGGTGGGGGCAAGTTAGTGGCGGGTGGTGGTGGGGGGCGGTGGATGGTAGTGGCGGTGGGTGGTGGCGGTGGATGGTAGGTGGGTGGTGGGTGGTTGTGGTGGTGGCGAGGAGTGGATAGTGGTGGCGAGTAGGTGACGAGTGAGTGGTGGCGAGTGGTGGGTGGTGGGTGGTGGGTGGTGAGTGGTGGTGGTGGTGGTGGGAGGTGGGTAGTGATGGCGAGAGACGGTGGTGAAAAATGGTGGCGGGTGGTGGCTAGTGTTGGGTGGTAAAAAAAAAAAAAACTGAAAACTCAAAATGAAAACACATTTTTTGGCCAAATTTATAAGCTGAGACCGCTGATTTATAAATCAAAAATTTTATCAAACAAATTTTTATTTGAGTTTTTAAAATTTTTATAAATATAAATTGAAAACGTAAATATTACCAAACGACACCTAAATATCTCAAATGGTGTTAATTGTTGTCATAACGCGTAGTGTGTACCTACCTCCAAGTCTATAAATATATATATATATATATCATTATAAAAAAATTAAGGCTTTAGTATTAAAATTTAGAGATAAAATTATTTTTTAAGGAGTAAATATTTTTATTGTGAAAAGTGTTATCATTATATTTTTAGCAACGAATTTTGGACATTAGTGATAAATTATTATTCTTTTGGGACCAAATTTTTTGTCAAAAAAATAAACAATTTTGAGACCAAATTATTTTGTCCCTAAAAATCTATTTATTAGTAACATTTTTAAAATTTTGTAACTAAAAACCTTGATTTTTACTTTTCGGGATGATTTTTTAGCAATTATCCCTATGATGATAATTGGTTTTAAATATCTTTTGTAATAAAATTTTTATTTTTAGAGATCAAATAATGTAGTTTTTCAAACTTTTTTATGTTATAATATATATATATATACTAGCGTATGCCTGTACCTGAAGGCACGGTATAAACAATTTTAGGATTTTAATATAATTGTAATTCCAATAGTATTCAAATTTATTTTTTAATTTGATAAATTCACAAATTTATTATAAAATTTAAGAGTTCTCATAAAATTTCTCATGAAAACTCATTTTTACTTATACAATATATAGCTAGATAGATCGACATGTTTGACATACATACAATTTCTACGGGCATACATATAATAATGCTTTTGCTTATATAATTATGTAGAAATTGTATGTATGCATGTAATGTCCTAGTGTATTACGGGTATACATACATTATATGAAAATATGTGTGAAATATATTGAATAAAAAAGAGAAAATAAAAAAATAAACAAATAGAGAGAAGTAAAAATGAGAGAAAATAAAAAAAATAAAAGAAAAGAGAGAGGAAGATGGAATTATGGGATCATAAAAGGATATGTGAGAAAAGAAAAAAGTAAGAGAGAGAAGCAGGAAAGTAGAAAATGTACATGTATGATATTTTTTAAAAATATATCTTCAATTTGTTTTATAATTTGAATAGATCTGAGCTGTCCAAATGTTCTAGTAAGACAAATGTGTATAGAATAAATTCAAAAACCATAATGCTTTATTATATAGATGTTAAAAATTCATATGAGGTCTAAATTTACAAAATCTATCAAATATTCAATATATTTAGAAATAATAATTAATTGTTTAAATTTATTTAATTTGTGGACTAAAAATTCATTAGTATAATCTCCACTACACACAGTAAAATTTGGCCGATCACGAGATCATGAGACTTTTCCATATAATATGAATAAAAATATGTGAACAAAAAGGAAAAAAATAAAAACAAATAAAGAGAAAAATAAAAATGGGAGAAAATAAAAAAATAAAAATAAAAGAGAGAGGAAGATGGGATCATGAGATCATAGAAGGATGGGTGAAAAAAGGAAAAAAGTAAGAAAAAGAAGCGGGAAAATAGAAAATATATATGTAGGATATTTTTTGAAAAATATATCTCAGTCGTTATTTTATAATTTGAATAGATCTGAACCATCTAAATATCCTAGTAGAACAAATGTGTGTAGAATAAATTCAAAAATCATCCTAGTTTATTATATAGATATTAACAAACATTTGGAGAGTATAGGTTTAAGAGTAATCGCACGATGACCCAAATCCTAACATTTGCTTATAATCTTTTATTTTGAAAACTCGCCGCAGAGCGCTTAAATTTATGTTTATGACTTATTGTGTAAAAATAATTTAAATAAATTGATTATTGAGAAGTATAAGAAGTGGGTGATTGATTTTTTACTTTTTTCATTGTCAATTTTTATCTTGTGAAAAGTAGATTGGGTATAAGAATATCTGATTCGCGAAAATCACCCAATTTGAACCTCCGCATCTATTTGGGCAATTTTGCAGAATTGTTAGAGTTAGATGGAGTTTAAGATTTTCTTATTTTGCAAGTTGCGGACGGATCGCGAGTTTTATCCACACCCGCACCCGCACTTACCCACCCACATCTACATACATTTTTTTTTTTAAAAATCTGAACCATCAGATTTTCTTATGAGTTCTGTAAGCGTGTAACCCTAATTTTCTCTCTTCTCACTTTAATTTGATTATCAAACTTGTAGTCTCTAACATTATAACATTATAATAATGTCGCATACTGTCTTATTTAAAATACTTATTATTCAATTGGAATTTTTAAAATTTTTTGTAAATCAAATTATGTGATTTTTTTTTTTGTTTCTATATTAGTTTTTATTTAATTTTCATTCTATTTTTTTTGATAATCCAATTTTAATAAAGGATATTATGGAATCTCTCTCAATCAAAAATATTTACAAAGTGGAAAAAAAAAAAGCCTAAAAATAACTTTTTAAAGGAAAAAACTAAATCCGTAAACTGCCTGCAACCGCCCACACATCCGTGAGCCCTATCCGCACAAACCGCAACCTGCATTATGGACGATTTGCAGGTTCATTTTTTCTCAAACCGTAGATATATTGACGGATCCAAACCACAAACCGAACCATCAAAAATCGATCCGTGATTCCTTTAATTAAAAATTTCATGAAACGGACCATTAATCATACATGTATCTACAATTCTATAGGGTGAAAAAATGAAAAATATAAAAAATTCTCTAGTGATGTAAAAACTACGTAGTAATAATAATAATAATAATAATAATAATAATAATAATAATAATAATAATAATCATCATCATCATCATCATCATCATCATCATCATCATCATCATTGAGAGGGTAATTTATACTAAAGTGGGCCGAGCTGGTAGTTGGGCCGAGATAAGCCCAAATGAAGAAGGTAGCCCGTACACCGGTCAGAGGAGAGTTGTGTTAGTCCGGTTAACAGACTTACGTGGTGTAGCCCGATTTCTAGTCCGTTAGTTCGGTCAGTCACTTCTACGGGTAGTCCGGTCTTGGCATGCGAAACCGGAGTAGGAGTGAGGGAATGGAGCGTCGAACTGCGAATTAGTTCGTCTGTAGTTACTTGATTAATGCAGCAGTGGGTAGTCCGGACGTCATTGATTACTTCGGTCGTAGCATGTGTGAAACCGAGGTAATCTATGACTTTGATTGTAGTTCGGTTTAACTCCCTTATGTCTAGCTCGGCCTAAGCATGGGAATACCGAGGTAAGGGAGAGAAGTAAGGACCAAACTAATGGTTACTCCGGTCATTTGGAGTTCGGCTGTAAAAGGACCAACTCACTTTGTTTAAGCAGTGAGGAGGGTGTTGGAGGATAAGCATTATCTTCCAAGAGTTTGAATCCTAGGGGGACTCTATGCTAGGAGGAGTAATCCTAGAAGGACTCTACACTTGGAGGAGTAAGAGTCCTACCAGGATTGTGCCACGTGAAACTTATATAAGCTCACCAATATCACCTTTGGAGAGGTAATACAATTTTGCTCCCTGAATACATTGAGCTTTTGCCTTCCTGTCTTGCTTACTGACTTAGGCATCGGAGAGGTTTCCGGCACACACCCGCCGGCCAGCTCACGTTTGTGTTTTCAGGTGGTGGAACGACGACGTATTGAAGAACGCAGACTTGATCAACAGGATTATACGAGAAGGTGAAATTCTTTCCCGTACAATTGGCGCCGTCTGTGGGAATAACAGACAAGAACAACCTCTTGATCAAGTTTTTCTCGAACATCAATGGCAAACAACGAAGAACTGCCTCAGTCCGCCATTGACGGACTAACTCCAGAAGGAGGTGCAAGGCGCGAAGGCCTACCTTTGGTCCCTCCCATGGCGAGCCTGGAGCCACAAAGGCAGAATTCCAGGAGGGATGCGAGGGGACGAAGGAGGAATGGCAGCCCTCATCCCTCTCGTTCGCAAAGCCCAGAAAGACAAAGGCGCAGAGTTGATCCTCAAATTCTGGAGGATCGCGTCAGAGAGCAAGACGAACTGATCCGTAAGATGGCGGCCGACATGGAGTCACTGAAGCGCCAGATGAAAGGAAAAGAAGTGGCGACAGGAGAGGGGCGCAACAAGAAGACGCCCCCTCGCCACTCTGAGGGTCGTAGTAGGAATTCTACACCCTCTCGGCCAGAGGACAGAAGCCTCAGGACAGGCGACACGCGATCCGTATCTTCCAGGACTCGTCACTCCAGGTCTGAGAGGACGAGGCCTGAGAGGTCATACACTGAGGGGAGTACCTATTGGCCCTCACATACGCATCATACGAGGTCCAGACAGACAGAATTACCTAGGTCGTCCGACCTAAGGTCCATGTTGGAAGAAAAGGCACGATGGAAGGAGGATGCCAGGGCGCGCGATCCCCACAAGGTTCCTGCCTTGCAGCGATTGGCTCCTCGGACGCATGGAAGCGTCGAGGTTGGAATGCCAAGGCCGCACTTAGCATACGAACCAGCGGATAAGGCATTGGCGAGGCTGCAGACCTCACCATTCGTCCCCGAGATTGAGAACGCGCCCCTTCCGTCAGGCTTCCTACAACCCAAGTTCACGACGTATGAAGGGAAGACAGACCCTTACACCCACTTGAGCCACTTTCGCCAGGTTATGGCTGTATATCGGCGGAATGAGGCGTTGATGTGTATCCTATTCCCCTCAAGCCTCGGCGACCTAGGCTTAACTTGGTTTGAGAAGCTTCGAGGGCAAAGATAGCCTCCTGGGCGCAATTGGCAGAGGCGTTTGTAACTCGGTTCAGAACAAACACAAAGACTCCGGTGGAGATCGACCAGTTGCTCTCCATCGACATGGGCGACAAGGAGACCTTGAGGTCTTACAACAGTCGCTACTGGGAGACATTCAACCAGATTGGAGACTGCCCAACCAACCTCGCCATTGCGCAGTACAAAAGAGGCCTTCGATCGAGAACGGTGAGGACTCTATCACCATGACTCGCCACTTACCATGGAGGCCACGATGGAGAGAGTGCATCAAAGACATCGAGTGGAAGAGGATGGCGCTTCGTTAAGGCAAAAAGCGGTGCGACCGCAACACTGAGAGAAGAAGACCTCAAGAAAGGTCAATCTGGTAGGTCGCGAAACCAAAAGCAGGCGAGGCGAGACAATGATGAAGACCAGGACAAGAGGTGGTTGAGAGTCCGAACTGCCATAACCACGGTGTTCCAGAAACCGATCTACCGTATACTCAGTGAGATTCGAGACGAGCCTTTCGTCAAGTGGCCTGCCAAGTTAGGCGAGGCCCAGAAGGATTATGATGACAGATCCAGATGCACCTTCCACAAGGAAAAGGGGCACCGAACTGAGAACTGCACGCCATTGAGGCAGCATCTGGAAGAGTTGGTGGCAGCGGGCCACCTGGATAAATACATATAAGGAGGGGCGCAGCCGGCCCCCCAAGACTACAACCTCCCCAATGGAATGCCGATCGACGCACCGCCACAAGGCACCATCAACGTAATCCATGGAGTCTTTGAACCAGAGCGAGTATGCGAGCTCAGAGGTTCAATCAAAAAGGCAGAGCACTTGAGAGAGGTGCTAAGTGCCCAACCAGTCGTCAAAAGGGGAGGGCGAAGCCACAAACATCATGTCCTTTTCGGATAAGGACACGACGAATATATTGCCCACACAACGATGCCTTGGTTGTCACTCTCCGAGTCAAGGATTTTGACGTCAAGCGGATTCTGATTGACCAAGGTAGCTCGTGCGAAATCATGTACTATGAAACCTTCAAGCAACTAAAGCTACAAGACAAAGACTTGGCCCCAGCCGTATCCCCTTTGATTGGATTCAACTCTATGCCGGAGTGGCCAGTCGGCAAAATCATCCTTCCAGTCAGGGCGGGAAGTGTGACGAAGCAAGTAGAGTTCTGGGTGCTGAAGGTCCCCTCCACCTACAACATCATCTTAGGCAGAACATGGCTGCACGCCATGCGCTCGGTGGCTTCCTCCTACCACCAAGTGATGAGGTTCCCCAACGACACCGGAGTAATTGAAGAAGTATATGGGGACCAGATTATGTCCAAGCAGTGCTTCGTCGCAACGAATGGTAGCCGTATTTGCCAAAGGATACGTTCATTCGGTTGAAGAACCGGAGAGTAATGAACTATTCGCGGATGTTGGCAAAGCGGCTGATCAAAAAGCAGTGGAGGACTTGGTAGAGGTCAGAATAGACGAGAAGAACCCGGATAAGTTCTTCTTGCTTGGCTCGTCGTTGTCCAGCACAGAGAGAGTGGAGGTCTTGGAATTTCTAACTTCTAACGTCGAAGTGTTCGCCTGGACTCCATACGACATGCCGGGCATTGACCCCAACTTCATCTGCCACCAACTCAACGTCCACCATTCTGCCAGACCAGTCATTCAACGCACTCGCAGATCGGCACTCCACCACGCCGAGATAGTAGCTGAGGAAGTGGGAAACTTGTTGGAGGCAGGAGCAATTAGAGAGGTGCACTACCCCAGGTGGATCTCCAACACGGTTGTGGTGCCAAAGAAGAATGGGAAGTGGCGCGTCTGCGTCGACTATAAACTCATCAACAAAGCATGCCCCAAGGATAGCTTCCTTACCAAGGATAGATCAATTGGTAGACCTAACACCGTCACAAGAGTTAAGCTTCCTCGACGACTCAGAGGCTACCACCAGATCGCAATGCATGAGCTGCATCAGAGGTCACATCCTTCACCACCCCAAGAGGACTATCTCGCTATAAGGTCATGCCCTTTGGACTGAAGAACGCAGGGGCGACATTCCAAAGAATGGTCACCAAGATGTTTGAGCCATTGTTAGGCAAAACAATGGAGGCTTACATCGACGATATGGTGGTCAAAAGCAAGAGTGAGAGTGACCATCTCAAGGACCTAAGTGAGATGTTCGAGATCCTGAAAAAGCATAAGTTGCGCCTTAACGCGTCGAAGTGTGCTTTCGGAGTAGGATCAGGCAAATTCTTAGGCTTCTTGGTGACCAATCGAGGTATAGAGGCAGATCCTTCTCAGATCAAAGCAATTCAGGAGCTAGAGACCTAACTCGATGAAAGAAGTCTGACATCTCACCGCATGGCGGCAAAGACTTAACCGATTCATCAGCCGGTCTTCAGACAGATTGCGCCCATTCTTTCAGTCATTAAAAGCTAAGTTTGAGTGGGACGAAGAATGCGACAAAGCTCTGGCAAGTCTGAAGGAGTACATGTCTTCTCCACCATTACTTGTTACCCCCATACCTGGGGAAGAACTCTTCCTCTATTTGGCAGTCTCTCAGCACGCAGTGAGTGCAGTGTTAGTTCGAGCAGAAGGAATCCAACACCTACCTATCTTCTATGTCAGCAAGACATTGCTAGGAGCCGAAACAAGGTACTTGCCTCTAGAGAAGCTAGCATTGGCCTTAATGATGGCCTCCAGGAAATTGGCGCATTACTTTCACGCCCACACCATTGTCGTCCTCACCGCCTTTCCACTAAAAGCTTTGTTTGAGAGGGCAAACTTTTCTGGGCGGATTTTGAAGTGGGCAGTGGAGTTGGGACAATATGATGTGAAGTTCCAACCCAGAACCGCAGTAAAGGCCCAATCTTTGGCAGACTTCGTCGCAGAGTTCACTCCTGGAAGCCACCAAGTCTGCCCAATCGATCTGACTGACACAACCAAACTAGGGATGGAGATTGACGCCGGAATAGCGCAACCCCTAGTACAGGCTACTCAGTCAAAGCCTAAGGCAGACCAGAATAGAGAAGGCCAGGAGGAAGCCGACCTTACTACACCAAGTCAAAACTCGCCAACAACTGAGGACTTGAGCCCATCAGAAGACAAGGGGCAGACTGCAACTATGGACTCTGAAAAAGACATTAGTAGCATGGAAGACCCCAAGGCATCGTCCGACCCCTCCACCTGTTGGAAGTTGTTCGTTGGGGAGATGTGGAAGCTCTTTGTGGATGGGGCATCCAATCGACATGGAGCAGGACTCGGCATAGTCCTCATCTCTCCAGACGGCCTAGTAGTGGAGCAGGCGATCAACCTTGGCTTCCCAGCATCGAACAATGAAGCAGAGTACGAGGCGCTTCTTGCAGGACTCAAGTCAGCCTACATGAAGGCCACCGAACTCATGGTTCTGGCGACTCAGTTGGTGGTAAATCAAATTCTGGCGACTCTGAAGCAAAAGATGAAAGAATGGCTAAATATCGGGACTTAGTCAGACAGAGATCAAAAGTTTGAAGTCGTGAGGATAGAGCAGATCGGCAGGAGGAGAATAGTAGAAGCAGACGAACTAGCGGGCTTACCAATGGCGCATACACATCCATCCCACATCCTTTATTGATCGACTATCCGCCTGCACCAAGCATTGAAGACCCGAAAAAAGAAGTATGTTGTGCGAGCTAGGTCCTTCTGGATGGATCCCATCATACTATCCTGAAAACGGCACTCTACCAGAAGAAAAGAAAGAAGCCAATAGAATAAGAGCCAAGTCGCAACGATTTTGGCTCTCTCCATCCTTAGCTTTATACAAGAAGTCGTTTTCAGGACCTTACTTAAAGTGTGTTCACCCCAGCAAGGTGGAAGCATTCTTGTTCGAAATACATGAGGTGTATGCGTGACCATCAAGGAGGAAGGTCATTGGCACACCGAGCTATTTCACAAGGATATTGGTGGCCCTACATGCAAGCGGATTCAGAGAAGTATGTCAAAAAGTGCGAAAAGTGTCAGAAGTTTGCGCATCAAATTCACCAACCTGCAAGAGAACTACTATCTCTCACTAGTCCATGGCCTTCGCAATGTGGGGCTTGGACATAGTGGGACCACTCCCAACAAAGACCAGCAACAGAAGTTCTTTCTTCGACAGCAGACTACTTCACAAAGTGGGTGGAAGCGAAGCCTTGGCCAATCAAGGAAAAAGATGTGAAGAAGTTTGTCTAGCGTAACATCATTACTCGCTTTGGCATATCAAAAGCGTTGATTTGCATAACGGCACTCAATTTGATGGCAGAATTTTCAGAAGCTTTTATGAAGAATACAAGATAGAGTTCTACAACTCCACACCGGCATATCCCCAAGCAAATGGACAGGCAGAAGCATCAAACAAGGTCGTCTTGGATGGATTGAAGAAAAGGTTGGAAAAAGCCAAAGGCAAGTGGGCAGAAGAGCTCCCTCATGTTTTATGGGCTTATCGCACTATGCCACGGAGGTCAACAGGGGAAACTCCATTCTCCTTAGCTTATGGCATGGAAGCAGTCATTCCATTAGAAGTCGGACTCCCCACAATTCGGAGCGAAAATTTTGATCCAGACTTAAACGCAGAAGCAATTGCATTAGAACTTGACCTCGCGGAAGAAAGAAGAGAAAGAGCATTGGTTCACATCGCCTCCTACCAACAAGAGTTATCTAGGAAGTATAACAAAACTGTGCATCCAAGGCAATTCAAGATCGGCGATTGGGTACTTCGCAAAGTTATGGGCAACACACTGGTCCCAGGAGATGGCAAGTTAGGACCCAATTGGGAAGGTCCTTACAGAGTGGTCGGACTAGCGGGCAAAGGGGCATACCACTTGGAAGATAAGGACGGCAAAGCAATTCCTAGGCCATGGAATACTGCCAATCTCAAGATATTTTACTTTTAGCTTTTTTCTTTTTACGTATGTGTAATTTTCTACTTTCTCAATAAAACAAGTCGATTCTTTTCAGTATATTTGTTTTCCATAGAAAGTAGTTTTAGCAAGTTAGTAGCATTGTAAACGTAGTTGGCCGGAATAACCAACTATTAAACCCTCCTAAGCCCAGGATCAGGATCCAGGCTGCAAGACGTTTGGTCGGAATAACCAAACATTCTATTCTAAGTTGGCTGGAACAAACCAACTTAGAGGTTGGCTGGATTAAACCAACACTTAGCCAAAGTATGGGAATGGCTACACAGAGGTTGGCTGGATTAAACCAACTCTTTGTACTCTTCAGCCGAAGTAAGTTATATCGGCTGAAGAATGGTTGGCTGGATTAAACCAACTCTTTGTACTCTTCAGCCGAAGTAAGTTATATCGGCTGAAGAGTGGTTGGCTGGATTAAACCAACTCTTTGTACTCTTCAGCCGAAGTAAGTTATATCGGCTGAAGAGTGGTTATCGATTAAACCAACACTTTGTACTCTTCAAAGTAAGTTATATCGGTGAAGAGTGGTTATCGGATTAAACCAACTCTTTGTACTCTTCAAAGTAAGTAGTTATATCGGTGAAGAGTGGTTATCGATTAAACCAACACTTTATACTCTTCATAGAAGTATGGGCATGGTGAAGAGTGGTTATCGGATTAAACCAACTCTTTGTACTCTTCACCAAGTAAGTTATATCGGTGAAGAATGGTTGGTCGGATTAAACCAACTCTTTGTACTCTTCACCAAGTAAGTTATATCGGTGAAGAGTGGTTGGTCGATTAAACCAACTCTTTGTACTCTTCACCAAGTAAGTTATATCGGTGAAGAGTGGTTGGTCGATTAAACCAACACTTTGTACTCTTCACCAAGTAAGTTATATCGGTGAAGAGTGGTTGGTCGGATTAAACCAACACTTTATACTCTTCAAATTAAGTATGGGCATGGTGAAGAGTGGTTGGTCGGATTAAACCAACTCTTTGTACTCTTCACCAAGTAAGTTATATCGGTGAAGAATAGTTATTGGATTAAACCAACTCTTTGTACTCTTCACCAAGTAAGTTATATCTACCAAGAGTGGTTATCGGATTAAACCAACTCTTTGTACTCTTCAGCCGAAGTAAGTTATATTGGCTGAAGAGTGGTTGGATAGTAAGTTAGACAGCTAACCGAGATCACAGTTGCACAAACAAGTTCAGGAAAAATTCACTACAAACTCAAGCATGCAAGTGAAAAACCGGAATAAGAGTTGATAATTTTTCATTGAATAATTAAGGAAGTACAACTATGGGGCCATAGCCCGGTTACAAAAATTCAGACACAAGAGAAAGGAAAAAGTACAAGATCAATCAAACAAATCATCTATTTCGGCGTCCAGATCGGCCCCGGAGTCAGCATGTACTCCGGTATCTGCCACTAGAGCCGTCTCGGTTGGGAATTCCAACACTACATTTTCAGTTGATGCCTCCAACTGAGTTGATGGGTCACCGGTTTGATCTTGGTTAGCCGGAGTCCCAGTTGCTTCTTCTTCATCATCATCCTCGTCATCTGATGAGCCGAGAAATTGTTTTTGGAGTTCATCGGCATACTCTTGCAAAGGAGGCCGAATGAAGTGCTCAGAGCATTGTAGACCTCGGTTTCAGTCCACAACCAACCTTTTTCCTTGCACTTCTCCAACCGCACTTGAAGAACAGCTTGTTTCATGGCTTCACATTGCAAAGAGTAGCGACCGGCTTCCTTGAAGCCTTCTTTGAAGCCGCCCTGGCCTTCGCCTCCATCTCCATTATTTCGGCGTTCTTTTTGTCTTCCCGAGCTGCCAGCTCCCATAAGACTTCGTCTTTCACCTCGGTCACGCTGTTTGCTTTGTCACTATCACCGAGGCAACCAAATCGGTCCGACGTGTTACTAGGCCTACCTCGACCTTTGGCCGACCTTTGTTTGGAGAGCGCCAGCTCGGCCGCCCTGGTTTCGGCGTCCTTTATTGCGTGCCTCGCGGTTTTGCGGAGTTCCATTATCTGCCTGTGGGCAATGGTGTTCTTCTGAATGGCCTGCAAAAGGAGAGTTCCTTGTGAAACCGAGCTCAGAGTTTGAAAAATTAGATTGATCAAAGACAAAACAGTACTGCTTACCAAAATCATCGACTTGGTAGATGACCGGATGGCCTTCAGCTCGGTGTTCAGCTGCTTGCTGTGGTGCTCCATGTCCTTGGGCAGACAAACACCCCTAGCCAGGTTGTGGGCTAGAAGGTGATCCTTGTCAGCAACAACGGAGTCATCTTCATCGATATCTCGGTTGTTGAAGACGAAGGGTGGAGCCCATTTGTTGGTGGGCGCAGCTCGGTTAGACGATTCCGGTTGAGGGTTGAGTTCGGGGCTAGGTGGAAGGATGGGGTCAACCTCGTCGACCAAGCGCTGCTCGATCTCAGTAGTCCGGGCGCGCTTAGCTCGGCGTGAGGATGATGGTTGCTGCGAGGGAAGAGCTATGATGGTTTCGGTGGTCGACTGGGTTGGTGGCGCCGCCCTTGTGGTTGCGGTGAGCATGGCCCTCTTCTTGTTTTTTCGCCATCTCTGCTCGGCCGTGGAGTGGCACGAGGACGATTTCTGGCAAAGTGGGGTCCAGTTCTGGAGGGTCTTCAAAGAGGAAATCGGTCAGCCTTGCTTTTCGGACCGAATATCTCAGAGGTCGGTTCAAGTCGAGAAGTTTGGCCCAACTTCTTTCTGGACTTCGCGGCGGCAAGAAAAGGTCGAGGTTCGTAGTCAGATCGGGAATGGAGGAAGGCTGAATCTGCAGAAAATAGATAAAGTATTAGTTCGGTTGGTGAGAGGAAAGCCGAAATAAACAAAATTTAGGAATGCAACCGAAGTATGTATACCGGGCTCTCCTTTCTTCCAGTTTATTCTTCGGCCAGGGATTTGGGCCTGGAAGTCTTCAAAATTTCCAGAAACCCAGAAGAAGTCATCGTCGTTTAAGTCCTTGTCCGGTGTGTGTTTAATTATTTTTTCTCGACCTCGGCGTATTCTAAGGTAATAACACCAGCCATCATTCTTTGAGCCTATTGAGTATTGGTGTAGTATTTCGGCTAAACCGAGGTTGAGACCGGTTTGTTGGTTTAAGGCGGCTATACCCATTATTATTCGGTATGTATTGGTGGACAGTTGTGTGGGGCATAGTCTGGTTTGTCTTAGAAATTCACATATAAGGGGCTGGACTGGGAATCTGAGTCCGGTCTCTACTATGGATTGAATGGTAAAGGGGACAAAGCCTTCATTGCCCCAAGGGTCTATGTCTGGTTCGGCTAGTATGAGATTTACATCGGCTGGGATTTGGTAGTCCTTCCTGAATTCGGTTAGGCCACCTGGGGTTTCTACAAGACATCTATATTTACCCATTTTATTGTATAAGTTATAAATAAGTTACTTCGGTTGAAAAGAGTGTGCTCAGTAGCTCGGCTGAGCGCAGTGGCGTGCCTGGCAACCTAAGTCTGCAAAGTAGGAAAACAAGGAGTTAAGCACAGATCTTAGACCGTGCTACAGAAACAAAGCAAGAAAAAGACTGGTTTTATTTCGGCTCTACAGGGTGCTATGGTGTTTACGTTGGTTTCTAGTAAGTGCTCGTTATCTCGGTTCACAGAATGCTCTGTTATCTCGGTTTCAGGAGAAGGTTTTCTTACTTCGGTTATGCCTCAAGGGGCAGCTTTGAGTTCGGTTTAGAACTCAGGAAGCTGGCCTAGCCCCTAGGGCATAGCTCGGTCGAGGACAGGAATTTCAAAATTCAAAGTGTATTTTTATTTCGGCTAAGGAATATCAGATGGCCCTGGGGAACTACTGTGGTATGTTCTAAGTTCTAGTTCGGTTTCAGTTTGCCTAGACAGCAGAAACAGTATTCTAGTTCAGTTGAGGCATGGATAAAGATCGAAAGGGGTGTTCTACTAGCTAAATCAGTGTATTCAATGTGTTCTTGTGGAGTTCTTCAAGAAGTATAGATATGAATGAAGAAAACACGAAATGTTTTGCAAAAACATACAACATAGGCTACCATGGATTGAAGTGGAAACAGAAAACAAGAGAAGTAGAATGGAGTTACTTACCAGGTGAAGAGGATGAAGAGGAGATGGAAGCTTCAAAAACAGCAAGGGCACGAGCTCAGTAGCAGGAAGAACAGGAAGAGCTCAGAGGTAAGAGAGAGAGGAGATGAACAGAGAATAGTGTGATTTGAAATTGAAAAGTTTGTTTTGTGTAAAAGGCAAAAAGGCGGGACTGTTCAAATGTTGCGAAGTACGAGGGACGGCGCTACAGCTGTGGGAGGCCAATTAGAGCCTGCCACGTGTCATGGGAAGGACAAGCGTTTCAGTTTCTGCAACTGAAGAGACGTTTGACCGGACGTGCACAGTACGGCCCAAGATTAGCTCGGTTGGATAAACTGAAGGGTCTTAGCTCGGCTGGAAAGGCGAACGGGTGTTTTAGCTCGGCTGGAGAGGTTAAGACTAGCTCGGTTGGTAGACAGGTAATCCCAATCATGCTTTGCAGATGGAATTAAGGGGCAATTGAGAGGGTAATTTATACTAAAGTGGGCCGAGCTGGTAGTTGGGCCGAGATAAGCCCAAATGAAGAAGGTAGCCCGTACACCGGTCAGAGGAGAGTTGTGTTAGTCCGGTTAACAGACTTACGTGGTGTAGCCCGATTTCTAGTCCGTTAGTTCGGTCAGTCACTTCTACGGGTAGTCCGGTCTTGGCATGCGAAACCGGAGTAGGAGTGAGGGAATGGAGCGCCGAACTGCGAATTAGTTCGTCATGACGTAGTTGATTAATGCAGCAGTGGGTAGTCCGGACGTCATTGATTACTTCGGTCGTAGCATGTGTGAAACCGAGGTAATCTATGACTTTGATTGTAGTTCGGTTTAACTCCCTTATGTCTAGCTCGGCCTAAGCATGGGAATACCGAGGTAAGGGAGAGAAGTAAGGACCAAACTAATGGTTACTCCGGTCATTTGGAGTTCGGCTGTAAAAGGACCAACTCACTTTGTTTAAGCAGTGAGGAGGGTGTTGGAGGATAAGCATTATCTTCCAAGAGTTTGAATCCTAGGGGGACTCTATGCTAGGAGGAGTAATCCTAGAAGGACTCTACACTTGGAGGAGTAAGAGTCCTACCAGGATTGTGCCACGTGAAACTTATATAAGCTCACCAATATCACCTTTGGAGAGGTAATACAATTTTGCTCCCTGAATACATTGAGCTTTTGCCTTCCTGTCTTGCTTACTGACTTAGGCATCGGAGAGGTTTCCGGCACACACCCGCCGGCCAGCTCACGTTTGTGTTTTCAGGTGGTGGAACGACGACGTATTGAAGAACGCAGACTTGATCAACAGGATTATACGAGAAGGTGAAATTCTTTCCCGTACAATCATCATCATCATCATCATCATCATCAAATGCCAAGTTTCAAACATACTTTTATATATAGCTAAAAAAACCGTAGATGAAATCTAAAGTTTTGAACTATTGACTTTTATTAGCAAATTTATTCTTGGTTAGTTGGTTTCTATTTTCTAAGATTATTTTATCTTTTAAAAACGTATAAGAGTAATTTTGAAACTTAACATTAAAAAAATAGCAACAAAAAATTATTATTAATCATGGTGAATGTCAATTATTAGTTATTAAATTAGTAATCATATGAGTTAGCCTTTCTACTCTTGTAAAAGGGCAAGTGTTTGCCTTATTAATTCAACTTTTTCTTAACAATGGTTGAACTATAACCTCCCCCTTAAAACTAATTCCTAAGGAGAATCATGGTTACTAACTAGGATTTCATTGAACTTTTACTCATACGCTTCATTTGTTTGAGCGAAAAACATTTTGTATGAAATTTTTTTCTAAAAATATTTTTTGGAGAAAATATTTTTCTATGTTTGGTAGTGTTGGTGTTGGAACAAAAATGGAAGTGGAGGTTGTCGGGTGATAGTGACGTGATATCAACGGTGATGGTGGCGAGTCGTTGTGTTGCGCTTGGCGTGGTGATGGAGGTGAAAGTGGTGGTGGTAATAAACTTTAACCAAAATTTTTTTTTCTCTTTTTAAAAATAGAAAATATTTTCTACTCATATAGGCTTATTTTCTGTTGATCGTGAAAATATTCTCTGTTGATTTTCGTTTTTTATTGTAGCAAATATCAAAAAATGTGAAAAATGTTTTCTAAAAAATATTTTTCGCCTAAACAAACAAAGTGTTATTATTGATAAAAAAAATTTAACAGCACATGAACCCATCACAATTTTCTCACATAAAATGATTCTTCGTACGAGTCTTACACTCATATAAAACAATTTATTTTGTAATTGATTTATTTTTTTAAATAAAAGAATTAGGGTAAATTATACTTACACCCTTGAGGTTTGAATTTAATACACATTATCCATTGACATTTGAAAAATTATACTAACTCCCCTATCATTGTAATTATTTAGACGGAATGAAAATATTGAATTCATGCACTCACTCTTTTCTTGATTTGCTTTGCTTCCTCTATTTTTTTTCTTTTCCTTTGTTTTACTTTTTTTTTTCAATGTATTTTTTTTTTCCACTACGAGTTGTTATTTTTTATATAAATAAAAAATTTATGAAATGAGATTATTAATCATATGATAGAAATAATTTTTAAAATGTCAATAAATAAAATGTAATTACACCAAATCTTTCAGTGTAATTTACCCAAAGAATTGTTAGACATTCTTTGGTCCAAGTTAGATGAGGGCGTGTTTGTGGAAAATGCATAAAACTCCACTAACCCGTTTTCCAAGGCTCTTGGAATTTTCATATTATTCTTCTCATTTACAAGAGAGAGAAAGAAAAAGTGAAACTTGGTGGTGGTTTTGTTTGTGTGAACGTGAACGTGGCTCATTGGTTGAATGATTTACCAATCTTGTATTATGTTTTTTATAATAAACAAATATATACAAAAAATTAAAAAAAAAGTAATATAATAATATATAATAATTTGTTAACTTTAAATGTCCAAACAAGGAGCATTTCAATTTTTCGAGAGAGAGAGAGAGAGAGAGAGAGAGAGAGTGCATATATTTCAATCCATCACACTCGGCTCAAGGCCAAAAAAAAGTCTTGATGTCCAACTTTTTAGTTTTATTACCTTATTATTGATGAGTGCGCGTGGACACATGTACTAGTGGATGACAACTTCATTATCTTAAAAGTGAAACCACACCATTTGGGTTGAAATGTTGATTCCCATTTCTCCCTCATGATTTTTCAATAATAATTTAAAAAATTTATTCATAAATCTTATATAAAAAAATATTGATCAATTTAATCTTAAGATTTTTTTTTTAATAAATTCATTAGTCTTTTTATTTTGAAAACTTGTACTTGTACTTGATGTCATTTGAGTTTAAATGAATACTTTTTTATGATTCATTTTTTAATTTCTGAATCGTTTTTTAGATGAGAATGAAAATGTGAGGTGTAAAAAATACTTTTTGACAAGATTGATAGTTGAATTGTTGGTTGTCAATCGTGAAAATTTACATTTCTATTAGTGTGATTTTCTAATGTTACATTAAAGTGCTACGTTTGGAAGAAAAAAAAAAAAAAAGTATTGTGTGGGTGATTTTCTGACCACACTGCCCGCTTAGTAATCAGCTGGAGACCACCGGCAGAATAGATGGCACCTGGCTGACCTGCAACAGAAAGAGAAGATTTCGGCGGTGGTTTGTCCACCCGGAGGCACTCCGACGATCAAGTCAGTATATCTCTCAAAGATAAATCAATAGCTAAACTCATAAGCTTGAGCATAAAAGCATACCTTAGACCCATGGGGATTAGGTCAAGGGATTAGGTCCCTGTACCGACTGACTGTAAATATTTGTATAAACTGTACCGTTTCGAATGTGTGAATGCATGAAAAATCCTTTTGGCATACAGACTGTCATAGCTCAATGGACATTATTTATTTACTGTATTGGCTTCCGCCAGTTCTCGAACTCTATTTTCTCGTAATATCATTAAGTAGGCCTTGGTAATCTCAGACATCGGCCTTCTGATGCTAAACCATAAGGCCGGGTTTGGGTCGTGACAGAGTGGTATCAGAGCGATACTTAACCACGAGTTATACCCCACACACGTGTCCAAATGAGCTATAGGGTGTCCTAGAAAAGTGATTAGGGCATTTCATGAACTTGAAAAGTGTGTGGCTATGTTATGACTGAATACATGTTAATGTGATAACTGTCTAAACATGCAACTGTTTAATGTTATAATTGCTATAACTGTTATAACTGCTTATAGTGAAATGGACAATGCAAATGAACCTGGATCCTCATCTACCGAGGCAAGAATGGAAAGAATGGAAAGAATGATGGAATTGATAACTGCTAAACTTGAACAACAACAGAACCAACAGCCCCCACCTCCTCCTCCGGTACAGCCGGAACCAAATGCAAACGTGAATGATGGGGATATTATTGCTCTCACCCATAAATTTAGCAAGATGAAACCGCCGTCCTTTCAGGGTGGCCTTGAACCGCTAAAGGCTGAAGCTTGGGTGCTTGAAACAGAAAAATTATTTGAAGTGTTTCCGTGCTCAGAAGCAAATAAAGTTCTGTTAGCCACCTTCACCCTACAAGAAGAAGCTAGAAGGTGGTGGATGTTGATCCGTGATACAAATACTGTTACGACTTGGGCTCAGTTCAAGGAGTCCTTCTTTGAAAAGTACTTCCCACAGTGCGTCAGGGATAGGAAAGTGACTGAATTTGAACAACTGAGACAGGGTACAATGTCTGTGGCGGAATATGAAGCAAAGTTCACCGAGCTGGCTAGATATGCACCGCATATGGTGGACACTGACTACAAGAAGGCCAGAAAATTTGAGGGTGGCCTTAATGTGGCAATACTTGACCGAATAAGTGTTTTGAAATTACCGACTTTTGTGGGTGTTCTCGACCGAGCATTGATGGCCGAATCGAACATTGCAGCAGTGAAACAATCTGAAACACCAACAACTGAATAGCCTGGTAAAAGGCAGGGTTTCAAATTCAAGAAAGGCAAGCACAACCCGGCCAACAAGAAACAGAATACGGGGTCAACAACTAGCCCCAGCGAAGGGAGTGGGTTCATTCCACCCTGCTCTGTATGTGGCAACAAGCACAAAGAGGTTTGCTACCAAATAACTTGAGCTTGTTTCAGGTGTGGCAAGGTGGGCCACAGGGTTAAAGACTGTCTCTCCGCCCATAAGCCAAGAGTAAAGTCAAGACAAGCCCAGAAGATCAATCGCAAAGACCAAAACTGAACCCCAAAGCTACCGGGAAAGAGCCTATGAGGCAGGGCCGAGTGTTCTCCCTAGTACCGGGAGACGTGCAAAACACTGAAACTGTTGTGTCAGGTATTTTCTCTATTTGTACTCAGAATGCATATATATTGATTGATTCGGGGTCTACACACTCATATGTATCGCATGCTTTTTCACGGAAATTGAATAGACCCTTAGAACCCATGAACTATCTATTAGCTGTTTCATCACCCGTTGGGGGATCTATGACCTGTGCATACATGTACCCCACTTGTGAAATTATTGTTGGAGATGCACATCTGTTTATTGATTTACTACCACTGAACATTGATCACTTTGATGTTATATTGGGGATGGACTGGTTAACGAAATATCATGCCACCATAGACTGTGTAACGAAACAAGTAGTTTTCCGTCCACCTGGTTTACCCGAATTTGTGTTTAATGGGGTTGGAGTAGTACCTCCTCCGTATTTGATTTCACCTGTGAAAGCTGTTAAACTGATTAGAAAGGGGTGTAAGGGATATCTGTGTTCCGTCTTGACTGTATCTACTGATGATAGTACTAATGTGAACTGTATTCCTATAGTCAGAGAATTCCCAGATGTATTCCCAGACGATCTGCCAGGGGATTTGATTGACAGAGAGATTGAATTTACCGTTGATGTGATTCCGGGTACACAGCCAATATCTAAAGCTCCTTACAGAATGGCCCCAACTGAACTGAAAGAGTTGAAAGTGCAATTGCAAGAACTGTTAGACAAGAAGTTTATCAGGCCCAGTACTTCACCGTGGGGTGCACCTGTTTTGTTTGTGAAGAAGAAAGATGGCTCACTGAGACTGTGCATTGATTACCGCGAACTGAACAAGGTAACTGTAAAGAATAAATACCCCTTACCACGTATTGATGATTTATTTGATCAGTTACAGGGTGCACAAGTGTTTTCCAAGATTGACCTCAGATCGGGGTATCATCAACTGAAAGTGAAACCAGAAGACATTGATAAAACTGCTTTTAGAACGAGGTATGGCCATTATGAATTTTTAGTTATGCCATTCGGAGTCACGAATGCCCCTGCTGCATTTATGGACCTTATGAACAGAATTTTTAAACCATACCTTGATGATTTTATTGTGGTATTTATTGATGACATACTGATTTATTCAAAAAATAGAGAAGAACATGAACATCATCTGAGACTTGCCCTGCAGACCTTAAGAGAACAGAAACTGTATGCTAAACTGTCTAAATGTGAATTCTGGCTTGACCATGTTATGTTTTTGGGACATGTTGTTAGCAAAGATGGAATTTCTGATCATGAAAATTGAAGCTGTAGTGAACTGGACTAGACCAACAAATGTGACTGAAGTCCGAAGCTTTTTGGGATTGGCTGGATATTACAGAAGATTTGTCAAAGACTTCTCCAAAATTGCCTTACCATTGACTCAGTTGACTCAGAAGGGGACATCATTTGACTGGACTGACCAAAGGGAATCAGCATTTCAAGAATTGAAAACCCGACTTGTGACTGCACCGGTTCTGACTTTACCTTCAGGTACAGATGGTTATACTGTGTTTAGTGATGCTTCTCATAAGGGTTTGGGGTGTGTTTTAATGCAGAATGGGAGAGTTATTGCTTATGCTTCCCGACAGTTGAGACCACACGAAAAGAACTACCCAACCCATGACTTGGAACTTGCTGCAGTAGTGTTTGCACTGAAAATTTGGCGTCACTATCTGTATGGGGCGACGTGTGAAGTATACACCGACCACAAAAGTTTAAAATATTTCTTCACACAAAAAGAACTGAATATGAGACAGCGCAGATGGCTAGAACTGATCAAAGATTATGACCTACAGATTTTGTACCATCCGGGAAAAGCCAACACTGTTGCCGATGCATTGAGCCGAAAGTCAATTGCCAACTTAGCTTGCTTGCTCACCGGACAGAAAGAATTGCTTTATGATCTTGAAAAATCTGGAATTGAAATTGTCTTGGGAGAACAAGGTGGAACAATGGCTGCCATTACTGCTCAACCAGCCTTGATTGAAGAAATTAAGGAGAAATAGCAACTGGATGACTTTTTGAAAAAGATCATCGAAGAAAGAGAATCTAAGCCGAGACCGGGGTTCAAATTTGAGAACAATGTACTGAAATTTCAAGAAAGACTGTGTGTGCCGAATGACACTGAACTGAAAAGAAGAGTTCTGCAAGAGGGCCACAATTCAAAATTGTCTATCCACCCGGGGAATACGAAAATGTACCAAGATCTGAAACAGAATTTCTGGTGGCCGGGAATGAAGAAAGAAATTGCCGACTTTGTGTCCAAATGTCTTCATTGCCAACAAGTCAAAGCTGAACATCAACGACCTGCCGGATTATTGCAACCCTTACCCATACCAGAGTGGAAATGGGAGCATATCACGATGGATTTTATCGTTGGGTTACCTCGCTCCAGAAAAGGTATGGATTCAATTTGGGTTATTGTTGATAGATTAACCAAATCTGCTCACTTCTTACCTGTCAAAACAATCTATAATGCGGACAAATTGGCTGTTATCTATATTGATGAAATTGTGAGACTGCATGGAGTGCCTGTGTCCATTGTTTCTGACAGGGATTCGAAGTTTACATCGAGGTTTTGGCAAAGCCTACAGACTGCATTGGGTACTGAATTGAGGCTGAGTAGTGCCTACCATCCTCAGACAGATGGCCAGTCAGAAAGGACCATCCAGACTCTGGAGGATTTACTGAGAATGTGTGTCCTTGATTTTCAGGGAGATTGGGAAAGCCACTTGCCCTTAGTTGAATTCGCCTACAACAACAGCTACCATTCGAGTATTGGTATGGCGCCTTTCGAGGCATTGTATGGCAGGAAATGTCGATCTCCGATTTGCTGGGCAGAAGTTGGAGATGGGCCTTTGCTTGGGCCCGAGATTGTATATGAAACGACTGAAAAGATAAAACTGATACAGCAAAGACTGAAAACTGCACAGAGCCGACAGAAAAGTTATGCCGATGTCAGGAGACGGGACAGAGAGTATGAAGTGGGTGATCACGTTTTTGTGAAAGTGACACCAATGAAAGGCCAGACTCGTTTTGGAGTCAAAGGCAAGTTAGCGCCGCGGTATGTCGGACCGTATGAGATTATTGAGAAAATTAATCCGGTGGCGTATCAAGTTGCGCTTCCTCCTGAAATGGAGCATATGCATAATGTTTTCCACATTTCGATGTTGAGAGATTATCTCCGGGATCCCTTCCACGTGATTGAGCCTACTCGTATCGTGTTGAGTGATGACTACACTTACGAGGAACGACCTATACAGATTGTAAACAGACGGATCAAGAAACTGAGAAACAAAGAGATCCCGTTGGTGAAAGTTGACAGGCAGAACCATGGTGGTGTGTATGTCACTTGGGAAAGGGAAGATGACATGGCTAGGCGATATCCTCGACTGTTCATTGAATCTGCTTTTCTTCGTAATGAAGGTAACTCGAGTTTAGAGGACTAAACTCCTTATAAGGAGGGAGATCAGAATAACCCATACCGCTTCACCGAAAATTTATCAATTACGCATCGACATCGCTAACTGGACTGTTTATGACCGATAATTGAACTAACTGAAGTACTGAACGGACCGATTGAAAATTTAAACTGAACTGACTGAGCATGTTTATTGCATTGCATTTTATCTTTTCAATTGTTTGATTATCTGTTCGTGTTTTTGTGTTTAAACTGCAAATTGAAGGCCTTATCGGCGGCCGAACTGAGAATTGTTTAGTGTTTCATGATCAGTGGTATTTATGTGATTTAATGGTATATTTATCTAAAATGTGATCAGGAATGATTAAACTAGATTGATTTGAGCCAAATTAATAGAGGGGCCTTATTTACAATTATGCCATTGAGTGGGCTTTGTCTATTTTCATTACTTGAGCCTATTACACACTTAATCAAAAACATATCCTCAGCCACATTGAGAGCCTATGGCCGACCAAGTGAGGAAGAGGGAGAGAGTTGAGTTCATTCTTGTGATTTGGCTTGAAACCTTGAAGAATTGCTTGAGAATTGAAGTGTAGATTGCTCATTTAGCTCCCACACCTTGATTACAAGACTTAGGTAAGAGAATTCATCCCTCTAATTGGGAGATTAAGCTAAGTCTTGCATGTTTTATACTCTATTGTAGAATTAAGTCATGAATTAGTTCATACATGTTGAATTCGAGCATCTAGTATTTTTACTGTTTCATCAGACCGCTCGAGCGAAGGATTGCTCGCTCGAGCGAAGCCTTTGATTTTGGAAGCTCGCTCGAGCGAGGATCCTATTTTCAGCAAATTTTGCAAAATATTTTCTAAGTCTATTTTTTGCATCCTCATCCCATTCTAGGCATTTTTAGGCCTAGTTTAAGACATCTTAATGAGGATATAGATGTAGAACACACCAAGGCAAATTAGGGATTAAGTTATGATATTTCCCAACTGTGTAGCTTAGTGTGTGTTCAACCTGTGAACTGTGTAGGGTTGGCGACTGGGGAGACACGCTCTAGCATATTGTAGCCCGAACTCTGTGAGTAACAACTGTGTAAAGATATGTTCAAATAATGAATTTCTAAACACTAAACTGAACTGTTTACTGAACGAATATTGATTACTGAACTGAACTATTTACTGAAATGTAATTATTTATTGAATGAATGTATGTCCTTTATTTCAAATGCATCTTGTGGCATCCTTAGCACCCATCTTATCGATCTTTATTATAGAGATCTCTGTCGGTTCCTCGTGGAACCATTATCAAGCATTCTTGTTGATGGCCATCATTACTGTTCGGTCTTTAAGACCTACTATTTACTGCTATGCTAATGGATGTACCACATAGGACTGAATAACTGTTCTGACTGAAAGACTGAAATACTATTTAATGAACTATTTTCATTACTGTAAGGACATTTCATTCTTAACCTCTTTACGCATTATGTTATTCACTGGGCTTTAGCTCACTGTTTATATATATATATATAGGTGCTCAGCCACCAGATCGGAGCTAGGAGCGTGGGTTAGACTCCAGTTTTGTCAAGCCAGCCTTTGTGCCTCACTGCGAGGTTCCGAGTCGCTATGTTATGGCTTGGGGTGTTTTATTTTTCCCACCTTTGCCTCCATCTCGCTTTTGGTTTATCAGATAGATCGTTATCCACTTTACCGTACTGTTGTCAAGGGATTAGGTCCCTGTACCGACTGACTGTAAATATTTGTATAAACTGTACTGTTTTGAATGTGTGAATGCATGAAAAATCTTTTTGGCATACAGACTGTCACAGCTCAATGGACATTATTTATTTACTGTATTGGCTTCCGCCAGGCCCTGAACTCTGATTTATCAGAATATCATATGTGCCTTCGTAATCTCGGACATCGGCGATTCTGATGCTAAACCCATAGGGCCGGGTTTGGGTCGTGACATTCACAAACTCTTTACTTGCTATTAAGCTCAATCTTTCATAACTTTTCTGAATCTGTTTACTTGCTATCTGTTGTCTTCTATTTTCGTCTGTCTTCAACTTTTGAATTGTTTGAATGCCTGGCACTGTTCTTGTCATATCCGTTTTTTGTTGCTAGCATCGTGTCTGGGTCATTACTTTCTTGTTCTTCACATACTTACTTAGTGCCTGTGCACATGGCTTTATTCTTGAACTTTGTCGTCTTCTTGACTATTTTTCTCTTTTTTCATTCAATCCTCTGGCTTTTTCTCTTTCCAGCTCTTTTACTTAAATCCATCATTGTTCTAAGCCTTCAAGCTTCTGTAATTGTCTTCGTTCCTCTCCTCCGATGAAGCTTACGTCATTGTCGCCGACTTCGGCAATTCTCATTCCGGCTTCCCTCTTTCTGGTAAGCCACTGTTCCTCCTGGTTTTATTTCTTGTTGCTTTCCAAGAAGCTCTACTTCATTGTTAATCACCATTGCTGTTTTACCCGTTGTTTTCCAAATCATCTTCTTGAATACACACTGTTCACACATCTGTTGATTTCTGCTATTGTTCTTGGCTTGACACACCTGTGCAATCTTTTTGTCTTAATTTCCTGATAGCTTCATCACCATTTTTTTATTACGAATTACATTATTGTTTCTGTTTTCTGTGGCTTTTTCCAGATTCTTGCTTTCAATCCTTGCCTTCAAACTTCGAGGTGCCAATCGCCGAGAAGAGCCTTGATCAAACTCTTCGGGAGATCGATGCTGAGCTCGAGGCTAAGAAGGCTGCTGAGAAGTCTTCCCAACTGTCTTCTATATCCTGCCATTGATGCCGAGTAGTTTGTTTCCTTCTTTTACTCCTTGTACCTTATACCTTGTACTTTTTCCGTCTTTGTATGCTTTTAATCCAGTTGACGTGCCTTTTTTGTAGTCTGAATAATTTATTTTTCAATATTCAGGCCGAAGTGCCTTCTTTCTTCTTTAAATGCATTTCTCTGATTTCTTCTTTGAATGTATGTCTTCTTTTTTCTGCTCTTGTATGATTCGATACTTAGAATAATTTGCATGTCTTCAAAGTACACCTTGACTGTGCAATTTCTTCGGGTAAAATACCTCTGTCACAACTTCTAATCTTGCTCATCTCGGCCTTGTCCTAACACTTGAAAGTATTGTAACAAATATTTTCACAAGTGTTGCTTAGGACTTGTCACTTTCTCAATGTCTTCTATCAAGACTTCAGTTTTTTATATTTCAAGTTTTGACAACCTGGTAGTCTCAGCAAGTACGCAGATATTGCTTGAGCTTGACTTTAACTTGTAAATTTTTCTCAAAAATTTCAACAAATGTTTAACCATCATCCTTTATCATAACCTCGACTTAACTTTAGCTTGTAATTTTTTCTCAAAATTTCAACAAGTGTTAATCCATCTTCCTTTATCTTAACCTCGGTTTAACTATAACTTGTAAATTCACACAGAATTTCAATAAGTGTTTAAACCAATCTTCTTCCGATACGACCTTGGTTTAACTTCAACTTGTAAATTCACACAAAATTTCAACAAGTGTTAAATATCACATCGGTTTAACTTCAACTTGTAAATTCACACAGAATTTCAACAAGTGTTAAATATCACATCGGTTTAACTTCAACTTGTAAATTCAAGTAATTTCAACAAGTGGTAAACAATGATCTCGGTTTAACTTCAACTTATAAATTCACACAGAATTTCAACAAGTGTTTAAATATCATATCGGTTTAACTTCAACTTGTAAATTTACACAGAATTTCAACAAGTGTTAAACATCATCTCGGTTTAACTTCAACTTGTAAATTCACACAGAATTTCAACAAGTATTAAATATCACATCGGTTTAACTTCAACTTGTAAATTCACACAGAATTTCAACAAGTGTTAAATATCACATCGGTTTAACTTCAACTTGTAAATTCACACAGAATTTCAACAAGTGTTAAATATGACCTCGGTTTAACTTCAACTTGTAAATTCACACGAATTTCAATAAGTGTTTAAATATGACCTCGGTTTAACTTCAACTTGTAAATTCACGTAATTTTAACAAGTGTTAAACATCATCTCGGTTTAACCAACTTGTAAATTGCTACAAATTTCAACAAGTGGTAAACATCATATCGGTTTAACCAACTTGTAAATTACTACAAATTTCAACAAGTGGTAAACATCATTTTGGTTTAACCAACTTGTAAATTGCCACAAATTTTAACAAGTGGTAAACATCATCTCGGTTTAACCAACTTGTAAATTGCTACAAATTTCAACAAGTGGTAAACATATTCTTCTTCTCCCTGCCCCCTGCATGGCTTCCACATACTCCTTTACGAACCTTATAAAAGGTCTTCAACATGGCTAATTGCAGTCCAACCTTGTGTGTTTTCTTTTTTATCTTCTGGGATCTGAGATTTACTCACTGAGCTCTTCTCTTTTTGGACTTAAGTGCCGAGATTTTGTCTGCTAGAATCTTGGATCTGCTCACTCAAGCTAAGCTCTTCTCTTCTCGGACCTACTCATCTAGGCCGAGATCATGTCTTCTAGGATCCGGGATCTGGAATTCGGGATCTGCTCACTTAGGCTAAGCTCTTTTCTTCTCGGACTTACTCATCTAGGCTGAGATCATGTCTTCTAGGATTCGGGATCTGGAATCCAATATTTGCTCACTTAGGCTGAACTCTTCTCTTCTCAAACCTACTCATCTAGGCCGAGATCATGTCTTCTAGGACCCGGGATCTGCTCACTTAGGTTGAGCTCTCGTCTTCTTGGGCCTACTTGTCTAGGCTGAGATCATGTCTTCTCGGATCCGGGATCTAGGATCTAAAATCTGGGATCTGCTCACTCAAGATGAGTTCTTCTATACTTGAATGTTATCTCCTTGGGAGCGCTCATGCCCCCTGTCTTTGCATCTCTTCTGCAAGGGTCTTCGTTCCTCTGCAGGTATCTATACTTCCATACCTGGAGGTCATCTTCGTTGTAGTATCCGCTTTGATCTGTTGTCTTTGGTGCTTCACCTTCCTGGCCGGCGTCTTTCACTCCGTGACTCTGGTCACGAGTTTCTGTGTTGCGGTTGTCCCTTTCAACGTCAAGGTTGATAGGTCTTCCATTCCCAACAGGAGTGTTGTCTCCAGTCTGATCCTTCTGTCCGTCATTGGCCATCTATTCTTCTTTCTTTTATTGGCCATCTATTCTTCTTTCTTTCCCACAGACAGCGCCAAATTGTGTGAGTGATTTTCTGACCACACTGCTCGCTTAGTAATCAGCTAGAGAGCACCGGCATAATAGATGGCACCTGGCTGACCTGCAACAGAAAGAGAAGATTCCGGCGGTGGTTCGTCTACCCGAGGGCACTCCGATGATCAAGTTAGTATATCTTTCAAAGATAAATCAATAGCTAAACTCATAAGCTTGAGCATAAAAGCATACCTTAGACCCATGGGGGTGCCTCTCTTTTATAGCCAACATAAACCTAGTCCCAATAGAAGCCTAACTTCTATGCACTCATGATTATTACTAATCTCGGGCTCCCAGTAAGATTAGAATAAACTCTCTAAGAGTCTTATCTTAATACAAACTGAAGTCTTCTCTCTTTCTAGGACTCTTGTCCCTCATCTAGGTTGAGTTCCCTTTTCATTCTAGGACTCTTGTCCTTTATCCACTTATTTCGGATTTCGATATCTTCGAAGATAACCTCGGTCTTGCCAAGATCACCTCGGCGTCACGACCAGGACACGTGGCACCTTGGCTGACACGTCGGCGTCACCTTGCCACGTGTTGGTACTCAGAAAATATATCCCCACAAGTACATTACGAAGTTTTTGTATACTATATTAATTGGAATGTAACGTTACAATAAGGAGTTTTTTTGCAATGTTACGTTATTATGTTTGAGAAAAGTATACTCAGGAGTTTTTTTAGTATGTTACATTGAAGTATTACGTTTGGAGAAAGTATATTAGTTTTTGTGTTATATTGATTGGAGTGTTATATTTAGAAAAAAATAAATTAAGAAGTTTTTTAAAAATATTACATTGTTACGTTTGAGAAAAGTATACTAAGGAGTTTTTAAGTATGTTACATTAGAGTATTACATTTAGAAAAAGTACACTAAGGAATTTTTTAGTATGTTACATTGGAGTGTTACATTTTTTAGTATGTTACATTGGAGTGTTACATTGGAGTTTTTTAGTATGTTACATTGGAGTTTTTTTTAGAGAAAATATACTAAAGAGTTTTTGCATGTTACATTGATTGGAGTATTACGTTTGAGAAAAGTACACTAAGAAGTTTTTTTAAAATGTTATGTTTGATAAACGTACAGTAAGGAGTTTTTTAGTGTGTTACATTAGAGTGCTACGTTTTTAGAGTGTTACGTTGGGAAAAAGTATATTAAGAATTTTTTGTGAAATGTTACATTTAGTAATTTCAACATCATGAGAAAACTCATATTTGTCTCTTAATACATAACACACGTTTATATTTGGTCCTTCATGTAATTCACACTAGAATGAAACCTTTAGGTCTATAAGAAAAAAAGGAGGACCAAATAGTTTATAGAATTATTATTTGGAATTTATTAATATTTCACCCTAATAATTTTTTTAGATATTTTATCATAATAAGATATGTGAGTAAAAATATATAATTTATTGATTGAAGTTAAATTTAAGGATAAATTATATATACACTCTTTGAGTTTATTTAAAATACAATTACTCCTATAGTTTTAAAATTACAATTATCACTTTGTCGAAATTTGTTATTTAACAGAATTAACTAAAAAATAAAATTTCTAACTACCCTCCTACACAATAATAAAATTACTTGAATTATTAATTGAAATATTTTGTTTACATCATTAAAAACTATTAATTGACTTGATTTTTTTATTAATAGAATGGGTAATTTATTATACGATAAAAAACTTGAAGGGACAAGATGTAATTTTCAAAATTACAAGGGGTAATCTATAAACAAATCTCAAGAATATATTTGTAATTTATCCTAAATTTAAAATTAAATAATATCAATGTTACACATTTTAAAATAATGTAGTTTTATTTTAAATAAATATCGTTAGATTATCACACTAAAATAATTACAAAGAGATTCCTTGTAAAAGTGTTTATTCACTAACCCCACCTATCTATGGAGAAATTATTCAAGTCCTTCCCCACCTATCTATGGAGAAATTATTCAAGTCCTCTAGAAGGAATACTTTATTCTATGGGGTACTTACTAATTAGTCCTGTTAATTAGACTTATTTACTTACAGGTCCTAACTAATAAATTTAACACTATAAAAATAAGAGAGTGATAAATTTATCACTAAAAATTTATTCATAAAATTGATAAATTTATCACTATAAAATTATTCATAAAAAAAAGACTGATAAATTTATCTTTATCACTTAATAAATTATATCAAATAGGACTTAATGGGTAATAAGTCTCTAAAGTAGGACCTATTGAGTAATAAGTCTCTAAAGTAGGACCTATTGGGAATTTACCCTTATTCTATTTACTAATTGACATTTTTTAGATTGTCTCTTAAAATTCGAACATAAAAGTGATGTTTAGATCAATAACTATTAATTTGAAATGCTGCCTATGTTTGTTCCAAGAGCACAGAATAATTTTTTCTATCTATGAGTATATATATGTATAATTTTATTAAAATTTCTTAGAATTATTGTATATAATAGTAGTGTCCTATTAATGAGTGTCTTCAAAATATTAACTAAAATAAATAAAAAAATGTGCATTTTTGTCTGACAACGCCAAACTTGTTAATAAATATTTCACAACGCTTGTTAACAAAATCTATAATAATAACTAATAATATGTGCAACACGCTAGTTTTTATATTGAATGTGTGTGGATGTATTGATAACAATGACTACAATATTTTTTTTGTTAATTGAATAATCTATTGGGTAAGGCTTTTTAGATGTTGGCCTCACATGTGCAATTTATTGTTTAAGGACTAGTGTTTTGATTAAGAAATGAAGATATGTACTAGTCTTGGTCAAGAGTTTAATTATGAGAAACTTTTTGCATGGCATTATATGTAAGACATCATTAAAAAAGAAGAAAAAAATCACAAAAGGATGAAATTGCAATAATTGCGTTATGGAACACTGAAAAGTAATACTTTGTTTTTGAGTATTGAGAGATTATTATTATTGCTTGAGAAAGTTCAAAACAATTTGGAAATTGACAAAGATCATCATTGTTGAACTTTATATTGAAGTCATTCTTAAAGAATATAATTGGAGAATCATTATACAGATAGTATGATGGAGTTGCTTAAAAACATGCAATGGTTTAGTACTTATAGTTAGGGATGACAACGGGACGGGTAGGAGTTATGGGATCTTTAGTCTCACCTCACCCCTACTCCTACCCCTACCCCTACCCCTACCCCAACCCCGGTTTAATGGGTTTAATGAACATTGTTCCATATTCGACCCTACTCGCTAGACTTCTCTCCCACCTTTGTCTCATTCTTGCTTCTTATAATCGTATTTTTGACTCTATAAGCTTAGTTTAACTTTATAGCTTATATTTTTAGTATTCGATTTTAATAATATGATTTTATAACTTTAGATGACAAATGACTTATAACAATTGGTATTGTTTGATATTGATCTTAGTAGAATTGTAGAGTAAAATTGTACAATAAAGAGCAAAGAGATGTGATATTAACAAAAAAAATATAAAATAGAATGAAAAAAGTCTTAAAAATAATTTTGTATCATTAAAATATAATAAAAATATGTTAAAAATGAGACATTTTTTTAATAACACGCATAGTTGGGTTGAGGGTGGGGCGAGGTTATCTTTCCCCATACCCGACTATTGAGTCTTTTATTCTCACCCCAAACCCAACCCTACCCTATTAAGAAATCCCCAAATCCATTTTATTGGGGCCGGAAAGGATTGGGGACCCATTGGATCGGGTGTTTTGTTATCCCTACTTGTGCTTTTCCTAGATGAATTTTTTTTTATAAATTCATTTCATTAATTAAGGATATAGTCACAAAATAAATAAATAAATAAAAATTATGCAATGTACGATATGTTTAATAGTTGGTGAAATTCTTTCAAAATTACTTCCCAAAAAATATATGTGATCACATGCCACTGTGTTTGGATAACTAACATACGTAATCTTTGTAATTTGCATCTTGTATCAACTTGATCTTTACAGTTTTATTTGTATCAATTTTATTTTTTAATTTTTCATGGTGGTGTTTGTAAAAAGAAGTTTTTTTTTTTTTTTTTTTGTTTTTTTATAAAAGAAAAAAAAAAAAAAAAAAAAAAAAAAAAAAAAAAAAAAAAAAAAAAACATCCAACCCCATAATCATTTTTTTTTTTTCTCTCACAAACATCACATCCAACCACATAAAAATCCAACTATCTTCCCAAACACCAAAATTTTTTTATCTCATAAAAACCTACATCTAATAAAATCTACATAAAAACTCACTTCCCAAACACCCACATAATGTTAATTTAGCTCAATTGATAACATCGTTAAAAAATTGAATATAAATCAAGAACAAAATGTTCCATTGAAAAGTCAATGTACCGTTTCAAAGTAAATGGACTAACTCCTAAATCACTTTTAGGAGAATTAATAGACTATTTTGTTAATTGATTTTCATAAATTTCTAAAGGGGCATTGTATTATCAGTTGGATTAAATTGATATAATGTAAAAAAATTAATTGTAAAATTGACACAACGGACAAATTACAAATACTACCCCTGATACAGTTACAACTATAAAAGCCAAATTAATGTAAGAGACAAAATTATAAAAACTACCGGTATAATTGCCTTTTTTGTTTTATTATTTTATTTTTGTTGTCATCATTTCATTATTCAAGGAAAGTATCAACTAAAAATATTGTGAAAATCATGTCCTGTCATGTTAATGGCAAACCAAAAAGGTGTAAAAATTATAATGTTTTTATTATTGAATCATAAAAAAGACAAATGGAGAGAACTAAAATAAATTTATGAGGAAAATGTAGAAAAACATATTGTCAAACCAACACTAACATAGATTACAGTGTGATAGTGGACTTCGATTCATTACATTGAAAGGGTTGTGCATGCTCTGTGAAAGTAAAGTGAGCTACGCCACCTTGGCTTTCAAGAAATAATTGCATAAGAGTTGTTGACACATACAAACACCCTTTTTAAAGATAGTCATGCTCCTATCTTAAAAAAAAAAAAAAAAAAAAAAGATAGTCATGCTAAAAACAAGTTATTGAACTATGTTAAAGTGGAAAATAATTTATTTTGTTTTAGGAAAATGAATGAGAGCACTAATTAGTGCCACCATTAATGATGTGACAGTAGGCCCCACCCACTGCCACAGTATTGTTGTGTCTATTTTTTTTTTTATTTTTTTTTTACTTAAAAAAAGTGGATGTCAACATATTAGTGATACTTTAGAGCACCATTTTTAGTAGTCTCTATCCTGTTTATTTTATTTTATAAATGATGTGGCATAAAACTAATTAATAGTATTAATTAAGACACAAAATATATATGTAGGATTCATTACTTGATTTGAGACCCACTTAATATTGTATCCACTTACTATATTTTTTGGTACATCAGTTAGTGTTTCTAAAATTATTGGACATATTATAAAACTTAAATTTAAAATGAGACCTACTAAAAATAAATGATAGGAACAATCTATTGTCATGTTTGTTTGTTAAAAAAAATTGTTTTATGTCGCCAAATGGCAAGATGTCATTTGTCTTCATTATTTCTTTAATAATTATTTTCTATCAAAGAATTAATAATAATGAGTATAAACAAACATAAATAATGATTAAAAAAAAATAGTGACACAGCATTTTTATAAAAAAAAAATTATATTAATCAATTCAAAATAATTAGGCTGTGTTTAAGTTTTGTACTTTGGTGAAAATTTGTGAAGGAAAAGAAAAAGAGGAGAAAAAGGTGACAAAATTTAGGCTTGTTACTTCTTTTTCTCTCTACAAATTTCTACACAACTCTATGATTCAAGCATAATTAAAAGTTTTATTGCAATTTTTGTATGTTTTTATACAACTTTTACTAGTAGAAGCCCTAAACACTAGATTAGTAATGACAAACAACTTCATCAAAATGAATGATGAGTGTTATGCGGTGATTAGCATTTGCAATTTAAATAAGTTTTGATGGGAAAAGGCAAAAAACACAAAGGCCACGCAGGGAAAATGAGCAATGAAAATCACTTTTTCCATGGAAAAAGTAGAGGTAAAAGCCGAACCCTCCTCATAAGTCAGCCATTAGATTCTCTTCACCATGCTTCTTTTCTCTTCACATCTCTCTCTCTCTCTCTCTCTCTCTCTCTCTCTCTCATAGATAAATTACACATATAAATTGCTATAGTTTAATTTTGGGAAAATTATAAAAAAAAAAAAAAAACCTTCAAGATTTGATACTTGTAACAAAATAAATTTTAAATTTTGTTAATTTAAATCTTAAATTTCTGATTTGTTTTCAATCTAAACTATTTGTTTATTTTTGAGTTAATTACCTAAAATTCTTTTTTACTAATGATATGATAGCTCAGGTCTTATCTAAATTTTTTTGAATCAATAAGTCCTACTTAGGCCTCGTTTGGGAACAAATTTTTTTAGTAACTTTTTGATTTTTTGGCTAAAATGTGATATAAAAAAAATTAGTATGTTTGGGATAACTTTTTGATTTTTTACTAAAAAATGTGTAAAAAGTAGAAAGAAAATGAAAATTTTGACTTTTTGGTATAGGTTGTTGGCTTTTTATATATATTTTTAGTGACTTTTTGACTTTTTTGTCTAAAATCATCACTTGCCAAACGAGGCCTTGATAAATCTCAGAATATTATTAGTTTTTCTCAATTTTTAAAACTAAAATAGTATCAATTTTGTATGGTAATGTTTTAGATAATTGTTTCATTAAATGATGGAAAAAAACAGAGTATGAGATTAAATATTTTTGTCCTTCTAGCTATTGCTTGATTTAACTATTCAATAAAACCGAGAACATTATCAATTTTTTTTTTCAATTTTAAAATTGAGAATATTATCAGTTTTTTCTTTTTTAAAGTTTTTTTTTTTTTTTTTTTCCAGTTTTTCACATTAATATTCCATCATCTTGCTCCTTTATAGATACAAAATTTTCAATTTTACACAAAAAAATAATTCAATTTTTCTTTTTTGCACATAACTTTTTTTAGTTTTTTCAATTTTAAAATTTTGAAAATTAAAATAAATGTGAAATCATCATGTTTCTTTATAGATAATCATAAATGATGAACAATCATTGTTTGAAGGGCAATTCCAACTATTAAAATTTTAATAGGAGTTGAATGTCTAAAAAATCTTGGTTAGGACTTAATGGAGTATAAGTTCATAAATTATAATTTGTGTGTAAATGCCCCTTTATTTTTTTTTATGTGGATTTAGTCTTTATATTTTTATTTGCATCAATTTTGATTTTTATAATTCACACTGTGACAATTTAATTTAATTGATAATATTCTTTTAAAAATTAGAATGAAATTAATAGTCAAAATAATTCATTTATTTTTCTCAAAATAATTGAAGGGTTAACGTTTAATTTTAAAATATGCATTTTGGAAGTTTCTATTTACACAACAAAATTCTTAGGCCAATTTTTTAAATTATAAACCCCTTAAAAATTCAAAAAATGTATTTTATATTACCCCTTTCATAATTTTAAATATATCCTTATACCTAATCTCCGACATTCTCTTTACACCCATAAGCATTTCGAACCCTAACTCTCACACCCACCCCAATTACCACCTCTAGCTACCACATCGTCTACTTCTAATCATCATCTTTGCAACCCTCTCCCTCTCTACGACAACCACTAGCAATCTCTACTTTCATTGTCTCCCGCTGCCACTACCCTACAAGACCACCACACAAACCATGTAGCCCTTCTACCCATCACCCCACAACTCCCAACCCTGCAACCAACACCCTAGAGCCTTACCATCACAACCACTATCCATAGAGAGAGAGAGAAAGGGTTTGAAAAATAATAAAGAGAAGAAGGAATTGTTGGGAGTTGACAAACGAGTTGAGAGGTGGTAGTCGATGGGGGCATGTGGATGCTAGGGATGGTGGCGACAAACACCAATAGTGCGGTCAAGTTAAAATGGTAGAAAAAGGGGTGGGTAGAAGAAGAAATTAGGTTTTGAATTTTAAAGTTTGATTACTTTATGGTAATTTTATATAAGAATAAAATTGTAATAAAAATAAAGTTTTGGAGGTATAAAGAGTTATTTATGTGGTGTAAATAGAAGCTTCTCTAATTTTTTAATTGATATTATTAATTGAATTAAATTGACATAATATAAAATCTTCTATATACGTATATGATGTTGTTGGTGTGTTGCAAATGACCTCATCCATGTAAAGTTGACGAAGGATACTTTGAAAGTGATTTTTTCTAGTAATTCTAAGCGATGTGTTAATTCTAAGTGATGTGTTGTGTTATTGAGATTTAATGTTCAATATAGAGATTTAATGTTCACTTTAAAATCTTTAATATTAAATATTTTAGAGATAATTACTAATAGGTCTTATTGAGTGACCTTATTTAGTCATAAATCCTTTGTGAAGTTTTCTTTTTTACTTATTTGCCCTTTATTTTGATAATAATTTTTTTTGAGACTTTTTAAATGTGTTTTGTGTTTGTGAAACGATCATTTAGTATTAATAATCATATCAATAAATTTATCAAAATGATAAATAATTTGAATATTTTGGTTTTGATTTATAATTTATAATTTATAATTTATTTATATTAATTTGTATTGAAATGTGACGTAAAAAATATAATTAGTTGAATTATATATTTTTTAAAATTACAAGAACAAATTTATCACTAAAAATTAAAATAAAATATTTTAATACATAAATTCAATCCACAAAACTTAGCTCGTACCTGCCCTTAATTTCCAACTACAAAACATCACTTAGATCACTTTAGAAGAACCATGCTATGTAAAGTTGGTGCATTGTCTCGATCATTGATTCGAAATCTCTTGCAATCAATCTTTAAAACACAACCCGGTACAGCCTTCGGATCAACTTGATCTAACGGTTGTTATTTGGACAAAACTTTATACTTTTGTCATATGATTGATTAATCGGTTTTTAAGTTGACTTCAATGGTGTGCAAAACATTTGATTTGATAAAGCAACAATTAAAGTAATTGGAAGGAAGTGGGTATGGGACCCAAAGGTTGAAACCCAAAAAGACTGTTGCCGAGTTGGACTACACATTTCCACACGCACCATTTTTCCTCCTCGGTTGGTTTTGATGTATTTTTCCATCATGACTACGCGATTTATACGTCAAAAATAAAAGTTAGGTCGGAGATTTCAAATAATTTATTAAATTTTTTATTAAATCTCTCACATAAGTATTGGACTCACACAAATATAGATTTGTGTGAATCTCATACTCATATGAGAAATTTAATAAATTATTTGAGTTTTATAATATTTTTTTAAAATAATCAAATAAATACTCTTTCCACATTTACTAACCAATAAATACATCTGCATGTGAATCTTTACGTGGGAACCAGGAGGCGCATGCGTGTTGTGAGGTCCATTCGAGATTTATCCTGAATTCATTTTGATAATTTAAATTGTTTATATTATAAAATTTGTTAAATATATTTCACGATTGTACGGGCTTATGGGTTTTGTTTTGAGTCTATGTCGTTGATCCGAACCATTTATATTGTAAAATTCGACGATTAGATTATTCATAAAAAAAAATCAAATTTATTGAATATTTGTAAACTCAAAACAAAATCACATTTGTTTTTAAAAAAATAAATTGTTAGAGTAATTTTAATAAATTATTTTAAAACAATTAACTCTTGATCTTAAGATTATATATATTCGATTAATTTAATTTTTTATATAAATAATAAGTTTAACAAACCTATATAAATTCAAATTATCAAGTTCTGGATAAGTCACCATTGGACCTCACAACGGGCATGTTGTGCCTACACCTTGGTCCCTTTATGTGCAGGCCATTTGGTTACTGTTGTTTATACCTTTAGTCCCCCACATGCCATGAGAGGCGTGCAAAAATTTTCAATCATCTCGTCTGTTATTAGAGGACAAATTACACTAAATAATTTAAAATTTATGTCACTCTGATTACTGATTTTTTAATTATTTTAAATTTTAAATCTTGTTTCAAATAAAGATAATTGAAGATACTATTGCTCAATTTCAAGAGTAAAGTTGTTAATTTGATAAAATACAAACTAATTTGATAAAAATAAATGTCAAAAAATATTTTTGAATTTTTAAAAATTATTTCTACCTATCAAAGATAAAATTATGTAAAATTGATAAATCTTTTACACATTTATTTATTTTTTTTACCAAATTCATTTTTGTTATGTGTTTGGTTAATGATTATGTAATGGATAGTTGTTAAGCTTTTAATGTGTAATTGATATATTTAATATATGAAATATTTTTAGTTTTTGATTTTTTGATCTAATGAATTGGTTTAATAATGATATCAAAGTTGTCGTCATATTTGACTTTTGGAAAAATAAAAACTAATTTAATAAAAATAAAAACAACCACATATTATATGATTATCATCAAAACACATAATAAAAATTAATTTGGTAAAAAATAAATGTGTAAAATATTAATCAATTTTACATAATTTTACCTTTGGTTGGTAGAAATAATTTTTAAAAATTAAAAAATATTTTTTTGACATTTATTTTTGTCAAATTAGTTTATAATTTATCAAATTGATGACTTTGCCTATGAGATTGAGCAATGGTATATTCAATTGTCCTTATTTGAAACAAGATTCAAAATTTAGAGTCAAATGTGTTACAATTGAAAAATCATGGACCAAAATGACATAAGGCCTAAACTATAAGGACCTTTAATGTAATTCGTCCATTATTATATTAAAGGCTCGTTTAAAAACTTAAATTACAAATACACCCTCTGAGGTTTGCTCAAAATATAGATTGTCTCCTGTGGTTTGAAAAATTACAAATACCTCATTATTAGAATTTTTTATTTAAAAGAATTAACTAAAAAAATGAAATTCATAATTGCTATCCTATACAATAATAAAATTACCTACATTATTAATTGAAGCATATTTTCAACATCATTAAAAATTGTTAATTGACTTGATAATTTATTAATAAAAAGAACGATTTGCTATGAAATTAAAAATCTCAAGGGTGAAATGTAATTTTTAAAACTATAGGGAGCGATTCGTATTTTAATCAAATCTTAAGGAGTGTATTTTTAATTTACCCAAAACTTAATTATTTTAGGAGTGTTTTAGAAAGATCAACATGGGTAGCGTTTTTTTTTTGTTTTTTTAATTTTATTTTATCTCTTTTGTTGCTTTTTGGTTTTTTTACAAATCTATTTGGGAAGTATTAAATAAGCTGCTTTTTTGCTTTTTTAATTTTTTTTTTTTATAATATAGTATCACATCATTTGTAAAAATGATAAAATTCTAATATTACCCTCATGCATATTTTTAAATTACCATTTTACCCGCCACTAGCATTTTCCAAATTATCATGCAAAAATGTAACGCTTCCCAATAATTAAAATACAATGATCTTGACTTTCCATACAGATGAATAATTATGAACTCTAATCAACATTAACCAATTCAAATCCTTGTGGTTATATTTCTTAATATATGAAAGATATACAAAAGATGTTCACATGCAATACATATTCAATCTCTTCAACAGTATGAATTCATAGCATGTGAGACAAATAATGTAAAAGAAATAACACAAAAGAATATTGCATGGATTACAAGTTTTAAGGCTTATGTCTGGTTACACAAAAATGATTATCGAAACTCATACATATAAAACCCTTGGTTTGTCAAAGTAAACAATAAAAGAAAAGAGTCCCATGCACTCAAAATACTTCCTACACCTTTAGTTAGGCGGAATCATCACATCATTTTCTGCACAAATCCATTAGGAGTGAGCATAAAGTCCAATAAGAAGATTTTAACAAAGTATATATGTTTTAAGTAGTCTTGTAACATGAATGCTATGCAATGCCACACTTTAAAAAAAATAAAAAATAAAAAAATTCCATAACTTTAATCCTTTTGAAACCGCATGCAATGCTTTTTTCAAAAATGCATTATCTCAGTGAATTCAAAATGCACATACGGGGCGATAAATATGACTCAGGTAATTTCTAAATTGGTGTCTGCAAGTAAGCATACCAATCATCACCAATCACCACTTTACCTGCTCCTAATCGAAAGGCATGTGGTACGTACTCCACGTGTGTTTTCCGTCTTTCATTTCGGACACACAAACCAACTTAAATAATACCAAATTATACTCCCTATCTAGATTTACCAAACGTATTTACTCCAAAATATCTCAAGATCATCAATTGTTTTTCCCAAAACAATAACTCAATTTTCAAAACATAGTCGTAATAATCGATATTCAAAAGCTATACAAGTGAATGAAATGCAAATACAAATATACATAATCCCGTTATATATTTCCCCACAATTCTCAACATTTTTCTCAATGTGAAATACAATTGAAAAATATAAAAATTCTTGAGATATTGATTTGTGATTATGTTTTAACTTAAAACAGTGCATATCAATCACAATCAAGCAATCAATGACAAATCGACACAACGATTTAACATAAAAAAAACCCCCCACAATGGAGCACCTCTAATTGTGATAAAAAATCACAGGCCAAAACCACAAAACAATCGACTAAGAAAACAAAAAGGAATTATACACAGGTATCCTTAATTACCTAACGAATCCATGCCCGAATTGAACCTAACCCGATGTGCCTCTTCCACCACCATCTTAACCTCAAAATTGCTTTTCTTAACGTCGAATCCACAATGTTAATGTCGAATCCACGATGATGAGCCACTTCGGAATCCACCAAAGCTTCAGGCTTAAGTTCCTCGGAATCCATCAATGAACACCTCTCTTTTATATGAATAAAAAACAAGACCAACCCTTGATGTTTGACACGATGTAATTTGTTGATCAATCGATCACCTTCTATACATCAGGAAAACTTATATAAAAATACCTTTTAATATATAACATTTTGTATGTTACTCATCTCTAAGATTCTAGACGGGTTCAACCCTAAAAACAACAAACGACGCACTTTATACTAAATAGAGTCACAAAGACTGATTGAGCACAACATCCACCACTCGAGCGGTGAAACATATTTTCCAGAAGTCCAGTTTGCAGGCAAAAATACTGGATGATCCACTCCACCGCTCGAGCGCATAAAAGATTGCTTGAGCAGTCAAACCATTTTGACTTTCTTCTTAGCTTCGGGAGTGCTACTCCTCAACCCCGCCTGGTCACTAGCCCTTGGACCCTCGCTATAACGATTCTGGTTTAGACCCAATCCATTTACTTGATTTTGAATCTAAGAATCCATGTAATTAACTATTATTCATCTCTTTTCCATCTGGATGCTTGTTGAGTTTGGCTATGAGAAGTTTTGATTGTGTTTAAAACAAGTTGGGAAGTCAATTTTTTCAATAAGTTGTTACCCAAATTTTTTCTTGTTCGCTCGAGCGATACTTCTTGGACTCGAGCTATCTTTTACAGTTTGTAAAACTACTGAGAGTTTGATACCTTCGCTCGAGTGGTCTTTCTTGCGCTTGAGCGATCTTTTGCAAGTCTGAACTACTAGGAGGAGGTCATTGTGTGCTCGAGCGGTGTCACTTATTATGTCTGTAGCTCGAGTAACCATTTTTGCACTCAAGCGGTTTGTGTGTATATCAATCCAAGAGGAAGCTATTCTCAGTCACTTTTCCATCTCTTTCTCTCTCTAAACGTTACAAAACCCTAAAATCTTTACTTTCTCTCTCTAATTCTTGTACTCTAGCTCTAAATACTCCAAATCCGTTGGTTTCCTCACCATAATCCTTTGGAGTAAAAGATTGAGCACGTCGAGGGCTTCGTTCTAATCGGAGAAGTTTGTGTTTTTGGCTCCGTCAAGTTCTACCCTTTGTTTCCTCTTGTCTTCTACTTTGAGGTAAGGATTTCTTTAACTCTTTTATATGATTTTTAGCTTAATTATTTGCTCTTTGAAAATGGTTAATGATTTAGGGATTTTGAAAAAACCTGGGGTTTGGATTTGAAATCAAAAGAGAGGTTTTCCAAATAAATTCTTGAAAATGGTTGTGGGAATGAGTTTATGGTTGAAACATGTTAAAATGGTGAAAATTTCTTCTTGAAATTGATTTTGTAAAATAAAGGGGGTTTTGCCCTAAATTTCGGATGTTTGGAATTGTGTAAGGAAATGGAATATGTTGTGGGTTTTTGTAAGATTGGAACGATGATTATGTTGATGATGATGGTGGAGTCGAATATGTAATAGCACTCCCATTGTGAAAAGATAGAATTGCACATTATGATTGGAAACTTTCTTTGTATAGAAATACCTGTTTTGGGCTATCGGTGGAGGATAGTCTTGATTGTTATAGACATTGCATGAGGATTAGATTAAATTGAAACTAATTCCTCATACATTGTGCATTAAGCATCATTTCATGTTGAACATTGTAAATGTATTGGTTTTGAGAAAAATTGGTGAATACTGTGGTGCATTTAGTTAGAGGGTGTGGTTGTGGTTTTATTATGTTGGCCTGTGTGTCCTTAGTGAAAGTCTAGAAACCGACGCGGTTAGGTGCCGATCCTTTCGGTTAGCACCAGTAAATTGGCTTTGGTAGTACTTATATAGCCTACTAACAGACACGTACCTAGAGATTTCCAGTGTATTGTATCTACTGCCATGTTTTCTGCTATAAAAAAGGTTATTTTCATGAGTTGATTTATAATCTAGTATTACATTGTTTTGAGATGGAAAACAAGAAAGGTTTGACAAAAGGCATCATGTGCATTCACTGTGGTTCACCCTATGTGAAAAATAACTTTCAGGTGCTGATGATATGCCTTCACCAAGGACATAGTTATTTTTGGTTTCTTGATGCACTTATTTTTGATTAAGCCCAGGGCTTTATTTTTATTGACTTTAATTCATTTGCTATAACCAAGTATCGTCTTGAAAAGTTGTAGCCATTAAGGCATTTCATTACTTGGTTGTTGTTTTTTTTTTTTTTTATAATTTTTAAATCCCTTGTATCCATGCCGTATGTTATAGATTCAGAATTTAGAATTGGTGAATATATATTGCATATGTCATCTTTTATAATGATCAAAGATATAATGAATAGATGTTATGAGATTGTTGATCAATGGTATTTGGCATGGGCTTTTCTGGCTATTTTAACTACAAAAAGACAAAATAGGCTAAAAAGCTAATAAGACAAAATGTCACATTCAAACCATAATCATTTCTTTTTGAGTACTGCTATTAGCACCTGTCAAAATTCTTTGGACCCCCCATTTTATAATTTTTTTTTTATTACAATTATACCTTAAAGTAAAATTACATTAAAAGACATTATTAAATGGAACACCCAACTATCAATAAGAACTAATACTCTATAATACTGGACACCCACCCCCACCCCCACATCCAATTCCAACTATACGTATTCCATTTTTATAAACCCTAAACCTATTACTTTTCATAACTAACTGTAGACGTCCCCGAACGCATCCCGGGGGAAAGGAGTGTGAGTCCCCCCCGTTCTGGTTCGATATTGGGTCTACTACAGTTCGAAGGACTCAAATGTCACGGTTCTTAATCTTGAACCAAAGAGTCCAAATCCGGCAAATCATTTTGAGAAAAACAGATTTTTAGAAAAGAAGTGCCAAACATGGACTGCTTTGCCAGATACAGAGTCGCCACCTAAATGTTTTAAAATGGGAAATTTAGGAAACCCTAACTCGGTGCCAAAGGCCACGCATCCGTCATCACCAAAGTTGCCTCGGCTCGGGAACTTGGGTACGATTGGGGAAGGTCACTTCGTGAGCACCCCCGCTCGCCCGGTCAAAGACCGGCCTCTACTAACCATGATATCTTATTTTGAAAACATTGTGAGTTCTTATTCCGGTTATTAGCCTAGGTTACTATGTGATGCGACAAAGATACAAGTATAGACTGAATCGTCTGAATTGGAACAAAACATTTCATGTTTGTTTGTTTGAAAATGGTTTGATGGTGCTACCCGCAAGTAGGCTAAGACGTGGATTTGCCACCCTCGAGTGGGCTTAAGAAAATATGATTTTGCCACTATCTAGTGGGCTTAAAACAAACATTTGATGAATTGTCCAATCCAAGTAACTCAACCTCCACCCACATGCATTCAAGGCAGTTATATCACATAAGCATTTAGCCTCATGGTAAGCATGCTATTCATGGCAGTCACTCACACGCATGCAAGGATGCTAAAGCATAAAACTTACCGAGTACTCCAAGCCAAAACAGAAGCTTATTAGAAATCATGCATGATCCTAGATACGCAGAATTGCCTAATGCAACACATGCAAAGATGTAAATTATAGCAGGCTCGGCTATTCTAAACATGGCATATGAAATGCTACAATTATCACGTACTCAATTCGAAATTGAAATACAAATGCAGTTTGTATGATGCGCCGTGCCTGGTGCGTGCAAAACAGATAAATGATGCAAACATGCTGTCATACTGTATGCTAATTGAAATATACCCTATATCTAACCATCACAAGCGGGTAAATAAAAGGGAAGAAAGAAGTGGGGGTTGGAAGACATACATCACACTCACCCACACTTATTACAATTATGCCCTCGTGTAAAGGGTCCTAATAAATAACAATACAGTCCGAAATAAAAGAATAATACAGTCCGAAATAAATATACAAATTCCTAATTAATTAACAGATTAACTAAGAAAGCTGTAAACTGGCATGCAAGTCAGGGGCTGCCTTGACTCCGCTCTAGATAATGAATTGATGCATGTTGGGCTGCTTTGCGCGGAAATCCATTGTGATGCCTCAATTAGCCTCTGTTTGCAATGTTTTCTCGTAATGCGTGCCAGACTCTGAAAAGTTGCTAATCCCTCATTTTGCTGCAACAGAGAGCAGGAAAGGGGCATAGCAATGTATTTCGCAAATATATGCATGCATCGATCCTCGTGCCACCAATCACGCATATCGATGCATGATGGCCGAGGAGTCGGATTGCACAACTCAATATGGGATGAATGCATATGAATGCTACAACAAAACCTAACTCCTTCATGGGTAATCCGGAGTGTTGGTGACTTGGGAATTGAGACCCGTTCCGTCACTCGGAGTACGAAACGTGCCTCGTTTCCCGTGCCCGGGCTAACTTCTATCCCGAACACGATGCAATATGCATGATACGCAATCCTAGCATACACAATGCTATGAAAATGAGATGCCTTGAAATGCGTGCACACGGGCACGCAAACCGAGGCGATGATCCTAAGACATGACATGGCATACGCAATACGATTGGACTTACACTAACATGAGTGGACCTCAGTCACACTCACATAAGAGGCCGTCGGATAAAGTGAGATGCCTCGAAATGCGTGCACACGGGCACGCAAACCGAGGCAATGGCATAAAGGCATAAAACGGCCTGAAATATGATATACAATGAGACTAAAATGAGATGTCTCGAAATGCGTGTCCACGGGCACGCAAACCGAGAAAATAGCATACGGAATGCAATAGGACTAAAAATGACATACAGAATGCAAAATGAACTTATACTAACATGAGAGAGCCTCAACCATACTCACATAAGAGGTCATGGATGAAAATGAAGTGCCTCGAAATGCGTGCACACGGACACGCAAACCGAGGCAATGGCACTAAAGCATGAAATGGCACTCCAAATGAAAATTGGACTTATACTAACGTTAGAGAGCCTCAGCCATACTCACATAAGAGGCCATGAGATGAAAATGAGATGCCTCGAAATGCGTGTACGCGGGCACGCAAACCGGGGCAATGGCCCTAAGGCATGAAATGGCATGGAAATGATATGCAAACATGCAAATGAATTTTGGCACTGAAATGTGGGGGAAAACAGCCCCGAAATGAGGCGAAAGTACACCCGATGCATGAAATGGTCCCGAAACATGAATTTAGGCACCCGAAATGGCCTATAGCTATACCAAACATGCACAATATAGACATGGAATGAACACACAGTAGCAAGGCAGCCCCAAGAAAAGCATTTTTCAGTCATAAAAAAGGGCTAAACAGCAAGCACACATAGGATTAAGCAAGAATGCAAAAATGGCTCCGCAAGAGGGGTATTGAGGCAAGTGATACATGCAATGCCCAAATGGAAAAATACCCTTCTAAAACAATGATGAGGGACTAAAAATATGAACATTTACAGTAGATGACATCCCCCAAATCAGTATGAAAACTTGCTAAAAATGCCATGCAAGATTGAGGCCACAAGAGGATATAACATGAGGTACCCCAAACATTCATCAAACCAGAAAAGACCCTTAATGAAATATGTCAAGAAGATAAAAATATGACTCTTTCTAGTTCTGATGATGGCCGAAAACAGAAGATAGATAAGCTTAAAAAAGCATGCAAAAATGGGGGTCAAAGAGGGGTATAATGACAAGTATAACATGAGGACCCCCAACAAGGTTTCTCCCTTATAAAATGTTGTATAGGGACACAAAATAAGCTTACTCACAGTTCATGACATGCTCCAAAACAGACTACATGTAGGTCAAACAAATCATGCAAATTTACGGTAAATATGAGAGATTATGAAGCAAGTGCATGATAGAGAGGCCAAATAGGGTTGAGCCCTTCTTCAATATTGAAGAGGGACTCAAAATAGGCCCACTCATAGTTTACATTATGCTCGAAAACAGATCACACATAGGCCAAATATTTCATGCAATATTGTGACATATAAGATGATATTGAAGCAAGTGCAAGTTAGGGATCTCAAAAAGGGTTGAGCCCTTAAACAAACATGAATAATAGCTCAAAATAGGCCTAGTTTCAGTTAGGGTTGGAGCCCAAAAAATTAAGCAAATAGGCTAAGGAAATGAGGCAAAAATGAGCTCAAAAGAGGGTGAAGTGGACTTACCCTTGAAGATCAAGACTTTGGTTGCTTCTTGGACCAAATTTGTTGCCTCTTAACTGCTGGAAAGCCTCTCCTTGCTGCTGGAATGGATTGGTGAGGATAGAGCTTGAAGATGATGAAGAAATGGCACCAAAACTTGAAGGAAATGAGGTTGTATGTATGTATATGCTCCAACCAGTGCTTGGAATCTCTTCTCTTGAGTTGGGAGGACACCAATGTAGACAAGAGAGGGAGAGAGGAATCCTTGGCCAAATGGAGGGAAATGTGCTCTTATTTTCCTCCAAAAGGTTCCCCCGGATCAGATATTTTTTGGGGGAAAACAAAGATACAGCTGGAATGAACTCACCTTGAGGAAGCAGGCCGGCTAGGCACCTTTGCTGCAGGTGGCCGGCCGGCCACCCCCCATGGCCGGCCGGCTAGGGGCAAAATAGTCATTTGAGAATTTCTGGCCGGCCACCAAAGATTGGTGTCCTCCTATGTGTGTACAACAAGACTCTGTGGTTAGAATTTGGCAACTCTGAAACAGGAGAGACAACATGCCACTTTTAGAAGGGGTTCAAAAGGGTCAATGAGAGTTACTGGCCGGCCATGTGTTTTTAGGGTCCTCCCATGTGTGTGCAACACAAATATGTGGTTTTGGCTCGAAGAAAATGGCCCTAGGGTGTTCAACATTAGCCTGGAAGTGAGAAAAACGGGCCCTGGGGGGCGCCGAAGGAGCATAACTGGTTGTTGAGACAATTGTTGGCCTCCTACCCTCTAGTGACCTTCCTTATGATAAAACAGAGGTACCTGCCAAAAATGAACAAAAACCGATGCAAAACGAATGCTCGGGGGCCAAAACACGCAGCCGGTCTCAAAACCGCCGTAAGCACCGAAAGTGGTGTTTGGCTGCGAAGTGGGTATCTAAGACCCCAGTGTCCCTCGGAATGGAGTAAATGAGATGCATGCTAGAAACCGGAGGAATCGAAGATGGTTGGGTGGTCCCGAACCGAGGCACACGGCCTGACGGCTTCGAAAACCGGGAACCGGGCTCCGAAATGGGCAAAATGGCCTACGGGCGCGAAATGTAGCCCACGGCCACTGAGAGATAGTCTACGGGACCTCTCCCTCCCTTCAGGAAAGAAAACAGAGAAAACCGAGTCTGGTTTGCAAACTGAGGCAAGGCACAGAAGAGGGTTCGGAAGTCCGGAGGCAGGGCGCATGGCCGCGACTCTGAGACTTCTGAACGAGCACAAAATGCAACATCACCGAGCGCTCAATCGGTGACGTCTGAGTCTTAAGGTCGGTCAAAAATGGGGTGTCTACAGTTGCCCCTCTTTGACAGAACTCGGAAGTCACAAGTGACGGGAGTGAATGTCAAAGCCCAGAGACGACCCATTTTTGACAAGGCCGAAGACTTAGACAATCATAAAAGATAAATAGAGATATGCCCGCAGGCGTGCCCGCAGGCAAAAAGGGCAAAATGCACAATGATATGCACAGGATCAAATGTAACTCAATGATCATGCAAGTGCAGCAAGCTGTAATGAAGCAAGTATTCGCAAATGGATGCAACAATTTTAAGCAAGAATGCAAAGCAACAACTACATTTCATGCAGTTAGGAATGCGGAGAATTACTCAATTCTCATCGCGTCTCACACGGAGAAGATACGATACCTGCTGATTAATGCAGTCGCACCAAATTTCAAATGAACCGTACATACAATATCGTGCCTACAAAAGAGAGAAATTCAACAAGAACAATATGCTAACAACATATATTCAATGTGATTCCTGCGATTCCGAAAGTTTGACACACGCGGTGCTGGCGGATGAATGCATAAAACAGTGTGATACAGGTAAGGTGCGCAAGATAGCGCGATGCGACGCACTAACAAGTGCAGGTGAGATGCGCAAGATAGCACGATAAAATGCATGCACAATGCAAGTAATTTGCACAAAATAGTGCGATGCGCAAAAATAGCGCGAGTAATACAATGCACAAAATAGTGCGATGTGACATGCAAAGCACAGGACAGTGCGATTGAGGTGCGCAAAATAGCGCGATGAATGTAATGCGCAAGACAGTGCGATGGAGGTGCGCAAAATAGTGCGAATGATAAACTGCACAGCATAGTGTGATGTGCAAAATAGCGCGAATGATAAACTGCACAGAATAGTGCGATGCGAAAGCGCGAAAGTGAATTGCACAGAACAGTGCGATACGCTAAACAGCGCGAGTGTAATGGAATGCACAAGATAGTGCGAGTGAGATATAGCAGGTAAGTGCACAAGATAGTGCGATGCGCAAAAAAGCACGAGTGCACAAGACAGTGCGATGGAGGTGCGCAAGGTAGTGCGAATGATGCGATGCACAAAACAGTGCGATTGTGGTGCGCAAAATAGCGCGAGTGATGAACTGCACAAAACAGTGCGATGCAGGTGCGCAAAATAGTGCGATTGATTTGAAATGCACAAGATAGTGTGATACGCTAAACAGCGCGAGTGATTTGAAATACACAAGACAGTGCGATACGCTAAACAACGCGATTGATATGCAATGCACAAGATAGTGCGAGTGAGATACAACCACAAGATGCACAAGACAATGCAAGTGAGATAAAATGCACAAGAAAGTGCGATAAAATGCATCTTCCATGCAAGTATGAGGGCATTTTCTATGCAATAGATACAAGCATTTTCTATGCAAGAATCATAACGATACGCGGCACGCATGCAACAGTGTATATGAAAGTTCACATTCTATGCAATAGAGGAGCATTAAATATGTACTCTGGTGCCTTTGATTTGCTTCTTAGAGGACTTCACAACACACTCGGCTCAAAGGGGCACACCCTATTCAAATTGGTGCTGCTTGGACTGCCATTTTGACTTGAAGTAGGCTTACACTTGGGGTCGAGACACACTCATACTCCAGAGAAATGGCGAAGCCTGAGAAGGTGCACCTGGAATGCAGTCTCGGATCTTGCTAAAGTTGAAACATGCTAAGATGCTCCGAATTTTCCCTCTTTTCTTTTGCTTTGCAGTCCGGAACCTAAATAGCTTCAGATAGGTCCTCGTTTTACTGTTCACACTTATCGGGGGTGGACCCTGCGGCTTTTTGAAAGAACCAATCCTGCTTTGCACAAATGTAGAGAACGGCACGGCACTCGGAGCACAAAACGATTTTTCTTTTGAAAATGAGAAAAGGATTCTCAACCGGGTATTGAGCCTACAACTGACCACAGCCAAACGACTCAACAAGGAAATAAAAGGCACACAACCTAGACACATCGAGTAACACTCGAAACGACTCAAAATAAGAATTGAGATAAAACAAAAGATACGACACTCAGACGTGCACAGGGAGCCTGTTTCACCGGGTAGTGTTTCCCACCCTTTCTCATTTGTGGTTCTCACATCACTCGACCCTTAAGCTCTGTTTTTCTGAAAAAGCCCTTTTCTCACTTTTTCTCTAAACGCACATCTCTCTATTCTTCAATCTCTCATTTTTCAATCCCTCCCCTGGGTGGTTGATGGATAAACAGCAAGTTGAAGGCTCTCGCCCCTGGTATTCTACCAGATTCTTCTTTTTCTGCACACAGCTAGTGTGTTCCTCCCATAGAGGGGTTGTGCTACAACTGGGTGTGTAGCAAATCTGCGGCTAGCATCGGTTGATGATGTTTTGCTGGGGAGTTTGGACGTGATAAGATCTGTCAAGATGATGGAGTGGAATATCTTGCCTCATTCCAACAGAGCCACACTTGGCTCGATACCTCGCTGGATGAGAGACCTTTCAGCCCTTTGGTGTTGGTCAGCCTCAGTGGTGCCCTTCTTGGCAGGTAGAGTGCCTTTCTTGGCAAGTAGGGTGCCTTTTCTAGCGAGTATGTTGACAATGGGGAAAAGACAGAACACCTGACTCAACTGTGCCCCTAGTTCATTATTTCGACCATTTTTTGTTTTTGCTTTCCACTAAAACAGTTTTGACCAAAATGAGAGTTAGATCAACATGCTTGTTCGATTTTTGATTTAAAATCATGCAAGTTAGGCTATGAGCACTGAAAATTTTCCTTTTTTGGGTCCATGAAAAGGGTCCAGTTTTGGAAAAGATAGAATGATTTTTCGAGAAAATTAGCCAACCTCAGTAAAAGTTCTCAAAAACTATTTTTGCAAACGGCCACTTGCTCAACGAGCATGAAACCTACTCCTGAGATGCACAACCTTAGATCCAAAGGAAAACTGCCCCGTGCTTGAAGAGAGCTGCATGGCAACGGAAAGTTGCCCCTTGTTTGCACGGCACCGCGGCGCATTGAATGGCAACGGAAAGTTGCCCCTTGTTTGAATGGCGCCGTAACACACTGAATGGCAACGAAGAGTTACCCCTTGTTTGAAATGACACCGCGGCGTTTTGAATGGCAACGGAAAGTTGCCCCTTGTTTGGATGATGCCGCAGCGCATTGTAGTCAGTCCTCGGAGCGACGAACACAACCAGACTCTCGGATACAGAGAAGGCGAAGATGATCAGAGCCATCGCATGGACACAATCGAATTTGAATTGTTTTACGGCTGGACTTCAGAATGAAGTTGCCTACGTATCCCAAACATGGGAATCAAGCCTTACGTAGTTCGGGGTTAAGGTACACTCGGGTATTTAACCTCTCCTTTTTATGCTCTAACTTTTGCCAAGGCGCTTGTTGCAGGTTTTCAACCTTGCGAGCCTTCTTCTTCTTTTTTTTTTCAATTCTTTTCTTCTTTCTTTTCATTTCATTTCTTTTTTTCTTTTTTCTTTTTTTTTGCTTTTCTTCTTTTTTTTCCTCTCTTTTTTTTGCTTTTCTTCTTTTTTCTTGCTCTAACATTTGGCTGGGTCGCCCTTCCGGGTTTTCGGCCCAGCGAGCCTCTCAAAGGGTAAAAGTGTAGCTTGGTCCATGCTAAATGGTTGTAAGGTTTTGAAGCCATCTGTATCCAGGAGAGTGGCTGTTGATTTGCAAGAGGACTCATCTTCGGCTCTTCGAGCATATCGGACATTTTTGCCCCTAATTCGAGGGGTGCTTCTGATTTAGCTTCACAAGCTTCTTCTGATGAGGTCTGATCTTCTTGATCTGACTTTGGTGCCTCTTGTTCGAGGGCTGCTTCAAATCTGGCCACACAGGTCTCACATCATGATTGTCCTTTGAATGTTCTGAATCCAAGTTCAAGGTTTGAAAGCAAAGGGGGTGAGTCTCGAGGCCGAGAGCGATCCTAGGTTGCACAATCTCAAGAGCGACTCCACACAAGTCTTCGCAGGACTGCGCAAAACATTTTATTTTTGAAAATTTTTAAGAAAGCGACAAATCGCTTGCGCTGAAGATAGTGTGAAACCGGTCTGGATCAAAGCTAGGGTGTGGTTGATGTGGTTTGGAAATACTCTTCGAATCCTGGAAGACGCCAATGATCCTCTGCTAATCACCTGCAAAAATACAAACTCCGGTCGGGGGTGCCGGAATTAGCACTCCGACGGACAAGTCAGTTCCCCTCCAGAAAGCTTGCTTACTAAGTTTTTAGAAGTGTTTTCTTACATACCTTTATTAGTCTGAAGCTCTTATATTTATAGTCATTTTTCAAATTCGGGACCTGGGTCTACTTTTCCTTCTGTTTGTGTACTCTTCCATTTATCCTAACACGCTTCTTCCGGTATATTCGTATATTCGGCCCAAATATCCTACTCGGCAGAGCAGAAGGGAGCCGTTCAACACCCGGCTCCCTGTGCGCATTAGGCTTCGGCCCCTTAGTTACTCGGCCCCCACAATTGCCCCCCAAGCATCTTGTTAACGGCAGTTGAACGAGGTGCTTGGCTCTGATTTTCAAATTCTACATACTGAAGTTCTTGGGGCTTCGACTTATTACGCGGTTGTTTAATTACTCCCCCTTGAATCGTCGCCTCAGACTCCCGTCCCTTCGTGTTCATGATTTATGACGCTGGCCGCTAGACTGCTCTTCTAACTATCCTTGCACCCCCTCCATCTGCGATACTCTTCACTTCTGTAAGTTTTTTCCTAATTTGTTTACTCCGTCGCGTATTCTTACAATCAATAGATTATGGCAAAATATTTAAGAGACCTTCTTTCCCCGGGTCGAGTTGTTGATTTTAGACGTCATTTCTCCATCCCTGACGATGTCCACTTATCGTTAGTGGCTGACCGCGCTCTCGACATGGAGAGTGAGGAAGAAACCTCGATTGTCTTTCCCTTCGCGATCGCAGAGGGGAGTTCGCTTCCTTCACCCGCCATCGAGGGTCGTTCTTCGCCATTGGGATTTGATTCCTTCCCCAATGTAAATTTCTTTAGAATTATAATGGGGTCGAAGGCCAACCGTCGCTTTGGTATAAATCTTGGCGCCCTTGCTATTCGATCATACGCTCGCGAGATCTTCCGTCAAGACGGACGCATTTCCTCGGGCAAAGGACACAGATCATCGCTTGATCACTATGCTTTCCACTTGGAAAACGAGTCGATGACGTTATGGTCGTTGTCCGTGGCAACCGAATTGGCGCGGGGAGGATCGCGTCGATCCTATTCCTAGACGAGGCGAACCAGTCGCCAATGTCCTTTACCGATATTGAACATTTGTATCCGCTTTACCCTATTTTCTTGACCCTCACGGCTTATCTTATGCAGGAACGAGTTGAAAAAGTCCTAGCTTCAACCGACGACGCCGTTTTCGGACATCGAATTGCTCTTAATTATTTCGCCGTCGCAGCTTTTTATAAGGTGGTAGGGCGGCTCACGCTCGCTTTGCTACGAGCCCACGATATCGACCTTTTCGGCTGCGGAAAATATTCCGATTCCGAAAGGGGAAGATTTTCTCGTCGCTCGTATTTTGTCCGACTTCAAAAATTTGAGGCAGATAGGATTTGAAGGGTACGATTTGGAGAATACGGAGGTAGCCGAACCGCCAGATCGATCACCGGAGGCGAATCGAGGGGTATTGGATTCCGACGATTCTCCTGCTTTGGTGCGGGGGACCGTTCCTGTCGACGACGCTCTTCAACGTACAGATAACCCTTCCGCCTCAGATTCTGTTGGCATGGCTGGGTTAAGCCTGGCAAAGCTTGCTAAGAAGGCGAATGCGGAGAGGTTGGCCGCAAGGAGAATAGCGGAGGGCCTTTCAACCGAACCGCCCACTGCTGAATCTCAGCGTTCGCTCCTAGTTACTGAATCGAAATCCTTGCAAATTGCTGGGGAAGTGGCAACGAGTAAGGGTGCTGAATCCACGCTGGTCGGGGAAGCCGTTCAGGAAGTTGAGGGAACGTCGGAGAAACGCTCTAGGGATCATGAGGTCGGTTCAGAAGATCAGCACGGCAAACGTCCTCGAATGGTGGGATCAGGTGAGGTCGTGCCCTTTGTGATCCGACCGATGGTGAGAAATGTGCCGGTTCCATCGGATGCCTCGGCACTTAATGACCTAGAGGTCGCGTTCGGCGTGGCAACGTCTTTGTCCTTACTGCTCGACACGGAGGCTTTCCGGCTCGAACCAGATCCGAATGCGACAATGTTGGCCGCGCAGTCGGCCCTTTTGGTGTGTATTCTGATTTTCCTTCATTCAAACGTTGTTCGCGTTATGCTTGTTTTGATTCGTTCTTTTGCAGGCCGTTGGTAGGATAGCCGATGTGGGCCGCCGCCATCTCGACGCCGTCAAGGAGATTAGTCGCTTGCGAGAGCAGGCGGAGGGCCGGAGGAAAAGGGCCGAGGACGAGTTTTTAAGAGCGAACTGGGAAGCTTCTCGGGCAGAGGCTGCGGTGGAGAAAGCTCGTGATGCGGATAGGTTGAGAGCGGAGGCCGATAAGAAGGCCGACGACTTGGAAGCTGCACTTTGCTTATCCAAGAAAGCCGTTGCTGGTCTAGAGGCCGAGTTGGCTGAGGTGAAAGCGGCGAAAGAGAGCGCCGAGTCAAAATTTTTCGAAGCCGAAAGAAATTTGGGCTCGCCGAAGTCTGTTGAACAGTAACCCGGTTTGAGAATCGGGGATTCAAACATGGTTGGCGCAAGGCCCTTTCTGCAGCTGGCGTTACGCTGAATGTGCCAATACCGTATGAGCAAGTGGACATCGATCCATTGAGACCGATTCGAGGATTGATGTTTATGATACAAGATTCTCTGTCGTGGTGGTTTTCGGTATTTTGTGTTTATGATACAAAGAATGGACGATACCTTTTGTAATTATAAGATGTTAGCAATTTACGCCAATGTGATGATGTTTCCGTAGTTTTATGGTGACTGTTATTTTTGTAATTTATACAATGTTAAATCAATTCAAAACAAATATGCGGTTCCTCTGGGATGGCTCGCTCGGCGTGGAAGGTCTAGTTCAAGACGGACTAGATCTCGCTTGCGTGGCTAGGGCGCGTGTTAGAAGCCGAATAGTTCACGCCGAGGGTGGCCAAGCATCATTAGGTATTCGCCTAATAGATTAATAACCGCCTTGCTTTGGAGTGCTCGGCGTTAAAAGTCGAATAGTTCACGCCGAGGGCCGGCGAGGCATTAGGTATTAGGCGAATAGATTAATAACCGCCTTTGGAGTGCTCGGCGTTAAAAGCCGAATAGTTCACGCCGAGGGTGGCCGAGGCATCATTAGGTATTAGGCGAATAGATTAATAACCGCTTCTTGCGCGGAGTGCTCGGCGTTAAAAGCCAAATAGTTCACGCCGAGGGTCGCCGAGGCATCATTAGGTATTAGGCGAATAGATTAATAACCGCTTGGATCGCGTTTCGGCGTTAAAAGCCGAATAGTTCACGCCGAGGGTCGGCCGAGGCATCATTAGGTATTAGGCGAATAGATTAATAAATCGCCTTGCGCGAGCTAGAGCGGCGTTAAAAGCCGAATAGTTCACGCCGAGGGTCGCCGAGGCATCATTAGGTATTAGGCGAATAGATTAATAACCGCCTTGCGTTGGCTAGAGCGCGTTAAAAGCCGTAATAGTTCACGCCGAGGGTCGGCCGAGGCATCATCAGGTATTAGGCCGAGTAGATTAATAAATCGCCTTGCGTTGATAGCGTCGGCGTTAAAAGCGAATAGTTCACGCCGAGGGTGGCCGAGGCATCATTATAGGTATTAGGCGAATAGATTAATAACCGCTTGTTCGCTAATCGCGTTAATCCGCGTTCACGAGCGTTAAAAGCCGGAGATAGTTCACGCCGAGGTCGCCGAGGCAACATTAGGTATTAGGCCGAATAGATTATTACGCCAATGCGTTAATCCACCGCGGCGCAAGCGGAGTGTCGATACATACATTTTATTCTAATGTTTAGGCACTTATCACAATATTTTGCATCACGTGGCGTAATCGTTCAGAAATGCCCCAAAGCGCGATGCCGTCACAAAGTGTCATGCACCTAAGGGGGCTCGGAGTCCGGACTCATTCTGGCCGAGGTTTCATGCACCAGAGGGGCTCCGAATCCGGAGACTTATTCTGGCCAATCGTGACATCCACGAAGGGCGCTCCGAATCCGGAGACTTGTTCGGCCCTGAGGTTTCATGCACCAAAGGGCTCAACCGAGACTTATTCTCGCCAATCGTGACATCCACGGCGGGCGCCCGAATCCGGAGCTTGTTCGACCCGAGGTTTCATGCACCAAAGGCCCGAATCCGAGACTTGTTCTACCGAGGTTTCATGCGCCAAAGGCTCAATCCGGAGACTTGTTCGCCCCGAGGTTTCATGCACCAAAGGGCTCAATTCGAGACTTATTCTCGCCAATCGTGACATCCACGGCGGCGCCCAATCCGGAGACTTGTTCGCCCCGAGGTTTCATGCACCGAGGGCTCGAATCCGGAGACTTATTCGCCAATCGTGACATCCACGGCGGGCGCCCGAATCCGGAGACTTGTTCGCCCCGAGGTTTCATGCACCAAGGGGCTCAATTCGAGACTTATTCTCGCCAATCGTGACATCCACGGCGGGCGCCCGGAGACTTGTTCGCCCCGAGGTTTCATGCACCAAAGGGGCTCCGACGGAGACTTATTCTCGCCAATCGTGACATCCACGGCGGGCGCCCGAATCCGGAGGCTTGTTCGACCCGAGGTTTCATGCACCAAAGGGCTCCGAATCCGAGACTTGTTCGCCCCGAGGTTTCATGCACCAAAGGCTCGACCGGAGACTTATTCGCCAATCGTGACATCCACGGCGGGCGCCCGAATCCGGAGACTTGTTCGCCCCGAGGTTTCATGCACCGTAGGGGCTCGAATCCGAGACTTATTCTCGCCAATCGTGACATCCACGGCGGCGCCCGAATCCGGAGACTTGTTCGCCCCGAGGTTTCATGCACCAGAGGGGCTCCAACCGAGACTTATTCTCGCCAATCGTGACATCCACGGCGGGCGCCCGAATCCGGAGACTTGTTCGCCCTAAGGTTTTATGCACCAAAGGGGCTCCGACCGGAGACTTGTTCGCCCTAAGGTTTTAAGCACCAAAGGGCTCGAATCCGAGACTTGTTCGCCCCGAGGTTTCATGCACAAAGGGCTCAATTCGGAGACTTGTTCGCCCCGAGGTTTCATGCACCAAAGGGCTCGAATCCGAGACTTATTGGACTTTGAAATGTTGAGCTTAAACATGTGAAAACGCGAGATCTTGGATTTACGAGGATATTGTGTACAAATATCAAGCCCTGGTCGGGTCATTGATAAAATTTTCAGAGATGTGTTGAATTCCGCAGTAGTGGGCGTGTTTCTCCTCGACATGTCCGACAACCGATATGCCCGTTCTCGCAACGGAATCTATTTGATAGGGCCGTCCCGGACCAAGCTTTCCATCGGTCGGCCTCCGACGTCGCAGAGCACCTTCTTCAGGACCAGTTCTCCTGGATTGTAGCGGCGCAGCTGGACTCGCCGATTGTATGACTTGGCGAGCTGCTGCTGATAGCGAGCCATGGATGCCAAGGCACGATCTCTTCGTTCTTCAATCAGATCCAGGTCCAAAGCAAGCATCATGTCATTTCGACCCGTGTCGAAGGCTTGCGATCTGAGGGTTGGTAGGCCGATCTCTGGGGGTAAGATTGCCTGGGTTCCGAAGCACAAGGCAAACGGTGTTTCTCCGGTGGATCGTCTTGGTGTTGTTCGATGGGCCCATAGTACACTTGGCAACTCTTCGACCCACTTGCCCTTGGCACTTTCCAGCCTCTTTTTGATGCCGTCCAAGATGGACTTGTTCGAAGCTTCCGCCTGACCGTTACTTTGGGGGTAAGCCGGCGTAGAAAAGTAAGGTACAATACCGTATTTGCCGATAGCTCTCGGACACGCCATACCAAACCGAGTGCCATTATCCGAGATCAATGCTCTTGGAATGCCGAATCGTAATGATGTTCCTCCACACAAAACGCTTAATGTCGGTCTCAGATATGGGTTAGAGCCTCTTCACCCACTTTGTGAAATAATCTGCTGCTACGATTAGAAATCGCTTATTCCTCGGGCCCCGGGCAAGGGCCCTACAATATCAAGTCCCCATCGAGCAAACGGCCAGGGCTAGTGATTGAATTCAAAGCTTCACTTGGTGGGTGATGGGTTAGTGGGGAAAACTTTTGGCATTGTTCGCATTTCTTGACATAATTTTGTGCGGCGGCCTCATAGTCGGCCAAGAATATCCTCAGTGTTATCGCCTCGATGGGCAAGGGAGCGCCCGAGTGTGCGCCATACCGCCTTCATGTATCTCGATGAGCGGCCTCTACTCGTCCGGTGCACGACCTGTATGGGCCGAGAGGGATTTTTGTAAAGTCCCCTGTGGATCAAGGTAGTATCGCAGAGCCTTGTTTCGCAGCCTTGTGTGCTTTTTTTATCCTCCGGAGTTGCTCAAGAAAGGAATGCGAAGAATGGGGTCCTTCCAACTTGGAGCGGATTCTATGATATTGATGTGGGTCTCCTCCGGAGGGCCGATACTTGGTTCGGGGACGAAGCCCACTTCGATGGTACGCTTGAGTTCGGAGTTGATGGCGGAGGCCAAGCAAGCCAGGGCATCCGCGTGTGTATTTTGATCGCGTGTTATTTGGTTTAGTTCGTGATGGTCGAATTTCGCCAAAGAACGAGTTAGCCGCTTCATATAGGCCGCCATACGCTCATCTTCGCGATATTCCCCTTTCAGCTGGTTGATTACCAATTTTGAGTCACAAAACACCAACAGTCGCCGTGCGCCGAGAACATGTGCGTTCCGCAGTCCGGCTAAAAGGGCTTCATATTCGGCCTCGTTATTTGATGCTTCGAAGCCGAGCTTGACGGCCTGTTCAATGACTGCGCCGTCTGGGGACATAATTACGACGCCTGCGCCGCCTGCTGGTTAGACGATCCATCGCAGATAATTGCGGATGTCCCCAACGAGACTCTCCAACTGGTTTTGACCGAACTTGGCCTTTGGTCGGAGGTCCCGTGCTTGAGGTCGGCAAGTCCTCCCGTGAATTCGCCACAAAGTCGGCAAGCACCGCCTCTTGATTGCGCTTTGGTCCGAATGTCATATTGGCCGAGTTCGAGAGCCCATTTCGACACACGCATACGATGCTTCGCATTCGAGATCATCGATCGGGGAAATCATAGCACCTTGATGCTTTGTGCTTGGAAGTAGAGCATCGCTTTTCTTCGCCATGACCGGGGCTAGGGCGAGTTTTTCTAGCGGTAGGTAGCGTGTTTGGCCCACCATCGCCTTTGCTCACATAGTATAACGCCGTTGCCGCTTCTTCCTCCTTTTTAACAATACGGCGGCGACCTGTCGAGACAAACAGTATAAAATAAGGATCACCGGTGGCGGTGTTGTTAGAAGCGGTCGTCCGGAGGTATGTCTTGAGGTTAAAAAGTCGCCTCGATTCGACGGACCATTCGAAAGCTCGCTACTGGCGCAATGTCCGAAAGAATTGTTCTGCAACGATCGTGGATCGATCGATGAACTGTTGAGTGCAATGGCCATTCCCATCACTTTTGGACTTCTTTGATGAGCGGGGAACCGGTTCCAAAATTGCCGTGACTTGCCTCGGGTTGGCCGATTCCTCGATGGTTGACGATGTAGCCCAGAATTTGCGAGCCGATTCGAATGCACATTTGGAAGCATTGACTTCATTCAGACTTATGAGGGTGTTGAATGTCCTTTCCAGATCGGCTATATGGTTTTGTTCTTCTTTAGATTTGACCACCATGTCGTCGATGTATACTTCCATAGTGCGTCCGAGTTGTTCTTTGAACATCGTGGTGACCAGTCTTTGGTAAGTCGCCCCTGTATTCTTTAGTCCAAAAGGCATAACCTCAGAAAGAGGTTCCTCTTGGAGTGAGGAATGCGCTTTGTCTTGATCATCTGGATGCATGGCGATCTGATGGTAGCCTCTATAGGCGTCGAGGAAACTCATGCGGCGGTGACGTGCCGTCGCATCGACGAGTTGGTCAATTCTAGGCAAGGGAAAGCAATCTTTGGGGCAAGCTTTGTTCAGATCCGTGAAATCGACACACACTCGCCAGGTGCCATTCTTCTTTTTCACCACCACTGTGTTGGAGAGCCACGTGGGATAGGTGACTTCTCTGATTGCCCCGGCCAAGCAATTTGTCAACTTCTCGACAACGGCGGCAAGCAGGTTCGCCGAGGATCGCCGCCTTCGAATGACCGCTTGCACTGAGGGTCGACATTGAGGTGATCTCCGAGACCGCTGGGTCTATTCCCGCCATTTCATCCGGGGCCCACGCAAAGACGTCGAGGTTGCCTAGTAAGAAAGTGATCAGTTGCTGCTTGTCGGCCTAGCTTAGGGAGGCGCCGGTCATAAAAAACTTTTCCGGGCTTCCATCGATGTCGACTCGGTCTAAAGCTTCTGTGGGCTTTTCGTTTGGTTGACGCCAACGTCTTCCAGACTTCGACCGGGTACCTCGACGGAGTTTACTTGCGCTTCCGGCGTCTGGCGGCGAAGGTAACATGCTTGGGCGGATCACCGAGCCACGGACCGCTCAACGCCATGCTCTGCTGGGAAACGAGTAGCGGTGGTAGGTGCTTGGGACGGCTGCAGGTATGTAACCACGATCGCCCCATGATGAGATTGTATGGCGATGGTAGCGACAACCAAGAATTCGCGACCACCGTTCTCGAGCAGTAGCGGGTAAGTCGATTTTTCCCCAACGGTACTCCGGTTGGCGTTGAAGCCGAATAGTGGGCGAGTCGGAGTTAGATCCGAATCGTTGAACCCGAGTTTGACGAAGGTTCGATAGTACATAATCTCAAGTACTTCTCGATCGATAAGGACGCGTTCTACGATAAACCTATGTACGCGTAGCGTAACAACCAGAGGATCTACGTGAGGGAGTGTGACACCGCTCAAATCAGAGTCGTCGAAGGTGATGCTTGCCGCTTCTCGGAGCCGGGGACGCTTTGCTGGTGGTGGCCGCTTTTGAGGGCTTGGGAGTGATTGGACCGTATGTACCGTCAGGGCCATCGGCAGTCATATATCATATGGACGGTACCAAGCGGGATGCCTTTTGGACGACATGCGTCCTCTGTCACTTCCTCAACGTAGTCCTTTGAGGCGCGGCGGCCGCCGGTATTGCGCTGTTGGTCGCGAGGTCGTCGAGGGCCCGCTTTTGGGGATCGCTCGCGAACCTTGAGTCTTGCCTGGTGGGACTTTGTTTTCTCTAAGGCCAGGTCGCGCGGCGCTTCGTTTCGCCGATGATGCCGCCCAAACTCGTTTAGTCTGGTTCGCCTGTTCCATGGTCGCTTGCATCGTCTCTGTGTTAGAATCGTTGGTGAGCTAGAGTGGGGCATGTCATTGCGACGGTTGCTTCCCGAGTGTAAATACCGGGCGACATCGCCTCTTCGTCCGTCCTCGCTTGGCTATCGGGGGATCTTTAGTCACGTCTTTCATGGATATATTTGAGTATTCCCACAGACGGCGCCAATTGTGGTTGATGTGGTTTGGAAATACTCTTCGAATCCTGGAAGACGCCAATGATCCTCTGCTAATCACCTGCAAAAATACAAACTCCGGTCGGGGGTGCCGGAATTAGCACTCCGACGGACAAGTCAGTTCCCCTCCAGAAAGCTTGCTTACTAAGTTTTTAGAAGTGTTTTCTTACATACCTTTATTAGTCTGAAGCTCTTATATTTATAGTCATTTTTCAAATTTCTGACTGGGTCTACTTTTTCCTTGTTTGTGTACTCTTCCATTTATCCTAACACGCTTCTTCCGGTATATTCGGCCCAAATATCCTACTCGGCATCTCGGCAGAGCAGAAGGGAGCCGTTCAACACCCGGCTCCCTGTGCGCATTAGGCTTCGGCCCCTTAGTTACTCGGCCCCCACATAGGGTCTTTCTCAGTACTCATATTAACAAGCATGATTTCATTCATTAAGGGCTTAGCATGCCTCTCTTTCTCTTAGTTTGATCAAAGTTTTGCAAATCCCGAGGAATTCCTCCCTCTTTGTTTTTACCGCAGTGTTCAAAAGGTTTCAAAAAAACTCAGGTCATTACAATGACTTCAAGGCACAAGAGAGCAGGTGGAATGCATTGCCATTTCATTCAAATCCCGGCACAACTAGCACACGGCAGAAGCAAAGGTGAGAGCGTGAAAATCACTGCTGTTTCATTCAAAATCTGTTGGCATAACTGGCTCCCTGGCAGAAATAGACTCAAAACAAGACAAAAAGACAAACGCGAAACAAAATGGTGACGCCCGAGGTAACACCCCCGGAATCACCCGACTCCTATACAACAGGACTGACTCGATACAACAAGACAGACCCAAAACAAAAGAGACTGACTCAAAACAAAGTAACAAAACTGACCCAATACCCAAGTCAGAATGCAAAATTAACAGCACTTGTACATTGCTCAAAACAGTGCATGCCATTCACCACAGCTGGAGTAATCTGAGCGCCATTCGCAAGTGGTTCATCCCTCGATCACATAACATTATCCCCAAGTTCAACGACCCAAGGCCGATAGACTTTCTTGAGCTCGGCGGGAGGATGACCCGTTGTCCAATAGATCACATACTTCATGGCGAAGGCGGAGCAATTGTTGGTAGCATGGCCATTTCTTGATGGTATCGTGATCTTGGGTAGCATCATGCGTAGCCGGAAGAGGGTTCGGGAGAGGCCGAGGCTCAAGGGGTTTGAGATGGCCTTGTCCAACAAGGATTTGGAGAGCTTTGGAAAAAGGCATATAGAGGGCATGGAAGACCCTCTGACCTCGGGGTTGGTACTTCAAGGTTTGTGGATTTTTGCTGGACGCGCCAGTAAAGGGATTGGTAGGTGCTGGCCCGGTTTGTTGATCTCTTCTGAGTGGAGGATTAGAGCTAACAGGATTGCCTCTGGTATAACGGCCCTTCTCCTGGTTTGCCCCTTGATTCAAACTGCCCCCAATTTGAGTGGCGAAAATGCCGTCCACAGTTTTTGCAACAACTGCGAGCACTTGCTCTTTGTTCAGTCCCTCGGCTTTCAAGGCCTCAACAGCCAACAGAAGATACTCATGGGGATCCATGCCTACCCCTACCTTGTTCTTTCCAGTCGCTTCCACTTTGCCACGGGATTGGCCTTCCTCAGATGTAGCCCCCCCCAAGACTGGTCAGCCTTTTGACATGAAATTCCCAGTATGTGGTGTGGTCGATGATGGAGCCAATGTCCTGGAGGCGGATCGATCCAGATTCTTTGAAGATCTTTATCATTCCCATCAACTTCGAAGTAGTGGGTTCTCGGGTTTGAGATGATTGTGGTCGAGTGCATCCATCATGCATAAGTCCGTGCTTTGGGATAAACACCTCGAGCTTGGGTAGATGGGCGGGGTGATGTATATCTTTGGGGTCATAGGTGGATGGCGGTGTATGGATGAGATTGAGGTAGGCGGAGATGTTTGGTCATTAGGGTGCGAAGGTGGGGCTATCGTCCGATTGTCGATGAGATTTTGGACCTCATAATGAAAGCGATAACAGTCGGTGCCATGACCATGTTGATGGTACATCTGATTTGGCGAGGGTTATGTCTGGTGGGGAGTGGGTTGGGAAAAGGTTGAGGATCGAGGGTTTGAGATGCCTTTTTCCATCAAGACTTTAGTCGCTAGTCAAGCTCATATAGAGGGGTGAAAGTTACTTACTGAGCTCCCTGGCCGCTTATTTGTAGGCTTGGATTGGCAAAAGGGTTGGTATGGTGGTATGTCGATTTGATGGGTTCGGGAATAGTGCTACTTCCGACATTGGTACTCCTTGAAATCACCCTCCTTATCGGTTCACTTGTTCTAGGAATGATCCCACTGTTGAACGCATTCTCGACTTGGACCCCCAGTTCATGCAAACTCTTGAAAGTGAATAGCGGAGCAACTATCAATTTCTGCAACATATCATGCTCAAGGTTCCGTACCATCATCTGCACTTGATCCCTCTCAGAAGGGTGGCGATCTGTCATCTGTGCGGCCTTTGCTCTCCACCTTGTAACAAACTCCACAAAAGGCTCTTTTGGGTTTTGGCGGGTTGCTTCAAGCTCTTGGATGGTCATTTCAACTTGGGTATTGTAGGAATACTGATCGACAAAGGCCGCAGCCAATTCTTCCCAGTGTTGCTTCACTTTGTCCTCCAACTTAGCGTACCAAGTGGCTGCTACACCGGACAGGGTTCTTCCATACAGAGAGAGTTTCTGTGGCTTAGTCAAACCCATCGGCTTTAGGACATCCAAGAAAAGTCGGATATGTACCATTGGATCCCAGACCGTCGAAGCGGTCAATATGTGGCATTTTGAATCATGCAGGGCCGGATGGCGAACTCGATGTGCCCATCCTCAATGTCGGGAATGGAGTTAAGGCCTGTGCCTTTTGAATTGCTTCTCAAGGTTCGCAATTTTCACCGCGGTCGGATCGAGGTCATTAGCATCAAGGGATAACGCCTCTCATTAGGGTGCACGAAGTCAAAACTTGGGCTAAGCCAACCCTTCTCGAGGATCCGGACCTGCAAATCTTCAATTTGGCGGAATTGGGTCAAAGTTAATTTGGGGTCCCAGGCTGGATGTGGCGGATGCCTCAGATGGGCCTGCGTTTGATCTTGGTCTCGGCGCATGGTAGCTCCACGACTTAACGCCGCTACCACGGCCTAAATTCTTCAAACCCTATGCCATCAGGTCTCTTGATGATGTGTTGGTATTTGTCGGATCAGATGAACCAATGAGCCCTGTCTGGCCCTTCTTTGCCTTGCCTCAGTGAAAGAACATTGGTTGCCCTTGAATTGAATCTCTGACCTAACAAAGTCTATCAGCACTTGTCCAATGTACTCGGGGATTTGGAGCCTTACAAGCTATGGTTCGGGACTACCTAGCAAAAGGAAAACATGCGACATCTCATTAACTTCACCAAAAGCAGAATCTGAGCATAGTAGGATGGTTGTGCCTCTCTTGGTCTGCCCTCAAAATTCTGCCTGTAAACTGTTACCCTCAGGTAAACTGAATCCCAAAATACTGAACTGGTGCCCGCAGGCCTGATGCCCAAACTTGCAAACTGATACATGCATTCCTGTAGAGACGCACTCTAAAAGCACATAACAAGCAAGTGAGAGCCAAAACACCCCTATGGAGGGGTAGGGTTTCCCTGTCCTATTTTGTCAGGAACTAGGGTTTCACTATGCACGCAGCGGTTTCAAACAACCTATAAACGGGTAAGCAACCTGTCTTAGTTTGGAATGGTCACTATGGATCCGAATATGCACTAGGTCGAATGGTCAAAAAGGGTGCCCCGGTAAAACCGGGGTTTGTGTTCCCATCTTTGTCGAGCCAGGAGCCGTCGGCCTTATAGACATGACTTGACAAGACAAGCCTCCGGAAAATCGTTCGGGAATGGCATATGGCAAACACGGTGTCCTAGGCGCACCAATGCAAATGCAATGCAAAGAAACACACAAGTGTTAGTCAAAACCAGATATCATGAGTTCGAGTCAAGTTCTCTAAATCCTCCCAGTGAAGTCGCGAAGCGTAGGCGTCCCGAGCATCCGGGAAGGAGTGCGAGTTCCCCGTTACGGTTCGATATTGGGTCTACTACGATTCGAAGGACTCAAATGTCACGGTTCTTAATCTTGAACCAAAGAGTCCAAATCCGCAAATCATTTTGAAAAAGCAGATTTTAGAAAAGAAGTGCCAAACATGGTACTTTGCGGAATCTGAGTCGCCACCTAAATGTTTTAAAATGGGAAATTTAGGAAACCCTGACTCGGTGCCAAAGGCCACGCGTCCGTCATCACCAAAATGCCTCGGCTCGGGAACTTGGGTACGATTGGGGAAGGTCACTTCGTGAGCACCCCCGCTCGCCCGATCAAAGACCGGCCTCTACTAACCATGATATCTTATTTTGAAAACATTGTGAGTTCTTATTCCGGTTATTAGCCTAGGTTACTATGTGATGCGCACAGCATACAAGTATAGACTGAATCGTCTGAATTGGAACAAAACATTTCATGTTTGTTTGTTTGAAAATGGTTTGATGGTGCTACCCGCAAGTAGGCTAAGACGTGGATTTGCCACCCTCGGGTGGGTTTAAGAAAATATGATTTTGCCACTATCTAGTGGGCTTTAAACAAACATTTGATGAATTGTCCAATCCAAGTAACAAAACCTCCACCCACATGCATTCAAGGCAGTTATATCACATAAGCATTTAGCCTCATGGTAAGCATGCTATTCATGGCAGTCACTCACACGCATGCAAGGATGCTAAAGCATAAAACTTACCGAGTACTCCAAGCCAAAACAGAAGCTTATTAGAAATCATGCATGATCCTAGATACGCAGAATTGCCTAATGCAACACATGCAAAGATGTAAATTATAGCAGGCTCGGCTATTCTAAACATGGCATATGAAATGCTACAATTATCACGTACTCAATTCGAAATTGAAATACAAATGCAGTTTGTATGATCTTGTAGAAACTTTGGTGCGTGCAAAACAGATGAATGATGCAAACATGTTGTCATACTGTATGCTAATTGAAATATGCCCTATATCTAACCATCATAAGCGGGTAAATAAAAGGGAAGAAAGAAGTGGGGGTTGGAAGATATACATCACACTCACCCACACTTATTACAATTATGCCCTCGCGCAGAGGGTCCGAATAAATAACAATACAGTCCGAAATAAAAGAATAATACAGTCCGAAATAAATATACAAATTCCTAATTAATTAACAGATTAACTAAGAAAGCTGTAAACTGGCATGCAAGCCAGGGGCTGCCTTGACTCCGCTCTGGATAATGAATTGATGCATGTTGGGCTGCTTTGCGCGGAAATCCACTAGGATGCCCCAATTAGCCTCTGTTTGCAATGTTTTCTCATGTCGTGCGGACTCGAAAAGTTGCTAATCCTCATTTTCTTTACAGAAGCGAGAAAGGGGCATAGCAATGTATTTCGCAAATATATGCATGCATCGATCCTCGTGCCACCAATCACGCATATCGATGCATGATGGCCGAGGAGTCGGATTGCACAACTCAATATGGGATGAATGCATATGAATGCTACAACAAAACCTAACTCCTTCATGGGTAATCCGGAGTGTTGGTGACTTGGGAATTGAGACCCGTTCCGTCACTCGGAGTACGAAACGTGCCTCGTTTCCCGTGCCCGGGCTAACTCTTATCCCGAACACGATGCAATATGCATGATACGCAATCCTAGCATACACAATGCTATGAAAATGAGATGCCTTGAAATGCGTGCACACGGGCATGCAAACCGAGGCGATGATCCTAAGACATGACATGGCATACGCAATGCGATTGGACTTACACTAACATGAGTGGACCTCAGCCACACTCACATAAGAGGCCGTCGGATAAAAGTGAGATGCCTCGAAATGCGTGCACGCAGACACGAGGCACAATGGCATAAAGGCATGAAACGGCCTGAAATATGATATACAATGAGACTAAAATGAGATGTCTCGAAATGCGTGCCCACGTGCACGCAAACCGAGAAAATGGCATACGGAATGCAATAGGACTAAAAATGACATACAGAATGCAAAATGGACTTATACTAACATGAGAGAGCCTCAGCCATACTCACATAAGAGGCCATGGATGAAAATGAAGTGCCTCGAAATGCGTGCACACGGGCACGCAAACCGAGGCAATGGCACTAAAGCATGAAATGGCACTCCAAATGAAAATTGGACTTATACTAACGTGAGAGAGCCTCAGCCATACTCACATAAGAGGCCATGAGATGAAAATGAGATACCTCGAAATGCGTATACGCGGGCACGCAAACCGAGGCAATGGCCCTAAGGCATGAAATGGCATGGAAATGATATGCAAACATGCAAATGAATTTTGGCACTGGAATGTGGGGGAAAACAGCCCTGAAATGAGGCGAAAGTACACCCGATGCATGAAATGGTCCCGAAACATGAATTTTGGCACCCGAAATGGCCTATAGCTATACCAAACATGCACAATATAGACATGGAATGAAAACACAGTAGCAAGGCAGCCCCAAGAAAAGCATTTTTCAGTCATAAAAAAGGGCTAAACAGCAAGCACACATAGGATTAAGCAAGAATGCAAAAATGGCTCCGCAAGAGGGGTATTGAGGCAAGTGATACATGCAATGCCCAAATGGAAAAATACCCTTCTACAACACTGATGAGGGACTAAAAATATAAACATTTACAGTAGATGACATCCCCCAAATCAGTATGAAAACTTGCTAAAAATGCCATGCAAGATTGAGGCCACAAGAGGATATAACATGAGGTACCCCAAACATTCATCAAACCAGAAAAGACCCTTAATGAAATATGTCAAGAAGATCAAAATATGACTCTTTATAGTTCTGATGATGGCCGAAAACAGAAGCTAGATAAGCTTAAAAAAGCATGCAAAAATGGGGGTCAAAGAGGGGTATAATGACAAGTATAACATGAGGATTCCCAAAGAGGTTGATCCCTTCTACAATGTTGTAGAGGGACACAAAATAATCTTACTCACAGTTCATGACATGCTCCAAAACAGACTACATGTAGGTCAAAAAAATCATGCAAATTTACGGTAAATATGAGAGATTATGAAGAAAGTGCATGATAGAGAGGCCAAAAAGGGTTGATCCATTCTTCAATGTTGAAGAGGGGCTCAAAATAGGCCCACTCATAGTTTACATTATGCTCGAAAACAGATCACACATAGGCCAAATATTTCATGCAATATTGTGACATATAAGATGATATTGAAGCAAGTGCAAGTTAGGGATCTCAAACAGGGTTGAGCCCTTAAACAAACATGAATAATAGCTCAAAATAGGCCTAGTTTCAGTTAGGGTCGGAGCCCAAAACAGTAATAAAATAGGCTAAGGAAATGAGGCAAAAATGAGCTCAAAAGAGGGTGAAGTGGACTTACCCTTGAAGATCATGACTTTGGTTGCTTCTTGGACCAAATTTGTTGCCTCTTAACTGCTGGAAAGCCTCTCCTTGCTGCTGGAATGGAGTGGTGAGGATAGAGCTTGAAGATGATGAAGAAATGGCACCAAAACTTGAAGGAAATGAGGTTGTATGTATGTATATGCTCCAACCAATACTTGGAATCTCTTCTCTTGAGTTGGGAGGACACCAATGTAGACAAGAGAGGGAGAGAGGAATCCTTGGCCAAATGGAGGGAAATGAGCTCTTATTTTCCTCCAAAAGGTTCCCCCGGATCAGATATTTTTTTGGAGGAAAACCAAGATACAGCTAGAATGAACTCACCCTTAGAAAGCAGGCCGGCTAGGCACCTTTGCTGCAGGTGGCCGGCCGGCCACCTCCCATGGCCGGCCGGCTAGGGGCAAAATAGTCATTTGAGAATTTCTGGCCGGCCACCAAAGATTGGTGTCCTCCTATGTGTGTACAACAAGACCCTGTGGTTAGAATTTGGCAACTCTGAAACAAGAGAGACAACATGCCACTTTTAGAAGGGGTTCAAAAGGGTCAATGAGAGTTACTGGCCGGCCATGTGTTTTTAGGGTCCTCCCATGTGTGTGCAACACAAATATGTGGTTTTGGCTCGAAGAAAATGGCCTTAGGGTGTTCAACATTAGCCCGGAAGTGAGAAAAAGGCCTGGGCGCCGAGGAGCATAACAGTTCTTTGAGACAATTGCTGGCCTCCTACCCTCCGGTGACCTTCCTTATGATAAAAGCAGAGGTACTGCCAAAAATGAACAAAAACCGATGCAAAAGCAGATGCTCGGGGCCAAAACCACGATTTGGGGTCCCGAAAACCGGCCGTTAAGCACCGAAAGTGGTGTTTGGCTGCGAAGTGGGTATCTAAGACCCCAGTGTCCCTTGGAAGGGAGTAAATGAGATGCATGCCAGAAACCGGAGGAATCGGAGATGGTTGGGTGGTCCCGAACCGAGGCACACGGCCTGACGGCTCCGAAAATCGGGAACCGGGCTCCGAAATGGGCAAAATGGCCTACGGCACGCGAAATGTAGCCCACGGCCACTGAGAGATAGTCTACGGGACCTCTCCCTCCCTTCAGGAAAGAAAACAGAGAAAATCGAGTCTGGTTCGCAAACCGAGACAAGGCACAGAAGAGGGTTCGGAGTCGGGGAGGCGCCGCGCCGACTCTAAGACTTCTGAACGAGCACAAAATGCAACATCACCGAGCGCTTAATCGGTGACGTCTGAGTCTTAAGGTCGGTCAAAAATAGGGTGTCTACACTAACTAATATAAACCCTAAATCTATTATTTTTTCATAATCATCTCAAATCTTGAATGTGTCATCTTCATTACCATCATCAACGCTATTGAACTTAAAAGTTTTGCTTTATGTATAACGTATACTTCATTATCTTATAAGTTTATCTATCTTGCATTAACATTCTCGGTCATTTTCGGTCGTTCTTGTTTCGTTCGAGCTGTTCGGTATTGGTTTGCTGACTGTTAGAATTCTATTCAGTAATACAATACTGAACATAATCCTTTCGTTCAATACATAGGTTCCGAACATTAATGCAGATAGTCAGTTATGTAATTTTCTTTATTAAACTAACTTAGAATGGAAAATAGTGAATTAGAATGGATTTAAGTTATGTATTTTGAATGGATTTAATTCATGTTATTTTAAGTTGTGAATTGGAATGGATTCAAGTTACACAGTAATGAACAAATTTTGTTCGGATATACAGTGCTGATAGGATCATTATTATTCGACAAAACAGTTCTGAACAAAATACATTTTTTTGGCTACACAGTGGTAAACAAATTGTTTTGGGCTACATTCAGAATTCTGATGGCGATTCAGACGATGATTCTGATGGCGATTCAGACGATGATTCTGTTTTTCCTCATCTTACAAACGGTTATACAAATCCCGTAGAAATTGGAGTATCTTCGATCGATCTCAACGATGACGAAGATACAAAAAGCAACGAAAAAGATGATGATGAGAGGATGAGAGAGGTTACTGATTCGGTGATACGAAGAGCGTTTAGAGAAGATAAGAGTTGTCGGAATGCTTCGTTGACGGCCGAGATGGCGACGAGAGTAATGGAGGGTTGGGGTCCAAGAATTCTATACTGGACCAAAGCTTCAAACTCTGAAGATTGAGTGAGTCAGGAAAAAAGAGGGATGAAAAATTAGATAGGTGTGCATTTCATTGTGAAAATATTATGAATATGGGTAGATTTGGTAATAAGTGGGGTATCCAAAAAAATATTATTAAAATTTAGGGTTTAGGGTTAGGGTCCAAAGAAATAGGGGGTCCGAAGAATTTTGGTAGGTGTTAATAGTAGCACTCTTTTTTTTTCTCTCATATAAGTCAAAAAAGTTAAAAAGTCCATCCCAAACGAGGCTTTTTGGCTCCATGCTAAAATAACCAAAATGTCAAAAAACCAAAAAGCCAACCCATATTCGAAACGAAGGCTATATTGAGATGGGTTAATGTTAATTATTTCAGGGCGTTACACCCGCGAGATGACCGGGCAGCTTTATTCCCGCACATAGTCAGTGAAATGAAAAATAAAGAATGCTGAAGATACAGAATGCTAACACAATCTACTCTACATAGGCATAATTCAGGTTAGATTCGTATTTAAATACTCATAGCCTTACTGACACAAAAGTGTGAATCAAATTATAACTGAAGGGAGTTTTGTCAAACATGATTGTCAATTACAAAACCTAACAACAACCTTCAACATTCCTTAATGTTTCAAATAGTAATCAATATCCACATATATGTGACATATGACACATTTCCATATTCACAATCTAATATCAAATTTCAAAATCTAAGCATATCTCAACAATGCTATTTTATGGTAATTTATCCAACAAAAATCTATCCGTTTTATGGATATCTCAACAATATATATCAACATAAGAAATTTCATCATTTTTCTCCAACAAAAACCCATCATTTCAAGAGTATTCACAAAACTCAACTTTTTCCCAAATTTTCAAAACCTAGGGTTTTCTTCCAAAAACAATTTCTCTATTTTTTAAAAGATGTTTTCATCAAGGGACTTTCAAGAGTCTCATAAGTTCATAAAATAAATCAATTTGTGCAAAATCTTGAGAGAAATCACTTCTCAACATTTCCAAAACTCAACAAACCAAATTCCAAACTTCTAACATAATGATCACATCAAAAATAGACAAAGACATGCTAAAATCATGTATATAACTCTAAGAAACTTTCTACCTCAAGCTTGGAAAGAAAAGATGAGAAAAGCCCAAAATATTAATGGTACCAAAATCTAATCTCCACCGCACATGTCGTAGCCCTCGATAAGCTCTCCAAAATTGATGAAGGAACTAGGATCAAATCTCCAATAGATTTAAAGAGATCAATGAGGGGTTGATGGGTGTTTTCTAGAGAGAGATGAAAGAAAATAGAGTAAAATGAAGTGTAGAGAGAGAGAGAGTGAAATGAAAAAGTGAAGAAAAAAGTTGTTTGCCTCAGATTTTAAGTGAACGAACACACTTTACGAATCTAACGCTAGATAGACCACTCGAGCGATGGATCCTGCACTCGAGCGGTGAATTCAAACTCCTAAAATCTCTTTCCTTTGCAAACAGATTACTTGAGTGGTAAAACCTTCGCTTGAGTTGTGAAATCACACTTCCACTATTTCAAAATTTAGAACTGGATGGACGGGTTTACCGCTCAAGCAACAAAAGGCTCGCTCGAGCTGACTTAACTTTCAAGTGAGGCTAAAATCAACCTTAGAGCATTCCCACCATTTTCGAACTTGATCCAGCACCCAAAGACCCAAGTCAACGTCTCGGAATACACATTTTGGCGAGAATGAATAATCATACAGAGAAGAGTATGTAACAGCACATGATTCATAAGATTCAAAAGCAGTAAGGACTCCAATAAAAAATAGAAATTTTGAATTTATATACTCAAGTTGTTTTAAAAAAGGCCCGGGACATCACAAAAAAGAAGTGAGGGTATTTTGATAATTTCACTGGTCAGCTTATTTCTATTTTTCCAAATGCAAATATGCTCAAAAAAGTTGGCTTTTTGTTTATTTGAGAAAAGTAAGAAGTTAGCTTATTTCTAACTTCCCAAAATGCCTCTTAATTGCCTTTTAGCTTTTTTATGAGATGAAAAAAGTTGTGTTTGAGATGATTTGTAAATTTTTTTGCAGTTGAATAAATGGTTGTAAGAGAAAAAGTGATTAATTGATGTGTAGAATGTGACATTTTGTCTTATTGACTATTTTAGCATTTTTATCTTTATTTAAACCATCATCCCAAACACTGCCTAAGTGCAGGCTGAATTTGGTGTTCAATCCTTTGCTTGCATAAATGAAACGAGTACGACTTGAACCTTAAACTTCAGTTTAAGGAGAAAAAATAATAATAATAATAATAATAATAATAATAATCTCACCACTTGAATGACACATAATACATAAATATTTTGTTTTAATTTTTACTTATTTGAATTGCACGTATCGTGCATCTTTAAAATTTGGGATAATTGGTTATAAGTTTATTTTTATAGGAATATAATATTTGGTCTAAGGATTGATTTTTTACCGAGATAAATGCATGATTAATAAAATTATTTGGTAAAAATGACAAATTATTGTTTTGAAGATTTTTTATTTTTCTTTCATCTTTACCCCCACTACTACTAGATTACCGTTAGGCACTGCTAAAGCCAAAAAAATCATCAACGGTGATTAGTGGTGACCATTGGTGGTGGTGATGACATGAACATATAGACAGATTATATGGATATCTAGGTGACATATGGATAAATAAGGTGGTGACACGTGAATAGATATGGACAAATAGATGACACTCTGACATATAGATGAATAGATAGGTGATATGAATAGATAAGTAGACAGTGGACAGATAAATAGATAGATAGAGATAATATGATTTTTTTTCAAATTATTTCATCTTTTTTACCACAAAAAAATTAAAATTAAAGTTATGGCCAAGTTCGTTTAAAATTTCTCTATGACAATACTTGGTTTGGTATCATTTCTGATTAGCGGGGTAGTTAGAAATTCATTTGGAGGAGTTATCAATATTATTGCGTAACACTTACAAAAAATCAGCTTGTACGTGATACATTGTAATTTGAAATCCCTAGCATTACTCAAAATGGAATGATTGAAAATATGTTTAGTCCGCTCAAAAAGTAAGGGAAAATAATCAATAAATCTTATTTTACTCTTAAGATTACTGTTGAGTCTTATAAAGTTTCAATATAAACAATTAAGTCATTTTTTCGTAAAATATTTCCAAAAAATTCATTGCTCCATAATGGTAGATATTTTCTCAATTTTACCCCTCATTTAATATGAACAATAATTTAATAAATATTTTTAATCTAAGTAAAATAATATTTTTTTAATTGCAAAAATTATGATATTGTACTAAAAAAAAATCATAAATCACAATGAAAAAATTATCAATAATTTCTATTTTGTTTTGAAAATTACTATTGAGTTATATCAATTTTCAATATTAAAAAACAAGTCTTCTTTTCTTTTCTTTTTTTCCCTTTTTGTTTGTCATATAAATTTTTATAAAAAAAAATTCAATTGTTCATAATAGTATATTTTATTTTAATTTTATCTTTTTCATTAAATACATACCAAAATTTCATACATAATTTTAATTTATTTAAAATTTTATAATTAAATTATTTTTGATTGTTCAAATTAAATGAATTTTCATAAATAAAAGCATAAGTATAAGATTCATCTACTATCTCATGCATTGAGAAATATATAAATTTTTTAAAATACTATTTTTCATAACTCTTTGTAATTTTAATAGAATTTGACCTTTCAGATTTTTTACAATAAAACATTCATAATTTGGAATAATATTTTAAACTAGTTTCGATCCAATGTTATTTATGATTTTTGTAATATAATATTAATAGTTTTTGCGATTAAATTTTAATTAAGTTAAAATTATTTATAAAAGTGATGTTCGTTTTAAAAAATAAGGATAAAATTAGAATAAGATACACCATTATAGAGTAATGAATATTTTGAAAATCTTTTTTTTTTTCACAAATAAGGCTTAATTATCTATATTAAAATTTGATAGGACTCAAAAGTAACCTTAAAAATAAGATAGAACTTATTAATTATTTTCTTAAAAAGTAATACAAAGGTCATTACAAATAAAACCATCATTCATATTGAATGATAATGGGCATTTCATAATAAAACTAAGGAACAATCACTTTTAATTGTAATCATTTTATTAAGTTACAATTTATAACTTTTTTTTTTTTTTTTTGAGTTACCTTAAATAAATATGGTCTTAATCATAACCTTTGAGGGTATTCTAGGTATTTGCAATAAAAATATTTATGTGACAATTTATTTAATCAAATAAATTCAACCCATTTTTATTTATAAAATATAACAAGTTGTGCCAAATATATTTATAATTTATTTTTAGTAATAATTTAAAAAGTTATAAGCTTAAAAATAATTTATAAATGATACCAAACAGAATTAACGAAATTGTATTATCCCTTTTTCTTTATGGGAAATTGTTCCATCCCTTGGATAATTGATTCATATATTTATAGCTTGTGTAGCAATTTGTTTGTCTAAACCAATTACTGCTAGTTTAATTTTTATCCGATTTTTTATTGACTTTGTAATGAAGACTTTTTTTCTGTTCATAAAAAAAAATAACAAAGGTTTGAATCTTTGAATATTTTTTTCAACCCTTAAGGAATGTGCTAATAGACTAACCTCAACTTAGAGTCGAAATATAGCAGAAAACATATAGTTATTTAAGGTCTATTTAATTGGTATCATTTTAATTTTCTTTTTTATTTTCAAAAAAATTATAATTTAGGATAAAAAAATACGGTTGGTATCTGTTTTCATTTAAATAGGCAATAGCTTTCAAAAATTTAAATTTTAGAGTAAAAAAGTATTTTTACTTGTTTTTCAAACAAATTTTACCTCACTCCAATCTCCACCATCCAGTCACCTCCTATCCTTCGGCCACCCTTTCCAACCAAACAAGCATGTTCTCCTAATTTTGAGGCACTATTTACCCTCACCTTTTTACTTTGCCCCTCCCCCACTTTTTGAACCCCAACCTAGCAAAATGAGTCCCTTCCATTTTCACTTTGAACCCCCAACTTAATACCAACTATACCCCTGTTCTTTGAAGCCCCCAACTCTTTTTCTTCTAGCAACCCCATCCATTGCCGACAGCCCTTCACCGTCAGTCATTCGCAACCTTGCCGCTCTTCACCTCTAGCGTCACTATCACCACCCATTTTCAACCACCGCTGTCACCACCCATTATCATTGCCTTTTATGATCGTTGTTGGGCTACTGGATCGTCGCCATCATCAATTGCCACCATCATCATCGCAGAGAGTGCATGAGAGAGAGAGATTGTTACAAACCCATACCCTTCATTCCTCTTCTTTTTCTTCGCATGGATTACAGCAGTGACGGCGACGGCGACGACGATGACGGTTAGGAAGGAAGAGTAGTGCAAACCCTAGATCGAGAGTTTGCAAGAGTCTTGTAGCAACAACAAAGACGAAGGGGGCTCACGACGGTGGGGCAAACCCTAGATCGAGATCAAGATCGTAAGAGTGAGAAGTGCAGTTAGGAAGGTGATCATAGCAAATGAATTGGGGTTGTGGTGGTCGGAGATGGCGGTTGTGAGAAGAGCCAAGAAGGAGGTAATGGTGATGGAAGGGGTCACCGGTAGAGAGGGACTGTGGGTTGGCCACCAAAGATAGCGACGATGGTTGCCAGAGTTGGTGGAGATGGGATTAGGGTTAGGGTTAGACTTTGGAAAATTAGGGTTAGAAGATTAGGAATGAGGGTAGAAATAGAATTTTATGTTTGGACAAAATTCAAATAAAAAAAAAATAGAGGAGGTGGGGATTTTAAGAAAATATATATGGATAAATTTGAAAGATATGTGTGTAAACATGGTTTCTTGTATTTACTTTTTCCAAAAATAAAAATTAAAAGTATATTTTGTTTTTGTTTGTGTAAACAAAAAAGGAAAAAAGAAACACACAACGTTATCAATTGTTACTTAAATATTTTTGTAAGCCTACCTACTTTTTTTTTGTGAAATTTTCTAAACATTAACTCATATAATATTTTGTGTTTATTTTTAAGGAATGAATTCTTATAAAAATAAAAACAAAAAATAAAAAAAGAGAGAGAAAACACAAGTTGAAGGAGAAAAGCTTTATATTGTTTTTTTGTTTTTGGAAAAAAAATAAAAAAATAAATGAAAGATTATATGTACTTTGATTTTGTTTAATAATATTAATAGTTCAATGAATCTCTAAATTTAAAAAGAACCAAGCTCTTCCTCAGTGGATTGGTCGGCCATATCCAAATTGTGGTCCTATAATTTTTTGTGCGAAAAAGTGTTGTCAAAATTGCAAGGATGGAAGGCGAAGTTACTTTCCCAAGCAAGCCGGGAAGTCCTAATTAAATCAGTCGCCCAGGTAATGCCCACTTATGTAATGGCATGTTTCTTGTTTCCCAACAAGCTGTGTGATAAATTGAGCTCCTACATTAGGAATTTTTGGTGAAAAGGTGATCCGGAGGGGAGAGGTATTCATTGGGCCAATTGGAGTAAATTGTGCTTGACAAAAAGAAATGGTGATTTGGGCTTTCAGGACTTTCAAGCTTTCAATAGAGCTCTCCTTGCTTGTCAAGGTTGGAGATCAATTAAATTCCCGGACTCCTTATTTTCTAAAATTATAAAAGGAATATACTACCCTAACTTAGATTTTTGTCATGCAATGATAGGGTCGTGACCTTCATGGGCTTGGCTTAGCTTACTTTAGGGGTGAGAAATTCTTAAAGGAGGTTTATGGTGGCAAGTTTTGAATGGTAAGTCTATCAATTTTTGAGATGACCAATGGATACCCTATAATCCGGGTTTTCGAGTTCAGTCAGTGAGAAATAATGGGGTATCGGTGCAAAAGGAGAATGAGGTGATTGATTCTTCTCGCAAGCTATGCGATGATATAAAGCTTAGAAGCTTAGTGTCTAGAGCGGATTGCGATGCTATACTCTCATTTCCAGTTTTAGTAGAGGATAAAGATGATATTCTTCTATGGCATCATTACTCAAAGGGTTGTTATATGGTTAAGTCGGGGTATCAAGAAGCAGTGAAACAAGCTCACTTGGGGTTAAATTTGCCATTTTCTTCTTTGGATTGGTCTGAGAAAGATTGGCGGTTTGTATGGAGTCTGAACTTACCTCCAAAACTCAAGCATTTCATGGAGAATTTATCATAATGCTTTGGCAACTCAACAGAATCTTTATTCTAGATGCTATGCCAATTTGAATTGCTGCCCTATGTGTTGAAAGCGTCAAAATCTATCGAGCACCTATTGTTTGAATGTGAATGGTCAAAAAGAGTTCGTTTGGGTGTGATCATGGTTTAGATACGATGAACTTGACAAACGTTTTGCTAAAGATTGGTTTAGAAAATGGTTCAAATCTTTGGATGCATCTGGCTAGGGGAAATCTGTGATTTGTTCAATGGTTTGGGTAGCCTGGACTATTTGGAAGGGAATAAATGATCATCTATTTAATCACTGCCTGGTTGACCCAACAGGGGTGATAGTGAAGGCAAGACGAGATGAAGCCGAATTCTCGGCAACATGCAAAATGCCTTTAACCTCCTTAACTACAGTAACGGGTGTGGATAGCAGAGGGTTTGGATGGGTTCCTTCTACCAGGGGCAAGTGGAAATTTAATTGTGACGCAGCTGTTGATTTGAAGCAAAGCACAGGAGCTGTGGTAGTTCTTCTCCGGGACGAAATGGGCCTCCTGGTGGATGAAATGGTTTGAAAGATTCGATTGAGGTCAGTAGCTCAAGGAGAATTAATTACAGCGCGACAAGCGTGTCTTATGGCCGTTGCTCTCAATCTTGCTAAAGTGGAAATAGCAAGTGATTATAAATCAATCAAAAGGGGTCCCTTTGTGGAAGCTGTTTGCTATGTTGAGTTGTAGACCGCCCGGAACTCCGCTCCGCGCACGAGGGCGCGAATCGTTGTTCTTAGCTATTACAGTTCGGACTCATGTCACGGTTCTGAATCTAATCTCACAAAGTGCAATGTGAGACTGATAAATCACTAAAAAGTCTAAATCCGACAAATCGTTTTGGAAAATCGATTTTAATCAAAAACTGCCAAACATGGACTGCTTTGTCAGATTTCAGAGTCGCTACCTAAATATTTTATTTTGAAAAATTTAGGAAACCCTGACTCGTGCCTAAGGCCACGTGTCCATCATTACCAAAGTTGCCTCGGCTCGAGAACTTGGGTACGAGAGGGGAAGGTCATGCAATGAGCACCCCCGCTCGCCCGATCAAAGATCGGTCTTTACTAACATGATATGTTGTTTTTGAAAACACATGCGTTCTTATTTTGATTTATTAGCTAGCTTACTATGTGATGCGCACAGTATATAAGTATAGACTAGATTGCTTAAATTGGAACAAAACATCTCATGTTTGTTTGTTTGAAAATGGTTTGAAGTTGCTACTCGCAAGTAGGCTAAGATGTGGATTTTGCCACCCTCAAGTGGGCTTAGAAAACATGGTGATTTGCCACTCTCAAGTGGGCTTAAAACCCGCATTTTGATGAATTGTTTCAATTCAAGCAATCCAACATTCATCCACAGGCACTCATGCAGTTATGTCAATTAAGCAAATAGCCTCATGGCAAGCGTGCTAATCATGGCAACATACACATCTCATGCAGTATGCTCAAGCATAAAAACTTACCTAGTACTCCGAGCCAAAAAAGAAGCTAGTTAGTAATCAATGCATGATCCTAGCTATGTTAAGAATGCCTAATGCAACACATGCAAAAATGAGACTAAGATAGGCTCAGCTATTCTAAGATGTCATGTGAATACGACTAGATAACATGTATTCAAATTGGTATGAAAATACAATGCAGTTTGTATGATGCGCCAAGCCCAGTGCATGCAAGACAGATGAATGATGCAAACATGCGAGGATAAGGATGCTAATTGAAACATGCCCTAAAACTAACCATCAAAGTTGGTAAATAAAAGAGAGAAAGAAATGGGGGTTAGAAGACATGCATCACACACACGCACCCTTATTACAACAGTTATGCCCTCTCGACGGAAGGTTCGAATAATAAGCTAACTAGCTAATATAAGCTAATTAAACTAATTATTACAAAATGAAACTAACTAATTAATCCTAGTTAACTAATTATTACAAAACAAGCTAATTAACTAACAAGTTAACTAACTAGTTATTACAACACAAATTGAATAGCTAAGGGCATTAACTACTTAAGTACAAAAACGAATGCATTAGCTAGCTTAAGCAAAGCAACTAAGTGAAGTAAATAGAAGGGGCCTTGGAGCGAGAAGCACATGCATGCTCGGTCGTCTCATTCGGAAATCCATCGCGATGCCCCAACTTGCCTCTGTTTTCAATTGTTCTCAGAACACTGTATAAAGCTCCAGATAGCTTTTGCTCCACCATAGAGACCCCCGAGAGCATAGCCGACCACTTGTTGGTGTTGCCAACCACCTGTCGACCACTTGCCTTTGCTGCAGACCAAAAAAAGTGGTCAGCCAGCCACTTTTACTGGTCTACCGACCAGAAAATGCTGCACCTCTCCAGTTTACTGCAACAGAGAACAAGAAGAGGCATGGCAATGTATTTGCAAGATATGTGTGCACAACTACCCTCCTTATCATTTCATGATCTCAAGGGAGTGCGGTTCTCGACTCGGGCCACCAACCGAGCATCGCAATGCATGATGGCCGAGATGCCAAGATTGCACAATTCAATGTAAATGAATACACAAATAACATGTAAAGCCGTAACCTCTATCATGCATGATCAAGAGGGTCGGCAACCGAGAAATGAGGCACGTTTCATCACTTCAAGTATGAAACGTTCCTCGTTTCTCGTGTTTGGACTAACACCCTATCCAAACACAATGCAATACAACATGAGCATGCAACCACATAATGCAATGCAACAAGCATGCAATAACATAATGCAATGCAACAAGCATACAACATGCTATTCTACCAATGCTAGGATGGCATGCACGAAATTCCAAACACAATGCAAGGCATGCACACACCATGTAATGTATGCACATGCAAACAACATGGAATGTAACAATATGCAAACAAACATGCTCAATGGACTTAAACTGAATATGGACAGACCTCAATCATGCCTAAAACAGTGGCCAAAATGCATCAAAACTAAGGGTTGGTTTGGAATGTTCTAAAAAAGTGCATTTTTTGACTTATTGACTTTTTGTATTATTTAGTAGATGCCAAACTTGGCCTAAGGCACAAAAGGGCCCAGAACACATGCTCATGTGAGGGCCCATCAACTAAGCATAACAACACAACTCTCAAACATGATCAAGGAGTGACAAACACAGAAGTGTGACAACACTAAATGCACTGAAATCATGTATGAAATGGTGCCAAACCACTCAAACAACACAAGTATGGCATGCAAGAGCCCTTAAACATGAAAGCTAGTGAATAAGACTATACAAGAGGCATGCAATGCATGGCACAAATGGATGAACCAGCCATAAATAGAGCTCAAATAGGTCAAAACAAAGACCAAGACATGTTGAGATAGGAGCTCAAAGGTTTAGGCATGCATGCATACAAGCTAGGCCACAAACAAGGCAATAATGCATAACCCTTGAAAGCATTCAAAGAGTAAAAGAAGTGGGAATATGGAAATGCTATATACTCTGAGACAACATGTAAAATGATACCAAATCATGCACATGTTACAAATGAAGCATGCTAGGAGACTCAAAGCTTGAAACTAACATAGGCATTTGCACTATAGCTATGCAATACATGAAGCATATGGCCAATACAACCCAAAACAGTCCTAGAGCATGCCAAAACAATGACAAAATATGCGTGGAGCAAAGCCAAAATAAGCTAGCATGAAGGGTCAAAACATCAAGTAAGCTAGGCCACTGAGCATGATTACACTACACCTATTAAAACCAAGCATGAGATGACTTAACTAACAAAAATCAGAGTTGTAACATGGCAAAATAACACCCAAAATGCCCTGATATGACGGCTCAAAGGCTTAGGCAAGATGGCATACACAAAGGCTCAAGCTTAAAGCATAAAGTATGAACCTTCCAATGCATTGAAAGAGTGACATATGTGAGTGTATGGCCACACTATATGTACTGAAATCACATAATAAATGATGCCAAATCATGCAAATGGCCCAAGCAAAACATGTTAGTGACTTGGAAACTCAAAGCTAGTGAGCTAGAATGCACTATGGCTATACAAAGTATGGCATGCATGACCAAAAAAACATGAATCAGAGCTTAAGTATGGTAAAACATGAACAAAAGCTTGTTGGAGCTGAGCCAAAATCATGCTATAATGATGGTCAAAAGTGTGATACATGTTAAGCTAGATTGCAAGATTACACTACAAGTGTAGAATGCATGCAAGTGGTGACTCAACCAAGCTAAAACAAAGGTATGTCATGTCAAAATAACACCAAAAACAAGTTGAGAACAAGCCAACACATGCTAGAAAACCATGCTCAAACATGAGGCTAATAAGGCAAGCATTCAAGATTCAAGGAGAGGGGATGACCCTCTCCTATTTAGGGACCTCAAAACACATTTTCCACCACTGAAATTCCTCTGAGTTTCAGTGGTGAGAAGGTCAAAAGGAGGTGGTGCCAATAACTTAAAAGGATAGCACAAAACCAAGGCCAAACCAAGTACAAGAGGGGGTAGACCACCCCCAACACCAACAAGGCCTTAAACAAACATTTAGAACACTTGAAATCAGAACTTTTTGTAGTTAAAAGTTAGGCCTAAATCAACATTCAAATAGGGCCAAAAGGTTAAACAAAAACCAAGGTTTAAGGGGTTAGGAGCATACCCTTGTAGAACCACTTCAAAGCTGTAACTCCAGCAACCTTTCTTAGCTCAAACCAATCCAAAAACACCAAAAACAACTCCAAGGTGCCTCAGCTCCAAGAGTATGGTGTTTCACTATGTGTTTGTGTGCAAAAGCAAGAAGAAAATGGACTTTTGAGCACAAATATGAAGCAAGGAAGAAATATAGAGACAAAGATGTATGTATATTTCTCAGCCAACTTTTCTGAACTTGGAAAAGGGAGGAAGGGTCTCCCTTTTATAGAAAAGCATGCAACAAGCTTGTTGAGGAAGCTAAGAGCTCCAAGCCATCCCTCCATACACGTGTATGGAGGATGGTTTATGTACCTTCCAACTGTTATAGCTGGCACCAAAATATCTTCAAAAAGATGCAGAAAATCTGCCAACCACTTGAAGTGGTCGGCCAGCTACTTACACTGGTTGGCCGACCAGTGAAAATGGTCCCCCAGAAATAAAAGTGGTCGGCCAGGTGAAGGTGTGGTCTGCACAAGGAAAGCAAGGTGGTGGCATGGTGGTCTACCACTTTTGGTGGTCCAAAGGCCACCAAGACCAGTTGGCCGACCAGAAAACTAGCTGGCGGGGAAGAAAATTAGTTTTCAAAAACAAACCAAAAAGGATGCAAGACAAAAGTCCGGGGGTCAAGGCGCGCAGCCGGAAGCCTCGAAATCTAGTCTACGGGCACCAAAAGTGGTCTATGAGACCTCTATGTCCCTTTAGACCAAGGCAACAAGGTATGGTCCGAAAACCAGGCCAAAAAGAAAACGTTAAGCGGTCCCGAGACAAGGCGCGCGACCGAAGGCTCCGGAAATCGAAAACTAGTCTCCAAGAGAGAAAAGTGGTCTACGACCACAAAAAGGTGGTCTACAGGCCTCCCTCCCTCCAGGCAAGGGAAAACAAGGCTTGGTCCACAAACCGAGCCAAAACACAAAGAGTTTAGAGGCCCGAAGGCAAGGCACTTAGCCGAAAAGTCCGGAAACTCGAAACGAGCACAAATATGCGCGATCATCAAGCGCTCAATCGATGACGTCTGAGTCTTAAGGTCGGTCAAAAATGAAGTGTCTATGGAGTGATGTTAGATCGATGGCTACAAGCAGGCGATTGGTTTTTAAATGGTGTCCTAGAAATGGAAATAGGGTAGCCCACTGAGTTGCTTCTGCATGTTTACAAAATACTTTATTCCTTAATTGGGTTGCCCAACCACCTATGGGACTTGTTAGGTAATTGTTGTGCTAATTTTCTCGATCAGAAAAAAAAAATCCAAATTGTGGTGTCAACACAAGGCTTGTTTTGTTGACCTCTTTAGTTCATTTTGGGATGAATTGGTTGGGATTAAATTAGTCAATAAAGACAAAATATGTTATTTTAGCTAATAAGATAAAATGTCTAATCTAAATTATAATTATTTAATTTTTTTCTCTCATAACCATTAAATCAACTATTAAAAAAAAAAAAAAAAACCATCATCATCTCAAAACATAACTTTTTTAATCAGACTAAAATAGTCAAAAAGTCGAGCTAAAAAAGTTTATCCCAAACGAGGCTAAGTCTCAGTGTAAATTATTATGAAGAAAAGAAAATTATATTGATCCAATATGCAATAATATAATTTTATCATCTTTGTGTTTAAAAAATGAACAAAATATATTATTGTAGTGGAATTCGTGATGAGATTTATAATCTAGACTGGACGATCTAGTTTGGATTTAATTGAAAAGGTAAAAAAAAAAAATTAGAATATCTTGGTAATTTTTTTATGAAAAATGTTTGAGGCCTTTAAAATAGATTTTCTAATTAGATGTGTCAACTTTTGATTTGTCACACATTGAATCTATTGGGTCTAACTCTATTATCATATATGGGATAATTTGTGACTAAATTGTGAGTGTAATGATAGAGCTGAGTAAAAATCAAAAGAATTATAAATTGATTTGATCTAGATCAATTCGCTTGATTTGGTTGATTTTCTCACTGTATGGTTTGATCTTAGTTTTTAAAATATGTGAATCGTACTTCATGATCCGGTTCGTGATTTATAGTTACAAATCTGTTTTGAAATCGAATTGGACTAGTTATATATATATACAATTTGTTAATTGCAGCAAACACTCAACTATCTTAGGAAAAATCTGTAGGTGTGAACCATATACACTTTTGGTTACAGTTTTTGTATCTTTGGTTATAATCTACTGTGTTGTTAGTTATAATATATTATGAAGTTAATTATGATATTATTTTAATTATGATCAAAGAGTTGTTTAGATATATATCATTATAACTCAAAAATTTTTTTAGGACTCCTATAATATTGAATTGTGCCATGTGTAATAATTAAACTTACAAATGATATAACTTGTATATGGTAGATTACCCAATATCTTATTAGTATGACATATATGAGATTGACTTCTCTTAAGTTGTCATCTTACATTGAGAATGCATTTGGATTTGGTAGGCCCATTTTGGAACCAATTCTGGTGATCCGAACCGTTCACTTTTTTGAATTTGTTGAGTCGAATATTCATGCAAAAAATTAAAATGATTGGATATCGATAGACCTATGTTTGAATCATATTTGTTTTTAAAAAATAGACGACAAATATAATTTCAAGAATAGCTATCCATTTTTTATAGGGGTAATTACGTATAGGTCATAATAAATGGATTTATTGTCTAATAGATCCTATGGGAAAATTTTGTCATAAAAAAAGTCACTAATTATAAGTTTTAGCAATAATTTATAAAAATCATGACAAAAAAAAAAAAAAAACTCACTAATTATCAATTTTTAGCGACATACAAAAAATTGTCACAAAAAAAATTATTTTTAACGACAATTTTATCAAGACTTATTTTCAATAGAATTTGATGAGAATTAAGTCCAACTATTATGACCTATTGGCAGTTTACCCTTTTTTATAATACACATTTGATTCAAACATATAACTAATAATATTTGATTATCTTAATTTTTTACATAAATATTCTACTCAACGAGTCTTAAAAAATGAATAAGTCAGATCATCGAAACAAGACTTGTGGTGGATTCTACAAGCCCCCTCAAGTTCTCTAATGTTGAGATGCGAATATGAGAGAAACTTAACCTTAAATATATATACTTAAGTTACATCTCTTTATTTTTACAAGTGTTGTAGAACTAGTTCTAAATATTCATTCAAACAATTCTTAAATTGTGAACAATATTTTATTATTACATTATGAATGATGGCAATACTTTTAAAATATGTAATTCCAAACAGAATCAAATAGCATTTTAGGCCCCGTTTGGGAATTTACTTTTTTAGTCAAAAAGTCAAAAAGTTACTAAATTTGCCAAAAAGTCAACAACCCATACCAAAAAGTCAAAGATTCTCTTTTCTCTCTACTTTTTGCACATCTTTTCATAATTAGTTAAAAAGTCATCCCAAACATGCAAGTTTTTTTTACCTACCTTTTTAGTCAAATAACCAAAAAGTTACTAAAATAACCTGTTCCCAAACAAGGCCTTAGTAGTTTGGCTTCGTTTGGTGCGGTTTGGTTCTAAAATTTTCATAATTCAATTTGGTTTGAAATTTTATAAAATCTTAAGTAATCACTTCGTTATGATTTATTCTTACACTGAATCTATTTGATCTATGCGGACCAGTAATGTTGTTTTTGGTTCATAAATTTAAAAAAGATTTAAAAATAAAAATATATAATATAATTATATTTCATTCATATTTCACTTATTTTTTATTTTTCTTTTTTTAAAGTTCCAAAATTTATGAAAAAAGCAAAGCCTAAAAATTAGGGATGGGCAAATTTTTAGTTGCCAAAGGTCCTATTTTAGTCGCCAAATGTCAAAATTTTACTTTTTCCAACTAAAAATTTTAGTCGCCCGTCTTGTCGCCAATAAATAGTCGTGAATGCCTTTGGCGACTAAAACACTGTTAGTCACCAATATATATGTCTTCAGCGACTAAATATTTTGTCGCCAATAGTCAATTTCTTTTTTGGAAATCATACCTTTGCCGACTAAACTGTTAGTCGCCAATAGTTTATTTTTATTTTATTATTTATACCTTTTGGCGACCATTCACTTTAGTCGCTGAAAGTATTTTCAGGAAACAAATTTTTTTTGCCTCCGCTGCTCCCAACAGGTTTCAAACTTGCAACTTCCAACTTCCATACGCCAAACCCTTTGCACAACACTCCCTCCACTATGCCAATACATCATCACATGAACATATATGCAATATATATTATTTATATAGTATATTAACCGCAATTAATACAAAATAATATTTATAAATATAATTTTTTTAATTCAATATAATTTATTCAAAAATAAATTATTTACAAAAAAAAAAATTAGGCAACGTTTGGTGACTAAAACCATTATTTAGTCGCTAATTATATTATTTTGGGCTACTAATTATTTATTTGTCGCTAAAAAAATAAGTTCTCAATTAAAAATCAGCACTTTTGGCGACTAAACAGAAATTTCGTCGCCAAAACCCCTACTTTGGGCGACTAAAATGGATTTTCGTCGGCAAAACCCCCACTTTCAGCGACTAAATTGTTTTTAGTCGGCAAAACTGCTATAATCAGCGACTAAACCTGTTTTTAGTCGCCAAAACCATACCTTTTCGCTACTAAATTATTTTAGTCGCTAAAAAGCGTGACTTTTGGCTACTAAACAAACTTTAGTCGCTGAAAACCCTATATTAGGCGACAAAACTTCCTTTTAGTCGCTAAAAACCTGCTTTTCGGCGACAAATTCCAATTTAGTCGCCATTTCATGCACTTTCAGCGACGAAATTCCATTTTTTGGTCGCCAATTCTGTTTTTTGTTGTAGTGCATTCATGTTACAAGACTACTTAAAACATATATACTTTGTTAAAATCTTCTTATTGGACTTTGTGCTCACTCCTAATGGATTTGTGCAGAAAATGATATGATGATTCCGCCTAACTAAAAGTGTAGGAAGTGTTTTGAGTGCATGGGACTCTTTTCTTTTATTGTTTACTTTGACAAGCCAAGGGTTTTATATGTATGAGTTTCGATAATCATTTTTGTGTAACCAGACATAAGCCTTAAAACTTGTAATCCATGCGATATTCTTTTGTGTTGTTTCTTTTACATTATTTGTCTCACATGCTATGAATTCATACTGTTGAAGAGATTGAATATGTATTGCATGTGAACATCTTTTGTATATCTTTCATATATTAAGAAATATAACCACAAGGATTTGAATTGTTTAATGTTGATTAGAGTTCATAATAAAATTTTCATAATTCAATTTGATTTGAAATTTTATAAAATCTTAAGTAATCACTTGGTTATGATTTATTCTTACACTGAATCTATTTGATCTATGCGGACCAGTAATGTTGTTTTTGGTTTATAAATTTAAAAAAAAAAAATTTGAAAAAAAAATATAAAATATAATTATATTTCATTCATATTTCACTTATTTTTTATTTTTTTTTTCTCAAAGTTCCAAAATCTATGAAAAAAGCAAAGTCTAAAAATTAGGGATGGGCAAACGTCAAGCAAGGCCGAGTTTGAGCCAGGATGGTACTACACTTTGTATCTATCTAAGCCCGGCCTGACCCTGACATCGGGCCTCTCTATTTTTTTCAAGTCCGGTCCAAAAAATAATTATAAATCTCAAACCCACCAATCGGTCTATATATCAAAAAATAATAATTATTCCATAATTATATTTAATCACACATTATATTTTTCTTAAATAAATATATTAATATTATTATAAATTAAAGATTTTTGATATAAATTAAAAGATTTCTTAAATAAATTCAATTACATATCACCACAAATGTGAATTGTAATAAAATGAATAAAGATAAAATCTAGATTCCAATAACAAAAATATATATTTTAATGTTTATAAATAAATAAACAAATAAATAATTTAATAACAGATCATATTGAGTCGAATTGAATTAAAAGTATAAATTCTAAATGTAACCAAATAATGTTTCGAACTAAAAATATTGATTTAACCTAACTTTATTGGTTAAAATAATATTTCTAATTTTTTTTTTTTTTAAAAAGATTGAATCAGACGGACTAAGCGGACCACCTACCGATGTCCATTTCTACTAAAAATTGAATTAAAAAATCAATCATTAGATAATGGAGGAGGGGCGTAATCTACGCGCCAATGTCTTGGTATGGGAAAATCCCAAGAAAAGATTAGTAACGCCCAAAAACCAACCCAAAGTGTCCACTCAATGTCTCCCCACCGCTGGACACAAAGCGGCGCGTGTGGTCCTCGAGTGTCTACCATCTGCTGTTAGTGAATGAGCCCTCTGTGGAGAAGTTATTGGGGGCAATAAAAAATTAATTAATTTTTTGACTCTCTAATTTTGTTACACAAAAAAATCATTAAAAAAAAAAATCACCAAAAACCTAGATTTTTTAATTAAAAAAGCTATTGAAAAGTTAAAAAATCAAAAAATTAGTTTTTTAGACCATTTCTAACGGTTCATCAAACCCAGTATCCAATTCAAAATTTGATGAAAAAGCTATTGTTCACTGCTCCAACGGTTGCACCAAATCGATAGAAAAATGAGATTTCACCAAACATTTCATCAAACTGAGAACAGGTGAAGCATTTCACCAAATCACTGTTACTGACCGTTGGGTTATAACAACCGGTCGACTAACCGGTTGACCGGCCGATTGACCAACCGGTAGACCAGTAAAAGATTCAAACAGTTCAGGAAAAAAGTTCAAACCGTTAAAAAAAAAAATATTTTGCCTAACTGGTCCACTGGCCGGTCCACCCGAAAAAAGTTCAAAAAGTTCAAAAAAAAAGTTCAGACAATTCAAAAAAAAAAAAAAAAAAAATTTGCCTAACTGGTCAACCGGCCGGTCGACCACCCGATTGTCCCGGGACAAATTTGGTGAAAGGTGAATCATTGGAGCATCTGATACCAGATTTGGTGAAATGAGTCATTTTTTACTCAAATTTGATGAAAAATCTGATTCACCATTGGAGATGCTCTTACCAACTTCTTAAAATATCACATTGATTTGGTTTTAAAAAAAGTTACTCTCTCCGTCCCAAAATAATAATTTCTTCTGAGAAATTTAATTTTTTTTGATACTATAATTATTACACTTTAAAAAAATTAATTTTTCAAAATTACCCTTTGATAGTATATTTTTTAGAGAATATCAATATCATAATTGTATTTTTTTACATTGTTAATGAATTTAAAAAAAGAGCAAAATAGGAAATTCATATTATTTTTGCAATTAACTTTTGAAAAGAGACTAATATTTTGGGATAATAAAAAATGAAATAAAAGACTAATATTTTAGGACGGAGAGAATACGTGACGCTTCACATCAATTATAATTAGTGAATAAAATAAAATTTATAATTTTATATCAAATAATTAAAAAAATGTAAAAATATAAAAATATATACTCCCTCCGTCCCAAAATAATAGTTCTTTTTGGAGAATCTAACTTTTTTGAAAGTACAATTATTGTACTTTAAAAAAATAATTTTTCAAAATTATCATTTTAATAATATATTTTTTAGGAAATATCAATATCATAATTATAATTTTTATGTTGTTAATGAATTTAAAAAAATAACAAAATAAGAAATTTATATTATTTTTATACTTAATTTTTTTTAAAAAAAATTAATATTTTAAAATAATAAAAAATTAATATTTTAAAACGGAAGGAATAATCAATTTGAAATATAATAAGTCCTCATTATTTTTTTTCCATCGCTCTCCTACCAATCCTTCCCATAAATGTGAGTGACATCGACAGTTCTACTACGTGGTGATGTCTCCAAGCACTATTATAGTGCCAAAATAGGGATTATGAATGCCATATGACATTAGTAAAGATTGTAGAGAACTTTCAAAAAAGAAATTACTTTATAGTGAAAAAAAAAAATACTTCCTCCATTTTAAAATAATAATTTTTTTAATAATATAATTATTATTTTTTAAAATTATTAACTTTTTAAAATTATCCTTTAATAGTATAGTTTTTGAGAATATCTATTGTCATAATTATATTTTTTGTATTGTTAGTATTTTTAAAATAAGGATAAAATAAGAAATTCATATTATTTTAGTTTTTGATTTTTGAAAATGAGTTAATATTTTAGAATAATAAAAAATAAAATAAAAAATTAATATTTTGAGATGAATGAAGTATGCAAAAATATATAAAGGTGCAAGTTAGAGTTATACACACTAAGAAGATTTGAGTTGTACTCCACCACAGAATAATTTGTACATTACATGTTTTGCCTTCTTTTTTTTTTTTTTTTCATTGTCCCACTGACAAGCAATTTTCCCTCAGAAAATGGGAGTTTTTTCCAAAATAAATCAAAATACTAAGTTATTTTTTAAATTAGGGCTAGTTTGGACGAAATTTCTAAATTAGACTAAAACGTTATTATAAACCACGCTTTCACTGTTTTTAAGAGCCTCCCGCAAAAAATTTGTGAAATAGTAAAAGCGTGGTTACAAATCACGTTTTTAATTAAGAAAGCGTAGTTACAAACCACGCTTTTAAGTAAAATTTTTTTTTTTTAGAAAACGTGATTGCAAACCACGCTTCCACTGTTAAAATGCAAAAACGTATTTTCAAATCACGTTTTCCATACAAACCAAACCAACTCACACTCTAACACACACACCCCCACACACACACACACACACACACACACACACACACACACACACACACAACACTCGCGCACATCACACAGTATAATTGAAACAACATAATTTTTATATATAATAATAATTAAATATATATAATAATTTATAATAATAAATAATAATCAATTATATAATTTTTGTAAATATAAATCATTTTTATATAATTTTTATCTTTCGAGTGGTTAGAAATAATTTTTTACAAATTAAGGGGTTGTTTAGGATATCCTAAATAAGTGTACTTTTTGTCTTTTTAGACTAAAAAATTAAGGAAGAAAATATAGATGTTTGGGTTAACTTTTTGACTTTTTATGAAAAAATATGTAATAAAAAATTGTAAAAATTGATTTGTAGGGAAAAATTAGTATTGGGAGTTGTGCAGCCGTAATTGTTGACTTTTGGTGAATAGTGTCAACTTTTTAAATTTTTGAGTAACTTTTTGACTTTTTTGATACATGCCAAACTTGGCCTAAATTGAAATAATCATACGTATGTATATAACCTGCCCAAAAATTAAAATGATAATTATTTTTTACCCTTAAATGATAATTATTTTTTATTTTTTATTTCTTAACCAAATTAATTTTTAAATTTTTTAAAAAAAATTCTAAAAATCAAACCATACATAACCTAAAAATCATTTGATAAATCACTTACATACGTATGATTTAAGGGTAAAGATTTTGGTATATGACTTAAATGATAAATCAAACCATCCATAACTTAAAAAATTTTACCCTTAAACCATATGTATTTAAGGGTAAAAATTTGCTATTATAAATTACAAATTATTTTTTATTATAAAAATTACATACTATGGTTGATATGACTTAAATAAAAAAATTATTTATCAAAAGATTTTTATAAATTATTTATAAAGATTATAATCAATTTTTATAAATTATTTATAAATAATTTTTGCAATTTTTATAAATAAAGATTATAATTTATAAATAATTTTTTGGCAATTTTTATAATCAATTTTTACATACGTATGGTAATAATCTTTATAAATAATTTATAAAGATTTAAATAATTTATAAAAATCTTTTGATAAATAATTTTTATAGTCAAGTCATATCAACCATATGTATGTAATTTTTAAAATCAAAATAATTTGTAATTTATAATAGCAAATTTTTACCCTTACATACGTATGATTTAAGGGTAAAATTTTTTAAGTTATGGATGGTTTGATTTATCATTTAGGTCATTTATCAAAATCTTTACTCTTAAATCATACGTATATAAGTCATTTATCAAAAGATTTTTAGGTTATGTATGGTTTGATTTTTAGAATTTTTTTAAAAAAATTAAAAATTAATTTGGTTAAGAAATAAAAAATAATTATCATTTAAGGGTAAAAAATAATTATCATTTTAATTTTTAGGCAGGTTATATACATACGTATGGTTATTTCAATTTAATTTGTAAAAAATTATTTCTAACTACTTAAAAGATAAAAATTATATAAAAATGATTTATATTTACAAAAATTATATAGTTGATTATTATTTACTATTATAAATTATTATTATATATATTTAATTATTATTATATATAAAAATTATATTGTTTCAATTATATTGTGTGATGTGCCTGAGTGTTGTATGTATGTGTCAGAGTGTGGGTTGGTTTGGTTTGTATGGAAAACGTGATTTGAAAACACGTTTTTGCATTGCAATAGTAGAAGCGTGGTTTGAAATCACGTTTTTTGAAAAAAAAAAATAAAGCGTGGTTTATAACCACGCTTTTACTATTTTACAAATTTTCTGCGAAAGGCTCATAAAAACAGTGAAAGCGTGGTTTGTAATAGCGCTTTAGTCTAGTTTGAGAATTTCGTCCAAACTATATCTAGTTTGGAAAATAACTTAATATTTTGACTTATTTTGGGAAAAGCCCCCAGAAAATGAGCAAAATGTAAGGTGATGAAAAATTCCATGATATATGCATTGTACCGATATTTGTAATTGTATTTTATTACTTCTTTCCTCTTAATTTGTTGGTTAAGAAAATCTTACTTATTAAAAAGACATACAATTACTATATTTAAATTTAAATTTTAAAATATTTTTTCTATCATGACTCTTTTATTTGAATTTTAAAATGGCTTTACAATAATTTATAATGGGCAATTTTGGAAATCTAATAAAATTTAGTATCTCAAAATAGAAAATGGATCAACTTTTTAGGATGGACTAAACTAGAAAGGTAGACAAACAAAATGGGATGGAGGAAATATAATTTATTGTAGTATTAGTTATAATTTGATTACGACTTATTGTAGTGTTAGTTTGATTACACTATATTATAATTACAAATTTATAAGTTGTAATTATAAATTTGAAACACACCTATTGAGTGTGCACACTTTCTAATGTGAAAAATGATATATAGGTTCACTTTTAAACTCACAATCTAGACCCAAGATGTGTAAGGGAGATGACCAATTGATGATTGGAAAACATTAGAAAAATATGACTTAGATATTATAATAGACTTTCACATTATTGAATTTGAAAAGTATGTCTAATTTTTAGGATAGAACAACACTACTCTTCTAATATATATGTAGGGATGTAATCGGTTAGCTACGGTAGGTATTTAGGTAAAAATTTTCACTGAACTGATAATATCGGTTTTATTATTTTGAATACTGATACAAATTACTTCTCCCGTCAACTTGCACTAATTAAAACGATTTGGTTCGGTGCGTTTTATTCAGTCAAAGATTTTTTAAATTTGAGTAACTTTTCAAAGTTATAGTATAATCACTAATTTATATAAAAATATTGAATTAGTCATTTATCCATCACTTCAAATATATTCAATCCATTCATTTAGTAAATGCTTTTTAATTCGTAGATTAACAAAAAAAATAATAATAATAATAAATACCAAGACTTCAAGAATAGTGAATTTTTTTATACTTATTAATATCATTATATTATTAAATTATATATTATAAATATAATATATGTTGAATTGGTAGATTTCAGTTAGTTTGGTTCACAAAGTGTTTGAATTGGCACTGAACTAAAAATTGAAAAAATTCAAATTTAAAAGCTTTACAAACCAATTCTTGTTAAAAAAACAAATCAAATATGACCAATTTAGCTCAGTTCAATCGAATTTTTTCACATCCCTATATATATCTATCTTCTAAATTTGAATTTTTCAATCGACCAAATATGTCTCATATTTTTTTATTTCTTCAAGATATATCTATAATAGTTTTTTAAAACAAACAATTATAATGTGAGGTGAATGCGACTTGAACCCATGATCTTAAATAAAGGAAATAACATATTTATCACTTTAACAATACACAACATATATATTTTAAAATTAAAATTAATTATTATTATTATTATTATTTTTATAAATTTAACAATACACACACTTATTATTATATAAACTAGCGGTGGCACACGGGATGCGTATGCAATTCAAATAACTAATAATAAAAACAAATAAAAAGAATTTAATATCATAATATATATATCTTACTTAAGTAATAAGTGTGTTCTTAATGAAATTCAAAATTTTGGATTCAAAACTAACTTACGTCATGTATAATAATTTTTTTGTTTTAGCATATATAAAATTGGTACGTGACATGAGGAGAAGAAAATTTTACTAAGCTAATCTAGGCATTCACATAATAATAGTATAGATAGTGTGGGGATATATTTTCTGAGTACCAACACGTGGCAAGGTGACGCCGACGTGTCAGCCGAGGTGCCACGTGTCTTCGCCGTTGTGCCGAGGTCGTCTCGGATAGGCCGAGGTTACCTCCGAAGATATCGGAATCCGAGATAAGCGGATAGGGGACAAGAGTCCTAGAATGAAGAGGGAACTCAACCTGGATATGGACAAGAGTCCTAGATTGAGAGAAGACTTCAGTTTGGGTAAAGATAAGACTCTTAGAGAGTTTATCCTAATCCCACTGAGAGTCCCAGATTAGCGAATGTCGAGTCCATTAGGGCGAGCTCTATTGGGACTAGGATTGTATTGGCTATAAAAGAGGCACCCCATGGGTCTAAGGTATGCTTTTGATACTCAAGCTTGTGAGTTTAGCACTTGATTTATCTTTGAGAGATATCTTGACTTGATCGTCGAGTGCCCCGAGTGGTCGAAACCACCGCGGGATTCTTATATTTCTGTTGTAGGTCAGTCAGGTGCCATCTATTCTGCCAGTGCTCTCCAGCTGGTTACTAAGCGGGCAGTGTGGTCGGAAAATCACTCATACAATTTGGCGCCGTCTGTGGGAAAGAAAGAAGAATAGATGGCTAATGACGGACAAAAGGATCAGATTGAAGACAAACACTCCTGCTGGGAGTGGGAGATCTATCGACCTCGACGCTGAAGGGGACAATCGCATACGTAAAACTTCGTGACGAGTCATGGAGTGAAAGATGCCGGCCAGGAAGGTGACGCATCAAAGACAACAGATCGAAGCGGATACTACAACAAAGATGACCTCCAGGTATGGAAGGATAAATACCTGCGGATGAACGAAGACCCTTCCAGAAGGGATGCAAAGACAGGGGGCATGAGCACTCCCAAAGAGATGACATTTAAGTATAAAAGAGCTCAGCCTAAGTGAGCGGATCACGGATTCAGGATCCGAATCCAGAAGACATCATCTCGGCCTAGATGAGTAGGCCGGAAGGCGAGAGCTAAGCCTAAGTGAGCAGATCCGGACTCGGATCCGGATCCTAGAAGACCTGATCTCGGCCTAGATGAGTAGGTCCGAGAAAAGAAGAGCTCAAACCGAGTGAGCAGATCTAAGAAGATAAGATCTCGGAGCTTAAGTCCGAGAAGAGAAGAGCACAATGAGCAAATCTAAGATCCCAGAGGATAAAAAGGAAACACACAAGATCAGACTAAAGTTGGCCGGGTTGAAAACCCCGGCCTAAATCCAAAGATAATGCTTAACCGAAGTTAAGCCGAGATGATGTTTAACCATAGTTAAACCAAGAAGATGTTTAACCGTAGTTAAACCAAGAAGATGCTTAACTGTAGTTAAGCCGAGAAGATGCTTAACCGTAGTTAAGCCGAGAAGATTCTTAACCAAAGTTAAGCCAAGAAGATGCTTAACTGTAGTTAAGCCGAGAAGATTCTTAACCGAAGTTAAGCCAAGAAGATGTATGATGGTTAGGCGAGAAGATGCTTAGCGTAGTTAAGCGAAAGATTCTTAACCGAAGTTAAGCCAAGAAGATGCTTAACAAGAGTTTCGAGAAGCGAGAAGATTCTTAACCGAAGTTAAGACCAAAGATTCCTTAACACTTGTTGAAATTTGTAGCAATTTACAAGTTGTTGAGTGAAACCATTCATAACGCTTGTTGAAATTTGTAGCAATTTACAAGTTGTTAAGCTGACAAAGATTCCTTAACACTTGTTGAAATTTGTAGCAATTTACAAGTTGTTGAGCTGAAACCATTCCTTATCGCTTGTTGAAATTTGTAGCAATTTACAAGTTGAAGATAGACCGAGATCATTGTCTATCGCTTGTTGAAATTTGTAGCAATTTACAAGTTGAAGATAGACCGAGATCATTGTCTAACGCTTGTTGAAATTTGTAGCAATTTACAAGTTTAAGATAGAACGAGATCATTGTCTATCGCTTGTTGAAATTTGTAGCAATTTACAAGTTGAAGATAGACCGAGATCATTGTCTATCGCTTGTTGAAATTTGTAGCAATTTACAAGTTGAAGATAGACCGAGATCATTGTCTATCGCTTGTTGAAATTTGTAGCAATTTACAAGTTGGTTAAAAACGAGATGATGCTTAACCGAAGTTAAGCCGAGGTGATGTTTTTATATGTTGAAATTTGTAGCAAAGGTGAAGTTAAGCCGATATATGATATTTTAATCGTCTGTTAAAATTTGTAGCAATTTACAGGTTAAAGAGAAATTTGTTTAAACGCTTGTTGAAATTTGAGAAAAGTTTATAAGTATATATACTTGTTGAAATTCATGAAAAGTTTGGTCGATATCTTCAAAGTAAAGTTTGTAGTTATTATACCCGAGGTATGTAACCCCGAGAAGATTGCACAAAGAAGGCAAAGAATGAAAGGCACGCAGAATATTTTAAGTATAGAATCATACGAAGGCAATCAAGAAAAGACAAAAGCACAAGCATTCAGAGAAGGAAAGTTGAATTAAGAACAAAGGGGCACATCGGCCATATGCAGAGCTTACATTGTCTAAAGGTACAAGAGTACAAACGACAAGGAAGGAATGATGCTTAACCGAAGTTAAACTGAGGTGATGCTTAACCGAAGTTAAGCCAAGATGATGTTTAACCGAAGTTAAACTGAGGTGATGCTTAGCTGAAGTTAAGCCGAGATGATGTTTAACCGAAGTTAAACTGAGGTGATGCTTAACTGAAGTTAAGCCGAGATGATGTTTAACCGAAGTTAAACTGAGATGATGCTTAACCGAAGTTAAGCCGAGATGATGTTAAAACCCGAGAAAAGTTTACAAGCAGAGTTAAAATCGAGAATGAAGAATGGCTTAAACACTTGTTGAAATTCTGAGAGAATTTACAAGTTCGACAAAAGATTCGCCGGAGTCAAACGTCGTTTTGATTAGAACAGAACCACTAAGTGCACGCCAGAAGTGGTGACCAGAATTGTGAAAGGAATAAATGCTTCAAGAAACAGCGATGATAGTTTGCCAAGGCCAAGAGAAAGAGGGTCTAAAGGGGGCGAATTAAATACCGAAGTTTTAATACATCGTGAAGAAGAACACATTAGGTTTGTGATTACGACGCGTTAACTTCCTAATGTGATCCTAAGTGCAACTTATGTTCACATTAGGGGGGAGGGAGAAGATGCAGGAGCAAGGAATGATAACACTTGTTGAAATTTTTGAGCAAATTGCAAGATGAGTTAACCGAAGATTATGAAGTCTACCACTTGTTGAAATTTGAAGCGATTTACAAGTTTGGTATAGCCGAGATAACACTGAAAGACGTTTCCGAGATATGATCATCCGAGATGACCAACTAGTTTGTTAAGAGCTGAGAAGATTGGCAAGTACAAAAATGAAGACCTTAGAGAACTGAGATGATGAAAGCAAGAACGTCGGACTGATCTGCTTCGACGAACGACAATGGTTTAGCCTCGGCAGTCAATTTGAGAAGCTTCTTTACCGTTATCTCGGCATCAATTTCAAGAAAGAAGCAAAACTACTTGGCATCAGCAAAAGACAGTTGGAAAGGACTTCTCAAGAAATTTTCGGCCTCGAGCTCAGCATCGATCTCCCGAAGAGTTTGATCAAAGCTCTTCTCGGCAATTGGCACCTCAGAGTTTGAAGGCAAGGATAGAAAGCAAGAATTTGGAAAAGGACACAGAAAACAGAAAACAGAATGTAATTCGTAAATCAAAAATGGTGATGAAGCTATCAGGAAATCAAGACAAAAAGATTGCACAGGTGTGTCAAGCCAAGAACAGTGGCAGAAATCAACAGATATGTGAACAGTGTGTATTCAAGAAGATGATTTGGAAATAACAATGGTGATTAACAAATGAAGCAGAGCTTCTTGGAAAGCAACAAGAAATAAAAAACCAGGAGGAACAGTGGCTTACCAGAAAAAGGGAAGCCAAAATGAGAATTGCCGAAGTCTGACGACGGATGCGAAAATGACAGAATGACGTAAGCTTCACCGGCGGAAAGGAACGAAGACAGTTGCAGAGCTTGAAAGCTTGGAACAATGACGGATTTAAGCAAAAGAGCTAGAAAGAGAAAAAGCCAGAGAATTGAATAAAGAGAAAAATCAGAGTCAAGAGGATGACAAAGTTCAAAGATAAAGCCAAGTGCACAAGCACTAAGTAAGTAAATGAAGAAACAAGAAAGTAATGGCCTAGGCACGATGCTAGCAACAGAAAGTGGATATGGCAAGAACAGTGCCAGGCATTCAAACAATTCAAAACTTGAAAACAGACGAAAATAGAAGGCAACAGAGGGCAAGTAAACGGATTCAGAAGGGTTATGAAAGATTGAGCTTAATAAAAGAGTTTATGAACCTACCAAGATAAGTGAACGCCGATATGAAGATCGCCAGAGTCAAATAGATGACTGGAAATCGGGAACTCACCAGAGAGTGTGAGTGGAGCAGTTGCAAAGCACTTGGAGTTTACGAATTAATGGAACCAGAACCTCGGCTAGGAGGTATGATCTCGAATAGCTTGGAAAGCATGAAGCTTGATACTTGACAGAAGTAGACAGTAGAGTCCAGGAAACTTTGAGGTCGGCGAATTTGATCTCGAATAGAGGGGCACAGATGAATGAACAGTGTAGGTTCCATCACCTCAGAATGCCGAGGTAATAGAACCTAGGGGGCAGTTGTGGGGATATATTTTCTGAGTACCAACACGTGGCAAGGTGGCCGACGTGTCGGTAAAGTGCCACGTGTCTTCGCCGTTGTCGAGGTCGTCTCGGATAGGCGAGGTTACCTCGAAGATATCGGAATCCGAGATAAGCGGATAGGGACAAGAGTCCTAGAATGAAGAGGAACTCAACACGGATATGGACAAGAGTCCTAGATTGAGAAGACTTGATTTGGGTAAAGATAAGACTCTTAGAGAGTTTATCCTAATCCCAATCGAGTCCCAGATTAGCGATAATCTTTGAGTCCATTAGGCCGCAGCTCCTATTGGGACTAGGATTGTATTGGCTATAAAAGAGAGGCACCCCATGGGTCTAAGGTATGCTTTTGATACTCAAGCTTGTGAGTTTAGCACTTGATTTATCTTTGAGAGATATCTTGACTTGATCGTCGAGTGCCGGGTGGTCGAAACCACCATGAGATTCTTATATTTTCTTGCGGTCGGTCGAGCCATCTATTCTGCTAGTCTTCTCAAATTTGGTTACTAGCAGACGATTAATGGTCGAAAAATCACTCATACAGATAGATAGATAGATAAAAAAAGAATTAATCTAGGGACCCAAATTAACATATGTAGTATCAGGTCTGTGTGGAATTAATATGTAAAATAAATTTAAATTATAAAAAGGTTATTCTGAATAATTTTTAGTTTGAGAAATGTGAGTTTTATAATATTACAGTATATATATATATATACAGAGAGAGAGAGAGAGAGAGGAACAACTGAGGGCGCACGCCGCCTCATCGGATCCCGTATACGGCCTACTACTTTTTACTGTATGAAACGTGGGTAGGTGAGAGAAAGTAGTAGAAGAAGTTGATGAGGGGTCCATGTGAATATGTGATTGTAATAGTCATAGTTTTTATCATAGTTGGTATGTTTTTTTTGACACACCTTTCACATATAGATACGTAGAATCCATGGATCGGTTTGTACTCAGCAGTATCACCACCGTCGCATTGGGTGGATTAACTTTGTGGTGTTTTGAAAAGTTTAGTAAAAAATTAAAATTTTAGTTTTTAAAATTTTTTGGTGATTTTTTTGATTAAAACAATTGATTTTTTATAATTTTTTTTGAGTAAAAAAGTTAAAAAATCAAAAAATTGACTTTTTATCAAGTTCTTAAACTATTTATTATTTAAGATCTTTGTTTTTGAAGATGTATTGAGTGGTTAAGAGTCACCATCAAACGCTTTCACTCAGATTTGATTTTTCATCGTTTCTCGACGTAATTCTCTTATACGTTGCTTCAAATAATATCTTAGCTTGGGATTGGAGGGATTCACAGAGCCAACACGACCCTTTTTTTTGGAAACCAGATAAATAAATAAAGATCTTTAAAGTTTTTTTAAAATTTCTTCTTCTTATTATTTTTAGATGTAAGAAGTCTTAGGTCTCATTTGGGGAATAACTATTTAGTCAAAAAATTATTATAAGTTGTCACATCACTCTCTTTATTTTTTTATACATCTTTCATAAAAAATTAAAAAATTATACAAATAATTTATTTTCAAATGAGATCTTAATTTATGATAAACATAAAAATTGTTTTGAGAAGTAACTTATAAGTTAACTTTTTAACTTATTATAAAATATATATATATATAAATTGTGTAATTTGATTTAAATAAATTAATAAATTGACTTATAATTGATAAATTTGTTTCTAAAATGACCATAATTTTTTTTTTTTTTTTTTTGATATTTAATTTAAAATTTTGCAGAATCTTAAAACAGCTACTGCGTTTAGAGTAGCCTAGCATAGGAGGCTGATTGATTGATCAGGTCTGAGGTTGAAAATAATAAATACATGATTGGCTAATTAATGAAGTTGGGCCTCTAGTCATACTGGGTGGTGGGTGTGGGTCCCTTCTTTTATTCTCTATCTTTGTCTCATAGAAATTTTTCATTTCCCCTGGGGCCACATTCTAGTGTTGATTTTTTTTTTTTTTTTTTTTATTTAAGGGAAGCTATAGCTCACTATTTTTATTTTTATTTTTATTTTTTATACTCATTCAGTTTCAAAATAATAGTTCTTTTTGGAACAAATTACAAACACCCCTCAGGATTTGATAAAAATATAGATTTCCTCTGAGATTTAAAAAATTACAAATTGTCTCTTGAAGGTCAAATTTGCATAACAAATTAAGGGAGAATCTGTATGAAAATAAAAACTTCAAGAGGTAACTTGTTATGGAAATATAAACATTAAGGGACGGGATGTAATTTCTCAAACCTCAGGGAAGAATCTATATTTTCACAAAACCTCGAGGGGGTGTTTGTAATTTGCCCTTCTTTGTGAAAAATTTAAATTTTTTTGGTAATAAAATTATTATACTTTAAAAAAATTAATTTTTTAAAATTATCCTTTGATAGTACATTTTTTTAGAAATATCAATGTTATAATTGTATTTTTTATGTTGTTAATGAATTTAAAAGAATGACAAAATAGAAAATTTATATTATTTTTATACTTTTTGAAAAGTGACTAATATTTTAAGACAATAAAAAATAAAATAAAAGACTAATATTTTGAGACTTAAGGACTAATTTATACTCTCTCGCCCAATTTCAACTCACCACCATGGATAGTTACGTTCTCCTAACCCCACAATTTCAACTCACCACCATGGATAGTTACCTTCTCCTAACCCTACAATTACTGATTGCTTGCTACCACACACTTTTTCCATCATCCTTCACCTCCAGCAGTCTCATTTCCCACTCACTCCATCCTTTCATTTCCCTAGTACCATTGTGACCCCCTAGTTAATCCTCCATATCATAGCAACCTCTCTAACTTTTTTGATTGTCGTAAAATCAATATTCTTATAAAATATAAAATGAGTATACTTAGAAAGTATGGATATTGGTCCTGTTTGGTACAACTTAATTTCAGTTTATTTCAGCTTTCAGCTTAATTTAAGCTATTTTAATGTGTTTAGTTTAGCTTAACAATACAGCTTATAACTTTTTGTAAATTAGAAATCAACTTATTCTTTGAGTGAGGCAGGAGAAGCTTAATTTATAAGTCAGAAATCAACTTATGTTCATAGTTATAAGCTATAAGCTGTTAAGGTATAAGTTATAAGCACTTTCCCATAACTTTACCAAACAGGGTCATTGTATTTACATAGATTATTGGATTATTTTGCCTATTTTAACCATTATTCCTAAATTACTTTGAAACAATTTGATTGAGATATATTTAATGTGAATTGAAATTCAGATTCTAAGTTAAAAGAAAGCATGATGAAATGAGATGGGAAAGAGTACCTGGGGAATCGAAACCTCCACTAATTATGCAACCAACTTTTTAATTTTAGGTTTCACAAAATAATTATTTGAAAAAACAACTCCACAACTATAAGTTTTAGATCGTTAACAGGGAGGAACATTACGGTAACTAAGGTATTTGGCCTAGTGATTATGTAACATCCTTTGTGATATGAGATCAAATTCAACTCCTATAGAGAGAAGTTTGGTACTCTTTGTGGTGGTGGTTTGTTTTTTCCCATTGTGGGAGCTTTTATAATTGGTGATAGTTGTGTTGGGCTTGGGCTATAGTTAGTTTATTAGTTGTTAGGTTTTGTTGTCTTTCTAATTATTGTGAACTAATAGTCTGTTTAATGATGTAAATATTTATTATATTTCTAATTACTCGTCTAATCAAAGCATAGCTCGTCTCATGTTTTTAATGCACAAGCATAGAAGCCTATTGCAAAACATACATTCTAAATCACGATCACAGAAATCGAATGCTAAAAATAGATGAAGTATTAATATTAAGTATTAATAACCAAACCGTTTTACAAATTATTTTAAAATACTTTAGTCATTAAATCCTCAAATATAATACGATTGCTTGATTAGGATTTCATTGAAACCTTTTGAGTACGACGGCACCTAGTTGCTCATGGAGAAAAGACAAGCAACAAATGTAGAGAGAACCACCATAGAAAAGTTTGTGAAAATCACGTCTCCTAAGTCTTAGCCTCTTTTTTTCAAAAAAATTTAAAACCATAATCGTCATCCAAGCCTCCTTTTATACTGATGCATCCAAACATGTCATTTTAAGTTTGAGACGCACTTGTCAAGTTGCCACTGCATTTGCGAAGAGTAGTTGATTGACAAAAATAAGCAAAAAAATAGTAAACATTTTGACTTTAGAATTTTTTACTTTATTTTTTGGGGAATTTTTTTTTTTTTTTAAAAATTACCACTTTTTAAATTCGTCTACACAAGACAGATCGAAAAATAAAAAAAATTTAAATTTCATTTTCGTAAAAAGTCATTAAAGATATATAATAATAAAAAGTTCAAAAAAAAAAAAAAAAAAAAAAAAACTCTATATATAACTTATTTGAAAGTTCCCAAACAACAACTTAAATTCCTTATCTTAGAGACTACCCATAGGACTCTGTGGGCTACTAAAGCATAGGATTGAGATTACAACCCAAAACAAAAAAAAATTGAGATTTCTATTCCAACAATTTGATTGCAATTTTTTCTGTTTGTATTAGATACCCAGTAAACAACTAATCCCACAAAAACCTGGGATATTCAGTACTAATGGAAATGTGGTATTAACAATCCTATGCTAATATATAGGATTATCATTAAACCTTTCAATCAAACATGGCCTATTTGAATAAATAACATAATCCAGAGCATTAATATACATAATATCAGTTACATCAATCTCAAATATGCGAACATTTGTGTTTCTTTCATATTTTAGGTAAATACAGTAAAAGCCTAGTTACTTTGATTCCACTTCTAAATTCATTTATTTAATTTTTTTTTTTTTTTTTCCACATGATTCTGACACAAGGTTTGGTTTAATTTTTGTTTGATTTTCTCTGCCAAACTTCATAATAGGAGCTTGCAACATATGTAAAGTTTTATATCCCATCGCCTTCGAAGGACTTGAGAACAAAAATTAACAGTGCACAAAAGAGTGAAAACATGTGCTTCAATCGATTTGGAATTGAGGACCAGGAGCACGGGGGTTGTTTCTTCTCCATTCTAACTTTCTTGCATTTTCATCTGTAAAAAACCAGTAAAAAAGAAGAACCATTTTAAAACCCATGACAATTGCTTGAACATCGTAAACATGAAAAATGAAACGTGGACCGAGGCACATTTTATCGCATACAGAATAAAATCAACCCAATGCCAGTTTGCATATATTTTTAAGACAAAAAAGAAATATATATATATTTCATGACCATTTCTTCAATTTAAAACTAAGTGTAGCAGCTGAAGATTGACTTTCCAAATAATTCAAAGAAAGCAAGGGTTGGAATGGGAATTCACTTGTCTCCTACTGTTCAAATCCTCATAAAATTAAAAATAGAACCAAAATTAAAGGAAACAGATTCTAATGTGAATTTGATAACTTCTCTGGATACTATAAACACCAGGTCAGCACAGAGTTCATCACACACACACACACACACACACACAAAAAGCATGATTAGAAGTGGTTAAAAACTGTGCCAATTTAGGGTACATAATACAGTGATTATGGCATATTCAAGTTAAAATTAGTTGCAGTACCAGAAATAATAGATTAGAAACCTCAATTGACGAAAACCAGTTGGATAATGCAGATGGCAAGAATCAAGGCCAGTGGAGGAGAAATTTGCTTCAGAAAGCAGGAGACCATCTGTGAGGAATTGATTTCCATCTTCTTCTTGCCCCATCTCACCAGTATAAACTAGCACACAGAGTCAACATGTTTTTGTTTTTTGTGTTTTTGTTTTGGTCAGAAACTATACAAAAGTTGGGAAGAAGAAGCAAAACAAAACAAAACAAACAATAAAGCCAAAGCAAAACTATCCTGGGTCTGATCACTGAATTTATCTGAAGCTTTTGCCAAAGAAGCTTCCACAAGCCACCTATCACAACTCTCAATTTATCAAAGCACAACAATCATTAATTTAACTTCTAAGCAAATGTTTAACCAAGCGATACCCACCTATCACAGTTATAATAAGAGAAAAAACATTTTGGTTGAGCATGGAGTTAAATTTAAATTGCCTTAGCCAAAAATCATCATAACATAATAGGTTTTGAATCCTCTCTCTGTGTAAGCTCATTAGCCGATCAAGTTAGGTCATATCTGGTAACAAATCTCTTCTATATGACAATCCACACCACTTCGTATTAATAAGGCAACGAGTCAATGACCCAACAGAAAACTGTTTTACCATAGAATCACATATCTTCAATCGCTGATGCAATACACTTAGTTCGTGTGTAGCTAGAGCAAAACTATGGTTGAAAGCGGCTACAAAACTCAGTTAGCTGAAACATACTATGCAAGATCATGAATAGCCAGCCCCTCACTCAGAGCATATATCCTCTATGATAACATTAAGCACCCCGCCAAATCAAGCTAATAGGTTTTTTTTAATTTTTTCATGAAGAAACACAAGGATCATCTTGAATTTCAATAGCTTGCATGGAGTTATTTATTTCCCCATAAAGAACAAAATTAAGATTCAAAATTATGCTGTAGAAGTCATACAACCGTCGCCTATGCTACATGGATTCCACTTAAATGCATGAAGTACCTATGTTGGACACTCGAGACATTCACCTAGTAAGCATATTTAGTAATTTGAGTTTACTATAACATTATGCATAAAACTCCCACATTATGGCATGAAATGCTCTGACACATTGTGAACACCATCTTATCCTAGAAAAATAAAAAATAAAAAAATCATATTAAGAAGAAATATGAATGTGTGCCATGTTCCAGCATCCTGGACATAGGAATTAGATGAATTGAACATTTAGACACATACCTCCATCCGACTCACATACCTGCTCCAGCCCAAGATCATTTAACTTGCAACGATATTGACCAAGGCACTTGACTTGGACTATTTTCATACCCATTTGTTTCCCTCACATTTTGGACATTGGGAATCTGCATACTCCAAATTGAGTGAAGCCTTAGGCAGTTAATTCCCCTAGCTATCACTGTTTGCAGCAGCTTCTGCTTTTAAGACCTATATCATAGAAGCCTTGCCTAAAGTTGGCTTGTTTTGAATGACACTCTCATATGTCTCGGTTCTTTTGCTCATTACCTTCAGTCCCTAAGATTAAGGCATTCCAACGAATACTTTTTACGCATTCTTGAGTTTATGTTTGATCCACCGGCACTGAATACATAGATAGCTTTAGATGATAACCATATACCAAGTGTAACAGAGAAAGTAGTAACAATAATAGCAAATTTGCTCTTGCAAAATCATTATGCCGCGTGCAAACACAGACAATGATCAAATATAAACTTAAAAGTAGAATGTTTACAACACGAGCAATTAAAGTAGACTGGTATGTTTATATGCAGCAGAAGTCAAAAAGATCGCAAAGAGGTTGGGCCCAAGTAGTTTGTAAACCCTACCAAAGGTCCAAATTAGGCCAACTCTCTACAACCAGGAGCCTATCTAGCACTGAGTGTATATACTCCCCAACCCACCCTTGCTGGCTCAAAGAAATGGGAAGAAGTCAACTCAAAAATAAGATTCCAGCTCAACCGGACAGAATTCTTGCACCTCACTAGGAGGTCAAGAGTTCAAGACTTGCCATAGACAAGGCTCCCACTCCCCCAGGCCATGGCTATGTTACATGACTCTTCTATTTCTCCAATCGTACCTGACAAGGGTAAGGGTGTGAGATGCGTCCAACACCCGTAACAAATTTAGATATTTGAATTTTCTAATTTTATACAATATTTGAAAAGTAATATATATATATATATATATAGAGAGAGAGAGAGCGAGAGAGAGAGAGAAACTATAATGAAAGTTAATATCTTGTTAGTTTGGTGAGGGAGAAACTTACTTGCATAATAATTTGGAAACTGAGAATGATATGAAAAATAAGAAGAGATTCTTGACTAAATTTTTGGAGTTCTGATATTTTAAATTAAAAAACATCAATTTATTTTCAATTTGGTTAAGATAAGGGGGCCAACATGCTAATTTAGACAAACATTTCAAAACGGTAAACAAACTATACAAGGATTGCCAAAGGAATTCAAAAAATTTAGGATCATGCCCCCTCCCCAACCCCATTTTCCTTCGCCATTGAATGAGAGATATAAACTCCCTTTTTTTTAAGGATCCCATCTAATTTGAAGTACATTTCTAAATAATTTACACCACCTTATCTAAGCATAATTTTTTTAACAGACCTTATCCAAGCATATTATACAATATGCAACATGAGTGTTTAATGTGTCTCCATATCCATACCTAACCTTTGGATGCATATCCCAATATCTTAATATTTAGGTTTAGGAAGATCTGACACTTGGACACACATCAATATTCGATACTCATCCTGAGTCTATGACCTCCAATGTATCAAAAAGAAAGTCCAATTTAAGGGATGAGAAATGATTTGATTGTAAGAAGAGCATTAAAAGAAGAGCAATAATGATATTGCTAAACTCACTTTCATTACTTCCACAAGGTTTCCACTTCCAGCTATCCCATGGCCTGTTTGAATTTGTTGTGAAAACCACAAAATAGTTTTAGCAATAGCATTTCTCTCCACTTATCTTTGTGATATAGTTATAAAAGGTAAGTTTGCGAGGTTTGCATTTGCATCAATTCAATATTCACACGTTTGCACTTAGAAAGCTAGTCAATCCACACCACACTAGAGAAAGGTCCCTACAGAGTTGTGTTGCATTTATCTTCCTGGATACCACATACATGTGCACATTTTCCCAAAGTGAATTTAATGTACTTTCCTGGTGTGGATGAGAAAATTTTCAAACACTACACCTACATAATTATGAGCTAAATGTTACCACTATGTGCTAATTGCAAAATAACTGTTGGAAAGCCTAAAATCCAAATGAATAAAGACCAACAACAAGGGACCCAAGTCTTTTGTTTGTGAAATTTAAAAAATAGTAGTCTTGCTAGGATGATTGATGTTAGTTCTTTATTTTGGCATCATGCCAAAAGAGATTTTGAAAACTTTTGAATACTTTATTTTGGCATTGCCTTTGAATAATTGTTTGGATGTTATTTGGAAGAAAAAGAAAGAAAAGTGAAAGATGGGGTTAATCAATGAAAGAAACCCCATAACAATCATCTTCATAATTTGTGTTATAAATTAAAGGTAATTTCGTCAATAATATCATCATCCTCATCATCTTGAAGTGGAGACTGATTTTCTAATAATATTGTTGTTTGAACTGAAACTCAGATTTGTTAGTTGATACTGATCATTGTCTAGCATAGCTTAATGTGGTGAGAAAGATAAGGTGCCGGTGAGTGAAAAAGAAGATATGCAAAGATCATATTAAGTTCTCACTACGTTATATTATGACAAAGATAAGTTGTAATCCAAATTTTCTAACTAGAGAATTTGTTGCAGGAAAATGACATCTAAACCAAAACCTACATCCAAAGCTTCCTATACACAACTCAATCTAGCACAAGGAATTTCTTCCCACTATCCTGTGTCTCATCCAAGTCCTACAAAATCTCCTTCCTAAATCACTTCCCCTACTCGAATTCTACCCAAGACACCAATTATACCTCCTCTTCAAGCACTAATTAGATGTCCTCTTCAAACACCAAAATTCAACCTCATATTCAAGCACTCTGATGCATCCTCCTTTTGGAAGTCCCCTAGCATACTCCTCTCAAACTTTTGCTTAGGTCACCTTCTCCAACTCTAGCTTCACCTTCACCAAATCAAGAAAAAGTTTCTATTTCAAAAACTTCCTTTTTTAAAACCTGATTTCCAAATTATTTTGCCAATAAAAATACCTCTAACTATGCACAAAGTAATTAAAATGATTGCTATGGGTCTCCCTCAATCATTCAAGCAAGACTACCACTTCTTTGATTCTACAAACAAAACATTTGGCTCTATTCTCTGACAAAGTATGCCTTGTTATAAAGAAAAAGTAGATTTCCCAAGTTTTTGGACAAAGGAATTCTCCAAGTTCTTCATTTAGAGCGTGTTTTGAATGCATCATATCATCCCAAATGGGATGCTTATGTTGTATCCCCTAACTTGTAGCCTATGTTACATGAACTTAGGTACTGTTGTCCAGTGCAGGTGCATCGGACACATCAAACTCTAAATTTTAGGATATGTAAACGTCTCAATAAAGGATCCAAAAATTAGGTATAACTATAACGAAGAACCTTTAGTCTAAGTATTCAGCAAGTTACTCTAAAAGCCTTTAGTATAACTATAACAAGAACCAGAATATCGCAATCCAAAAGAAAGTTATAAGTAGCATGCTCGATTTTTCTATCCATGCGCTCTACCTTTTATTTCATCACTAAAATTAGACCTAACAAGACCAGTTACATATATGACTCGCATGCAAACCCACTAATATAATTCCGTGATCCAATTCCCTTTTGACTGTTCTTTGTCTATGAGGAAAATTTTTAATCTTAGAGACATTGGGCAGCACCTAATTCAATATCAGATAGGCAATGGCAGGCACGCTTTCTTGTGGATCGATAGTTGGCACCCACTTGATATGAAAATGGATATGAAAATGAAGGCAATGAGGGGGTTTAGAAACACATAGGAAGTGTTACAGAGGCTTTAACCTCTGAGAAACCAAAAGCAAAGAGAAAACCCTACGCAACTTTTCTCCCTCCTCAACCCCAATTTTCTCTCTCTTCCCTTCCCTTCCCTTTCTCTCTCCATGCCTCAAGGGTTCCTTGCCTCCTCATCCTCTGTCACGAAACTCAATGGAGGGTCTTCAATGGAGTTGTCAAAGGCCTTCACTGTGTCTTCAAGGGAGGGTCTTCACTGTGTCTTCAATGTGGGTGGAACCGAAAAGAGGTGTGTGGAAAATGAGTCTAGAATTTTGAACAGAAATGTGGAAGAAGGGTTTAGGTCGTGTGTGTACAAGGATATAAGTTAGGGATATAATTGGAACATTTGGTATGTGGATTGAGAACAATAACATATAACCAAATTAATAAATCTATGCATTGAGAAATGATCTGTATAGAGATAAATAGGCGTGTGAAAATAGAATTTCTCCCATTTTTTTACTCTTTTATTTTTTATTTTTTTTTATTACAATAATAACCTTAAATGTAACTACTAAAATGGACATCAATTATTTTGGGACACCCCATCTCACAATTGAGCCCATACACCCACTAGATCATGAGATAGGATTTATGACAGGACCCACTTCCATCACCTACCCATCCATCTTTCCCAAATCCCACTCTTAAAATCTTGAGAACCTTCCAACGGCAATGATGGCAACCATTCGATTACACACTTCTCCGGCAATGGATCCTAATTTTTGGATATGTATACAATTCAACATTGAAAAGCAAAAGTATTTAGCAAGTTACTCTACAAGCCTTTAGTATAGCTATAACAAGAACCAGAATATCACAATCCAAAAGAAAGCTATAAGTAGCATGCTCGATTTTTCTATCCATGCGCTCTACCTTTTATTTCATCACTAAAATTAGACCTAACAAGACATAAAAGCCAGTTACATATATGACTCACATGCAAACCCACTAATACAATTCCTTGATAAGAACATTGTAATTCCCAATTCCCTTTTGACTGTTCTTTGTCTATGAGGAAATTTTTTTATCTTAGAGACAATGGGCAGCCCCTAATTCAATATCAGATAGGCAATGCCAGGCACACTTTCTTGTGGATCGATAATTGGCACCCACTTGGCCCCTTGTACAAGCATTTTGGTGAAAGAATAGTGCACAACATTGGAAGGGCTTTGGATGCTAAAATTTCTGATATTATAGTTGTGAATGCTTGGAAATGGCCAAGGCAAAGAAATAGAGCTATTCAGCAGGTTATGGTTCTTACCCTTATATCTTTAATTCCTGACTCTAATAAATAGGATGAGATTTGCTGGACTCCCTCCAACAATGGGCTCTATTCTGTTAAGCCAGCCTGGGAATCTCTGAGAGCTAAGAAACCTACTGCTTCGTGGCATAATATCATTTGGTTTAAAGGAGCTATCCCAAAATGGTCTTTCATTCTTTGGTTGGTTTCTCTTCAAAGATTATCTACCAGAGACAGATTTCTAAGATGGGGTATGCAACTAGATCCCTCTCGTCTACTATGTAATGCAGCAAATGAAAGTCAAAACCATTTAGTCTTTGAGTGTGCATATGGTCAGAGGAAGCAGCTTTTGAGTATCAACCAGTCCAGCAGAGGTATCTTGTGCTGGAATTATGAGCTTCAATGGTTTAGGATCAATTGCCCTAATCATTAGCCCACAAACTATCCTTAGCTTGTGTTGTACCAAATCTGGATTGAAAGGAATGGGAGAATGTTTAGACAGGTTAACAATTATTCAGATGTTATTCTTACCTTGGCTATTAGAGACATTAGATCTAGGCTATGTTCTTTGAGGTATGTGAAGAACTCCTTTAGTAATTGGCAGACTTGCTTGGATTGGGACATTTCTCCTTCCTTCAAGTGCATCACTAAGAACTGGATTGTTGTTTCCCCTGTAATTTTAGGCTGTAGGTTTGTGTTTGGGTTTTGACCCTTGTTCTTTGTACTTGTTTTGTGTTTTGAATAAAATCTTAACTTCCGTATAAAAAAATTTAACAAAAAAAACTTCCAAACAGCATCTCCAGTTTGTTAGTGAGCAAATCCGGACAACCTAGTCTAAGAGAAGTTGGGATTGGATATTTTTCATATTCCCCTTTAGACAAAAGTTCCCTATTTATATGCTCATTCTCTTATGATAACCCAAAAGTTTTACAAATTTTCAAAGAACCATTGTCCCTCCTTTAAATTGGCAAAAGCATTTAATAATGTCATAATGATGAAAATATTAAAAGTTCTAGTAACTTAAGTTTGTATTGAAAGCTCATGTAACAGATGCCAGGAGGGCCAGCGGAAAAATGGTGGAAGCTTAGCTTAGAATGAAGCAAGCAAATAATATCAAAAAGTTAAAATAAACTAACACATTAGTAATTTAGTGTCTTTTACGCAATGTTATGATCTTCAGAAATATGCACATTTACGAAATTGTTGTGTTACATATTTTGTTGTGACCTAATTGGGTGATACTTGGAGTTTCTTCCATCCACATGGCTCGGGTTTGAGCCTCATGTGTGCTACTTTTAACATAACAATCTCAGCTACAAAGAGGGTAAAATCACCTTTGGATAGAGTAAGAATATGAAAAATGTAATTATAAATGCCAAACAAAATCAGAACATTATGTAACTATGAATGCTAAAACAAAACCCTAACCTAATTGCGTTTGAGTTGCCAAATGAGGCTTGAAGCCTTTTGGTTGTCACTTACAAGGCAATTGAACACAAATAACTATGCTTAGACATAACTTGCCAAATGGACCATTTGGATCAAGGACAGAATCAGGATTTCGTCTTTGGCGATTTCAGAGCATGAATAAAAATTTTCACCAATCATGCATCACTAGAATCAACTTCTAAGCAATTTGCCTTTTATTTTTATTTTTATTTTTTTTCCGGAAAATCCATTTATTGTAGATGGCTTTCCCATATACTATAGATATTATTTATACAAATCAAATAACAATCATTTATTTTAAGAATTTTTTTTTACTAAGGGTGTCATTATGATTGAACAAAGTGGAAAGGACAAAATTATTTTTTAATCTATTCATTCTTCATGATGGTCATTATATTTATTCAACTTTTTAACACAAGTGTAAACACATGAGTTTTCCATTATATAGCTCCACTAATGCAACTAATTGCAGGGGCCACCACATATAATATGAAAAATATCTTGCTTCAAGCACTCTAGATGCAAAAATTCTATAAGGCTGTGTTTAGATCTTGGATTTGGGGAGAAATCTATGAAGGGAAAAGAAAAGCGGAGAGAAAAGTTAATGAAATTGCAGCTAAATTTTTTCCACAAATCCCTTCCATTTTCTTTGCTCTTCACAAATCCAAGATCCAAACCGGTACACTGCTATGATCCCTCTTGACCTAAACTTAGTTGCCTCACCTCATGCAATAATTCCAAGTTGTTATGCTACACCTATTGACTGAACAGGGTAAGATACATACGTATTGAACACAACTCAGTTTTTTTTTTTTTTTTTTACCCATGTTTTCTAACATGATTTTTCTTACACTATGGATCAGAACAAAAAAGAAAAGAAATGATTGTGGTCTCTCATCTAAGTGAGAAGGAATATTGTGTTTTCTCACTCTATTGTTTGGATGAGGAAGAAAGCAAAGTATGTGATGTAAAGATATGGGTGGGATTTTTTTTCTTCTTCCTTAATATTTTTCAATTGCAACAATCATCAATACTGAAAAATACAGAACCAACCAGATTGTTGCTACGTAAATCTCAAATGTATAGGAGTTCCTTTTTCACCATTCCTCATCAGTTCTCACCAAACTTAAAAACCAAATCTGAGAAGAAAAGAGTAAAATCTTTCTTTTCAATTCTTATTATTTCTCACCAAATCACTCCATCCAAACTGACTAAAATCCCATGACTTCTAAACTAAATAACATTTATATGAATCAATCAAGCAATTCATAGAAACAAATATGGAACACAAAACACATAAATTGATAAATTGAAAAGGGTAATAAAAATGTTACCTTTGGGAAGCTTGACAAGGTGAGAGATGGCAAGGACAAGAAAGGGAAAGGGAGGGAAACCAAGAAATCAACGGAATGGGTGGCGTAGGGAAGGATCCCTAGAAAATAAATCCATCTTTTACCCACCAATAAAAAAGGAATTTCCATCCCCACTCACTCCATTCCCACAATTTCTTGCTCACCCTTCTGCCTTTCCCTCTTATTCCTCTTCTTTTCTTTTCTTTTCTTTCATTTTGATTTTGATTTTGATTTTGATTTCCTTGTCCTTTGTCTCTATCTATAATAGAAAATCAAATTGTTTCAAAATACTTTACAATCATTAAATCCTCAAATGTAATACGATTGCTTGACTATGATTTCATTGAAACCTTTGAGTAAAGCGACACCTAGCTGCTCATGGAGAGAAGACAAGCCGCAACCGTAAAGAGAACCACCACAGAAGAGTTTGTGGAAATCACGTCTCGCAAGCCCTAGCCTCTTTTTTTCAACGAAATCTAAAACCGTAACCGTCATCCAAACCTCCTTTTATACTGATGCATCCAAACATGTTATTTTAAGTTTGAGACGCGCTTCTAAAGTTCTGCAGCTACGAAGAGTATTTGACTGACAAAAATAAGCAAAAAAAATAATAAACTTTTTGATTTATTTAGGATTTTTTAATTTATTTTTTGGGAAATTTTTTTAAAAATAATTACTACTTTTTAAATTCATCTATACAGACAAATCGCAAAATAAAAAATTTTAACTTAATTTTCATAAAAAGTCATTAAAGATATTAAAAAAAAAACTATATACTGTGAGAGCCGAGTATTGGGGATGTAAAGAGGCCGAATATTATTCTTAGGGAATCGAGATATATACATTGCTTTCGGCCCTGTCTAATATAAATTCAGAGGTATCCTAATCGGTCATAGAACCAGTTGCGCGAGGAGTCGACCGGAGATTGGTCTGAAACAGAAGGAGCCGACTAAATAATTGCACGGTGGACTAAAGGTGGGCCCAACCCTGAGGCCCAGAGGAAAATATAAATAGAGGAACATTAACCAAAGAGAGGTATGTGAGAACAAATAAGCTTAACTTGAGATAGAAGTAATCAAGAGAGTAGATACTGACTTATCCGTCGGAGTGCTAATTCCGACACCCCCGACCGAAGTGTTCATTCCTTTTCAGGTAACTAGCTAACGATTTCGAGCGTCCCATTGGATCTAAAGAGTATTTCCAAAACCACTTCTCCACACACACACACACACACACACACACACACATATATATATAAGCAAATGTAGTGGAAGCTCATAAACTCTCAATTATTTAATTCTAATTTCTCATAATTTTGAGAAAAAAAAAAAATGAGATGGCACTTCTTCCTCTCTCACCATGTTTTTTCTAGCCAAAATAGAGGAAAGAAAAAAATTCACATGAAATATATAAGAAAAAAAATATATGTTTATCACTTTAAATAAATTAAAATTTTTAAAACTCTCTTATCACATCTTTCCCTTATCTCAATTAAAGTACCTTCTTTTCACATGACTTCCTTTCTCACATGTCTCTCTTCCCTCCTTATATATAGTTACATTTTTGTTTCAATCTTACACAACTTCTCACAAAAAAATAAAAAATATGACTGTATCTCTCTTCCAAAAAACTTACCCACATTTGTCACCATCACCTCCGAGGTCATTTGATAAGAAAGTTATTGGTACTACCTAAATAGCCTTTCCGTAAGAAAGTTAGAGATTGACATATATGATATAACAAAGGTTGTCATTATTTTATTTTTATTTATTTTTTAAGCCTCTTTCTAAGTTTTTGAGTTATATGTTTCACTTATTATATAGACAAACCAATTGCTTTACATAGAATTTTTGTGCGTTTGTATTCCACATCAATAAAGCAATCTGTCAATTTTTTTTGTATATGTTTTTCTTTTTCTTATATTTGAGAAAATTATTTTAAAAGTTAAAATAGTGTTGAAGTTCAAACAATACACTCCTAAGTCACAAGGAGAGCAAACAACAATAAATGGGAAGAATAATTGAGAATTACTGGAATGATCAAATTGATGGCTTTTAAGGAATTAGAAGGTTTTTACCATGAGGAAAAATTTTAATTTGGAAGCACATATGGCCAATTTGAGTCTTAAAACAATATGTCAACAAGAATCTTATCAAAGACTCCTTTGTAAAGAGGACACTTTTGTTTTTGTTACCCTTTTCTTTCTTTCCATTTTTGTTTTTGTTTTTGTTTTTGTTTTCGTTTTCGTTTTTTTTTTTTTTTTTTGCTTTTTTTGTTTTTTGTTTTTTGTTTTTTTTGTTTTTATTTTTTATGTTTGTGTGTGTATAACTAGAATCTTGAATCATACAAATGGCGTATATGAGATGGAGAGTACTGGTGATGTATTCTCTCTCTTTTATCCAATCTCTTTTCCATTTGAGTGTTCACTATTGTTAATTGTCCTTCAATTTTTTTTGACACAATTTTTTCTTAGTCCAATAGATATGAGCACACCATTGTTTTTTCTTTCTTGCTAAAGTTTTAGCTTGAGGTCGTGTGAGACAAATGGTTAGAACATTAATCTTACATAATAAAAAATAATTAAAAAAAAAAAACTAAAGTCCAAATAAGAAAGACAAAATTAATTATATTAATGTGTGATTTTGGTACATATGAAAAAATAAAAATAAAACATTTATAAGATGTTCAGTCCCTTCCTTCTCTTTTATATTCTTATATATTATAAGAATGTAGTATGGAACATGAAAGGCCTCCAAACCCTTAATACTAACTCTTAGGCCTAACCTTTTTTTATCAAAAAAAAAAAAAAAGTTAAAATTAACAAAAAAAAATAACTAACAATCCAAAAAACCAAAAAAAGATTTTCTTTTCTTTCTTTTTTTTTTTTTTTTTTTTTAAAAAAAAAAAAGTCATCCCAAACATACTAGTTTTTTTTCGCTCATATTTTAGCCAAATAGTCAAAAAGTTACTAAATTAGTCTGTTCCCAAACGAGGCCTTACTTTCTTTCCTACTGGTATTCTCTCAAGTACCCTTTACTAATTTTCCTAATTTTTATTTTTTTTAAAACAAACATAACAAAAAAAAATCTGATATAAAAACAAATAAAATTAACAAATTTGATCTATCTCGCTTCTATTAATATCTTTCTTAACTAACAAATTTGATCCTATCTGTTCAATTAAAATCTTTATTTTATCTCTCAATATCTAATTTTAAATTTTATTTTTTTTAAAGTCTATCTGAACAAATCTAATTTGAAAATTCGATTTTTTTTTATTTGAATTTTTATTTTTTACAAGAGCTTCAAACGTTAAATAGAAATTTTCAATTTTAAAATTTTTAAATATATATATATATATTTGGCATAAAATGATAAAAATAAATAAAAAACCCACAAATATTTATAACCACATATATATATATAAATTTAAAATATTTATAAACCCATAACAAATATAGATAGATAGATTTATGGCATTTAGGTTATTATTAATTCTTTTTAGCATATATATGTTTTAGACATTAGGCTCATTGAAAAATATCTTATTTATTGTTAGTATTATTTCATTAGTTAGAAATCAAGTTTATTATTTCAAGAAAAATAGATGAGTTGAATGATAATAACATTTTGTGAATATCTACTTTTTGAATTATTGTCTTTACTTATGAAGTTTGAGAAGATGACCTTTGTTTATTGGAAAAATTATTGATAAATCCTATTTAGAAGTGTTTTAGCCCAAGAAGTCCATGAAGGAATTTTTTAACCCATTTAGTCCCATGTATGTATAGTTTTATTCTATAAAGTCATTTTTCTTGATTTACACTATTTTCTTGGACACTTATGCCCTTATATTTAATTTTGATACCCTTATAAATATTTTTTGAACGTTCAGCAATTTATGATGTGAACATTCATATTTTAAAATTGACATTGGTAGGTATGTAAAATTGGCCCGTGGACGGCCCGAAACCCGTCAACGAGCCGGGGCGGGCCTGGCCCGTTGACAATGTGAATATTCACATTGACATGTTAACATTCATATTAATAGGAGTGTAAAATTGGTCCGCGTCCCGTGGCGGTCTGGCTCAACGGCCGTTGACAATGTGAATATTCACGTTGACATGTTAACATTCACATTGATAAGAGTATAAAATTGGTCCGCGCTCTATGGCGGCCAAAGCCCGCCCTGCCGGTTGTTGACAATGTGAATATTCACATTGACATGTTAACATTCACATTGATAAGAATATAAAATTGGCCAGCGTTTTGTGGACGGCCAAAAGCTTGCCCGCAGCCCGGGGCCGGCCTGGCCCGGCCCGTTGACAATGTGAATATTCACATTGACATGTTAACATTCACATTGATAGGAGTGTAAAATTAGCCCGCGCCCCGTAACTGCCCGAAACCCGCCCATTGCCCGTTGACAATGTGAATATTCATATTGATATGTTAATATTCACATTGATAAGAGTATAAAATTGGCCCGCGCCCGTGGCTATCCAAAACCGCCACGGCGGTATAACGGCAGGCGGCCGGCGCATTGACAATGTGAATATTCACATTGACATGTTAACATTCACATTGATAAGAGTATAAAATTAGCCCGCCTGGTCGCTCAAACCCTCCCGGCGTGGGCAGCGGGCGGCCCGACTGCTCATGTTGACAATGTGAATATTCACATTAACATGTTAACATTTACATTGATAAGAGTATAAAATTGGCTCGCGGCCCATGGGCGGCCAAAAGCCCGCCCGCTGCCCGGGACGGGCCCGGCCCAGCCCGTTGACAATGTGAATATTCACATTAACATGTTAACATTCACATTGATAAGAGTATAAAATTGGCTCATGAAGCGGCCGGCTGAATCACCGCTGGCTTGATCGACAATGACAATGTGAATGTTCACATTGACATGTTAACATTAACATTGATAGGAGTGTAAAATTTGTCCGCTGCCCGAAGCTCACCCTCGGCCCGGGGTAGGCCCCGCCCGACCCGTTGACAATGTGAATATTGACATTGACATATTAACATGCACATTGATAGGAATGTAGAATTGGCCCGCGGCCCGTGGGCTGCTCGAAGCCCACCCATGGCTCGGGGCAAGCTCGTTTGGGTTCGGGCCCGAGCATGTCCGAGACCCTAGGCTAGGGCCTAGGCCATCACTTTAAATCCTTCTACCTTCGAATTCGCTAAGGTCTATTCAAGGCTGCCGCCCAACCCACCTGAGACACAATGTCTTTTTTTGTGAAAAATAATAAAATTTTGGTAAAAAAAATTAAAAAGAATTAAAAAAAAATGGCCAGGTCCGCCCAAACTCGGCCTAAGCTCGAGCCTAGGCCCAGGCCCATCGGCCCGACCGTAATTCAGAGGTCGAATGGCCAATTTACATCCCTATCAGTGTAAATGTAAATATGACAATGTGAATATTCACATTGTCACTAGGCGGGCAGAGGCCAGCGAGCTCCAGCCGCCCAATGTCACGGCTAATTTTACACTTCTATCAATGTGAATGTTAATATGTCAATGTGAATATTGACATTGTCACGGGCTCGCCCCGGGCCACCCACGGGCTTTGAGCCGCCCATGGGACGCGAGTCAATTTTACACTCTTATCAATGTGAATGTTAACATGTCAATGTGAATATTCACATTCTCACGGGCCGGACCGGGCTCGCCCCGGGCCGCGGGCTAATTTTACACTCCTATCAATGTGAATGTTAATATGTTGATGTGAATATTCACATTGTCACGGGCCGGGCTAGGCCCCGGGTCGCCCACGGGCCGCGGGCCAATTTTACAGTCTTATCAATGTGAATATTAATATGTCAATGTGAATATTCACATTATTACGGGCCGGACCGGGCTCGCCTCGGGCCGCGGGCTAATTTTACACTCCTATCAATGTGAATGTTAACATGTCAATGTGAATATTCATATTGTACACGGGCCGGGCCCCTACACATTAACGATATGAACATTCACATTGACGGTGTGAACATTCACATTAGGGGTATTTTGGTAATTATGTCACACATAAGATTTATTGAAACATAAGAAAATAATATGAACTAAATAAAACATAAGTAGATACATTAGGGATATTTTGGTAATTATGTCACCCATAGGACTTATTGAAACATAAGAAAATAATATGAACTAAATAGAACATAAGTAGATGAAAAGGGTATTTTGGTCTTCTTATCTCATATAGGACCTAATGGAATAGTCAAAAAGAATATGGGTTGAATGGAACATAAGTAATTAAAGATAGATTTATGAAAAAAGCTCCTTTATTTATTATGATTATAATTTTATGAGAGAACTTAGAACTTAATGCATTATGCAAAAATTTGTATTGCCAAACAACCACATAAATTCCTTATCTTTGAGACTACCCATAGGACTCTATGGGCTACTAAAGCATAGGATTGAGATTACAACCCAAAACAAAAAAATTGAGATTCATATTCCAACAATTTGATTGCAATTTTTTCTGTTTGGATTAGATACCAGTAAACAACTAATCCCGCAAAAACGTGGGATATTAATAATCCTATGCTGATATATAAGATTATTAATTCTCTTACTATTAAACCTTCCAACCAAACATGGCCTATTTGAATAAATAACATAATCCAGGGCATTAATATACATAATATCAGCTACATCAATCTCAGATATGCAAACATCTGTGTTTCTTTCATATTTTAGGTAAATACAGTAAAAGCCTGGTTACTTTGATTCCACTTCTAACTTCATTTATTTATTTATTTCTAAAGATCAATCCCATATGATTCTGACACAAAGTTTGGTTTAATTTTTGTTTGATTTTCTCTGCCAAACTATCACAATAGGAGCTTGCAACAAATGTAAAGTTTTATATCCCATTGCCTTCAAAGAACTTGAGAACAAAAATTAACAGTGCACAAAAGAGTGAAAACATGTGCTTCAATCGATTTGGAATTGAGGGCCGGGAGGACGGGGGTTGTTTCTTCTCCATACCGACTTTCTTGCATTTTCATCTGTAAAAAACCAGTAAAAAAGAAGAACCATTTTAAAAGGCATGCCGAATGCTTGAACATCGTAAACATGAAAAATAAAACTGAAACGTGGACCAAGTCACATTTTATCGCATACAAAATAAAATCAACCCAATGCCAGTTTGCTATACTAAATATATTTTTAAGACAAAAAGAAATATATACTTCATGACCATTTCTTCAATTTAAAACTAGGTGTAGCAGCTGAAGATTGACTGTCCAAATAATTCAAAGAAAGCAAAGGTTGGAATGGGAATTCACTTGTCTCCTACTGTTCAAATCCTCATAAAATTAAAAATAGAACCAAAATTAAAGGAAACAGATTCTAATCTGAATTTGATAACTTCTCTGGATACTATAACACCATGTCAGCACAGAGTTCGTCTCACACACACACACAAAAAGCTAATAACTGCGCTAATTTAGGGTACATAATACAGTGATTATGGCATATTCAAGTCAAAATTAGTTGCAGTGCCAGAAATAATGGATTAGAAACCTCAATTGACGAAAACCAGTTGGATAATGCAGATGGCAAGAATCAAGGTCAGTGGAGGTGAAATTTGCTTAGGAAAGCAGGAGACCATCTGTGAGGAATTGATTTCCATCTTCTTTTTGCCCCAACTCACTTTGCCTCTAAGAAAAGTTTCTAAGTTTCTTTTCTTGCAAGTTCTCTTTTCTTTTCCTCCAAATATTCTTGCCTACCAAATAACTCTTATCTTTTCTATTCCCCCAAGTATTCTTGCTCACCAAGTCACTCTCATTTTATCAAGTGTTTGTAATTTTATTATTTTTGTGTGAGATTATCAGGTAAAGAAATAAAGAGTGTATATGATGAAACTTTGGGTTCATCCAATTGTACAGTATTGGTGAACCATTTAGTCGGGCTATTGTATCATGGGAAAAACAAGTCAAGGTTTTTTTTTTGCCGCACCGGTGTGAGGTTTTGTCTAATCGTAGAAGGCTTGAATCTCCTTAAAGAGAGCGAATTTCCTGCGCCTCAGCCCTTTCAATAGTTATTGTAATTTTTATTATTTATATTTTCTGATATTTTATTTGTAATTTTAATTTTTGGTAAATTTTTTTAATATTTGAAACAATTTTTTTTTTAAATTTTTCGACATACCTAACATAAATATATATAAAAAGTAAATTTTTTATGAAATTGTTGGTGATAATTACAAATAAAACACCAGAACATACAAATAATAAAAATTACAATAACTATTGAAATGGCTGAGGCACGGAAAATTCGTTCTCTTTAAGGAGATTCAAGCCCTCTGCGGTTAGACAAAGCCTCACACCGGTACAGTAGAAAAAACCTTGACTTGTTCCCCTAGGATATAATAGTCCGACTAAGTCGTATAGTTCACCAATACTGCACAATTGGTTAAACCCAAAACTTTATCGCATATACCATTTATTTTTTTGCTTGGTAATCTCACACAAAAATAACAAAATTACAAACACTTCTTCTTCAAGATAAAAGGTTAGCTCAATTTATGAGAGAGGAAAACTTGGGGCAAAAGAAAAGGAAAAAAAATAAAATAAGAGTGACTTGGTAGGCAAGAATATTTTGAGGAAAAAAAAAGATAAGAGTTACTTGGTGGGTAAGAATACTTGGAGGAAAAGAAAAGAGAATCTTTTATTTTATCTAATAATTTGTGATTTCTTTTTAGGCGAATTTGTTCCGAACAATTCTTGGTGATTTAAGCCTCGTTTGGAAAGTGTCCCGTTTAGCCAAAAAGTCAAAAAGTCACTAAAAAAATCAAAAAGCTAACAATCCTTATCAAAAAGTCAAAGATTCTCTTTTCTCTCTATTTTTTGTACATCTTTTCGTAAAAAATCAAAAAATCATCCCAAACATACTAATTTTTTTTAGCTCATATTTTAGCCAAATAGTCAACAAGTTACTAAATTAGCCTATTCCCAAACGAGACTTTATTCTTTGTGTGGTTGATTTAACCAGAAAGGATCCGTAAGGCTCTGGAAGACTGGTCAAGTGCCTCACGTATCCTCTCTGTCAGTTTTGCACTTTCAATTCAAGTCTGTAAGTAATTCAATTTTGTTCTTAGTATCAACTAGCACACACAGTCAACATGTTTTTGTTTTTTGTGTTTTTGTTTTGGTCAGAAACTATACAAAAGTAGAGAAGAAAAAGCAAAACAAAAATAAAGCCGAAGCAAAACTATCCTGGGTCTGACCACTGAATTTATGCGAAGCTTTTGCCAAAGAAGCTTCCACAAGCCACCTATCACAATTCTCAATTTATCAAAGCACAACAATCATTAATTTAACTTCAAAACAAATATTTAACCAAGCAATACTCACCTATCATAGTTATAATAAGAGAAAAACATTCTGGCTGAGCACGGTGTTAAATTTCAATTGCCTTAGCCAAAAATCACCATAACATGACAGGTTTTGAATCCTCTCTCTGTGTAAGCTCGTTAGCCGATCAGATTAGGTCATATCTGGTAACAAATCTCTTCTATATGACAATTCACACCACTTCATATTAATAAGGCAACGAGTCAATGACCCAACAGAAAACTGTTTTACCATAGAATCACATTTCTTCAATCGCTGATGCAATACAGTTAGTTTGTGTGTAGCTAGAGCAAAACTATGGTTGAAAGCTGCTACAAAACTCAGTTAGCTGAAACATACTATGCAAGATCATGAATAGCCAGCCCCTCACTCAGAGCATATATCCTTTATAATAACATTAAGCACCCCGCCAGATCAAGCTAATAGGTTTTTTTATATTTTTTCATGAAGAAACACAAGAATCATCTTGAATTACAATAGCTTGCATTGAGTTATTTATTTCCCCATAAAGAACAAAATTAAGATTCAAAATTATGTTGTAGAAGTCATATATCCATTGCCTATGCTACATGGATTCCTCTTACATGCATGAAGTACCCATGTCGGACACTCAAGGCATTCACCTAGTAAGCATATTTATTAATTTGAGTTTACTATAAAATTATGCATAAAACTCCCACATTATGGCATGAAATGCTCTGAATGTGTGCCATGTTCCAGCATCCTGGACATAGGAATTAGATGAATTGAACATTTAGACACATACCTCCATCTGACACACATACCCGAGTCCATGTAATATAGCCTGTTATTCATGCTCCAGCCCAAGATCATTTAACTTGCAACGATATTCACCAAGGCACTTGACGTGGACTATTTTCATACCCATTTGTTTCCCTCACATTTTGGGCATTGGGAATCTGCATACTCCAAATTGAGTGAAGCCTTAGGCAGTTAATTCCCCTAGCTATCGCTGTTTGCAGCAGCTTCTGATTTTAAGACCTATATCATAGAAGCCTTGCCTAAAGTTGGCTTGTTTTGAATGACACTCTCATATGTTTCAGTTCTTTTGTTCATTACCTTCCATCCCTAAGATTAAGGCATTCCAACGAATTCTTTTTACGCATTCCTGAGTTTATGTTTGATCCACCGGCACTGAATACATAGATAGCTTTAGATGATAACCATATACCATGTGTAACAGAAAAAGTAGTAACAATAATAACAAATTTGCGTGCAAACACAGACAATGATCAAATATAAACTTAAAGTAGAATGTTTACAATACGAGCAATTAAAGTAGACTGCTATGGTTATATGCAGCAGAAGTCAAAAAGATCGCAAAGAGGTTGGGCCCAAGTAGTTTGTAAACCCTACCAAAGGTCCAAATTAGGCCAACTCTCTACAACCAGGAGCCTATTTAGCACTGAGGGTATATACTCCCCATCCCACCCTTGCTGGCTCAAAGAAATGGGAAGGAGTCAACTCAAAAAAATGATTCTAGCTCAACCAGACAGAATTCTTGCACCTCACTAGGAGGTCAAGAGTTCAGGCCTTGCCATAGACAAGGCTCCCACTCCCCCAGGCCATGGCTATGTTACATGACTCTTCTATTTCTCCAATCGTACCCGTGTCCACTGAACATGACAAGGGCAAGGGTGTGAGATGTGTCCAACACCCGTAACAAATTTAGATATTTGAATTTTCTAATTTTATACAATATTTGAATAAGTAATATATATAGACTATAATGAAAGTTAATATCTTGTTAGTTTGGTGAGGGAGAAACTTACTTGCATAATAATTTGGAAACCGAGAATGATATGAAAAATAAGAAGAGATTCATGACTAAATTTTTGGAGTTCTGATATTTTATTTTCAATTTGGTTAAGATTTGGGGGCCAACATGCTAATTTAGACAAACATTTCAAAACGGTAAACAAACCATACAAGGATTGCCAAAGGAATTCAAAAAATTTAGGATCATGCTCCCTCCCTAACCCCATTTTCCTTCGCCATTGAATGAGAGATATAAACTCCCTTTTTTTTAAGGATCCCATTTAATTTGAAGTACATTTTCTAAATAATTTACACCACCTTATCTAAGCATACTTTTTTTAACAGACCTTATCTAAGCATATTATACAATATGCAACATGAGTGTTTAATGTATCTCCATATCCATACCTAACCTTGGATGCATATACCAATATCTTAATATTTAGGTTTAGGAAGATCTGACACTTGGACACACATCAATATTCGATACTCATCATGAGTCTATGACCTCCAATGTATCAAAAAGAAAGTCCAATTTAAGGGATGAGAAGTGATTTGATTGTAAGAAGAGCATTAAAAGAAGAGCAATAATGATATTGCTAAACTCACTTTCATTACTTCCACGAGTTTTCCACTTCCAGCTATGCCATGGTCTGTTTGAATTTGTTGTGAAAACCACAAAATAGTTTTAGCAATAGCATTTCTCTCCACTTATCTTTGTGATATAGTTATAAAAGGTAAGTTTGCGAGGTTTGCATTTGCATCAATTCAATATTCACACGTTTGCACTTAGAAAGCTAGTCAATCCACACCACACTAGAGAAAGGTCCCTACAGAGTTGTGTTGCATTTATCTTTGTAGATACCACATACATGTGCACATTTTCCCAAAGTGAATTTAATGTACTTTCCTGGTGTGGATGAGAAAATTTTGAAACACTACACCTATATAATTATGAGCTAAATGTTCCAAATGAATAAAGACCGACAATAAGGGACCCAAGTCTTTTGTTTGTGGAATTTGAATTGCTAGGATGATTGATGTTCATTCTTTATTTTGGCATCATGCCAAAAGAGATTTTGAAAACTTCTGAATACTTTATTTTGGCATTGCCTTTGAATAATTGTTTGGATGTTATTTGGAAGAAAAAGAAAGAAAAGTGAAAGATGGGGTTAATCAATGAAAGAAACCCCATAACAATCATCTTCATAATTTGTGTAATAAATTAAAGGTAATTTCTTCAATGATATCATCTTCCTCATCATCTTGAAGTTGAGACTGATTTTCTAATAATATTGTTGTTTGAACTGAAACTCAGATTTGTTAGTTGATATTGATCATTGTCTAGCATAGCTTAACGTGGTGAGAAAGATAAGGTGCTAGTGAGTGAAAAAGAAGATAGGACAAAGATTATAGTGTGAGTGAAAAAGAAGATATGCAAAGATCATATTAACCCCTTAACCCCTCCCTCCCTCCCTCCCTCCAAAAAGAAGATATGCTGATGGCCATACAAACATATTGCCAAAGATACTTTTTTAAAAAACAAAAGAAAATATTAAACACAAGGTAAATTGTATTCCAAATTTTCTAACTAGAGAATTTGTTGCAGGAAAATGACATGTAAACCAAAACCTACATCCAAAGCTTCCTATGCACAACCCAATCTAGCACAAGGAATTTCTTCCCACTATCCTGTGTCTCATCCAAGTCTTACAAAATCTCCTTCCTAAATCACTTCCCCTACTCAAATTCTACCCGAAACACCAATTATACCTCCTCTTCAAGCACCAATTAGATGTCCTCTTCAAACACCAAAATTCAACCTCATATTCAAGCACCAATGCATCCTCCTTTTGGGAGTCCCCTAGCATACTCCTCTAACCTGAATTCAACCTCTACTTCAAAAACTTCCTTTTTTAAAACCTGATTTCCAAATTATTTTGCCAATAAAAATACCTCTAACCATGCACAACGTAATTAAAATGATTGCTATGGGTCTCCCTCAATCATTCAAGCAAGACTACCACTTCTTTGATTCTACAAACAAAACATTTGGCTCTATTCTCTGACAAAGTATGCCTTGTTAGAAAGAAAAAGTAGATTTCCCAAGTGTTTGGACAAAGGAATTCTCCAAGTTCTTCATTTAGAGCGTGTTTTGAATGCATCATATCGTCCCAAATGGGATGCTTATGTTGTATCCCCTAACTTGTAGCCTATGTCACATGAACTCAGGTACGGTTGTCCAGTGCAAGTGCATCGGACACATCCAACTCTAAATTTTAGGATATGTAAATGTCTCAAAAAAGGATCCAAAAATTAGGTATAACTATAACGAAGAACCTTTAGTATAAGTATTCAGCAAGTTACTCTCAAAGCCTTTAGTATAGCTATAACAAGAACCAAAATATCGCAATCCAAAAAAAAGTTATAAGTAGCATGCTTGATTTTTCTATCCATGCGTTCTACCTTTCATTTCATCACTAAAACTAGACCTAACAAGACATAAAAGCCAGTTACATATATGACTCCCACGCAAACCCAATAATACAATTCCTTGATAAGAACATTGTAATTCCCAATTCCCTTTTGACTTTTCTTTGTCTATGAGGAAAATTTTTAATCTTAGAGACATTGGGCAGCCCCTAATTCAATATCAGATAGGCAATGCCAGGCACACTTTCTTGTGGATCAATAATTGGCACCCACTTGGCCCCTTGTATAAGCATTTTGGTGAAAGAATAGTGCACAACATTGGAAGGGCTTTGGATGCTAAAATTTCTGATATTATAGTAGTGAATGCTTGGAAATGGCCAAGGCAAAGAAATAGAGCTATTCAGCAGGTTATGGCTCTTACACCTGTATCTTAAATTCCTGACTCTAATAAATAGGATGAGATTTGCTGGACTCCCTCCAACAATGGGCTCTATTCTGTTAAGTCAGCCTGGGAATCTCTGAGAGCTGAGAAACCTACACCTTCGTGGCATAATATCATTTGGTTTAAAGAAGCTATCCCCAAATGGTCTTTCATTCTTTGGTTGGTTTCTCTTCAAAGATTATCTACCAGAGACAGATTTCTAAGATGGGGTATGCAACTAGATCCCTCTTGTCTACTGTGTAATGCAGCAAATGAAAGTCATAACCATTTATTCTTTGAGTGTGCATATGGACAGAGCATCTGGAAGCAGCTTTTGAGTATCAACCAGTCCAGCAGAGGTATCTTGTGCTGGAATTATGAGCTTCAATTGGTTAGGATCAATTGCTCTAATCATTCCCTTAAAAGTGTAGCCCATAAACTATCCTTGGCTTGTGTTGTACCAAATCTGGACTGAAAGGAATGGGAGAATGTTTAGACAGGTTAACAATCATTCAGATGTTATTCTGGCCTTGGATATTAGAGACATTAGAGCTAGGCTATGTCCTTTGAGGTATGTGAAGAACTCCTTTAGTAATTGGCAGACTTGCTTGGATTGGGATGTTTCTCCTTCCTTCAAGTGCATCACTAATAACCGGATTGTTGTTTTCCGTGTAATTTTAGGCTGTAGGTTTGTGTTTGGGTTTTGACCCTTGTTCTTTGTAGTTGTTTTGTGTTTTGAATAAAATCTTAACTTACCTATAAAAAAATTTAACAAAAAAAACTTCCAACCAGCATCTCCAGTTTGTTAGCTAGCAAATCCGAACAACCTAGTCTAAGAGAAGCTGGGATTGGATATTTTTCATATTCCCTTTTAGACAAAAGTTCCCTATTTATATGCTCATTCTCTTATGATAACCCAAAAGTTTTACAAATTTTCAAAGAACCATTGTCCCTCCCTCCTTTAAATTGGCAAAAGCATTTAATAATGTCATAATGATGAAAATATTAAAAGTTCTAGTAACTTAAGTTTGTATTGAGAGCTCATGTAACAGATGCCAGGAGGGCCAGTGGAAAAATTGTGGAAGCTTGGCTTAGAATGAAGCAAGCAGATAATATCAAAAAGTTAAAATAAACTAACACATTAGTAATTTATTGTCTTTTAGGCAAGGTTACGATCTTCAGAAATATGCACATTTACTAAATTGTTGTGTTACATATTTTGTTGTGACCTAATTGGGTGATACTTGGAGTTTCTTCCATCCACATGGCTTGGGTTTGAGCCTCATGTGTGCTACTTTTAACATAATAATCTCAGCTACAAAGAGGGTAGAATCACCTTTGGATAGAGTAAGAAACTGAAAAATGTAATTATAAATGCCAAACAAAATCAGAACATTATGTAACTATGAATGCTAAAACAAAACCCTAACCTAATTGCTTTTGAGTTGCCAAATGAGACTTGAAGCCATTTGGTTGTCACTTACTTGGCAATTGAACACAGATAACTATGCTTAGACATAACTTGCCAAATGGACCATTTGGATCAAGGATGGAATCGGGATTTCATCTTTGCGGATTTCTCAACATGAATAAAAATTTTCACCAATGATGCATCGCTAGCATCAACTTCTAAGCAATTTTCCTTTTTTTTTTTTTTTTTTCGGAAAATCCATTTATTGTAGATGGCTTTCCCATATACTATAGATATTATACAAATCAAATAACAATCATTTATTTTAAGATTTTTTTTTTTTGCTAAGGGTGTCATTATGATCGAACAATGTGGAACGGATAAAATTATTTTTTAATCTATTCCTTCTTCATGATGGTCATTATATTTATTCAACTTTTTAACACAAGTGTAAACACATGAGTTTTCCATTATATAGCTCCACTAATGCAACTAATTGCAGGGGCCACCACATATAATATGAAAAATATCTTGCTTCAAGCACTCTAGATGCAATAATTCTATAAAGCTGTGTTCGGATCTTGGATTTGAGAAGAAATCTACAAAGGGAAAAGAAAAGCGAAGAGAAAAGTTAATTAAATCGCAGCTAAGTTTTTTCCACAAATCCCTTCCATTTTTTTTTCTCTCCACAAATCCAAGATCCAAACCAGCACGGTGCTATGATCGCTCTTGACCTAAACGTAGATGCCTCACCTCATGTAATAATTCCTAGTTGTTATGCTACACCTATTGACTGAACAGGGAAAGATACATACTTATTGAACACAACTCAGTTTATTTTTTTACCAATGTTTTCTACGATGATTTTTCTTACAATATGTTTGGATCAGAACAAAAAAGAAAAGAAATGATTGTGGTCTCTCATCTAAGTGAGAAGGAATATTGTGTTTTCTCACTCTATTGTTTGGATGAGGAAGAAAGCAAAGTATGTGATATAAAGATATGGGTGGGATTTTTTTTCTTCCTCCTTAATATTTTTTAATTGCAATCATCATCAATAATGAAAAATACAGAACCAACCAGATTGTTTCTGAGTAAATCTCAAATGTATAGGAGTCCCCTTTTTCACCATTCCTCATCAATTCTCACCAAACTTACAAACCAAATCTGAGAAGAAAAGAGTAAAATCTTTCTTTTCAATTCTTATTATTTCTCACCAAATCACTCCATCCAAACTGAATAAATCCCAGGACTCCTAAACTAAATAACATTGAGCTTATATGAATCAATCAAGCAATCCATAGAAACAAATATAGAACACGAAACATAAATTGACAAATTGAAAAGGGTAATAAAAATGTTACCTTTCGGAAGCTTGACAAGGTGAGAGATGGCAAGGACAAGAAAGGGAAGGGGAGGGAAACCAAGAAATCAACGGAATGGGTGGCGTAGGGAAGGATCCCTAGAAAATAAATCCATCTTTTACCCACCAATAAAAAAGGAATTTCCATCCCCACTCACTCCATTCCCACAATTTCTTGCTCACCCTTCTGCCTTTCCCTCTTGGTCCTCTTCTTTTCTTTTCTTTTCTTTTCTTTTTCTACTATTTTGATTTTGATTTTGATTTCCTTGCCCTTCGTCTCTATCTGTGATGGAAAGAGAAGAAACCAAAATGGAATCAGAAGAAAGGAAACACTCTGTGTTTTGTGGAAATAGATATCAACGTTTTGTAACTTGAACTGGAATTTTTTTTAGGGGATCATAGAGTAATTTTTTATACAGTTGAGATTTTAATTTTATAAAACTTCAGAACATAATAATATTGAGGGGTAAAATAGTAGTAATAGTCACTTAAAGACAAATCACTTTAAAGAATCTGGACCCTTGTACCTTAGACCCAAGCCAAGTTCTTTGGCAATAACAGGTTGAATATTTTTCTGGAAGGAAAATCATATATAAATTTATTTTCTAAATTTAATACTGTATAAATGATATGATTTATTGATAATTAAAATATACGAGAGGGAGTGTTATTTTTAATATTTTAATTAATTTTTAATTTTGAGTAGTAAATATTTCTTCTTGGAATTAATTGAGAATATAAATTTGGACAATTGGGAGATGTTGGAATAGCTTTCTCTTTTCTTAAGTGTCTTTTTGAGGTTGACTTTCTGTGTAAAAAAAAAAAAAGTAAAACGTAAAATGTAAAAAGTATAAAATATGGTAAGGTCTCCAATGGAGTCAGTAAACAATTATCCCACCGTGGAATCAAAAAAAATGCTCAAACCACTTAGTGGAAGACCCACCCGTTGCAATTATGTGGTAGTACGGCACTAGAACTTATTCTTCTTTATGAGACTACCTCTTGGTGTATGTGAGAGCCAACATTCTTCCAATGGAAGTTCTCCATTCTTTGGATATTAGTACATTCTATTTTTTGGACGTGGGTTAATTTTTTGACTTTTTAATTATTTTAGTTTGAGATTAAAAAGTTTTGTTTGAAATAATTTTTTTGACTTTTTTAAGAAAAAAAAAATAATAATTATGATTTTAATGTGATATTTTATCTTATTAGAATAAAAAGACTATTTTATCTTTTTATGAATAGTTTAGCCAAAAAATTCCATTTAGCTTATGCCAAACACGACTTAGTGCAACTCTGCAAGTTAGGGTAAAATGTAAGTGTCTTTTCTCTTGATCATGTTCCCAAGGCTATTGTTATAGTGCCTCAGACCTAAGGTGAAATCTATGGGATTACTGTAGTAGCCAATTCAAAGATTTGAAGGTGCTAAAAGATTGATCAATCTATTCTAATTTTCATTTTTATGATGCAATGATTTGAAGGTGCTAAAAGAATGATCAATCTATTCTAATTTTCTTTTTTATGATGCAACGATGCATCTAAGGCCCCCCACATAGAAGAGGCCTCACATATTTGTGTATCTTAATAATTCATTTCATTTTGTTTGCCTATTTTTTCATTTCAAGATGTTTTGCAAACAAAAGAAAACAATGTGGTTGGTGTTTTGAATTATTTGAAAAGGTTAGATTGTTTTCACAATGCTTGCATTATTTATAGGACTTTATTGACAACTAACAGTTGATCTGTACAATACACGTGCTATTATTTTTATTATAAATATTTGATGGTACAATGTGTTACAAAATAATAATTTAAATTTAAAATTAAAATTAAAGTATGATTTTAATTATTTATTTTGATAATATTGGCACTATCATTTTATAAAATTGTTACTTGAATACTTATATATATATTAATTTTAGTTAAATTATTTGTGTATTTTGATAATTTTAATTCTATCATATTATAAAAGTATAATTATCATATAATAATTTTGTATGATATATATTAAATTATAAAATACTAAGGTTTTTATTCTTGGTAATCTCGTTTGACAAAACTCCTTTCAGTTGTAATGTTGTTCAACTTTTATTTTAGTGAGGTTATGAGTTTTTAGATGTGAATCCAACTTGAATTGTGCCTTGCAGAAATGTTTCAGAAGTTAATTCTTTCATGTTTACCACTTCGCTGACTATGTCGGGGATCGAGTTACCCGGTCAGCTTGTGAGGGTCCAGGGGGCAGCGCCCCTTGGCGAGTTCGGGGCAGCGCCCAGGTGGAGCCGAGGGGCAACGCCTCCAAAGTAAAAAGCAAAAATGCAGTCGAAGTTGCTTGTCTGCTCAAGTGTCATTTGTGCGCTCGAGCGAATAATCTTTGGTTCCAGAAGTTTGAATTGTCTACAAAAGTACTAAGAGTTGTATTTTTCCGCTCGAGCGGCCTTTTCTACGCTCGAGCCTCAGTCCACTCAAGCGGCTATTCTTGCGCTCAAGCAAAGATCGCAGGACAGTTTGCTATAAAAGGTACGGTTCCGTCAAATTTTAGGGTACGACTTCCACATCTTCTTCTTAGATATTAGGATTTTCATCTAGAGTTTCTTTGCTTGTTTCCTTTGATATCTGTAAGAGTTTATATCATGAATTGAGTGAATTATATCAAAGGGTTTGTTTGTTTAGTTTGTTTTATTCAAAAAGAGAGAGTTGTTCTTCGATGGATTCTAAAGAATTTGGGCCTGAAGCTTTGGTGGATTCTAGAGTGGCTCATCGTCATCGGCGTTGTGGATTTAACGATGGGCAAGACAATTCCGAGGTGAAGACCGTGGTGGAAGAGGCATATAGGGCTCGGTTCAATTCGAGCTTGGATTCGCTAGGTAATTGAGAGTATGCTTGCGTAATTCCTTTTGTCTTCTTAGTGGATTGTTTTGTGACTTTTGCCCGTGATTTTTTTCTATCACAATTGGAGGCGCTCCAATTGTAGTTTTTCCAAGTTAAAACCATTGTGTTGATTTGTCTTGATTGTTTGATTGGGATTGTTATTTACTGCTTAAAATTGATACATAATAACAAATCAATATCTAGGGAATTTCTTGATTTTTCACTCATTTTGATATTAAAAATAATAGTTAAATTAGAAGAAAAATTAGTAACATAAAATTAAAAGTAATTTTAACTATTTAATTCTTTTTTATATTAATTTGGAAAATAAAAATATATGGAAATAGAAATTATATAAAATTTATTAAAAAAATAAATATAAATATGTTATAGTTGGATTATCATATAATGATTTTATATGATATGATATATATATATATTAAATTTTAAGATTGTAAAATAAACACTTTTAACTAAATTAAAAACTACATATATAAAGAAATTCAACAATGACTAACCAAAAAAAAATCACATAATAATCTAAACTTAAAAAGAAAAAATAATGAAAACATCCAAACAATAGATACATCTTAGTGTGTGAAGTGATTAATCATATGTAACTCAAGTAAATCCAAACTTTAGAAATTCCTTGAGAGTATCATTGTTGTGGAGATTTTTCCTCCTGTGAGTTGTGATTATATAAAATAATGTAGGAAAGAAAGTATAATTTCATATAGAAAATCACTATAAAATTTAAATAACAAATCCATAATATAGAATTGGTATTGGGTATAGAATAATATATAGAAAAATAAGAAGAAGAAAAAAAAAAAAAAAAAAAGCAATTTAGTATTAAAAAAAAAATCCTAATACCCTTGAAAAAATTAAAAAGAAAAAAGTGAAACACAAAATTCGTATTGGGTTTGTGGATTGGGCATTCGGTCCGTAAATCCTAATTTGAATTTTCTTTGCCTAAAGGTCCAAGCACTGAGCCACTTTGTCCAAAAGGACAAGCTTAAGCAAAATGACCAAAATACCCTAGTATATATATACTCTCTCAACCTCATTTCACCAAAACCGGCTCTCTCTCCACTCATTTCTCTCTCTCTTTCTCTAGGGTTTCCATATTTCTTACTCTTCTCCTTCCAAAATCATCTCCATCGCCACCGCCACTACCACTACGACGAGCAGCCCTAGCTTCTTTCTCGATATGCCAATCTATGATCGCTCGACCTCAACTTGTTGAATCATTGATCTACGTTTCGCCAATTGCTGATGTGCCTCTTCATCCGCCATCACTCGACCTCAACTTGGCCTATAACTCCAGCGAATCTCCGGTGGACAAATTCAACAATGCAGATTAATGTCAAACTTAGAAATCGAATCCTAAAATCAACAGCCCTCTCTCTCGCTCTCTCTCCTATTTTTTGTGTGTTTGTGTGTGTTTTTGCAAGTCAAAGATTAAATCATCTCCATATTTTGCCGATGGGATTCTGATCGTCTAATGAAAGCGTAGGCCTCCGACGGCACGCGACAGACAGCTCCGATCTACTTTCTCTCTAGATCTCGTTTGAAAACACTAGATCTATATATCTTCCTGGTCGTTGGAGCTCTCGACGATAAGTGACACACGAACTCTTAGTTTTTTCTATGATTTTCTTTATTTGATTCTGGAATAGAGATCTAAAAGCCAGTCTATATAGATTTTATTCATTTTTATTTTGAATTCATCAAAGCTTGGTTCTAATTTTTCTTTAGACTTAATTACCTAAAAGTCTTATTTATAAATGTTATGGTAGCTTAGGTCATATCTAAGATTTTTTGAACTAATAAGCCCTACTTAGTAAAACTGAGAATATTATCACTTTTTTTCAATTTTTAAAACTAAGAATATTATCAATTTTGTATACTAATATTTTAGATAATTGTTTCACTAACTGATGAAAAAAAAACAGAGTACGAGATTAAACGTTTTTGCCTTTCTACTTATTGATTTAATTCAACTATCCAATAAAACCGAGAACATTATCAATTTTTTCAAGTTTTAAAACTAAGAACATTTTCATTTTTTTTTTATTTTCAGTTTTGCACATTAATGTTCCATCATCATGCTCCTTTATAGACACAAAATTTTCAATTTTGTGCCAAAAAAAAATTCATTTTTTCAAAAAAATTTTTTTTTTTTTTTGTTTACACATAATTTTTTTTTTAATAATTTTTTCAATTTGAAAGTAAATGTTTTAACGTTTTGAAAATCAAAATAAATGTCAAATCATCCTATTTCTTTATAAATAATCATAAATGATAAGCAATCATTGTTTGAAGGGTAACGCTGCTTATTAAAAATTTAATGGGACTTCAAGATTCAAAAAATTTTAGTTAGAACTTAATGGATCATAAGTTCATAAGTTAAGACTTGTGTATAAATGCCTTTTTTGTTAGTGCCTCTCTGCAAATTTTGTTTGTTAGTTGTTTCAATAGTGTTGTTGTTTTTCCTTTTGAAATTTATAAGAACTCAAAAAAAATAAAAAATAAAAAATAAAAAAAAATTGTCATTTTCATAGAATTGGAGGAGAATTGAAGATGCCGTGAATAAATAGTTTGGGAAAAAGTTAACACGAATCTAGTTGCTTTTGTTCTTCATAATCAACTCTGCTCTGGGACAAATTTTTTTGGAATAAAAAATATTATGAAGAGCTCAGTGAAATACTTATGTGCAGCTCTTGTTTTGTAAATTTCTGAATATTTGTACTGGGACAATGGAACCAGATTTTTTTTGTAAGATTGTTTAATGCAGCTCTTGTTTTGTAAATTTCTGAATATTTGTACTGGGACAATGGAACCAGATTTTTTTTGTAAGATTGTTTAATCAGCACTTGTATGCTTACAACTTCTTCTACCAGTCATGGCTTCAAGATCATGTGCAAACTTATTAGACTTGGCCTCTGGGACCTTCTGGTTATCCCTCATACTCCTAGATACTTCTTGATAATTTTAAATGTCAATTGAATAAGCAAATGTTGAATTAGGATGGGGTATATGTGTGATGGTGATGATGATGATGATGATGATGATGAATAATTTGAATAGAATTGGATAATGAATTCATTCTCATTGATGAGAGAGATATCTATAAATCTGATATGTTGAATATACTATAGATCTGATCTATTGAATACACTACAGATCAGATTTGTTTTAGTAGATAAAAAAAATTGAATTGTTATTTTAACAAATAAAAAAATTAAATAGATAAAAATAAAAAAAATTAGGACAAGAATTTGAACAGATAAGAGAGAAAAAATTCAACAGATAATAAAATTTTAAAAGATAAGGTAGAAACATTGAATAGATAGTTAAAACATTTAAATAGATAGTCAACAAATTTAAATGAATAGATATAAAATTGAACAAATAGTCAAAAAATTTGAACAGATGGAATTATTATTTATTTATTTTGAACAGATAGATATAAATTTGAACAGATATTTAAAAAAAGGCAAACAAATAAAAAAAATTAACAGATAAATTAAGAGATAAAATTGAAAATAAAGTGTCCTTCAAAACAAATAAAAGAACTTCTCACCAAACTATTTCATAAAAAGTGGATCTCTAACCAACAAAAAAATATCCATTGAACCTTATGCCTTACACCCTGTTAAGTTAGATTTTTCAACAATTATCTCTTGTAGATTATCTCAATTTACCATTAAAGGGGGCACAATTATTCAAACCTATTTGTGTGGAACCTAGTTGGGCTAGACGAAGGTCTCCATTCCGAAGTAGGCCCCCTCTCCCATTTTAGAAAGGGCTGAGCTAAGGGTTTAGTCTTGGTCCATTCCCCATTTCAAAGTAGAAAAGGCCATGGGCTTAGCCCTAGCACCCATCCCCGCTCCAAAGTGGGTTAGTCCATAACTTGGGCTACAAGACTGCTACTCCAAGTCACTTGAGCTCTAATAGATCAACCAATACCATGTGAAGAAAAGACACGTGGTGTCCGCGAATCCATTAACCGCCAATGTAATCTTCGCTCTTCTATTAAGGGGTGTACTAGCATCACGGCTGAATGCCAGGCGGTGAATGAGGATGGCTAAGTACCGGGTAGTGAACAAGAAAGCTTGATGAGCAAGTCATACGATCCTTATAAAAGGTAACCTTACTCTCCTTGAGAAAGGGCGATCTCTTGACTCTAGAAACACACTGGCTTTCTCTATTTTGTCTCTACCACACTTCGGTACTGACTCGACCGTCGGAGGGGTTTTCGACTAACCCCCGGCCGGGTAGCCTAACCATTTGTTCCTTGTGCAGGCCTTCACCCATCGGTGTACCAGGGTTCGTCCACGAAGTTTCATCTTACTCTATTACGGAAATTGGTCCGCACATTTGACATCGTCTGTGGGAATCGTTCTCTGATTGCTTTGTGACGAACTCCGACGATGAGTATTGAAGGAACCTCACGACCTGGGATTGGAGAGAACCAAAGACAAGAGTCTGGCCTTTCCTACCGGGAACGACGACTTGATAGGCCATGACAGTTCGACCATCGATACAATAGAGCGACGTCATGCCGCCGCCTATCAATCTTCTCAACGGTTGTTTGTTGAAAAGGACCACCGTGGTCGTGTCATCGACTCGATGAGTCTAGAGATTAAGAAGCTATGTGCTTAACTGATGAAGAAGATGGTACCTCAGGGTAAGCCAAAGAAGTCCAGAGAGGGACTGTCGCAGCAACGGAGGCACACTCCTCCGCCGCCCCCACGACGAGAACGGTCCCACTACGGTCCTGTTCGTAGTGAACGTAGGCAGCTGATTCTAGTACACAATGAGGGAGCCAGCAGTAGGACAGAGAATTCCCGAGAAGACTCTTGCAAGAGACAAAAGTTTGTCAGTCATTATTCAGCAATCTCTCATCCTTCGCGCTGTCGTGATGAGCGATCGTGTGACTTGAGACCATGGTTGAATGACAACCGAGGGGATGATCGACGGTCAAACAAAGTAGCAGAGCGGCGATTAAAAAGGGAGAAGGAGCATCTAGATCGGTCCGTTCATCAGATAGAGCGTTGTGCTCTGGACCGACTAGTCTTTTCCCCCATTTGCCTTGAGATTGAAGTAGTGGAAGCTCCTGATAAGTACAGTCCACCAAAATTCATCCTCTATAATGGGAAGTTAGACCCCCTAACTCACATCAGCTACTACCGCCAAATCATGTCACTTTGGAATCAGAACGATGTGTTCATGTGCAAGGTTTTTGCCTCTAGCCTTGGTGAGCACGGCCTTCAGTGGTATGGCAAGTTTCCTCCTCAATCAATCTATGATTGGGCTCAACTCTCCAAGGCTTTCCTCGCACGGTTTGTTTCTAATAGCCGAATCCTAAAGGGAATGGACACCTTGTTCAATACTCGGAAGAATAAAAAAGAGTCTTTACGCCAATACGCTCGGCGATATTAGGAGGCATATGGCGATTTGAAAGAAAATGTTTGTAGTGAACTATTGGCAACTTTATACTTCAAACAAGGCCTTCTCCCTTCACATAAGCTCAAGCAGTCCCCACCTCTGACTTGAAAGAGCTGAGGACCCGAATAGAGGAGTAAGCCCGTGTGGAAGATGACACAGCCTATGTACAAGTGTTAGTTGCAGATGAATGAGTTAAAGCCTCCTTGCAACATAGGGCCGAGTAGTCTAGGAGGGAGGACCAAAGAAAGACGTATGGCCAAAATAAGCAACCGACCATGGAAATCGAAAAAGAAATGAGTAGATCTTATAAAACCATAACCATTGTGTTTACGAAGCCGATCTACAGGCTCTTGAAAAAAATCAAGGGAGAACCCTACTTCGTTTGACCCTCTAAAATGATAGGGGACCCTGCTTGGCGCAATCAGGAGTGGCAGTGCACCTACTATCATGAGAAATGACATAAGACGTAGAACTGCAGAGACCTTAAGAGGCATCTCGAAGACTTGGTCACTATTGGCCACCTCTAATAATGGATCAACGTGGAAAAGACAAAGGCAAAATAGGGGCAACCCCTAGCCCCTTCACCAGGGGACCAAGCCCCAAGGCTAGTGATCAACGTCATCAATGGGATGACCGGCCCCCAAAAGGAGAATGCCTTTCGTGGCGAGATTCAGAGAGCCACACACTTGCAACAAGTCATGTCAGTAGGACCATTGCTCAAGAAGTCCAGAAAGAAAGCAAAGCCCTCTCAGTTCGACATTGTGTTCTCCGAGAAAGATCTAGAAGGGATCCAACATCCTCACACTAATGCCCTGATCCTCACCATCGGTGTGGTAAACAAATTTGATATGAAACGGGTCCTAATTGATCAAAGGAGCGCCGCTGACATTATGTATTATGACTTTTTCAAAAAGTTGGGTCTTGATGAGGAACACCTAATCCCCGTAATCTCCCTTCTGGTTGGTTTCAATGGACAGATAGAGTGGCCACTCGACCGAATCACCTTGTCCGTCACAGCAAAGTCCAAAGTGGTCCCTGTCAACTTTTTGGTGATCAACACTTCATTTCCTTACAATTGCAATCCTCAATCGACCTTGGATTCATACAATGGAGGCGGTGCCATCCACTTACCACCAAGTAGTCTGTTTCCCAACAAAAAAATGGGGCGGAGGAGATTAGGGGTGACCAAGTAGCGGCGAAGCACTGCTTCATTGCCACCATGAAGTCTAAACAAACATACAAGGAAGTCCAAACGGTCGAACTGCCCGATCAGCCTGTATTGGAGGATGTTAGAAGAGTACCAACATAAAAGATGGTGGAGGACCTCAAGATGATCTTGGTAGATGGAGGAGATCCAGACAAGTTCTTTCTACTCAGCACTTCGCTTCTCGCCAGAGAGAATGAGCAATTGCTAGCTCTCCTCTGTAAGAATATCGAAGTATTTACCTGGTCTGCTTACGAGACTCCTGGGTTGGACCCAGTCTTTGCACGTTATCAATTCAATATCCAACCAGCAGCTCAGCCCGTAGTCCAAAAGAGCAGACGATCATTTGCAGAACATACGAAAGCGGTCATCCAAGAGGTAAACAAGTTTTTAACGGCAGGGGTCATACGAGAGGTACAATATCCGAAATGGTTATCTAACACTGTCGTGGTGAAGAAAAAGAACGACAAATGGAGGGTGTTCATTGACTTCACTAGCCTTAATAAAGCTTGTCCTAAGGATAGCTTTCCTCTTCCACAGATAGACTAACTGGTAGATACAACTACCGGACATGAACGGATGAGCTTTCTAGATGCCTACAATGGCTATCATCAAATCCCCCTATTTGGCCCTGATTAGGAGAAGACAACATTCATTAGCCCAAGGGGCACCTACTGCTACAAAGTGATGCCCTTTGGCTTGAAGAACGCCGGTGCGACCTGTTAACGGATGGTCACTAAATGTTCAAGAACCAACTAGGCAAGACTATGGAGGCCTATATAGATGACATGGTGGTCAAGAGTAAATTGGCTGAACACCGTCTGAGAGACTTAGAGGAAGTGTTCCAAATCTTGAAGACCCACAAACTTCACTTGAACGCCTCGAAATGTGCATTCGGAGTAGGTTCAGGGAAGTTCTTAGGATATATGGTGACCAGACAAGGCATCGAGATCAACCCCAACCAGATCAAAGCCCTCCAAGACATTGAGGCACCTACGAAGGCTAAGGAACTCCAAAAGCTCACTAGTATGGCCACAACATTGAATCGTTTCATTAGTCGGTCGTGAGACCTTTCTTTTAGCTCTTAAGGAAAAAGGTAGACTTCGAATGGGATGACCAGTGCTCCAAAGCATTCACAAAGTTGAAGAAATATCTTTCTTCCCCTCCTATCTTGTCCACACCAGTCTCCAACGAAGAGCTCTTTCTTTACTTGGTTGTCTCCGATCATGCTGTGAGTGTAGTCTTGATTAGAGAGGAATGGAATGAACAAAAGCCAGTATACTACGTTAGCAAAACCCTCATGGATGCCGAAACCAGATACCTGCCACTAGAGAAACTAGCGTATGCCCTACTGATCGCCTCTAGAAAGCTTGCTCACTACTTCTAAGCACACACTATCAATGTCCTCACTAAGTACCCTCTCAAGCCTGTGTTCAACCGAGCTGATTTCTCGGGTCGGATAACGAAGTAGGCAGTACAACTGGGGGAGTTTGACATTAAATTCCAGCCACGGGTTGCTATCAAAGCTCAAGTGTTAGTAGACTTCTTAGCTGAATTCACTCTAAGATCGATCGTTCCCTCCGAAGGGAGCTCGACCTTAGCAATTGGAATTCACAACACTTATCAAACCCCTTCTGAGGCATGGAAACTTTTCATTGGTGACATCTAGTAATTGTTTGTTGATGAATCCTCCAACCAAAAGGGTTCTGGAACAGGGATGGTCCTTATTTCACTAGAGGGGTTTGTTTGGAAGCAAGCCATCCGATTGGAACGAAAGTCTTTCGACAATGAAGCGAAGTACGAGGCTTTGCTAGCTGGTCTACGCAGTGCCGAACACTTTAATGTAGAGGAATTGCTTATTTATAGCGACTCCCAACTTGTGGTGAACCAACTGACTAGATTATACGAAACCCGCGATAACCGAATGACATCCTATGCAGAACAAGCCAAGCACCTGATCCGCAAATTTCAAGCTATTAGGGTTGTGAAAATTGGCCATGATAGAAATAGCCACGCCGATGCCTTAACCTGTCTTGGCTCTTCGGTTGACTCCAACAATGGTCGCAAGATATGGGTCGAATTTGTTCCTCAACTGGTTGTCGATCCACCCAGTTTAGTCTTCTGTACTGACCTCAGTCCTAGCTGGATGGACCTTTTCCTTGCCTTCTTAAAAAATGGTGCCCTTCCAGATGACAAGAAAGAAGCACATAAAACAAGGCATCGAGCTGCACGATTTTGGGTCTCACCCTCAGGCAAGCTCTACAAAAAGTCTTACCTCGGTCCATATCTTATTTATGTTCACCCCAATCTTGTGGAGAATTTGCTTTATGAAATCCATGAGGAGATCTGTGGTAGTCACACTGGAAGCCGGTCCTTGGCACACCGAGCCCTCACTCATGGGTACTAGTGGTCACGTATGCAGAAAGACACCCAACAATATGTCCAAAAATACGACAAGTGCCAAAGGTTTGCCCCACTCATTCATCAGCCAGGCAAGTACCTAACTCCTATCACCAGCTCATGGCCATTTGCACAATGGGGTCTAGACATCGTTGGACCTCTAGCAAGTGGTATTGCTAACAAAAGGTTCTTCGTTGCTGACATTGACTATTTTACTAAGTGGGTGGAGATTGAAACCTTAGCAAGCATAAAGGAAGCTGACATGAAAAGGTTCGTTTGGAGGAGTGTCATCACTCAGTTCGGCATCCCTAGAGTTATCCTCTCTGATAACGGTACCCAATTTGATGGAAAGGTTTTTAGGAAATTCTGTTCTGACCTAAAGATCGAGTTCAGAAACTCTACTCTAGTCTACCCTCAAGGCAATGGTCAAGCTGAAGCATTTAACAAGATGATTATCAATGTGATAAAGAAGCGGTTGGAAAAGGCGAAAGGCAAATGGATGGAATAACTGCTAAACATTCTATGGGCCTACAGAACAACACCACGACGATTGACAAGGGAGACACCTTACTCCCTCACCTATGGGATGGAGGCCATCATCCCCTTGGAGGTCGGCCTTCCTACTATTCGATATGAAATCTTCAAACCATCAAACAATGATGAGGCTATTGCCCAGGCTCTTGACCTGGTAAAGGAGCGCAGAGAAGCTGCCCTCATTCACCTAGCAGCAAACCAACAATAACTTACTAGAAGTTTTAATAAAAATGTGCTAGTAAGGCAAGTTTTACTTGGAGATCTGGTGCTAAGGAAGGACATAGATCATAAGAAGGTCCTTGGTGAAGGGAAGCTCAACCCTAACTGGGAAGGGCCTTATAGAGTTATCTCTGCCTTGGACAATGGAGCTTACTACCTAACTGACCTAGCACACAAACCCGTTCCTCGTCCTTGGAATGTTGCAAACTTGAAGAAATACTATTAGTAATGTAACGAATTATATATCTTTCAAATGTAATTACAATTTTCTAAGTATCAATAAAGTCAACTTTTCTCTGCAAATTGTGTTCCTTTTCATATGTGTCGTACATATTTTCGCTCGGCAATTGAGCAAGAACAAGTTACAGGTCTTAACCTATGCCCTAGCCCGCAACTTTGGCCTTTTGGTCGAAATAGGGCGCCAAGTGGTACAGCTTGGTGGAATTTGTGCCAAGTATCGTTACTTGAAAGCACGGTCCATGGTAACAACTCGCGCTTAATGAAGAGCCGGATTACAATCTATGATGAGTTAAACTTGACCGAATCAAGTAACGGTCGAGCAAAGTAATGCTCAGCCAAATCCAACTAGACATTTTTAAGGCATAAAGCCTGGTTTTACCGATCAGGTGGCTTCCTTCTCTAGAAAGCCCCTGCTCGGCTGGGGGCAAGCCTAACGTATACAAGAAAAAACTGAAGATTGAAGTTTAAGACATACAAAAAATTCAACACAACATGGCATTGCTATAAAGCGTCCATTACAAAAAGGGGAGCTCGGCCTTACAAAATGATGATGTCTAACTAGCTGAACTCCAACACTTGTAAAAAAAGAAAGAGTGACAAAATATAGAAAGCAAGTAAAGGGCTTTCAATGGTGCCTCTATTTACACACCACCTTTAATCTCAAGGCATACCACTACTCAAGGCACACATTTAGTAATTTGATAAATAAGAAATTTGCTTAATACACACTACGATCTTCCATCTTTACCCTTACTCACTCACACATCCCGCCCACAATCTTCAATCTTCCATATTCTACGCCTCCAGTATTTGTTTCATCAAAGACGCCGGTGATAATTGTCGTTATCATCACAGTTGGAAACAACTCCACATTGGAGATGCAATAGGTGAGAATTTTCATTTGGCTTAGATTTTAGGGTTTTATGTATGTTTTTCCATTTCCATGAGCATTGTATTTGAAATTTTCATTTTGCGAATCGTTCGACACTGGTCTTTCGAACGTATGTGGACTACGTTTAACACTCGAAAATTGAACAATTAGAACTTGTTCAATTATAGATAGTCGAACATAAGTATATTTTTCGAATCTAGGTTTTGAACGAATACAATCGGTTTACCACTCAGCAAGTATACGATAACGAAAACAAATGAAAAACTAACCTTTTCCTTGCTCCATTGTTCCAAGCCAATATTGCCAGGTGCATCCATCATTCAATCCAATCAAAATCTTCAATAATACATATATTTTTGGTTGTTTCTTTAAGGGTTTTTGATTTTTGTTTCAGTGTTTTTGGGTTCTTGAGTTAGAAAATATGTAAGTAACGTTTCAAAAGGGAGGATGTGTGTATTGTATTCATTATTGTCTTTTATAGTAATTTTATGTAAGGTGTGTATCATAACTTTTTATCCTTTGTGGTCATTTTACATTAGGTTAATATTGTAATAAAAAATAAACTAATTAATGGTGTGACTTGAGATGAAATGTGGTGTGTAAATAGAGACACCCGGCTTTCAAGCCTTATCACAATCCTACTTTCGCTCATTTAGAAATAGTGCTCGGTAGACGAATGGGGAAAACATGAAGGTTAGCCTCCGAAGTCTCAGTCATTAACGTCCCTTTCACTTTAGCAGCCCTTGCAGTAGTAGTCTTGGATGGAACATGGATGTCTTTGAAGAAAGCAAAAGTCTCCTCAGTTCCAACAGCACGAAGGGCCTCTGTCCAACCTTTGGCAAATAAGCCATCCCTCAGCTCCAGCATCTGTTGGGCATAATTTGCCTCAGGCTCATCCCAACCTTTCTAGTTGGCCTCTTCAATAAGCTTAGCTTGGTAGGCCTTCATTGCCTCTAGATCGGCCTCCACTTCAACTGTTCCCTGTTCGGCTTCTCTTTTGGTAGCCAGAGCCACCATAGCAGTCTTCTCAGACTCCAACAACGCCTTCTCCCTAGCAAAAGCCAACGCCCTAGCAATGATAGCCTCCTCTTCGGCCCTTGTCCGTTCTGCTTCGGCTAACTTCAGAGTAAGGTCGGCATCAGCTAGCACCTTCGTAGTTCGGTTGTAGTCTATTACTTGCTCTAGGTGACGTTGCTCCAAAACATGAAGCCGCTGCGCCAACTGTCAAGAACCAAGCTAAAACACTTAGAGAAGTTTATTGGAAAATGACAAGAAAGCAATCAAATCAGGAGAGGAACACTTATTGCGGTCACCATTTGAATAGATCCTTTGATTAGAGATTCAGAATCCACATTACACTTAACCATGTCCAAGGATAGGAGTAATACCTTGGACAGGTGGAATGCCAAATCATGAGAATCTGTCACGTTATCAGCCACAGTGATAGGCCGACTTTTATACTCCAAAGGAGGCAGCCACTTCTTAACCAAAGTATGCTCTTCAGAGCCCTCAACAGTATCCTTTCATTTACTCATCTTCCTCTTGGAACCCCTCAGTTTTTCAATATGTGTTGTAGCACGTGGAGTAGGAGAACGAACTTCCTTGGAAGTCTGTACGGACTGTTTTGGAACCAAAACTCTTTGTTTGGCTGGCCGAACGATCACCGTAGGTACTTCAGGAACAAGACTTGTACCGTAAACAAGAGCGGCAAGGTCAAGCTTTCGGCGAGTCATGCCTTCTTAGTCGTCGAGAAGAGGGCCCCCACTCGTAGTTCCACTTGATGATCGAGCAATAGAGGAAGTAGAAGCACTAGTGTTATCACAAGCTTGCTACTCGAACGACCTCTCTAGAGACTTCCTAAAGTAGTCAATTACATGAACCCTCATCTCATTAAGCTTATGCTTGTAAGTGGCCTTGTAATTAAGCAGTTTTGTCACAGATCGGTCGAGGTAGGAAAATGCAGTCTCAAGGTCGGCCAGATGTTTTTTGGTAGTCCGCCTCCTCGTCCAGGAATCACCTGTTGAAGTCATACAACAAAAGTTAAAAGTCAACATAAAAAATGTGGAAGTAAAGCATTAAGAACAAAAGCTAACCTGGACCACCACTTTCACGAGATATTTGCATTGGTCGGTCCTCTAAATCGACAGGATACACGAAGTTCCATCTTAGTCTATTGCGGAAACCAGTCCGCATTTGCAATTACAAGTCAAAACGTGGCTGCCAAAATAATTTGCATACGAGCTAAGCTTGGTAAAAAAAAATTGTTGGTGGGCCGAGATGCACATGAAAAATTATATATGTATTTCTTAAGCTCAGGGCCGAGGTCTATTCATAAGCACGAAGGTTGGCATACACTTTGAGTAAATTAGGCTGAGATACAATAATAGCTTCCACTCAATAATTTTTAATGCAAGCCAGAGAGCAAATGAAGGGGACACAATTATTCAAGCCCCCTCTCCCATTTTCGGAAGGGCCGAGCTAAGGGTTCAGTCTTGGCCCATTCCTCACTCCGAAGTGGAAAAGGCCATAGGCTTAACCCTAGCACCCATCCCCGCTCCGAAGTGGGTTAGTCCATAACTTGGGCTCTAAGACTCCTACTCCAAGTCACTTGAGCTCTAATAGATCAACCAACACCCTGTGAAGAAAGGGTGCGTGGTGCCCGCGAACGATGGAACTGCTCAACAGAATCTTCGCTCTCCTTTATTGAGGGGTGTACTTGCATCACGACTGAATGCCAAGCGGTGAATGGGGACGGCTGAGTACCAGGGGGTGAACAAGGAAGCTTGATGAGCAAGTCATACAATCCTTATAAAAAGGTAACCTTACTCTTCTTGAGAATGGGTGATCTCTTGACTCTAGAAACACACTGGTCTTCTCTATCCACTCTCTACTACACTCCGGTACTGAGTCGACCGTCAGAGGGGTTTTTGACCAACCCCGGTCGGGTAGCCTAACCATTTGTTTCTATTACCCAAAAGACAACCTAAGAGGGGGGATGAATTAGGTTTTTACAATTAAAATTAATAATATCCTAATAAAAATTATGACTAGCACAATAGATAAATATAATTAATGAAATAAAAATAATTACAACAAGTGTCTTAACAACTATGTCAGTTAATGATTTTAGCACAGTGAAAATGTAAAATATAGTTATGGCAATTTAAAATAAAATAAAGAGATAAGGGAGAGAGAGGCAAAGAAATTTATAGTGGTTCTGCTTCAACTCGGCCTACATTCACTCCTCAAGCTTCACTTGAGATTTTCCACTATCTTCTAGCTTCACAAGGGCGCTAGCAACCTCTTTACAAATGGAGCAATCCTTTACGGATTTTACACAAACTTCACAAGTCCAAACCCTTACAAATCTTAGGTGATTCACAATCACTCTCAAGATTTCAAGAATACAGTGTTTGCAACACTTTTACAAGATGAACTGGTATTTTTGCTTTCAAAGAAAGCTTACAATAAATATCTCTCAAAGATAGATATATAAAATGAAGTTTTGATTTTTCTATAAATCTCACACAGGAAAGATGAGCTTAATGCTATAAGGCTCAGTGTATAATTTCTGAGAATAGATATGAGTGATTGTAGATCAAAGAATATTTTCAGGTTTTTTTGTTGTAACTTGTTTACATTAGAGGCTTTGGTATGTATAATGAAAATTATAGCCGTTGTAGTCATTTGAATTTATAGCCGTTTATAGTTGTTGTACTTCTATTATTACCAATTTGAATATCTTCCACTCTATCATTACAAATTTGAATATCTTCCACTTGAACCTTTTGAACCTTTTGGCATTTTGAACCTTTATAGCCGTTGTACTTCCATCATTACTAATTTGAATATCTTTCACTTAAACCTTTTGAATCTTTTGAACCTTTTGGCCTGCTGCTGTGCTAGGCTGTTTAAACCTTTGTTTTGGGTTGTTTGAACTCCTAATTTAATCAAATATTAAATACATTCTAACAACATTAAGATAAAAGTTTAGGTGAGAAATAATGGGACAAAATAAATTTTGATTCTATTTTTCTCTTTCAAATAAATCATCAAAACAAATTTTGATTAAAATATAATTAAATAAATCATCAAAATAAATTTTGGATTCTATTTTTCTCTTTCAAATAAATTAAAATATAATTAAATAAATCATCAAAATAAATTTTGGATTCTATTTTCTCTTTCAAATAAATTAAAACATAATTAAATAAATCATCAAAATAAATAAGTCTAACAATCTCTCCCTTTTTTATGATGGCACACAATGATGTTTTGATTTGATTTGGGAGTAAGAAAAGCTCTCCCTCAAGTCATGCTCCCTGAATTCATTTCTAAATACATAGGTTAGCACATGTGTAATAAATAAACTTTAATTAGAGACATGATATGAGACTAAGATAATATCAAATTAGTTTAAAAATAATACCATAATACATAACATCATCTAATTTCTCCCCCTGTGACATTATCAAAAGGCAATTATGGGTCAGAATCTGGAGGAGGAGAAAAATGATAGTGATAAATGGCATCAAAAAATAGATAATCAAAACATATATATATACATATAGATGAATTGCCCGCGCCTCTCTTTGCGTTGAAAATCGCGTCGAACACACGGCCTTGCTTTTGCGTCAACCGACCGACAAAAGCAGCTCTCCTCGATTGCCGCTTGCCTCGGCTATCTCACCCTCCTTGTCTTTTTCTCGTCAGCCTTCTGCTTAATCACACTCGTCTGCTTTTTCTTCTTCACCTCACGCTCTTCTATCTCTTCTTCACCACTCTCTTCTGTTCTTCTTCCTCATCGAGAGACAAAAAAAAAAACTGAACGGAGGACGACAAACCTCAGTCTGTTCTCTTCTATTTCTCTACAACTCATTTCTTTTACACCTCTCACCTCTAAACTATGGCTTCCTCATCCCATCTCCTCACTCTATTTCCAGACCTAAACGATCCCATAAGCTCGGCTGGACCGAGTGCCTCTACTCCTACTCGTCTTGTCATTCCTCTGCCTAATCTTCTTATGATGTCAATTGAGCAAATCATGGCAGCTCAATCAAACATAGAAGCCAATCATTTCACATTGACGTCCTGTATGGAGACGGTTACTGCAGTCACAAAATTGGCTCACCGACTGCAGAACAGGACGAGTGAGCTCCATCAGGTCAACGCCCAACTCGCTCTGCTCCAGCGCATGTACAAGGATGCGCAAGTAGAAATAGGCGCACTGAAGGCCAAAAATAAAGAGCTTAAACGGGAAGACTACCTCCATAGCCCGATTTGGTGCAACGTCGTTCTTGACCTTTGATAGTCAGCAGGAAGTCGTCGCTTTCGATGAAAGCACGGGAGTAGGGGCGTCAAGGGTCACCCAAGGTGATAAAAAGAAGAAGAAAACGGTGGAAGATGCGAGTAAGTGAGGTCGGTGTATGGCTCGAAAAAAATGAAGGGTTTTTTTTTTTTTTTTAAAATATGTTTAGTTTGATTGGCGTGTGGCCTTAAAAAAATGAAGGTTGTTTTTTTTTATATAAATATTTGTATTTCGCTTTGTTTTTGTTTTTATGTTTAAGTACTGAAAAATGAAATTAAAAAGTAAAAAAAAAGAAAGAAAATTAAGCCCAAATAAAAAAATAATAATGAAAAAAAATAAAAATAAAAGAAATGAAAACTAATAGCAAAATAAAAATAAAGTAAAATAAAATAAAATAATACTAGCATAAATTAAACTTAATGGGACGTTGGTGTTGCTGGAATGATAATGCAAAAAAAATACCATGAGGGTTTAAAAAAAAAAATCAATGTATGCAAAGTTAATTTTACCTCAAGATGCAGAACCCAAAAAAAATTACACAATTTAAAACTAATCAAGTTTAAATTCTTCCCATTGTTTCATTTGGCAAAATCAATAGGAGATATGAACAATGAAAGCTCATAACTGAAATGTTCTCCTCAATAATATCAAATAGGATGCCAAATGTTACTAATAAGGATGCCAAAATGATACCAACATGCAATTTATCAAGGATAGCAATATGCAATCTAGAAGATTTAACAATCATAACTCAAGCATTATGTAGAATACCAAATATTGCTCATAATAGGTTAAACTCAATATAATCTCATGGAGCTAATGTAAATCTAAAAAATGAAGCATGTTCAAGGTATAGCGATCCATATGCCAAGAAAAATCATGAATTTCAATATATAGCACACATTTTAAGCATATGCATGATTTTTAGGCAAGAGCATCATCAAATAGTATACATTGCAAATCATATGAAGCATAATCAATCTTTTTCATATCAAAGTAATAACAGTATTAGCTCAAAAGATATAAGATAGAATTTTTACCTCAAAAGGTTAAGAGAGTATATGAGGCATACGTTAGTTTTAAGAGATAGAAACTTTTCAATCTTCAATTTTCTGTCATGAGGAGTTCATCTCAAAAGGGTTTAACAAGTATGTTAGCAAAATGATTTCTCTCTCTAAGTTGGTGCTACCATTTTCTAATGTGATTTGTGTAAATATAGCATTCATAGAACAAACACTATTACTCAATAAAAATATAGTACAAATCACTTCTTATCACAAAATCAAAAAGTGAAAAATAATTCAATGATCAAACAAGAGTTTGGAATGCTATTTTTCAGAATTTTCAAGTTATAGCACATAGCATAATATGCATAAGAAAATAGTGTTATGCTCTTTGTTTTATTAAAAAATGATGCAACAATCTCATTTAATCACATAACATTATCAAGAGACATTTTCATCAATTCAATCCACATACTCAAGTATGATAAAACATTTTACTTAATGTGGAACACAATATGAATGTTATAAACAATTAATTCAACAATTTATCAATTAAAAGCATTTCATGAGATGTATACCAATATAATCCATATTCAAAAGATATTCAATAGGATAAATGCAATATCTCTACAAACGTATGATACTTCTTTTCATTTAGACATTGTTGATGGATCATAATCAACGAATTTCATAACTTATTCAAATATTCGAATGTAAAGCATATAAGCATGAAATTTTCATATTGAGCATATTCTTGAGATTATAAATGTACAATTCAAAATATAGATAGTATGCATCTCAAAAACATGTTGTGACATCAAAATTGATTCTACAAAGATATGACTCAAAAAGGAATTAACATATTAGTAATAAGAAAGCCTTTTTCATTTTGAATTTTACGGCAGAATTTTGTAAAAGAAGAAAATGTTTCATCTTTGTGTGCTAAAAACATAACCCATGTAAATCTTGAATAATCATCAACAATAACACGACAATAATGTTTACCATCTAGACTAGATGTCTTTGAGGGACCAAATAAATCCATATGTAATAGTTGTAAATGTTTAGTTGTGGAAATATGAGATTTTGATTTAAATAATATTTTAGTTTGTTTTCCTTGTTGACAAGCACTACAAAGATGAAATTTTTCAAATTTAATTTTTGGAAGTCTAATAACCAAATCATTTCTCAAAAGTTTAGCAATTAAATCCATATGAACATGATAAAATCTTCTATGCCATAACCAACTATTTTCATTATTAACATATAAACATTTAACATCACTAGCATAGAGATCATTAAGATGAAAAATATAAACATTATCATAGCGATTACCAACGAATAAAGCTTTATGTTCATTTGTGCTTTCAATTGTGCAATGTGATTTATCAAAAATAACTCGATTACCTTCATCGCATAATTGACTAATACTAAGTAGGTTATGCTTAAGTCCATCAACAAGTAAAACATTTTCAATAGAAGGGTTAGGAGAAATACCGATGCTACCAATACCGATGATTTTTCCTTTCTTGTTGTCTCTAAAAGTAACAAATCCTCAATCTTTCGATGATAGTTTAGTAAATAATGATTTATCTCTGGTCATGTGTCTAGAACATCCACTATTAAGGTACCACTTCCCTTCTTTAGCTTTGGACTTAAAGCAAACCTACAAGATGACAATTAAGTGTTGGTTTTTGGTACCCATAATTTCTTGGGTCCTTCTTGGTTAGTTTTGTTAGATCCCTTAATAATCCAAATCTTTTTAATTCCCATGTTCATATTTTTTTTGAATGGACAATAAGATATATAATGACCTTTCCTTCTACAATAATCACAAGTAATATGACAATGTGTCATGAGAGGTGCCTTTCTAAAAATTGTATTGAGATTCTTTTGTTTCTTAATAGGGTCATATCCAATGCTCGCTTTATCGAAAACACATCTTTGATTTCCAAAAAGCATGTTGAGATTATTTCTACCTTTTACAAAATTTTCAAGTGTTTTTGTTAAATCATCAACATTGTTTTTTAAAGCATTTTTCTTATTAGAGATGGTGTCAAAATCATTTTTCAAAACAATTTTTTCTTTCTTTAATTCTTCTATATTACTAGATAAAGATGCAACAGATTTTTTTAACACATTATTTTTGGTACAAACTTTTCTAAATTCATCTTTTAGTTCATGGAATGCACATTCAAGTTCTTCATAAAGAGTAGTTACCTCATCTTGAGTAGAGTCTTCATCTTCAAGAGCCATGAGACACAAGTTGGCTACTTCATTTTCAATTTCATCACTTGAGCTTTCATCTTCACTTTCTCCCCAAGCTGCTACCATGGCCTTTTTGTTTTTTCTGTAGTCTTTGTTGTACTCCTTTTTGAAAGGTCTTCTTTCTCCATAATTGTTTTTCTTGAAGTGTTTTTTGAGATTTCTACTAAATATGGCATAGCTTCCATCCTCACTGGAGTTTTCATGTTCTTCTTCATTTGATGATGCTTTGAATGCAATTTCACTTTTCTTTTTGTCTTCAACATCCTCATGTCCTTTCATGGTGATCTCATGAGTCATAAGGGAACCCATAAGGTCATCCAATCCAAGTGTGAAGAGATCTTTGGCTTCTATAATGGTGGTGACCTTTGCTTCCCAATTCTTTGGTAGACACCTAAGAATTTTTCTTACTAACTCACTGTTAGTATAAATTTTGCCAAGAGATTTCAAAGAGTTTACAATTTCAGTAAATCTAGTAAACATACTTGAAATAGATTCATCAGAATTCATTTTAAACAATTCATAACTATGAACAAGCATATCAATACGAGATTCCTTCACTTGGTTTGTGTCACGACCCAAACCTGCCCCTGTAGGTTAGGCATCGCAACCGGCCAGTAATCCATGGATTACCAAAGGCCTCTGAACAGATAAGCATATAGTAAGGGGCTGCGGAAGCGATAGTACAAAATAGACGAGGTCCAATGAGCTGTGATAACGTACATGGGATAGAAGATTTCAAAACTTATATATATACATAAGCATGCTAGTCCAAGGGACACCACTATTTACAAAGTATTTACAAAAATGCACATCTCAAGACTTGACTTTACAAAACAGTCACCGAGACTAGCATGAATACAAAAACAGCCATATAACGAGACTTCAATCAGAACCTCCTCGGGAGGCACAACGGTTGGTTGACAAAAATAGAACAGAAGGCTGTCAACTCTGGCCCTGGTCACACGCCAGCTCACCTACATACATAATATAAACTGTGAGTGAAAGCCCAGTGAATAATAACAGAGTAAAGAGGTTTTATGAATGATGTCCAGCACAAGTTAGGATCCAGTATTTAAATTAGAACATATTCAGACTTCAAAATAGAAATAGATTTAGATACATACTCATGTTCATATTCAGATTTTGCATGAGATCAAACGTAGTACACCCATTAGCTATCAGGTCAATTTGGTCCAGAGACCCACATGCATAGTTGCTACCAACGACCATAAAGGTCTACATCTTGCGCGCAAGTAGCCATGGTATTGTTACCCCCAGGCAAGGGCCATGTGCAGATTGGCCGTGGTATTGTTACCCCCGAGCGAGGGCCACGTGAACTAAGGATGCCACAAATACTTTTCAGAAAATTAGACATTCATTCATAATTCGTAAGATAGCATTTCAGAAAACAGATCATATCATACCACTCAGAAAATACTTAAGTTAAACATAACTTTACAGAGTTATTACTCATAGTGGGCCTTGAGACAGACAGACGGAGTAAACTTGGTCAAACGGTACGTGGCACGTGACCTACACAATACATAACAAATGCACACTTGAAACACACGTTCTAATTATACAAAACTTATTTCGTTGGCTCTTAGTGTGTTTCTAATCTCCTATCCTCATTATGGGGTCTTAAACATGGCCTAGGAATGCCTAGGATGGAATGAAGATGCAAAAATGCATTGAAAACCATTTCTCAAATTTTGCTGAAGATAAGGTCCACGCTCGAGCGTGGCTTTCCACGCTCGAGTGGACATGCAAACAATGAAGCTCCGCTCGAGCATGTACTTCCCCGCTCGAGCGGACTGCAAACTTATGAAAAAGTGCTGGATGCGTGAAGTTCACGCTCGACAGGCGCTCGACCCCCGCTCGAGCGTGTGACATAGACCCTCGCTCGAGCGTGGCTTCCCTCCGCTCGAACGGACTGCAAAACACACAAACTTCTGGGTATACGCATTTCACGCTCGAGCGTGACTCTCGCCGCTTGAGCGGAAGTGCATGTACTCAAGCTTCACGCTTGAGCGTGAAAGTCTCCGCTCGAGCGTGGGTCAAATTTTTGGAAAATCCAGATTGACCTCCAAGCATGAAACTCAACCTTTAAGCCTTCAAAACTCATTTTTCTGGGCCAATATTTGAGGAAGCATATAATAACTCATAAAACAGCATGTATTAAAAATCATTTCAAGAAATCATGGCCCAAGAGCAACCCAATTTGTGCAAAATCAACATGAACTTTATGAATATGCTATTAATTCAACATGCAAGAACCTTTTTGAATTCAAACTCTCCAAAACATAATCAAACTTGATAATTTGATGGAAAACAAGTTGAATGACCATAATGTGAGTGAAATTAACACATGCATGGAAGGAATCTTAGAATTCAAACTCAAAATAAGGAAATTTACGCATGCATGCATGGATTGGCTCTCAAAACAACACCTTGAGCTAAGTCTAGACTTTAAATACCAATTTCACCATGAATCTAGCAAGGACAACTCAAATTCATAATTAAAAGGATGAACTCCCTACCTTAGGTCTTCAATTCTTGGTATGGAAGCTCAAATATGCAAATTCTCTTCAATTCTCCTAACTTCAAGTCAAATCCTAGTTGAAATCAAGTTGTTCTTTCCTACACTCTCCTTCTCTCGGTTTGGTCACAAGAAGATGAACAAATGATGCATCCAATATGTAATAAAGCAAAATAAAGGTTGTCTAGAATCAAGCCACTAAGTGGCAAACTTGTAATAACTCAAACAAGTGTAAATTAACATTATTTAATCTAATTTAATCATACCAAATCAAATTTTAATTAAATCTACCATAAAATCACATATATTCTAACTAGTATGAAACACTAATCAATTTTGAAATCAGGCGTCGATAAGGCTTTCAATTCGCAATTCAAAGTCTAAACATGAACAGATCATTTTATGGCCAACAGATAGAAACGCAAAGATAATGCAATACATATGCAAATTAATTTCGGATTCCTTCTAAATTACTGTTAGGCATAACTAATCATAGATTAGCATTAATCGGAGGTCGGGGTTATTACAGTCTTCCCCCCTTAAAAGAGTTTGGTCCTCAAACTCGAATTACCTTCATTCTAGAACAACATTGGGTCCAACGGGAACAAATCTGGATATCTTTTCATCATGTCTTCCTCGGTTTCCCAAGTTGCATAGGTCCCTCCGTGGTTTTGCCAGTCAACTTTTACTAGTGGTATTTTCTTATTCCTCAATCTTTTGACTCGGCGATTCACAATCTGGATAGGTTTCTCCTCATAAGTGTAGTCATCTTTCAAAAGCACATGTGTCGGTTCGATGACGTGGAATGGATCTCTCAAATATTCCCAAAGCATCGATACATGAAAGACGTTATGCATATGTTCTATTACTGGAGGTAATGCTACCCGATACGATACCAGATTGATCTTTTTGAGGACTTCATAAGGTCCAACATATCTTGGCGCCAACCTGCCCTTAACACCAAACCGAGTTTGACCCTTTATCGGGGTCACCTTTATGAACATATGGTCTCCAACTTCATATTCTCTATCTTATCTACGGACATCAGCATAGCTTTTCTGCTGACTCTGTGCAGTTTTCAGGCGTTGCTGGATCAATTTCACTTTCTCGGTTGTTTCTTGCACCAGTTCCGGTCCCAACAAAGGTCTATCACCTACTTCATCCCAACATATCAGAGAACGACATTTTCTTCCATACAAAGCTTCGTAAGGAGCCATTTCAATGCTTGACTGGTAACTGTTGTTGTACACAAATGGCAAGTAGGTCTCTCAATTCCCCTGGAAGTCTAACACACACATTCTGAGCATGTCCTCTAAAGTTTGGTTAGTTCGTTCAGTTTGTCTATTTGTTTGTGGATGATAGGCACTACTCAGCCTTAGTTCAGTCCCCAAAGCCTGTTGCAAACTCTGCCAAAATCTCGATACAAACTTTGAGTCCTTGTCAGACACAATAGATACTGGCACTCCATGCAGTCTCACAATTTCAGTCATATAGATATTGGCCAACTTATCAGCGTTATAAATAGTTTTGACAGGCAGGAAATGGGCAGACTTAGTTAAACGGTCAACTATAACCCAGATAGAGTCCATACCTCGAGAAGAATGAGGCAATCCCACAATGAAGTCCATGGTAATGTGCTCCCATTTCCATTTCGGTATTGGGAGTGGTTGTAGCAAACCAGCGAGTCGTTGATGTTTAGCTTTAACCTGTTGGCAATGTAGACATCTAGCCACAAAGTCTGCAATATTCTTTTTCATTCCAGGCCACCAAAAATTCTATTTGAAATTATGGAACATTTTCGTGTTCCCCGAGTACATAGCAAACTTACTACTGTGAGCTTCGGTCATAACACGTTTCCTCAAATCACCACAATCGGGTACACAAAGACGGTTCTGAAATTTTAGCACATCCTTCTCAGACACAAATACTGGCCTCGGCTTCGAATCAAATTCCTCCGCAATCTTTTTCAAGTATTCATCCTCGCACTGTTTCTGTTTGATCTCGTCAAGAATTGTAGGTTGAGCGGAGATAGCAGTTAACAGCCCAACTTGTTCTAGGTCATTCAGCAATTCTTTCTGGTTGGATAACTGACATGACAAACTTCTCATTGATTTTCGGCTCAAGGCATCCGCTACGGTATTAGCTTTCCTTGGGTGGTACAAGATCTGCAAATCGTAATCTTTGATTAACTCTAACCATCACCTTTGTCTCATGTTCAATTCCTTTTGGGTGAAGAAGTATTTCAAGCTCTTATGGTCGGTGTACACCTCACAAGTTACCCCATACAAGTAGTGACACCAGATTTTCAAAGCAAACACCACAGCTGCTAACTCAAGATCATGCGTTGGGTAATTCTTTTCATGAGGTCGGAGTTGTCTAAAAGCATAGGCAATCACTTTTTCATTTTGCATTAATACACACCCCAAACCTTTGTAGGAAGCATCACTGTACACTTGAAACCCATCAATACCATTAGGCAAAGTTAAGATTGGTGCAGTCACTAACCTGGTTTTCAGTTCTTGAAAGGCTGCCTCTCTTTGTTCGTTCCAGTCAAATGGCACGTTTTTCTGAGTTAACTGGGTCAATGGCATGGCAAGCTTGGAAAAGTCTTTTACAAATCTCCTGTAGTAACCTGCAAGACCCAGAAAACTTCTAACTTCCGTCACATTTGTCAGTCTAGGCCAATCTACAATAGCCTCAATTTTCTGAGGGTCAACAGAAACACCATCCTCATTGATTACATGGCCCAAGAATGTTACACTGTCAAGCCAAAATTCACATTTAGACAATTTAGCATACAACCTCTTCTCTCTCAAAATCTGCAAGGTAGTCCTCAGGTGGTTCTCATGTTCCTCTCTGTCTTTAGAATAAATCAGAATGTCATCGATAAACACAACAATGAATTCATCAAGATATTGTTTGAAAACCCTATTCATTAGGTCTATAAAAGTTGCAGGTGCATTTGTTACTCCAAAAGGCATTACCAAGAATTCATAATGTCCATATCTAGTTCTGAATGCAGTTTTCTCTACGTCTTCTGCCTTAACTTTTAACTGGTGATAACCTGACCTGAGATCAATTTTAGAGAACACTTTAGCTCCTTGGAGTTGATCAAACAAATCATCTATTAGGGGTAATGGATATTTGTTCTTAATAGTCACTTTGTTCAATTCCCGGTAATCGATACATAACCTCAAAGACTCGTCTTTCTTTTTGACAAGTAATACTGGAGCACCCCAAGGTGAGGTACTCGGACGAATGAATTTCTTGTCTAAGAGTTCCTGTAGTTGAGCTTTCAGTTCAGAAGTTGACATCCTATATGGAGTCTTGGAGATGGGCTGTGTTCCAGGTGTTACATCAATGGTGAATTCTATTTCCCTATCAATTAAGTCCCCAGGTAGGTCATTTGGAAACACATCGGAAAATTCACAAGCAACCGGGATAGTTTCTACCGTAGTTCCATCAGATGGTGCAGTCAGTACACAACACAAGTAACCTCTACATCCCTTTCTAAGCAGTTTATGGCTTTCAAAGCGGAAATCAGATATGGGGGAGGAACTACCCCATCCCCAATAAAAGTAAATTCAGGCATACCCGGTTGTCTAAACACAACAGATTTACTTGCACAGTCAATGGCAGCACAGTATTTAGTCAACCAGTCCATTTCCAAAATACAATCAAAATGATCAATGTTCAAGGGTAATAAATCAACATATAACATCACATTGCCAATCATAATATCACATGCTGGATAAACATGAGCACATATCATGGAATCCCCAGACGGTGTGGATACAGATAACCCATATGTCATACGTTCTAGTGGTCTAGTCAATTTTCGAGAGAAAGCATGTGATACAAAGGAATGTGTAGAACCAGAATCTATCAGTACACATGCATTTTGAGAACATACAGAGAGTGTACCTGACACCACAGTATAGGTGTTCGGTACGTCACCAGGCACTAAGGCGAACACTCTCCCTTGCCTCAATGTTTCATTATTTGCATTCCCTCTAACATCGGTCCTTGCATTTGGTCTTGCTGCGGAAATAGACCCGGTGGAACTTGTCATAGGACGGTTAACCTCGTTGGATCTCATCGGGCAATCCCTCACCATGTGGCCAGTCTTGCCACAACGAAAACACGCATCTGATGCTTGATAACAAGCACCTCTGTGCTTCTTTTCGTAGTCGGGGTAGTTTGGAGTACATCCGCTACTTTGGCTAGAGCTGCTGGAGGATCCTGTATTTTGCCTCTTTGAAACTGACCGGCCTTTCTTGAAACTGAATCCGGTCCTCTTTTCTCTCCATTCTGTTGTTGGTGTTGTAGTTTGTTTTTTAGCTGCTATTGTGGCTTCTGCCATCAATGCCCTGTCGAGTACCTCCACATAAGTAGGTAATTTTAGGACACCCACTCGATCAAATATTTCCAGGTCCAACGCTCCCTCAAACTTCTGTGCTTTCTTGTAATCAGTATCCACCATATGTGGAGCAAAACGTGCCAATTCGGTGAATTTGGCTTCATACTCTACTACAGACATTCTTCCCTGTTTAAGTTCTTGAAACTCGGACACCTTTCGATCACTGAAGCATTAGGGAAAATATTTATCATAAAAGATTGCATTAAACTGTGCCCATGTCATATTCCCATTGCCACTTCGAATCAGTAACCACCACCTTCGGGCTTTATCTTTCAGAGTATAGGTGGCTAGGAGGACTTTCTGAGTTTCAGAACAAGGGAACACTTCATATAGCTTCTCCATTTCAAGTAGCCACGTCTCTGCTTTCAATGGTTCAATTCTGTCATAGAATGTTGGCGGTTTCATCTTCGTGAATTTTTGTGTCAGATTGATGATGTCATTATTATCTACTTCGGCCTGTGCTGGTGGAGGCAGAGGGGGTAAAGGTTGTTGTCTCTGTTGTTGTGTCAAGGTTTCAGTTAATGCTGCTAACATCTGTTCCATTCGGCCCATGCTAGCCTCTGAAGATTCACTTTCACCACTTCCCCTTGCATTCTCCATCTTACTATACAGACATCAAATGATAATGAACACTGGCATAATCTTATTCGTTTCCTTCAATTCATTTGCTCAAAATTACGTTCAGTTTACATATTCAGTTGAATTACCACAGACCTACACATGCAGATGGAATGCCCCTAATGCTTACTAGGACATCCTAAGCTCATACGGACCTGTGTGTGTAGTAGAACACGTGCTCTGATACCACTCTGTCACGACCCAAACCCGCCCCTGTAAGTTAGGCATCGCAACCGGCCAGTAATCCGTGGATTACCAAAGGCCTCTGAACAGATAAGCATATAGTAAGGGGCTGCGGAAGCGATAATACAAAATAGACGAGGTCCAATGAGCTGTGATAACGTACATGGGATAGCAGATTTCAAAACTTATATATATACATAAGCATGCTAGTCCAAGAGACACCACTATTTACAAAGTATTTACAGAAGTGCACATCTCAAGACCTGACTTTACAAAACAGTCACAGAGACTAGCATGAACACCAAAACAGCCATATAACGAGACTTCAATCGGAACCTCCTCGGGAGGCACAACGGTTGGCTGACAAAAACATAACAGAAGGCCGTCAACTCTAGCCCTGGTCACCCACCGGCTCACTTACATACATAATATAAACTGTGAACGGAAGCCTAGTGAATAAAAACAAAGGGGTTTTATGAATAATGTCCAGCACAAGTTAGGATCCAGTATTTAAATCAGAACATATTCAGACTTCAAAACAGAAATAGATTTAGATACACACTCATGTTCATATTCAGATTTTGCATGAGATCATACGTGGTACACCCATTAGCTATCAGATCAATTTGGTCCAGAGACCCACATGCATAGTTGGTACCAACGACCATAAAGGTCCATATCTTGCGCGCAAGTAGCCATGGTATTGTTACCCCCAGGCAAGGGCCACGTGCAGATTGGCCGCGGTATTGTTACCCCCGGGCGAGGGCTACGTGAACTAAGGGTACCACAAATACTTTTCAGAAAATTAGACATTCATTCATAATTCGTAAGATAGCATTTTAGAAAACAGATCATACCATACTAGTCAGAAAATACTTAAGTTAAACATAACTTTACAGAGTTATTACTCACAGTGGGTCTTGAGACAGACAGACGGAGTAAACTTGATCAAATGGTACGTGGCACGTGACCTACACAACACATAATAGATGCACACTTGAAACATACGTTCTAATTGTACAAAACTTATTTCGTTGGCTCATTGTGTGTTTCTAATCTCTTATCCTCATTATGGGGTCTTAAACATGGCTTAGGAGTGCCTAGAATGGAATGAAGATGCAAAAATGCATTGAAAACCATTTCTCAAATTTTGCTGAAGATAAGGTCCACGCTCGAGCGTGGCTTTCTACGCTCGAGCGGACTGCAAACTTATGAAAAAGTACTGAATGCATGAAATTCACGCTCGACAGGCGCTCGACCCCCGCTCGAGCGTGTGACATGGACCCTCGCTTGAGCGTGGTTTCCCCCCCTCGAGCGAACTGCAAAACACACAAACTTCTGGATATACGCATTTCACGCTCGAGCGTGACTCTCGCCGCTCGAGCGGAAGTGCATGTACACAGGCTTCACACTCGAGCATGAAAGTCCCCGCTCGAGCGTGGGTCAAATTTCTGGAAAATCCAGATTGACCTTCAAGCATAAAACTCAACCTTTAAGCCTTCAAAACTCATTTTTCTAGGCCAACATTTGAGGAAGCATATAATAACTCATAAAACAACATGTATTAAAAATCATTTCAAGAAATCATGGCCCAAGAGCAACCCAATTTGTGCAAAATCAACATGAACTTTATGAATATGCTATTAATTCAACATGCAAGAACCTCTTTGAATTCAAACCCTCCAAAACATAATCAAACTTGATAATTTGATGGAAAATAAGTTGAATGACCATAATGTGAGTAAAATTAACACATGCGTGGAAGGAATCTTAGAATTCAAACTCAAAACAAGGAAATTTATGCATGCATGCATGGATTGACTCTCAAAACAACACCTTGAGCTAAGTTTAGACTTTAAATACCAATTTCACCATGAATCTAGCAAGGACAACTCAAATTCATAATTAAAGGGATGAACTCCCTACCTTAGGTCTTCAATTCTTGGTATGGAAGCTCAAATATGCAAATTCTCTTCAATTCTCCTAACTTCAAGCCAAATCCTAGTTGAAATCAAGTTGTTCTCTCCTACACTCTCCTTCTCTCGATTTGGTCACAAGAAGATGAACAAATGATGCATCCAATATGTAATAAAGAAAAATAAAGGTTGTCTAGAATCAAGCCACTAAGTGGCAAACTTGTAATAACTCAACCAAGTGTAAATTAACATTATTTAATCTAATTTAATCATACCAAATCAAATTTTAATTAAATCTACCATAAAATCACATATATTCTAACTACTATGAAACACTAATCAATTTCGAAATCGAGCGCCGATAAGGCTTTCAATTCACAGTTCAAAGTCTAAACATGAACAGATCATTTTATGGCCAACAGATAGAAATGCAAAGATAATGCAATACATATGCAAATTAATTCCGGATTCCTTCTAAATTACTGTTAGGCATAACTAATCATGGATTAGCATTAATCAAAGGTCGGGGTTATTACAGTTTGTACCTTCATACGTTACCTCAAGTTTGTCCCAAATTTCTTTTGCTGAATCACAACTTGAAATTCTATTATACTCCTTAGAGTCTAATCCACAAACAAGGGTGAGTTTGGCTTTAGCATTGGCTTGCAATAATTTGTGATCCCTTTCATCACATTCATCTTCAGTTTTAGGTACACTAATATTGTCTACTAATTTGATATGAATTTTTGGATCTTTGGTGACAATAATCCACATAGCATAATCAGTGACTTGTAAGTATAGGGTCATCTTATCTTTCCAATAACTATAGTTGTTTTCGTCAAATAATGGTGGCCTATTGGTGGCTTGTCCTTCAGTAGTGCTAGTGCTGGCTAAGGTTGCCATGGAGCGAAACTCTTAGATGGTTAAATCTAAAGCAAGAGTTTAGGCTCTGATACCAATTGTTACCCAAAAGACAACTTAAGATGGGGGATGAATTAGGTTTTTACAATTAAAATTAATAATACCCTAATAAAAATTATGACTAGCACAATAGATAAATATAATTAATGAAATAAAAATAATTAAAACAAGTGTCTTAACAACTATGTCAGTTAATGATTTTAGCACAGTAAAAATGTGAAATATAGTTATAGCAATTTAAAATAAAATAAAGAGATAAGGGAGAGAGAGACAAACAAATTTATAAAAGTTCGGTTTCAACTTGGCCTACGTTCACTCCTCAAGCTTCACTTGAGATTTTCCACTATCTTCTAGCTTCACAAGGGTGCTAGCAACCTCTTTACAAATGGAGCAATCCTCCACGGATTTTACACAGACTTCACAAGTCCAAACCCTTGCAAATCTTAGGTAATTCACAATCACTCTCAAGATTTCAAGAATACAGTGTTTGCAACACTTTTACAAGATGAACTGGTATTTTTGCTTTCAAAGAAAGCTTATAATAAATATCTCTCAAAGATAGATATATAAAATGAAGTTTTGATTTTTCTATAAATCTCACACAGGAAAGATAAGCTTAATGCTATAAGGCTCAGTGTATAATTTCTGAGAATAGATGTGAGTGATTATAGATCAAAGAATATTTTCTGGTTTTTCTGTTGTAACTTGTTTACATTAGAGGCTTTGGTATATATAATGAAAATTATAGCCGTTTATAGTTGTTGTAGTCATTTGAATTTATAGCCATTGTACTTCCATCATTACCAATTTGAATATCTTCCACTCTATCATTACAAATTTGAATATCTTCCACTTGAACCTTTTGAACCTTTTGGCATTTTGAACCTTTATAGCCGTTGTATTTCCGTCATTACTAATTTGAATATCTTCCACTTGAACCTTTTGAACCTTTTGGCCTGCTGCTGTGCTAGGCTGTTTGAATCTTTGTTTTGGGTTGTTTGCACTCCTGATTTAATCAAATATTAAATACATTCTAACAACATTTAGGATAAAGGTTTAGGTGAGAAATAATTGGACAAAATAAATTTTGATTCTATTTTTCTCTTTCAAATAAATCATTAAAATAAATTTTGATTAAAATATAATTAAATAAATCATCAAAATAAATTTTAGATTCTATTTTTCTCTTTCAAATAAATTAAAACATAATTAAATAAATCATCAAAATAAATTATTCTAACAATTTCTTGTGCAGGCCTTCATCCATCGGTGTACCAGGGTTCGTCCACGAAGTTCCATCTCACTCTATTGTGGAAATCAGTTTGCACAACCATGAAAAATATATGGAAAAGAAATATTTGTCAAATAGAGTTCATATAAAATAGGTAAGTTAATATAATTTAAATTAGATTTGAGTTTGTGTAGAACTCTATATGTAATTAAGAAAATACAACGTGACTCTCTTAGAAAAAAATTAAGTCCTTATAATGTGCCATCTAAGTATAGAAAACTATTACTTTTAATAATATATATATATATATGATATGTGTAATAGTAGTTTTTGCTTAATTTCATTTTCAAAATTAAAATTAATAAAACATACTTAAAATCAACTATCACAAAGCAATTGAAAATGGGAGAATTCTTTTAAGATCCCTAATATTAAAATTTTATAAAATAAATGACATATAATATTTTCATAGTAGGTGGGAGTCCCTCAAAATTTTCACGAGAAATTTTGCCCTGGCATAGAGAAATTTTGAAGTTTCTCTGATATGATCAGAGAGAAATTTCATCAAGGAATTTTAGCTAGTAAAAAAAAATATATTGAATTTCTCCTACTACTCAAAGTTAAAAAAGAATGTTTCACTAATTTTTTCTTAAAAATGATATGTTAAAAAAACTTGAATATAAAAGCATAGTTAATAATTTTACAACTCAAAATTAAGAATAAAAAATTAAATAAAAAATTTATAATTTATAAAAAAAACATATTACTTCGATTTTTCGTCCTAGGTCTCAAAAAATGATGGAGCGGCCTGTACTGTGATGTCTCCATGTTGAGCTTACTTTCTTTTTCTTTTTTTAAATTAAATTAAATAATGCACCTATTGATGATTAAGGATGGGAATTTGCAACACGACACAATACCACAATATCATACATGAAATTAAGAAGTTAAGATTGATCATTTCCTGACATGAATATGTATATAACACAACCCGATAATACAAATATTAAACAGATCGGATTAGTGTCAAATCTGTATAATACGAAATTGACACAAATAACTTGTATAATGAAAAAGTAATTACACATTTTAATATTATTTCCACTAAAGAATATCATGACATTTTTTAATCTCTTACATAATTGTATTCAATTTATTTAAAAATATGTAAAATACGATTTTAAATTTAATATAATTTTATTTTTTTGCTTTTAATTGAACTTAATGTGTCTATTATTTGAGTTAATCTAGTAAAAAATATAATAATAAAATATAGGACAAATTACATTAATGGTCACTGTAGTTTGGGACTTGTGTCACTTTGGTCATTGACTTTTCAATTATGACACGTTTGATCCTGAATTTTAAATATTATTCCAAATAAGGACAATTGAACCTACCATTGGATTTTTCAAGGGCAAAATTGTCAATTTGATAAAATATAAACTAATTTGACAAAAATAAATGTCAAAAAAATTATTTTTAAATTTTTAAAATTTATTTTTACCCACCAACAATAAAATTATGTAAAATTGATAAAAATTACATGATTAATTTTTAAAAATTAATTTTATAAATGAATGTCTAAAAGATTTTTAAAATAATTTTATCCACCAAAAATGAATGTTTGAAAGATTTATTAATTTTTAAAGATTTTTACCCACCAAAAATGAATGTCTAAAAGATTTATTAATTTTATATAATTTTATCTTTAGTAAGTAGAAATAATTTTTAAAATTTTAAAAATATTTTTTTGACATTTATTTTTATCAAATTAGTTTATATTTTATCAAATTGACGATTTTGCCCTTAAAAAAATCCAATAGTAGGTTCAATTGTCCTTATTTGGAACAATATTCAAAATTCAAGGTCAAATGTGTCACAATTGAAAAGTCAGGGACTAAAGTGACATAAGTCTCAAACTATAGGGACCATTAGTGTAATTCACCCTAAAATATAATTTTTATAAATTAAGAAAATAAAATTAAGTTGAAATCAAATATTTTTATAAATAATTTTATTTTAATAGAGATTAGTTTCATTAAATTTAACTTGTGAATAAATATTCAAAAAAATTTCATACATTTAATATTTTTAATTAATAGTGAAATTTTTTGACATGACACATTAATACGACACGAATTGGATACGGACCGAAAATTACACGATACGATAACACGAAATAATAAAAAGATGTTAATATTGACATAATTCTAACACGAACGTAAGATGACACGATACGAACACGACCCGACCCACCATGACGCCCATCCCTATTGATGACTCATAACCCATGATGCATAAAAATAAAATAAAAAGGAAAATTGGATATATGTGATACATCCAAATAGAAATTATAAAATTATAAAAAAGTTTATCACTTTAATTATTAAAGTCGATAAATTTTACTACTAATTTGTATTGTTTTGGAAGGCAAAATTGAATTGCAATTTTCCCATAAAAAAATAAGCATGTAACAACAATGCAAAAAATTATTATGAAAAATGATAGAGATTCCAAAATTTTTATCAAATTTTCTACTAAATATCGCATGTGAGTATTAAATCCATACTATATGGGTCTTATGTAAGTTTCACACCCATTAAAGACATTTGATAAAAGTTTTGAGTTCTCTAAAATTGCTGAATTATTATGAGGTTCTACAAAAGTAGATACACCACGTCATTTTATCAATTCACATTTTAAAATACTATCATAAAAGTAATAAATTCTATTTCATAAACAAATAACTATCAAACTAAACCATTATATGAATTTACATTAGGACCAAATACATCATTTTATCAATTCACATCTGTTATATTATCTTTTAAAATACTATCACAAAAGTAAACAATTCTATTTCATAAACAAATAACTATCAAATTAAGCCATTATATGAATTTACATTAGGACCAAATAACTTTTGCTTTTGTTTATAGGGCAAATTACATTTTCTTCCCTTAAAGATTGGAGAGATAATAGCTAGTTCTATAATTTTAACATAACAACTCTGCTACGTAGCTCGAAAATAAGTTGGCTCAATTGGCTCGAGGTGCCAAAACGACGTCATTTTGGCACCTATTTTTTTTCTCTCTCTTTTGTCTTCGAAACATGGGAGGTTTGGTAGAGAGAGAGAGGAGAGAGAGAAAGGAGAGAGAATCCATTGATGAACAAAACCAAAAAAACAACATAGAGGGAGAAGAAGAGAAGGAGACAGATCATACACACAAAGGAGGGTTGCGAGCGACGATGATGGTAGCTAAAATTGAGTTTCTCCTTGGTGGCGCCGCCGCCGTAGATAATCCCGCCTCTGCCGCCTAAAATCCCATCTTTCATGGCTGTTTTCAAATCCAAGAGATCACACTTCACATCCCTATCTCTCCGACGACTAATCACACGAGAATTCTACACACACATGTTTGTCTCTTCACTTCCCCTCACACACACCCTCCTCTCTCTCTTCTCATGTGTGTTGTGTGGAGAGAGAAAAAAAATGTGCAAATAGCTTCTCCCGACTAATACTATGTTTGGTTGGGGGATTTAGGGTAGGATTTGGAAAGGGAAAGGGAAAAGGTGTGTGAAACTATGTGAAATACATGCATGTTTTATTCAGATTTCACCTACCTTTTTCATTTTCCTTTCCAAATCTCTCCCCAAATCTCCCAACCAAACACAGCATAAATAGCTGATACATAGGCATTTTCACACACCCTTTTGTTGACAAAACTAAGAAAAGGAAAGGCTTATTAGAAGAGGAAAAAAAGAACCCAAAACAGAGCAAACCCTTGAAAATCACTTACTACATCATGAAGAGTTTTACACTCTTTTATCTCTCTCTCTTTCTCTTTGTATTTCTCTCTCATTGACAATTACAATCAACAATAGACATCAAAGGGGACATCTTTTCTTCAAGATTGCTTTTTATTTTTTATTTTTTTGCTTTACCTGATCACTTTATTTGGTCATTTGCATCATCATCAAGACCTAACACATCATGAACATGTAATCTTCTTCTCTAATACCAAAGCTCACTTCCTCTTGAAGCTCAAAAAGAGTGAAATCATTCAAACCCAGATTAGAGAGAAAAAAAAGGAGGGGGGGGTTTTCTTCAGTTGTTTGACTAGAATGTTAAATCTAGGAAGAAGCTGTTCTCAAACAAGTTTGAATTACCCGGTACAGATTTTATTTTGACCCTTTTGTACATTTTGAACATATGTGTTCATCTTTGTTCTTAATTTTTTGCTTTTCTAATGTCTTGTTTTGCTGATTGAATGGAGAGGAGAGGAAAGAGAAAAAAAACCCAGATTTACAGAAAAGTGTTTGATTGGGATGGTATGAGGGAATTGTTATAACAAGAAAGAGATTGGGATGGTGTGAGAGAAAGAGAGAGAGATACACCAGTGCTGGCTATAGACAGAGAGAGAGGAGGTTGGAGTGCTTGAATGGAGAGGAGAGGAGAGAGAGCACTTTTCGGGCCATTCGAGCCTTCATAAATCGAGCTACGAGACATTTTCCTTAACATAATTATATCAATCTCCTTATAGTAAGGTTAAAATGATCAAAACTAATTTTGATAGTGTAAAATATATATATCAATATATAAGAGGTGAAAATATAAAAATAAAAAAAAAATTTCTATGGAATTAACGAATTATTGATGTAAAGATTGAGACTGATATAATTATATCAAAATCGTATAATTTATTATATTTTCTCTAAAATTTAAGGGAGATCAATATAATTTATCTTGATTTGTATGGTGGTGTTCCACATGTCTACGCGTAGGAGGAAATTTGTTTACAAAAAATAAAGATATGAATTACACTACTGTATAAATTATCAAAGGTACATTACAAGCAATGTTACATAATATCTTACTAACAATCATATTAAAAGCATTCATTTTTTAATATCATTTGAGTTAATATTTTGAAAATCAGACCGATGAGCGAACCGGAAAAGTGGCTGAACAGACGAGTCACTGGTTCAACTGCAAATGAATTGAAAGTTGAACCGTAATATCATAATTATGTCATAAATATATTAAAATTTATAAATATAGAAAATATAGATATTAAAATTATAAAAATAATAAATAATAAATAATTACAAAAAAATATTTTTTAAAATTTATCTTACGTTTTTTATACATTGATTTTTTATAAACATAATTAAGATAATATTGAATATTGAATATATAGTATATATACTTGTTATATTGTCAACAATTATGTTGATGGCATAATAGTTTGAATGCTTTCTTTATATGCACTTTGTTCCATATTCAAGCCCTCTTTACAGCATATTTTTTAAAGAAACTTCAATTCTTCAAACCCCGCCGGTTCTTATGTCGACCCGTGGCCGGTTCGCCGATTATTCCGGTTGAACTAGCAGTTCTTCCGATTTTCAAATTTTAAGTTAGTTTTGAACATAATTTAGGTTTAGAGGGTCATCCAGATCGAAACTAAGTCTGATCACAGGTCCAACTGACCGGTCCAAGTTTAAACATTGATTTGAGTTTTAAATATTATTCACCTTGCTTGTTTTTGCTTTTCAAAAAACACTTTTCAGAAAATTCTACTTTCTTATTTTTCGTATTTTTTTGTTTTTACTGAATTTTTTTAATATTTTAAGCAATTTTTTTACTTTTTAGACACACCTAACATAAATACACCTAAAAAGTAAAAAAATTGTAAAAAAATCTTTTAAAAATTCACTAAATATCAAAAATATAAAAAAAAAATACAAGAATTCAGTACATTTTTTATATTTTTATGTAGTTATTAATTTTTTAAAATATTTTTTCATAAATTTTTACTTTTTAGATATATCTAAGTAAGGTGCATTTAAAAAAGTAAAAAAAATGTTTAAAATTTAAAAAATATTCATTAAAAACAAAAAAACACGAAAACCAAAAAAGTCAGTTTTCAAAAAACTTAATCCAGAAAACTCAAACCAAACAAACTGATTATTTTTTTCACAACCAATCACATTTGGCTATTTTTATTTTTAATAAGATTTTTAATAAAACTGTTAATATGTGTAGAAGTATTCAATAAGTTACACTCATTTTACCTAAAGTTTGGGTGGGAAAAAATGATAAATTCTATAAGTGCAGCATAATTATATTAGGGACCAAAGTTCATTTTCCTTTCAGGGTAAATCAGGCCAAATGATCAAAAATAATTACAGAAAGATGGTGGGTGCAACTTTTTCTGTAAATTTTTTGCACAAAGGGAGTAGCACCCTCATGTTTTGTGCAATTATGTTTGGTCATTTGGGCTCAATTGTAATTCTCCCAATGTATTAACGTTCCATTTAGTAATATAAAAACAACTAAAATTAATGCAGATGATAGATAGATAATGAAAAAAACAAGGGTAAAGTACACTGATGTCTTTTGAGGTTTGAAGAAAATGCAATCATATGTTTGACAAGATATTAAGTTCTCTTAAGATTTTAATTTATATAATCCTTAGTCATTTTTTCATCAATAATTTGTTAATTAAATGGATAAAAAAAAAGGATTAATTACCAAAAAGTCCTGTCTACATATTTAGTAGTAGCTTAGGTCCTGTCAAAAAGTTTTTAAATCAATAAGTCCCATTTATAGGTAAAAAGACGTTTTGCCCTTTAATCCCAAAACTGAAAATGTTCTCAATTTCAAAACTGAGAATGTTCTCAATTTTCGAAACAAAGAATGATTTCAATATATAATTATCAAAACTAAGAAATTTCTCAATTTTTTTCCTAGTATGAACTGAGAATATTATCAGTTTTGAGAAATCTCAATTTTTTTGGTGCTTTTGGTGCGGTGACTTTGGAGAAATCGAAGCTCGATATGACGCAGAAGCAAACCACATCAAGTCCTGAGGTATGTGTTCTCTTCTTGCTTGATCACAATCTGTTTGGCTTCTGAGAAAAGTATAGGATTGAAAAGAAAGATCATTCTGCGAACCTGACACATTAGATTACTGAATTGAGGTTTTTTTCATGATTAAAATTGAGAATATTATAAACTGAGAATATTCTCCATTTCAAAAAAGAGACTCAGCTTAAGAGTATAATGTAGTGCCATGTGTCTGAGTACCTGGTTCTGCCTCTACACAGTGACTCGAGTTTAACAAAGAGTTTGCAATTGAGGGTCGTGGCTTGCTTTGTGTTGCGATTGTAGAATCTAAATCTGGAGCCAACAACGCACTGGACAGAGGGGAAGTGATCGGAGGTGAGAGGAGAGGGACTGAGGCAGATGAGGAGCTGTACGGATGAGACCAAAGATTGGGTCTGTGGGGAGGAGAATGAGGGGTAATACGATTACAATCATCATGATCGCTACTTCGATTATGCAGCGAAGAGGGCTCGGTGGTTCAACATTTATCACCATCCTAAACTGAAAACACACACCCAATCACAAACATGTATGTAATTTAACCCTAGACTCTTCCTATGGATCAAACAAGATCTACATCCAAATTCAGAAAGAGAGAGAGAGAGAGAGAGAGAGAGTTACAAGCATCATTGGTGTTATAGCAAGAAATAGAGATGATGGAATTCCAGTGCTAGTGTAGCGATGGTTGGAAGACGACCATCTGATTCCCAAATTCAGGTTTGGAAGGGTAAATTGATCTATTAAAATTAATGGGATTTGAATGAGCAAATAATTTTAACTAGGACTTAATGGATTATAAGTTCACAAAATGGGACTTGTATGAAAATGCCCCTAAAAAAAATAAGGTTATAGTCTATTTTACACGAAAATATATAATTTATGTTGTTTATTTTTGTGTTTTTGCCCCATCTGCATTAGTTTAGGTTTATTTAACCTTACTAAAAGAGAGGTTAATGTATATATTTCAAAACTAAGGTCGGTGTAATTTACCTAAAAAATAAAGATAAATATACATTTTAATAAAAGAAAGATATATAATATCATTCATACAATTAATAAATTATTAACGAAAAATAACTTAAAAGTATGAATTAAAATCTCGTGTATAATTTCGATCATTGTCAATAGTAAAGTTATTATTCTTAACAGAAGAAGCCAATTTCCTTCTTTTCATACCTATCAAAAAGTATGCAGTGTCTGCCAAATTAGAAAATTGTTTTATTTTTGATCAATCAATAGGAGATTAATTATAAATATGAGAACAACTATATCAATTTAGATAATTATTGTTCAACAACCCAACAAACCCCACAGGAAAAGCTCCTAATAGGGAGGGTGGGGGAAAGAAAAAAAAAGGAGGGGAGTCCAGATCCTCTACTTACACTGGTCCCTACTTGTAATAGTGGAGATGCACTCTAGGATGATTTAACAGTCTAAATCTATTTATTTAAAAAAAAATAAACAATTTTTAAAAATAATTATTTTTTTTAAAATAGCCAAATCTAAACCGTTGGATCATCTTAGAATGCATTTCCACCCTTGCAAGTAGGAGGCAAGGAGAAAGTGCGAGTAGAGGATCCTAATTGGGGGGATAAAAAATCAATGTTTATTTTGAAAAAAAAAATAATAATAATAATAAATTTTACAAATTTTAATTATTAAGAGCATAAATTTTTCCATATATATGTAATTATTTTTTAAAAGTACAATTGATTTTTAGTTTTTTCAATTAACAAATCAAGCCCAACAACTATCACAAAAAATAGATAAATAATCCAATCCAACTTCTATAAATAATATTTGCCTATAATAATAATTGACCACCTGAAAAATAATCAAAGGGACTTTTCCCTATTTGAGTTCTTTTTATTAAAAAATCAAATAATTACACCAAAATCCAACTGATTTTGTAAAAGCATGATTGCTATTAATAGTTTTTAAGAGCGTTATTACTAATCACGTTTTTTTTAGATGAACACGTGAAATGGTATTCTGCATGAAATAGAAAACACTATTAGTAATCACGTTTCTTAAAAAACATTAAAACAATTTAACTTGGTTTAAAAAATAAGTTGAATCTTATAGGTTAATGAGCATGTTCACGAGTTTTTCTAATGTGCCATGAATTAAATTTTTTCTATGCCAAAGCTAATCGAATAAAAAACAAGCAACTTCTAATATATATATTTTTTTTGAAACAAAAAAGAAAAAAAACAGGCACATTTCAATAATCCTATGTTTAAAACATAGATGTATAATTTCACAAGAAGCTTAAGAACTTCAAAAATTTACCTTAAAAGTGAGCCGAAAAACACATTGCAATGGGAAAGGGACAGCAAGCAACAGTTTATTACCAGAAGAGAATGAATGAGAAAATGTACATACCCTCTTCCATTGCAAACTGAGTAATTATTCAGTAGTCTAATTAATGACGTAATGAAAATTCAATTTCTTATTTGTCAAGAACATTGTATACACAATGTCACATAATATTTTTTTTTTGTTTTGAACAACCTAATAATTTTTGAAACTCTATTTATACAAAGTGTTTTAAAACAAACAAAAGCTATTAATTGCCATATCTACTTCTGTTGACTTTGTTAGCCAATAACTCTTGTTGACTTTGTTAGCCAATAACTCTTGTTATGTCCCTCATAATTTTTGACTTCTTTAACTAAAAATTTATATATTTATTTTTTTTTGACAAAATTTCTTTACATGTGTTGTATAATACTTGCAGTCGTTCAAATTTTTTTTGGCAAAATCGTTAAGAACATCCTAAAGATCCATTGAGCTTCCACTATTGCAATTTATCAAACTTATATATTCAAATGTTATTCTTTATCATTTCAAATGTTAGGCGTGACAATAACACAATTTATATAATTCTAAAGCTGTTTCTAAATGACTGCAAATCTATCTAGCACACGTAAATAAATTTGTAGCAAAAACCAGGGAATAAATTTTTAACTAAAAAAGTCAAAAATTATGAAACAAAACATGACAAGATTAACAAAATGAATGAAACAAAAGTAACTATAATAAAATTAAGGGTTTGATTATGGTGTGCAACTTACACCTTACACCTTATTCTTACACTTCTTACTTACACTTACACCTTTACTTTTACACTACCTACTTATTTTACACATTTACAGTAAGTGACACATTGTGACTTACTTACAACTTACTTTTACCTTTACCTTTTACTACCTTTACTACACTTACACTAACACTTACTTACACACTTTTTTTTGTTTGTGGTACATGTGTAAGTCAACCCACTTACATCTTTTGTGGGTTGCACACCTAAGAAAACTCCTAAAATTAATAACTTTCATTTGCTTTCAACATACAGTACCTAGATTTATTTCATCGATAATATTGATCATCACAAAAATTTGAACATTAATTGTTAAAGAACATAGACTCAGCATTTCCTTTTCACTTAACAACCCAAATGACTATGACCTAAACCATTTAAGTTTTAAAAATGCCAATTTACAACAATTCCTGCCCAAACAATTCTTAGGCCATCGTGGTTTCATAATCAAATTGTAATGCTATTGGATACAATATCACAAGTCTGAAAATAATTTGCCATGCTCGCTAATTGGCACATTAACTCAGATCAATTGTTCCAAATTTGGAGCAAAATTATTCACTATCGTGTGTTGCATGACTGCAAACGGATCTCACATGATGCATTAGTGTCTCACACAAGACCCACACTAACGTATGATGCGTAATCCTATTTGTAACAATACCGCACACAACATTGATTAATTTTCATTGAACTCAAGAGAATAGTAGGGGTCAATTTTATTATCAATTTCCAGAGCTTTCTTAGGATTGTATAGCAAGTGTAAAATCCATTGGAAGCTAAAATAAATCACATAATTATATGAGAGCTCATTCAATGGAAAGAGAAATGAAAGTAAACAATGTTTTTTTGTTTTTTTGAACTAGAAAGTAAATGATATTGTCACAACCATTTTTGTTACTTCTTAGGAAAACAACCAAGCATTGACACTAACATTGCCTCACATTTACGGAAGAGTTTGAAGGTATAAAAAAGAAAAGAAAAGAAAAAGGTACTGAAAACCTGTTGTGCTTAAGGGCCAAAAACAAACATCAAATAAACAATCACACAAGAAAACAATAAGATTTACATAGTTCGACAACGCACCTACGTTCAGGCCGTGGATTTCACTAATTGAAGAGAAAATTATAACTTGTTTCTATCTTTTTCAACCTCACCTCTCTTACTCTCTTTAGTCACTCTTTGCTTATGTTTGCTTCCTCTTCACTTATACACTGCTTGCACTTTCCATACATTCCTATTTATATATAATTGTAGAGAACAAAAGATGTACTTTGAAGTGATAAGTTAACAACTTGTTCTTTTACAATACGACTTGTTAATTTTCCAACTTACTAAACTTCTAGAATCTGAGCCAACACAAGGCAACTAAGTCGATCGGTCACTACGTTGGATGGAAAATGCTCACCTAAGTGGAGATTTATTGCCTTTTTGTTGGCTAAGATTCTAGAATTCAAAAAAGTGGACAAGTTGTTGTTTTGACTAAAATTCTAGAAGCTACGCAAAGTTGGTAAATTGCAACAAGTTACACTACAAATAAACAAAGTTGATAAGTTGCCAACTTACTATTTCAAAATATATTTTTTGTCTTCCAAAATTGTGTATAAATAAGGACGTATGGAAAGTGTAAACAATACGCAAGTGAAGAGCAAACTAATGTAAGCAAAGAGTGATTGAAGAGAGTAAGAAAGATAAGGTTAAGAAAGAGAGCAATAAGTTGTTATGTTCTCTTCAATTAGTGACATCCGCTGTTGTGGACGTAAACACAATGCCAAACCACGTAAATCTTATTTTTTTCTTGTGTGATTATTTGTTTGGTGTTTGTTTCTGACTCCAGAGCACAACAAAACAATTAAAGAAAGCCACTTCCCTTATATGCATTAAAAAGGTACACATTATACACTATATTAGAAAAAAGTCAAATTGGCTTGCACAAGATCTTTTGATGATTTCATGTTTGCTCACATGACTTCTTCAAATGTAACATCTAATAATAAATAAGAAAATTATAGTATATATTCCTGAGACATTGCTCCAACAATTTGCGTCAGGTTGTCACTATGTACAAGGAACACCTTTGAAATATGTGGCTCATGAAATGAAAAAAATACTAATCATACATATAATTAAGGGCAAACACGAATGAGACGCTAGTCCCATTCTCATATGTTGGTTTATAACAATTTTAGTAGTTTAATAATAAAATAATAATAATTGTTAATGTATCTAATGATGTCATTTATCACACTAGTCCTACTATGATTAGAATTATTATTCCTATTATGTTCCTCAATATTGATACAGACTCCAACTATCCCCCATCCCCACTACATCCACATACACACATGGAGGTTAGTGACTTGAGAGACGAAAAAAAAAAAAAAAAAAAAAAAATTTAACCAATGACCGCCCACTGAAGGTCCTGGAGTCTCCCCAGTGGAGGTCTCATGGAGACTCCCAGGACTCCCAGTGGACAGTCATTGGCCAAATTTTTTTTTTTTCCCTCTCCAATCACTAATCCTCGTGTGTGTGGAGGTAGTAAGAGTGGGGGCAGTTGAGATATAATGCTTGGGACCCCCACTGGAGGAAACCCCTAGTGAGTGGTCATTAGCCAAATTTTTTTTTTTTCTCCAATCACTAACCCCCACGTGTGTGTGGGGGTAGTGGGGGTGGAGGATAGTGGAGGTCTATATCATTCCACTACCCCACACACACGTGAGGGTTAGTGATTGGAGAAGAAAAAAGAAAAAAAAAAGATTATCCTTCCTTATTTAAGACTTCATTTACACTATATAAAGGATTATTGTACTTATATTTCATTATGATTAATAAGACAAAGATCCGTTGAAAAAATGTTTATATAATTGTATGGAGAGAAAGACAAGAGGAGAGAAGACAGAGAATACTCTTTCTATATTATTAATCATAATAATGAAATAAAAGTACAAAGAGAAGTCCTAAATTAAAAAAAGAATAAAATAGAAATAATAATCTTAATTGTAATATGGATTGAAATTATAAATGACATCACCATATACATTAATAATAATAATAATTTTCTATCAAACCACTTATTATTAGGGTGGCCAAACCACTCAAAAAACCAAGAAATTGAACCAACTTGTTTGGATTCTTGAAGCGACATGGTTCAATTTTAGGTCTAAAACTTATCCACTTGACTAGGTAGGTTTCATTCTCAAGTTTGTCATTTTATATATTGCATACAATTGTCCTATAATTATTTTTATTTTTTCTTTCTTTAATTGTTATTCTTGTTTTTATAGTGGAATTCAAATTATGACAATTTCATTCTATAAACTACTTTAGTTTATTGTGTGATATGTATAAAAATTTTAAATTAATGTGAACTTTTAGTTTTAATTTGAATATATTAAAGTTGAATTATTCATTTCCAAAGGATGGTCAATTCAATTTGGAGTCCAAAACTCCATTTCCAAAGGATTAATTCGGTACCAAAGGATGTCATCTAAAATTAATCAACAATAATTCATTCCACTAAAAACATCATCACTAATAGCACTAATGCATTAAAAAAGTTATAAAAAAAAAAAATACAACTCCAAGATCAAAACATCACATCATTACTGACAAGACCTACACCTAATTAGTGGGAGCACTAATTAGTGCACCCAAACATTTTTCAAAATTTATTTCCTGTCACCAAAAACATCATCTACTTATGTGATGAGACATATAGAGTAAAATATTGACACAAAATTCTACACACTCTACTCTCTCTTCTATTTGAAAGTATAGGGCCCACGCTAACATTCAAAATCTTATGTGAGAGAATAATTTAGTATGTAAAAGAAAAATGTTTTGAGGTCCTAAAATTTGTGACTCTAATGGCCTTAATTTTCTGTTTGGGTAAGTTTGTTTGTTTGTTTTTTTTTTTTTTTTACCTGATATGAAAATTAGGGCCATTAGAGCCACAATTTTTTGAGCTACCAACCAAAGCCAGTATGTAAAATTTTATATATCCTGTCATTGATGGGGATATGGCGCTGGAAATAAGGGTTCAGGTTAACATAGGTCTTGTTTGAGAAGTGATTATTTTAGAGATTTTTTAATTTTTTAATTATTTTAATAGATTATTTTATTTTTTGTGTTTGAAAATATGAGATGAATTTTTATTTAAGTTGTTATATTAAAAAGTGTATTGAAATAATGTTTGAATTTAAAATAATTAATTTGTCCCTAATATTATAATTTTTTAAATTGATATAAAAGGACAAAATTATAATTTTCCAAGTGATGTAACAATTTGATATTTTGACAGTGTAAACAGTGCTTACACTGTCACGGCAACTGAGGCTATTTTTATTTATTTATTTCTAAAAATGGGTGAATAGTGAAATTTTTTGACTTATTTTTCATTTGAGACTATAATAGCCTCCAATTGCTCTTCCCAAACAGTGCCATAACCTCAAATTAAAAATAAGCCAAAAAGTCTCCCTGTTCAACCCTTTTTATTAAAAAAAAAAAATTAAGTGCAGCTACCGGACAATGTAAGCACAGCCTACACTGTCACATTGACAAATTGTTACATCACTTAATAAATTACGATTTTGTCCCTTTACATCAATTTAAAAAATAATAATTTTAGAGACAAATTTATCATTCTAACTTCAAATATCATTTCAACACATTTTTCAATACAATAATTTAAATAAAAATCCATCTCATCCTTCCAAATACAAAAACTAAAATAACCTATTAAAATAATCAAAAAATCAAAAAATTTCTAAAATAACGACTTCTCAAACGAGGCCATAAGCAGAAATAAAACCCGCCACATGGTTTCTCAAGGAAAAAGATATTGACAGCTCCTAATTTACAGACTAAACTACTCCCCACTTATATCGGGAATAGTTTAATATCTAAACTAAGAGATACCCTAATAATGTTGTTTCCTTAAAGAAGATATCACGGCTGCCTTTTTAGAATAAAAAATTAAAAAAATTAAAATATTTTTTAATAAAAACAAAAAATTATTTGATAATTTAGAATCATTACGTTATTTTTTATTCCGATTAATTATAATCGATTAAATTAACCAAAATAAAATTCGAGATCCCACTTTTTCATCTTCTCAAAAAAACTAGATGTGATAAAATGAAATATCTAATCATAATTGATTGAAATAAAAAAATAACATGATAATCCTGTATAACAAAAAAAAAAAAAGAAAAAAAAAAAAAAAAAAAGACCACTCCTATCCTCAATTCCTAAACTACAACACATTCACAAAGACCTTATTTGGTTTTCAGACTCAATTTTTTTTTTTTCTTTTTTTCTTTAGTGAATTTTTTTCATATTTTAACCATTTTTTTTACTTTTTAAATGTACCTAATATATGTATACCTAAAAAATAAATAATTTTGAAAATTTTGAAAAAAAATTAATAAAAAAAATAATAATAAAAAAAACTACAAATTTTTGTATTTTTTTGTCTTTAATAAATTTTTTTCAAATTTATTTATAAATATTTTACATTTCAAGTCAAAAATAAATTTGTTCACATATTTTAGTGTTGAGCAATGATAGAGAGCTTTAATATTTAAGTTTTAACGAGAACTCTATACATGTGACAAGAAGGGAGAAAAAAAAAAAAAAAAAAAAACAAATACACAAGCACGCACATAACATCACAAGTGAATCTCACACATTTAAAGCTTCTCTAGAGCTCTCTTTTTAGAACTCTCAATCATTTTTCTTTAATGTTAAAACCAAAAATGTTTGAGAGTTCTAATGATAGATCTCATCATGTGACGTGATGAGATTACATAATGTGATATTTTAATCCGTGTTTATTTTGTTTTGCTTTTTTGTTTTTTTTCAATACCACATGTATAGAACCCTATGGACATGTTTGATTGGATGGATTAGAGCATGAGATTGGGATTATTAATCCGTGGATCTAATTATCCTATGTTTGTTTTAATATTTTGGTTTAGGATTATTAATCCAATGGATAATTAATCCAACAAATTTATAGGATTATTAGTAATGGGGTAGGGGTGGAATTATTAATCCAATGGTTATTAATCTAATTGGATAGTGATTACTACACTAATTTAATAAGATTATTAATACTTCACTATTAATCTTTTGAATCAAACATGACCTATATGTATAGAGCTCTATTTAAAACTCTATACCTAGAGCTCTATTTGAAACAACCATACAATATATGATTAAAATCTTAGGCCTTGTTTGGCAATTACATGTTTTAATCAAAAAATCAAAAATTATTATAAGCTACCATATCATTCTCTCTATTTTTCTACACATTTTTTAATAAAAAATCAAAAAATTATTAAAATAACTTATTCTCAAACGAGACCTTATGTTTAGGCTTTGTTTGGTATGTATTATTTTAATACATTATCTTATTTAAATTATAATTATCTTATTTAAATCATATCGTTCCCCTACCACATTACTTCAGCCACACCTCACATTTCACAATTTTTTTCATAAAAAATAAAAAATATATATTAATTTTACACTTTCCAAATAACCCTTTAAAATGTGTATATACCCAACCAAAATTGTAGATTCTAAAATCTTATGCGAATCAAATATTACCCTCTTTTGGCAATTAGATTAAGGCCTTGTTTGGGAAGACTAAATAAGTGTACTTTTTGTCTTTTTTGACTAAAAAATTGAGGTTGAAAATATGAATGTTTGGGTTAACTTTTTGACTTTTTATGGAAAAATGTGTAATAAAAAATTGTGAAAATTGATTTTTAGAGAAAAATTTGAATTGGGAGTTGTGCAGCCGTAATTGTTGACTTTTGGTGAATAGTGTTAACTTTTTAACTTTTTAAGTAACTTTTTGACTTTTTGAATTATTTTGCACTACCCAAACAAGGCCTAAAAGTCAAATTTTTAATTTTTTGACTTTTTAAATCACATTACCTCTCTATTTTTAAAAAAAAATATTTTTTCAAAAACTAAAAACTAAAAAAATTAAAAAATTGAATTTTAACCTAATTTTCAAAACAAGACATTATAATTTCACGCACTCTTTGATTTTAGTGTTTTTTTTTTTTTTTTCATAACTGTAATGTATTTTTTTTAATATTTAGAAAATTTTACATTTTGGATTCTCCTCGGCTAGACGGAAAAATAAAATAATTTAAATTTTTTTGAAAAATAGTCCAAAAAAAGAAAATGACCCCCCAAAAAAGCCAAACATAATTGACTTTTCGACTTAATTTAGTGCTTTCTTTTTTCTTTTTTTTTTTTTAATTTAGATTCGTCTGTATTAAACAAATTTGATAAATAAAAATTTTGACATAATTTCAAAAAATCGGAATCCATGTGTAAATTAAGAGGTTTGCTCTATCAAAAGCAAAATTTGAACCAAATCCTTGTTAAATTACTCAAGAATCTCAAGACCCACTAGATTTATCTTAAAAGATTGAACAGATCTGATATTGTGACAGTTGAACAAACATAAACAACAAAAATCATAAAACTACTTCAGATCTATGCATGCAAATCATTAACAAAAACAAATCACGAACACAGATCAATTACATAACAAGGAAAGAAGAAGAAAAAGATGATTATGATGATGTTACCTTAGCAAAAGATTGGGAGATCTAAAAACAGCAGGACAAGGTAGGGAAGGGGAGGATCAGCAAAAAATCATCGGTATGGGGGGTCTTGGGAAGGATTTACGCTTTAAATCCTCCCCAAGCTCTCCACACCCACAACTTCCTGCAAATCGATCTCCCTTTACCTCTTGCTCCTCTCACATCTTTGTAGATTATAGCAAAAATTGCAACAAAAAACAAAAATAAAAATGGAAAGTTGGGGAGAAAGGAGGAAGCACTTGAAGCCATTGGAATAAGAGGACTGGGAAAGAACAAAATATATGAAAATTCTTCTTCCCCAAACCTCCCTATCCTATAGATTCATGTAGCTAAACCTCCCTTCTCCAACCCTCCCTTCTCTGTTTTTCGGTCTTTGGCATATTGTTCTTCTGATACTACCAAGACTTTGTGGTAGTGAACAATATATAAAGCTAAGAGATAAGTGGTTTCCTAAACAGAAAAGATTAAAAAAAGAGAAATGCTACAATGTGAATCTTTAAAAATGTATATATCAATAAAAAGGGGAGGGGGGAAATTTTATTTCAGTACAACTTACAAAAAAATATTTATATATTAATGATAAACTTTTTAATATTATAAAACTAATTTTATAAACTTTTTTTTTATGTATCTGAAATTATTTTTATCACTCTCCCTTAGCTTGTTACTTTCTCATAAAAAATTACAATTTTTGTAGTGAAAATTATAAATTTTTATGATAGAAATTATTATTTTTGCGATAAAAGTTATGAATGACGAAATTATGATATTTATGTCTAAAGTAAAAATTATATTCTCTATAGTAAAAATTATATTTTTTTGTGATGAGTAAAAAGTTATATATTTTGCTATAAAAATTATATTTTTTTATAAAAATTATATTTTTTATACAAAATACATACCATATATTTGTATTGGGACAACGGGATCAGATATTTTTTTTTTTTTTAAAAAAAAAAAAAAGATTGTTTGATCAGCACTTATTTTTACAACTTCTTCTACCAGTCATGGCTTCAAGATCATGTGCAAACTTATTAGATTTGGCCTTTGGGACCTACTGGTTATCCCTCGTACTTCTAGATACTTCTTGATAATTTTAAATGTCAATTGAATCAGCAAATGTTGAATTAGGATGGGGGTATATGTGTGGTGATGATGATGATGATAATGATAATGATGAAGAATTTGAATAGAATTGGATAATGAATTCATTCTCACTGACGAGAGAGATGTCTATAGATCTCATCTGTTGAATATACTATATATTTGATCTGTTGAATATACTATATATCTGATCTATTTTAACAAATAAAAAAATTGAATTGTTATTTTAACAAATAAAAAAATTAAATAGATAAAAATTGAAAAATTAGGACAAGAATTTGAACAGATAAGAGATAAAAAATTCAACAGATTATAAAATTTGAACAGGTAAAGGAGAAGCATTGAACAGATAGTTAAAAAATTTAAACAAATAGTCAACAAATTTGAATAAATAGATATAAATTTTAACAAATAGTCAACAAATTTGAACAGATGGAATTTTTTTTTTTTTTTGAACAGATATTAAAAAAAAATCAAACAAATAAAAAAAAGTTAACGGATAAATTAAGAGGTAAAATTGAAAACAAAATGTTCTTCAAAACAAATAAAATGATTTCTCACCAAATTATTTCATAAAAAGTGGATATCTAACCAACAAAAAAATATCTACTGAACCTAATGTCTTACACCATCCTTAAGTTAGATTTTTCAACAATTATCTCTTGTGGACTATCTCAATTTACCATGAAAAATATATGGAAAAGACATACTTTTCAAATAGAGATCATATAAAATAGGTAAAATTAGTATAATTTAAATTAAATTTAAGTTTGTGTAGAACGCTATATGTAATTAAAAAAATACAACGTGACTCTTTTAGAAAAAATTAAGCCCTTATAATATGCTATCTAAGTATGAAAAAATATTACTCTTAAGGGTAAATTACATTGATACCCCTTGAGATTTGGTCCAATTACGATCCACCCCTGATGTTTTGGAAATTACATTCCCACCCTTATGGAAATTACATTCCCCCCTACTCATTTCACATTCCCATTCCTAGTAGAAAAACAGAGAAAATTACATTTAAAAAAAAAAAAGTAAAGGAAAGGGGCAAAAAAAAAAGAAAAAGTAAAGCAAAGTAAAAAAAAAGAGAGTGCATGTGTTCAATGTCTTCATTTCGTCTAAATAATTACAATGATGGAAAGGTTAGTGTAATTTCTCAAACGTCAGGGGGTGATATGTATTAAACCCAAATCTCAGGGAGTGTAAGTGTAATTTACCCTACTCTTAATATATATATATATATACCCCTATATAGTAGTTTATGCTGAATTTTATTTTCAAAATTAAAATTAATAAAACATACTTAAAATCAACTGTCACAAATCAATTGAAAAAGGAAGAATTTTTTTAAGGTTCCTAATATTAAAATTTTATAAGATAAATGACATATAATATTTTCATAGTAGATGGGGGCCCTTCAAAATTTTCACCGAGAAATTTTGTCAAACACAGAGAAATTTCTTCGAGGAATTTTAGTTGATAAAAAAAGTATATATTATTTCTCCTACTACTCAAAGTTAAAAAAGAATGTTTCACTAATTTTCTCTTAAAAATGATATGTTAAAAAAACTTGAATATAAAAGCATAGTTAATAATTTTACATCTCAAAATTAAGAAAAAAAATTAAACAAAAAATTTATAATTTATAAAAAAAAAATCTTATTAATCCTAAGTCTCAAAAAAAGAGGAGCGGCCTCTGCCGTAACGTCTCCATGTTGAGTTTATTTTTATTTTTTTTAAATTAAATTAAATAATGCACCTATTGATGATTAAGGATGGGAATGCAATACGACACAATACCACAATATCATACATGAAATTAAGAAATTAGGATTGATTATTTTCTAACAAGAATATGTATATAACACGACTTGATAATACGAATATTAAATTGATTGAGTTAGTGTCAAATCTGTATAATACGAAATTGACACAGATAATCTGTATAATGAAAAATTAGTTACACATTTTAATATTATTTTCACTAAAGAATATCATGACATTTTTTAATCTCTTACGTAATTATATTCAATTTATTAAAAAATATGTAAAATACGATTTTAAGTTTAATATAAATTTATTATTTTTCTTTTAATCGAACTTAATATATTTTTTTTGTCTATTATTTGAATTAATCTAGTAAAAAATATAATAATAAAATATAATTTTATAAATTAAGAAAATAAAATTAAGTTGAAACAATGTGTTTGGTTTGAGTTTTCTGGATAGTTTTTTAAAAATTGAATTTTTTGGTTTTCGTGTTTTTTTTTTTTTTAGTGAATATTTTTAAAATTTTAAACATTTTTTTACTTTTTTAGATACACCTTACTTAGATATATTTAAAAAGTAAAAAAATTGTTAAAAAATATTTTAAAAAGTTAATAAATGCATGAAAATACAAAAATGTACTGAATTCTCTTTTTTTTTTTTTTTGTATTTTTGGTATTTAGTGATTTTTTAAAAGGTTTTTTTCACAATTTTTTTACTTTTTAGGTATATTTATGTTAGGTATGTCTAAAAAGTAAAAAAAATGCTTAAAATATTAAAAAAAAATTCAGTGAAAACAAAAAAATACGAAAAACAAGAAAGTAGAATTTTCTGAGAAGTGTTTTTAGAAAAGTGTAACCAAGCAAAGTGAAGAAATTTAAATAGTGTAACCAAGAAAAGTGTTTTTAGAGATTAGATTCATTAAATTTAATTTGTGAAGAAATTTTCAAATTTTTTTCATATATTTAATAGTTTTAGTTAATAGTGAAATTTTTTGACATGATGCGTTAATGCGACCCGAATTGGACACGGATCGAAAATGGCACGATACGATAACACGAAATAATAAAAGGGTGTTAATGTTAAAATAATTCTAACAGGAACATAAGATGACACGATACGATCCGACCAACCATGACGCCTATCCCTATTGATGACTCAACCCATAATGAATAAAATAAAATAAAAGCAAAAGGAAATTACATATATGTGATACAACCAAATAGAAATTATAAAATTATAAAAGAGTTTATCACTTTAATTATTAGATTTGAGTTTGTGTAGAACTCTATATGTAATTAAGAAAATACAACGTAACTCTCTTAGAAAAAATTATCTACACATGAAAAAATATTACTCTTAATATATAGATATATAGTAGTTTCTACTGAATTTTATTTTCAAAATTAAAATTAATAAAACATATTTAAAATCAACTGTCACAAATCAATTGAAAAAAGAAGAATTTTTTTAAGGTCTCTGATATTAAAATTTTATAACATAAATGACATATAATATTTTCATAGTAGATGGGGGTCCCTCAAAATTTCCACCGAAAAATTTTGTCCCGACACAAAAAAATTTCATTGAGAGATTTTAGTTGACAAAAAAGTATATATTGAATTTCTCTTACTACTCAAAGTTAAAAAAGAATGTTTCCCTAATTTTTTTCTTAAAATGATATGTTAAAAAAACTTGAGTATAAAAGCATAGTTAATAATTTTACATCTCAAAATTAAGAAAAAAAAATTAAACAAAAAATTTATAATTTATATAAATAAAAAAAAATCTTATTTAGATTTTTCGTCCTAGATCTCAAAAAGAGAGGAGTGGCCTCTGCCGTGATGTCTCCATGTTGAGCTTACTTCTTTTTTTCTTTTCTTTTTTTTTAAATTAAATTAAATAATGCACCTATTGATGATTAAGGATGGGAATGCAATACGACACAACACTGTGTGTGTCAATTTCCGACCACACTACCAATCAAGCACTCAGCTGGAGAACACTGGTAGAATAGATTAAGCCCGAACGACCTGCAACAGAAAGAAGAGATTCCGGCGGTGGCTCGTCCACCCGGGGGCACTCCAACGATCAAGTCAATAAAATATCTCTCAAAGATAACCAATAGTGCTTAATTCACTAGACAGAGCATAAAAAGCATACCATAGACCCATGGGGGTGCCTCATTTTATAGCCAACACAATCTTAGTCCCAATAGAAGTCTAGCTCTCATGGACTTAGGATTATTGCTAATCTTGGACTCCTAGTAGGATTAGGAAACTCTCTAAGAATCTTATCTTTACCCAAACTGAAGTCTTCTCCAATTCTAGGACTGTTGTCCCTTATCCGCTTATCTCGGATTCTGGTATCCTTGCAGATAACCTCGGCCTAGCCGAGATCATTTCAGCGTCATGACCAGGACATGTGGCACCCCGGCTGACACTTCGGTGTCACCTCAGCCACGTGTTTGTCATTCAAAAATTATGTCCCCACAACTGCCCCCTAGGTTCTATTACCTCGGTATCCTGAGGTAATGGAACCTATATTATTTCTTCTATTTAGCACGTCGGCTAAGCTCGCTTCATCATCTATTGTCGAAGTCAGAACTCGTCGGCTCAATATGACCAAGACCTATAGTTTGCTTTCATAAATGCTTTAGAACAAACGACCTAGTTTGTTCAAGTTTCTCAACCGAAATCGTCCTCCTAGCCGAGGTATTTGCTTCATTGAATCAAGAACTCCAAGAGTTCTAGCATGCGTATGAGTTGGTACGCACAGTATTTCAACCGTTTTCACCACATGTCTTTCCCTTACTAGACCGGATCTGATATGTGCCATCAAGTCGCATTATTTTTGCGTGCGCCGTCTGACAAGCACGTCGTCCAAGGCACCATAATTGCCATTTTTCATGTTTTTGATCAAAATCAAAATTTTCTCTCTCAAATCTTTCATTGCTGTTTTTGCGAAGCTTTCTGCAATCAATTTTCACTCTCTCCCTTCGGTGAGGCTTTCGTTGCACTTCTTTACTCACTACCACCATCTGACACCGGCGTACTTCACACCGGCCTTTTTGTAATCTAAATAATCATTCTTCAATGTTAGGCCGAAGTGCCTTCTTTTCTTTTCTGAATGCATTCTTTAATTTCTTCTTTCAACGTAGTTGTATGTGTCTTCTTTTTACTCTTGTACAATTCTATACTTAAAATAATTTGCATGTCTTCAAAATACACCTTAACTATGCAATCTCTTCGAGGTGTAACACCTCGGTTGTACCCACTAATCGGTTTACCTCAGCCTCGGCTTAACACTTGAAAATATTTTACACTTTTCACAAGTGTTATTCACAACTCGATACTTTACTTTTAGCAAGACTTCTGTCTTCAAATTTCTTCCAAGTCTTGGCAATATGGTAATCCCGGCAAATATGTAGATATTTCTTTCAACATAACCTTGGCTTAACTTGAAAATTTTTCTCAAAATTTCAACAAGTGTTTAAACCAATCTTCTTTTAACATAACCTCGGTTAACCTCAACTTGTAAACTTTTCTCAAGTTTGAACAAGTGTTAGACATGATTTCGATTTAACTGCAACTTGTAAACTTTTCTCAAGTTTCAACAAGTGTTAAACATAATCTCGGTTTAACTTCAGCTTGTAAACTTTTCTCAAGTTTCAACAAGTGTTAAACATCATCTCGGTTTAACTTCAACTTGTAAACTTTTCTCAAGTTTCAACAAGTGTTAAACCAATCTTAGCTTGTGAAATTCCAACTCCCAAGTATCATTCTTCAGTCCTTTGCCCCCTAATGTGAACTTAAGTTCCACTTGGGCTCTCATTAGGTACGTGGCTTTAACCTTGATATTGTTCTATGGACAGGGGATCTGCCCCCTGCATGGCTTCCACATACTCCTTTGTGGAAAAAATTCTTTAACTTAGGCCAAGATCTTCTCTTCTTGGACTTAATCATCTAAGCCGAGATCTTGTCTTCTGGGATCTGGGATTCCAGATCTGGAATCTGGGATCTGCTCACTTGGGCTAAGCTCTTATCTTCTCATGTCCAGTATTATCTCAGCTTTGCTTCGGCGAACCATTTCTCCTCTCTTGTTTGGACGCCTTTGTCCCCGGCGTGTCTTCCTTGGCTCTGGCATACTTTTCTATCCTGGCCATCAGTTCCTCCATGCTTTTCGGCAATGTCTTTGCCAGTGATTTTCGAAGCAGGCAGTCATCCTTCAAGCCGTTTTTAAACGATATGACCGCCACCTCTTGGTTGCATCTAGGTATTCGGTTGAATACCTCATAATACCTTTTGACATAGGCCCTATGGCTTTCATCCTCGCCGATCTTCAAGGCCATTAGGGCGTCCACCCTCAATGGTTGTAGCTTGTTTGTTACAAACCTGGCCACAAACATCTCGGCCAGGCCTTCCCAGGTTTTCACAGTTCCTTTCGGTAACTTGTGAAACCAGTCCGATATAGTTTTCCCAAATGATGAGGGGAACACTTTGCAGAGCAACGGCTCGTTTCCAGAGTATAATGCCATCGCGTTCAGGTATAATTCGACGTGAAAGTTGGGGTCCGACTTCCCATCATATATCTGGAACCTCGGCATATTAAATCTCTTCGGAACCTCAACTTTGTCTAATTCTTCCGAGAACGCCGTTCTCGGCTTGACTGGGGAGGTTACCTCGGCATCTTGTTGCTTCCTCTATATGTGATCTCCCAGATCCTCTTTGGTTCGTCCAAGAGCTCGGCTATCTCCGGATTTCAGCTTCTTTGGTGCACTACTTCTAGTGTCATCGTGAGTCCTTTTGGACCTCCCTCCACTGGTCGTGTTGAAACAGAGTTCCTTCCTCTGAACATCCCGATGTTCTTTGGTGCAGGTTTCTTTTGTTTGACATGCCTTCTGGGATTCTCCATGCCCGACCTCCCGCGAAGGCCGGTGAGAATGTCCCTTGGTCCCGCCATGCTGAAGGACTGCAGGAACCATTTTTTGCCCCCTTTTCTAGGCACTTTTCTTGGCCGCTAGAATCGATATATCTTGTAGCGGGAACGGTGGCTGCATGACATTGTTCTGCATCATGAAATTAACGATCGTTTGCAAGTTCACCAATTTGTCCACCATTCCTTTCATCTCGTCGTCCCTCCGCAAGCATCTATCTTTCCATACCTGGAGGTCGTCCTCGTTATAATACCCGCTCCGGTCCGTTTCTTTGGCAAGTCGCCTTCCTTGCCGACGTCCTTTCCACCGTGATTCTTATCACGAGTCTCTTCGTTGCAGTTGTCTTCTTCGACATCAAGGTCAATATGTTTCCCACTTTCAGTAGGGGTGTCGTCTCCAACCTTCTCTTTCTGTCCATCATTGGCCATCTATTCTCCTTTCTTTTCCACAGACGACGCCAAATTGTGTGTGTCAATTTCCGACCACACTGCCAATCAAGCACTTACCGAGAACACCGGTAATAGATTAAGCCCAACGACGCAATGTAAAGAAGAGATTCCGGTGGTGGCTCGTCCACCCGGGGGCGCTCTGACGATCAAGTCAGTAAAATATCTCTCAAAGATAACCAATAGTGCTTAACTTACTAGACAGAGTATAAAAAGCATACCTTAAATCCATGGAGGTGCCTCTTTTTATAGCCAACACAATCCTAGTCCTAATAGAAGTCTAACTCTAATGGACTTAGGATTACTGCTAATCTTGAACTCCGAGTAGGATTAGGATAAACTCTCTAAGAGTCTTATCTTTACCCAAACTGAAGTCTTCTCCCATTCTAGGACTCTTGTCCCTTATCCGCTTATCTCAGATTCCGGTATCCTTGCAGATAACCTCGGCCTAGCCGAGATCATTTCGGCGTCATGACCAGGACATGTGGCACCTCCGCTGACACTTCGGTGTCACCTCGGCCACGTGTTTGTCATTCAAAAATTATGTCCCCACAAACACCATAAGCAAAAAGGGGTTTTTAAGCCCAAGATCTGTGTGAGTTTCAATATTTCAATCTAAATTTTTTAAATTTTTTATTTTTTATTTTAAAAAAAAAATTTAGTATGTATTGATTTGGTCAAAATCCCTTGATTAACATTTATTAACTTGTTTCAATCCACATGTCTTTCTACATGCCTATATTTATTGATTTGATCAAAAATTTTTGATCAGCATTTAAAATCTCCTCATACAAATAATTATAGATACAATCCGTGTATAGTTACTGCAGTACCCTTTTCAACTTCTCCCATACACTATGGTTAGTGATAAGATTGTTTAATTATTTTTATAAAAAATCTTAAAAAACATAATTTATATATTAAAAAAAATCTAAAACAAATATAAATATCTATAATTATCCCGTGCATAACACGGGTGATAGGCTAGTACATAAGAAGTTATGATTGATTATTTTTTGACATGAACATGTATATAACACGATTTGATAATACGAATATTAAATACATCCAGTTAGTGTCAAATCAGTACAATACGAAATTGACACGGATAACTTGTATAATGAAAAATTAGTTACACATTTTAATATTATTTCCACTGAAGAATATCATGATATTTTTTAATCTCTTACGTAATTATATTCAATTTATTAAAAAATATGTAAAATATGATTTTAAGTTTAATATAAATTTAATATTTTGCTTTTAATTGAACTTAATATATTTTTTTGTCTATTATTTGAGTTAATCTAAGTAAAAAATATAATAATAAAACATAATTTTATAAATTAAGAAAATAAAATTAAGTTGAATACATAGTGTAACCAAGAAAAGTGTTTTTAGAGATTAGTTTCATTAAATTTAATTTGTGAAGAAATTTTCAAATTCTTTTCATATATTTGATAGTTTTAGTTAATAGTGAAATTTTTGACCTGATGCGTTAGCGCGACACAAATTCGACATGAATCGAAAATGACACGATACGATAACATGAAATAATAAAAGAGTGTTAATGTTAAAACAATTCTAATATGAACATGAGATGACACGATACGACCCGACCCACCATGATGCCCATCCCTATTGATGACTCAAACCCATAATGAATAGAATAAAATAAAAAGGAAATTGCATATATTTGATACAACCAAATAGAAATTATAAAAAAGTTTATGACTTTAATTATTAAAGTTGATAAATTTTACTACTAATTTGTATTGTTTTGGAAGGTACCACTGAATTGCAATTTTCCCATAAAAAAAATAAGCATGTAACATCAGTGTAAAAAATTATTATGAAAAATGATAGAGATTTCAAATTTTTTACCAAATTTTCTAACAAATATCTCATGTGAGTGTTAGATCCATACCTAGCGTCGTTTGGGAAGTGGGTTGGCTTTTTGGATTTTTGACTTTTTTGGTTATTTTAGCTTGGGGCTGAAAAGCCTGGTTTGGGAAGAGTTTTTGATTTTTTTGGCTTTTTTGTGAGAGAAAGAATGTAATGATTATGAGTTGGATATGATGTTTTGTCTTATTAAACTAAAAAACCTATTTTGTTTTTTGTAACTATTTTAGCCAAAAAAAGCCTAAAAGCCTCTTCCCAAACATAGGTCTTATGTAAGTTCCACCCATTAGAGGCATTTGATAAAAGTTTTTGGCTCTCTAAAAATTGTTGAATTATTATAAGGTTCTACAAAAGTAGATACACCACATCATTTTATCAATTCACATTTTAAAATACTATCATAAAAGTAATAAATTCTATTTCATAAACAAATAACTATCAAACTAAACCATTATATGAATTTACGTTATGACCAAACACATCATTTTATCAATTCACATGTTTTATATTATCTTTTAAAATACTATCATAAAAGTAATAAATTCTATTTCATAAACTAATAACTATCAAATTAAGCCATTATATGAATTTACATTAGGACCAAATAACTTTTGTTTTTGTTTATTGGGCAAATTGCATTTTCTTCCATTAAAGATTGGAGAGATAATAGCTAGTTCTATAATTTTAACATAATTATATCAATCCCCTTATAGTAAGGTTAAAATGATCAAAACTAATTTTGTTAGTGTAAAATATATATATCAATATATAAGAGATGAAAATATAAAAATAAAATAAAAAAATCTTCTATGCAATTAACGAAGTATTGATGTAAAGATTGAGACTAATATAATTATGTCAAAATCATATAATTTATTGTATTTTCTCTAAAATTTAAGGGAGATCAATATAATTTACCTTTATTTGTATGGTGGTGTTCCACATGTCTACTCATAGGGGGGAAAAAATTTATAAAAAATAAAAATATAAATTGCACTACTGTATAAATTATCAAAAGGTACATTACAAGCAATGTTACATAATATCATACTAACAATCATACTAAAAGCATTTATTTTTAAATATCATTTGAGTCAATGTTTTGAAAATCGGACCGGCGAGCGAACCAAAAAAGTGACCGGACGGACGGGTCACTGGTTCAACTGCGGATGAATCGGAATTGAACTGTGATATCATAATTATATCGTAAATATATTAAAATTTATAAATATAAAAATAGATATTAAACTTATAAAAATAATAAATAATTACAAAAAAAAATTTACAAATTTATTTTACATTTTTTATACATTGATTTATAATAAAAATAATTAAGATAATAATGAATATATAGTATATATCTTATTATATTGTCAACAATTATGTTGATGGCATAATAGTTTGAGTGTTTGCTTTGTATGCACTTTGTTCCATATTCAAACCCTCTTCACAGCATATTTTTTGAAGAAATTTCAATTCTTCATACTCAACCGATTTCTTATGTCGACCTGTGACCAGTTCGCCGGTTATTCTGGTTGACCTAGCAATTCTTCCAATTTTCAAATTCCAAGCTAGTTTTGAACATAGTTCAGGTGTGGAGGGTCATCCGGATCAGAACTAAGTCTGATTACCGGTCTGAGTTTTCAAACATTGTTTTGAGTTTTAAATGTTATTATTTTTTCACAACCAATCACATTTGATTATTTTTATTTTTAATAAGACTTTTAATAAAACTTTTAGTATGTGTAGAAGTATTCGATAAGTTACACTCATTTTACCTAAAGTTTGGGTGGGAAAAAACGATAAATGCTATAAGTGCAGCATAATTACAGAAAGATGCTATAAGTTCATTTTCCTTTCAGGGTAAATCAGGCCAAATGATCAAAAATAATTACAGAAAGATGGTGCAACTTTTTTTGTAAATTTTTTCCACAGAGGGAGTAGCACCCTCATGTTTTGTGCAATTATGTTTGGTCATTTGGGCTCAATTGTAATTCTCCCATTGTATTAACATTCCATTTAGTAATATAAAAACAACTGTAATTAATGCAGATAATAGATAGACAATGAAAAAATAAGGGTAAATTACCCTGATCTCTTTTGAGGTTTGAAGAAAATGCAATCATAGGTTTGACATAATATTGAGTTTTCTTAAGATTTTAATTTATATAATCCTTAGTCTTTTTTTCATCAATAATTTGTTAGTTAAATGGATTAAAAAAAAAAAAAGGTTATAATCTATTTTACATGAGAATATATAATTTATGTTGTTTATTTTTGTGATTTTGCCCTATCTACATTAGTTTAGGTCTATTTAACATTATTAAAAGAGAAGTCAATGTATACATTTCAAAACTAAGGTCGGTGTAATTTACCTAAAAAATAAAGATAAATATACATTTTAGTAAAAGAAATATATATAATATCATTCATACAATTAATAAATTATGAACCAAAAATAACTTAAATCTTGTATGAATTAAAATGTCGGGTATAATTTCGATCAGTGTCAATAGTGAAGTTATTATTCTTGACAGAAGAAGCCAATTTCCTTCATTTCATACCTATCAAAAAGTATACAGTTTCTACTTAGAAAATTATTTTATTTTTGGTCAATCAATAGGAGATTAATTATAAATATGAGAATAAATATATCAATTTAGATAATTATTGTTCAACAACCCAACAAACCCCACAAATATATAATAAAAAAAATCAGTGTTTATTTTGAAAAAAAAAATCAAATTAATAATAAATTTTACAAATTTTAATTATCAATAAGAACATAATTTTTTTCATATATATGCAATTATTTTTTAAAAGTACAATTGATTTTTAATTTTCCCAATAAACAAAACAAGCCCAACAACTATCACAAAAAATAGATAAATAATCCAATCCAACTTCTATAAATAATATTTGCCTATAATAATAATCGACCACCTGAGAAATAATCAAAGGGACTTTTCCCTATTTGAGTTCTTTTTATTAAAAAATTAAATAATTACACCAAAATCCAACTGATTTTGTAAAAGCATGATTGCTATTAATAGTTTTTAAAAGCATTATTACTAATTACGTTTTTTTTTTTAGATGAATGTAAACATTGTTGTTCAAATTGTGAAATTAAATAAATAAATTTATGAAGAAATCAAATTATATACCAAGAACATATGCTAATAAATGCAATTAAATTTCAACAGAAATACACAAAACAATAAAAGGGTAAAGAGACGAAACCGAAGCCTGCACGGAAGTAGTTTCCTTAAAACAGATTTCGCCGCCTCACGGGTCGAGTGCTTGAGGAATCCCGGCGTCTGTCTCCCAGGATACGATGGTCAAAACCAGCTACGGCAGAAGCACTTTCTGTTTAGCTTAGCAAACAAAAACAGTGGCAGCACTCTCTCAATGTAGGAACTTTCTGACAAACTGACTTGTAAAATGGAAGCAAAAAAATTCTATATTGAAACTTGATAGGAGGGTCTCAATTTATACATGTAAAGGGGAGAAAATAAGAGCCTCCAGCCTTTAAGGTTGGTCATTAAAACACCAAGCATCCATAGCCCCTTTCCAAAAATATGAAAGTTTGGATGTCTAAAGGATTTACACCCTTTAGCCAAGAAAAAGGAAATCCTATTCATGAATCTAACATCATGAAGCAATTTCTTGGCAATTTCTTATTTAAAACCCAATGATTTTTGGCTCACTTGGACCCAACACAATAAAAGGTTGAGACCCACTTTAATATTTAATTAAAGTCACTACACTTTAATATTAAATTAAAGTCACCAAAAATCATTTTTTTCAACAATCCCCCACATGAATAAAAATTGCCTGAAAGACTCAACAAACGGACATCGTTCAACAATAATGACTCGAAGAGAGAGTACAATGAACTAACTCCGACATCAGAGAAGGTAGCTTTTGGCTTTGAACCTCTCCCAGTGAAAACCTATCGAGTTTACTGGCTGATCAGTGAATAAGACATCTTGAACTGCTCTGCCGTTTATGTAAACTGAAACAATAGATCTCACATGGGAATTACTCCTACCACCATTCTGTTCTCACTGGTGTGCCATGTGTGGCCCTGGACACTAGCCTGGTTCAGCGAGTGGTTTCAAAGAATCTTGGCCTATCCAATTCTTCTAGAAGCGGCCCCACTTCAAACTCACATAGGTGACTCTACTTTAGTATCCTGCAATACTTAGCTCAACAGCTTAACACACAAGAGTCATTAAAAGCTCAGCTTATCCTCTACACTTGCAGGTATCACTGATAGAAGGAATGGCTGGTGGTTTAACCTCCTCAGTGACATATCACCGTTACACGCAATTAGGTTGTCCCATTGAACCTAGATCTTGGGATCTCCAGTCAACTAGGTTGGGTTTCCATTCCGGTAACTTCCAAAGGCGTCAACCCCCATTCCTTTTGACGACGTTTCGACTAACACTCGACTTAACCCTTTGGTTAGCGGATCCGCAATGTTGTCCTTAGACTTTACATAGTCTAAAGAGACAACTCCATTTGAGAGTAGTTGTCGTACGGAATTATGTCTACGACGAATATGTCTAGACTTTCCATTATACATATTACTCTGTGCCCTACCAATTGCAGATTGACAATCACAATGAATACAAATAGCTGGCACAGGTTTAGACCAACGTGAAATATCTTCAATGAAATAGCGAAGCCATTCTGCTTCTTCCATTGCTTTATCCAAAGCAATAAACTCTGATTTCATCGTTGATCTAGATATACACGTTTGCTTAGAAGATTTCCAAGACACGGCTGCCCCACCAAGAGTGAACACATATCCACTAGTGGACTTTGAGTCTTTTATATCTGATATCCAATTCGCGTCACTATATCCTTCAAGCACCGCTGGATATCGAGTATAATGCAGCTCATAATCCCGAGTGTAGCGTAAATACCTTAACACCCGCACAATGCCCTTCCAATGAGAAGCATCGGGATTACTTGTGTATCTACTAAGCCTGCTAACCGAATAAGCTATATCCGGCCTAGTACAACTCATCAGATACGTTAAACTTCTAATTACCCGAGAATATTTTAACTGTGAGACACTTTCATTATTATTCTTGATAAAATGTAGACTTAAGTCTACATGAGTCGATGACACACTCGTATCTGACCCACTAAACTTCTCAAGTATTTTATCAACATAATGAGACTGAGAAAGTACAATTCCGCCAGATATTCTGGTAATCTTAATTCCCAGAATAACATCTGCAATGCCCATATCTTTCATGTCAAACTTAGAGTTTAACAACTTCTTGGTAGTTTTGATCATTTCATCGTTACTACCTATAATGAGCATATCAACAACATATAGACATAAAATGACATAACCTCTGTCAGTGTCTTTGACATAAATACACTTGTCACATTCGTTAATTCTAAACCCATTTGACAACATTACATTGTCAAACTTCTCATGCCATTGTTTAGGCGCTTGTTTCAAACCATACAAAGATTTGACAAGTTTACAGACTTTCTTGCTTTGTCCTAAAGCTGAAAACCCTTCCGGTTGCTCCATGTAGATTTCTTCATTCAAATCCCCATTTAAGAAAGCTGTCTTTACATCCATCTAGTGTATTTCTAGATTGCGCAAAGCTGCTAACGCAATCACTATGCGAATGGATGTTATCCTAGTTACAGGTGAGTACATATCAAAGTAATCCAGGCCTTCTCGTTGCCTGTACCCTTTGATAACGAGCCTCACCTTATACTTGTCAATTGACCCATCGGCCTTCATCTTTCTTTTAAAAATCCATTTGCAGCCTAAAGGCTTGCAACCTGGAGGTAAATCTACCAACTCCCAGGTGTGGTTCTGTAAGATGGAGTCAATCTCACTTTTGATCGCTTCTTTCCATAAAGGACTCTCAGAAGAAGTCACAGCTTCGTGGAAAGTTTAAGGTTCGTTCTCAACCATATAAGTCAAGAAGTCTGGACCAAAAGATTTGGATATCCTAGCCTTTTTACTCCTTATGGGCTCATCTAAAACCTCAATTTGATCATCACCTGAATCATCAACATAATCATCCTCACTAGCAAGCTCATCAAATTGCTCCAAAGACCTTGGAACCCCTTTATGGGTTCGGCACGGAAAAATGTCTTCAAAGAAACATGCATTCCTTGGCTCCATAATGGTATTCCTGTATATGTCTGGAATTTCAAACTTATGTACAAGAAATCGATATGCACTACTATTATGTGCATAACCAATGAAAATACAATCCACGGATTTCGGGCCTATCCTAACCCGTTTGGGTATAGGAATCGCCACTTTTGCAAGACACCCCCACATTCGTAAGAATTTATACGAAGGCTTAACGCGTCTTGTCCACCTTCTTCGAGGTACTTTATTCAGAATGTAATTTGCAGAGAGAATTGCTTCCCCCCACAAGTTCTGTGACAATCCAGAACTTATCAACATTGCATTCATCATTTCCTTTCCCCTCAACAATCAAGGTAGCAGAGTTTCCCATAACCAACTTCTCACCGTTTGTAATCGGTTCGAAAGTTGTAAACAGCTTCTGCTCGGAGCAGATGTGGTGTGTAGCCCCAGTATCAATCCACCATTCTCTTGGGTTTGAACCACCAGATTTACCTCAGAGACAACGGCAGACAAGTGCATATCATCCTCCTCATGGGAGTGCTCTTATAAGTCTGCCACATGAGCACGACGTTTGGTCTTGTATGGCTTCTTCTGTTTGCGGCAATCACTAGCCCGATGCCCCTCGTTACCACAGTTACAACACTTCCCAAAGAACCGATAACCTAGTTCTTGCGGCTTGTAAGCCAACTTCTTTGCAACACCACCCCTTGGCCCCAGCTTAGAGCTCTTGTTCACAGAGGGCTTCTTCCTTATCATAGAAGATTTGCCATGCTCAACGACATTGGCTTTTACTGAGGAGGTACTCCCTCCTTTCTTTTTATTATCCTCCTTAATCCAGAGTCGGACAACCAGCTCTTCAACTGACATTTCCTTGCGCTTGTGCTTCAAGTAATTCTTGAAATTCTTCCAACCATTAGGAAGTTTCTCAATGATCACAGCAACTTGAAATGACTCGTTCAAAGGCATCTCCTCAGCATGAATATCATGCAAAATCACTTGGAACTCCTGGACTTGGCTTATCACAGTTTTAGAATCTACCATTTTAAAATCAAGGAACCAGCCAACCACAAATTTCTTTGCCCCAGTATCCTCAGTCCTGTACTTTTTGTCCAGAGATTCCCATAATTCTTTTGCTGAACTCTTGGAACAAAACACACTATAGAGTGAGTCTGCCAAGCTGTTGAACACATAGTTTCGGCAAAGATAGTCTGTCTGCTTCCATGTGTCAAGCGCCATGACTTTCTGCCTGTCAAGCTCATTCTCTGCCACTTTGGAGGATCTCGCCGTAACCTTGGCAAGGTTAAGCGTGGTCAAGTAAAACAGCATCTTTTGCTGCCATCTCTTAAAGTTTTCCTTAGCAAATTTTTCTGGGCGCTCATGGTGACTAAGCGGTCCTCTCAGAACAGCCGGAGTAACACCAGGGTTGACCACAGAGGTCACAGCAGTAGGGGTTGGTAATCCAGTTGCCCCGGGGTTCAAATCACCGCCAATATTAACAGTAGCAGCAGCATCAGTGATAGTTGCCATTTTCTGAAAATTACACCAGAATATCACTTCTGTGTTTCCAGAAATTAAACTTAACCCTTAGAAAATCCCTTAGAAGAAAAATTAATTCAAAAATTAGTCTCACCACAAAACTTAGAATCAAGCATGGTCAAGAAAGTTCCCAGGAAGACTAGAGTTGTTACATCGGTTCCACTTAAAACCCAGTTAACCTTTTGAAAAAACTTTTAAGAGCATATTGACTCCTAATCCGTGAAAAACAATTTTAAGAATTAAATTTTCTTAGGAATGAACTAGGTTAAAGCAAACCAGGGTCCAAAACTTTTACAAGCAATGTAAAACAATTGCTACAACAATATAAGCAAATAAAACTTGCTACTATAAATTGGTAAACAAACCAACTATATCTCAAGCAAACATGTTTCAAACATTTAAATAAAATAGCCAATCCATAAGGATTCTATTTAGTCCAAAAGCCTTTCCACGCTTAGGTATTCCTATTCAACACAAAAGTTAGTAGTCCAAACATTTTTGTTTTTACATCCCAAAAACTATTCATTTGGTTTTATATTTGTTTTTCGCATTAGTATCCCTACAAAGAAAGTTAGTAGCAAACCACAACAAAATACAAACAAATAATCTAAAAAATTTAATAAATTAAATGAAATCATCTAGCCAACTTTTAATTATATAAGTAACCAATGCATTAAAATGCCAATTAAATTAAAACTTTAAAATAAAGTTCTATACTCATGGGTTATGAATGAAATTAATTCATAATAAACATTTAAACTATTAACTCCAAATAAATAAGTTAAATTCAAAGTTAATGCACCCAATTAAATAATTCAGATTAATGCTCCCAATTAGATAATTTAGATTAATGCACCTAATTAAATAATTCAAATTAAAGCACCCAATTAGATAATTTAGATTAATGCACCTAATTAAATAATTCACATTAATGCACCCAATTAGATAATTTAGATTAATACACCCAATTAAATAATTCACATTAATGCACCTAATTAAATAATTCACAAAAAACTCTATAACTTCAAAATACATTAAATTAGGTAACCTAGTCTAGAAATAATAAGTATGTAACAAATTAAAACGAGAATAGAATTAGCATGTCAAAATAGCAACATCCATAAATTATATTTTATAACATTAAAATTCATGCAAATTATGATAGAGAATTCTAACTAAACTAAGCAATTAGAGAGTACCATAGCATAATTTACAATCATTGAAATAGTGAGCAATTCTGCAACAATTCCTAGTAACATTATACAAAGCTAACCTAATAGTCTATATAAATCCATTCGATCAATTTCATAGAAAATATATATATATATATAATCTGTGTTAAGCTTGTTGTTCAAATTGTGAAATTAAATAAATAGATTTATGAAAAAATCAAATTATATACCAAGAACATATGCTAATAAATACAATTAAATTTCAACAGAAATACACAAAACAATAAAAGGGTAAAGAGACGAAACCGAAGCCTGCACGGAAGCAGTTTCCTTAAAACAGATTTCGCCGCCTCACGGGTCGAGTGCTTGAGGAATCCCGGCGTCTGTCTCCCAGGATACGATGGTCAAAACCAACTACGACAGAAACACTTTCTGTCTAGCTTAGCAAATAAAAACAGTGGCAGCACTCTCTCAATGTAGGAACTTTCTGACAAACTGACTTGTAAAATGGAAGCAAAAAAAATCTATATTGAAACTTGATAGAAGGGTCTCAATTTATACATGTAAAGGGGAGAGAAGAAGAGCCTCTAGCCTTTAAGGCTGGTCATTAAAACACCAAGCATCCATAGCCCCTTTCCAAAAATATGAAAGTTTGGATACCCAAAGGATTCACACCCTTTAACCAAGAAAAAGGATTTAAATACTCTTTAAAATCCTATTCATGAATCTAACATCATAAAACAATTTCTTGGCAATTTCTTATTCAAAACCCAATAATTTTTGGCTCACTTGGACCCAACACAATAAAAGGTTGGGACCCACTTTAATATTTAATTAAAATCACCACACTTTAATATTAAATTAAAGTCACCAAAAATCATTTTTTCCAACAAACACTTGACATGGAGAAATTGAAATGGTATTCTACATGAAATAGAAAACACTATTAGTAATCACGCTTCTTAAAAAACATTAAAACAATTTAACTTAGTTTAAAAAATAAGTTGAATTTTATTGGTTAATGAGCATGTTCACGAGTTTTTCTAATGTGGCAGGAAATAATTTTTTTTGATGCCAAAGCTAATTGAATCAAACACAAGCAAATTCTAATATATATATATATATATATATATATTTTTAAAAAAAGAGGGGGGAGGGGGAGGGGGAGGGGGGGCACATTTCAATAATCCTATGTTTAAAACATAGATGTATAATTTCACAAGAAGCTTAAGAACTTCAAAAAATTTACCTTAAAAGTGAGTCGAAAAACACATTGCAAATGGAAAAGGACAGCAAGCAACAATTTATTACTGTTAATGTATATATAGTATATATTCCTAAATATATTAGGTATTGATTTCCTAAATATATCAGGTATTGTTATAGTTAGATCTCTTATAGGATACTCTTTTTCATAGTTAGACTTCTAGTAGGATACTCTTTCTCAGCCTATATATACAGGCTTTCTATTGTATAGGACAAATCATTTAATACAATACTGTTAGCTTTTTGGTTTTCGAATGTTATTTTTGTAATTGAGAGTGTGCCAGTAAGGATCAATCAGTCCTTACAGAATATTAATTGCCAACCAATTATCAAACGATTGTGTTTTAATTCTTTCAGCCTCAATGAAGAGGACTTTTACTGGTGGCTTTGTTTAGGAGAATTAAGCAAAAAATGATTAAATGAAAAACAATTGCAGCATTTCATTAAGTAAAATGAAAGACTTACAAAAATCCAAATCAGCCTCGTAGAGGTTTACAGTAACAAACTACTTGAAACTACTCCTATGAACGACGTGCAGTGCATGAATTTGAAATATAGAAATGTAAAGAATAAGAAATGTAAAAACTGGAGGGAAAAATAAAATAGATAAAACTGATTTTTTGGATCTGAGTTCAGGGGGAATTTCTGGGACCTTCTCTGCTATTTATACTACTTAATGACAACCGTCGAATTGCATTTCTAATCGTCGAACTATCCCTCCATCATGCTGCCTTATAATTAACTCCACTATGCCATATCTGCAGTTAGGCTTCCCTCCTGATTTTGAATTTAAATATGAATAACCGTTGAAGCCACATCATCTTGCATCTCTTTGCTGATTCAATGCTATACAGATCTACAATAAACCAATGCCGAATGCCACGTGTGTGATTATGATTGAAGATTTGAATTATCGTCTCGTATTGCCCTCATCCTGCCACGTGTCAAACTGTGATTAGCTTATACAAAATATGTAGCCAACAATACATATTATTTTTTTTCTCTCTCTACTATTCTAACATGGTATCAGAATTAGGTTAAGAACCTAGTAATTTCGCTTCACTGGTGGGCAGCAGCCTCGCCTTGGCCGCCCGTCGGACCTCAACCTATTTTGCTGTCATATTTTCCTGCTAGTATTGCTTCGTGGTGATCTCTTCCTTTGTCCGATGGTTTATTCTTACCCTAAATATCTCTATCGTATATATATATATATATATATTTTGTATTTCTGCTCCATTTCGTCTTTCCCTTTGTTTCAACCTCAAATAGGTTTCTATCTTCAAACCTATTTGAGTTGAAGGAAGTATTATACCTATATCATGGTGAGCATGGTTATACACCATGCGAACCACCCAAGCTGCACCTTTGGCACACAATCCAAGTCGTCCCCTAGCGCACTCAGTTATCTGTTACCATCATCATTCATCGTTCAACACCACGTCATAAGTTATGTGGACGCTACACTATTGGTTCAACATCTAGTTCTCTACATCAGTCCAGCATGACTCCGTAAGCTGTGCAGACATTAATTCTGGTTAGCTCTTACATCAGTTCGGCATAACCCCTCTAAACTGTCCCGAAATTGATTCCGATTAGCTCCTACATCGGTTCGGCATGACTCTTTTAAACTGTCCTGGCATTAGTTCCAGCCAGTTACTACAATAGTCTGATACGACCATAAATTGTCTCTCGGCATTAGTTCCAACCAATTTCTTTATCAGTCCGGCACGACTTTAAATTGTCCTGGCATTAATTTCAGCTAGTTCCTACAATGGTCGGACTGTCTCCCGACTTTAGTTCAGGTCTCTGATCTATTTCAAGCGCCTTTGCGCTCCCGTTTGGATTTTGCAATCTATTTGCCTTTTATTTAGTTTTATTTCATGTTTTAATTTCTCTCTCTAAACTCAAGATGTTTATCCTCCTTGAGTTTGCACGGGAATGTTAATGTATATATGGTATATATTCGTACATATATTAGGTATTGATTTCTTAGATGTATTAGATATTGCCATAGTTAGATATTTTATAAGATACTCTTTCTCAGCCTATATATACAGGCTTTCTATTGTATAGGACAAATCATTTAATACAATACATATTATTTTTTTTCTCTCTCTACTATTCTAACAATTACCAAGAGAATGAATGAGAAAATGTACATAAATGAGAAAATGTACATACCCTCTTCCATAGCAAACTGAGTAATTATTCAGTAGTATAATTAATGACATAATGAAAATTCAATTTCTTATTTGTCAAGAACATTGTATACACAATGTCACATAATATTTTTTTTTTTGTTTTGAACAACCTAATAATTTTTGAAACTCTATTTATACAAAGTCTTTTAAAACAAACAAAGCTATTAATTGCCATATCTACTTCTGTTGACTTTGTTAGCCAATAATTCTTGTTATGTTCCTCATAATTTTTGACTTCTTTAACTAAAAATTTATTTACGTGTGTTGTATAACACTTGCAGTCGTTCAATTTTTTTTGGCAAAATCATCAAGAACATCCTAAAGATCCGTTGAGCTTCCACTATTGCAATTTATCAAACTTACATATTCAAATGTTTTTCTTTATCATTTCAAATGTTAGGGGTGACAATGACACAATTTATATAATTCTAAAGATGTTTCTAAATGACTGCAAATCTATCTAGCACACGTAAATAAATTTGTAGCAAAAACCAGAGGATAAATTTTTAGCTAAAAAAGTCAAAAATTATGAAACAAAACATGACAAAATTAACAAAGTGAATGAAACAAAAGTAACTATAATAAAATTAATAACTTTTGTTTGCTTTCAACATACGGTACCTAGAGTTATTTCATCAATAATATTGATCATCACAAAAATTTGAACATTAACTGTTAAGAATATAGACTCAGCATTTCCTTTTCACTTAACAACCCAAATGACTATGACCTAAACCATTTTAGTTTTAAAAATGCCAATTTACAACAATTCCTGCCCAAACAATTCTTAGGCCATTGTGGTTTCATAATCAAATTGTAATGCTATTGGATACAATATCACAAGTCTAAAAATAATTTGCCATGCTCACTAATTGGCACATTAACTCAGATCAATTGTTCCAAATTTGGAGCAAAATTATTCACTATCGTGTGTGTCATGACCGCAAATGGATCTCACATGATGCATTAGTGTCTCACACAAGACCCACACCAACGTATGATGTGTAATCCTATTTGTAACAATACCGCACACAACATTGAATAATTTTCATTGAACTCAAGAGAATAGTAGGGGTCAATTTGATTATCAATTTCCGAAGCTTTCTTAGGATTGTATAGCAAGTGTAAAATCCATTGGAAGCTAAAATAAATCCCATAATTATATGAGAGCTCATTCAATGGAAAGAGAAATGAAAGTAAACGATGTTTTTCATTTTTTTGAACTAGAAAGTAAATGATATTGTCACAACCATTTTTGTTGCTTCTATGACCTTCTTAAGAAAACAACCAAGCATTGACACTAACATTGCCTCACATTTACGGAAGAGTTTGAAGGTATAAAAAAAAAAATAAAAAAAAAAAAGTACTAAAAAGTTGTTGTGCTTAAGGGCCAAAAACAAACATCAAATAAACAATCACACAAGAAAACAACAAGATTTACATGGTTTGGCAATGCATCTACATTCAGGCTGTGGATTTCACTAATTGAAGAGAAAATTATAACTTGTTTCTATCTTTTTCAACCTCACCCCTCTTACTCTCTTTAGTCACTCTTTGCTTATGTTTGCTTCCTCTTCACTTGTACACTGCTTGCACTTTCCACATGTCCCTATTTATATATAATTGTAGAGGACAAAAGGTGTACTTTGAAGTGATAAGTTAACAACTTGTTCTTTTACAATACGACTTGTTAATTTTCCAACTTACTAAGCTTCTAGAATTTGAGCCAACACAAGGCAACTAAGTCGATCGGTCACTACGTTGGATGGAAAATGCTCACCTAAGTGGAGATTTATTGCCTTTTTGTTAGCTAAGATTCTAGAATTAAAAAAAAATGGACAAGTTGTTTTGACTAAAATTCTAGAAGCTACGCAAAGTTGGTAAATTGCAACAAGTTACACTACAAATAAACAAAGTTGATAAGTTGCCAACTTACTACTTCAAAGTATATTTTTTGTCTTCTAAAATTGTGTATAAATAAGGACATATGGAGAGTGTAAACAATACGCCAGTGAAGAACAAACTAATGTAAACAAAGAGTAATTGAAGAGAATAAGAAAGACGAGGTTAAAAAAGAGAGAAATAAATTGTTATGTTCTCTTCAATTAGTGACATCCGTTGTTGTGGACATAAGCATATTACCAAACCACGTAAATCTTGTTGTTTTCTTGTGTGATTATTTGTTTGGTGTCTATTTCTGACTCCAGAGCACAACAAAACAATTAAAGAAAGCCACTTCCCTTATATGCATTAAAAAGGTACACATTATACACTATATTAGAAAAAAGTCAAATTGGCTTGCACATGATCTTTTGATGATTTCATGTTTGTTCACATGACTTCTTCAAATGTAACATCTAATAATAAATAAGAAAATTATAGTATATATTCCTGAGACATTGCTCCAACAGTTTTACGAGCCATACATTTGTGTTAGGTTGTCACTATGTACAAGGAACTCCTTTGAAATATGTGGCTCATGAAATGAAAAAAATACTAATCATACATATAATTAAGGGCAAACACGAGTGGATGCTAGTCCCATTCTCATATGTTGGTTTATAACAATTTTAGTAGTTTAATAATAAAATAATAATAATTTTTAATGTATCTAATGATGTCATTTATAACATCAGTCCTATTATGATTAGAATTATTATTCCTATTATGTTTCTCAATACTGAAACAAACTCCAACTATCCCCCATCCCCACTACCCCCCACACACACGTGGGGGTTAGTGATTAGAAAAGAAAAAAAAATAATAATTTGGTCAATGACCGCCCACTGAGGGTACTGGGGTCTCCCCTAGTGGAGGTCCCATGGAGACTCCCAGGACTCCCAGTAGACGGTCATTGACCAAATTTTTTTTTCTTTCTCTCAAATCACTAACCTCTACATGTGTGTGGGGTAGTAGAAGTGGAGATAGTTGGGATATAATACTTGGGACCCCCACTGGAGGAAACCCCCAATGAGAAGTCATTAGCCAATTTTTTTTTTTTTTCTCCAATCACTAAACCCCACGTGTGTGTGAGGTAGTGGGGATCTATATCATTCCACTACCCCCCACACACGTGGGGGTTAGTGATTAAAAAAGAAAAAAAAGTAAGAAAAAAAAAGAAGATTTTCCTTCCTTATTTAAGACTTCATTTACACTATATAAAGGATTATTGTACTTATATTTCATTATGATTAATAAGACAAAGATCCTTTGAAAAAATGTTTATATAATTGTATGGAGAGAAAGACGAGTAGAGAAGACAGAGAATACTCTTTCTATATTATTAATCATAATAATGAAATAAAAGTACAAAGAGAAGTCCTAAATTAAAAAAAGAATAAAATAGAAATAATAATCTTAATTGTAATATGGATTGAAATTATAAATGACATCATCATATACATTAATAATAATAATAATAATTTTCTATCAAACCACTTATTATTAGGGTGGCCAAACCACTCAAAAAACCAAGAAATTAAACCAACTTGTTTGGATTCTTGAAGCGACATGGTTCAATTTTAGGTCTAAAACTTATCAACTTGACTAGGTAGGTTTCATTCTCAAGTTTGTCATTTTATATATTGTATACAATTGTCCTATAATTATTTTTATTTTTTCTTTCTTTAATTGTTATTCTTGTTTTTATAGTGGAATTCAAATTATGACAATTTCATTCTATAAACTATTTTAGTTTATTGTGTGATATGTATAAAAATTTTAAATTAATGTGAACTTTTAGTTTTAATTTGAATACATTAAAGTTGAATTATTCATTTCCAAAGGATGGTCAATTCAATTTGGAGTCCAAAACTCCATTTCCAAAGGATTAATTCGGTACCAAAGGATGTCATCTAAAATTTATTTCCTGTCACCTAAAACATCAACTACTTATGTGGTGAGATGTATAGAGTAAAATATTGACACAAAATTCTACACACTTTACTCTCTCTTCTATTTGAAATTATAGGGCCCACACTAACATTCAAATTTTATGTGAGAGAATAATTTAGGCTAAGTTTGACAAATTGAATAATAGTTAAAAAGTCAAAAAATTACTTTAAAAGTTAAAAAGTTATTACTATTCATTAAAAGTCAAATATTACGGCTGCACAACTCTCAATCTTAATTTTTCCCTACACACTAATTTATACAATTTTTTCATAAAAAGTCAAAAAATGAATCCAAACATTCATATTTTTTTCCTTAATTTTTTAATTCAAAAAGTACATTTATTTAAGACACCCTAAACAACCCTTAGTATGTAAAATTTTATATATGCTGACATTGTTGGGGATACATAAGCAGAAATAAAACCCGCCACATGGTTTCTCATGGAAAAAGATAGACACCTCCTAATTTACAGCCTAAACTACCCCCCACTTATATAGGGAATGGTTTAATATCTAAACTAAGAGATATCCCTAATAATGTTGTTTCCTTAAAGAAGATATCACGGCTGCTTTTTTAGAATAAAAAATTAAAAAAAATTAAAACATTTTTTTAATAAAAACAAAAAATTATTTGATAATTCAGAATCATTACGTTATTATTTAGGGCAAAACACCAATAAATTTTAAATTTTAATTTGTTAAACTATTTAATCCTACCTTTTATTTTGTAGACTAATAAGTCTTATTTGAATGTGAATAACGTATATACCCATTTATTTAACACGTAATTTTTTTTTGATAGAGGGCAAATGTAAGTTTTACTGATATTGTAATGATAAAAATATCCAAAAAGCTTACTATAGGCCTTTTTTAAATTTCTCTCCTTTCCGAATATCAGCAACATCATCAAACATCAACAAACATCATCAAAATTATGAACATCATCAACATCAACTACATCTTCAACATCATCAAATATCAACAACATCATTAAACATCACAACATCATCAACATCAACTACATCTTCAACATCATCAACGTCATCAAACATCAAAACATCATCAACATCATCACCCATAAACAACATCAACATCATCAGTATCATCAACATCAGTAAATGTAAACAGATGTAGTTTTTAGTAATTCACATTCACTACAAAAACTCTGAACCCTTGAAAACCCAATTCCATTACCATTAAATTTTCCAACTTTTTTTCCAATTCAGTGAATGCCCATGTAAGAAAACATGGTTTACAGAGATTTGATTGGTGTGAAAGTTAAATTTCTGAAAAAAAGGGGACCCAATTGGGGATTGGAGTGAGTATATGGAATTGGGATGTTTTGGAGGAAACCCAGATGGAGTGAATAGGTTGGGAGTAATTGGAGAATTGATTTGGGGATGACAAAAGGGTGAGTTTGTTGTGGAATTGCATAGATGAGTTGACAAGTCATGGGTTGTTGAGTAAGTGTAGTGTGTTGAATGAGAAGATATTGATCTTGGTTTGAATTTGGAGGAGAAAGAGCGAAGACGATGGGCAATGTGTATTGCTCGGATTGCAAGCGAGAGACGGTAATGGTGTTCGATCATTCTGCCAGAGACACAACATCAACTACACCAACATTGGTGTAGTTGATGTTTGATGATGTTGAAGATATAGTTGATTTTGATGATATTCACAATGTTGATGATGTTGTGATGTTTGATGATATTGTTGATGATAAAAAATACCCATTGATGTTGATGATATTTTTGGGTATTTTCATCATCACCCATAAAAATGAAATCAATAGGGATAAAAATGTAAACTCCGTATATAATATACTAAAAATATATATCACACCAAAAATAAAAAAGACTAAATGATTTAAGAAAAAAACTCAAGACTAACTAGAGCAACATTTACCAAAATGGGATTTATGAGTAATTTTTCTTATTTTTTATCCCGATTAATTATAATCGGTTAAATCAACCAAAATAAAATCCGAGATCCCACTTTTTCATCTTCTCAAAGAACTAGATGTGATAAAATGAAATATCGAGTCTTAATTTTACTGATTTGACCGATCATAATTGATCGAAATAAAAAAATAATATGATAATCCTGTATAACAAAAAAAAAAAAAGAAAAAAAAAAAGACCACTCCTATTCTTTCTTCCTAAACTACAACACATTCACTCACAAAAACCTTATTTGATTTTCAAACTCAATTTTTTTTTTCTTTAGTGAACTTTTTTCATATTTTAATATTTTTTTTACTTTTTAAATGTACCTAATATATGTATACCTAAAAAATAAATATTTATGAAAATTTTGAAAAAATTTTACTAAAAACAAAAAAATAATAAAAAAATTACAATTTTTTTGTATTTTTTTGTCATTAATAAACTTTTTCCAAATTTATTTATAAATATTTTATATTTCAAGTCAAAAATAAATTTGTTCACATATTTTAATGTTGAGCAATGATAAAGAGCTCTAATATTTGAGTTTTAAAGTGAACTCTATACATGTGACAAGGAGGGAAAAAAAAAAAAAAAAACAAATACACAAGCACGCACATAACATCACACGTGAATCCCACCCATTTAAAGCTTCTTTAGAGCTCTCAATCATTTTTCTTTAATGTTGGAACCAAAAATGTTTGGAAGCTCTAGAAAGAGCTCTAATAATAGATCTCATCATGTGACGTGATGTGATGTCTTAACTTGTGTTTATTTTTATTTTTATTTTTTCAATACCACATGTACAGAGCTCTATTTAAAACTTTATCTCTAGAGCTCTATTTGAAACAACCATACAATATATGATTAGAATCTTAGGCCTTGTTTGGCAATTATATGTTTTAATCAAAAAGTCAAAAATCATTATAAGTTATCATATCACTTTCTCTACTTTTCTACACATCTTTTGATAAAAAATTACTAAACTAACTTAGGAGTTTTCTTAACTGTGCAAGTGCACACCATGTGCCACTTACACAAAAAGTGTAAGTGTAAGGTGTAAGTATAAGTATAAGGTGTAAGGTGTAAGTGGGTTGCATATGGTGTGCAACCTCAAAAAAAGTGTAAGTGTAAGGTTTAATTTTTCACAAAAGGTGTAAATGTAAGGTGTAAGTGTAAGGTGTAAGTTGCACATTTCTCAAACGAGGTCTTATATTTAATCTTTGTTTGGTATGTATTATTTTAACACATTATCTTATTTGGTTCATAATTATCTTATTTAAATCATATCATTTCCTTACCACATCACTCCAACCACACCTCACATTTCACATATTTTTTCATAAAAAGTAAAAAAATATATATTAATTTTACACTTTCCAAATAACCCTTAAAAATGTATACCCAACCAAAATTGTAGATTCTAAAATCTTATGCGAATCAAATATTGACTTTTTTTGACAACTAGATTAAAAGTCAAATTTTAAAATTTTTGACTTTTTAAATTACATTACTTCTCTATTTTTTTTAAAAATATTTTTTCATAAAAAAAAAAAACTAAAAAAAATTAAGAAATTGACTTTTAACCTAATTTTCAGATCTTTACATTTTATTTTTCGCGCACTCTTTGATTTTATTGTTTTTTTTTTTTAATTGTAATTTATATTTTTTTAATATTTAAAAAATTTTACATTTTGGATTCTCCTCGGCTAGACGGAAAAATAAAATAATTTAAAATTTTTTGAAAATTAGTCCCAAAAAAAAAAATGACCCCCAAAAAAAGCCAAAAATAATTGACTTTTAATATAGCTCTCTTTTTTCTTTTTCTTTTTTTAATTTTCGTCTATATTAAACAAATTTGATAAATAAAAATTTTGACATAATTTCAAAAAATCGGAATCCATGTGTAAATTAAGAGGTTTGCTCTATCAAAAGCAAAATTTGAACCAAATCCTTGTTAAATTACTCAAGAATCTCAAGACCCACTAGATTTCTCTTAAAAGATTGAACAGATCTGATATTGTGACAGTTGAACAAACATAAACAACATAAACATGAAACAACAAAAATCATAAAACTACTTCAGATCTATGCATGTAAATCATTAACAAAAACAAATCACAAACACAGATCAATCTATTATACATAACAAGGAAAGAAGAAGAAAAAGATGAAGATGATGATGTTACCTTAGCAAAAGATTGAGAGATCTAAAAACAGCAGGATAAGGTAGGGAAGGGGAGGATCAGCAAAAAATCATCGGTATGGGGGGTCTTGGGAAGGATTTACGCTTTAAATCCTCCCCAAGCTCTCCACACCCACAACTTCCTGCAAATCGATCTCCCTTTACCTCTTGCTCCTCTCACATCTTTGTAGATTATAGCAAAAATTGCAACAAAAAACAAAAATAAAAATGGAAAGTTGGGGAGAAAGGAGGAAGCACATGAAGCCATTGGAATGAGAGGACTGGGAAGAACAAAATATATGAAAATTCTTCTTCCCCAAACCTCCCTATCCTATAGATTCATGTTACTAAACCTCCCTTCTCCAACCCTCCCTTCTCTTCTCTGTTTTTTTCCTCTTTGGCATATTATTCTTCTGATACTACCAAGACTTTGTGGTAGTGAACAATATATAAAGCTAAGAGCTAAGTGCTTTCCTAAACAGAAAAGATTAAAAAAGAGAAATGCTACAATGTGAATCTTTAAAAATGTATATATCAATAAAAAGGGGAGGGGGGAAATTTTATTTCAGAACAACTTACAAAAAAAAATATTTATATATTAATGATAAACTTTTTAATATTATAAAACTAATTTTATAAACTTTGTTTTTATGTATCTGAAATTATTTTTTTCACTCTTCCTTAGCTTGTTATTTTCTCATAAAAATTTATAATTTTCAAATTATTATTTTTGGGGTAAAAGTTATGAATGGCGAAATTATGATATTTATGTCTAAAGTAAAAATTATATTCTCTATAGTAAAAATTATATTTTTTTGTGATGAGTAAAAAGTTATATATTTTGCTATAAAAATTATATTTTTTATACAAAATACATACCATATATTTGTATTGGGACAACTGGACCAGATTTTTTTTTTTTTTTTTTTGAATAGGGAAAAAAGATGTTCTGTGGTGTCATCACGGCATCCATAGGGTCAGGCTCCGAATTAATCGGTTGCCTACCTAATTTAACCCAGCTTGATTTAACCGGTTGTGAGATTGTTTGACCAGCACTTGTATGCTTACAACTTCTTCAACCAGTCATGGCTTCAAGATCATGTGCAAACTTATTAGATTTGGCCTCTGGGACCTGCTGGTTGTCCCTCATACTCCTAGATACTTCTTGATAATTTTAAATGTCAATTGAATCAGCAAATGTTGAATTAGGATGGGGTATATGTGTGATGATGATGATGATGAATTTGAATATAATTGGATAATGAATTTATTCTCACTTATGAGGGAGATGTCTATAGATCTCATCTGTTGAATATACTATAGATCTGATCTATTGAATATACTACAGATCAGATCTGTTTTAGCAGATAAAAAAATTGAATTGTTATTTTAACAAATAAAAAAATTAAATAGATAAAAATTGAAAAATTAAGACAAGAATTTGAACAGATAAGAGAGAAAAAATTCAACAGATAATAAAATTTGAATAGATAAAGGAGAAACATTGAACAGATAGTTAAAAAATTTAAACAGATAGTCAACAAATTTGAATAAATAGATATAAATTTGAAAAAATAGTCAAAAAATTTGAACATATGGATTTTTTTTTTTGTACAGATATTTAAAAAAATCAAACAAACAAAAAAAAAGTTAACCGATAAATTAAGAGGTAAAATTGAAAACAAAATATCCTTCAAAACAAATAAAAAGATTTCTCACCAAACTATTTCATAAAAAATGAATCTCTAACCAACAAAAAAATATCTACTCAACCTAATGTCTTACACCATCCTTAAGTTAGATTTTTTCAACAATTATCATTCGTGGATTATCTCAATTTACCATGAAAAATATATGGAAAATAAATATTTATCAAATAGAGATCATATAAAATAGGTAAAGTTAGTATAATTTAAAGGGAAGTGATTGAGATCCCCTTCAATCACCACCCCTACCACCCCCACCCACACATGGCAGGTGGTGATTGGAGGAGAAAGAAAAAAGAAAAAAGAAAAACTGACCAATCAAAGAGAGAGGCGGTCAAAGAGGGTGCCTCCTTGAAGGGGTCCAACTCATTTTCCTAATTTAAATTAGATTTGAGTTTGTGTAGAACTCTATATGTAATTAAAAAAATACAACGTGACTCTTTTAGAAAAAATTAAGCCCTTATAATATGCCATCTAAGTATGAAAAAATATTACTCTTAAGGGTAAATTACATTGATACCCACTGAGGTTTGGTCCAATTACTACACATCTCCTGACATTTTAGAAATTACATTCATATCCCTATGGTTAATAGTTTCATTTCACAAACCCCCTTACTTATATAAAAGGTAACAACTCCTAGTAGAAAAATAGATAAAATTACATTAAAAAAAAAAAGTAAAGGAAAGGGACAAAAAAAAGAAAAAGTAAAATAAAGCAAAAAAAAAAAGAGTGCATGAGTTCAATATCTTTATACCGTCTAAATAATTACAATGACAGGGGAGTTAGTGTAATTTCTCAAACATCAGGGGGTGATATGTATTAAACCCAAACCTCAGGGGGTGTAAGTGTAATTTACCCTACTCTTAATATATATATATATATATTAGAGGTGAGCAGCAGATATACTGATCAACCCAAACCAACCGAACCGAATCGATCCGTCGCATTTTGGACGGATGCGTGATGACGAGCAGACAATTACGGATTAATTTTTTTCAATCCGCCTAGTTTTGGATGGATGACGGATTTGAGATTCCTTTGGCCGCAATCGAATCGCCAAACCGCGAGCATCCTTAGTAATTTGTAAGATTTTGTGTTTTCAATTTGTTTAGATATTCTATTTATGTTTTCAATTGAAAAATAGTTTAACTATTATGCTGAATATATTCTATTGAAAAAGAGTTTTCAATTTGAATATATTTTTTGAATTGAAAAAAATAAATGTATTATTTATTTATATTTTTTAGTTTTTAAATCTAACTCTAAAAATAATAAATAAATAAGATAATATATGTTGGTTGGTTTTTATTTTCAAAAATAGATATAGATGTAACAATACAAATACATACAATGTCTACTACTGTTCTATTTATGATTTTGGTGGTTTAAATTATTTTTATATTTTAAAAATCACAGATTGTAATGCTTTATGTAGATAATACATGCTGTGATTGTAATATGTGGATAAGATATGCAGTGATTGTAATATTCTAAAGTTTCAAACTTTCTGTATTTGGATGAGGCATGCAATGATTGTAATACTTTTTTTTTTTAGGGAGTGCATAAGTTGAATTATGTTGAAAGCTTATAAAATTTTAAACCGCCAAACCGATTCGCATCAATCTACTAATTTGCCAATCCACATCCGCTAGATTGACGGACGGGTGTGGATTGATTTTCTCTAATCCTTCAATCTGATGGACGAATGGCGGATTGGAGGTTCCGTGGCCGCAACCGTTCCGCGCCTTTCCCTATATAGTAGTTTATGCTGAATTTTATTTTCAAAATTAAAATTAATAAAACATACTAAAAATCAACTGTTACAAATCAATTGAAAGGGAAGAATTCTTTTAAAGCCCTTAATATTATAATTTTATAAGATAAATGATATATAATATTTTTATAGGTGGGGGTCCTTCAAAATTTCAACTGAGAAATTTTGTTCGACACAGAGAAATTTCTTCGAGGGATTTTAGTTGATAAAAAGGTATATATTAAATTTCTCTTACTACTCAAAGTTAAAAAAGAATGTTTCACTGATTTTCTCTTAAAAATGATATGTTAAAAAAACTTGAATATAAAAGCATAGTTAATAATTTTACATCTCAAAATTAAGAAAAAAAATTAAACAAAAAAATTATAATTTATAAAAAAAAAATCTTATTTAGATTTTTCATCCTAGGTCTCAAAAAAAGAGGAGCGGCCTCTGCCGTGATGTCTCCATGTGGAGCTTACTTTTTTTTTTTTTAATTTAAATTAAATAATGCACCTATTGATGATTAAGGATGGGAATGCAATACGACACAATACCACAATATCATACATGAAATTAAGAAATTAGGATTGATTATTTTCTAACATGAATATGTATATAACACGACTTCATAACACGAATATAAAATTGATTGAGTTAGTGTCAAATTTGTATAATACGAAATTGACACGGATAACCTGTATAACGAAAAATTAGTTACACATTTTAATATTATTTTCATTAAAGAATATCATGACATTTTTTAATCTCTTACATAATTATATTCAATTTATTAAAAATATGTAAAATATGATTTTAAGTTTAATATAAATTTATTATTTTGCTTTTAATTGAACTTAATATATATTTTTTTGTCTATTATTTGAATTAATCTAGTAAAAAATATAATAATAAAATATAATTTTATAAATTAAGAAAATAAAATTAAGTTGAAACAATGTGTTTGGTTTGAGTTTTTTGGATTAAGTTTTTTGAAAATTGAGTTTTTTGATTTTCGTTTTTTTTTGTTTTTAGTGAATATTTTTAAAATTTTAAACATTTTTTTACTTTTTTAGATGCACCTTACTTAGATATATTTAAAAAGTAAAAAAATTGTTAAAAAATATTTTAAAAAGTTAATAAATGCATGAAAATACAAAAATGTACTGAATTCTCATTTTTTTTTTTTTTTGTATTTTTGGTATTTAGTGATTTTTTAAAAGATTTTTTTCACAAATTTTTTACCTTTTAGATATATTTATGTTAGGTACGTCTAAAAAGTAAAAAAAAAATGCTTAAAATATTAAAAAAAAATTCAGTGAAAACAAAAAAATACAAAAAACAAGAAAGTAAAATTTTCTGAGAAGTATTTTTGGAAAAGTGTAACCAAGCAAAGGGAAGAAATTTAAATAGTGTAACCAAGAAAAGTGTTTTTAGAGATTAGTTTCATTAAATTTAATTTGTAATGAAATTTTCAATTTTTTTTCATATATTTAATAGTTTTAGTTAATAGTGAAATTTTTTGACATGATGCATTAATGCGACCCGAATTAGACACGGACCGAAAATGACACGATATGATAACACGAAATAATAAAAAGGTGTTAATGTTAAAATAATTCTAACATGAACACGAGATGACCCGACCAACCATGACGCCTATCCCTATTGATGACTCAACCCATAATGAATAAAATAAAATAAAATCAAAAGGAAATTGCATATATGTGATACAACCAAATAGAAATTATAAAATTGTAAAAGAGTTTATCACTTTAATTATTAGATTTGAGTTTGTGTAGAACTCTATATGTAATTAAGAAAATACAACATGACTCTCTTAGAAAAAATTATCTATGCATGAAAAAATATTACTCTCAATATAGAGATATATAGTAGTTTATGCTGAATTTTATTTTCAAAATTAAAATTAATAAAACATACTTAAAATCAACTATCACAAATCAATTGAAAAAAAAAGAATTTTTTAAGGTCCCTGATATTAAAATTTTATAAGATAAATGACATATAATATTTTTATAGAAGATGGGGGTCCCTCAAAATTTCCACCGAAAAATTTTGTCCCAACACAGAGAAATTTCATCGAGAGATTTTAGTTGATAGAAAAGTATATATTGAATATCTCATACTAGTCAAAGTTAAAAAAGAATGTTTCACTAATTTTTTTCTTAAAATGATATGTTAAAAAAACTTGAATATAAAAGCATAGTTAATAATTTTACATCTCAAAATTAAGAAAAAAAAATTATATAAAAAATTTATAATTTATATAAAAAAAAAATCTTATTTAAATTTTTTGTCCTAGATCTCAAAAAGAGAGGAGCGGCCTCTGCCGTAATGTCTCCATGTTGAGCTTACTTCTTTTTTTTCTTTTCTTTTTTTAAAATTAAATTAAATAATGCACCTATTGATGATTAGGGATGGGAATGCAATACGACACAATACCATAAGTAAAAGGGGGGTTTTAACCTCAAGATCTGTGAGAGTTTTAATATCTCAATCTGAATTTTTTAAATGTTTTATTTTTTATTTAAAAAAAAATCTTAGTATTTATTGATTTGGTCAAAATTCCTTGATCAGCATTTATTAACTTTTTTCAATCTACATGTCTTTCCACATGCCTGCATTTATTGATTTGATCAAAATCCCCTTATCAGCATTTAAAATCCCCTCATACAAATAATTATAGATACAATCCGTGTATAGTTACTGCAGTACCATTTTCAACTTCTCCTATACACTATGATTAGTGATAAGATTGTTTAATTATTTTTATAAAAAATCTTAAAAAACATAATTTATATATTAAAAAAAATCTAAAACAAATATAAACATCTATAATTATTTCGTGCATAGCACGGGTGATAGGCTAGTACATAAGAAGTTAGGATTGATTATTTTCTGACATGAACATGTATATAACACGATTTGATAATACGAATATTAAATAGATCCAATTAATGTCAAATCAGTATAATACGAAATTGACACGGATAACCTGTATAATGAAAAATTAGTTACACATTTTAATATTATTTCCACTAAAGAATATCATGACATATTTTAATCTCTTACGTAATTATATTCAATTTATTAAAAAATATGTAAAATATGATTTTAAGTTTAATATAAATTTATTATTTTGCTTTTAATTGAACTTAATATATTTTTTTGTCTATTATTTGAGTTAATCTAAGTAAAAAATATAATAATAAAACATAATTTTATAAATTAAGAAAATAAAATTAAGTTGAATAAATAGTGTAACCAAGAAAAGTGTTTTTAGAGATTAGTATCATTAAATTTAATTTGTGAATAAATTTTCAAATTCTTTTCATATATTTAATAGTTTTAGTTAATAGTGAAATTTTTGACCTGACGCGTTAACGCGACACAAATTAGACATGGATCGAAAATGACACAATACGATAACATGAAATAATAAAAGAGTGTTAATGTTAAAACAATTCTAACACGAACATGAGATGACACGATACAACCCGACCCACCATGATGCCCATCCTATTGATGACTCAAACCCATAACGAATAAAATAAAATAAAAAGGAAATTGCATATATTTGATACAACCAAATAGAAATTATAAAATTATAAAAAAGTTTATCACTTTAATTATTAAAGTTGATAAATTTTACTACTAATTTGTATTGTTTTGGAAGGTACCACTAAATTGCAATTTTCCCATAAAAAAAATAAGCATGTAACATCAGTGTAAAAAATTATTATGAAAAATGATAGAGATTTCAAATTTTTTACCAAATTTTTCTATCAAATATCTCATGTGAGTGTTGGATCCATACCTAGCGTCGTTTGGGAAGTGGGTTGGCTTTTTGAATTTTTGACTTTTTTGGCTATTTTAGCTTGGGGCTAAAAAACCTGGTTTGGGAAGGACTTTTGATTTTTTTGACTTTTTTGACTTTTTTGTGAGAGAAAGAATGTAATGATTATGAGTTGGATGTGATGTTTTGTTTTCTTAGACTAAAAAGTCTATTGTATTTTTTGTGACTATTTTAGCAAAAAAAGGCCTAAAAGCCTCTTCCCAAACATGGGTCTTATGTAAGTTCCACACCCATTAGAGGCATTTGATAAAAGTTTTTGGCTCTCTAAAAATTGTTGAATTATTATAAGGTTCTACAAAAGTAGATACACCACATCATTTTATCAATTCACATTTTAAAATACTATCATAAAAGTAATAAATTCTATTTCATAAACAAATAACTATCAAACTAAACCATCATTTTATCAATTCACATTTTAAAATACTATCATAAAAGTAATAAATTCTATTTCATAAACAAATAACTATCAAACTAAACCATTATATGAATTTACGTTACGACCAAATACATCATTTTATCAATTCACATGTCTTATATTATCTTTTAAAATACTATCATAAAAGTAATAAATTCTATTTCATAAACAAATAACTATCAAATTAAGCCATTATATGAATTTACATTAGGACCAAATAACTTTTGTTTTTGTTTAGAGGGAAAATTGCATTTTCTTCCATTAAAGATTGGAGAGATAATAGCTAGTTCTATAATTTTAACATAATTATATCAATCCCCTTATAGTAAGGTTAAAATGATCAAAACTAATTTTGTTAGTGTAAAATATATATATCAATATATAAGAGATGAAAGTACAAAAATAAAATAAAAAAATCTTCTATGCAATTAACGAAGTATTGATGTAAAGATTGAGACTAATATAATTATGTCAAAATCATATAATTTATTGTATTTTCTCTAAAATTTAAGAGAGATCAATATAATTTACCTTTATTTGTATGGTGGTGTTCCACATGTCTACTCATAAGGGGGAAATTTTTTTTATAAAAAATAAAAATATAAATTGCACTACTGTATAAATTATCAAAAGGTACATTACAAGTAATGTTACATAATATCTTACTAACAATCATACTAAAAGCATTTATTTTTAAATATCATTTGAGTCAATGTTTTGAAAATCAGACCGGTGACCGAACTGAGAAAGTGACCGGACGGACGGGTCACTGGTTCAACTACGAATGAATCAAAATTGAACCGTGATATCATAATTATATCATAAATATATTAAAATTTATAAATATAAATATAGATATTAAACTTATAAGAATAATAAATAATAAATAATTACAAAAAAAAATTTACAAATTTATTTTACATTTTTTATACATTGATTTTTAATAAAAATAATTAAGATAATAATGAATATATAGTGTATATCTTATTATATTGTCAACAATTATGTTGATGTCATAATAGTTTGAGTGTTCGCTTTGTATGCACTTTGTTCCATATTCAAACCCTCTTCACAACATATTTTTTGAAGAAACTTCAATTCTTCATACTTAGCCGGTTCTTATGTCGACCCGTGACCGGTTCGCTGGTTATTCTGGTTGACCTATCGATTCTTTCAATTTTCAAATTCTAAGCTAGTTTTGAACATAGTTTAGGTTTGGAGGGTCATCCGGATCGGAACTAAGTCCGATCACCGGTCCGAGTTTTCAAACATTGATTTGAGTTTTAAATATTATTATTTTTTCACAACCAATCACATTTGATTATTTTTATTTTTAATAAGACTTTTAATAGAACTTTTAGTATGTGTAGAAGTATTCTATAAGTTACACTAATTTTACCTAAAGTTTGGGTGGGAAAAATTGATAAATTCTATAAGTGCAGCATAATTATATTAGGGACCAAAGTTCATTTTCCTTTCAGGGTAAATCAGGCCAAATGATCAAAAATAATTACAAAAAGATGGTGCAACTTTTTCTGTAAATTTTTTCCACAGAGGTAGTAGCACCCTTATGTTTTGTGCAATTATGTTTGGTCATTTGGGCTCAATTGTAATTCCCCCATTGTATTAACATTCCATTTAGTAATATAAAAACAACTGTAATTAATGCAGATGATAGATAGACAATGAAAAAATAAGGGTAAATTACACTGATCTCTTTTGAGGTTTGAAGAAAATGCAATCATAGGTTTGACATAATATTGAGTTCTCTTAATGTTTTAATTTATATAATCCTTTGTCTTTTTTTCATCAATAATTTGTTAGTTAAATGGATAAAAAAAAAATAAGGTTATAATCTATTTTAGATGAAAATATATAATTTATGTTGTTTATTTTTGTATTTTTGCCCCATCTTCATTAGTTTAGTCTATTTAACTTTATTAAAAGAGAGGTCAATGTATAAATTTCAAAACTAAGGTCGGTGTAATTTACCTAAAAAGTAAAGATAAATATACATTTTAGTAAAAGAAATATATATAATATCATTCATACAATTAATAAATTATTAACCAAAAATAACTTAAATCTTGTATGAATTAAAATGTCGTGTGTAATTTCGATCAGTGTCAATAGTAAAGTTATTATTCTTAACAGAAGAAGCCAATTTCCTTCATTTCATACCTATCAAAAAGTATACAGTTTCTACGTAGAAAATTATTTTATTTTTGGTCAATCAATAGGAGATTAATTATAAATATGAGAATAAATATATCAATTTAGATAATTATTGTTCAACAACCCAACAAACTCCACAATTATAAAAAAAAATAATCAGTGTTTATTTTGAAAAAAAAATCAAATTAATAATAAATTTTACAAATTTTAATTATTAAGAACATAATTTTTTTCATATATATGCAATTATTTTTTAAAAGTACAATTGATTTTTAATTTTCCCAATAAACAAAACAAGCCCAGCAACTATCACAAAAAATAGATAAATAATCCAATCCAACTTCTATAAATAATATTTGCCTATAATAATAATTGACCACCTGAGAAATAATCAAAGGGAACTTTCCCTATTTGAGTTCTTTTTATTAAAAAATTAAATAATTACACCAAAATCCAACTGATTTTGTGAAAGCATGATTGCTATTAATAGTTTTTGATGATACATTTATGATATAATGGGTTCCAGATAGAATGGGTCAGACTAGTCCACGCTTCTCCAACCAGTGGCTGAATGGTCAAGCCCATCAATGAACCTGCACACGAGTTCAACGGGGAACGGGAAGTCCCTCAGTGAACCCTCCGACGAGCAAGTTAGAAGAAGAGGAAGTGGGATGTAGGGATATGGATTAGAGATAGGAAAGTTTAACCTTCTTCTTGTCTTCAACATCTGCTTATATCCTTTGGTAATCATTTCGTTGTCCCTTCCGACCTGTCACCTTGGCCAAAAGTCTATATTGTAGCTTACCTTGTTCAGGGTGAGGGCGTGCTGTCCCGACGGAGAGGTGTTGTCGTAATAAATGCTGTGAGGGGCTGCATTAATGGCGATGTGCAGTGGCAATAACTTTGCAGATCTTTGTCTGCTGATGTGGCTTGCCCTTGACCTGCCACGTGTCTGAATATCATTGGTCCTTCAAGTCATGTTGACTTCTAGCTGTGTTGGGCCTTATCAGTTGGGTTATGTATTGGGCCCTAAGTGATAGGCTTAGGTTGTTCATAGTAGGTTATGGCTTTTATGGGCCTATCCACGTCAGTAGTCCCCAATTCCCAAGTGCAGCTTTTGTCCAACAAAGGGAATAATGAGGAAGATGGGGATTGAAGGTCGAGTGAAAGGAACGACCGACCAGAAGTGGCCGAGTAGAAGGGACCGACTGTGAGGAAGGCCGACCGCGAAGGGTAATCGGGTGTAGGGACCGACCATGAGGAGGGTCGACCGCGAAGGGTAACCGGGTGGAGGGACCGACCATGAGGAGGGCTGACCGCGAAGGGTAACCGAGTGGAGGGACCGACCATGAGGAGGGCCGACCACGAAGGGTAACCGAGTGGAGGGATCGACCATGAGGAGGGCCGATTGCGAAGGGTAACCGAGTTGAGGGACCGACCATGAGGAGGGCCGATCGCGAAGGGTGAGGTGGTGGGGTGTGGGGCTCGAGAGGTGGTGGGTCACATGATAACTTGAAGTGGAAAAGACAGGGTAGGGGAAGGGGGCAGTGAATCGTGGTCGTACACATGGCAGCATCTCGTGGTGGGAGAGGTTAGGCGTTGGGCCAGAAGTGAAACGATAGGTCATAATGGGTGTTGAAAAGACAGTTTTGGCGGATGGTTTAAAATTTTGCAAACTGGCGAGAATTAATTGTGACCCCTGGAATACAAGCAAGCCTTGGGCTTTTGGTATTATACGTTTCACCTACATTTTTTCGAAAAATCAAAACATTCCAAGTGTAGACGCCTTCGTTGCAAGTGATACACCCTTGCGACATTTTTTGAATTTCCTTGCGTCCACATCTGAAGCTATTCGTAGACACACCATAGAAATGGCCCAGGAAGAAGTTGCAGACGCCAGGGTTGATCCGTTGAGGGAGGACGATGCGGTGGATTTGGCAGAACAATATCGTATGGAGCGTAGGAAAGGGCAAGGAGCGAGTCAAGTTGTGCGAGCTCGCCCTAGGACAATGATCTCGGCCGCAAGACCAATTAGCCAGGTGGAGCCGGACCATTGGCACACCAAGCCAGACAGATCTGTATTGACAGTGGAGTAGCTCGAGGGAATAAGGAAAAAGTATCAAATTCCGGCGGAGACAGGGCTAAGATTGCCCGAATCCACGGAGAGGGCATCAGATGTGCGACCGGGCGAGTTCAGTTTGTACAAGGAGGCGCTGCGAGGGGGTTTGAGGCTAGCCCTCCCCCAAGTGGTGTTGGAGGTGTTGAGCAGGTTGGAGGCGGCGCCAGGGCAACTGATGCCAAATGCCTAGAAGATAACAATGACGTGCGCAAGTGCCTGGTTGCAGGCGACTGGGGGAACGACAATATCCGTGGACGAGTTCTTCTCTTGTTACAAGGCATCTGGTCAGTAGGAGACCTGGGTCACCTTGCAAGTGGTGGCGGAGCGAGGGCTAGTGGCGGGCCTTCCATAGTCGGTGAAGGGATGGAGGCCGAGATGGTTTTTCGTAGCAGCGAACAGTGGGGAGGGAATTCGTGCGATATGGAAGGTGCCCATCAAATCAGTCGTGCCCAAACTGGACAAGGCGGCAGAGGACCGAGTGAAGAGGGTGAGGGAATGGAGAGAGGAAAAGGGGTTGAGGTGGGACGAGTTGGTCTTGCCTTCAAAGTTGTTTGCCCTGGGCTTGGGGCCACAACCGTTGGATGAGGATCTAGCAAGGGAGAAGTTAGAGGCGCAAAGGAAGGCAGGGGAGAAGGAGGAGAGGAGGTTGTTCGTCCGAGCGAACAAGTACAAGGAGTCCCAACTGGGGCCTGCTCCAAAGTCGATCGCGAAGGAATGCATCCGATCACGTCCCAAGCCGCTAGGGGAGAAGGACTTGGGCAGTTTTGAGCCGTGACCGCCCCCAGTTGATCCAATGAAGAAAAGGGCGAACAAAGAGGGGGAGGCTCTGAAGAAGAAGAAGAAAATGAGGAGTGTCCTTGAGGGGGGTGCAGATGCACCTGGATCGAAAAAGGCGAGGGTTGGTGGAGAGGACATCCCTATGGTTGAGGAAGCAGGGGAGAAGGGAGTGAAGGTGAGCCCAGAAATGGTGGCTACCCCAGAGGCGCAGGGGGAGAAGAGTCAAGAGGTCCCAGAGGAAGAAGGGCACATAAGCACCCTCGACCCCAAGATGCAATTGGAAAGTGGGTCAGCTGACCCTAAGGAAGTGATGGAGCAGCAACCAAAGGGGGGCCCTGCGCCCCAAGAAGAAGGGGTCAGACTGACGACTGCTATTTACCATGCTCACATGATGTTTGGGCGGCCGAGAGAGAAGAAAGCCACTCTGAATCGCTCGCCGAGTTTGTGGCAGCATGACGCCCGATCTGCTTGTTTCGAGAGTTCCGGAGTTGAAAGGAGGTTGCTGTTGCTCGTCAATAAGGTAACCACCTTAGCAGACTCTGGGGCTGAAAAGGCGGGGGCTGCGAAGGTCAAAGGTCAAGTCGGAGGAGGCTAAAGCCCAACTTACAAGTTTTCAAGAAGGAGAGTGCAAGCTGGAAGAAGGCTGAGCGAAGTGCGTGTGCCAGGGGTTGGCAGGAGGCTGAGAAGGTGAAGAAAATGGAAGTTTTGGCGATCGTTCAGTGTAATGTTGCCGCTCGAGCCCATGCTAAGCTACTTGCGGTCAAGTTGGAGCTAGAGGACGAATGCCGCAAGGTAGTGTCGCTTGAGTTTCAAATTGGTGTGCGAGCGGAGGATGCTGATGCTTGATTCGCCACCGAGTGGTTTGAAGAGGCTATGATCAACAATGAAGAACTGTGTGCCCAGCAGATCAAAGAGAAGGATGAAGCAGACGTGAAGATTGCTGGGCTGCAGAAGAAGCAGGAGGATGAGCGTGTTAGGGCAATGGAGGAGAAGGCAAGATTGAAGAAGGAGTTGGAGGAAGAAAAAACCAAGGCAGCCACTGAAAGGGCAGCATACCCTGATCTATGCGTTGCAGCAGTAGAGCAATTCAAGGGGTCTGCTGACTTCTAGATGGCGATCGATGCCGCGGTCGCTAGTAACTTGGCAAGGGAGGTGTCTGGGGGGGCGGGTCCGTCAGGAATGACCGCTGGAGGCAGGACTGAAGCAGAAGTTATTGAGAGCTTCCAGCGGTTGGACTTCTAAAAACACGAAATGGCTTAGTTCTGGGACAGTGTGTAATAACCCGACCCTCGTACATACTTTCTGGTATGCTTTTAGTCCCTTATTCTGTGCATTTATATGCCTATTGTGAAATTTCGTATGAAATTAAGTTTGGTTAAGTGGATCCTATGAATATAGGTTCATATCTATTGAATACGAAAAGTATCTGTCACCATTATAATGTTTGAATCAGAAATTGGAAGTCTTAGAGACTTAAATATCTGAAATTGATTTTAAATTTGCGATCAGCATAATTTTTAAGTAATAATAAGCGTTTCCGTGAAATTTCAATTTGGAATGATTAAACGAATGAGTTTTGTCTTATTCACCTATTATGTATATCTTTTTATCCACGCCTTTAACACTTGACTTTGGGGAGATGCAATTTGTAAATATCTCCTGGGAGAGGAGAAGAGAATAAGAAAAAGAAGGAAAGGGAAAGTTCAACAAGGAAGAGCTTTGGGTCAAAATTAGGAGGGTTTATAGATTTTTGAAGCTCAAGGTATGTAGAATTTATTTTAATTCACTCCTCTTGGATGTGGTAAGAACTTCTTGGGTAATCATGCAAGTTAGTATATGTATGTGTGTGTTACTTGTAGAATTGAGGAGGTATTCTCATCATGGAGTTAATGGTGTTAATTGGAATCATGTAAAAGAAATCATGTCTTATTTTTTATCCTCCATGCTTGATTACACTTATGTGTGAGATGACTATATGTATGTATTTAGATCATACAAGATTCAAGTTTTGTTTATGGGTTGTGATGTAAAGATCTAGTTCATATCTAGATTGTTATGTGTTTGTACCTCCTAATTACATGATCTTTGAAGCATGTTTTAGTAATTAAAAGATCTATTTTGGACCTTGTTGATGCCTATAAAAAATGGGATTTGGTATGAATTTCGGACTGCCAAACAGGGCCTAGGCCGCACGTGCGGAGGCCATGGCCGCATGTGTAGAGAAGAGGGAAAAAAATAGGTTTTCATTCTGTTTTTGGGCACTCGAGCGGTCGGGTTCTTCCGCTCGAGCGGAATTGGGCCGCACGAGCGGCCAAAGTGGGCGCACGAGCGGCCACCCCTGTTTCAACTTATGCTAAGTAACTTTGAACAAGCATATCTTTTGCATCCGAACTCCGTTTTGAGTGATTCTTGAGCCTAAAATCAAGCCCCGGAAGTCTAGTTTCCAATGGTGGTAATGTCACTCCAAAATTCTAAGTACAAAAATAGTTATGCCCAAATTAGTGGCGACTGTTTACTTTCTGTTTACTGAATTTGTACTGTTTCTTCACTTGAACCTTTCTCCTATCAATTCCTCCTATTTTATGAGGCATGGATTATAACCTATGGAGGAATAATGAGTCTAGAACCATCATAACTATGGAGTGAGGAATAAAAGGAGATTGATTTTATTCTCATAATCTGCTATGTGCATTATGTTTGTAGGTCAAGATGAGGACATCGTTTCACCGCTATCAGAGACCTACCACTGTGAGTAGTAGTACGGTAGTCGTACGTTCAATTATCGTTAATGATTCTTATAAGCATGTTAACAGTATGTTGATTGGAAAATCTAAGGGCATTATTGCGCAGTACATTTTATTACTGTTGATAAAGAATACTAACGTTGCTTGCAAAATAGCTATAGTGATTCATGACGAACCAAGGGAACGTATAAGCACTATGGAACCATGGTATTCACGTATCTCTGATATCATTCAATCTGTATAATGTGCTTACCTTTTGTTAATATTTATCATGAATGTCCTGTTAAACTTAAGTTAACTAAGTTAACTCATGTAACTGATGTAACGATTACCATTAGTACTTTGTTAATTACAAGTCAACTATGTTAACATAGACGAACGATCAAACAAAGGTGTATGTTTCTATGTGCTACTGATTAATAGATCAAGTGAACTACGCCGTTTCTTAAAGAATAAAGAGAAATTATGTTCATTCTTGAAGAACGGATTTTGAGTAAATATGAGACAGTTATAGGTTATCAAGAGTAGGCACCTTTGATGAATCAGAATAATTGGAAAGCTATGTGTATTCGCATGAATGGGAAATTATTCAGAAACCACGACATAAGGGCAAAAGTTTAACATGTTTATGTAACCCTTATGAGAATGTGATTTATTTCTATCTTTGTTAAGCGTACTATAATAACATGATATGACAAGAAATGCCCTATTTCTTAATATGTTACGTTTTGAATCACTGAATGATTGTTCATTTATATAAAGGTATTTAAGGTATCCTTAGTGCAAGGCCCTTACCTGGGAGTAATAATACCGTGGTTCAAATATGTTACAAGTTCACGTATGTTACAAGTTTACGCATGTTACTAGTTCATGTATGTTACAAGTTTAAGTTTGTTACAAGCTTATGTATGTTACAAGTTTATGTTGTTACAAGCTTATGTATGTTACAAGTTTATGTTGTTACAAGTTTATGTATGTTACAAGTTTAAGTCTTTTACAAGTTCATGTATGTTACAAGTTCAAAGATGTTACAAGTTCTTTGTACCAATGGCTTTTATGCCACACGTTTCAAGGGCTTTCATGCCATGTGTTTCAAGGGCATTATGCCACTCTATTCAAGGGCTTCAAGCCATTATGATGTAAGATGTGATGTTTCAAGCTTTTATGTTCAAGACTGGGCCTAAGGCCATTATGAAATGAATACAGAATCGGGCTAACTATGTGAACTCTGCATTTTCATACGCTTTAATATTATGTTCAAGTTAAGCATTGTTTTATTTATGTATTACTATTCACTGAGCCTGGCTCACTCTCTGTTATGTCTGTTTCTGTAGGTAACCAGCCAGGTAGTCGATCCCCAGCCCATGACGCTGGTTTCTTTTGTCAACCTTCGTGTGTCCAGGCACTATACGAGGCCACTTATTTTGTGGAGTCTGTTAAGATGATTGGCTTACTTTTGGTTGGCCATCTAAGGTTGAATGTATATAACTTCAATGGTTTTGTGCATGCCCGATTATAGGGCTGGGTCTGTATATGTGTTTGTGTATAAATACTGTTAAGGGATATTTTTGGACCTTATCTACCTATTATGATGCATGTGATGTATGAAATCCTGGCATATTAGAAGTAGCTCAATGGATTTTGTTTGTATCAGTATACTTTTAATGTTTTGTGCTTCCGGCAAGGCCTCATATGTTATATATACCAGGTTATATGTCCGTTTCTGAATGGGTCATGCCCAAACTTTTAGGGGCGGGTTTGGGGTGTGACACAGTGGCTGGAAGATGTTCAAGCGGAAGGCAGAAGAACTGTTCCCAGACTTGGACCTTAGTGGTATAAGGATTGATGAAGACGACGTGGCCCAGACCCTCCTAGATGAGGGCGTTGAAGAAGAAGACCTTGTGTCAAGTGAGGAGGAGTGACTGGTGTGAACAAAACCTGTACTTACGGTTTGTTTTGTGTTTTTGTGTTTGTTTTTATGTTTTTTTTTTTGAATGACTGTAAGAAACTTATGTACAAGTTTGTGAATAAATAAAATTTTGAGTCTTGTTTTCATGCTACTGCTTTTGTTTGCGCATCTGAAATGAATGAGAATGGCGACTTGTATAAGGCTTATGTATAAATCATTATGAAGTGTAAAATGTAAGGAAAACTCAATGTAAAGTAAAGTTTAACTTGTAAGAAAAATTTAATGCAGAGTGAATGTGGGAAAAACTCAGGCCTCGTTTAGGGACTGACTAAATTAGTCAATTAGCCAAAAAGTCACTAAATTAGCCAAAAAGCCCCAAACCCAAAAAAAAAAAAGTCAAAAATTTTTTTTTTTACTTTTTTTTTATCTTTTTAGCCAAAAAAAAAAAGTCACACCACACATTTTTTACCTACCTTTTTGGCCAAATAGCCAAAAAGTTACTAAATTATCCTGTTCCCAAACGAGGCCTCAATGTACAGTGAGTTTTAACTTGTAAAAATTCAATGCAGAGTGAATGTGAGAAAAACTCAATGCAGAGTGAATTTTAACTTGTAAAAATTCAATGCAGAGTGAATGTGAGAAAAATTCAATGCAGAGTGAATGTGAGAAAAACTCAATGCAGAGTGAATTTTAACTTGTAAAAATTCAATGCAGAGTGGCTGGGGCTTGAAGTAACTCAGTCTGGCAGGGCTCTGCATACTCAGTCTGGCTGAGGCTTTTTGCACTCAGTCTAGCTGAGGCTTTAAGTGACTCAGTCTGGCCGAGCTCTTTGTGCTCAGTCTAGCTGAGGCTTTTTGTGCTCAGTCTGGCTGAGGCGTTAAGTGACTCGGTCTGGCCGAGCTCTTCATGCTCAGTCTGGCTGAGGCTTTAAGTGACTCGGTCTCTGGCCGAGCTCTTTATCTTCTCATTTGAGGCTTTTGTGCTTTCGATCTGGTGAGGCTTTAAGTGATTGATCGGCCGAGAGCTCTTTATGCTCAGTCTAGTTGAGGCTTTTTATGCTCAGTCTGGCTGAGGCTTTTACGACAGTGCAGCCGAGCTCTCCTGGTCGATCTGTTAAGGCTTTTATCTTTGAGTCTGGTGAGGCTTTTGTCTTTGAGTCTAGTCTAGCTGAGGTTTTGATTGACTCGGTCTGGTCGAGATCTTCATGCTCAGTCTGGCTGAGGCTTTTTGTGCTCAGTCTGGCTAAGGCTGCAATCAAAGCGTTATTGGAATACCACAAATAACTGAGATATAAGCTTGTTGTCATACAAAGTGTAGCCCATGGGGTCATAAATTTACACTATATAAGGAGAAAATGAGAACATAGATTGTCAAAAAGAACATACAACAATTTGGACGATACAAAAATACAATTTTAATTAAAAATAGCGCTTCAAATGTTCAGCGTTCCAAGGATGGGGGAGGTCTCGACCTTCCATGTCCTGAAGTCGATAAGTGCCCGGACGTGGTCTGGCTTTCACAACGTAAGGTCCCTCCCATTTGGCTGCCAGTTTGCCCTCAGTCGGATTTTTGGTGGCAAGAGTTACTTCTCGCAAAACAAGGTCCCCCATGGTGAATTCCCTTGGTTAGACTCTGCGGTTGTAATGTGTTCTCATTTTCTGTTGGTATGAGGCCCGTCTGACTGCAGTTGTTTCTTGGAGCTCTTCAATAAGGTCTAGGTCTGCCCGACGCAGCTCTTCAGTTAGTTCTGGATTCGGATGTAGAACCCTTGGGGTAGGAAGACCGATCTCCACTGGGATGACCGCCTCTGCGCCGTATGTTAAGCGAAAAAGGGTCTCTCCAGTGGGAGTTCGAGCGGTAGTGCGGTAAGCTCAGAGTACATTCGGCAACTTCTTAGCCCAGAGTCCCTTAGTAGCTGCTAGCTTAGTTTTGATAATCTTGAGAAGAGAACGGTTGGTGACCTCAACTTGGCCATTGGCTTGGGGATGGCCTGGGAAGGAGAAACATGGTTGGATTTGGAGCTCTACATAGAATTTCCTGAATTTGGCATTGTCAAATTGCTTGCCGTTGTCGGAGACGATGGCTTGAGGGATGCCAAATCTGTAGACGATTGATTTCCAGATAAATCTGGTTGTGTTCCGCTCGGTAATGGTGGCAAGGGGTTCTGCTTCAACCCATTTGGTGAAGTAATCGATAGCGACAATGGCGAATTTGGTTTGGCCTCGTCCAGTGGGTAGTGGGCCAACCAGGTCGATCCCCCATTTGGCGAAGGGGTAGGGACTGCAGAGTGTGATCAATTCTGTAGGAGGGGCGTGAGGGATGTTGGCAAAACGTTGGCACTTGTCATATTTGAGCACAAAATCTGTCGCATCTTGATTAAAAGTAGGCCAAAAATAACCAGTGCAAAGTATTTTGTGGACTAGGGACCTGCTGCCCGAATGGTTGCCACATATACCCTCATAACTTCTCTCATTACGTAGGTCGCCTGAGCCAGATTGAGGCATCTCAGGTATGGGCGTGAGAAGCCCCTTTTGTACAAGAGTCCGCTGACAAGAGTGTAATTAGTTGATCGGGCCCTGATTTTGACGGCTTGCTGTTCGTCGTCTGGAAGTCCCCCTGTTGTTAGATACAGGAAGATGTATGTGGCCCAAGGGATGGGTTCATTTTGGAGGAACTGGACTTCTTGCTGGTTGGGGGAAATGGCAGGGTGGGCTAGGTAGTTGAGGCGGACACCATGGCTGAGGTCGGACTGGTTTACAGAAGCCAACTGAGCCATCTCATCCGCCTTAGAGTTTTCTGCCCGAGGGATGTGCTTGATGTAGAAGGTATTGAAAAGGCAAACAAAGGGGAGTGATATATCCCTGTAAGCCTGCATTGTGTCCTCATTGGCATCGAATTCCCCGTAATTTGTCTGACAATGAGCTGAGAGTCGCTGAACACCCAGATGTGGCTGACACCAATATCCCGGGCTAGGCGGAGACCTGCTATCAATGTCTTATATTCAGCCTCATTGTTACTGGCCTCGAACAAGAAACGGAGAGCACATTTGAAATAACCACCCTCAGGGGCGGTGAGGATGAGACCAGCTCTACTCCCTTCCTTGCAGGATGATTCGTCGACGTTGAGAGTCCAAGAGTGAGGGTCTTCTGGGTCGATAGGGGTTAGTGGGGGTGAAAGGGCCGTGTTGGGGTAGGATTAGTGAATTCCAAGATGAAATCAGCGACAGCCTGCCCCTTAATCGCTGTTCGAGGCCGATAAGAGATGTCAAACTGGCTGAGTTCCACTAACCACTGCATGAGTCTGTCGGAGAGTTCTGGTTGCTGCATTACCTTCTTCAAGGGTTGGTCGGTGAGGACCATTATGGAATGGGCTTGGAAGTAAGGACGGAGTCGCCTGGAGGTGGTGACCAGGGCCAAGGACAATTTTTCTAACAGTGGGTAATTCTGCTCCGCTCCCCTGAGAGCCCGACTAATGTAGTAGACCGGCTTTTGGACAGAGCCGTCTTCCCTAATAAGAGTGGCACTGACTGCGGAGCTTGACACGACTAAATAGAGGAAGAGGGGTTCGCCCGTGATTGCCTGTGAAAGGAGGGGGGGTTGGCCATGCACTATTTTAATTGCTAAAAAGCCTCTTCGAATTCGGTCGTCCATTCAAAAGTTTGCCGAAGAACTTTGAAGAAGGGGAGGCACTTATCCGTTGCGCGGGAAATGAAGCGGTTGAGGGCAGCAACTCGGCCAGTGAGTCTTTAAACCTCCTTAACCGTTCTAGGTGACTGCATTTCAATCAAGGTCTTGATCTTTTCAGGGTTGGCTTCAATGCCCCGCTGACTGACCATGAAACCCAAAAACTTCCCAGATCCTACGCCGAAGGCGCACTTCTCTAGGTTGAGCTTCATTTGGTACTTTCATAGGGTGGCGAAGGTCTCTTGCAGGTCGGTCAGATAATCAGCGGAGAGTTTGCTCTTGACTAGCATGTCGTCGACATATACTTCCATATTTTGACCTATCTGATGAAGGAAGATAGCATTGACCAACCGTTGGTAGGTGGCCCCAGCATTTTTCAGTCCAAACGGCATCATACGGTAATGGTAGGTACCTCGGTCGGTAATGAAGGAGGTGTGTTCACGATCAGATGGGTGCATCAAAATTTGGTTGTATCCAGAGAAGGCATCCATAAAGCTGAGCATTTGATGACCGGTCGTGGCGTCAACTAGCAGATCTATGCGGGGGAAAGGATAGCTGTCTTTGGGGCAAGCTCGGTTAAGATCGGAGTAGTCGACACAGAGTCGCCATTTACCATTGTTCTTACGGACCAGGATGACGTTTGACGACCATCTAGGGTAGTCCACTTTTTTGATGAATTGTGCCTCAAGGAGCTTGTCCACCTCTGCGGCAATGAGAGTGTTGCACTCCGGATGAAAAATGCGCTGCTTCTGGCGGTAAGGTCAGAAATGGGGTTCAATGCTAAGACGATGGGTTATGAATGAGGGGTCAATACCCGGCATGTCTGAGTGGGTCCAGGCAAATACATCGTTGTGCTCGATCAAGAGGGCAGTAAGGTCGGCCTTTGCTTGGGGGGATAGTTGGCTGTCGATTTTGGCAGTTTTCGTCGAGTTGGCAGGGTCGATGGGAACCTCAATGAGCTCCTCCACAGGCTCCCCTCTGACCAGCTCATCCTCATCTCGGACGTCAAGCCCTTCAATGATCATTGCCTCCTTTAGCTTGACTTCTTTGAGTGAGGCGACATAACACTCCCTGGCAACTGTTTGCTCTCCTCTCACTGTCCCGACCCCCGATCAGTGGGGAACTTAATGGCAAGGTGGTAAGTTGATGTGATAGTTTGAAAAGCATTTAGGGCGGTGCGGCCAAGGATGATGTTGTAGGCGGAGGGGCAGTCGACAACAAGGAAGGTGAGCAACTTTGTGGTCTGCCACGGGTACTCACCGATTGTGATAAGAAGATCGATGGAGCCGATGGAGGTTACCCGGTCACCAGTGAAACCGACCAAAGGGGTTTGGAGAGGAGACAGACTTTCCTCCCTAACCTTGAGTTGGCGAAAGCAGTTGAGGAAGATGATGTCTGAAGAACTGCCATTGTCGATGAGAACTCGTCTGACTTTGTAGTTGGAGAGGAGGGCAGAAATGACGAGAGGGTCACTATGAGGGTAACGGATGCTTGGGCAGTCGGCGTCTGTAAAAGTGATAGGCTCAGTCCACTGCTTGGGCTGTTTGGAGGGTCAGTCCACCATGGCAACTGCTTTGTCCGAGCCCTGCCTTATCTTTCTGAGTTCTACTTTCTGAGCCGAGTGGGATGGTTCCCCACAAGCAAGGCTGCCCGAAATAACTCTGATTTCTCCAACAGGTGGAGGGGGATTACCTTGCGGTTGAGGTTGCTGTGGAGGGCGATCATGGCCTTGGTTGGGTTGGGGTGGCTGCCGATGAGAGGTTCGCCGGCGGTTGTTTCTGAAGGGCTCAGTCCTTTGCTCTGCTGAGGGCGGGTGTCTGTGAACCGGCTAAGACGTCCCTGACGTATTAAGGTCTCAACTTGATCTTTGAGGTTGACGCAGTCGTCGGTATTATGGCCGTAGTCCTAGTGGAAGCGGCAATATTTGGATTGGTCTTTCCGATTGGAAGGGGTTCGTGATGGTTGGGGCCATTTGAGGGGGTAGTCACACTGGATCTGATTGAGGACTTGCTCCATGGGAGAATTGAGTGGTGTGTACCATTTGAACCGACTGGCCTGTCGAGCTAGTGCCGTCCGATGAACTCTGAGGGGTCGGTCGGTATAGTGGGTTGTTGGGTTATTGTATTGGGTGTTTCTGGTTTCTGAGTCTTTTCGTTTTTCTCGGGGGTCGGGTTTTTTGTTGTAGGGTCTTGGCGAGCGGCTAGGGAATCTTCTGCGTTCATGTATTTTTGAGCTTTGGAGAGTAGGGTTGCCATGGAGGTGGGCGGGTTTTTAGAGAGAGAGAAGAGGAAATCAAACGACTGTAGTCCGGCCATGAAAGCTGTAAGGATGACCTTATCATCGTTTTTCACCACCTGCAAGGCTTCGGTATTGAAATGGGTAACGAAATTGCGCAGGGACTCTCCTTTGGCCTGGCAGATGTTGAGGAGTTGGGTTGCCGGATGGCGTTGGCCCTGGGCTCCAATAAAATGATTGAGGAAGGAGTTACTGAGATGCTGGAAAGTGGAGACGAAGTCTGCTGGTAACTGGCTAAACTACAGCCGAGCTGACCCCTTCAGTGTCACAAGAAAAACTCGACACATGATCTCGTCAGGGAATGCATGGAGGATCATGAGGGTTCTATAGGTCTCCAGATGGTCAACTGGGTCCGTCGTACCGTCAAAAGAGTCGATGGTGGGCATTTTGAACTTAGGGGGTAGAGGTTTGTCCCGGATGGAGGCAACAAATGGTGAATTTGCTGTGGTAGAGGGTTTATGCTGGATGTTCTGCATGACCCCTTGGAGTTGGAGCTTCATGGCTTGAAGTTCGACATCCCAGAGAGGGATGTTATCACCACCGGAAGGCAGCGGGGGTTGGACGCTACTGGCTTCCCCTTCAGGGGTTGGTGCCAGGACCAATGGATACGAGGGTCGGGGTGGTGGATTTATATTAGGAGGAGGAGGTTGCAAGCCTTTCAAGTTGGGTGGGTAGGGTTGCATGATAGTATGGCTCGGGGCTCGCTCTTGGTTGGGCAGAATATCGGGAGGTGGTGGAGGAGGTATAGGAAGGTTTCTTTAGAGTAGAGCATTTATCAGGGCTTGGTTTTGCTCGGCCATGCGGTTAATGCTGTTGGTAAGCTTGATGAAATACTGTGGTGGGTTGTTTAGATTGGGAGGGGTCAGCTTGGTGGTCGGCAGCATTTTGGTGAGAAGCCATGGATCTAGTCGTGACCATACACTTTGATGGGTAGCAGGAAAGGGTTATTGGAACAGGGTCTCCGGCGACAATGAGCACAACTGGTGCGCGGAGCAAAGCTTTCCCACAGACGGCGCCAGCTGATGATACATTTATGATATAACGGGTTCCAGATGAAATGGGTCGGACTGGTCCACGCTTCTCCAACCGATGACTGAATGGTCAAGCCTACCAATGAACATGCACACGAGTTCAACGGGAAACGGGGAGTCCCCTAGTAAACCCTTCGACGAGCAAGTTAGAAGAAGAGGAAGTGGGATGTAGGGATATGGATTAGAGATAGGAAAGCTTAACCTTCTTCTTGTCTTCAACGTCTGCTTATATCATTTGGTAATCATTTCGTTGTCCCTTCCGACCCGTCACCTTGGCCAAAAGTCTATGTTGTAGCTTACCTTGTTCAGGGTGAGGGCGTGCTGTCCCAACGGAGAGGTGTTGTCGTAATAAATGCTGTGAGGGGCTGCATTAATGGCGATGTGCAGTGATAATAACTTTGCAAATCTTTGTCTACTGATGTGGCTTGCCTTTGACCTGCCACGTGTCTGAATATCATTGGTCCTTCAAGTTATGTTGACTTCCAACTGTGTTGGGCCTTATCAGTGGGGTTATGTATTGGGCCCTAAGTGGTAGGCTTGGGTTGTTCATAGTGGGTTATGGCCTTTATGGGCCTACCCACGTCAGTTTTTAAAAGCGTTATTACTAATCACGTTTTTTTTCAGATGAATCTAAACACTTGACATGGAGAAATTGAAATGGTATTCTACATGAAATAGAAAACACTATTAGTAATCACGCTTCTTAAAAAACATAAAAACAATTTAACTTAGTTTAAAAAATAAGTTGAATTTTATAGGTTAATGAGCATGTTCACGAGTTTTTCTAATGTGGCAGGAAATAAATTTTTTCTGATGCCAAAGCTAATTGAATCAAACACAAGCAACTTCTAATATATATATTTGAAAAAAAAAAAAGGGAGGGGGGGGGGGCACATTTCAATAATCCTATGTTTAAAACATAGATGTATAATTTCACTAGAAGCTTAAGAACTTCAAAAAATTTACCTTAAAAGTGAGCCGAAAAACACATTGCAAAGGGAAAAGGACAGCAAGCAACATTTTATTACTGTTAATGTATATATAATATATATTCCTACATATATTAGGTATTGATTTCTTAAATATATTAGGTATTGTCATAGTTAGATCTCTTATAGGATACTATTTTTCATAATTACACTTCTCGTAGGATATTCTTTTCCAGCCTATATATACATGCTTTCTATTGTATAGGACAAATCATTCAATACAATACTGTTAGTTTTTTGGCTTTCGAAGGTTATTTTTGTAATTGTGAGCGTGCCAACAAGGATCAATCAGTCCTTACAAAATATTAATTGCCAACTAATTATTAGACGATTGTGTTTTAGTTCTTTCAGCCTCAATGAATAAGACTTTTACTTGTGGCTTTGTTTAGGAGAATTAAGCAAACAATGATTAAATGAAGAACAATTATAGCATTTCATTAAGTAAAATGAAAGACTTACAAAGATCAAAATCAGCCTCGTAGAGGTTTACAGCAACAAACTACTTGAAACTACTCCTATGAACGAAGTGCAGTGCAGGAATTTGCAATACAAAAATGTAAAGAACAAGAAATATAAAAACTGGAAGGAAAAATAAAGTAGATAAAACTGGTTTTTTGGATCTGAGTTCGGGGGGAATTTCTGGGGCCTTCTTTGCTATTTATACTTCTTAATGACAATCGTCGAATTGCATTTCTAACCGTCGAACCATCCCTCCATCATGCTTCCTTATAATTAGCTCTACTATGCCATATCTGCAGTTAGGCTTCCCTCCTGATTTTGAATTTAAATATGAGTAACCATTGAAGCCACGTCATCTTGCATCTCTTCGCTGATTCAGTGCTATATAGATCTACAATAAACCAATGCCAACTGCCATGTGTGTGATTATGATTGAAGATTTGAATTATTGTCCTGTATTGCTCTTATCCTGCCATGTGTCAAACTGTGATTGGCTTATACAAAATATGTAGCCAACAATACATATTATTTTTTCTCTCTCTCTACTATTCTAACATGGTATCAGAATTAGGTTAAGAACCTAGTAATTTCGCTTCACCGGTGGGCGGCAGCCTCGCCTAGGCCGCCCGTCGGACCTCAACCTATTTTGTTGTCATATTTTCCTACTGGTATTGCTTCGTGATGATCTCTTCCTTTGTCCGATGGTTTATTCCTACCCTAAATATCTTTATCGTATATATATATATTTTGTATTTTTGCTCCATTTTGTCTTTCCCTCTGTTTCAACCTCAAATAGGTTTCTATCTTTAAACCTAGTTGAGTTGAGGGAGGTATTATACCTATATCATGGTGAGCATGGTTATACACCATATGAACCACCCAAGCTGCCCCTTTGGTGCACAATCCAAGCCGCCCCCTGGCGCACTCAGTTATCTGTTACCATCATCGTTCATCGTTCAACACCACGTCATAAGTTATGTGTGCGCTATGCTTATTGGTTTAACATCCAGTTCTCTACATCGGTTCGGCATGACTCTGTAAGCTGTGCCGACATTAATTCTGGTTAGCTCTTACATCGGTCTGGCATGACCCCTCTAAATTGTCCTGAAATTGATTCCGGTTAACTCCTACATTGATTCGGCATGACTCCTTTAAACTGTCCTGGCATTAGTTCCAGCCAGTTCCTATAATGGTCTGACACGACTATAAACTGTCTCTCGACATTAGTTTCAGCCAATTTCTATATCAGTCCGGCACAACCTTAAATTGTCCTGATATTAGTTTCAGCCAGTTCCTACAATGGTCGGATTATCTCCCGGCTTTAGTTATTGCCTCTGATCTATTTCAAGCGCCTTTGTGCTCATGTTTGGATTTTGCAATCTATTTGCCTTTTATTTTATTTAGTTTTATTTCATGTTTTAATTTCTTTCTCCAAACTCAAGACGTTTATCCTCCTTATGTTTGCGCAGGGATGTTAATGTATATATGATATATATTTGTACATATATTAGGTATTGATTTCCTAGATATATTAGGTATTGCTATAGTTAGATCTTTTATAGGATACTCTTTCTCATAGTTACACTTTTAGTAGGATACTCTTTCTCAGTCTATATATACAGACTTTCTATCGTATAGGACAAATCATTCAATACAATACATATTATTTTTTTTCTCTCTCTACTATTCTAACAATTACCAAGAGAATAAATGAGAAAATGTACATACCCTCTTCCATTGCAAACTGAGTAATTATTCAATAGTCTAATTAATGACATAATGAAAATTCAATTTCTTATTTGTCAAGAACATTGTATACACAATGTCACATAATATTTTTTTTGTTTTGAACCTAATAATTTTTGAAACTCTATTTAGACAAAGTCTTTTAAAACAAACAAAGCTATTAATTGCCATATATACTTCTGTTGACTTTGTTAGCCAATAATTCTTGTTATGTTCCTCATAATTTTTTACTTCTTTAACTAAAAATTTATATATTTATTTTTTTTGACAAAATTTCTTTACGTGTGTTGTATAACACTTGCAGTCGTTCAATTTTTTTTGGCAAAATCGTCAAGAACATCCTAAAGATCCGTTGGGCTTCCACTATTGCAATTTATCAAACTTGCATATTCAAATGTTTTTCTTTATCATTTCAAATGTTAGGGGTGACAATGACACAATTTATATAATTCTAAAGATGTTTCTAAATGACTGCAAATCTATCTAGCACACGTAAATAAGTTTGTAACAAAAACCAGAAGATAAATTTTTAACTAAAAAAGTCAAAAATTATGAAACAAAACATGACAAGATTAACGAAGTGAATGAAACAAAAGTAACTATAATAAAATTAATAACTTTTGTTTGCTTTCAACATACAGTACCTAGATTTATTTCATCAATAATATTGATCATCACAAAAATTTGAACATTAACTGTTAAGAACATAGACTTAGCATTTCCTTTTCACTTAACAACCCAAATGACTATGACCTAAACCATTTTAGTTTTACAAATGCCAATTTACAACAATTCCTGCCCAAACAATTCTTAGGCCATTTTGGTTGCACAAACAATTTTTAGGCCATTGTGGTTTCATAATCAAATTGTAATGCTATTGGATACAATATCACAAGTCTAAAAATAATTTGCCATGCTCGCTAATTGGGACATTAACTCAGATCAATTGTTCCAAATTTGGAGCAAAATTATTCACTATCGTGTGCGGCATGGCCGCAAACAGATCTCACATGATGCATTAGTGTCTCACACAAGACCTACACCAACTTATGATGTGTAATCCTATTTGTAACAATACCGCACATGACATTGAATAATTTTCACTGAACTCAAGAGAATAATAGGGGTCAATTTGATTATCAATTTCTAAAGCTTTCTTAGGATTGTATAACAAGTGTGAAATCCATTGGCAGCTAAAATAAATCCCATACTTATATGAGAGCTCATTCAATGGAAAGAGAAATGAAAGTAAATGATTTTTTTTTTTTTTTGAACTAGAAAGTAAATGATATTTGTCACAACCATTTTTGTTGCTTCTATGACCTTCTTAAGAAAATTTTGAAGGTATAAAAAAGAAAAGAAAAGAAAAATGTACTGAAAAGCTATTGTGCTCAAGAGCCAGAAACAAACATCAAATAAACAATCACATAAGAAAATAATAAGATTTACGTGGTTTGGCAATGCACCTACGTTCAGGCCACGAGTTTCACTAATTGAAGAGAAAATTATAACTTGTTTCTCTCTTTTTCAACCTCATCTCTCTTACTCTCTTGAGTCACTCTTTACTTATGTTTGCCTCCTCTTCACTTGTACACTGCTTGCACTTTTCATACGTCCCTATTTATATACAATTGTAGAGAACAAAAGATGTACTTTGAAGTGACAAGTTAGCAACTTGTTCTTTTACAATACCGCTTGTTAATTTTCCAACTTACTAAGCTTCTGGAATCTAAGCCAACACAGGGCAACTAAGTCGATCGGTCACTACGTTGGATGGAAAATGCTCACCAAAGTGGAGATTTGTTGCCTTTTGTTGGCTAAGATTCTAGAATTCAAAAAAGTGGACAAGTTGTTTTTGACTAAATTCTAGAAGCTATGCAAAGTTGGTAAATTGCAACAAGCGTTACACTAAATAAAGAAAGTTGATAAGTTGTCAACATATCACTTCAAATTATATTTTTTGTCCTCCAAAATTATGTATAAATAGAGACATATGGAGAGTGTAAGTAGTACGCAAGTGAAGAGAAAACTAATGTAAGCAAAGAGTGATTGAAGAGAGTAAAAAAGATGAGGTTAAGAAAGAGAGAAACAGGTTGTTATGTTCTCATCAATTAGTGGCATCGGCTGTTGTGGATGTAAGTACATTGCCAAATCATGTAAATCTTGTGCGATTATTTGTTTGGTGTTTGTTTTTGACTTCTGAGCATAACAAAACAACTAAAGCAAGCCACTTCCCTTATATGCATTAAAAAGGTACACATTATACACTATATTAGAAAAAAAAAGTTCATATTGGCTTGCACATGATCTTTTGATGATTTCACGTTTGCTCACATGACTTCTTCAAATGTAACATCTAATAATAAATAAGAAAATTATAGTGTATATTCCTGAGACATTGCTCCAACAGTTTTACGAGCCATACATTTGTGTCAGGTTGTCACTATGTATACTATGTACAAGGAACTCCTTTGACATATGTGGCTCATGAAACTAAAAAAAATACTAATCATACCTATAATTAAGGGCAAACACGAGGGGGATGTTTGACCCATTCTCATGTGGTTTATAACAATAGTAGTTTAATAATAAAATAATAATAATTATTAATATATTTAATGATGTCATCTATCAGATCAGTCCTATTATGATTAGAACTACCAAAAATCAAATAACGGCATTTTTTTTTTTTTTTGTATATGAAAAACCACCGTAAAAAGTTTACTAACGTGTAGTGAAAAAACCCATTTAATACCGCCGTTACAAAAAAAAATCAAATCATTATTTTTTTTTTTTTAAGTAAAAAAAAAACCACCGTTAAAAGTACTATTAACGGCGGTAACGAAAACCGCTGTTAATACCGCCGTTAAAAAAACCGTCACTAAAAGTGTCTTTAACGACGGTAATAAAATCCACTTTTAACGGCGGTAACGAACCGCCGTTAATGCCCACTTTTAACGGCGGTAATAAAACCGCTGCTAATGCCCAACCATTATCGCCGTTAATGCCGGCGGTCTTTGCCGGCGGAGCTCCGGTGAAACTCCGGCGAAACTCCGGCGTGCTCCGGCAACACTCCAGCGAGCTCCGGCGAAACCATCTACAAAAAGTAAAAGTAATGTTTAAATATTTATTTAGGTAATATATTTCATGAAAAGTGGATGTGGCAAAGTGGTTGGTGTGGGTGGATGAGAGGTCTTGGGTTCAAAACTTAGGGAGTGCAAGTAGAAAGAATTATTTTTTGAAAAATTTGAACCTATTTACGGCGGTAAAAAACCACCGTTTTTAGTCGACTTTTAACGACGGTAATTTGCCTTTTTACGACGGTTTCATTTTTTCACGGCGCATAGCAATGATACGAAACCCATAGTCGACCGATATAAACGCGAAACCGAAAACCGCCGTTTACCGGCCCGTTAAAAGCTTTAACGGCGGTTTTATAGCCTTTAACGGCGGTAAAAAAACGGCCGCTAAAGCCCAATTTTGACGTAATGAAATTATTATTCCTATTATATTCCTTTCTTATTTAAGACTTCATTTGCATTATATAAAGGATTATTGTACTTATATTTCATTATGATTAATAATACAACAATCCTTTGACAAAATGTTTATATAATTGTATGGAGAGAAAGATGAGAGGAGAGTAGATAGAGAATACTCTATCTACATTATGGTAATGCTTTAGAGCTCTAAATAATGAGCTCTAAATCCACCACTAGTAAGGTGAAAAAAAAAAAATAAATAACAGCACACATTGTGGCAGTGGGTTGGATCCACTGCCACATCATTAGTGGTAGCTCTAATTAGTGATCTCTCTAATTATTGATCTACATTATTAATCATCATAATGAAATGGAAAATGAGTTGGACCCCCTCAAGAGGCACCCCCTTTGACCCCCTCTCTTTCTGATTGGCCAATTTTTCTTTTTTCTTTTTCTTTTTTTCCTTCTCTTCCAATCACCACCCGCCACGTGTGTGTGAGGGTGGTGGGGGTGGTGATTGGAAGGGGCCTCAATCACTCCATAATGAAATATAAGTACAAAAAGAAGTCCTACATAAAAAAAAAGAATAAAATAGAAATAATAATCTTAATTATAATCTAGACTAAAATTATAAATGACATCATCATATACATTAACAATAATAATAATTTTCTATCAAACCACTTATTGTTACGGTGGGCAAACGACTCAGAAAACTAAGAAATTGGACCAACTAACCTGTTTCGATTCTTGAAGCGACATGGTTCAATTTTAGGTCTAAAACTTATCAACTTGACTAGGTAGGTTTTATTCTCAAGTTTGTCATTTTATATATTGTATACAATTGTCCTATAATTATTTTTATTTTTTCTTTCTTTAATTGTTATTCTTGTTTTTATAGTGGAATTCAAATTATGACAATTTCATTCTATAAACTATTTTAGTTTATTGTGTGATATGTATAAAAATTTTAAATTAATGTGAACTTTTAGTTTTAATTTGAATATATTAAAGTTGAATTATTCATTTCCAAAGGATGGTCAATTCAATTTGGAGTCCAAAACTCCATTTCCAATCTAAAATTTATTTCCTGTCACCTAAAACATCATCCACATAAATAGAGTAAAATATTGACACACAAAATTCTACACACTAAGGGATTGTTTGGGGTGTCTTAAATAAGTGTACTTTTTGACTTTTTATGAAATATGAGTTAGATATGAGTTGAGTTTAAAGTGATGTGATAAAGTGGTAATGTGACTTAAATAAGATGATGTGACTTAAATAGGATTGTGACTTTTTAACCTTTTAAATTTTTTTGAGGATGCCAAACTTGGCCTAAATTACTCTCTCTTCTATTTGAAAGTACAGGGCCCACAGTAACATTCAAATCTTATGTGAGAGAATAATTTAGCGTATTTAAAATTTTATATGTCATGACGTCGTTGGGGATACATAAGCAGAAATCAAACCCCGCCACATGATTTCTCACGGAAAAAGATACTGACACCTCCTAATTTACACACGAAACTACTCCCCACTTATATTGGAAATAGTTTAATATTTAAATTAAGAGGTATCCCTAATAATGTTGTTTTCTTAAAGAAGATATAACGGCTGCTATTTTAGAATAAAAAAATAAAAATAATTTTTAATAAAAACAAAAAATTATTTGATGATCCAAAATCACCACATTATTTTTTATCCCAATTAATTATAATCGGTTAAATCAACCAAAATAAAACCCAAGATCTCACTTTTTCATCTTCCCATAAAATAAAATATTGAATTTTAATTTTACTGATTTGACCGATCATAATTGATCGAAATAAAAAAATAATATGATAATCCTGGATAACAAAAAAGAAAAAAAAGAGATCACTCCTATCCTCTCTTCCTAAAGTACAACACATTCACTCACAAAAACCTTATTTGGTTTTCAAACTCAAAAATAAATTTTTATTTTTTATTTTTTTATCTTTAGTAAATTTTTTTTCATATTTTAATTATTTTGATTTTACTTTTTAAATATACCTAATATATATACACCTAAAAAATAAATATTTATGAAAAATTTGAAAAAAATTTAGACCCCCTTCTCTCCCCCGCCCCCTTGACCCTTCTCTCTCTCATTGGTTAGATTTTTTTTTTTAATTTTTTTTTCTTCTCCTCCAATTACCACTCGCCGCGTGTGTGTAAAGTGGTGGAGGTGGTCTATATTTTACATTTCAAGTAAAAAAATGAATTTGTTCACATATTTTAATGTTGAGCAATGATAGAGAGCTCTAATATTTGAGTTCTAAAAATAACTCTATACATGTGACAATGAGGAAAAACAAAAAAACAAATACACATGCACACACATAACACCACAGGTGAGTCCCACCCACTTAGAGCTTCTCTAGAGCTCTCTTTTTAAAACTCTTAATCATTTTTCTTTAATGTTGGAACAAAAAATATTTAGAAACTCTAAAAAAAGAGCTCTAGAGAGAGTTCTAATAGTGGATCCCATCATGTGATATGATGTTTTAGCCTGTGTTTATTTTGTTTTGTGTTTTTTTTTTTTTCAATACCACATGTATAGAACTCTATTTAAAACTCTATACCTAGAACTCTCAATCACTGCCGATATTAAAACAACCATACAATATATAATTAGAATCTTAGGTCTTATTTGGCAATTACATGTTTCAATCAAAAAGTCAAAAAATCACTATAAGTTATCATATTATTCTATTTACTTTTTTTACACATCTTTTAATAAAAAATCAAAAAATTACTAAAACAACTTATTTCCAAACGAGGCCTTATATTTAGACTTTATTTAGTATGTCTTATTTTAACACATTATCTTATTTAGATCATAATTATCTTATTTAAATCATATTATCTCCTTAACACATCACTTCAACTACAACTCACATTTCACATTTTCTTTCATAAAAAGTTAAAAAAAATATTAATTTTAAACTTCCCAAATAACCCTTTAAAATGTGTATATGCCCAACCAAAATTGTAGATACTAAAATCTTACGCGAATCAAATATGAACCTCTTTTGGCAACTAGATTAAAAATCAAAATTTTAATTTTTTGACTTTTTAAATCACATCACTTCTTTATTTTTTTTAAAATATATTTTCAAAAAAAAAAAACCAAAAACAAATTAAAAAAAGGACTTTGGTTGGTAGCTAAAAAATTAGTGGTCCTAATGGCCCTAATTTCCATATCAGGTAAAAAAAAAAAAAGAAAAAAAAAACAAATTTATCCAAATAGAAAATTAGGGCCATTAGGGACAGAGTTTTTAGGGCCACAACACATTTTTCTTAAAAAAGTTAACTTTCAGCGTACTTTTCAAAACAAGACAGTATATATTATTCACGCACTCTTTGATTTTATTGTTTTTTTAGTGTGTTTTTTATTTTTTTTTTATTTTTTTTAACTGTAATGTATTTTTTCTAATATTTAGAAAATTTTACATTCTGTATTCTACTCGGCTAGACGGAAAATTAAAATAATTTTAAATTTTTTGAAAAATAGTCGAAAAAGAATGACCCCCCCAAAAAAGCCAAAAATAATGGACTTTTTGACCTAATTTAGCTCTTTTTTTATTTTTTATTTTTAATTTAGATTCGTCTATATTAAACAAAAGAAAATGTTTGAAATCACTAATTAGTGGTAGCATTAATGAAGTAATAGTAAGTCTCATCCACTGTCACAATGTTACTGTGCATTTTTTTTTTTTTTTCCAGTGCGGCTATATACCACTAAAAGTGATGCTTTAAAACACCACTAGTGAGTTGACATACACTTAACAATAAATAAATAAATAAAAAACAAGACACAGCAACACTGTAATAGTAGATGGAGCTCACTGCCACATCATTAGTACTACTAAATGCATACAAACTCACTAGTGGTTGCTTTAGAATACCACTTTTAATGGTATATAGCAGCACGGTTAAACAAATTTGATAAATAAAAATTTTGACATAATTTCAAAAAATCGGAATCCATGTGTAAATTAAGAGGTTTGCTCTATCAAAAGCAAAATTTGAACCAAATCCTTGCTAAATTACTCAAGAATCTCAAGACCCACTAGATTTCTCTTAAAAGATTGAACAGATCTGATATTTTGTGACAGTTGAACAAACCATAAACAACATAAACATGAAACAGCAAAAATCATAAAACTACTTCAGATCTATGCAAGCAAATCATTAACAAAAACAAATCACAAACACAGATCAATCTATTATACATAACAAGAAAAGAAGAAGAAGAAGAAGATGATGTTACCTTAGCAAAAGATTGAAAGATCTAAAAACAGCAGGACAAGGTAGGGAAGGGGAGGATCTGCAGAAAATCATGGGTATGGGGGGTTTTGGGAAGGATGTACGCTTTAAATCCTCCCCAAGCTCTCCACACCCACAATTTCCTGCAAATCGATCTCCCTTTACCTCTTGCTCCTCTCACATCTTTGTAGATTATAGCAAAAATTGCAACAAAAGACAAAAATAAAAATGAAAAGTTGGGGAGAAAGGAGGAAGCACATGAAGCCATTGGAATCAGAGGACTGGAGAAGAACAAAATATATCAAAATTCTTCTTCCCCAAACCTCCCTATTTTACAGATTCATGTTACCAAACCTCCCTTCTCCAACCCTCCCTTCTCTTCTCTGTTTTTTTTCTCTTTGGCATATTTTTCTTCTGATACTACCAAGACTTTGTGGTAGTGAACAATATATAAAGCTAAGAGGTAAGTGGTTTCCTAAAGAGAAAAGATTAAAAAAATAGAAATGCTACAATGTGAATCTTTAAAAATGTATATATCAATAAAAAAGGGAGGGGGGAAATTTAATTTTTTGGAACTTACAAAAAAATATTTATATGTTAATGATAAACTTTATAATATTTAAAACTAATTTTATATACTTTTTTTTTTTTTTTATGTATCTGAAATTATTTTTTTCACTCTCCATTAGCTTGTTATTTTCTCGTAAAAAATTATAATTTTTGTAGTGAAAATTATAAATTTTTATGATAGAAATTATTATTTTTGTGGTAAAAGTTATGAATGACGAAATTATGATATTCGTCTGTACAGTAAAAATTATACTCTCTATAGTAAAAATTATATTTTTTTGTGATGAATAAAAAGGTTTATATTTTGCTATAAAAATTATATTTTTTGTACAAAATACATACCATATATTTGTATTGGGACAACGGGACCAGATTTTTTTTGGTAAGATTGTTTGATCAGCACTTGTATGCTTACAACTTCTTCTATCAACATCATGTGCAAACTTATTAGATTTGGCCTTTGGGACCTACTGGTTGTCCCTCGTACTCCTAGATACTTCTTAATAATTTTAAATGTCAATTGAATAAGCAAATGTTGAATTAGGATGGGGTATGTGTGTGATGATGATGAAGAATTTGAATAGAAATGAATAATGAATTTATTCTCATTGATGAAAGAGATGTCTATGGATCTAATCTAATGAATATATTACAGATCTGATCTATTGAATATACTACAGATCAGATCTGTTTTAGCCTATAATAAAATTTGAACGGATAAGGGAGAAGCATTGAACAGATAGTTAAAAAATTTAAATAGATAGTCAACAAATTTAAATAAATGGATATAAATTTGAATAAATAGTCAAAAAATTTGAACAGATGGAATTATTATTATTTTTTGAACAGATAGATATAAATTTGAACAGGTATTTAAAAAAAATCAAACAAATAAAACAAAAAAAGTTAACATATAAACTAAGAGTTAAAATTGAAAACAAAATGTCCTTCAAAACAAATAAAAAGATTTCTCACTAAACTATTTCATAAAAAGTGGATATCTAACCAACAAAAAGATATCCACCGAACCTAATGTCTTACACCATCTTTAAGTTAGATTTTTCAACAATTATCTCTTGTGGATTATCTCAATTTATCATGAAAAATATATGGGAAAGAAATATTTGTCAAATAGAGATCATATAAAATAGGTAAAGTTAGTATAATTTAAATTAGATTTGAATTTGTATAGAACTCTATATATAATTAAGAAAATACAACGTGACTCTCTTAGAAAAAATTAAACCCTTATAATGTGCCGTATAAGCATGAAAAAATATTACTCTTGATAGGCATAGCCCCAAATAAGTGGCCCAATGGGCTGTCCAAACAATTCCTAACCCAACTTAGGCCCAAGGGCCAGACAAGAAGAAGACGCCAGAAAGGTATGAAAGAAATCAATATATATACAAGTAATCACACTCTCTCTAACCATCTACTTCTTCCTCCTGAAGCTAAAAGCTTCCATCTTTATACTAGAGACTCCTCTAACTTAAACATCGGAGGGTCCTCCAGAAGGAACCCCACCTCCGGGTTCCTTCTTGACGGACTTGCAGCAGTACAATCGGGAAGACGGTTCAATCATCTGTGGAGCTCCGGCCTGTCTGACCCATTCCTCCTCCGACAAAACCGGTATCATCGATTGGCCCGTCTGTGAAACTCTTTTCGATTGGCGATTGTGTTCATTGTCACCGAAATAGCTTCCTTTTCACCCACCTTCGGTTTGGAATGAATGGTTACCACATGATTCATGGCATCTATCGGCCGGTGGACGTTTTCCCCGCTTACACCTCTCGCCACGCCATGATTCTCTCACTCACCATTGTCGTTGGTGACCGCGAAGTCTACCTATGCACCAAAATCAACCCCCGTACCAAGCAATTCAAAGTCGTCAAGACTTCAAAAAAAAAAACAACAACAAACACACAAGCAAAAAGTTCAAGAACAAAGCTCTGGACAGGTATTTCCCATTTGATCTATGTCAAAGGCCCAGATTACCCCACGTGAAGACATGGGTTTCACTTCCCAAGCCACTAACTCTCTCTCTTTTCCCTACGTTTGTGTCATGTCACATCATCACGCCAGATCCTCGCACCTCGCACCTTGAGTGCACCGCCAACCAACCCGATTACATAGGTCGATTAACAAAGTGGTCGATCGATTGGCAAACTAGGTCGGTCGGCAAGCGATGGTCGATTCACAACATCGGTCGATGTCGGCAAACTAGATCGATCGATGGCGGTGGTCGATTAAGAACTAGATCGGTCGGCAATATAGCTCGGTCGACACACTAAGTCGGTCGGTAACATAGCTCGGTCGGCAATATAGTTCGGTCGGCAAACTAGGTCGGTCGGCAACATAGGTCGGTCGGCAAACAGTGGTCTGTCGGCAACATAGCTCGGTCGGCAAATAGTGGTCGATCAACGATAAGGTCAAGATCAATCGGCATGAGCCCCGCCTCCGCCATATTCGAATGGTCTACTTCTTCCTCCTCAAAGACGTCATAAGTAAGATATTCAAACTTCTTTTATCTATGTTGCACATTTCATAACATTTCAGATCAAAAAGCCTCAGCCAGACTGAGCACGCAGACGGAGCCCCAGCGCCTCCGCCATATCCGAATGGTCTACTTCTTCCTCCTCAAAGACGTCATAAGTAAGATATTCAAACTTCTTTTATCTATGTTGCACATTTCATAACATTTCAGATCAAAAAGCCTCAGCCAGACTGAGTACGCAGACGGAGCCCCAATGCCTCCGCCATATCTGAATGGTCTACTTCTTCCTCCTCAAGGACATCATGAGTAAGATATTCAAACTTCTTTTATCCATGTTGCATATTTCATAACATTTCAGACCAAAAAGCCTCAGCCAGACTAAGCACGCAGACGGAGCCCTAGCGCCTCCGCCATATCCGAATGGTCTACTTCTTCCTCCTCAAGGACATCATAAGTAAGATATTCAAACTTCTTTTATCTATGTTGCATATTTCATAACATTTCAGATTAAAAAGCCTCAGCCAGACTGAGCACGCAGACGGAGCCCCAGCGCCTCCGCCATATCCGAATGGTCTACTTCTTCCTCCTCAAAGACGTCATAAGTAAGATATTCAAACTTCTTTTATCTATGTTGCACATTTCATAACATTTCAGATTAAAAAGCCTCAGCCAGACTGAGCACGCAGACGGAGCCCCAGCGCCTCCGCCATATCCGAATGGTCTACTTCTTCCTCCTCAAAGACGTCATAAGTAAGATATTCAAACTTCTTTTATTCATGTTGCACATTTCATAACATTTCAGACCAAAAAGCCTCAGCCAGACTGAGCATGAAGACCTCGGCCAGACCGAGTAATTAAAGCCGTGAGGGGCATGGTCTCAGATCCTACCCACGAAGACCTCGGCCAGACCGAGTATGAAGACCTCGGCCAAACTGAGTAATTAAAGCCGTGAGGGGCATGGTATCAGATCCTACCCACAAAGACCTTGGCTCGGCCAGACCGAGTTACTTAAAGCCTCAGGCAGCCTGAGCACGAAGACCTCAGCTAACCTGAGCATTACTTAAAGCCTCAGCCAGCCTGAGCACGAAGACCTCAGCTAGCCTGAGCATTACTTAAAGCCTCAACCAGACTGAGCACTACTCAAAGCCTCAGCTAGACTGAGCATGTGAGCATGAAGACCTCGGCCAGACCGAGTTACATAAAGCCTCAGCCAGACTGAGCACTACTCAAAGCCTCAGCCAGCCTGAGCACGAAGACCTCAGCCAGACTGAGCACGAAGACCTCGGCCAGACCGAGTTACATAAAGCCTCAGCCAGACTGAGCACTACTCAAAGCCTCAGCCAGCCTGAGCACGAAGACCTCACCCAGATCGAGCTTGAAGACCTCGGCCAGACCGAGTTACTTAAAGCCTCAGGCAGCTTGAGCACGAAGACCTCAGCTAGCCTGAGCATTACTTAAAGCCTCAGCCAGACTGAGTACTACTCAAAGCCTCAGCCAAACTGAGCATGTGAGCATGAAGACCTCGGCCAAATCGAGTTACATAAAGCCTCAGCCAAACTGAGCACTACTCAAAGCCTCAGCCAGCCTGAGCATGAAGACCTCAGCCAGACTGAGCACGAAGACCTCGGCCAGACCGAGTTACATAAAGCCTCAGCCAGACTGAGCACTACTCAAAGCCTCAGCCAGCCTGAGCACGAAGACCTCAGCCAGACTGAGCACGAAGACCTCGGCCAGACCGAGTTACATAAAGCCTCAGCCAGACTGAGCACTACTCAAAGCCTCAGCCAGCCTGAGCACGAAGACCTCAGCCAGACTGAGCACGAAGACCTCGGCCAGACCGAGTTACATAACGCCTCAGCTAGATCGAAGACTACTCAAAGCCTCACCGGCTGAGACGAGACCTCGGCCAGATCGAGACGAGACCTCGGCGATCGAAGTTACATAACGCCTCAGCCCGACTGAGCATGTGAGCATGAAGACCTCGGCCAGACCAAGTTACATAAAGCCTCAGCCAGACTGAGCACTACTCAAAACCTCAGCCAGCCTGAGCTCGAAGACCTCAGCCAGACTGAGCACGAAGACCTCGGCCAGACCGAGTTACATAAAGCCTCAGCCAGACTGAGCATGTAAGCATGAAGACCTCGGCCAGACCGAGTTACATAAAGCCTCAGCCAGACTGAGCACTACTCAAAGCCTCAGCCAGCCTGAGCACGAAGACCTCAGCCAGACTGAGCATGTGAGCATGAAGACCTCGGCCAGACCGAGTTACATAAAGCCTCAGCCAGACTGAGCATAAGGACCTTGGCCAAACCGAGTGTGTCCAAGCACGCTCACGCAACAACCAAACCCTCCAAGGCACTACAAGAAGGGCCCCAGCCGAGCCTCCTAACCCAAACAATCCATCTCCATACTTCACGAAGAAACGTCGACAGCGTTAACCACTTGATTGAGCAAAACCAAGCCATGTTCCAACAAGAACTACCAGTTTCTACCCCTCCGCCTCTACAAATCGTCCATCAAAATTAGGATCAAGTCCAAACAGCCGTCCTCAGCAACAATAGGGACCGTTTCTTCCACCACTCACTCCGCGACCAATAGACCATCTCAAATCCATCGGCCCATTGCCAAAGAGCACTGGTCGACCACCAAAGTACTCCGCCAACCTCCAAAATTGCTCGGCCGACCTCCAAGGCTTCCAATAGTCATCGGCCGACCTCCAAAAATTAGCCGACCTCCAAGACTTCCAACAGTCATAGTCCGACCCCCCGGTCATCAGTCGACCTCCAAAACCATTAGCTGACCGTCCAACGCGCTCTATAAACCGAGTGAGACCCTACGGGCTAAACAAACTCAACAAGACTGGGTCTAATTCTACAAGTAAGGTATTTAACTTCTTCTACATCGGCTGACCGTCCGAAGCCTCAGTTAAACTGAGCCCAAAGACCTTAGCTAGACTGAGTGTACGAAAGACTCCCAGACCGAGCACCCACAGAGCCTCAGCCAGCCTGAGCACATGAAGACCTCGGCGGATCAACACCAAAAGCCTCAGTCAAACTGAGTACAAACTTACGGTACGAGCTAATCCATCAGCCGACTACCCAGGTCCTCGACCGACCTTCCAAAGGCCTCAGCCTCGGTTGCATTGCTCTACACAAGGGCTAGCACTTTACATTCCTCACAATTTTGCATATGCCGACTCCTCTCGGTGCACGCAGTCTGCGCCGCTTTGCGCCGGCCCAAAATCTCCAACTTTACTCCCTTTAACTCTCACTGCGCCTTGCCCAGTTGGTTTTTGAGCGGTCCTACCTCTATCGCAGCACCCACGTATTTGCACAATAAATTTGGCCATCGTCGCCCTGCCTCCTTCCGTGACTTGGGGGACTACTTTACTCTTTCTTATTCCCTTCGTTGGACTAAAGCTGCACTCGGGAATAGGGGACTACTGATAGACATAGCCCCAAATAAGTGGCCCAATGGGCTGTCCAAACAATTCCTAACCCAACTTAGGCCCAAGGGCCAAACAAAAAGAAGACGCCAGAAAGGTATGAAAGAAATCAATATATATACAAGTAATCACTCTCTCTCTAACCATCTACTTCTTCCTCCTGAAGCTAAAAGCTTCTATCTTTATACTAGAGACTCCTCTAACTTAAACATCGGAGGGTCCTCCAAAAAGAACCCCACCTCCGGGTTCCTTCTTGACGGACTTGGTGCAGGTACAACTGGGAAGACGAAGTTCAATCGTCCTGTGGAGCTCCGGGCCCTGTCCGACCCATTCCTCCTCCGACAAAACTGGTATCATCAACTCTTAATATATATATATATATATAGTAGTTTCTGCTGAATTTTATTTTCAAAATTAAAATTAATAAAACATACTTAAAATCAACTATCACAAATCAATTGAAAAGGGAGAATTTTTTTAAGGTCCTTGATATTAAAATTTTATAAGATAAATAACATATAATATTTTCATAGTAGGTAAGGGTCCCTCAAAATTTTCACAGAGAAATTTTGTCCTGGCACAGAGAAATTTCATCGAGGGATTTTTGTTGATAAAAAAGTATATATTGAATTTCTCCTTCCACTCAAAGTTAAAAAAAAAAAAAAAAGAAAAAAGAATGTTTCACTAATTTTTTATTAAAAATAATATGTTAAAAAAACTTGAATATAAAAGCATAGATAATAATTTTACATCTCAAAATTAAGAAAAAAAAATTAAATAACAAATTTATAACTTATAAAAAAAAAAAATCTTATTTAGAGGTTGTTTGGGATGATCTAAATAAATGTATTTTTTTGTCTTTTTAGAAGATGATGTGCAGAAAAGTAGAGAGATGATATGATAAAAAAAGATAAAAAGATAAAAATATAAATTATTTAGAGGATGTCAAACCACCCCTTAAATTTTTCGTCCTAGGTCTCAAAAAAAGGTGGAGCGGCCTCTACCGTGATGTCTCCATGTTGAGCTTACTTTTTTTTATTATTTAAATTAATTAAATGATGCACTTACTGATGATTAAGAATAGGAATGCAATACAACACAATACCACAACATCATACATGAAATTAAAAAGTTAGGGTTGATCATTTCCTAACATGAACATATATATAACACGACTTGATAATACGAATATTAAATAGATCGAATTAGTATCAAATCTATATAATACAAAATTGACACGAATAACCTGTATAATGAAAAATTAATTACACATTTTAATATTATTTCCACTAAAGAGTATCATGACATTTTTTAATCTCTTACATAATTATATTCAATTTATTAAACATATGTAAAATACGATTTTAAGTTTAATATAAATTTATTATTTTGCTTTTAATTGAACTTATTATGTTTTTTTGTCTATTATTTGAGTTAATCTAATAAAAAAATATAATAATAAAATATAATTTTTACAAATTAAGAAGATAAAATTAAGTTGAAATCAAATATTTTTATAAATAATTTTATTTAATAAAGATTAGTTTCATTAAATTTAATTTGTGACGAAATTTTCAAAAAAATTTCATATATTTAATAGTTTTAGTTAATAGTGAAATTTTTTGACATGACACGTTAACATGACACGAATTAGACATGGACCGAAAATAACACGACACGATAACACGAAATAGTAAAAAGGTGTTAGTGTTAAAATAATTCTAATACGAACACGAGATGACACGATACGAACACGACTCGACCACCATGACGCCCATCCCTATTGATGACTCATAACCCATAATGAATAAAATAAAATAAAAAGGAAATTGCATATATGTGATACAACCAAATATAAATTATAAAATTATAAAAAAGTTTATCACTTTAATTATTAAAGTTGATAAATTTTACTACTAATTTGTATTGTTTTGGAAGGTACCACTGAATTGTAATTTTCCCATAAAAAAATAAGCATGTAACATCAGTGTAAAAAATTATTATAAAAAATGATAGAGATTTCAAAATTTTTACCAAATATCTCATGTGAGTGTTAGATCTATATCACACAAGTCTTATGTAATGGCCATTAGAGGCATTTGATAAAAGTTCTGGGTTCTCTAAAAATTGCTGAATTATTATGTGGTTCTACAAAAGTAGATACACCACATCATTTTATCAATTCACATTTTAAAATACTATCATAAAAGTAATAAATTCTATTTCATAAACAAATAACTATCAAACTAAACCATTATATGAATTTACATTAGGACCAAATACATCATTTTACCAATTCACATCTCTTATATTATCTTTTAAAATACTATCATAAAAGTAATAAGTTCTATTTCATAAACAAACAACTATCAAATTAAGCCATTATTTGAATTTACATTAGGACCAAATAACTTTTGTTTTTGTTTATAGGGCAAATTACATTTTCTTCCATTAAAGATTGGAGAGATAATAGCTAGTTCTATAATTTTAACATAATTATATCAATCCCCTTATAGTAAGGTTAAAATGATCAAAACTAATTTTGATAGTGTAAAATATATATATCAATATATAAGAGATGAAAATATAAAATAAAATAAAATAAAAATCTTCTATGCAATTAACGAAGTATTGATGTAAAGATTGAGATTAATATAATTATGTCAAAATCATATAATTTATTGTATTTTCTCTAAAATTTAAGGGAGATCAATATAATTTATCTTTATTTGTATGGTGGTGGTGGTGTTCCACATGTCTACTCATAGGGGGGAAAAAAATTACAAAAATAAAGATATAAATTATAAATTATCAAAAGGTACATCAATGTTACATAATATCTTAGTAACAATCATACTAAAAGTATTTATTTTTAAATATCATTTGAGTCAATGTTTTGAAAATCAGACTGGTGAATGAATCGAAAAAGTGACCGAACGGACGGGTCACTGGTTCAACTGTAGGTGAATCAGAATTGAATCGTGACATCATAATTATGTCATAAATATATTAAAATTTATAAATATAAATATAGATATTAAAATTATATAAATAATAAATAATAAATAATTACAAAAAAAAAATTTTTTAAATTTTTTTTACATTTTTTATACATTGATTTTTAATAAAAATAATTAAGATAATAACGAATATATAGTATATATCTTATTATACTGTCAACAATTATGTTGATGGCATAATAGTTTGAGTGCTTGCTTTGTATGCACTTTATTCCACATTCAAACCCTCTTCACAACATATTTTTTGAAGAAACTTCAATTCTTTATACTCAGCCGGTTCTTATATCGACCCATGATCGGTTCGTCGGTTATTCTAGTTGACCTATCGGTTCTTTCAATTTTCAAATTCTAAGCTAGTTTTGAACATAGTTTAGGTTTGGAGGGTCATCCAGATCGGAACTAAGTCTGATCACCGGTCCGAGTTTTCAAACATTAATTTGAGTTTTAAATATTATTATTTTTTCACAACCAATCACATTTGATTATTTTTATTTTTAATAAGACTTTTAATAGAACTCGGGTTTTTCCTCTTGTGTACAGTGATCCGGACTTGTTTCAGTGGATGTTAGTAGTTGCTTATATCTTGTTTGCATCCTTTCGTACTTTGTATTTGAGTTATAAGATGTGTTGGGCAGGTTTGTTACAGGTTGGTTGAACTTAGAAACCAAGAATAGTTGCCCAGATTTTTGCCTTCACGCTCGAGCGGAGCTTTTGACGCTCGAACAGGCCCTTCGTTGTGGCTTCTCCGCTCGAGTGGGAGTTTTGATGCTCGAGCGTGATTTTTCATCTCCCAGTATTTCTTCTGCAGTGTTGGACGCTCGAGCAAGCGTTTTGATGCTTGAGCGTGAGTTTGTGTGTGGCCTTCGAGAGGACTTGGTTGACAAAAGTTCGGAAGTGTGTATCCGCCATCGAGGCGGGATTTTGGCCTCGAGCAGAGCCTGAGTGATGCTTGAGTGGGGGTTTCCACGCTCGAGCGGAGCGACTCTTATATAAAACCTAGATCCAACTTTTTGGATCACTTTTTCACATCATTTTCTCTCTCATACTTTTTCAAAACTCCATTGTTGAGCCTCTCTCTCTAGAACCTTGCCTTCTCTCTAGGTATTGATCTAGTAGGAGTTGTTTTCTCACCTTTGGCCTTTACAAAAAAGTTGTTGATCGTCGAGGGCTATCTTTGATCCAAGAATCTCGGAATTTGGAGCATTTTTGTTTTCTTCATCTTCTTCGTTGGGTGTCAACTTTTGAGATAGGGATTCCTACTCACTTTTATGGTCTTTGACATAGATTTTTGGTTGTTTTGATAAAGTGTTGAAGTTGGATGATTTTGGGACTTATGGTCTCAACATGGTAAGGGAGGGTTTTGTTATTTTGATTCTAAAAAGTGTATTTTGGGTTTCAAAATAATGGTATTGTTGTTGGTTGTTGATATTTAGACCATTGGGTCAATATTGGGAAATGGGGTAGAAAGCCCTAATTTGTTGTATAAAATAATTGATATAATTCATTTGGAAAAGTTGTGGATTTATGGAATTGAGTTGGAAATAATGAAATTGACTCATTATATTGTGAAATGGTGGAGTTGGATTTGTTAATCACTCACTTTTGAAAATATTAATATTTTATCTGTTGGAGCTTTTATTATATGTTTATAAATAATTGTTTGGGCTACCGGTGGAGGGTAGTTTTGAATGTTGTAGATAATGCATGATGATTAGGCAAACTAAAACTAATCGATTGGATGTGTCATAGAGTATGACGATTGATAGAATACATTAACGTTATGTATTGTTTGATTGTGTATATGATCTATGTTTATATACATGTGTTGTGTGGGAAGAGATAGGGGATGTACTCCACAGTTTAAGGAAAGATAAGGGATGGACCTCTAAACCGAATTCTTGTGTAACATTGATACAACACCACAATGTGTATCAAGTGTTGATTATGGAAGTGTTCGAATTGATTTGATATAGCACTAAAATGTATATCGTTATCAATTGTGAAGTGTAGAAGTAATTCTATGTTATGTTGATACAGTACCGAAATGTGTATCTTTCGTAAAGTGTGGAAACGGTTTATGTGTTATCGATATAGCATTACAATGTGTATCCGTCATGAATTTCGAAAGTGTTTTAAGGATGAGTCTAAATCTCATTAAGTTATTTGGCTAGGTATTGAGCTTTGTTTTCAAACTCAAAGTTGAAAAAGAAATGGGAAATGACATGTAACATGGACTTAATGTCATGGAACCAAAATGTGAGATATGTGAATGTATCTGTGTTGAACATTTATCAATTGCTAAAGTCTTAGTTATTGCTCATACTGTGTTTAGCATATCTCTACTGGGCGTTGGCTCATCCTATATGGGACATTATTTTCAGGTATAGGTAGCATGCCACCTTCAAGGAAATAGCTTGGATGAAGATGAGAGTTGAAGACCTTTTTTGTTTAATTGATTGTATTACATGTTTATCAAGCCAAGGGCTTATTTTGTATAGAGTTAGTACTCTTCTTTTGTGAAACCAAGTGTTAACTTGGAAAGTTGTAAGCCCGTAGGGCATTTGCATTTGTTGTTAACATGTAATACTGTTGTAAAAACTACTCTGATGAATAGAAATGGTTGAGTTCTCTTGTATCAATGCATGTCTAAAGTGTTGGGTTTTATGTATTATTTTGAGGGCGTTATAACTTGGTATCAGAGCATACCGGGTTCGAATACTTTGGGTACGTGGGAAGTGATTAGTATCACAATGGGTTTGTCTCGCTTGTTAGAGACTTAAGTGTAATATAATTTGTTTATGTGATAACATGTTTATGTGACTATTTGGGTATGGGATTTAGTTTCTAGGATGTTGATTGGATCCTTGGGTTTCTGTGAGTCTTGTTGGAAAAGCACTTGATCAATGCTGTTTCTAACCGGAACTCTGGCAACGCCTTGGGACTATCATTATCCAGAAATGAAATTCGTAAGTGTTTATGTGTTTATGTGCTTACGTGGAGTGAATTACAGTTGTCTATGCATTAGGACGTGAGTGTTATAGCTTCGGCACATTTGTGAATGTGCTAACGTCTCTGTTACCTTTATTAGGATATCAGGACGAGGACGAGGTGGTAGGCGAGGTAGGCCTAGGAGGCAGGAAATGCCTTTTCCGGATGATATTCCGATGCAGCAGAAGGGGGTTGGCTAGGCCAATGTGGCCGAGCCAGCAGGTCAGGAGGCTATAGGCGCTTTAGCCCGAGGGATAACCGATGCTTTGAGGGAGTCTATGGGTATTCTCAAAGCTCAGAATCCAGTTCAAGCTCCAGTGCAGGCCCAGGTTGCTGAGGCAGGGCCTTCTTTCTTGAAGAGGGAGTTATTCCGGTCTAATCCGGATGAGTTTGTTAGGGATCCGAAGGAGCCACTAAAGGCGGATGAGTGGTTGGAGCAGATGAGTAAGACGTTCGAGATGCTTGGCATCGAGGATGGAGCATTGAAAGTGACCTTGGCATCTTTCCAGCTTAAGGGGGTGCGGGTTAGTGGTGGAAGTTCGTGAAGGGTCGTTTGGATAGCATTTGGGAGGCTTTTGTGAGTGCTTTCCAGGAGAAGTTCTTATCTTCGGTAGTCAGAGAGAAGTTGAAAGATCAGTTCTGTTAGCTTTTGCAGTTGAGTTCTTCAATGGCCGAGTATGAGGCTGCTTTTACTAGCTTGTCCAGGTTCGCACCTAAACTTGTGGCGTCCAAGGAACGCCGCTATATTGAGTTCGAGAAGAAGTTGAGGCGCGGCCTCAAGATACGAGTTGGTGGTTCTATGATCCGAGACTATGGGCACTTGGTTGATGCGGCAACCCATATGGAGATCATGATGCAAGAGGAGGAGGGACAGAGGGGCTCTAAGAGGAGCCAGGATGGTCAGGGTGATAGCAAGAGACAGAGGGGTGCTAACCTTCAGCAGTCTCAGGGTGGTGTCGCTAGATCGACCTTTCCAGTGCCGAGTGCAGGCTCAGGGAGAGGCAATCAAGGGGACTTCACTTGTTACAAGTGTGGTCAGCTGGGCCACAAGGCTTCGGTTTGCTTGCCCAGAGGAAGGAGGTCGAGGGTGCTTCATCTTGATTAGACCATGAGCGAGTCGAGGAGGTCAACCACTGTCTCGTTATCAGTGTGGTCAGGCGGGGCACCTGAAGAGGTTTTGCCCGCATTTTGGTGGCACATCTGGTGCATCTAGGCAGAGGCAGAATCTTCAGCCAGCTCAGTCAGTGCAGGCCTCGAGGGCCAACCAGGGGGCTTCATCGTTCTAGTCTGTACATCAATCGTATGCTCCGAGGGGTGAGCAGGTGGATTAGGGGCCTACTGGGCGCGTGTATGCTGTTGCCGCACAGGACTTAGTACCGGTTCCATCAGTTGTGAGAGGTACCTTTCTGTTTTGCAACTCGGTTGCTAGTGTATTGATTGATACAAGTGCGTCTCATTTTTTTGTATCTGCTGCATTTGCATCTGTTTTGGAATTGGAGTTGGCACAATTAGCATCTCCTATATGTGTTGTATCACCTGTTGGGGGTGAATTGATTTTGAAGCACGGATGTAGAGGTTGTGATATAGAGGTCGCCGATCATCGGCTTTCGTTTCCTTTTGTAGTTATGCCCATAAAGGGTTTTGATGTTATTTTGGGTATGGATTGTCGTCATCTTAGGTCATTATTGATTGCTAGAGCTTGATTCTGATTTGTACCTTGAGCGAGGAATGTTTCCATTTCTTGGGGGATCGGGTTGGTAGTGTGTTGCCACCGGTGTATGATCCGTGAGGGCGGAGTGAGCTTAGTGGTCTATTTGCTAGCTTTTTGAGTAGTGAGTGTGATGAGACCCAGATTGTTTTACCGAGAGTGGTTTATGAGTATTCGGATGTTTTTCCTGGGGATCTCGTTGGTTTGCCACCTCACCGTGAGATAGAGTTCTCCATTGATTTAGTGCCTGGCACGACGCCGATTTCTATGGCACCTTACCGTTTTGCCCCAGCCGAGTTGAGTGAGTTGAAGACTCAGCTCCAGGAGTTGCTGGATAAGGGCTTTGTTCGCCCTAGTGTTTCGCCATGGGGAGCACTGGCCCTCTTTACTAAAAAGAAAGATGGTGCCTTGAGACTTTGTATCGACTACCGGAAGTTAAATCAGGCTACGGTCAAGAATAAGTATCCTATGCCCCGTATAGATGATTTGTTTGACCAGTTGAAGGGTTCCTGTTGTTTCTCGAAGATAGACTTGAGATCGGGTTACCACCAATTGAGGGTCAAAGAGGAGGATATTCCGAAGACAGTATTCCGTACGCGGTATGGCCATTGTGAGTTTCTGGTGATGCCATTTGGGCTCACCAATGCACCGGCAGTTTTTATGGATTTCATGAACCGGATATTCCGGGAGTTCTTAGATCGTTTTGTAGTCGTTTTCGTAGACGACATTCTTATCTATTTGCCTTCGGAGGAGGAGCACGAGGGACACTTGAGAGTGGTGTTTGAGTTGCTTAGAGCCTATAGGTTGTATGCCAAGTTTAGGAAGTGTGAGTTCTGGCTAGGAGAAGTCAAGTTCTTAGGCCATGTAGTATCCGGGGAAGGGGTGTCTGTTGATACATCCAAGATAGAGGTAGTGCAAGATTGGGCGCAGCCTAAGAGTGTGTTTGAGATCCGTAGTTTTCTGGGATTAACTAGGTATTACCGCCGGTTTGTGAAGGATTTCTCCAAGTTAGCTTCACCGTTGACTAGACTGACTCGGAAGAGAGTAAAATTCGTATGGAGTGAAACTTGTGAAAAGTCGTTTCAAGAGCTGAAAGCTAGATTGACCACCGTTCCGGTCTTGATTATTCCGGAGAGAGGGTTGGGTTATGCGGTTTATTGTGATGCCTCACGAGAGGGTTTGGGTTGTGTGATGATGCAAGAGGGGAAAGTGATTGCCTATGGCTCACGTCAGTTGAAAATCCACGAGAAGAATTACCCTACACATGACCTAGAGCTAGCAGCAGTGATCTTTGCCTTGAAAATCTGGAGGCACTACCTTTATGGCGAGAGATTCGAGGTGTTCTCGGATCACAAGAGTTTAAAGTATATGTTTACACAGAAGGACTTGAACTTGAGGCAGAGAAGGTGGATGGAGTTTATTGAGGATTACGACTTCGAGTTGCACTATCATCCGGGGAAGGCCAACGTTGTGGCCGATGCCCTTAGTAGGAAATCCATAGGTGATGTAGCTTGTATAGCCATCCGGGAGTAGGAGATGTTGGGTGCACTTGGTGAGTTTGATTTGCTTCTAAGCGAATCTGTTGAGGCTGCGACCCTGTTTTCCGTTGTTGCGCAGCCTACACTCGTGACTAGAGTGTTAGAGGCACAGAGAGATGACCTTGAGGTAGAATCTCTCCGAGAGAAGATCTCTAGTGGGAAGGTTGAGAAGGGTTTGTCTGAGTATCCCGACTAGAGTGTGAGATACCGAGACCGTTTGTTTGTGCCAGAGTCTTGCCGAGAGGAGGTACTTCGAGAGTTTCACCATTCACTTTTTGTGGTGCATCCGGGAGGCACCAAGATGTATCATGATTTGGGGCGCCAGTTTTGGTGGAGAGGCATAAAGAGGGATGTAGCAGTTTTCGTGTCGAAGTGCCTTACTTGTCAGCAAGTGAAGGATGAGCATCAGAGGCCAACGGGTTTGTTACAACCCTTGCCTATTGCCGAGTGGAAGTGGGAACATGTCACTATAGACTTCGTTGTAGGTCTTCCAAGGACTTAGCGGGTAGTGATGCTATTTGGGTGGTTGTAGACCGGTTGACTAAGTCGGCGTACTTCATCCCTATGCACGTGAGAGATTCGGTAGATCATCTTGCCGATTTGTATATTCGGGACATAGTGAGATTACACGGGGTCCTAGTGACGATCGTCTCAGATAGAGATCCTCGTTTTACTGCTAGGTTGTGGCAGAGTTTGCAAAGTGTCTTGGGTACTAGGTTGACCTTTAGTACAGCTTATCATCCTCAGACTGACGGGCAGTCCGAGCGTACTATTCAGATCCTCGAGGATATGCTTCGAGGTTGTGTCCTTGACTTTAGTGGGACGTGGGAAAGGCACTTGCCTTTGGTGGAGTTTGCCTACAACAACAGTTTCCAGTCTAGCATCGGTATGCCACCGTTCGAGGCCTTGTATGGCTGACCGTGTAGGTCTCCAGTTTGTTGGGTCGAGGTGGGTGATGCACTGTTGTTGGGTCCGGAGTTGGTTAGGGAGACGACGGAGAAAGTTGAGCTTATCCGTAGGAGACTTATTACAGCCTAGAGTCGCCAAAAGAGTTATACCGACTGTAGGAGGAGGCCTTTGGTGTTTGAGGTAGGTGATCATGTTTTCTTGAAAATATCACCTAGGCGAGGTCTGATGAGGTTTGGGAAGAGGGGGAAGTTATCCCCTCGGTTTATTAGTCCCTTTGAGATCCTTGAGAGGATTGGGGAAGTTGCTTATCGTTTGGCTTTGCCACTGTAGTTGTTCGGGGTGCATGACGTATTTCATGTGAGTATGCTTCGGAAGTATGAGCCAGATCCATCACATGTATTGGATTGGACCGACCTAGAGGTTGACGAGGATGCCTCGTATAAGGAGAGACTGGTTTGGGTCTTGGATAGGCAGGATCAAGTCTTGCGAGGCAAGACCATTCCTTTGGTAAAATTTTTGTGGAAGCATCACGGAGTGGAGGAAGCCACTTGGGAACGTGAGTTGGATGTTCGAGAGAAATATCCGGATCTATTTGTGGATGTTTGAGCATGTATTGTATATTTTGTTGCATTGTTGAACCTTAAGAGTATTGAATATATCTTAGGCTGTAAAACATGGTTTATGTTTTGGTTTAGTGGAAGTCGTTTGAAACTTGCCTCAAAATAGAAGTTAGATATAACATTGCATATGTTGAATATTGTAGAATTGGAAATGTATCATGAACATAAGTTATGATATGAAATTGTGAAAAATGAGTTGAAATTGATAAATTTCAAAGGAATGGATGTTGATAATGCAGGTTGTTATATATGATGTGAATTGCCTCTTGACAAGAGATGAGATTGACCGGTAATGGGTTGGAATGTTTAATATTATGTTGTAACATTGTTGAAAATGGAGAAAAACTTGTTTTTGAAAACTTGTGCTTAATTTCGGGGACGAAATTATGTAAGGGGGGGAGGTTATAGCGATCCTGGGTTTTTCCTCTTGTGTACAGTGATCCGGACTTGTTTCCGTGGATGTTAGTAGTTGCTTATATCTTGTTTGCATCATTTCGTACTTTGTATTTGAGTTATAGGATGTGTTGGGCAGGTTTGTTACAAGTTGGTTGAACTTAGAAACCAAGAATAGTTGCCCAGATTTTTGCCTTCACGCTCGAGCGGGCCCTTCGTTGTTGCTTCTCCACTCGAGCGGGAGTTTTGACGCTCGAGCGTGATTTTTCATCTCCCAGTATTTCTTCTGCAGTGTTGGGCCTTTCGGCGGGCGTTTGGCCTTCGAGCATGAGTTTGTGTGGCCTTTCGGCGAGGAGTTTATGCTCGGCGGGACTTGGTTGACAAAAGTTACGAAGTGTGTATCCGTCGCTCGAGCGGGATTTTTGACGCTCGAGCGAGAGCCTATGAGTGACGCTCGAGCGGGGCGACTCTTATATAAAACCGAAATCTGACTTTTTGGATCACTTTTTCACATCCTTTTCTCTCTCATACTTTTTCAAAACTCCATTGTTGAGCCTCTCTCTCTAGAACCTTGCCTTCTCTCTAGGTATTGATCTAGTAGGAGTTGTTTTCTCACCTTTGGCCTTCACAAAAAAGTTGTTGATCGTCGAGGGCTATCTTTTGATCCAAGAATCTCGGAATTTGGAGCATTTTCGTTTTCTTCATCTTCTTCGTTGGGTGTCAACTTTTGAGGTAGAGATTCCTACTCACTCTTATGGTTTTTGACATAGATTTTTGGTTGTTTTGATAAAGTGTTGAAGTTGGATGATTTTGGGACTTAGGGTCTCAAAATGGTAAGAGAGGGTTTTGTTATTTTGATTCTAAAAAGTATATTTTAGGTTTCAAAATAATGGTATTGTTGTTGGTTGTTGATATTTAGACCATTGGGTCAATATTGGGAAATGGGGTAGAAAGCCCTAATTTGTTGTATAAAATAATTGATATAATTCATTTGGAAAAGTTGTGGATTTATGGAATTGAGTTGGAAATAATGAAATTGACTCATTATATTGTGAAATGGTGGAGTTGGATTTGTTAATCACTCACTTTTGAAAATATTAATATTTTATCTGTTGGAGCTTTTATTATATGTTTAGAAATAATTGTTTGGGCTACCAGTGGAGGGTAGTTTTGAATGTTGTAGACAATGCATGATGATTAGGCAAACTAAAACTAATCGATTGGATGTGTCATAGAGTATGACGATTGATAGAATACATTAACGTTATGTATTGTTTGATTGTGTATATGATCTATGTTTATATACATGTGTTGTGTGGGAGGAGATAGGGGATGTACTCCACGGTTTAAGGGAAGATAGGGGATGGACCTCTAAACTGGATTCTTGTGTGACATTGATACAGCACCACAATGTGTATCAAGTGTTGATTATGGAAGTGTTCGAATTGATTTGATATAGCACTAAAATGTATATCGTTATCAATTGTAAAGTGTAGAAGTAATTCTATGTTATGTTGATACAGTACCGAAATGTGTATCTTTCGTAAAGTGTAGAAATGGTTTATGTTATCGATACAGCATTACAATGTGTATTCGTCATGAATTTCGAAAGTGTTTTAAGGATGAGTCTAAATCTCATTAAGTTATTTGGCTAGATATTGAGCCTTGTTTTTAAATTTAAAGTTAAAAAAGAAATGGGAAATGACATGTAACATGGACTTAATGTCATGGAACCGAAATGTGAGATATGTGGATGTATTTGTGTTGAACATTTATCAATTGCTAAAATCTTAGTTATTGCTCATACTGTGTTTAGCATATCTCTACTGGGCGTTGGCTCACCCTATATGAGACATTATTTTCAGGTACAGGTAGCATGTCACCTCAAAGGAAATAGCTTGGATGAAGATGAGAGTTGAAGACTCTTTTTGTTTAATTGATTGTATTATATGTTTATCAAGCCAAGGGCTTATTTTGTATAGAGTTAGTACTCTTCTTTTGTGAAACCAAGTGTTAACTTGGAAAGCTGTAAGCCCGTAGGGCATTTGCTTTTGTTGCTAACATGTAATACTGTTGTAAAAACTACTCTGATGAATAGAAATGGTTGAGTTCTCTTGTATCAATGCATGTCTAAAGTGTTGAGTTTTATGTATTATTTTGAGGGCGTTACATTTAGTATGTGTAGAAGTATTCTATAAGTTACACTCATTTTACCTAAAGTTTGGGTGGGGAAAAATGATAAATTCTATAAGTGCAGCATAATTATATTAGGGACCAAAGTTCATTTTCCTTTCAGGGTAAATCAGGCCAAAGGATCAAAAATAATTACAGAAAGATGGTGCAACTTTTTCTGTAAATTTTTTCCACAGAGGGAGTAGCACCCTTATGTTTTGTGCAATTATGTTTGGTCATTTGGGCTCAATTGTAATTCCCCCATTGTATTAACATTCCATTTAGTAATATAAAAACAACTGTAATTAATGCAGATGATAGATAAACAATGAAAAAATAAGGGTAAATTACACTGATCTCTTTTGAGGTTTGAAGAAAATGCAATCATAGGTTTGACATAATATTGAGTTCTCTTAAGATTTTAATTTATATAATCCTTAGTCTTTTTTTCATCAATAATTTGTTAGTTAAATGGATAAAAAATAAGGTTATAATCTATTTTACATGAAAATATATAACTTATGTTGTTTATTTTTGTGTTTTTTCCCCATCTGCATTAGTTTAGGTCTATTTAACCTTATTAAAAAAGAGGTCAATGTATACATTTCAAAACTAAGGTCGGTGTAATTTACCTAAAAAATAAAGATAAATATACATTTTAGTAAAAGAAATATATATAATATCATTCATACAATTAATAAATTATTAACGAAAAATAACTTAAATCTTATATGAATTAAAATCTTGTGTATAATTTCGATCAGTGTCAATAGCAAAGTTATTATTCTTAACAGAAGAAGCCAATTTCCTTCATTTCATACCCATCAAAAAGTATACAGTTTCTACTTGGAAAATTATTTTATTTTTGGTCAATCAATAGGAGATTAATTATAAATATGAGAATAAATATATCAATTTAGATAATTATTGTTCAACAACCCAACAAACCCCACAATTATAAATAAAAAAAAATCAGTGTTTATTTTGAAAAAAAAAATCAAATTAATAATAAATTTTACAAATTTTAATTATTAAGAACATAAATTTGTTCATATATATGCAATTATTTTTTAAAAGTACAATCGATTTTTAATTTTCCCAATAAACAAAACAAGCCCAACAACTATCACACAAAATAGATAAATAATCCAATCCAACTTCTATAAATAATATTTGCCTATAATAATAATTGACCACCTGAGAAATAATCAAAAGGGACTTTCCCTATTTGAGTTTTTTTTATTAAAAAATTAAATAATTAGACCAAAATCCAACTGATTTTCTAAATTAGGAAAAAAGCGTGATTGTTATTAATAGTTTTTAAAAACATTATTACTAATCACATTTTTTTAGTTGAATGTAAACACTTGAAATGGTATTCCGCATGTAATAGAAAACGCTATTAGTAATCACGCTTTTTAAAAAACATTAACAACAATTTAACTTAGTTTACAAAATAAGTTAAATTTCATAGGTCAAATGAGCATGTTGACGAGTTTTTCTAATGTGGTATGAAATAAATTTTTGCTGATGCAAAAGCTAATTGAATCAAACACAAGCAACTTCTAATATATATATATATATAATATTAAAAAAAAAAGGCACATTTCAATAATCCTATGTTTAAAACATATGTATAATTTCACAATAACCTTAAGAACTCCAAAAAATTTACCTTAAAAGTGAGCCGAAAAACACATTACAAAGGGAAAAGGACAGCAAGCAACGGTTCAGTAGTCTAATTAATGACATAATAAAAATTCAATTTCTGATTTGTTTGAACAACCTAATAATTTTTTAAACTCTATTTATGCAAAGTCTTTTAAAACAAACAAAAGCTATTAATTGCCATACCTACTTCTGTTCACATTGTTAGCCAATAACTCTTATTATGTTCCTCATAATTTTTGACTTCTTTAACTAAAAATTTATATATTCATTTTTCTGACAAATTTTTTTTACGTGTGTTGTATAATATTTGCAGTCGTTCAATTTTTTTTTTTTTGCAAAATCGTTAAGAACACCCTAAAGATCCATTGAGCTTCCCCTATTGCAATTTATCAAACTTAGATGTTCATATGTTTTCCTCATTTCAAATGTTAGCCATGACAATAACACAATTTATATAATTCCAAAGATTTTTCTAAATGACTGCGAATCTATCTAGCACACGTAAATAAATTTGTAACAAAAACCAAAGGATAAATTTTTAGCTAAAAAAGTCAAAAATTATGAAGAAAAAAAAAAATGGCAAGATTAACAAAGTGAATGAAACAAAAGTAGCTATAATAAAATTAATAACTTTTGTTTGCTTTCAACATACAGTACCTAGATTTATTTCATCAATAATATTGTGGGTGTTTGGGATGGGAAGTAGCTTTTTTAGAGGTTTTTTTGACTATTTTAGTAGACTATTTTAGTTTTTGTGTTTGGGAAGATAGGATGGATTTTTATTTGAGTTGGTGTATTGAAAAATGTGTTGAAATGATGTTTGAAGTTAAAATGACAAATTTGTCCCTAACTTCACATTTTCCAAAATTAATCTAAAGGGGTAAAATTGTAATTTACCTACTTGTCCTTTGTGATGTAAACTGTTGTCACAATCACAATGACTTGCCGCTTTTTTTTTTTAGGCTAAAATTGTTTTTGAGGCTATTTTAGCCTTAAAAGCTAGGTTCCCAAACACCCCCATTGATCATCACAAAAATTTGAACATTAACTGTTAAGAACATAGACTCAGCATTTCCTTTCCACTTAACAACCCAAATGACTATGACCTAAACCATTTTAGTTTTAAAAATGCCAATTTACAACAATTCCTACACAAACAATTCTTAGGCCATTGTGGTTTCATAATCAAATTGTAATATTGGATACAATATCACAAGTCTGAAAATAATTTGCCATGCTCGCTAATTGGCACATTAACTCAGCTCAATTGTTCTAAATTTGGAACAAATTTATTCACTATCGTGTGCAGCATGGCCGCAAACGGATATCACATGATACATTAGTGCCTCACACAAGACCCACACCAACGTATGATGTGTAATCCTATTTGTAACAATACCGCACACGATATTGTATAATTGTCGTTGAACTGAAGCGAATAATAGAGGTCAATTTGATTATCAATTTCCCAAGTTTTTTTTTTTTTTGATCAGCAAAAAAAAAAGAAGCTTTATTGATGGAAAAAATATACAAAGTATGTGTAACAACCCTCGTTACCGATTACTGATTAATCACTGACCACTGATTTATTACCGATTACTGTGAAATTGAGACTGCTTGTGACTGATAATCGAAGCAACTGAAATATTGAACAGACTGATTGAAAACTGGAACTGAAGTGACTGAGTGTGCCTATTGTATTGCATTTCCATCTGCTCATTTGTTTAATTATCTGTTCGTGTGTTTACGTTTAAACTGCTAATTGAAGGCCTTATCGGCGGCCGAATCAGAAATGGATTAATGTTTTATAATCATCATAATTGATGTGATTTTATGGCATATTTAATTGGAAATTGATTTGGTATGATTTAACTAGATTAAATTAGATCGAAATGAGTTAAATTGCTTAAATTGGTGTATTTACCAAATGCCACCTAGTGGCCACTACTTTAGACAATTTGAGTCTTGTATATACTTAGAGACAACATTTCGACCCTTTCCCTCACTCATGGCCGACCAAGTTAGAGAATTAGAGAGAGTGAGAATTAAACTCAACTTGGGAAGTTGTCTTGAATCTTGAAGAAATTGTTGAAGAATTGTCAAATTGAGCCTCCAAACCTTGAATACAAGACTAAGGTAGGAAACTCCATCTTCTTATTGTTGTCATTGAACAAGTTCTTGCATGATTCATGCTTCATTGTAGAACTAAGTCATGATTGAGTTCAAATATGTTGGATTATAGCAAATATCATGCATGCTTGAATTGTTGAGTTATGAATTGTTTCCATGGCAAAATTGTACATGCATGCCCATATTTCTACAAGAGACCATGAACTCATCATGTTTTGAAAGATTTGGCTCTTTAGAGTATCAAATTGGAGCTTTGAATGGTTTAATTTCATGCTTGTTTGCATGTTCTTCATGTTCATAAAATGGGTTTGAAACTTGACTTTAATTGACTCCCCATTGGGCTTTGAATTCTCAAATTGAGCTTTAAAACTTGTTGTATATTGAGTTTAAATGTGTTTTCCAGAATTTGGGCCCAAGAGGTTGAGTTTAGAGTGATTGAATGCTTGGTTTGAGCTTGGGAGGCAACTGAAATTCCAGATTTGGCTTCTTCAGCGAAGATTCTCGCCGGCGACCAACGTTTCCTCTGAGCCACGCTCGAGCGAGAGATTGGTGGCTCGAGCGTAAAAATCGAGCATCCAGTATTTTTACTGTTTCATCAGACCGCTCGAGCGAAGGATTGTTCGCTCGAGCGAATCCTTTGATTTTGCAATCTCGCTCGAGCGAAGGAAGGCTCGCTCGAGCGAGGAGCCTATTTTCAGCAACTTTTGAAAAATGCCTTCCAAGTGTATTTTTGCATCCTCATTCCATTCTAGGCATTCTTAGGCCTAGTTTAAGACATCTTAATGAGGATATAGATGTAGAACACACCGAGGCAATTAGGGATTAAGTTATTGATCTTTCCCAACCGTATAGCTTAGTGTGTGTTCATCACAGATATCTTGTGTAGGGTTGGCTTACCGAGGACGCTCTAGCTTACTGTAGCCCAGAACTCTGTGAGTAACAACTGTATAAAGATATGTTCCAAAATGACTATCTTACATTTCTTGTATTGAGCTGCTTATTGAGCGCTTCTTGAACTATCTCTTGGGCGAATTGCTTATTGAATCGAAGCTGTTTATTGACTCCATTGTTATTGAATGAACTATATCGTGGCATCCTTAGCATTCTTGTTCTTATCGTCATCGAGCAAAGTGCTACACTGGGAGCCACCTCTAGAATCTACGGAACTAAGTGCTACAGTGGGAGCCACCTCTTGAATCCACATACTGTTATAGAGATCTCTGTCGGTTCCCTTGTTGGAACCACTATCACATCTTGATTGGTTGGCCAATGGTATTCGGTCTTTTTAGACCTCATTTCTTGTCTTTTTGCTTATGGATGTACTACATATATTTCTTGAATCCGAACTATTTAGAATGAATGTATGTCCTATTTTTCGAACTATCTTGTGGCATCCTTGGCACCCATCGCTTCGTTATTCTTGCTACCGTTTGACAAATAGTTGCTACCGACGGTCTATGATCGGGTGGACTTGTCTAATCGAATCGGTTCCCAAGTTTGGAACCGATCGTCACTATATCTTGAATGCCAATGGATGTACCACATATCCTTTGTTTGATTGAATAAGCGTTATGGCTCAAACATGAGCCACAATGAATAGTGATAAACCGATTGAAATGATCGTTTTCAATATCTTTGGAAGGACATTCATTCTTAACCCTTTATGCATTATGTTATTCATCGGGCTTTAGCTCCTTGCTCATATATATATGTAGGTGTCTGAGCACCGCTGCGGCTAGAAGCGTCGGGGTTACTCGATTTTGTCAAGCCGACCTATGTGCCTCACCGCGAGGTTCCGAGCCTAATGCCAAGCTTAGGGGTGTTTTAGTACTTCCCTACTATCTTGTCTTCTTGTTGTTTTAAGCGAGTGTTTCTTGTATAGTCAAGTGGGGATTGAGTCCTGTCTTGAATATTGTGATTATTGTATCATCTTGTCTTGCATCTTGTTTGAATGCATATGTATGAAAGATCTTTTTGCATCTGATTGCCATGCATTTCATTGGACATTGTTTAATTCTTGTATTGGCTTCCGCCACATGCTCTGTTTCTTTGTATTCTTGTTCAAAGGCCTTGGTAATCTCGGATTCTTGGCGATTCTGATGCTAAACCCATAGGGCCGGGTTTGGGTCGTGACAGTATGATAACGTACATCAATAAAGAAGAGAGTGCAAAAAGCATCACAGTGAAACATTCAGATCCCAAGCTTTCTTAGGATGGTATAACAAGTGCGAAATCCATTGGAAGCTAAAATAAATCCCATAATTATATGAGAGCTCATTCAATGGAAAGAGAAATGAAAGTAAATGATATTTTTTGTTTTTATATTGTCACAATCATTTTTGTTGCTTCCATGACCTTCTTAAGAAAACCAAGCATTGACAACAACATTGCCTCACATTTATTGAAAAATTTTGAAGGTAAAAAAAAAAAAAGAAAATAAAAGGTTATTGAAAAGTTGTTGTGCCCAAGGGTCAGAAACAAACATCAAATAAACAATCACACAAGAAAATAATAAGATTTATGTGATTCGGCAATGCACCTACGTTCAGGCAGCCGATTTCATTAATTGAAGAGAAAATTACAATTTGTTTCTCTCTTTTTCAACTTCACCTCTCTTACTCTTTTTAGTCACTTTTTGCTTATGTTTGATTCCTTTTCACTTGCGCATTGCTTGCACTTTCCATACGTTCCTATTTTTATACAATTTTATAGGACAAAAGATGTACTTTGAAGTAGCAAGTTGGCAACTTGTTCTTTTACAATACGACTTGTTAATTTTTCAACTTGCTAAGCTTCTAGAATCTGAGCCAACACAAGGCAACTAAGTCGATCGGTCACTAAGTTGGATGGAAAATGCTCACCAAGGTGGAGATTTGTTGCCTTTTGTTGGCTAAGATTCTAGAATCCAACAAAGTGGACAAGTTGTTTTCTAAAAGCTAAGCAAAGTTGGTAAATTGCAACAAGTTACACTGCAAAAAGAAAAAGTTGGTAAGTTGTCAACTTGCCACTTCAAAGTATATTTTTTGTCTTTCAAAATTGTGTATAAATAGGGACGTATGGAGAGTGTAAACAGTGTGCAAGTAAAGAGCAAACAAATATAAATAAAGAGTGATTGAAGAAAGTAAGAAATATGAGATTAAGAAAGAGAGAAACAAGTTGTTATGTTCTCCTCAACTAGTAAAATCTCCTACTATGGACGTAAACACATTGCCAAACCACATAAGTCTGACTATTTTCTTGTGTTATTATTTATTTAGGGTTTGTTTCCGATTCCAGAGCATAACAAAAAAAACTAAAGAAAGCCACTTCCTTTATATGCATTAAATAGGTACACATTATACACTACATTAGAAAAAGTCGTATTGGCTTGCCCACGATATTTTGATGATTTCATGTTTGCTTGCATGACTTCTTCAAATGTAACACCTAATAATAAATAAGAAAATTATAGTATATATTCCTAACACATTGCTCCAACAGTTTTAAGAGCACTACAAGAAAAGGGAGCTCAAAAGACGGAACTTTTTGCGACAGCACATTTGTCGTCGCAAAAAATGTGACTTTTTGCAACGGCACAACTTGCCGTCGCAAAAAATATGCCTTTTGAGACGGCACAACTTGCCATTGCAAAAAATAGAGTATTTACGATGTCAAAGATTGCTGTCACAAAAAAAAAAGAAGAGTATTTGCTGACGATGCAATTTGCAATCAAAAAAAAAAAGGAGTTTTTGCGATTGTAATAGGTACCGTTACAAAAAAAAAAAAAAAAAAAAAAAAAGAAGAAAAGAGTAATATATATATATATATGTATTGTGGCTTTGAGACGGCTTTATATATATATATAGTCACAAAATGGTTTAAATAAATGCAACAGTATTTTTTTGTCACAAAAAAAAAAAAAAAAAAAAAACGACGTTGTCTTACTCTTTTGAACATTTCTCTTTTCACCCATTTTTTCATCTTTCTTTGTCTCTGCCTCTCTTCTCTTTCTCTCTCTCATTCATCACTCTTCTCTATCTATCTGTCTCTCTCTTTCTCTATGTGTCTCTGTCTTTCTTCTGTTTCTCTCTCTTACTCATCACTCTTCTCTGTCTGTCTGTCTATCTGTCTCTTTCTTTTCGTGTCTCTGTCTCTCTTCTCTCTCTCACTCATCACTCTTCTCTGTCTGTCTATCTATCTCTCTCTCTTTTTCTCTATGTCTCTCGCCTATCTCTCTTCTCTCTCTCACTCATCACTCTTCTCTGTCTGTCTATCTATCTCTCTCTCTTTTTCTCTATGTCTCTCGCCTATCTCTCTTCTCTCTCATCTCTCTCTGTCTCTCTTCTCTCTCTTTTCTCTTTATGTCTCTCTCACATCTCTCTCTGTCTCTCTCTCGGTTTTCTTTTTTTTCTCTCTCTCTCTCTCTCTCTCTTTGTTTATATCTTTTCACCCATTTTTTCATCTTCTTCTCTCTCTCTTTTCTCTCTCACTCATCACTCTTCTCTCTGTCTATCTATTTGTCTCTCTCTCTCTCTCTCTCTCATTCATCTATCTCTTCTCTCTCTATTTCGCTCATCTCTCTTCCCTCTATCTCTCTCATCTCTCTCTGTCTCTCTCGCTCATCTCTCTTGTCTCTATCTCTCTGTCTCTGTCTCTTTTATTCATTTCTCTTCTCTCTATGTCTCTCTCGCTCATCTCTCTCTCTCTCTATCTCTATTTCTCTCGTTCATCTCCTTATGTCTCTGTCTCTTTTCTTTTTTCTATCTCTTGCTCTCTCTCTCTCTCTCTCTCTCACTTTCATCACTCTTCTTTGTCTGTCTGTCTTTGTCTCTGTTTCTTTCTCTCTTTGTCTTTCGCGTATCTCTCTTCTCTCTCTATCTCTCTCTCTCTCTCTTTCTATGTCTTTCTCTTGATCATCTCTTTTCGCTCTCTTTCTCTCTCTCTCTTTGTCTATCTGTCGCTCATCTCTTATTTCTCTTTATTTTTCTGTCTGTCTATCTGTCTCTCTACATCTTTTTCTCTCTCTATCTCTATCTCTCTCTCACTCATTACTCTTCTCTCTCTCTTTCTCTATCTGTGTCTGTCTATCTGTCTTTCTTCTTCATTGTGTTTACCTTGCTCACTCTTTCCCTCCCATCTTTTCTATTTACCGAGCTCTCCACTATAAGAAAATGCACTTTTATCGACCACTTTATCTCTCTTTCGCTCATCACTCTGTCTCTGTCTTTCTCTATCTCTCTTCTTTATCTGTCTCTCACTCATCTCTCTCTCACCACCCATCTCTCTCTTACCACCACTACTACCACTGTTGCCACTCCACTTCTACGACTATCATTACTACCTTTATCACCACCGAGTACCACCATCATTACTACCATTACCTTTCCTTCACCACCGTTACTCTATCTCCTCTACCACTACCATAACTTCACTACTAATCACATTTGCCGCCACCACTACCACCACTATCACCTCTTATTCACCACATTCACCACTACTGTCGCTCCCTATCCTCTACCACAAAAAAATTAGTTCCTGATTTTTAGCAACAAAAAAAAAAGGGTCGCAGAAAAATATTTTTCATTAACCACAAAAAAATAACTTTATTTTCATGAAAAATATTTTTTATTAAAATATTATTCCTACTTCTACCAAATAAAAAATAATAACAATAATTTTTTATTCATTAAAATATAAATTAAACAAATAAATTCTCAACTTTAGTAACTAAAAGAAAATAAAAAATCAAAAAAAGAATTCATTAACTATAAAAGAAAATTTATTTTAACAAAAAAATAAATTTGTTTGTATGACAACCTCCGTTGCAAAAATAAAAAAATTAAAAAATCATTTTATTATTTAAATATTCATTTGTGATGGAAACTAATTTTTTTTCCCCAATCCCGTTCGATCCCCCATTTTTTTTCCATTCATACCTCCAAAAAAAAAAAACACCCAAAAATCCTCAATCTCTTAGAACCAAAATCCCTAATCTTTTCTACCAAATATTCCCATCTCTCTCTCTCTCTTGTTGTGAGCATGGCGGTAACGTCGTCGAGCCAATGACATATATATATATGTTTACATACACCGGGCATCAAAGTGTTACGCTCGAGTCCTCTTCACACATAAAATTCCTAACCCTAGCTCCACTCTTAGACCTTCAATGGCGTTGTGTCCCTCACTACCATCCCCAAAGTATCTCCCCTTTCAATCTCTCCGACGACCTCACAAAATCTCTATCTCGGCTAGCACCGTTTGTCCCAGGGAGCTCCGCCTTGGGCTAGTTCCTCTCCGTCGTCATGGCTTCAAGAACCGGTCGGTTTTTGCATTCGCAGCTTCGCACGAGGAATTAGTAAGTTGATTGAAATTTTGAGCTATTTATGCATTCAAGTGTGTTCTAGTGTTGGACTGTTGCTTATCTGATTCACGCGAGAATTTCTTTTAGCATTTTTTTGTCTTGTAATCTTGTGTTGTGCAAGCAATTACTAGTGCTCTTTTCTTTAACGAACAACCTGGCAATATCTGAAGTTTATGCCCTGAAATATGATCATCAAATCTCATGAGTTGTTGCTATTTATCTTTTAAAATAGGTGATCAGGAGAAGGAAGTATAAGGCTGGATGGGTATAAATGAAACGGAAATAAATTTCTGTAAATAGTTAGAGAATTTCAGGTTAATGTATGAAGATTATGGTAAGAGTTCTTTTGTTTTCTAATTGAATTAGGAAATTAAAGAAGACAAAGATCACAGTTGTTGGGCGTGTACGATATCTTAAGTTGAAATTATTGACTGAAACTGAATGATCTAAAATAGGTACAACATGAACTGGAAGATTATTTAACAAGTATTTTAAATTGCTTTAGTGTTCAAATATACCTATTACATGGCTTCTTGGGTCAAAAAATAGAAAGGAAAAAAAAAAAGGAGTGCACAAATATTAATTTCTTGGGGGGGGGGGGGGGTGGGTGGTTGATGAATTCCATGTTTTTTTTTACTGTTTTTGCTCTCTTAGGTGTTTCTAAATGACATGATTTATTGCCCTTCACAGATAGTCAACCAAAACTATTTTCTGATTTGATGCAACTATAAAGCATTATTTTTCACACAAAGATTGATCTTTGCTTGAAGGAAAATGCTATGCAAACAGAATTGTAATTTTCATGATATGACTAGGGGTGCAACTCGGGCGGGTTCAACCCGAGCAACCCGAGCCCAGTCTGAGTTTTTTTAGGGCTTAGACAACTATATCTTGTAATCTGGACGGGTCTTGGCAGATTTTTGATGCCCGAATTGTAATTCGGGCCGGGCTTGGGCAGAACCAATGGCCAACTCGAACCCGAATTAAATTTAATATATTATATAAATTATATAATATATATAAATTAAGTAAAAGAGTTAGTCTTAATTTTTAATTTTTATTTTTTGGTGACCAGAAAATAACTTTGAATAATTCTCAATTCTTTGTTAATTATCAATTCTACCTACAGGTTTCAAAACAAATCTACCTACAAGTTTCTGGGCAATTTGGGTTAACTCGAGTTCAAAATACAAAGCTTGGGCCGGGCTTGGGCAGCAAAGCTCGGGTTTATGTTCGGGCTTGGGCGGGCTTGAGCACTGCTCTGGGCAATTCGGGTCGGGCTTAGGCAGACCCCCCAATCCGACCGAACCCGCCCGAGTTGCACCCCTAGATATGACCAAAATGATGGCCTTTTAATTCAAAGTGATTAGACAATGAGCTGCATTACTTTCTAAATTATTATTATTATATTTTTTGATATACTGTATTTGTTATTAATCCCGTACTTCACTGTTATGGTTCCTAAATTCCCTCCCTTTCTTTTTACTTTCTATCAGCAAGTCAAAGAAATTGCGCGATTTAATTGCTCATGTCCTTTAAGAACCAAAATTGACTCCCCCTCAATAAATAGGTTAATTGAATTTTTTTTTACATTTTGACAGATTTGTAGCACTCTCTTTCATTCTTGTTTTGAAACTTTACCTTTTCCCTAACATTTAATACTTGAATCAGATATAATTTTATTTACAAAAATGCTTTAGACCACTAATTAGTGGTGGCTCTAATATCCACTGCCACATGTGTTTTGTGCCTTGGTTTTGATTTTTGTTTTTGTTTTTTTTTTTCAATTGCCACCTCATTAGTGGTAAAGTTAGTGATGATAAATTAGCGGTATGTAGCATTGCTCTTTTATTTGCTACGCTACGGTGCATGGTAATCTTGTTAACATATTTTTCGTGTCATTGCAATCCGCAAATGCCTTAATGTCGGTAGCATTTAATTTTTTATTTATTTTTGGCTAAGTGAGGTATTCATCACTAAGAACAAAAAATATACAACAAAGCCCAATACAAGCACTAAATGGCAAAAGCAAAAATAGAAAAAAGCCTTTTAAGCTTCAAGAGGCAACAACAAATCTAGATCTCTATGAAAAACAAGAACTCTCACAACCCAAGAATCTAGGTAAAACAAAATATGGAAGTCTTCTCACAACCTGAGAGACTAGGTAACATTGCCTGTTCCACCTTTTCCTCTAGCCACCTTCAAGTTATAGATTCTCTTTTAATTTCTTCTTGCTCTGATCTCTTGAAGTTGAAGGATTTGCAACTTTGTCATCTCTTTTAAAAATGGTAATACAAGAATCAAGCATACCAAACATCTAATGCGTTGTGTAGGCTTCATATATATTTTTAGTATGTCATATATTTTCAGCTGCTCTCTATTAAATCATTTATCACAAGAGAAGTTTGTCAAATACAACAATGTTTTGCTTTAAGAGACTAGACGACTAGGACTTCAAATTTAAAAATGTTACCCTGTCATTACATCCAGTTTCTGTTTTCTTTTTCATTTTTTGTTCCTGAGATTTTTCTATATCTAGGGACTTGCAAAAAGAAAAGGATCTTTTATTTTTTATTTTTATTTAGGTGGTGTTAGTTAATTACTTAGTTTATTTGCTTATTTCGGGTGCAGGTTAGAATTTGTAGGGAAAAGACAACTGGTTCTGTTTATGCAATGAAAAAGCTTAAGAAATCAGAGATGCTTCGTAGGGGCCAGGTATGAAAAAGCTTAAGACATCAAGCCTGATAACTTACTGCTTGATAAATATGGTCACTTGAGACTGTCAGATTTTGGACTATGTAAACCTTTAGATTGCAACACTCTCCAAGATAATGCTTTTTCTAGGGCGGACAGCTTTAATGGAACTTTGCAAAATAGTGAACACTCATTTCTTAAGAAACTTAGAATTTGAGGGGTTAATGTCCCAAAATCATCAAATGGCGTCGGAGTAGCACGAAACGTGGCACACACGACCGCCTAGGCACGAGAGACTTGTGGGAGAAGACGGGGTTCGAATCGGGTTCCCGGTTTAGGAGTTAGAGCCGGATTTCGGTCTAGACAAACTAGTTCCTTAAGAAATTTGAATTCAAGGTGTTGACGCCCTAAAATACCAAATGGCGTCGATTTGGCACGAAACTTGGCACACACGACCGCCTAGGCACGAGAGACTTGTGGGAGAAGACGGGACTCCAATCGGGTTCCCGATTTGAGAGTTAGAGCCGAATTTCACTTTAGGCAAACTAGTTCCTTAAGAAATTTGAATTTGAGGTGTTAACCCCAAAATCACCAAACGGGGTCGAATTGGCACGAAACTTGGCACACATGACTGCTTAGGCACGAGAGACTTGTGGGAAAAGACAGGGCTCGAATCGGGTTCTTGGTTTGGGAGTTAGAGTCGGATTTCAGTCTTGGCAAACTAGTTCCTTAAGAAATTTGAATTCAAGGTGTTAATGCCCCAAAATCGCCAAACGGCATCGGTTTGGCACGAAACTTGGCACACACGACCGTTTAGGCATGAGAGACTTGTAGAAGAAGACGGGACTCCAATCGGATTCCCGATTTGGGAGTTAGAGTCAAATTTTACTCTAAGCAAACTAATTCCTTAAGAAACTTTAATTCGAGGTGTTGACACCCCAAAATCACCAAACGGGGTCGGATTGGCACGAAACTTGGCATACACGACCGCCTAGGCATGAGAGACTTGTGGGAGAAGACGGGGCTCGAATCGGGTTCCCAGTTTGAGAGTTAAAGCCAGATTTATGTCTAGCTAAAATTATTTACTTAATTATCTTTGTAATTATATAGTAGTTAATTTTTTATGTTTTTTGTAATTAAAATATTAATACATAATTATATTGTTGTTAATTATTTTTATTTTTTGTTTTTAGATATTTTCCCAGTAGCAGTTTGCTTTTTGTGGAATGCAGGCATGTGAAGATTGCGATTAATTTTTGTTTTTGTTACCCACAGAAGAATCATGACGAAAACTTTTGTTTTTGATTTACGTTATTTTGAATTGTGAATAACATTATGTATTTAAACATTGTATATGTATTATGCAACATTATGTAGTGGGATAATTTTGCTGATGTATTGTTATGAATGGAAGAATATTTTTATTATGAATGAATTGTTATTTTTATACTGTAATTTTTATATTATTATGTAATTATCGGTTCATTTTTCAATTATTTTTCATTTAATACAGGTAATTTTCATATTTTAAATAATTTTATTGTAATTTTTTTTTTTTTTTGAGACGGCACTACACCGTCTAAAAAAAACATTAGAACCAGATTGTTTTTGCGACATAAGCAATGCTATTGCAAAAGATATTTGTAAAAGTTAAAAAAAACCTTTTGCGACGGTATTATTTGCCGTCGCAAATAACCTTTTAGAGACGGCGTCGTCGTGCTGTCCCAAATAAATTTTTAGCGACGGCAAATTATCCGTCGCAATAAAACACTTTTGTGACGGCATTTTTACCGTCGTAAAAAGTCAAATTTTTTATAGTCGAGCCATACATTTGTGTCAGGTTGTCACTATGTATACTATGTACAAAGAACTCCTTTGAAATATGTTGCTCATGAAACTGTTACGGCAATGTTTCATAAGCACAAAATAACTTCTTTAATAAACAATTGAGATGCGAAGGCAAAGCAACTCAAGTATCTCCTAGTAGTTCACCAAAATCATCACCATATACAAATTCACCAATATTAAAATGCCTAGATCCCAAAGTATTATTAGAAATGTCCCATCTACTCTAAACAGGAGAGGGTTTTTTCTTTTTTTCTTTTTTTCCCTTCCCCCCAATGCTAGTAAAATTCTTGTTACCATCCAAGTCATATTTTCTATTATGGGACAATTTGGGAACTTTCTAAAAAAGTTAGTTTTTTGACTTTTTAACTTTTTTACACAAAAAAGCTACCAAAAAGTTAAAAAAATTGTAAAAATTAACTTTTTACCAACTTCCCAAAACACCATAACTTGGTCTTTGCACTCTCACCTTATCTAAAGAAAATAAACTTTTGTGAGTCCTTCAAAAGAATACCTATGGGAGTTTCCTTCATACAACAACCTATTTATAAGTTTATTGTTGAATTCCAAGGTCATAACAAAAATAAAAGGGCAAATTACAAACACCCCCCTCGAGGTTTGATAAAAATACAGATTCCCCCCTGAGGTTTGAGAAATTACAAATTGCCCCCTGAATGTCAAATTTTCATAACAAATTAGGGAAAATTAGGGGGGAATCTGTATGAAAATAAAAACCTCAGGGGGCAATTTGTTATGGAAATATAAACCTCAGGGGGCGGGATGTAATTTCTCAAACCTCAGGGGGGAATTTGTATTTTCACCAAACCTCGAGGGGGGTGTTTGTAATTTGCCCAAAATAAAAGGAAATAAGGTATAAAAAAACATAGATATTACTGTATACAATTTCAAAGGCTTATTGGCTTTTTAATAAGTTATAACTTACAACTTTGCTATAAATCCAACCAAACTACTGAAAAAAAAAAGAAAAGAAAGACTAATCAAATATATAATTGAGGGCAAACACAAGTGGGATGCTAGTCCCATTTTCATATGTGGTTTAAACCAATTTTAGTAGTTTAATAATAAAATAGTAATAATTGGTAATGTGTGTGTGTGTGTGTGTGTGTGTGTGTTTTTTTTTTTTTTTTTTTTTTAACTTTACCCGTACATTCTGTCTGCGAGGTCATCCAAGTCTGCTGCTGAGAGTTGGTCGTAAAAGTCATCCCCATCTCCCATGGGTGGTTTATCGTACCATTCTTGGTCATTTTCTCCCATCACCGGTGATTCATGAGAGACGCCATGCTGATAGTTTGGGTACTGACTTTCATCGAAAAATGTCTCTTTACTGAATGGATATCCTGGGATGGCTAAATTACAATGTATCTTTTGATGTCTATCTTCACAGACTAGATGCCCATAGTTTCCATTATATGCTAATAAAGAGTTGCTAGCAAATTTTCTCCATTTATTGAGCTGGTCTTTGAGCGGAAATCTTCTGCACGGCCAGGGTTTCCTATTGAGAAGTTCTAAGTATCCCGAGAATGTAGAGGTTCCTCTGAGGTACATTTTGTGTTTAGCTGGATTGCACCATATTCCCTTCCACTCTGGTAGTTTGCTATCTATCAAAGCTTCCACATACAGATGATGTTCTTCCATTACGCATAGTACTGCATGAGCAAGCTTATGTCCAAAGCTATCTGTCTGATCTGGATTTGTGAAAATTAGTCTAGAGACAAAGCCGTAATCTAACAATTTTAGGGCTGTTAGATAACGAGTTTCGCCCCTAATTTCTATCCCCAATGGCTCGAATGTAGCTAAATTTATCTGGCAAAGGCAAATGCTGAAGTCTAGGTTACACTAATATCTACCAAAATGTTCGGATCTCTTTCTACATTTTTCTTCTTCTAATTTGCTCTTTATCTTCATAAGTATAGGTCCATTGATAAGCTAGGCAGGCGATCAACTCTTGCTATGGAGAGGTCCTGAAGAAATTGCTGAATAATGACTAATTCGTTATTTCTGCTATCTTTGGCTAAGGTGTAAATATAGGGTTTTAGGTCTTCCATTACTTGGCTTGTCTCACAAAAAGATCGAATGATAGAATGCCTGAAGAAATACATTCTAGCACTCAATTGGTCAAATTCCTCACTGGTGAGTTGTTTGATTTCTGGGCTAGGTAAGGAAGTAGGTGTTTTTTCTGGAGTTAATTTTTTAAGCTGGTTGGTTAGGGTTCGAACGGTTGCTTTCAATTTTTTTTCTTCGTCTCGGAGCTGGTCTAGCTCTTCACTGACTCTTTTGCCTTTATCCATAATTTTCTTGAAATTTCTAGAAAGGCCTTTACAGTGTCTGCACATCTGGAGAGGATTCTGAGAATCTATCTGAGGGTTAGAACTACTACTGCCTGTACTACTGCTTCCAAATATCTGGCTAGCTGGAACTCCACTGGTAGCAAGAATGGTTGGCATTCTGCTCAATGTGTCCAGGTAATCTTTGGCTATCTGATTAATAAAGTAACTGGTTCCTATTTGTCTTCGGGCATAGATATTGGCAGACTCAAAATCATAAAATCCTTTAAACTGCAGTGTGGGAAAATATTTAACTAAGGGTTCTACTTTTGTCCAATCATGGTAAATACCAGGCTTGGTTCCTTTAGTTACTACATAGAAAGAAAAACTTTTTGACAAAGGTTTATTTTGGATTTTTGAAAAATATATACTGAGAGAGTTTAGGGCCGAAAGGTGTTTAGCTGGGTGGTTCTGACTATTCCAAAGGTTATTTAAAAGACACTGCTAAACTGGGTCTAACTCAATCCCTGTTAAAGGTCTGAATTTAGTTTTGCCTTCATGAATGGGAAGAGAAAATCCCCCAAAGTTCATGGTCTTGCTGTTCTCCATTATCTGCACAAAAATTAAACTGGTTATCTTCTTTTTCTAAATAAATTTTCCTACTTAACCAATCTGTTAGTCTATTATCACTTCCTTTAATATGTTCAAACTCTACCTTATATCCTTGTCCTACTATACAATCTAAAAATTTTGCCCATCTTCTAGTACTTAATTTACGCTCGTTAAGTTTATTATGAAATCTAACTATTGCCTCACAATCTGTCCTAATTGTAAAGGGTTTGTGCAAAAATAATCTAAATTTATTTATTGCGTATACTAGTCCTAGTATTTTAAAATCTAAGCTGGTCATTGTTATATCTTTTTCTTTAAATTTTTCAGAACTGTATCTACAAATGTGTTCTTTATTTTTACTATCATACTTACTAGGTTTAGCTAATAATATTGTTCCCCATCCTAATTGACTTGCGTCTGTTTCTACGACTATGTATTCTGATTCTAAGAGAAGTTGTAGGTCTGGTATATTTTTACAAATGTCTTTTATTTTTCTAACTAGAGCTATATCTTGCTGATTGAAATATTTCTATCCTGTGGGTGTGGTCTTACTATAAATGGGTCCTATTATTTTACTAAGGTTAGGAATATACATTCGTGCATAATTTAAAATTCCTAAAAAAGATTGAAGTTGTTTTGTATATTCTAATTTATCTGGATAGTCTAAAATTTTCTTGACTATATGAGGTTGTAACCTAATTTTTCCATCTCCTAGCTCCATTCCTAAGAATTCTATGTAAGGTTTATTTAATACCATCTTTTTCTTGTTAATTATTATTCCATTATTTATGAATTCCTCTAATGTTATATACAAATGATCTATGTGACTATTTTTATCTAGACTGAATACTAATATGTCATCTATATATACCAGTATAAAACTATATTTATTAAATATACTATCCATTTTACGCTGAAATATGGAAGGTGCATTTTTTAATCCAAAGGGCATAACTAGCCATTCATAATGTCCTTGAGGGCAACAAAATATTGTCCATAGTATACTTTCCTTTTCCATTTTTATCTGCCAAAATCCTGACTTACAATCAAATTTGCTAAATATCTTTGCTGTCTGTATTCTATTTATGAGTTGGTCTTTATCTGGTATATTATATTTATCATCTTCTGTATTATCATTTAATCTTTTATAATTTATAACCATTCTAGCTTTTCCTCTTTTTATCTCTAGATGATTTCTAACCATAAATGCTGCACTCCTATGCGGACTATTACTAGGTCTAATTACTCCTAAATCTAGTAATTCCTTAATCTGTATTCTAAATTCTTTTATATCTGCTGGCGTATGGTTTATCTGTGCTGATGTAATCCTATAATCTTTATTTTTTATATCTAAACTAGCTAAAACTTTATTTCTTTCCCAATATTTCATAGGTTGTTCTCCTAAAATTTCTGTTGTTTCAGCTAATCTTATTATCTCATCTAAATCATTTTTTGTTCTTCTATATACTGGTTTTTTTTCTTTAATTTCCCTATTTTAGCAAAAATTAATTCTATGTTAACTATTTGTTGAAAATCTTCTAGGTTCTAATAGTCTCATTTTTTTTCAAAATCAAACTCTTCTAACTCATACTTTTCCATATCTAAATTTTCTAAAGAAGTATTTGCTATCTCATTGGGTATGTACGTTTGGGCTAGCTCGGGAAAAATATTTCTACTAGGGAATAAGAAACTTGCGGGAACAGAATCTACTCCTATGGTACCACCACGCTTTGACGTCAACTCGATGAATGAGCGAGGTGCTAAGGGCATAGCGATTAGGCGTATTGATGTTCATTTGAAGAAACTGATGTTTTCGATATTTTTTCTTCCAATATTTTTCTTTTCTATATTTTTCATATTTTTTGTATTTTTTCCTATTATATTTATCTTCATATTGCTGAGGAGTATATATTACACTGCTACAAAAATCATAATTTTGTTTTTTCAAGTCTTTTTATATTTTAACTTCTATACATTTTTCTCTAAGCTTATAAAATGTAAAAACTATTCTAGGTCCTATTCCAAAAGTTCCTCTTATTGTTAATTCTCCTGTAGCTATTTTTGCTGGTAAACTTGTATAATAAATGGACCATTTATTTTCTATTTCTCTTCCTAGTTCTCCGGGTAATTTTCTAAAATATTTATTTCCTATTTCTTCATCAAAACTCTTTCCTGTTCTGGCTGCTATGGCTAAGTATTCTTTACTAAAGGGTACAATATATTTCCAACTTCCTAATGTTATTTGGTCTAGTTCGGTTAATGCTACGCTTTGAGCGGAATCATTTCTTCTAGAAGGGTCGTATCCTATAAGTATTTCTTTAATAAAACTAGTAAAATTCCATGGGTTATTTCCTAATTCTTTAAGCTGTTTAATTGTTTCTTCATATTTTCCTTTAAAGTTTAAATAAATATTATAAGCTGAATCTCCTAAAAGTATTTCCATATATTCCCACATATCTGTTGATTCATAGGGACTGGTCATCCATGCTTTTACTGCATCTTTTTCCCATATTTCAATTACTTCATGCCATACCTACAGGTCGAATCTGGCTAAATCTAAAAGGGTTTCTTGATTGTTGACTGGCTGTAATTGTATACTCATATCTGGTTGTCTACGCTTTCCATGAAACCTATAGCTTTTATTTGGATCTGCGTGACTTCGCCCTGAATTGGCTAATGATCTTCTTCCTCCTACTGCATAATGCATTGGTTCTACGGGATCTTGTATAGTTGGTTGTGGGTTAGGTTGTTCTGGTATTCTAAATATTTTACTGGGACGTATTTTATCTTCTATGATATCATCTACATATTCTGTATGGAATTCTTGATCTAAAAATGACACTGCTTCATTATGGGTATCTCCTCTAGCTAAGTATTTGAAGTATCTAGCATCTAATATCTTGTTCATGTCTTCTAGGGTGAATTTTTCTAAATCTATCTCATCAATATTATATATCTTATTTTGTGATATGGGTTTTTCTTCTGTCATCATATAAAACTGATTTATTTTACTACGATTATCTTGATTTTCTTCTCTGTCTATACTACTAAATTCATCATCTTCGGTTTTTTCTGGTGATACATAAGTATTCTGAGTAAATCTTACTGCATAATTTCCATCTGCTGCTTGATATAATAAATTATCTTGCGGGGCTAATCTCTTTTGTCTTAAAAAGTCTCCTAATTTCCAATCTAATGCTGCATTATCTTCAGAATTAAATTTTTTAACTGGTAGTGCCATTATTCCTTTTGCGCCTAATAACTTAACTATCTGATCATTTGTAAGTCTATAATGAGTATTACTTCTTGAGACTGCTAAACTTAAAAATCCAGTGCAAACTAATAAATTCTTTTATCCTTTTTTCATTTTGTATCCTCTACTCTTTATTCCTATTTTTATCTTTTTATGAAAGGTCGAGGTTGGTAGTAAGAAATCTGGTGTAAAATAAACTATTCCTCCTTTAGAATTCATATCTAATTCATAACTGCTTAAAATACTTTGTCCTACGTCATTAAATCTATCATCATAAAGACATACAAAAACTTTAGTTCCTAAATTTTCTCTGGTTAACGCCTTAACTCCTACCACTACTAATCCTAAGTGAGTCATTTTAAGGTGTTCATTTACTGCATATTTATAGCTTTCTCTTTCTATTAAATTTAGCTCTATTTTTTCATCTTCTTGAGTTACACTAATCATCTGTTCACTATAATGTTTAAATAAATATTATTTTTTATGAATCTTACCTAGCTTATACACATATTTAGTTGGAATTAATTCTAATTTTTCTCAACCCTTTAGTCAATACTCTCAAGTGCAACCAGATAATACATATTTACCAGTTAATTACCCCGTTATACCCAAGTCAAATTTAGTTGAGATCTCTTGTGTAATTAAATTTGTAGAAAAAAACCCTTAGTATAGATGTCATGATAGATACAGGAGCTAGTAAATCATATATCGAACAACATGCAGTTCCCCCAGGATAGAGCAAAACTTTAACAACCCCAGCCTTAGTCAGCATAGCAGATGGTACTAAACAGACATATACACATTGCATTAATGGCGCCCAGATTAGTTTTCATCATCTAGGTTCTCAAGATCAACACATAGAATGATTCCCATTATCTCAAGTTTGGATAGGAAATACCCGTCAGAATCATCCTTTCATCCTAGGACTTAATTTCATACTTAGCTTACAAGGAGGCATGTTCATCAGCCAACACAACATCAGTTTCTTCAAACGAACTGTCAATACGCCCACAGCTTATGCCCTTAGCACCATTGACCATTCATCCGAGTTGTGTGCGAAGCATGGTGGTACCATAAGAGTAGATTCCGTTCCCGCTTATTCCTATTATATTCCTTCTTTATTTAAGACTTCTTTTATACTATATATAAAGGATCATCGAACTTATATTTCATTATGATTAATAATACAAAGATCCTTTGAAAAAGTTAGCTTTTTTGCCTATAAATAGCATTTTTAATAGTATTTCATTATGATTAATAATATTTCATTATGATTATTAATAGCTTTTTTACCTATTTATAATACAAAGAGCTAGCTTTTTTACCTATTAATAGTTTTTTTTCATTATTAATAGGTTTTTTACATATTAATATTTCATTATGATAATTAATAGCTTTTTGACCTATTACTTTGGCAAGCTAGCAAAAAGCTAGCTTTTATCTTTTTTAGCCAAAAAAGTTAACTTTTTTACCCAAATCACTACCCAAAAAGCTAACTTTTTTGGCTAAAAAAGTCAAAAGCCAGCTTTTTGCCAACTTTCTAAAACACCACAGAGAATATTCCCTATATTATTAATCATAATAATGAAATATAAGTACAAAAAGAAGTCCTAAATAAAAAAAAGAATAAAATAGAAATAATAATCTTAATTATAATATGGATTGATATCATAAATAACATCATCATATACATTAACAATAATAATATTTTTCTATCAAGCTACTTATTATTATGGTGGGCAAACGACTCAAAAAACTAAAGGAATTGAGCCAACTAACCTGTATCGATTCTTGAAGCGACATGGTTCAATTTTAGGTCTAAAACTTATCAACTTGACTATGTAGGTTTCATTCTCAAGTTTGTCATTTTATATATTGTAATTGTCCTATAATTATTTTTGTTTTTTCTTTCTTTAATTGTTATTCTTGTTTTTATAGTGGAATTCAAATTATGACAATTTCATTCTATTATTTTAGTTTATTGTGTGATATGTATAAAAAATTTTGAATTAATGTGAACTTTTAGTTTCAATTCGAATATATTGATATTGTTTGGTGCAGCTTAATGTAAGATAAAAATTAATAATCAAAAAACTAAAATCAAAAGCACTTCTTTTCCAATTTCTCAATAATCTGTTTTTTTCAGCTTATTTAAGTTATTTCTACCTAAAAAGCTGTAAGTAGAAATTGCACCAAACAATCTGGCACAAGTTTTCAAATTCAAATAAGGTATAATCACCTCTTATAATCCACACCAAACACCCCCATTAAAGTTGAATTATTCATTTCCAAAGGATGGTCAACTCAATTTGGAGTCCCAAACTCCTTCCAAAGGATTAATTTGGTTCCAAAGGATGTCATCTAAAATTTATTTACTGTCTCCTAAAACATCATCTACTTATGTGGTGAGATGCATAGAGTAAAATATTGACACTTTCAATTAGGGCTAGTTTAGCATGTTGAGAAAAAATTAAAAAGTCACTCAAAAAATAAAAAAAAAATTATCACCATTCATAAATTAAAAATATAAAAAAAATTAATTTCCACAATATTAATACAATCCAAAAAATTACACAGTGATGATACTGAAGTGATGGGAAATTTACACAGTGATGACACAAAAAAAAAATTAGATATATGTATTCATTAAGTTGGAGGGTACTGTTGGGCTCACCACAGATCTCATTTCGATAATCCGAACCATACAATGTGTAAAACTTATCGAATATTATATGCCTGAAAAAAATCACATTGATCAGATATGAATAGTTATGTGATCAAAACAGTACCCTCCAACTTAATGAATATATATATATCTTTTTTTTTTTATCATCACTGCGTAAATTTCTCATCACTTCAATATCATCACTGTTTAACTTTTTGGATTGTACTTATATTGTGAAAATTAAATTCTTTTATATTTTTAATTTATGAATAGTGATAACTTTTTTACTTTTTAAATAACTTCTTAATTTTTTGACTTTTTCTCAACCTGCCAAATCAACCCTAAATTACTCCCTCTTCTATGTGAAAGTATAAGGCCCACACTAACATTCAAATCTTATGTTGGAGAATAATTTCAGGTTGTCAAATTTTATATATCCTGACATTTGTTGGGGATACAAAAGCAGAAATCAAACCAGCCACGTGGTTTCTCAAGGAAAAAGATATTGACACTTCCTAATTTACACACTAAACTACTCCCCACTTATATTGGAAATAGTTTAATATTTAAATTAAGAGGTATCCCTAATAATGTTGTTTCCTTAAAGAAGATATAACGGCTGCTTTTTTAGAATTAAAATAAAATAAAAATAAAAACATTTTTTAATAAAAACAAAAAATTATTTAATAATTCAAAATCACCACGTTATTTTTTATCCCGATTAATTATAATCAGTTAAATCAATCAAAATAAAACCCGAGATCTCACTCTTTCATCTTCTCAAAGAACTAGGCGTGATAAAATGAAATATTGAGTTTTAATTTTACTGATTTAACCGATCATAATTGATCGAAATAAAAAAATAATATGATAATATTGGATAACAAAAAAAAAAAAAAAGACCACTCCTATCCTAGGGGTGTAAAAATAGCTCGAGGCCCGTGGGCGGCACGAAGCCCGAGGTGGGCCCGGCCCGCTTCCATTTTGGGGTCCGGCCCGGCCAAAAAAATTTCGAGCCCTGTGGGCGGCCCGGCCCGGCCCAACCATCAATTCCTCTCTACCAATGATCAAATTTTAAAAAATAAAAATTAACTTACAATAGTTAAATAATTTAAAAAATAAATAAAAAGATTAATCTTATAAAAATAAAAAAATAAAATAATTAAATAAATAAAAAGATTGATCTTATAAAAGTAAAAAAATAAAAAAAATTAAATAAAAATTAATATAATTAAATAAATAACATTAATAATTTAAAAATAAAACAAAAATTAATAATAATTTATTAAATTAAAATCAAATTAATAATTATTTGATGAAAAATGATGATATGATGTATCCTTCTTGCATAGCATAGACAATGTGTGTGGCTGGCCTTATTTTATTTTATTTTTTTAATTTCTTACTTCATTGATTGTTTCATGGGAAAGTGCACCTAAGCTAACGTGAAAGAAATATATATATATATATACTAAGTTGGAAGGTAATACTGGGCTTGTGGGGGCTCACCACGAGTCTCGTTTTGATAATTCAAATTTTTCAATGTGTAGAACTCTTCTATTACTATATGCTTGTAAAAAATCACGTTAATCGGATATCGCTAACTACATGATCAAATCAATTTGGTATAAAAATGCATGGTGTTATAATTAATGGTTGACAACTAATCCAATCAGATAGTTATAGATATCCGATCAACGTGACTTTATACAAACATATAATACTCGACGACTTGTATATATTAACGGTTCCGATTAGCAAAATGGGACCTGTGATAGCTCCCACTGGCCAAAGAGCACCATCCAAATGGTTGCTCGAAAAGGAAATGGTGATATCTCCCACTGGCCAAAGAGCACCGTCCAAATAGACCCGTGATGGCTCCCACTGGGAAAATTTTGGGAAATGGTTGCCTCCTTTTCGGGCAACTATTTGGACGGTGCTCTTTGGCTAGTGGGAGCCATCATGGATCCCGTTTTGCTAATCGAAACCGTTCAAGGTGTACAATTTGTCAAGTATTATGTTCGAAGAAAATCATGTTGATCAGATATCTATAACTATCTGATCGAATTAGTTTTTTTTGTCAACTATTAACTATAACATCATGCATTTTTATACCAAATTGATTTGATCATGTAGTTAGCGATATCCGATTAACGTGATTTTTTACAAGCATATAGTAATGAAAGAGTTCTACACAATGTACGGTTCGGATTATCAAAATAGGACTCGTGGTGAGCAACCACAAGCCCAATATTACCTTCCAACTTAGTATATATATATATATATATTTTCTTTCACGTTAGCTTAGGTGCACTTTTCCATCAAGTTAGGTACATTTTCCTATGAAACAATCAATGAAGTAAGAAATTAAAAATATAAAATAAAATAAGGCCAACCACACACACAGACTGTACTGTTGTGCACTGTCAGTGCCAGTGATACATCATATCATCATTTTCCATCAAATAATTATTAATGTTATTTATTTAATTATATTAATTTTTATCTAATTTTTTTTATTTTTTTAAGATCATTCTTTTTATTTATTTATTTATTTTTATAAGAGCAATCTTTTTATTTATTTAATTATTTTATTTTTATAAGATCAATCTTTTTATTTATTTAATTATTTAATTATTTTATTTTTATAAGATCAATCTTTTTATTTATTTAATTATTTTTATAAGATTAATCTTTTTATTTATTTATTTAACTATTTTAAGTTATTTTTTATTTTTATTTTTTAAAATTTGATCATTGGTAGAGAGAGGGATTGATGGTTGGGCCGGGCCGACAGCAGGGCCCGAAATTTTTTTGGCTGGGCCAGGCCAAGCCCCAAAATAGAAGGCCCATGCCTAGGCCCAAGGTACTGGGCTGGGCTCGGGCCTGAGCTTAACCGGGCTGCAACAGGCCGGGCCCACCTCGAGTTTTGGGCAGATTTCGGGTCACCCATGGACCTCAGGCCATTTTTACACCCCTAACTACAACACATACACTCACAAAAACACAATCATGTTAGTGTTGTGTTGTAGTTCAATTGGCACACCCTTAACATTATAAATAATACTAGGAGTCATTAAAAAAATATTATGAAATATATCATGAAGATTTTTCATCATTTGATTAATATATGGTATTTTATTTTAAGTATAATCCAAAAGTAGATAATCTTTCATAATTATTTTCATGATATTTTTTTCATAATTCGTGACATTACTCTAACATTATTTGCTTCAAACATGCAACAGGCACATAACATATTACCGAATAAGTTTTAACACATTCACATCAGTGTGTAAGTAATTAATTCGGTAAAACATTAAAACCATCAGGAAAGCAAAAACATTAAGACAGTGTGGGCATCCTTTGTCGCCAAATAAAACCTTATTTGGTTTTCAAACTCAATAATAATTTTTAATTTTTTTTCTCTTTAATGAATTTTTTTCATATTTTAATCATTTTTTTGTACTTTTTAAAAGTACCAAATATATATACACCTAAAAAGTAAATATTTATGAAAAATCTGAGAAAAATTTACTAAAAACAAAAAAATAAATAAATAATTTAATTTAAAAAACTACAAATTTTCGTATTTTTTGCCTTTAATGAATTTTTTTCAAATTTATTTATAAATATTTTACATTTCAAATACATCTAGATTAAGTGCATTTAAAAAGTTTTTTTAAAAAGACTTAAATAAGCAAAAAATTTATTAAAGACCAAAAAAATTATGAAAAAATAAAAAAGTTTAAAAACAATTTTAAACAACTAAACCAAATAGACTAAAATTTTTAGCCCAAAAAAGGCCATATTATTATTATTATTATGAAAAATTTATATATTGGTGAAAAAATAGGATTTTTAATTTTCAAATCAGTGCAAAACCATTTAAATTTACAACAAAAACGAGATGTTGGAAAGTTAAAAGACACAAAAGCAGCACAACTAAAAAAATGAATTTGTTCACATATTTTAGAGAAATGTTTAGAACCTTTTTTTTTTTTGTTTTTTTTGAAGTTTTAATCACCTCTAATTTAATGTTGGCCCTTAATATGTGTGTGGCGTCCACTTATGTATGTGTAGACCCTGCATTATGAGTGGTTGAGATGAGAGTGAGAATTGTTGGGGGTCACGTGTATGTGGAGATCTCTATCACAATTGCATATTTTAATGTTGAACGATGATAGCTTTAATATTGGAGTTTTAAATAGAACTCTACACATGTGATAAAGAAAAAAAACAAATATACAGAGCTATTTTGAGAAGATGGTTATAATTAGCTTTTTGATGAAAAGCTGCTTATAAATAGCTTTTTTGTGAGAGAGGAAGTGGATTAGAATCTGAGAAGTGAATTATAACCCACTTCCCAAAATAAGCCACAGACACACACATCACATCACAGGCGAGCCCCACCTCTTTTAGAGCTTCTCTAGAACTCTCTTTTTAGAGTTCTCAATCATTTTTCTTTAATGTTGGAACAAAATATGTTTGAAAACTCTAAAAAAAGAGCTCTAGAGAGAGCTCTAATAGTAGATCCCATCACGTGATGTGATGTTTAACCTGTTTTTGTGTTTGTTTTGTTTTGTTTTGGTTTTTTTTTTTTGGTTAAATGCCACATGTATAAAGCTCAATTTAGAGCTCTATACCTAGAGCTTTCAATCACTGCCGATGCTGGAACAACCATACAATATATGATTAAAATCTCAGGCCTTATTTGGCAATTACATGTTTTAATCAAAAATTCAAAATATTACTATAAGTTATCATATTACTTTCTCTACCATTCTAAATATCTTTTGATAAAAAGTTAAAAAACTACTAAATTAACTTATTTCCAAACGAGACTTTATATTTGAACTTCGTTTGATATGTATTATTTTAACATATTAACTTATTTGAATCAGACTTATCTTATTCATCTTATTTGAATCACATCATTTTTCTATCACACCATTTCAACCACAACCCACATTTTACATTTTTTTTTTCATAAAAATTAAAAAAAAAAAATACTAATTTTACACTTCCCAAATAACCCTTTAAAATGTGTATATACCGAACCAAAATTGTAGGTTCTATATCAAACACTGACCTCTTTCGGCAACTAAGTTAAAAAGTCAACTTTTTAATTTTTTTACTTTTTAAAATCATATTATCTCTCTATTTTTTATAGATATTTTTTCAAAAAATTAAAAAAATTAACTTTTAACTTACTTTCCAAAATAAAACATTATATATTGTTCACGTACTCTTTGAGTGGGTGTTTGCGGTGTTTTTTTAGTGTTTTTTTTTTTTGTCGATAAATTACAAATATAAGGTTTACTTAAAGTACAGATTGTCCCTGTAATTTAAAAAATTATAAATATCCCATTTTTAAAATTTTTTTATTTAACATAATTAACTAAAACAATAAAATACATAATTATTTTCCTATATAATAATAAAATTACCTAAATTATTAATTGAAACATATTTCTAATATCATTAAAAACTGTTAATTGACTTGATGATTTATTAATAAAATGGACGATTTGTTATGAAATTAATAAGCTCAGGGGTGGAATGTAATTTTCAAAATCACAGGAAACAATTCGTATTTTAATTAAACCTCGGGGGTATATTTGTAGTTTACCCTTCTTTCTTTTTTTTTTTTTTGCTTTTTTAATATTTAAAAAAATTTATATTTTGGATTGTCCTCGGACTGAAAAAATAAAATAATTTTAAATTTTTTGAAAAATAGTGAAAAAAATGACCCCAAAAATAATTGACTATTTAACTTAATTTAGCTCTTTTTTTTTCTTTTTTTTTTTTAAATTTAGATTCGTCTATATTAAACAAATTTGGTAAATAAAAATTTTGACATAATTTCAAAAAATCGGAATCCATGTGTAAATTAAAAGGTTTGCTGTATCAAAAGTAAAATTTGAACCAAATCCTTGTTAAATTACTCAAGAATGTCAAGACCCACTAGATTTATCTTAAAAGACTGACACAGATCTGATATTGTGACAGTTGAACAAACCATAAACAACATAAACATGAAACAACAAAAACCATAAAACTACTTCAGATCTATGCATGCAAATCATTAACAAAAACAAATCACAAACACAGATCAATCTATTATACATTACGAGGAAAGAAGAAGAAAAAGAAGAAGATGATGATGATGATGATGTTACCTTAGCAAAATATGGAGAGACCTAAAAACAGCAGGACAAGGTAGGGAAGGGGAGGATCTGCAGAAAATCATCGGTATGGGGGTCTTGGGAAGGATTTACTTTAAATCCTCCCCAAGCTCTCCACACCCACAATTTCTTGCAAATCGATCTCCCTTTACCTCTTGCTCCTCTCACATCTTTGTAGATTATAGCAAAAATTGCGACAAAAAAACAAAAATAAAAATGGAAAGTTGGGGAGAAAGGAGGAAGCACATGAAGCCATTGGAATAAGAGGACTGAGGAAGAAGAACAAAATATATGAAAATTCTTCCTCCCCAAGCCTCCCTATCCTATAGATTCATGTTACTAAACCTCCCTTCTCCAACCCTCCCTTCTCTCCTCTGTTTTTTTTATTCTCTTTGGCATATTATTCTTCTGATCCTACCAAGACTTTGTGATGGTGAACAATATATAAAGGTGAGAGGTAAGTGGTTTCCTAAAGAGAAAAGATTAAAAAAGAGAAATGCTACAATATGAATTTTAAAAATGTATATGTCAATAAAAGAGAGAGAGGGGGGTGGTGATTTTATAATATTAATGATAAACTTTATAATATTAAAAAACTAATTTTATAAACTTTTTTTTATGTATCTGAATTTATTTTTTTCCCTTTCCATTAGCTTGTTATTTTCTCAAAAAAAAATTATAATTTTTTTAGTGAAAATTATAAATTTTTATGATAGAAATTATTATTTTTGTGATAAAAGTTATGAATTGCGATATTATGATATTCATGTCTAAAGTAAAAATTATACTCTCTATAGTAAAAATTATATTTTTTATGATTAGTAAAAAGTTATATATTTTGCTACAAAAATTATATTTTTTTGTATAAAGTACATGCCATATACACCTTTTGTATGTTGTACATGACAGCTTTTTTGAAGATAAAATAAAAAATAATATTACATATTAAAAATGAAATTATTAAGAGAAGTATTCAAGAAAAGTACATTTCTGAATCATAATCGCTCTAGGTGTGATTCATGTTCTACTAAATTTACATCTAATACTTTACTTTTTGAATAATTTTGACACCAAAAATTCATAGTAAACGGCATTTTCCAATAAATAATTTAAGCTCCGTTAAATAATTTTAATGATTGACTTTTTGAGCATTACCATATATAACATAATTTTATTTTTACCCAATTTTCTCACTCTAGATATAAAACAATAAGACCCTTATCAATAAAATACATATAAGATCTATGCTGAAAGCCTAGAAAATATAATTAAAAATATGATTATATGTAACATTCTTTAAACATTTTTCTTTGTCAAAGCATTTTCATTGTGTCTTTTTGTTGTCATTTTGTTTTTGTTTTTTCATTTTTTGTGTTTTAAAAAAGAGTGATCAAATATGTTTATTCTCTTTTTCACCAAATATATTTATAATCTATTTTATTATATATATTTTTTGCATAAATTAATAAAATTACACCACTTAAAAGATGAAAGAAGAGAAGTATAAAAAATTGGAGAGGGATAATTTTAGTACTCGACAAAGGCATAAATGATTTTATTATAACTTCATTTAATAATAAAAAGAAAGCGTATTTAGTTAAAAGGGTGAAAATAACACTATTAGGATAGTTATGGGTCAAATTTGAGGTGGATTTGTAGTAATTTGTTCCTACCTCGCGATATAGCGGGATAGGATAAATTGGGAAGTGGCAAGGGCGGGTCACTTTTATTTGTGTATGAGATTCATTTTCTGGACAATTTATACTACTTTTACAACCAATTAGGTTTAACTTAGTTGGCCACTATATTTTTTTTAAGGCTTAGTTTCAAAGAGATTATGGGTTCAATTCTCTGTAGGGGAGTTGAATTGAGAGAGTACAAGCACTTAAGTCCTTTATTAAGGATGGAGATATTTTTTTCTATAGGTGCTAATCTAACAACTAACATTTACCGATAAAAATAAAATAAAAAAATTATACTACCTTCACACAAATAAAACAAGAGTAATGTTGCTCTCACCCAAAAGTTAGTATATCTTTATGACCTGAATCTTTATTAAAAAATTATACACTCATTAATAATTTTTTTACGGTATCTGATAGTTTTTTTTTTTTGGGGGGGGGGGGGGGGGGGGGGAGTTAGTATTTTCTAAAAAGTACTGTTACTGGTGGTCACAATGGTGAAAAAAGTGAGGGACTCGAGTAACAGGAAGATTGTTGGAGTTACATCAAAAGGATGAAAAGATATGATTTATCCTAAAAATTCAAGATTCCAACTTATTGTAATTAAAAAAAAAAAACTCTATTAACTTGTAACTCCTTATCTTATATTTTATTAATTACTATTTTTTTTTTTTTTATAAAAAATATGTAAGAAAAAGTAAGAGAATGTTTGGTTTGTGCTAAAATAATACATACTATTTTAACATATTATTTTATTTACATTATAATCATTTTTTTTTTATCACATCAATTTTTTATTACATCATTTTAAATTTAATTCATATTTTATATTTTTTTATTAAAAATTATATTTATTTAGATTATCTAAAATATCTCTAATATTTTTTTTTTCTCCAAATCCACCATGGTGTCGCTTTGGTTTGTTGGGAGTAATTATTCCAAGGAAAAAAGATACGAAGGGATAAGGTTGGAGGAAATGTGGTGGGCCCGGATTCTTCAAACAGTTTATATCAGGGTATCTATTGATCAGTGTGCACGTTACAACTTTCTTAGGCCCCGTTTGGCCTTTTTTTTTTTCCAAACATTTTTAATTTTTGTAATTTAATTTAAATTTCACTTTCATTTCATTGTTATTATTTTAAATTGAAAAGTTTGATTTCTATACTTCAAATTTAATTTTAATTCAGTCACTTCTTCTAAATTGTTATTAATTTTTTTTATATGTACACCTTAAAAGCATGATAAGTATTTTAATATCGTTAGAATTAACTTTTAACTTGATTGGAAAGACCAAATTAAAATTAAATTATTTAAATTAAAATAATAAGGACTAAAGTAAAATTTTGATTAAATTAAAATAGTGAAAAATATAACTTAGCCTTTTTCTTTTGTGTTTTATTTTTTCAAATATGACCAAACTTTTGTTATTTTTTAGACATTTTTATTGTAAAATCTCTAAATTTAAAAATAATAATAATTAAAAAAAAAAAAACAATAGATCAAACAAAAATAAAACTGATTTGGGATCCAAAAGAGGCAAGTCGCCATTCTCCTATTTCATAAGATCTTCTAGTTTGGGAAATTCGGCCTAGAATGAATATAACTAAGAATAACATCCCCTAAAAACATCCCCCTAATCTCCCTAATTTCCATATCAAGTAAGAAAAAAAAAAAAAAGGACTTTGATTGGGAGCTCGAGAGGGGGGTCCCCCGAAACCCCCGAATTTCCACTTTAAGTATAAAAAAAAAAAAAAAAAGAAAACAGAAAATAAAAAAAAAACAGTTTTCCAAAAAAGGAAATTAGGGGGATTAGGGGGAGGAAAATTAGGGGGATTTTTCATTTTCCAAAAAAAAAAAAAAGGAAACAATTTCCAAAACAGAAAATTAGGGGGATTAGGGGCCTCTTTTTAGGGCTCCAAATCATTTTCCAACTAATATTTAGTGGCAATGACTTCGGCTGGTTTGGAAATTGATTATTTTAATAATAATTTTTTTTGATATTTACAAAAATATGTAAAAATATAAAATAAAATAATTTAATAACTTGCAGTTATTTTTTAATTAAAATAATCTATTAACAAACAAGGCCTTATAATTTTTTCATCTAGAACGTGGATTCAATTCTCATAATTTCATCCCCTTCTTGCTAATATTTTCAAGAAAGAAGCCAAGAAGGAAAAAATTTGGCTTAGTAAACTAAAACCTCGTTTGACAAGTGAGTTTTTTAGTCAAAAAATTATTTAAAAAGTTAAAAAGTCAACAACTTATACAAAAAAATCAAAGATTTCATTTTCTCTCTACTTTTTACACATCTTTTCGTAAAAAATTAAAAAGTCATCCAAAACATACTAGTTTTTTATATATCATATTTTAACTAAAAAATCAAAAAATTACTAAAAAACTTGTTCCCAAACGAGGCCTAAGTGCAGCCCAATACAAATCAACACAACATTGTTGGAAACTAATTCCATTGAATTTCATTTATGGGAGGAACTTTATAAAGATTGTATTGATTCTTATTGTAAAAAGATAGGATTATTTCAGATTGTTCAAATAGGCTTAGGCCAATTAAATGGTATTTTTGTAGTAATTGGGGTTATAATTTTCAATTTACGGGATAGTATGGAATCCCTAGGGAAAGAATTAGGGGAAATTACTATTCCATATAAATTTAGAATTTTTTTTATATATATCAATAATAAACTTTATAAATAGTAATAATTAAAATTTTCAATTTTTTTCATGAATCTGTAAATATATTTTTAAAAAATCACTTAATTGTAATTCTCCCAAAAAATTAACCATAAAGAGTAGAAAATAAATTCAACTCAAATTGTCAAAAATTAAACTGTTTGGTTATTCAAAATCAAATTTTGAGTTTTTAATTTGTATTTTTTTTAATATTTTAGTCAATTATTTTTATTTATTTTTAGATGCATCTAATCTAAATGTACTAAAAATTAAAATATTTATTAAGAAATTATTAAAAAATTCAATAAATATTACAAAATACTAAAATATTAGTATTTTTTTCTGTATTTATTGAATTTTTTAAAGAGTTTTTCACAAATATTTTACTTTTTTAGTACATCTATATTAGATTCATCTAAAAAAATAAAAATAAATTGACCAAAATATTAAAAAAAAAATACTAAAAATAAAAAAAAATTACTAATTGAAAACTCAAAATTTGATTTTAAAAATTAGATAACCAATCAAAACAATTTGGGTTGTTTTGGAAACTTGACTAAAAGCTAATTCTTGGATTTTAACCTATTTTGGGTTATATCACCTCTATACTTTTTTTACACGTTTTTTTTTATTAAAAAAAAAAGTCAAAAAAAAAAAAAATCAAAAACTAACTTTTAACCAACTTTACAAAATAAGCCTTTTTCTACGGGGTTGTTAGGCTATAATGATTAGGGATGCAACTCAGGCATATTCAAACGGTTTGGAAGGTTGTTCAAGCCCCCAAGTTCTGCTGAGAGCTGCCTAAGCCCATCTAAGTTTGAATTGTAATTTGAGATTGTCTGCCTTAGCCCGACACGAATTAAACCCCAATTGTTCGAATTGTACATAAATTTCAAATTTTTTAGTGCAACTAAGTTAATTAATTTGTTAAAATTTAACTATATTTATATATTTTTATTATAAAATTATTAATAACATCAAAAAAAAAAAAATAATTTATATAATACAAAAGAGATGCCACTATGGTGGTCTTTACAATTTATGAGTGAGAAAAAAAAAAGATTATATATTGAGTTACTTGTTTATATAATATATTCAATATGATCTAACGATCTAAATTACTTTAATATCATCTAATAGTTAATAATTTATATGTATATTATATTTTTTATATATATAATCAGTCTTCGGGTTACTCGGGTTGTTTAATATCTTTGTTCAAGTCTATTCAAATTTAATTCAGACTTTTCAATTTTTGACTAAACCTATATCGAATTCATAAATATTTTGCCAAAGCTTTGAATTTATCAATAAGTCTCATATACAAAGTTCAAGACCCATCTAATTCTCAAACAAAACACTTGCACCAATTAGTCTTATACATTTTTAATTGTTACCAAAAAATCTTTTCTTTTTTTTATTTATTTATAATTTATAGACACTGTTACATCTTACTATCATTGGTCTTCCGTCAAACGGTCATCGGAGACTCGTCGGAATGTTCAACATCACCGGGAAGTCATCGGAGTATCGCAGGAAGTTCACCGGAGTGTTAAAAACTTTAATGGAAGTCGCCGGAATGTTCAAAACGTTCACTGGACGTTAAGAACATCACTGGAGACTTACCGGAATGTCTAGAATATTGCCGGGAAAAAAAAAGAAGAATAAATGGAGAAATTAGAGCGAAAAAACATAGCAAAATGTGCTAAATATTAATAACCTAAAAGAAAAAAAAAATGAAACGACAAAAAGCAGCAACAATGGAAAAAACATATGCTATTTTTCAATTTTTGTAAGGCGTAAGTAAATAATCTCCAATATTGATCAAACTGAAAAGTAAGTTTTGAAACTGTAAAATGTTACAGTTTCAAAGAAAAAATCTATTAAGCATTTATTTTTATTAATCAAACTAAAAAACATGTTATAAAATTGTAAAATTTTACAATTCTAAAGAATGTTACGAAATTGCAAAATTTTACAATTTTATACCATGATTTATTCCAGCACCAAAAAAATTTGAAACTGCAAAATTTTACAATTTTCACCGCCTATAACTAAAACTCAAAAACAACTTGTTCAGAACTTGAAAATTTTCTGCATTAGAACAGAAAAAGAGAAGTGTATAGCAGAGAAAATGTAAAAAAAAAAAAAAAAAAAAGAGATCGAAGGAGAAAAGCGGATATAGAGAGGATTGTACTTCGGCAACTATTTTTTGTTTAGATCTAACCAAATCTAATGTAGATCTATATCAGATCTAAGTAGATCTACTCATCTTCTTCGTCGGAAACATATCTTCTTTACCGTTGTTGGTCGGTAGTTGCCGATGAATCCCAATCGATTGTAGTCGTCGGTCGCCAGTGACTATATATCGGAAAGAGAAAGAGAAGAAGCAAGATATGGTTACCCGTCAACAATTACCGGAAATCACAAAGAGCAAAAGAAATAGAGAAGAAGAGAAGTAGAGAAGAAGAATAACGTTATAGGATTTTTGGGTATCAACAAAAGGTTATGAGACTAAATAGACTATACATATTTTAAAAAAGACTTCTTAATAATTTTCCCAAAAAAAAATTAGGTTGGGCTTTGGTTGAGCCAGGGCCACCCATGAGATAAGGTGGGCAATGTCGCTATCTCAGCCCCGAAATTCTGTCTTAAAAAATAGGCTTTGAAATAATTTGATGTTATGTTATGTTTGGTTAATTTTTTTTGGTCTTAAATTATGTTTGGTTTATTAAAATAAAGTTGAATAAAGTAATTATTCTGTTATAATGTCTATTTTCATGTTTGATTTACTAAAAAAATTACAAACGAAATTATCATTCACCATTGCGAGGGAATAGTTATTTTGAGGTGTTTTGGGACAATGGTAAAAAATTGGTTTTTGATTTTTTATCAGGTTTTTTGACTTTTTAAAAAAGTGATTAGGGAAGATAGTTAAAAGTTGCTTTTGACTTTTTTGGTTAATATTTATTTATGATGTTACATCACAATAAAATGACTAAACTACCCCACTCAATTTAAAAAATTTATATTTTTACCCATGTATAACCCTAAATAATAGAAAGGGTAATTGCAATTTTATATGTAGCTTTTTTAAACTTGCCAAATGACTCCAAAGCTGAAAAAGTCATATAGCTTTTTTAGCCCCCAAGCTACAAACTCAGCTTTTAACCCAACTTGCTAAATGACCACTTTATAAAGAGACTAAGGAATGGCCATTCCATTCAATTCAATTTCATTTTAGTGAACCAAACACTTCATTATATTATTAGTAGTTTAAAAATAAAAATTTCAACAAACAATTGAATTGGTGAATAATATTAAATAATTGATGGTTGTTTGCCAAATGTATGAATTATTTATAGAATATTATTTGACTATACGAGTAACAATTGTTTCTAGTAAAATAATTTTTTTAAGTCGAAGTTAATCAAATTTTACAATTTAATTTACTTACATCAAGAAAAAGTGTGAATAAATTAATAGTGTTAACAATTTAAATGTTTAAAATTTATCTCAATAATTATGTGTATCATATGCAATAAATTTATAGATGGTACAAGCAAAAAATAAAAATAAAAATAAATTAAAGATTGTTATTATTTTATCAATATATATGTGTGTGTGTGCGCGCGCGCGCGTGTATATAGGAGCCGGAGTCTATCTTTTGAGTTCACCTTAGGTCTCCAAAAAGTAAGGACCGACCCTAAGTTGAACCTGTCCAAATTACACCCAGTGGCGGAGGGAGCATGGGACCAGGGGGGTCACATGCCCCCCCTCGATTTTGGGATTTTTTTTTTTTTGTGGCAAATATAGAGAAAATATTTTAAATAAAAAATTATAAAAATATTATTAGAGTGAAATGTCAATGACATTTTAAAAATTATAAGAACAATAATGGTTATTTTGATTGAAAATGAAGAGACTACTATAAATAAACTATATTAGACCATCTCTAATAGTTCATCAAAAGTGATATCAAATTGAAATTTTAATGAAAAGGCTACTGTTCACAGCTCCAACGGTTCACCAAAAGTGATATCAGATTGAGATTTCATCAAATATTTCATCAGATTGAGGACGAAATACTGAATTCACCAAAACACTGTTGCGGACCGTTGGAGGGGGACCCGGTCGACCAACCGGTTGCCCGACCAGTTGACCAACTGTTTATCCAAGAAAATGTTCAAACAGTCATAAAAAAAAATTTTTTTTTGCCTTACCGGTTGACCAACCGGTTGACCAGCCGGTCGACTAACCGGTCGACTACTAAGTCGACCGGTCGGTCGACCACCCGGTTGTCCCGGTTGTACAAATTTGATGAAAGTTCACCGTTGGAGCGAGTGATATCAGATTTGGTGAAATTGGTCATTTTTTACTCAGATTTGATGAAAAAAGAAATGCACCGTTGGACACTCTTAACTATGAAAATTTTTTAATGTAACAGCGATATCATTATTAGTGATATGTAAGTATAAATAATCTCATATAAAGATATGAAATTTATTAGATTGTTAGTTACATTTGACATGTGAGGTTCACTCTCTATGTGTTTGTTTATCATTAGTGGGTGATATCACATACTAATGATGACGTGGTATTACTATTATATTGAATTTTTAATCAAATTTTGTATCAAAAAATAATTTATCATTATATAATTTATGTTAAAGCTTATATCCATATTTTTTTTTGTATTGTCCATAATATACTAGTTACAAATAACATTCAGCTTGTTTGTTTTCGGTTTTCAAAAAATTCTACTTTTTTATTTTTCATATTTTAATGTTCTGAATGATTTTTTTTAATATTTTAAGCATTTTTTTTTAATTTTTAGACACACCTAACATAAATACACTTAAAAAGTATAATATTTGTGAAAAAAATATTTTAAAAATACATTAAATACCAAAAAATGCAAAAAAAAAAAAAAAAAAAAATGAAAATTCAGTATATATATATATATTTGTATTTTTGTGTATTTATTAATTTTTTAAAATATTTTTTCACAAATATTTTACTATTTAGATATATCTAACTAAGGTGCATTTAAAAAAAAAATTACTTAAAATTCAAAAAATATTCACTAAAAATAAAAAAATATGAAAAATAAAAAAACTCAGTTTTTAAAAAACTGAAACCAAACACACTGATTATTTTTTTTTGATGTTTCTTGAAATCAATCGTAAAAACTTGCGTGAAATATTTTTGTAAAAATTATTGTAATTAATAAGTGCTCCTCTAATTTAATTTTCTAGCTCTGCCACTGATTACACCCCTAATAATAATTGCACAATAAATTTGTCAAAAAAATTCATTACTCTCAATGTATTTTTTACACATTCGGTAGCATTTTTATGTTTTTATAAACTTTTAATATATTTTAATATATTGTTTACGCATTTATTGAGTCTAAGCATTTTCCTTTTTGTCTATTTGATGTATATTTTACTGGTTTTTTAGAGTGTTTTTATAATGAGCAAGGGCTAGCGATGAAGTGAAAAAATACCCAGATTCTCAAGGGTCAACGAAGCTCAGTATTTGGGAAACCCTTCCCAAACCTTTTTTTTTTTTTTTTTAAGAAAAAAAAGAGAAGAAGTTTCATGATTCATCGTTCAATTTTTTTTTTTTTAACAATTTGTAACTTTTTTGTGACGATTTTTTTAAACTGTTGCTAAAATTTATAATTAATAATATTTTTATGACAATTTTTAAATTGTCACTAAAAATTAACAATTAGTGAGGTTTTTTAATAGTATTTGATGAAAAATATGATTAATTATTATATGACATATTGGATAATATATTTACATATTATAACCTATACATAAGTCCCCCCTTTTTTTTTCCACATTTGTGGGGGTTGATTGTCATAATTAAATATTTTTCAATCATAACTAAAAAAAAATAAGGGACAATTATAAAAAAAAAAATCTCAAGATTTGAGCCTTATAACAAAATAAATTCTAAATTTTTAATTTTATCAATCTAAATCCTAATCTTTTTATTTGTTTTCAATTTAAACATTAGCCTATTTTCATTAAGTAAAATCGATAGAAAAATAATATTTTAGTCATAAACTTAATGTAAGTTTACATAAAATATCTAAAATATCTACTTTTATTGAGTTTAATGACTAAAATATTTATTTTTTATCGATTTTACTTAACGGAAATAAGCAAATTATTTAGATTGAAACAAATCAAAATAAGGTTTAAATTGACAAAATTAAAAACTCAAAGTTTATTTTGTTACAAAACTCAAAAGTTTTTTTTTTCTCTCTCTAAAAAATAATAAATTATAACCAAATACCACAAGTTATATCTCATAATCAAATAATAATCATAATAAGTCAAAACTAAATATCGTAATGAGTCATAACTTTAAGGGGTTGGCTTCCCTCTTGTCCGTGATTGGATTGGGGGATACTGTTGGGTTCGTGGGCAGTGGCATAGCCAGGAATTTGATGGAGAGGGGGCATAAATTAATAATAACATCAGTGTGTTTGGTTTGAGTTTTTTGGATTAAGTTTTTTAAAAATTGAGTTTTTTGGTTTTCGTGTTTTTTGGTTTTTAGTGAATATTTTTAAAATTTTAAAAATATTTTTTTTAATTTTTTAGATGAATTTTACTTAGATGTATTTAAAAAATTTGTGAAAAAATATTTTAAAAAATTAATAAATACAAATACAAATAATGTACAGAATTTTCATATATATATATTTTTTTGTATTTTTGGTATTTAGTGAATTTTTAAAAGATTTTTTTCACAAATTTTTTACTTTTTAGGTATATTTATGTTAGATATGTCTAAAAATTGCTTAAAATATTAAAAAAATTCAGTAAAAATAAATAAAAAACCCGAAAAACAAGAAAGTAGAATTTTTGAAAAGTATTTTTGAAAAACTCTAACCAAGCAAATTTTTTATTTATTTATTTTTATAATAAACAACAATGAGATATTACTAAACTTAAGTATTAAGAGTCCATTTGGATAAATGTGAATTTTAAATTATAGGATTTGAGATTAAATTTTATATAAATGCTTAGAGTGAAAAATTAAAAAAGGAGATAAGTTGAGATAGAAATAATATATTTTAGTAGAGAAATTCTATAAAACACACCATAAAAAAAAGTGTCTATCATATGTCGTAATTATGATTTTCGTGGTATTTAGTTATGACACATTATAGTGTTAGATATAATTTAGTTATAATTTCTTGTGGTTGTTATTTTGGCTATTACTATATATCAAGTAATAGTTAGTTATGACTCATTTTGATATTAGTTATGACCTATTGTAATTTTTTTTTTTTTTTTTTTTATAATTGAAGATGTGTTACTTGATTATAATTTATATAGTGCTCATTTTAGTTATGAATGGAAAAAAACATATGGAGGACAAACTCTACATGTCAAATGTACATAACAATCTAATAAATTTCATATATCTTTATTGAGGTTAATTATGTTTGCATGTCAATAATTATAGACATTATCATTATATTGAAATTTTTATAAATAATAATATAACTTATCATAGTCTCTTTACTTTCAATCAAAATAACCATTATTGTTCTCATAATTTTAAAAATGTCATTGACATTTCACTTTAAATAATATTTTTATAAATTTTTTCATTTAAAATATTTTCTTTATGTTAAAAAAAAAAAAATTCCAAAATCCCGTGGGGGGCATGTGACCCCCCCAGCCCTTGAGTGCCTTCGCCCCTGTTCGTGGGGGTCTACCATGGGTTCCGTTTCGATAATCTGAACTGTTCAATGTGTAGAACTTGTTGAGTACTATATGGCTGTAAAAAATCACATTGATTGGATATTAATAGTAACATGATCAAATCAATTTTGTAAAAAAAAAATGACAGGTGAAAAAATAAATGGTTGATAGAAATCTGAGCTATCAATATCCGATCAACATGATTTTTTACAAACATATAGTACTCGACGAGTTCTACATATTGAACGGTTCGGATTATCAAAATGGGACTCATGATAGGCCTCCACAGGCCCAACAGTACCCCTAGTTCGATCACGGATTGGAGAGAAGCCCAGCCCTAACCAAAATTGCAAATGTCATAACTAGAACATATGATAACCACATAAAATTTTCCTTTCTTCTATTCATTAAAATTTTAAGAGTAAATTACAAATGTACAACTTTACTTAAAATATGAATTATCTCTAAATATTCTTTTATTAGAATTTTTTATTTAACAAAATTAATAGAAAAAATAAAATTTATAACTACTATTCTATACAATAATAAAATTACCTAAATTATTGATTAAAATATATTTATAATATTATTAAAAATTATTAATTGACTTGATAAATTTTTTTTTATTTATAAAATGAGTAATTTATTATATGATTAAAAAATTAAAAGTACGTGATATAATTTTTAAAATTATATGAAATAATTTATATTTTAAAAACACGTGGTATAATATAATTTTTTTCCCCCTTTGTAGCTTACTATACGAAAAAATTAAATAAATATAAAAATACACAATTTTCCCATAAGCCAGTTGTAAATTCAATCCAGGGAACTTTATAAGCCTCTATCACTGTTATAGCATTTTAACATCAATAATGCTTGAGACCACTAAAAGTGGTGCTCTAAAAGTACCACTAGTGATGTGAGAGTGGACGGAGCCCACTGCTTGTGTCTTGTTCTTTTTTTTTTTTTTTAAGTGCTTGCCAACTCATTAGTGGTGCTTTAAAGCACCACTTTTAGTGGGATGTATCATTACTGTTTTAACATAGCTCCTTTCATGTGAGTACAAATAATAAGCATGTAGAATTTGCAATTCATGCTCTTCTTACAATGTCCATTGAGCTTATAAGTCTAAGAAATATAAGGGGCAAGGCTTTTTGTCAGTTGGGAGTTTTTCGATATATTAATGTATATAAAACCCATCAAGTATTTTATTTTTATAAAAAATTATATTAATTAAATATTAATAATCACTTGATTAGAACACATTTGTATGAACAATTTATTTTTAAAATTATACTTACTCTTGACACATTTAATCTGATCAAATGACTAGCAATATTCGAACAATATAATTTTTTACAAGAATAAAATATTCAACGAACTTTACACATTGAATGATTCAAACCATTGATGTCAGCTCTGTAGTGGGTCCATGGATGCGCAACAGAATGCTCTAATCTAATTTCGAACTAGAGAGAATCCTCCGTCAAATATAAAATAACAAATCACAGATCTACCAACATTCCTCTCACATGATATTTCCGCACAAATAGAAGAACGGATAATTAACATGCATTTTCGAAATATAAACGATTACACGAGGATGAATGATTGGATGAAAGTTGTTCTTTCGTAAACACATGTTGTCTTTACATGATTAGAGGCTTTCTTCAAAACTACTACAGCAAAAACATCCTTCGAAGCTATACACACCTTTGACGTCAAAAGTTTTGACCAATCAACAAATCAAAGACGACATTTATCAAAAGAGATTGAAAATAATTCAACAATATAACCATGGAACTCATACAAGAACACAAAGTCAAGTCAGTGCCGCCGGTGAAGCGAAAACCTGAAACCAAGCAGAGAAGATTTCAATTTGTAAGATGGCACAGACAAATTACTTGTTTGCAGCATAAAAAAGACAACGTAAGCTGTAGTAACAAAACAAGCTCATTTTGTGGCACTCCAAAGCTATATACTAGTTCTAAAATTTTCTTTTTTTCTGTTTTCTTTTTTAACCAAATGTAAATAAGCAAGGAATCATTTTGTGGCACTCTAAAGCTATCTGCTATCTCCTTTTTCTTTTTTTTGTGGGGTAAATACAGTCTCCAAGTCTTCTAGCCTCTAGGTACAAATTTTGCCAGAATCTAGCTACATGGAATTAATTATAACACTTGAAGCATCAGGAACTCTCACACTTGAGTGTAACTTCACTTATTGGATTTCTTTCTAGCTTTGTTCTTTGGAACTTACTTTATTCTTCCATGTAATTTTATCAAATCCCAGCCAATTGTGAAGTGCCAATTTAAATCAAAAGCTAGTTACTTGTATAAAAAAAAAAAAGGGTAAATTACAATTACAATTACAAATACATTCCTGAGGTTTGTCAAAAATAAAAATACAGATTCATCCCTTCACGTTCACGTTCTGGAAATTACAAATATTCCATTGTCAAAATTTCCTACAACTGACATAACGAAAAAATAAAATTAACTAAATACCCACTAATATCAAAATGAAATTATTATACTACTCTCATTTTCATACCACCAAATCTCTCTCTCTATACCACCACAATATTCACCAACCCTCCTCGGCGACACACCAAATGCATGTAGACAAGTGGGGTTGATTGAGATGGGAGAGGGTGGTGTGATGGTTGGGCAAAGTGGTGTTATTAGTTGAGAGAAAATGGGGAATAAGGTGAGCCAGGAAAAAGAAAAAAGAAAAATAATTGTTTAACTTCATAGAAGTTAATATAGATATTTCTGAAGAATTGCTTACATCATATACTTTCTTAATTTGACTTAATGGTTGATTAACGGAAAGGGCCATTTGTTATGTCATTTAAAACCTCAAGAGGTGAGATCTAATTTTCTCAAATGTGAAGGGGAAATCTGTATTTTTAATTAACCTCAGGGGGTATATTTGTAATTTACCCCAAAAAAAATAAAAATCTAAACTTGCTATGAGGCCTATACCGCAACTGGAACTTGGAACCATGAAAAATTATGCACAAACATAACGCAGCCCACTTTTACTGTTCAAGTATCCAAATCAAGTAATTAGGTGAACATCAACACAAATTAATGACGACACTAAAAACAACAAAATTATTAGAATGCTGATATGATGTGATTTTGCTATTAGATAGTTTACTACTGGGACTATGTTGCACAAGCATAAGGTTACATATGCTCATGACCTGTAGATGTCACTTTTTTTTTTCCAGACAGTCGCACCTAGGTGCCATGAATTTCACATGGAAACCATGTTACATAATCATGTTTGGAGTTAAATTGAGTCTAAAATTGGTAATTTCTAAGTTAAAGTGGTGCTGGAAATAGTTATTTATGCTTGAAAGACTGTCAATAGGGCCAAGCAAGTCCAAGTCCGCTGAATTTATGGTTGAGCTTTCATTGGGAATGACCTGAGCCAGGCTTTAACCAGATTTCAAGCCCAAAGTGAAATGCAGGCTGAGTTTGAGCTATGGATGGAGTAATGTACTTTTGATGCATTTTATGGACATAAACATATGCATGTGTGTTTGTTAACTTTGTTTAAACTGGATTAATTTCAAAATTAGTGCTACGCTATGCAACAATTAACAATAAAATAAAAATAATCTCTTACTTCAATCAGTTCGACTTCATGTGCACTTCAATAATGTCATCATCCTCCATCCCCAGGCCATCAGGAGTTGCTGTTGAACTAATTTTATCCCCATCAAAACAAAAAACTAATTTTTGTAACTCAAGCTTACTTTTTTCTGCATACATCTTGAATAGCCGCTCGAACTTATCATCCTAAGTAAATAGGATAAGTATCATTCACATGATCTATAATATTAAAAATTGAAAGAAATAACTATCAAATAGCGTAACTTAGGTACAAAAGAAAAAAAGATGCATACTTGCCAGAAAGGGGAAAAAAAATTGTATAAAAGACTCGTTTTTCAAAGAAAACAGCAAAAATGTTAATTCTAAACGATCCAATTACTAATTCAGAAATAAGCTTTCAAGGGTATATTACTGTCATCAGAAACAAAATCTTTAATGAAGAATAGTGAATTCAAACAATTGTGACCTTGCAAAATTTTTCACTTAATGGAGAGAGAGAGAGAGGAACGTACTTTTCCAGCTATATTTTGTCAGGTATAATCATTGATACGATATAATAACATAACATTACAGAAAACAATGGAGTTTTCCTACCAATTTCTTTCTCTTATGTATTCCATCATAGCCTTCTTTGTTGTTCCTCATAAAGTGTTTTAGGTTGAGTTTTCGGTGGCTACTCAAAATTTGCAATGAGTTTGGAAGTTTGTATTTGGATATCACAATCATCTTACCACAAAATCCTTAGTGGTACAAATACAAGATACAGAACTTTCTGTGCCAAAATAAAAAGGAGCACTTGTTGCATCAAGGTGAGATTTCCTCAAAATTAACCCTGCATTACATCACTCTATTAATGCCTGTGTTGATTACGTGGCACAAAAACGTACCAATTTGCTAGAAATATAAGAGTCCTTCATGAAAAGCTTTATCAAACCCGCTTATATTTAGTTTCTTCTAATTATAGATGGGCTTCTTTTAATTGACTGAATGCTACCATCCATACTACCCATCTTAATTTTACCACATGGGATGAAATGTTATGGACTACATAAAGCACATATAGAAATTATGAAAATTCTCTTTCTTGCATGCCACTATCATTTTCTACTTCAGTTGAAGCTGTTTTGTCACAATTTTTTTTTGTATAAATTCTAGAAATATCAAGTACGTAACAAACAATTGAGGCCAAGTTTGGCATGATTGAAAAAAGATAAAAAGTCAAAAAGTCACTATCTTATTTAAGTCACATCATCTTATTTAAGTCACATCATCTCTCTAACACATCACTTCAAACCCAACCCAAACCCAATCCATATTTCATAAAAAGTCAAAAAGTACACTTATTTAGTCTTCCCAAACTAGGCCTGAATATCAGTTTTGGTGTCAGATAGGCAACTTAGTAACATACTAGTTGAGAACTAGATGACAACTAGATGATTATTCTGTGAAAAAGTTCAACAAACTTTATGCAAATAAAAAAAAGTATACCTTGTAAACTCGAAATTGCTTGATTCCTTCCTTCTCCTGTATCGAAATAACTATTTTAGCTCTTTCACAAGGAGGCTTTGACAGCTGGTCAGCAGCACTTTCTATAGCAAGCTGCACAGAAGAAGTATTAAAATCTCTCTTCACAGATTGTTCTACAGCACGGAAGACATCTTCAGCTGACTTGGCGAATGACGCTAGTTCCTGCTTCTTTAACCTGCATAAATCAAACTTAGTCATAACATAAAATGAGAAGAAAAATCCATAGATACGTAAACCTACTAGGCTATAACATAGTAAAACATGTAATATTTTGACAAATATGGATATAGCTGATAGTCAAAGCTTAAATGCATGCCATATCCTAAAACTGAAAAGACCTCAAAGAAAATTACACAATTCCCACTACAAGTTGTAATATACATCGAGGCCACATTTAGTACGCAAGGATGGAAATCATGGAATACAAGATGGATTGTAATGGAATGCCCATTCCCGTTCCACTGATTACTTATCAACATGCAATGATGTGGGAATGGAATCCCCATTCCCATATTTGGTTATACACTTGTTAAGGTGCTGGAATGGAATGACAATTGCACCACTTGTAACCATAAAATAACAGTACTATATTTGGAGACAACATCACTAAAATGACTATCTGAAAACAACCTGACAAGGAAAGAATAGCCGGAGCCTGGAGAACAAATGTGAGACTATTATGTCAGATATATGGATAAATTGTTAACAAGCTTCAGTATTCCAGGCAGCCATCAGTAGACTTCCTCTAGCAATGTCTTAGTTGTCAACTGAAGCTGTGTAAGAGGATGATTACATTGGGATTTTCCCAATGAAGAGTAAAATTTCCAAAAATGATCGATTAATTTCATAAGTGAAATAAATTGAATTTAGAGCTAGAATTAGAAATTTTGCTGATAAATTGAATTTTGACGCATATGAGGTACATAGGGTAAAAATAAAATATAAAAATAAACACACACACACACATACTCGTGAAGAAAACAGATAGAGAGTACAACAAAATGGCTGCACAATTCTTAAATGCCACCAAGTAACAAGCATTGAAAAAAGTGAACTACTTTAATATCAAAGAAGATTCAAATTCAGATTCACAGTTATGCTGACTGTAAAAACTGGTTTCTCCTTACTCATCTACTCTTTTAAAATGTATTATCCTAATGTAAAGGGTCAGAGGAAGTAGCAACCAAGGTGTTAAAGCATTGAAGAACAAATTCAAGAACAAAAAAAAAAATCAAAGATTCACAGAACTGTTGGAACTTATGAAATATACATAAGCGATTCAGCTGATGATTGAAGCCTATTTACATTGTAGAAATGCCATTCCAAAGCTAGCAAAAATGTTTATTTTAAACATGAGGAAGTACTAGTTCGCTTACCCATTTGTATACAAGTAATGTAAGCCTTATATTTTGGGATATATATTCTTTAATCCATTGATATATATATATTGAAGTCACAGTATAGACATGTTTAATAGGAGACACAGAAAAGATATCTCCATCAATCTACATCAAGATCATGAATTATTTCAATAAATCCCATAATATACATGTCCACTAGATTTCCAATGATAAATTCATTAGATTCCCAACTTAAATCTGAACCTATGTTACCTGAAACGTGTATCGTTCCGGTAACAGAAACATGATACATCACATACTCTAAAATGTGGTACGATAGGGGTACACTTGTATAATTACGCTTAAGAATTTGAGGTATTTTTAGAGTAATTTTCTTTTAACTATTTATTAGGCATGAAATAAAATGCATTATTGCTTTTTTTTCATTTTTGATATTTTGTCTTGTCAAAACACAACTCACCTTAGATTTTAATTCATTATATTTGATTTTTTTCCCTCCTAAGGTAACATTTAAGGAAATATATTGAAAAAACTTTGGGATCACTTCAGATCACTAAATTTATCGTTTTGGGACGGAAGTGTTTCATGTTTCGGAACGTATGTACCAATACGTAATTCGTTAAGGGATTAGCGTTTTCTGGTAACACAAATTTGAACATCAACTTTCATGTTTTCGCTGTATTCCCCATCATTCCCAAGATGAATGGTAACAAAAATAGAGCACGGACAAACATTGTTGAGAATTATTTATTCATTACTATCACTTCACACCTCTTTGAGCTCCTTTAAACCTAACAATCCTGCTTGGCATAGTTTTCAAAAAACTAGTCTAAAAAGCAAGTTTTCTAAAAACTGTAAAAATGTTGAGTACTTGGTGTTTTCAGTCAATTTAATATTTATAAGTTTAAAAAAAATTCAATTTTCTTGTGTTTCTTGAAAATTGGTTATTTTTTACTCAAGTTCCGAAAACAGCTTTTCAAAACAACCCTGAGAACATAAAACTATTTTTAAAATATCTACAGCTTACTCCAATTTTTGGCTTCCTTTTTGTTTTGTTTTTTTGTTTTTTTGCTACTTGGCCTCGTTTGGGAACAAGTTTTTTTAATAACTTTTGACTTTTGGCTAAAATGTGATGTAAAAAACTAACATGTTTGGGATGATTTTTGATTTTTATGAAAAGATAAACAAAAAATAGAGAAGGAAATCTTTGACTTTTTGATATAGTTCGTTGGTTTTTTGATTTTTTTAGTGGCTTTTAGGCTAAAAAGTAATGTTGCCAAAGAAGGCCGAAACAATCTTAATTGTTTTCATGTCATTTCAGTGAATGGTCTCACCAATTAAAGCACTAAATGCACACACAAGTAATAAAATTCATAGCTGCTTTAAACTATATGTACTGAAAGATAGAGATAAAAGGGTTACAAAACATAAAATGAATTCCTGAGCTAACCCATTAAGTTGAAACTAAAAAAGGGACTATACCTCAACTCCTTTATAGTTGAATCCTCACCGAGTTTCAGTGTATCAGCTGAAACTTTAGGAGGTGGAGGTAGCCAATCATCCTCTTCCTTATCTTCACAATCAACAACCTCTATGAATTTCTCATTCTTATCTAACGTCTCAACCTAAATTCAAGTTAATACCAACACTCAAATCAATTTCAAACAAAGACTCACATTCTAAGTTGCTAAATCATTCAAATTCAATAAAATCTGTAAAAAGTAGAGAGCTTTACAGCGGTATACGAAAGCTTCCTTCGTTTGGGAGAGAAAGCTGGGGATGAATCTGAACAATCATCTGCAAATTCCAAAAATACAAATGTCTGAGACATATATATATATATATAGAGAGAGAGAGAGAGAGAGAGAGAGAGAGAGACCGTCGAGGCAGACAACATCGAAGGGTTGAACACGGTGGTAATCGAAGAGAGGTTCGAGTTCTTCGGTTGATTCGGCCTGTAAAACACAGAAATCGAAAATCAAGTTCAGAAACCCTAGAAAAAAAACAAAACAAAAACAGTACTTGGAAGATTAGGGGCTAGAACTTGAAGTTTCGCACCATTATCGAACTATTGCAATCTCTCTCTCTCTCTCTCTCTCTGGGACTGTTTTTGATAGATTCGATTCGATTCGATCGTCCCGCCTTTATATAGGTGACGTTGTCAAGAAGAATATTGAAGCTCCTGAAACTCGATTTGACCCGACCCGACCCGACCCGATTATTTTCGGCCACCCAACGTCCCCTAGAAGAAGTGTTTCTCCCATGTATTTTTATGAGGAAATTACATCAGTAATTTGAGAAAATTATTACAATTTGTGAAAAAATTATAATTATAATTATTAATATTTATAAATTTTATCACTGATTTATAATTATTTTTAAAGCCATGAAATTTCCCTTATTTTTATTGGAAAATTCTATTAGCACACTACAAGAAATCTCAATATATATTATTTGTTTTGTTCGGATATAAATTTTCTAATAAAATGCAAATGTTTGGATTTAAATTGATGAACAAAAATAAATTGTTCAAATATATATTTCATTTAATTGTTTATGTCCGAACAATTATTTTTTATTCATAAGTTTATATCTAAACATTTGACTTTTATTCAACAGTATTTGTACGATATCAATGGTATGTACTCAGATTTTTGTACTGTGTAAATAGAATTACCCATTTTTATTAAGTAAATTATACATATATCCCCTAAAATTTATTTAAAATATGGATTACCTCCTATGATTTGAATATGAGAATTTTTTATTTAACATGATTAACTGAAAAAAATAAAATTTATAACTACTCTCTTATAAAATAATAAAATTACTTGAATTATTAATTGAAATAAATTTCTGACATCATTAAAACTGTTAATTAAATTGATGATTTATTAATAAAATTGGTTATTTATTATGGAATTAGAAACTTCAAGGATGAGATATAATTTTCAGAACCACAAGGGACAATTTATATTTTCAGGATGAGATATAATTTTTAGAACCATAAGGGACAATTTATATTTTCAGCAAACTTTGAAGAGTGTATATATAATTTACCTATTTTTATTTGAACTACTACAATTATATTGAAAAGAGTTAGATACTGATAATTTTAGATTCATAAATTTATCTATAATAATATAGTAAGGGAGTTAGTGCCAATATTATTTAGTGCGGAACAAATCATGGACACCTATTATACCACATCATGGTAAACCAAATTGTAGGAACTTTTTAGGGATTTGGCACTTTTTATGTTGTGTTTAGTTGGGAGATTTAAAAAGGAATTTGAAAGAGAAATAGAAAATGTAGGTATAATGTGAATAAAATATATTTATATTTCACTTAATTCACACATTTTCCTTTTCCCTTTTCGATCCATTCCCACATTCCCCAACCAAACACAATGTTAGGAATTTTAGTGGCCCATATATTTTTTTTCTTGGCTCAATTGTCAAAATTTGATTTTTGCATGCTTGCTTTGAGGTTGTCATTGAAATTATTAAATTTTGACATAAGTTTTGACAAATTGTTAAATTTTCGCATTCCTATCAATTATTAGATATATTTTATAGAGATTCAACGGTAGTTAAAGATGAGTAGGGGTGTAATTTTGGTTTGGCCCATATCGGGTCTTGCGGGCTCCTACCAAAAATCGGGCCAGTCGGCCTACCTGTGCTAGAAAATCCAGGCTCAGCCCAAGCTTAGGCCTAGGGGTATTCAGGTTTTGGGCGGGCCAGTGGGTAGGGCCTCGGCCTGTCTTGAGCTTAGGCGGCCTAACAATTTTTTAATTTTTTTTTAAAATTTTTTTCATCAAAATTTTATTATTTTCCATTAAAAATAATACTGGGCCTCGGGCGGGCTAGGCTTTTGAGTGGGCCCATGGGCTAGATCAGACTTCAAAACAATGGCCCAGGCCCAGCCCAAGGCTTCGTACTAGGCTTGGGGCCGGGCCTATCCCGGGCAACGAATGGGCTTCGGGCCGCTTACGGGCCACGGGCCATTTTTACACTCTTAAAAATGGGGTGATGGTTGTACTAAAATTGACACAAGTAATAGAGTAAGGTTGTCAAATTTTAACCTTTTTGTACTGCAACATAATCTAAATTTTGGAATAACATAGACAAATGTGGGATTTAGCATTGAAAATGCTAATGACATGATAAAAGGACTGTTGTTATAAAAAATTAACATGAAACTTAAATTTTATTTTTCTTTTTGACTTTCAATAACTAGGTAGATTTTGTGCTATATTTTAGTATTGCTAAGGTTTAACTACAACACAAATTTGATTGTTCTTTTATTTTTACTATTTCATAATGAGATCCACATATAATATTTTTATTTGACATTTTGTAAGAAAAATAAAAGAAATAATATTTGATTGATATTGATGTAATTAATATCATACCTCCAACCTAATATCATAATAGTAATTCTATCACTAATCTCATGAAATTCATAATCTCAACTTGCACTTACTATCAAATGTTGCCTCCGAGTTCATTATGATACTTTACTATTGGTGAAAATGGGGGTAAGACGGTGATGAGTTTGTAATGCCTTGCCATCACCTCAAATCATGTAGGGGTAAGAAAAATTGAAGATGCATGGAAGGGGGCAAAATGGGGATATTTTAATTTTATAATCTTAAGAATGACATGTGATGTATTATACAAAGAATTGATAAGTGCCAAGAGACAAAAATGTAAAAATGAGTATTAAGAGTAATATTTTTGGTTTTTTAGTATTATTATATTTAACAAAATAAAATTATATAGAGTAATAATGTAGAAGTCTAATAGAATATTTAAAACAATTCTCGCTCTCATGTCTTCCCTAATCTTCCGTCAATGATCTCTTTTATGCATCACTAAATTTAGAAATTGAGTCTAAAAAGTAGACTTTTATATTATTTTTCAATTATATATTATATACATGTGAAGATATTTGATGAATAAAATAGGGGTAAGGAAGAAAAATTCATCCCTTGGAAAAACAAGCAAAGTTTGAATGATAAAGTCATAATAAACTATCCTATTTGTTTTAGATAGACTTAATTAATATAATGTCACGATTCAAACCCACTCTATAGGTTTAGTATCGTAACCGGCCAATAATCTTAAAATTACTGAAGGCCTTTTAATAGATTCACAAAATAAGGGGCTGACGGAAGCAGATATATAAATGTAATCGTCTAATGAGTTGTGTTGACTTATATGAAATAGAAAAATTTTAACTTCTACAAACATATATCATAACATCATCATTACGTCATCACACTATACAAATAAGCCAAAAGGGATTATACCCAGTACACAAAACCTTGTCTTAATAATTAACATCTTTAACAAAAGAAAACAAAGGCTTAAGCCTTGATCATAGAACCAGGATCACTTGACAGTTTCGGAACCTCCACATGAGGCACGAAGATTGGCTAGCAAAATAGAAGTGTAGACAGGTGTCATTAGGCTCGGTTTTGCACTTGCTTACCTACATATATATATAAACAGTGAGCTAAAGCATATTGACTAACATTAAGGTACAGAGATTAGTGAACGAATTCCGAACATTTCATAATCATAAAATAGATCATAACATAATCATTCTCATATCTGAACATAATAATGGTACATCCAACAGAATATAACATATCGTCTTCCGACTAGAGTAATCGATCCTAGACACCGATTATCAAACATAACACTACTTTGTCTAGTGGTTAGCGAGATCTTGTAGTCACATATATGTCATAGACCCACATTAACATGTTGTCCCCCATGACTTGGGGCTTTCTTTTTGGACACCATAGTAGATCAAAATAGGACATTCGTTCACATAAATAAAATATCATTTCAAGAATCATAACTTATCAATAACATTTCAAATATAATTCATATGAACATATCTTTCTAGTAACGTTACTCACAATAGGCTTCTAGAAATGGTTGATCGATTTTCAGACCTTGACCTACAATCACAAACGTACATAGCACAAAACTTGTCTTATCATTACATAGTCATATGGAGATCATGGCTTGACTTTCGTTACATTAGCTTCTTATTCTTTCATATCACATTGCTTGTACACATTGAAACACACACTCAATGCACTTGACTTATTATATTCTTTTTAGGTGTGTTTCTAATTCTTATCCTCATTATTGTGGCTTAAACCGTGGCTTAAGAATGCCTAGGATGGAATGAGGATGCAATCATGCACTTTAATACACTTAACAAAATTTCAGAAAAACAGGGCAGTTCGCTGAGTGAAACTTTGGTTGCTCAAGCAGACCCCTTGGTCTGCAAAAGTACTAGATGCCATGAATCTAGGCTCGAGCCAACTTTTGGTTGCTCAAGCCATGTGCCTTGCGTAGGTGAGTTCGCTTGAGCGAAGCTTTGGTCGTTCGAGCCAACTGCCTCGACTGCAAAACTTCTGAGAGCTCGCAATGTGCGCTTAAGTGAAGATTTGTTCACTCGAGTGGTGTGACAGAATTCTAGAATTTCTAGGTTTCGGTTTAATGCTCAAAACCCAATTCTAATGCACCAAGACACGTTCCTTTGGGCCAGAACAAGAGAAAACATATAGAAACTCATAAAACATCTTGAATTGAAGATCATTTCGCAAAATCAAGGTCCAAAAGCATGTCAATTCTTCTAAAACCAAACTTGCAACTCGATGTACAATGCATGCATGTAATGATACGAATTTAAAACCTCCAAAACATAGACAAATGAAGTGTTTAAGTATGAAATCATGGTGAGCTCTCAAGTCTCGGCAAATATATATACTTCCACGTGTGAATTCTTAGAAAATAAACTCAAAACTTACATGCCTGTGGAAATCTTTTCTGAAAAACTCATGGACTTAACAATTTGGGCTCAAAGGCTCATGCATGTTTAAAATCCTTTTCCACAACATGAATTTGAGAGTCAACACATGATAGATGAAACATGCAAGTACAAATTAGCTCACAATTCAACATGCATGCTAGAATATAACCTCAATATGACAAAAGTTAACATGTTCTTGCATATGTATCTAAAACTTCTTCCCTTTCTTGACTTCAATTACCAAAATAAATGAAAATGGTCATGTATAATCCATGAATACAACTTTAGAACATATTATCTCCATGAATTGAGGGTTGAATTCATACCTAGAGGCCTCAAACACATCAAGTCTAGCACAATGTTGAGCAATTCAAGCTATATCTTTAAGTTCACCTTCAATCTCTACACTCTATTCTCTAGATGAGATCTCTCTCTCTCTCTTTCTCTCTCTCTACAATGTCATCTAAGATTTTTGCTCAAGAATGAAGAGAAAGATGAGCTCAAATGAGCTTATGGCTCATATATATGGTTAGAGTGGCTTATTACAATAATTACAACTAGGGGTGAGTAGCAGATATTCCAATCCGCCCAAACTGACCAAACCGAACCAATCGCGTGATTTTGGACGGATGCGTGATGATGATGGTTGCAGATTGATTTTTTTCAATCCGCTTAGTTTTGGACGGATAGTGCAGGTGAGTTTCCTTTGGTCGCAACCAAACCATCAAACCGTGAGCACCCCTAGTAATTTGTAAATTTTTGTGTTTTCAATTTGTTTAAATATTTTGTTTGTGTTTTCAATTGAAAAAGAGTTTAGATATTCTGTTGTGTTTTCAATTTGTTTTCAATTTGAAAATTCTTTTATCGAATGGCAACGACTGATATTTGGTATTTTTGTGTAGAAAATATAAGGTTTAATTTTGTCATTTAAAAAAAAAAAATCAAATTAAATAGTTTTTGAATAAAAAAAAGTAATGAAATAATTTTGATAATGCATGATTTTCTTATATGTATTTATTATTGGTATTTGACAATTTACTTGATAATCTTTTGATTATGTTGAGTTGGATTGTTATTCCAAAAAAAAAAAAAAGTTGACAAGTTGTTGTATTATGTTAAAAATTTGTGAAAGTTTAAACCGCCAAACCGATTTGCATCTATCCGCCAATCCGTCAATCCACTCAATTCGTATCCATCAATTCGACGGACGGATGTGAATTGATTTTTTTCCAATTTGCCCATCCGGCGGACGGATGGCGGATTAGAGGTTTTCCAGCCGCAACTGAACTGCGAGCACCCCTAATTAGAACATTAGGTCAATTAAATATAACTTAATTTATCAAACTGAATCAATTTTAATTAAACTTACCAAAGTGTTCTAAATATTCCAAATAACTTATTCATGTAACCAATTTTGGTTTCGAATGTTAATAAGGCTTTTAATGTTCATATCAAAGCAGATTTTACAACAGCTATTACTACGAGTAACAGATAGAAAGCCAAATACCATGCAAAATACACAATGAACAAATAATTTTATTTTAACCTCTTAATTAACATCTTTAATTACTAATTAAGAGCATATTACGGATTGGAGTCATTACATATAATTATTATGATTACCAAAAAGCCTGCTTCTAGGTCTTTTATTTTAAAAAATGGTTCTTCCAAGACTCTTGATGGATCCATTTTGGACCTAATTTTGAAATCACTATTTGTGAAATTCTCACTTGGTTCGAACCATGGTGGCATCAATTTGGACTCCAATTTGCCTCTCTTCCAGAACCTCTCCAGGACTCTTACCAAATTTATCGAAAAGAAGTTGATCATTCTTTTCGTGAATTTTTATACTTTGTTATTGATTTCAAATTTCCCTAGATTATGCCTAGCGGTATACAATCTCAATTCTACACAATACTCAATATCTTACTTGCTAGATTGCTTATAAGTGGTGGAAAAATTACAAAATTCTTGCAAAACAATATCCTAACCAATTACTCACTTTTTACAAGTAATGGAAACAAAAGGCATTTGTTAATTCTGCTCCTTCCATGTTTTCCTCTAGTCTCAAATCATCAAAGTCTTTTTATTACGAAACCTTCAAAGAACTAAAACAAAAATTAAAGGACAAGTATCCCTTAATTTCCAAACCAGAATTTGACTATAAAAACAAAAAAGATATTAAAATGAAAATGATTCAAATGGCCGAAGTAGAATCTCTTTCAGACTCAGATGAGGACATTGTATTGGAAACTATTCTCGCAATTCTCACCAAACCAAAACAATCGACAATATCTCCAATAATTTCTCCAACATTTTCTCCAAGGATTTCCACTCAAAACCTTGATGACGACTTTTTTGACACGTGTCAAGGATGGACCTATGTATGGACAAACAGGGGCCACGACCCCCTGCTAAAGTAAATAAAAAAATTATTATTATATACTACTTTTGAACCTAATATTAATAATATATAATTGTTTGGGAAAGATGGTCCCGATACTTTTGTCATTATCGAATAGTCTGGGTCTCACCTATTCATTAGATGGCCCACTCATTTTTCTTGGTCTCTTCTCTCCAAAAAAAAAAAAAAAAACCAACTGAACATATAATAAAGAATAAAATATAATTAAAAATTCACTTCTTTTCCTGATGAGAAAGAGACAAAAAGCACAAAAAGAAAACCCAATTAGACTTGATGCAATGCCGATGTTGTTTATTCTTAAAAATTGTAGGGCTCTTCTTGTAGTCAAATCAACATGAGGAACATAAAAAAAAAGTATTGCTTCTGCTATTAGTCTTCTTATTATTACAAGTATGTGATTCATATTTTATTTTATTGCTGTTTTCAATTTGTAATACTTTTATTATCTTTTTTTTTTCAATTTCATGTTGATACAATTATAATTTTTTAAATTTTATATATTAAGGGAAAATTCATGAATTAGGACATAAGATTGCAATTACTAAGTTTTTTTTAATCATATTTGGGCAAATTTAATTTTATTTAGATTAAGTGTTACAAATTTAAAATTAAAATGAATTGAGACTTGTAAGTCATTTATGTGTTCAATCTAAATTTTGAATTTTAGTTTATATGAAATTTATTTTTATTGTAACAAAATGAAAAATAAATTTCTTACAGACTCTTTGCTTGAATGCTTTTGAGATATCAAAGAACGTTGAGTTCCACTTTGATAGATGATTGAGCAATGTTTTAAGAACCAGTCTGGACCTAGTTCCGGTCCAGATGATCCTAAAAAATCGAACTAGGCCAAAAACTAGCCTTGTTTGCAATAATAGAAAAATCAGTTGTTCAACCGGTAAAACCAACAAACCGGTCCTGGCCCCCGACCAACCCAGTTGGTGTTTTTCTGCTCTTTTTTTTTTTTTTTCCCTTTCTTTCTTACATATATATATATATATATATCAAAATTTTAACTAAAAACTCTTACTTCAACAGTCTCCTCTCATGAGGAGGAGTTTCATTAGAAGTTTGAAAAAGTTATGAAAGTCAATTCCTATTTATAGGAAAAAATTGTTCAAAGAGAGCCTAAAAATTTAATGTGGGATTCAATAAAATTGTTTGAATCATATTTGATTGGAGGGAGAGTTGAAAATTTTATTTCCCTCCAAAATTAAATCTAGTATTCAATCAATTTGTTTTGAGGGAATGTTAAATTTTTTAAATTTATTTAAAACTAGTGACTTTTTAAATTTTTTTATTGTTATTATCAATTATGACTTTATTAAATATTATTAGTAAATATTATGTGACACTTTTTTTTTAAATTTTAGTAATTATATATATTTTTATTTATTTATAATTTATAATTATATAATATTAATTACGACGTCACGATTCGACCGCTTCGACTCGACAGTTGAATCAGTGATCCGTCTACCAAATCTTTTTTCCGATTCATTTATCGGTCCAGTTTTCAAAACATTGTGATTGAGTTGATTTGTATAAAGAATTATTTATTACACAACTTTACTTTTATTCATATACTAAATTCACTAAATATATGATTATTTTATTTTTTAGTACTAATTTAATATCAAATTTTAGTTTATTTTTTGAATTCAAAAAAATAGTAGTTTATATCAATTCATATAAAAAAAAAAAAATTCATGTCTCTAGCTCCGTTCTTGAAGGTGTAGACCTAAATAATTTATAATTCTTGTGATCTCTGCCTCCCACAATATCCAAAGCAACTATTCAAGGACAATAATATCAATAAAGTAGATTTCAATCTTAATAATTCTTCATCAAAAGCAAACCCATGACTCAAGCCATTATGATGCTGATCATAAAGTAGATGCTCTCCACCGATAAAGGGAAGAGCATAACAATAATGGTTTCCACTGACAAAGGCAAAAGGAGATTCTCTTTTATCTCTTCAGACTTCACACAACTTTAATTCAGACTTCTGTCTTCTATAAAAGCCAGCCATTCCATCTGAGGAGGGCACTCTTTCAAAATTTCAAGAATTTTCATATTGTAAATTGTGAGTGTTAGTGTGAGTGTGTTGAGTGAGATTGTACGAGTGTAAGAATAGTGTGAAGTAAATGTGCTTGTAGTTAGTGTGCTTGTATCTTGGATGCTTTGTTCAATCTTCTTCTAAGAGTGTGACCTTTGTAAGTTTTCTTCCGTCTTGTTTTTGATTTTAATATAATATAAGTGTGATATTTATTTAGTATGCTTTTGATTTTTGAATTACATATTGAAATTAATGATAGTTATCAATATATTTTTGATTTACAAGAAGAATTTCTAATCTAAGAATATTATTATCCCTTGCATCAAGACATTCAATTATTAATTATAGTCAAGAATTGCCACTTTAAAAAGAAAGATCAAAGAAGAACAAGCTTCTTTAAAACGACTCCAAAAACAATTACAATCTTTAATCTATATCTAATTTCTATCACTAAGATAATATCCTGGGCTTCCTTTTGGTATCAAAGCCAAGTTAGGTTTAGAGTTGATTTAGCCTCTTCCCATATAACTGATGTGGCACCCAAGTCGCAGAAGTCTGTAAGCTGTTAGATCGTTAGGCAAGAGGCCATTGTTGACCATTTTGAGTTTAGGCAGTACCACATGTTGACAGCCACAGTTATAATGGCAAGATTAATTAAATCATTCTCTAATCTAGTTTCTGGCGAAAGTTCCTCAACGAAATCAATTATTATTAATCAAAGTGACCTAAAGATAAGAAAGATTGAAGAGCGTCTCAAGAATTGGAAATTACCTACAAAAGATATCGACTGCTTATCTGATAAGAAATTTGAACTCAAACAGACTTGCAAGATCAAAACAATTGAACAAATTTTACCTGTAACCCAAGACAATCAAAATTTTCAATTACTTGACCGTGACACCATTCTTAAGTTTCAGAAGAAATTCAATTTCCTACATTTAGGTCTTGTCCAAGTCGGCGTCAAACCCATGACACACCTACATCTTAATAAATCATTATATGTACTCTTTTGAGATATAAGATACCATGATTATAATGATTTATTGTTAGGCGTTATCAAATCCAATATTGCTCATGGACCTATTTACTTTGAATGCTTTCCTAATTTCGAGGTATCTTTAATAGATCCTACTATTCTCAAGACTCTTATCCTTAACATCCAAACTAAACGTTACAAAATTGACTCTCCATCTTTCAATATTATGGTTTGTTATCGTGATTATCTCAAAGCTATGACCACTTCTTGCCCTAGTTTCAAATATATTGCTTCAAACCCTAAACAATCCACTATCTTATTTCATACTCATCAAGAAAATGCTGAAGTTATGGTTCTTCGAGTTATAACTTGGAGAATAAGTCATACAAGCTGATGCAAACGATGATGAAGATACATGGGTGATTCCTAATGCTGTTCTAGCTCTTACTTTTCAGCCTCAAACAAATCCACATACTATCTTTCAAAATCCAGATGGATTGGTTGTTCTCCGTTTCCAATGATCTATACACGTTCATACCTTGTCACGCCCCAAACCCGCCCCTAAATGTTTGGGCATGACCACGTCAGAAACAGATAGATAATACGATATATACAACATATGGGGCCTGAACGGAAGCATTTAATAACATCAAATAATATAAATCAACATCCATCGAGCTCACACCTATATGCCAGGATCTCAATGTGCCATTCAACAGTTCCTCATATGATAGGCATGTATACAAGAAGCAAATATATGCATTCATACAATAACATATATGGGCATATATATATATATATATAGAACCAGCCCCACACGTGGGTATACAGCAAAAGTATTGATAAAGGAAATTATAACCGACTAACTACACTAGACAACAGATTAAGGACCAAATCGGGGGCCATTAAGGGAACCCCACAAAATGGATGAGCTTCTTTAAATGGCTTGACCAAGACGGGGTGACCAAAGCTGAATTAAGATCGACCTCCAGGTGGATTGCCTACAGAAACAGACATAACACAAAGTGAGCAAGGCTTAGTAAATAATAGCACTCAAACAATTTAATGATTAAACTTGAACTGCAATATTCATAACGTGTATAAGTGTAGAGGCCATATAATTAATCTTATCTTGTAACCATTTTAGAGCGGCCTCAGGCCCAACAGATGATACAAAACGGCAATAGGCTTAACAGATTATACAGAATGGCCTTAGGCCTAACAGATGATCTGAGCGCCATAGGCCTAACAGATTATACAAACGGCCATAGGCCTAACAGAGTATCTTGAGCGGCCATAAGCCTAACAGAGTATGCAGAACGACCATAGGCCTAATAGAGTATGCAGAACAGCCATAGGCCTAGATATCATCAGAACAGATTGCTCTCAGAGTTATACAGGCACACAGATTCTTTCAATCATTTACATGAGTTAACATAGTTAATTTGCATTTAACAGAGTGCTAATGATAATTATTAACAGATGGAACGAATCCAGAGATACATAGATACCGTAGTTCCATAATGCACATACATTCCATTTGTTCGTCATGAATCAATACCGCTAACTTGCAGATAATAGAATGTTAATATTAACTATCAACAGTAACAAAATGTACTACTACAATACTACTACCCAGTGATGCACTTAGATTTTTCCATGGTTTATTATAAGTCAACATAATCGTCTTGCGAACAACAGAACATTAATATTAACAATAATCAGAAGGCAAATGTAACATTACATTAATAGGGCAGAGCAATTCATACCATAACGGCCCTGGGGCCCACTTTTATACAGAATGACCATAGTTCCATATCACTGTCACCGTTTCATTGTATTTGTTAATTCAGTCAAAGTGCAATATCCGTAGTATATATCATTCTCGACAACCATATGTAAATCATAAGCACGAGAAGTAAACATAGCATATCATTACACTACTATTACTCACTGTGCTGTAGTGGTGTGTTAGTTCCTCCCGGGTTATGACCTACAAGCACACACAACTTGCAAATTAGTTCATTTCCTTAGTTAAGACATTTTCTGACTTGTTTGGCTTTGAATGAATTTACAACATTCAAAAGACATCAAATACGGATTTCAAAAATATCCGAGGGTCAAGCACATAAAATGGAGCAGACCATTTTTTCCAGCTTGGTCGACGCGTCGTCATGAGCCTTATGCGTCTTGACAATGAAGCCCCGCACGTGCCTTTTTAGCAGTAGCCAAAGGCCCAAAATTCTTGGTTTCCCGCACGTGCGGCCATGACTCCCGCACGTGCGGCGATTTGCCCAGTTTTAGTCCGAAATTTCAAGCAAAAACCCAATTTTTGGTAAGTGTTTACAAGGCTGAAAAAGGATCCTTTAATTGCTAGAATATGGTTCAAAATCATGTACATAAGTCATTACCAACATATATCAATCTCAATATGAGTCGGATCTTTAATTCTTGAACTCATAAATATAACTCAATTACATAATATTCCAACTTCCTTACACACACACACACACATATATAACCACTTGGTCATAAAGATGAATTCAAGCTTGATAATTGAAGAAGTAGAAGGTAATTTCTCATTAGATGATTCAAGTTAAATCTAAACAATCAAGGGTAAGGCTACCTTGCCAATTAACCACATGCACACTCACAAGATCACAATTACAACCCCAAGTGACATGAATCAAAAGGGAATTCTTACCCAACTCCAAGACAAAGGTTACACAATATGAATTAAATTTACCTTGAGCTTGTTTCTCTTAAATTCCTCTCAATTCCAACTTTCTTGATTAGTGAAGCTCTCCTCTTGAGCCTTTCTCTCAAACCCTCTTCTTTCCTCTCTCTCAGGAGATATTTGAGGAATGGGTTCTAAGTCAAACATGTGAAGAACATAGACATACATATATCTAAAGGTGAATAAGGACGAAAATCAATCAGTTTAATCATTCCAAATTGAAATTTCACAGAAAATCATAATATGACCTAAAAATCATATTGATCTCAAATGTAAAATCAATTTCAGATTATTAAGCTTCTAAGGTCTTCAATTTCTGTTCTAATCCTCTCAATTGTAACATATTTTTCTCCCATTAAACAGATATGAATCTACATTCATAAGATTCACTTAATTAACCTTCACTTCACACGAAATTTCACAATAAACATATAAATGCACAGAATAGGGGACTGAAAGTATACTAGAAAACATATACGAGGGTCAGATCATTACATACCCAATCACAAATATCTTCACAACCACCTTCCATAAGATACCATACTCCTGCTCAAACTCCTCAATACCCTCCTCGTCACTCAATAGACATACCTTTACATTCTACCCGAAGAAAACCTAACCAAATTTCATATACAAATTATGTTGATTTTAACCGCTTTCCTCAAGACATAGATTTCAACATTGAATCCTTACCAATTAATGTTATTCAAAAGGATTTCACAATCAACCATGACTTACTCTCACAAAAACACAATGCAACTTATAATTCTCATAATAAAATTTATTTTAAAAGAAATCATACTAGTGCTCAACAACAAATTATTCGATCTGAATATTTTCTCACCTTACAATAATTACAACAACATATATCCTTTTTCCATTGGTATTCTCACCAATACTGTCCTCGCTACCAAATAATAGTTCTCCAAAAACTCTTATCTGCTCATTTCAATGTCATTCAAAAAAACTGGCCTATCCTTAGTGGCGAACCCGTTCAAGTTGTGCATCCTCCTAGTAAGACCTATACCCTTCGAGGTGCTAATTTCTCCTTTTATGCTAAGCCTTATAATTGACCTCCAATAGAAGGTACCCAATCCTCCAAAAACAACTCCCTCATCAAAGTCTTTTGATTATGATGCTTTCAAAGCAAAACTAAAACAAAAATTAAAGGACAAGTATCCCTCAATTTCCAAACCAGAATTTAAACATAAATACAAAAAAGATATTAAAATGAAAATGAACCAAATGATCGAAGCAAAATCTCTTTCAGACTTAGATAAGGACATTGTATTGGAAACTATTCCCCCAATTCTCACCAAACCAAAACAACTGACAATATCTCCAATAATTTCTTCAACATCTTCTCTAAGGATTCTCACTCAAAACCTTGATGACGACTTTTCGGACACGTATCAAGGTGTAGACGTTAATAATTTATGATCCATGTGATTTGTTCCTTCCATAATATCCAAAACAACTATTCAAGGACAATAATATCAACAAAGTAGATTCCAATCTCAATAATTCTCCATCAAAAGCAAACCCATGACCTAAGCCATAATGATGCTGATCATAAAGTAGATGCTCTCCATCGACAAAGGGAAAAGCACAACAATAATGGTTTCCACTGACAAAAGTAAAAGGAGATTCTCTCTTATCTCTTCGAACTTGAAACAACTTCAATTCCGACTCCTCTCTTCTATAAAAGCCAGCCATTCCATCTGAGGAGGGCACGCTTTCAGAATTTCAAGAATTTTCATATTGTAAATTATGAGTGTTAGTGTGAGTGTGCTGAGTGAGATTGTAAAAATGTAAGAATAATGTGAAGTGAGTATGCATGTAGTCAGTGTGCTAGTTAGTGTGCTTGTGTATCTTGGATGCTTTGTCCAATCTGTTCTAAGTGTGTGACTCTTTGTAAGTTTTATTCCATCTTGTTTCTGATTTTAACATAATATAAGTGTGATGTTTATTTAGTATGCTTTTGATTTTTGAATTATGTATTGAAATTAATGATAGTTATCAATATATTTCTAATTTACAAAAAGAATTGTCTAATCTAAGAAACCTTATTACAAAAAGAGAAAATTCACTAACTCAAACAACTCCAAGAATATATCTAAATCCAAATGAAGTTCCTCTAAAAAATCCGCCAGCGGTTGGAAATGTGGCAAACTCGGTCATTATGCAAATAAATGCCTCACCAAGAAGAAAATCCATGAAGTTGATGCCTTCGATGGATAAAAACCCCAATTAGAATAAATTCTTCTTCTTAACGAAGAACCTGAATTTGATCCTGAATATTCTTCTAAAAATTCTTTTGACAATGACTTCCAACCTAATGAAATTGATAATGATATTATTACTTTTTCTGATGAAGAACCAAAAGATCATCCTGAAGACTCTCATGAATGTCCATGTTTATCAACAAATGATTATTATAAGACTTTTTTAGAAATGAATGGTCTCAGTATTAATGTTTTAAAAACACAAGATAAAATGATTCTTGAATTTATAGATAGTATTGATGATCTAGAAAAGAAACAACAAGCTATGTTCAAATATTCAAATTCAAAACAAAAAAAATGCTCCAACCACAAATACTACATAAGAATGAAAATATGACAGTTATGATTTCAAAGATGTCTTTGATAGCGTCAATAAAGTACCCACTCCATTAAATACACCTATTATCCAAGATCTAAAAATGAAATCTGCAACCTCAAAGCTTATGTCTAAAATTTACAATCCCGAGTCCTTGCTCTTGAAGAAAACTTTGCCGATGTCGATGATTTCCTTGCTAATACATCAATTCCCTATGAAAGGAATCATCTAACAAAAAACTTGAAAAACAACCACTTGTTATCAATGCCTCTGTCAATTTATTCCTTAATAGTGTTACATTCCAAAAATGGTATATTGAAATTAAAGTTATAATACTTGATTTCATTCTAATAACTATGGCACTTGTTGATTCTAGTGTTGATCTCAATTGTATTAGAGAAGGTTTTGTACCTTTTAAATATTTTGAAAAAATGGATCAATCCTTAAGCACTGCTAATGGTGGATCTATGGAAATTAATTACAAAATATGTCATGCCCAAATTTATAATCAAGGTATTTGTTTAAATACTGAATTCTTATTAGTTAAAAATTTGTCTCAATTAATCATATTAGGAACTCCCTTTCTTACTATGATAGTTCTGTTTATTGTCACAAATGAAGGAATTTCCACAGTCCTTATCAACCAAGACATCGTCTTCAAATTCTTATTTCCTTAACAGGAAGATGAAATCAATACTTTAATGACAAATCTTTTTATAAACAAAAATAAATTTGTTTACTTGAAAAAGAAATTTCTTACAAAGTTATCTACCAAAAGTTACAACAACCTCATGTTGAATCTATTATTCAAAAAATTCAAACTTTATTCGAAAAGGATTTATGCTTAGAATTACCCCATGCTTTTTAGCACCGCAAACAACCCATGGTTGATTTACCATATGAAAAAGATTTCAATAAATGACATATTTCTACTAAAGCTACGCCAATCCAAATGGATAAAAAATTAATGGAACACTGCAAACAAAAGATCAATGATCTTCTTAATAAAAAACTGATCCGCCCTAGCAAATCTCCTTGGTTTTGTCCTGTTTTTATGTTAACAAGAATGCCAAATTAGAATGAGGGACACCCCGTTTGGTTAATAATTACAAATCACTTAATAAGGTTTTACAATGGATCATGTATCCTATCCCAAACAAAAAAAACCTGTTAAATCGGCTATTTGAAGCTAAAATATTTTTCAAATTTGACATGAAATTTGGATTTTGGCAAGTCTAGCTCACGGAAAAGGATAGATACAAAACTGCATTCACTGTGCCTTTTGGCCACTACGAATGAAATGTTATGCCTTTTGGCACAAAAAAATGTTCCTTATGAATTCCAAAACATAATGAATGATATTTTTAATCCTTACACAACTTTCACAATCGTTTGTATTGATGACGTTAATTTATTCAAATTCCGTTTCTCAATATAGCAAACATCTATACAAATTTTATAATATTATAAAAAATAATGGTCTAGTCCTTAGTGCCAAGAAAATACAACTATTTCAAACCTCTATCAGATTTCTTGGCCATGTCATTTACAAAGGTACAATTATTCCCATTGAACGATCCGTTGAATTTTTCAGTAAATTTCCTGATGAAGTTAGGGATAAAACACGATTACAACGCTTTTTAGGATTCTTAAATTATATATCTAAACTCTACAAAGATCTATATAAAGACAACAAAATCCTTTATACTGGTTTAAGGAAAAACCCTACTCCTTGGACACAAGAGCATACTTTGACTGCCCAACACATCAAACAAAGATCTAAATTTTTACCTTTATTATGTTTACCAATTCCAACTGCTTACAAGATTGTTGAGACAGATGCTAGCGATATTGGCTATGGTGGCATACTCAAACAACTTTATAAAGGTAAAAAACAATTAGTTTGGTTAACCTCTGCAATTTGAAAAGGTCCACAAATACGGTATTCTACCATCCAAAAAGAAATTGTATCTAATGTTTCTTGCATTAAGGAATTTGAACTTGATTTACTTAATCAAGAATTTTTATTACGCATTGATTGTAAAGCTGCTGAGGAAGTTCTTGAGAAGGATGTCAAGAATATTGTTTTTAGACAAGCCTTTGCTCGGTGGCAAGCAATTTTATGTGTTTTTGATTTTAAGATAGAATATATTCGTGGTGATTCCAATTATCTCCTGATTTCTTAACTCGAGAATTTTTGTAGGAATCTCCAGATACCTCGGCATCAAGATCTTAGCCCCCACCAAAAGTTTTTTTAAATATCAACATATTTTCACTTATTATTGCTTAAAAGCTATTATTTCTGGATGGCATACAATCTAAAAAATTATTCATAAGCTACTTCTTCCAAATGAGGACCCAATTTTCACCAAACATCAGCAGACCATGGTTACTACACCCATGATACTCTATATCCTATTGTTCCTATCACAAATGACCATATATATTGCTTACAACAACACTTTGATACCAAACCAGAAATCCTTATTTCCCATTATTTTCCCAACAATTGGCATTATATTTAACATTATGGCCAACATTCTTGTATCTGTTATGAAAAATTCTTAGAAGAAACCTGATCTATTAATGTCGAGCATGTGTATTCTAAGGAAGCCAAAAGTTTGCTCCAATATTCCAAGCTTCACATTCTCAAGATTATTTCTCCCGGGGAATGAGGAAGTCATCTAACCATTTTTTGCAAATTTTCTGACCCTAACATTAAACCCAATCAATATAATTATTATGATTACCAACAAGTTTTCTTCTATGTCTTTTATTTTCAAAATCGGTTCTTCCAAAACTCTTGGTGGATCCGTTTTGGACCAATTTTGAAATCACACTGGTGAAATTCCCACTTGGTTCGAACCATGGTGGCATCAATATGGACTCCAATTTGCTGCTTTTCTAGAACCTCTCTAGGACTCTTACCAAATTTATTGAAAAGAAGTCGATTCTCATTTTCCTAAATTTTTATACTTTGTTATTGATTTAAAATTTCCCGAGATTATGGCCTGGCAGTATACAATCTCAATGCTATGCAATACTCAATATCTTACCCGCTATATTATTTCTAAATTGTGGAAAAATTACAAAATTCCTGCAGAACAATATTCTGATCAATTACTTACTTTTTACAAGCAACGAAAACAAAATGACTCTGTTAATCCTACTTTTTCCATGTTTTCCTCTAAGCCCAAATCATCAAAGTCTTTTGATTATGATGCCTTCAAAGCAGAACTAAAACAAAAATTAAAGGACAAGTATCCCTTAATTTCCAAACTAGAATTTGAACATAAATACAAAAAAGCTGTTAAAATGAAAATGATCCAAATGGCCGACGTAGAATCACTTTTAGACTCAGATGAGGATATTGTATTGGAAACTATTCCTCAAATTCTCACCAAACCAAAACAACCGATAATATCTCCAATAAATTCTCCTACATCTTCTCTAAGGATTCCCACTTAAAACCTTGATGACGACTTTTTGGACACGTGTCAATGTGTAAACCTAAATAATTTATGATCCATGTGATTTATGCCTTCTACAATATCCAAAGCAACTATTCAAGGACAATAATATCAATAAAGTAGATTCCAATCTCAATAATTCTCTATCAAAAGCAAACCTGTGGCTCAAGCCATAATGATGTTGATCATAAAGTAGATGCTCTCCACCGACAAAGGGAAAATCACAACAATAATGGTTTCCACTGACAAAAGCAAAAGGAGATTCTCTCTTATCTCTTCGGACTTCAAACAACTTCAATTTTGACTTCTCTCTTCTATAAAAGCTAGCCATTCCATCTGAGGAGGGCACGCTTTCAAAATTTCAAGAATGGCTGGCTTTTATAGAAGATTGTAAATTGTGAGTGTTAATGTGAGTGTGCTGATTGAGATTGTAAGAGTGTAAGAATAGTGTGAAGTGATTGTGCTTGTAAATGCTTTGTAATTCCAAAACAATTACAATTAGATCGATTAAAGATTGTAATTGTTTTTGGAGTCGCTTTTAAAGAAGCTTGTTCTTCTTGATCTTTCTTTAAAGTAGCAATTATTTGACTATAATTAATAATTGATTATTCGATGCAATGGATAATAATATTCTTAGATTAGATAATTCTTGTTGTAAATCAGAAATATATTGATAACTATCATTAATTTCAATACGTAATTCAAAAATCAAAAGCATACTAAATAAACATCACACTTATATTAGATTAAAATCAGAAACAAGATGGAAGAAAACTTACAAAGGGTCACACTCTTGGAAGCAGATTGGACAAAGCATCCAAGATACACAAGCACACTGACTACAAGCACAATCACTTCACACTATTCTTACACTCTTACAATCTCAATCAGCACACTCACATTAACACTCACAATTTATAATGTGGAAATTCTTGAAATGCTGAAAGCGTGCCCTCCTCAGATGGAATGTCTGCCTTTTATAAAAGAGAGGAGTCAGAATTGAAGTTGTTTGAAGTCTGAAGAGATAAGAGAGAATCTCCTTTTGCTTTTGTTAGTGGAAGCCATTATTGTTGTGCTTTTCCCTTTGCCGATGGAGAGCATCTACTTTATGATCAGCATCATTATGGCTTGAGTCATGGGTTTGCTTTTGATGGAGAATTATTGAGATTGAAATCTACTTTATTGAGATTATTGTCCTTGAATAGTTGCTTTAGATATTGTGGAAGGCAGAGATCACATGAATCACAAATTATTTAGGTCTACACCTTGACAAGTGTTCAAAAAGTCATCATTAAGGTTTTGATTAGGAATCCTTGGAGAAGATGCTGGAGAAATTATTGGAGATATTGTCGGTTGTTTTGGTTAGGTGAGAATTGGGGGAATCATCTGAGTTTGAAAAAAAATTTGCTTCAACCACTTGGATCATTTTCATTTCAATAACTTTTTCTATTTATGTTCAAATTCTGGTTTAGAAATTGAGGGATACTTGTCCTTTAATTTTTGTTTTAGTTCTGTTTTGCATCATTGTGGGGATATATTTTCTGAGTACCAACACGTGGCAAGGTGACACCGACGTATCAGCCGAGGTGCTACGTGTCCCGTTCTTGACACCGAGGTTATCTCGGCGAGGCCGAGGTTACCTCCGAAGATATCGGAATCCGAGATAAGCGGATAAGGGAGAAGAGTCCTAGAATAAGGAAAGACTTCAAGACGGATAAGGATAATGTTCTTAGGGAGTGTATCCTTATCTCTTGAGGAGTCCAAAGTAAGCACTGAATGGGAGTCCATAGAAGTCAGGCTTCTATCGGGACTAGGATTGAGTTAACTATAAAAGAGAGGCACTCTCGTGGGTCTAAGGTATGCAATTTATACTTTGAGCAGTGAATTTAAGCACTTGATTGTCTTTGAGAGATATACTGACTTGATCGTCGGAGTACACTGCTTACATTGTGGGTTAAATGAAGTCAATGTTATGCCGGTGCTCTCTAAGGTTTACATTAAGCGGGCATTGTGATCAAAAAATCACTCACACAATTTGGCACCATCTGTGGGAAAGATAGGAGAATAGATGGCCAAAGACGACGGAAGGAAAAGATTGGGGGCGACACTGGCCGAGTGGGGAGACCTATTGACCTTGATGTCACAGAGATGAATGCAGCTAAAACTCGTGACCAGAATCACGGAGTGAAGGACGTCGGTCAGAGTAGCGACGCACCAAAGAAACCAGATTGAAGTGGCTACTACAAAGAAGACGACCTCCAGGTATGGAAGGATAGATGCTTGCGGAGGGACGAAGAGGTCAAGGAGATAGCAAACAAATTGGCAGACCTGCAGTCGGTCGTCAATTTCATGATGCAAAATAATATCATGCAGCCACCGTTCCTGCTACAGGACACGTCGATTCCAGTGGCCAATGCCCAGAAGGGAGGACAGAGAACAATCCCCGTAGCCCTTCAGCACAACGGGAGCGAAAGACACTTTCACTGACCTTCCAAGGAGGTCGGACGAAGAGAGTCAAGAAGAGAAGAATCACGGAGGACACATCACACAAAGGAGGCAAACCCCAAAGGACATCAGCATGTTCAGGCGCTTATCTTCGACACAACTCATGGAGAGGGGTCGAAGAGGACTCACCACAAAGCTGAAAGTAGTGCACCAAAAAGGCTAAAAGCAGGAGATAGCCGGGCTCCTGGGAGGACAAAAGAGGACTTAAGAGATTACCTCAAGAGGAAGCAATAGAATACCGACGCCGAGGTAACCTCTCCAGAGAAGCCGATGACACCATTCTCGGTGGAGTTGGACAGGTTTGAGGCGCCGAAGAGATTCAGTATGCCGAGGTTTCAAATATACGATGGTAAGTCAGACCCCAACTTCCACGTCGGATTATATTTGAACTCAATGGCATTGTATAGTGGGAACGAGCCGTTGCTTTGCAAAGTGTTCCCCTCATCCTTCAAGGAGATTGCATCAGATTGGTTCCACAAACTACCAAAGGGAAGCGTGAAGACTTGGGAAGGCCTGGCCTAGATGTTCGTGGCCAGGTTCGTAACAAATAAGCTGCAGCCATTAAGGGTGGACGTACTGATGGCTCTGAAGATCAGTAAGGATAAAGGCCTTAGGGCCTATGCAAAAAGATACTATGAGGTATTCAACCGAATACCAGAGTGTAATCAAGAAGTGGCGGTCGTATCATTCAAGAATGGCCTGAAAGACAACTGTCCACTACAGAAGTCTTTGGCAAAAACTTTGCCAAAAAGCATGGAAGAGCTCATGGCGAGAATCGAAAAGTATGCCAGAGCCGAGGAAGACATGTCGGGGACTAAGGAGATAAAACAAGAGAAAGAAAACGGCTCGCCGAAGCAAGGCCGAGGTAATAACGGATCGAACAAGCAAGAAACAGAACTGAGAATTGCACAGGCAGTGACAATTGTGTTCCGAATCCCAATCCACAAAGTCCTGGAACAAATTCGGAACCAGCCCTATTTCAGAGCACCAGCAAGGGCACCAGGGAAATTCATGGGAAGGAACGTTGCCAGGCGTTGTGCCTACCATAATGAAGAAGGGCACATGACTCAGGGTTGTAGAGCCCTGAAAGCACACTTGGAAGACTTGGTGAGACAAGGCCATCTGAGAGATCTGGTCAACAAGGCCAGAACAAGAGAAGAACAGGCAAGATTGCCTCAAGCACCAGTAGCTCCGCCTCCCCTAGCACAACAACCATAGGCAGGAGGACCTTAGGTAGTCAATGTGATTCACTCAAAGGTCAACGAGAACGAAATCAGAGGCGAGACCCAGAAGGTAAAACACCTACAACATGTCTACCAAGTCGGGAAGAAAAGACATCGGGCAGAAGAATGCCAGGGACCAATGATAAAGTTTACTGAAGCCGACCTAGAGATGGTCCAGTATCCGCATAATGATGCCTTGGTAGTATCCCTCCAGGTTGGGGAGTGCCAAGGCAGCTCTTGTGACATCATGTATGTCCGATGTTACAAGGAGCTCGGCCTTCACCCAGACGATATGGAATAATCCAATGGCCCAATGGTTGGGTTCAATGGAACGCCGACATGGCCACTGGGGGCAGTAAACTTGGGGGTGCAGGCTGGCACCAGGAAAATCAAGATAGAATTCACGATCATCGACACACCCTCCCCTTACAACATCATCTTGGGAAGGCCATGGTTGCATACGATAGGGGCAGTTCCCTCAACATTGCATCAACTATAGCGATTCCCAACAGAGCATGAGATAGAGGAAGTCAGGGGCGATCAGCTGTAGGTGAAGAATTGCTCCATGGCAGCAATGAAATCTATCTGCAGCATACGAGAGCCAGAAAACGCAGAAATTGAAGATGAGGACGTGGAAGTCCTAGAAGACGTCGGCAAGGAGCCAACCGAGAAGAGCGAAGAGGCACTGAAGAAAATCCTCGTCCAGGATGGGGATGAAGAACGCTTCTTTCTTCTCGGCTCGGGCTTAGCCGAAGAAGAGGAAAGAGAGTTGGAAGCTTTTTTGAGAGCAAATATTGAGGTGTTTGCTTGGACACTTTACAAAATGCCTGGCATTGACCCCGAGGTCACTTGCCACAAACTAAATGTTGATAGGTCGACCAAACCTGTAATTCAACGAGCCAAAAGACTGACATTGATGCTCGTCGAAGCGGTAGAAGAAGAAGTAGATAGACTTCTAGAGGCTAGGGCCATTAGAGAAGTTCACTACCCGACATGGCTGTCCAATACAGTGGTGGTAAAGAAAAAGAATGGTAAATGGAGGGTCTGCGTAGACTTTACCAGTTTAAGCAAGGCCTATCCCAAAGACAGCTTCTCTCTACCCAAGATTGACCAGCTAGTAGATGCCACTTCGGGGCATGGAAGGATGAGCTTTCTGGATGCCTACATGGGGTATCACCAAATAGCTATGGACCCTACGGATGAAGAGAAGACTGCATTTATCACTCTCAAAAGGCTATACTGCTACAGAGTGATGCCCTTCGGGTTGAAAAACACAGGAGCCACTTACCAAAGATTGGTAACCAAGATGTTCAAGCACCTAATTGGCCGAACAGTTGAAGTCTACATTGACGACATGGTCGTTAAGACCAAGCAGCGTGAAGGTCATCTCGCCGATCTAAAAGTAGTCTTTGAAATCCTAAAAACATATCGGCTCCGACTCAATGCATTGAAGTGCGTATTTGGAGTTGGATCTGGTAAGTTTTTAGGATACCTGGTGACCAGGAGAGGTATTGAGGCCAGCCCAGATCAGATCAAGGCCATCCTAGAGTTAAAGAGCCCGACGTCGGCAAAATAGGTACAGATGCTAATTGGAAGGGCCGCAGCCCTGAACAGGTTCATAAGCAGAAGCTCAGACAAGTTCAAACCTTTCTTCAAATTAGTGAAGAAAGCCACAGACTTTCTTTGAACAGAGGAGTGCGAAGAAGCATTAGCCGATCTGAAGAAATACCTGACCACAACTCCAGTTCTTTCAAATCTAGAACTCGAAGAGGAACTGTTCCTGTACTTGGTAGTTTCAGAACATGCGATAAGTGCAGTACTAATCTGATAAGAAAAAGGGGAGCAAAGGGCTGTCTACTATGTAAGCAAAACCCTAGCCAATGCAAAAACAAGGTATCTACCCTTAGAGAAATTGGCACTGGCTCTAATAATGGCTTCAAAGAAGTTGAACCATTATTTCCAGGCCCATAAAATTGTGGTATTGACAGAGCATCCATTGAAGTCCCTATTGCAGTAGGGAGACTTAACAGGAAGAATAGCCAGATGGGCGATCGCCTAGGCGATATGATCTTGAGTCAGGCCCGAAGCGCAATCAAAGGCCAGGTTTTGGCCGACTTCGTGGCCGAGTTCACGCTAGAATCCATCGAACATCGGGCTCTGTTGAGCCCAGATAGACGATGTCCAAACAAGCAAAAAGAAGCCCTAGCCAAAGACAAAAGAACAAAGGTTTACATCAGCAACTCCTTTTAACTGTTCGTTGATGGGAGTTCAAACCGACAGGAAGTGGGGGCAGGAGTAGTACTGATATCTCCAGATGGAGAGATATTGGAACAGTCCATTCGATTGGGGTTCAAGTTCTCAAACAATGAGGCAGAATATGAAGCACTGATTGCAGGACTGAAGTTGGCCACAGCAGTACAAGCAGATGAGGTAATAGTTTTTTGTGACTCACAATTGATAGTTAACCAGACAACGGGCGAGTTTGCAGCCTGAGATGAAAGAATGTCAGCCTATGCAAAGGAGGTCATCAGGCTGGCTGCCTTATTCTAGAACTGCAGACTACTTCAAGTAAGTTGAGATGATAACAACCATGTCGATGCATTGGCCAACCTAGCTAGTGCAATACAACCAGGAAAAGCAAGGACAATAATGATTTAATACTTGTCGGGCCCGAGCATTGAACCAATAACTACAGAGCGTGAAACAATATGCGTTGACATGGGACCAAGCTGGATGGACGCAATTGTTGTGTTCCTAAAAGAAGGAAAGCTGCCAAATGACCGCAAGGAGGCACACAAGATCAGATTGAAGTCGGCAAGATTTAGTCTGACAGCAGAAGGACATCTCTACAGAAGGTCCTTCACTGGACCCCTTTTAAGGTGCGTACACCCTCTGCAGGTTGAAGATTTTTTATACAAAATTCATGAAGGAATTTGTGGAAGCCACGCTGGGGGCAGATCACTAGCTCACAGGGCCATTACCCAGGGGTATTGGTGGCCCTACATGCAAAAAAATGCAGAAGCCTACGTAAAAAAGTGTGAACAATGCCAAAGGTTCGCGCCTTTGATACACTAGCCAACTGCTGACCTGAACCCTGTATCCAGTCCTTGGCCATTTGCCCAATGGGGCATGGATCTCGTTGGGCAATTGCCCCACCAACTGGGCAAAGAAAGTACCTGCTGGTAGCAACAGATTACTTCACGAAGTGGATAGAAGCAGAACCTCTTGCCAAGATCCGAGATGTGGATGTCAAGAACTTCATATAGAGAAACATCATCACCAGATTTGGGATTCCAAGAGCAATAGTTGCCGACAATGGAACACAATTTGACAGTAAGCTAATTAAGAACTTCTGTGCAAAGCTCAAGATCAAGAACTACTTTTCAACCCCAAGCTTTCCACAAAGTAACGAACAAGCAGAAGCATCCAACAAAGTAATTCTGGATGGGATAAAGAAATTTGCAGCAAAGAAAAGAAAATGGGTAGAAATTGCCCAATGTACTGGGCATATCGGACTATGCCGAGAAGATCAACAGGAATCCCTTGCCATGGCTTATGGCACGAAGCGATCATTCCATTGGAGGTCGACATCCTAGGATCGAACCGAGGAGTTGAGAATGGGACTAATGATGTACTCTTAGCCCGAGATCTGGATCTTCTAGAAGAAAGAAGAGAGAAATGAGCTTGCAATAGCATACCGACAACGACTTGCTAGAGCTTATAACAAGAAGGTTAATCGAAGGAATTTCAAGTTGGCAACCTAGTCACGAGAAAAGTCGTGGCAACAAGAAAGATCGAGGAGGGCAAGCTTGGCCCAAAGCGAAAAGACCCTACAGAATCACTTCGGTATTGGGCAATGGGGCATATCGGCTTGAAGATAATGAGGGCAAAGCATTGCCAAGACCCTGGAACACTTGTAATTTAAAATTTTTCTATCATTAGTTGTTTCTTGTTTTTTACCGATGACATCAATAAAATCTTAGCAGAATTCTTCAATATTTATGACTTATAAAGATGCATAATGTGGTTTCTGGAAGACATAAATAATGAAAACCCAAGTGGAACTCAGGTTCACATTAGGGGGCAGAGAGTTATAAATGATTGTTTAACACTTGTTGAAATTTGTAGCAATTTACAAGTTAAAGTTAAACCGAGATGATTGTTTAACACTTGTTGAAATTTGTAGCAATTTACAAGTTGAAGTTAAACCGAGACGATTGTTTAACACTTGTTGAAATTTGTAGCAATTTATAAGTTGAAGTTAAACCGAGATGATTGTTTAACACTTGTTGAAATTTGTAGCAATTTACAAGTTGAAGTTAAACCGAGATGATTGTTTAACACTTGTTGAAATTTGTAGCAATTTACAAGTTAAACCGAGATGATTGTTTAACACTTGTTGAAATTTGTAGCAATTTACAAGTTAAACCGAAATGATTATTTAACACTTGTTGAAATTTGTAGCAATTTACAAGTTAAAGTTAAATCGAGATGATTGTTTAACACTTGTTGAAATTTGTAGCAATTTACAAGTTAAAGTTAAACCGAGACGATTGTTTAAACACTTGTTGAAATTTGTAGCAATTTACAAGTTAAAGATAAACCGAAATCATCAGTTGTATAACCGAGGTGTGTCACCCCGAGAAGATTATACGAAGATTGAAGTATATACTGAAGATATATTCTAAGTATGGAATCATACAAGAGTAATACAGAGAAGGCAAACATACAAACATTCAAAGAAAGAAGGAAGTTGTATTCATTAAAAGGCACGTCGGCCAAAAACTTACAATTGTTCCCAAAAAGAAGAAAAGCAAAAACACAAAAGGAAAAAAACATAAGGTTAAGACTCCTCAGCAGTTGCAGTTGGTTGAGTTTGGAGTTCAGATGATTGTTGGAAAGACATCTCAGCAGCCTTATCCGCCGCGAGCTCGGCGTCAATTTCTGCAAGAGTTTCATCTACGCTTTTGTCAGCAAGAGGAACGACGGCCGATGTCTTCTCAACCACGGAATCTTTAGGGACCTCCTCACCCTCCTCATTTTGAGTCAAGTCCAGGACTTGCTCATTTAGAGAAGGAGACTTGGTCACAGTGGCCTCTTTTTGTTTCCTTACCAAAACTTCCTCGTCGGCCTCATCCTCAATATCAGATTCACTAGGAGGTGGAGTTGGAGGAAATGGCAGGGGAATGGCATCAGCGTTCCTCAGGGACATCAAGTTTTTTTAGCAAAGTCATCCAACCAAGGGAGAAACCCTTGTTGCATGCTTGCTTGACTTGCTTTTCATAAGCCTCTGTTACATCGGCCATGCCCTGAGCATACGCCTTTTCATCGGCATCTTTGATTTCGGCCTTCTTGGTGGCCAAGGCATCTTGAAGCTCCCTCTGGGCCTGGGCCACTTTGTCCTCAGCCTCTTTCAGCTGGGCTTGAAGAACTTTGTTTATTGTCTCAGCGGCACCGACCTTCTCCTCGGCCTCATCTTTCTCTTTGATGGCGACCTCGACCTGGTCCTCCAGGTTCTTCATCTTTGATTGCAGGCTCTTATTGGTTTTCTGAAGTGTGGAGACCTCCCTCATCTTCTCAGCTAGCTTCTCACGATTCTCAAAAGATTGCATTGAGAAAGAGTGGGCATGTTGGATGGCTTGAAAGGAAACAGAAGTATTAGAAAATATTCTAAGTATGAAATAAAGAAGAAAAAAGAAAAAGTACCAAGCAACAACACTTACGAGCAGGCGTTGAAGCATGAGGCGTAGTTCTCATACTCGTGAACTTCGTTTAAGCTCCGGTCGCCTAGAAGAAGCGATCAAGATCTTGAGGGCAACGCCGACATTGATATCATCGGCGTTATCACTAGCCATAACAGACTTATCTTCTAAGGTAATTTCGGGGGCCTAGGGGGCATCTGGCTTCTTAGACCCCGAGGTCGTTGCAGATGACCTCGGCCTCTTGGACTTGGTAGATTCAGAAGGAAGTGTTTCAGCAGACTTCTTCGTAGGGACAGAGGTAGTCTTTTCACTTGGAGCCAGCTTGGAAATTGGCAAAGTGTCTTCAGTCTCAACCTGAGTCACTTTGGCCTTTGGTTGAGCCTTCTTAACTCTTTTCGGCTTCGGTGGAGGCAGGGCTTGTGTTGATTGAGCATCAACATCAGTTGAAATATTGGCTAAGAGATCTTTGGCTTTGGTTTCTTGTGCCCATCTCGGTTGCAAGAACAAGTTGTCGACATTTTGTTGAGATAGTGGGATCGTATTGAGCGAAGTAGGCGAGCTCTATTTGGATCGAGGTTGATCCTTGTGCATCGAGATGTTGATCACGGCTTGTGGAGTTGTGGCGAGAGGAGATATGCTCTTTTTTTTTTTCTCTTGGAAACGTCGGGAAGAGCTGATTTGTATGTTGGAATGAAATTAAGAAGCAGAGGCGCCTTCCGTTTATGGACTGGCACGTTTAAGAGTTCTTCAAATCCTTGCTAGGAAAGAAGGATTGGCGAAAATTTTTTGGTGGCTTAGGAGCGATTGCAAGGAAAACAGACGTTAAGAAACAGATGAAGTATGCAAGACTTTAAAAACAAGTAAGTATGAATACAGGGCTCTTACCATTACCCTCTACAAAGACTGATCGAGGGAGAGGGAAGAGATGGAGGTCTTCATCTGGGGCAAACTCCCAGTTTCCTAAAGTAATGAAATAATCGTCCCCAGCTCCCTTGTTAGAGTCTGGGAGGTCGGCTACGATTTTGAACTCTGTGGACCTCAGCTTAAGGTAATAAATGTAGCCTTTTTCTTTCAAGTTAAGGCCACACATGGTATAACAGTATTGAATATCGGCTAAGGTGATCCTAGCATTTTCCTGTTTAGCTAAGGCTATGATACCATTGATCACTCGATAAGAATTAATGGCAAGTTGCATGGGGTTCAACTTATAACAATGGAGAATCTCGCGAAAAAGGATGTTGAGTGGAAGCCGAAGTCCACACTCAATAAAGACAACTATAGGGAAAGGCATGGAATCGTCAGTAGGCATGATGGAGTCATCATCCCCAGCCAACCTCAGATGGACGTCGGCTGGAATTTCAAACTCCTGTCTAAAGTATTCTAGTTTGGATGGGGTATTTACCCTATGTTTCCACATACCCATGATATCGGCTTAATCAAGGAGGTTGGGTTTCAGAAGATGTTTTGAAAGGGTTATTGGGACCTCGGCAAACACTTAGGTAAGTGCAGGTTTCAGTTTTTTCCTAAATTGTGGGTTCTATAGACAAATCCCAAAACCTAAGTCTATGGAAACGAAGATTGAAGGCACAAATCTGGAAAAGACACAAAAAGCAGAAAACAAGAACAAGTTTCAGAATCAAGAACAAAGATGGACTATCAAGAACATAGTGAGTACAAGTGGTACAAGGTTAAGAACAGTGGGAAAAATGCAAGAAAGCGGTGAACAGTACACATTCAAAACATGGGCAAGAGTAAAGCCATTGAGTAAATGCATTCAGATATATGATTTGCAAAATCAAATGTTGAACAAAGCGATAATAGCGAATGATGGAGAGCATCAAGGAATTGAAAACAAGAGGAACAATGGCTTACGAGCGTGAAGTGGTGAGAAGATCGCCGAAGTCGGCGATGGTTCTGAAGAAACAGAGCGGCGAGAGCTTCACTAGAATAAAGGGATGCCGCTGCAGAGCTTGAAAGTGGAACAATGGCGGTTCGGAGGAAAGGCAAGAAAGAGAAAGAACTTGATAGTGCAAAGTGAAGAGACAAAAAAGAGGAAAAGTTTTGATAAAACTTGAAGCGGTGGCAAAATAAATCATTAAATGAAACCTAGAAGAGCATTATCGTCGGCCAGGCGCACTGAGGCCATAAGGCGGCTTCTGGTAGCGTCACGTGCGATCCGTAAGGATGAAACACGTGGATGAAATAGTTGAATAAGTGATGCGTGGCGGCTCATATGTTAGAGAGAACTCTTGGAGTCCTTAGTCTTAATGGAGGCATGTCGACTGAAATAAATGATCTCGGCAGAATAAATTTTAAGCCGGCGTGCTAGAGCGAAATATCAATATAGGTTCCATCACCTCGAGAATGCGAGGTAATAGAACCTCGAGGCGATTAATGGGGATATATTTTACGAGTACCAACCGTGGCAGGTGGCGCCGGCGTGTCGGCCGAGGTGCTCGTGTCTGTTCTTGGCGCCGAGGTTATCTCGGCGGTAAATTACCTCGAAGATATCGGAATTCGAGATAAGCGGATAAGGGACAAGAGTCCTAGAATGAGGAAAGACTTCAAGACGGATACGGATAACGTTCTTAGGGAGTGTATCCTTATCTCTTGAGGAGTCCAAAGTAAGCACTAAATGGGAGTCCATAGAAGTCAGGCTTCTATCGGGACTAGGATTGAGTTAACTATAAAAGAAAGGCACCCCCGTGGGTCTAAAGTATGCAATTTATACTTTGAGCAGTGAATTTAAGCACTTGATTGTCTTTGAGAGATATACTGACTTGATCGTCGGAGTACCACCGGGTGGACGAACCACCACCGGAGCCTTCTCTTTCTGTTGCAGGTTAGCTGAAGCCATCTGTTCTGCTGGTGCTCTCTAGCTGATTACTAAGCGGGCAATGTGATTAGAAAATCACTCACACCATCATAATCAAAAGACTTTGATGATTTGGAACTAGAGGAAAACATGGAAGGAGCAGGATTAACAGAGGCCTTTTGTTTCCATTACTTGTAAAAAGTGAGTAATTAGTCAGGATATTGTTCTGCAAGAATTTTGTAATTTTTTCACCACTTAGAAGCAATCTGGCGGGTAAGATATTGAGTATCGTGTAAAACTGAGATTGTATATTGCCGAGCCATAATCTAGGGAAACTTGAAGTTAATAACAAAGTATAAAAATTCAAGAAAAGGATGATCAACTTCTTTTCTACAAATTTGGTAGGAGTCCTGGAGAGGTCTTGGAAGATTGACAAATTAGAGTCCAAATTGATGCCACCATTGTTCAAACCAAGTGGGAATTTCACTAGTGTAATTTAAAAATTAGGTCCAAAATGGATCCACAAAGAGTGTTAGAAGAACCGGTTTTGAAAATAAAAGATATAGAAGCAGACTTATTGGTAATCATAATAATTATATTAATTAGGTTTAATGCTAGGGTCAGAAAAATTACAAAAAATGGCTGGATGACTATTAAAAATCAACTAAATTCGTCTAAACTCAAAAAATATGATACAAACTAAAGTTGTATTAGACTAACTCAACAATGAGTTAAAATTGGTTAAATGTGGGTAGTCATTAAGTTCAATAAAGAAAATATATGTATATATAATCAAACCAGATGTGTCCAAATTGTTAGGAAAAATATATGATTTTCCATAAGTAAATCAATCAATAGGAATAAAAGTTAATGCGGAAAAATTAAATCAACAACGACACAAGAATTTTATGTGGTTCCCTCAATGTAAGGTACTTCCATGGGATCAAAATCCGATTCCACTATCAACCAAAGAGTTTCCAAACGATTACAAACAAGACACGAATGGTCTTACAAATCACCTTCAGGTGAATTCCAAATAATCACAAATAAACAAGAGGAAAGACCTCACCAAATAGACAAACAAACATCTTCAAAACAAGATTGTAGAAGACCCAAAATAATGAGCCAAATCAGCTCCTTCTGAACAGAAGTTTTTGATCCAAAAAAACTATCCCACTGAATTGATCATCACCCGTCGCTATGCTTCGAAAGAACAAATATATTATAGCAATCGCACACTTTACTTCGGAGCCAATACACTGCCGAAAAGCACTTTGTTTTGTGGAGCAAAACAAAACCCCACCGAATATAATATTCCTCCGTATTGCAACTACCTCAGCCTCTCGAAACACAAAACAATATATATCAAAATATTGTTGTTCCTTAGGTTTTTGATAAAAACCCTAATTGTTACCAAACTGAATATTAAATATTTATTGGACCTCCAAAAGTTAGATATAATATATTAAAAATATTTCATAACCAATATCAAACCAAATTAAATTCTTTAATAAACCAATTGGGTACCATACTCCAATAAAGAGGTATACCTAACAATTCTCCCCCCTACCGACTTAGGTGGAGGCATTAACCATACCCGTCAAAGTTCGACACTTCAAACGTTTGTCCCTTGACAAAGTCTTAGTTAACATATCCGAAATATTATCATTCGTGTGACCCTTTTCGAGTTGTAACAATTTCGAATCTAACACATCACGAATTCAATGGTATCTCACATCAATGTGTTTAGATTTCGAATGAAAAGTAGAATTTTTACTCAAATGAACAACACTTTGACTATCACAATAAAGCACATAACTTTCTTGCTTCAAACCCAATTCTTGTAGAAAATTTATACAACCATAACTCTTCTTTGTAAGCTAGCGTAATGGCAGTAAATTCAGCTTCGGTAGTTGAGAGAGCAACACAATTTTGTAATTTAGATTGTCATGCCACAGCTTCCCCTGCAAAAGTCATCAAACACCCCGAAGTAGATTTTCTAGAATCAACATCACCGGCCATGTCAAAATCTATAAACCCATCAAGTATTAGCTTACCATCCCCAAAACACAAACACACCTTCGAAGTCCTTGAAGATATCTTAGAATCTATTTTACCCTTGCCCAATGTTCTTTACTCAGATTAGAGAAAAGCGACTCACCACACCAACATCGTGAGCAATATTCGGCCTTATACAAACCATGGCGTACATCAAGGAATCAACCGCTGAAGTATAAGAAATTTTCTATATCTCTTTCTTGTCTTTCTCACTTGTAGGACATTGATTTGAGCTAAGCTTGAAGTAATCCACAAGTGGACAACTAACCGGCTTTGCTTTATCCATGTTGAACCTATCAAGAACTTTTTCAATGTAGTTTTCTTGAGACAATCAAATCAGTCCCTTTTTGTAATCAAGAACAATTTTCATACCAAGTATTTGTTTTGCCGGCCCCAAATCTTTCATAGCAAAAGATTTACTCAACTCTAACTTCAACTTGTTAATCATGGTAAAATCTTAACCCACAATTAACATGTCATCAACATAAAGCAGAAGAATAATAAATTTACCATCTGGAAAATTTTTCACAAACACACAATGGTCCGAAATGGTTTTAGAAAAACTATTATTCATCATGAAAGAGTCAAATTTTTTGTATCATTGCCGCGGGGCTTGCTTGAGGCCATCCAAACTTTTCTTTAATTTGCAAACAAATTTCCCTCTCTTTCTTTACAAAACGTTCCGGTTGCACCATGTAAATTTCTTCTTCAAGGTCACCATGAAGAAATGCGATATTCACATCAAGTTGCTCAACTTCAAAATTCATACTTGCAGTTATGCCAAGTACAACCCGAATAGAAGACATCTTCACAACCGGCGAGAAAATCTCATCAAAGTCAATATCTTTCTTTTGCCCAAAGCCTTTCACAACAAGATGTGTTTTGTACCTCAGATTCTTGCCATCATTTTTCAATTTGAAAACCCACTTATTTTAATTTTCTCCCTTAGGCAATTTCTCTAAATTATAAGTGTGATTTTCAAGTAAGGAATTCATCTCTTCTTCCATGGCCTTTTTCCAATCATCTTTCTTTACATACTCAATTGCTTCTTGGTAGCTCTCGGGCTCCCCTTGATCAGAAATCAACACAAATTCATTGAGAAGATACTTGCTCAAAGATTGTTGGTCCCATGTAGATTTCCTCAACTTAAGTTGTGGTGGCGGTTCCTTAGTTGGATGCTTTTCCTCAATTTCTGGCTCAAGTTCATTAGGATTAGTATCATCCTCTACATCTTCGATAGGTGGCTGCACATCTCTCCCATTTTCATTATCCACCGAAAATGAAGGAGATGGATTCATGTCAATGAGATCACTACTTTTGGCTCCGGTTGATCACCTTTGCCAAACTATTCTTTTGTTTGTTCTTTTTGAAACACAACATCAAGGCTTAGAAAGACTTTCTTGTCGTAGGATCCTGATCTGTAACCAAATTCATCACACCCATAGCCAAGAAAAATACATTGTCTTGACTTACTATCAAGCTTGGTCCTTTCATCATTTGGAATGTGAACAAAGGTTCGATGTCACACCCCAAATCCGGGCATGACCGGCCGTGGCCCACAGGGACTTAGCCCAAGGCACACATAAGCCTAAACACAAATCCATAAACACATTGAATAACTATACAATAGTTCAATAATAAATAAGCAAACTCAATCCAATAACATACCACAAGTATAAGCAGCAAAACCAATCGTAAACAATACCATCCAAATATATGGGATATAAGCGACCTACATATCAAAATAATCCTAAATGAACCTCAATAAAAATAAAAAATAAATATGCACAACCTTGACATAACAATCTAAAACAAAATAAATGAATGTCCTAGAGGTCCATGCAATCGAGTCCCCACTATGCCATGAGTCCACTCTAAGTCTTTCTTACACCTGGAAATGATAAACAACTAAGTCAGCTGATAGCTCAGTGAGTAGCAACATGGATAGTAAATACAGTTTTAAAAACATGGTTCAATTCCAAAATAAGATATATATCACAGAAACTAGATTGGCATACAGTTTGGTAAAGACAATTTGTTTCAAAAAGAAGGTTCTCTGATCAACAGTTAAAATACTCATGTCTTTCAAGAATATGATAAATGACATTTTTAACTTAAAACAGATTACAACATGAACACCAATAATTTTTTGGGTACCAAGAAATAACAAATAATATGCCACACAGTTCTCAAGGCTATAAGCCCCGTTGGATCAATCTTGAATTAAGAGTCATCCTCGAGTGGCAACTTTGGGCCTTTTCTCTAAGGCGATCCGATTGAAGGTCACCTAACTTAACGTAGGCCTTTCCTTACAATCATTGAGCACTAGAGTCATCACGCCCAACCGGATCTGTTCCCTAGTGGCGAGTGCCACACACAATGGAATAATTTCCTAGACTAAATACACAGATGGTTCCAATAATCAATACACATCAGTTTCACAAAACATGGTAGTTCACCATTATAAACATGAGACCAAAACAAATAGTTTACAATATGCCAAGTTCACACATGTTTCAGAAATAATTTGATTCCATTGATAATATAATAATTTATCAAAACAGTTTAGTCTTGGAACAACAATTTAATTTTCCAACAGTTCAGGATAGGGGAACATTTATAAAAATATGTAGCATGAAACTACTCACCTGAAAACAAAATAATATAATCCTCGAATAGAGTATGAAAGTCCAACTAGTACCCTGAACAAAGTATGAAAACTACACGTTACTACTAATTTAAAAATACTAAAGAATAAGAACTAAGTAACCCTAAACTAAAGTGCACTAACACGGCTCAACCCAACTCATCGTTACTCTTAAATATTACCTAAGTTCATCTTCTTCAAGGTCTAAAATCACCCAAGACATGGGTTCAAATCGGAACTTAATTAAAAGTAACTTTAAGATAAAACAGAATTTTAAACTAGTTTTCTCAATCTATTCGCTAACTTTGAAAATTAAAAACCCACCCCACGTTGTTCGAAAAATTCTAAAACGCTCCAGATATCAAATAATATATCCTAAGTTTCAAACCCAAATGGTTTCACTTGATTTGCTTATCAAAATAATTATCTACAATTAATTATATCTAAACATGTTGTTTTCTGCAGCACTTTAAAGAAATTAATGGTTCTCTTAGTATACATGAGCAATCAATGCAAGGCCAAAAACATATGAAACTAGACTCGTAACTGGTTCTAATGACGCTGATTTGATAATTTTTGGATTTATACCCAAAGAGAACAACACTCCCGAACTTACTGTTTAAAACCAGTTTTCTAGACAGATTTGAACGTATTAGTTTATATGGATTTTGACTCCCAAAAATTATGAACAAATTCAAATACGTAATTCAATATGTAATTAATCTACTGTAAAAATTTCAGTTCAAAATTCATTCGTTTGATATGGCTTCTTGATTTTTAAAGTTCGTGATTATGTGCAGAATTTTTGAACTAAGAATAATATCTATTCTTTATACATGAATTTAACTCCTCAGATTTCATAACAATATATATATATATACACAAAATACATACACTAACAACCTCTCCATCAATGAATTATATAACAATAGAACAAGGATAAAGAACAAAGAAAGAAGAGAAGAAAACCTAAGAGGCCACAAGGCACAACACACACAAAACTCTCATTCTTGGCTACAACAATAATCTTGATGATTGAATCATCCCTCACTTTCCTTCATAACCCCACTTTGCTAGAACTGCTAGGGCATCTATTGATACGGAAAACAATAATAACAAGAGTTAGGGTTTTTTTGTTATCCTTATATACATATGTATTTAACCAAAAGGCTCTAATTTACTATCTCTTTATATTATTGTAATTTCTATCTCCATGAAAATATAAATATTATTAGATCAAAATATGCTTACTAATTTGGCACTTAAATTTATTTATTTATTTGTAAATAATAAATTTTGCTTCTAAATTAAAGCTTTCACCATAAATTTATTTTAGGTTTTAAAATTAGTTAAATGACCCTTCAATAATATTTAATTTGCACTTAAAGATTCACAATAAAATATTTGAGATTGTAATATTATTATTATTTAATTATTTACTAAATCTTTATATTCGGGTTCTTACACTCGACAACCAAACACTTTCAAGTGTTCATAAGACACATCTTTGCTGGTCCAAACTCTTTCAGAAACATCACCATTCAAAGGATAGAAAGGAGACAAATTGATCACGTTAACTGTTATCCTCATTGCCTCACTAGCAGGATCTTGGCAATTTAGCATGTGAAAGCAGACACCTTGTTCTTTCCACAATGGTGCGGTTCATCCTCTCGGCAATGTCATTTTGTTGAAGAGTCTTCTTAACTGTCTTTTGATGCCGAATGCCTTGGCTGCAACAATACTCATCAAATGGCTCAATGTATTCACCACCATTGTTTGTTAGGATGCACTTCAATTTCTACCCTGTTTGTTTTTCAACCATGGCCTGAAAATTAAATACATCTAGAACTTGATCTTTAGTTTTTAGTATAAAAGTTCAAACTTTTCTTGAATAATCATCAATGAAAGTAACAAAATAAAGTGCACTGCTATGTGTTCTAACTTTCAAAGGACTAAAAACATCCGAATGAATCAACTCCAAAATATTTTCTTTTCTAGAAGTAACATTTTATGAAAAGATACTCTATACTGTTTACCCACCAAACAATGAACACAATTTGTACCTTTCAAACCAGGTAGAAGCTCTTTCTTGAATAAAACTTGTAGCCCCTTTTCACTCATATGGCCAAGCCCCTTGTGCCACAATTCGGTAGAAGTATCATCTTCAAGTGCATTGACAACACATTTACAAATTTTTCCTTGCATTGAATAAAGTGTATGAGTCTTCTTGCACTTAGCCACCACCAAAGAACCCTTTGTGAGCTTCCATATTCCATCACCAAATTTGTTGTTGTAGCCTTCATCATCTAGCTTCCCCGTAGAGATCAAATTGAGGCGAATGTCAGGAACATGTCTCACATCTTTAAGCAACAACTTGGAGCCCAAATTTGTTTCCAAGCAAACATCATCCATGCCAATAATCTTGGACAAACCCTCATTACCCATTCGGACAGAACCATAATCTCCTTTGGTGTAGGTAGTGAAGAAATTAACTCGAAAAGTCACATGAAAAGAAGCACTAGAATCAATCACCCAATTGCTCTCTTGGCCCACAAAATTGATACAATCATCTTCATAAACGACCATGAGATCATCGATAGTAACTGCCGTTGTGTCTTCTTGCTTCTTATCCATACTTTTGTTACGTATTTTCTCGTTGTTCTTGAGCTTTTGGCATTCCCACTTCATGTGCCATTTTTCCTAGAAATAATAGCACTCAATGTCTTTCTTTGAAAAAAAGAACTATCTCTTGATTTGTCACGGTTTTGATCACGACCATAAGGAGTCTTACTCCTCTCCCTTGCTTTGCTGCCTCTCACAACAAATGCTTTTGAATGAGAGAAACTCGCTGATTTTCTTCTAGTTTCTTCATTCAACAAGCTACTAGTGACTTGGCTTATTGTAATAACTCCATCGGGCGCCAAATTACTAACTGTCACAACCAAAGTCTCCTAACTTTCGGGCAGAGAACTAAGTAGCATCAAAGTCTGCAACTCATCATCAAAAACAATTTTCATAGAAGCAAGTTGGTTAACAATACCCTTTATTTCATTCAAATGTTCCGGAATAGGGCTGCATTCTTTATATTTTAAATTAACCAACTTTCGAAACAGAAATGCTTTATTTGTGGCTGATTTTCTGTCATAAAGGACTTCTAATTTTTTTCATAGATCATGTGCTGAAGTTTTAGTTGCAACATGATGAAATACCTCATCATCAATCCATTGATGAATAACACCAATGGCTTTTCGATTAAGCCTCTCCCGTTCATCATCTTTCATACTTTCGGGTTTTCCATTATCACCCCAATAGGTTCATACAAATCTTTACAAAATAATAGGTCCTCTATTTTAGTTTTCCAAGTTACCCAATTGTTTCTGTTGAAGCTAGACATATGACCTACATTCCCCTCCATTGATTTTCACAAATAAATAAACCCAAATAAACCGTATGCTCTAATACCAGTTGTTAGGGAAAATATATGATTTCCCACAAGTAAATCAATCAATGGGAATAAAAACTAATGCGGAAAAATTAAATCAATGACACAAGAATTTTACGTGGTTCCCTCAATGTGAAGTACGTCCACGGGATCGAAATCTGATTTCACTATCAATCAAAGAGTTTCCAAACGATCACAAACAAGATACGAATGATCTCACAAACCACCCTCAGGTGAATTCCAAATAATCACAAATAAATAAAAGAAAAGACCTCACCAAATAGACGAACAAACGTTTTCAAAAAAAGATTGTAGAAGACCCAAAATAATGACCCAAATCAACTCCTTCTGAACTGAAGTTTTTGATAAAAAAAAAACTATCCCACCGAATTGATCATCACCCGTCGCTATGCTTCGGAAGAACAAATATATTATACCAGCGACGCATTTTACTTCGGAGCCAATACACTGCCGAAAAGCACTTTGTTTTGTGGAGCAAAACAAAACCCCACCGAATATAATATTCCTCCGTATTGCAACTGTCGCAGCCTCTCGGAACACAAAACAATATATATCAAAATATTGTTGTTCCTTACGTTTTTTTTTTAATCAAAACCCTAATTGTTACCAAACTGAATATTAAATATTTATTGAGCCTCTAAAAATTAGATATAATATATTAAAAATATATTATAACCAACACCAAACCAAATTAAATTCTTTAATAAACCAATTGGGTCCTATATTCTAATAAGGAGGTATACCCAACACAAATAATATATCCACATATATATATATATATATATATATTTGAAAAAGAAGAATTTTATTCGATTTTATCGTTAAAAAAAAGGTACAGGATAAATATTGTAGAAAAAAATGGAAGAGATGAACAATGCACCATGAATTTGCAAAATGGAGTAACATTTAGTGCAACAACTGTCTTATGTTGGAACAATACTTCAATGCTTAAGGTAACACAATCTCTATGAACATCAACATGATACTCCTAAAAAATTTACTGTAATATGGAACTATATATTACAGCGGATGATTACTTCTCACAAAAATTTAATTATGATAAAAATATGATTATTTTACAATTGTTAATTGTTTGAGACTTTCATACTCAAGGTATAATGTTGACTATCGCCAATTCCCAATGGAATACATACATTCAAGAGTTACTTTCACTTAGAAAATGTCCAAAGCTTCCGTTCCAACCTTAGCTCTTGCACACCCAATTGACAACCAAACTGACCGATCGCTAGAAGAAAAAGATCATTTGGTTCGAAGCACCAAGAAGATCAAAAACTTGTGCGAGAGCACTGCTGATCAAGTTATGAACGACTTGATCGAAGCTATAACAGAGGATCACACAACTGTAGATCAAGGTATGAATGACTCGATCCAAACTATGATAGAGGATCAAACAAAGAAGTCTTTCAAACAAGCTCTCACATTTTCAAAGACCAACGAGAAAGCCTTTGATATTGATCTAGAGAGGTTGTCGGATGATGACCTTCTTATTGATGAGGAAGATAACGAGGATATGGAGGAAGCTGATCCTTCTCAGACTGTTGGTCTAGGGCCTCATATCCCCAAAATCAAACTTTCTTCGTGACTTATTAAGCACATTCGTAAGCCATGGAAAGATTGCACGATAGTCGATTGGGAAAATGCTAGGGTATAAATTTATAGTCTCCAAACTAAGTAAGATTTGACGATTACAGGGGGATTTTGAAGCAACTGATCTGGGTCTGGGTTTTTTCTTAATCAAATTTGAAATGCGATTTGATTGTAGTAGAGTGTACACAGAGGGCCCTTGGATCATAATGGATCATTATTTAACTGTTAGAAGATGGGAGCCTGATTTCAAACCATTTGAGGTCGAAGAAGTAGCTACGACATTATGGGTCCGACTTCCACAACTTCCTATTGAATACTACAACGAGAGAGTACTTTTCCACAAAGCAAAGGCCATTGGAAAACCTCTTAAGATCGATCTAAATACTGCCATGTCTACTAGGGAAAGATATGCACGTGTATGTGTGGAAGTGGATCTTACAAAGCCATTGATTTCGTGATTTGCAATAGGTAAATATACATATATAGTGGAATATGAGCATTTACATTACTTTTGCTTTCAGTGTGGTAAAGTTGGACACTAGAAAGAGTACTTGTAGACGTCCCCGAACGCATCCCGGGGAAAGGGAGTGCGAATCCCCCCCCGTTCTGGTTCGATATTGGGTCACTACAGTTCGAAGGACTCAAATGTCACGGTTCTCAATCTTGAACCAAAGAGTCCAAATCTGGCAAATCGTTTTGAAAACAGATTTTTGAAAGAAGTGCCAAACATGGACTACTTCGCTAGATACAGAGTCGCCACCTAAATGTTTTTTTAATGGGAAATTTAGGAAACCCTGACTCGGTGCCAAAGGCCACGTGTCCGTCATCACCAAAGTTGCCTCGGCTCGGGAACTTGGGTACGATTGGGGAAGGTCACTTCGTGAGCACCCCCGCTCGCCCGGTCAAAGACCGACCTCTACTAACCATGATATCTTATTTTGAAAACATTGTGAGTTCTTATTCAGGTTATTAGCCTAGGTTACTATGTGATGCCTGACATACAAGTATAAATGGTCGCCTGAATTGGAACAAAACATTTCATGTTTTTTTGTTTGAAAATGGTTTGATGGTGCTACCCGTAAGTAGGCTAAGACGCGGATTTGCCACCCTCAGGTGGGCTTAGAAGAACAATGGTTTTGCCACTTTCTAGTGGGCTTAAAACAAACATTTGATGAATTGTCCCAATTCAAATAACTCAACCTCCACCCACAGGCATTCAAGGCAGTTATATCACATAAGCATTTAGCCTCATGGTAAGCATGCTATTTATGGCAGTCACTCACACGCATGCAAGGATGCTAAAGCATAAAACTCACCGAGTACTCCAAACCAAAACAGAAGCTTGTTAGAAATCCATGCATGGACCTAAACATACTGAAATGTCTAATGCAACACATGCAAAGATGCAACTATAGCAGGCTCGGCTATTCTAAACATGGCATGTGAAATGCTACAGCTAACACGTATTCAATTTGGAATTTAAATACAAATGGGTTGTATGATGGTAGAGCCGATGCGTGCAAAAGCAGATGAATGATGCAAACATCTTTGTCATCTTTGTTATGCTAATTGAAATATGCCCTATATCTAACCATCATAAGCGGGTAAATAAAAGGGACGAAAGACGTGGGGTTGGAAGACATACATCACACTCACCCACACTTATTACAATTATGCCCTCGCGCAGAGGGTCCAAATAAATATACAGTTCGAAATGAAAGAATAATACAGTCCGAATAATATACAGATTCCTAATTAATTAACAAATTAACTAAGAAAAACTGTAAACTGGCATGCAAGCCAGGGGGTGCCTTACTTCCGCTGAATGATGTATGCTGGGCTGCCTTTTCAGAAATCCCCTGGGATGCCCCAATTAGCCTCTGTTTGTAATGTTCCTCGAAATGCGTGCCAGACTTCGAAAATTTGTTGATTCTTGATTTATGCTGCAACAGAGAGCAGGAAAGGGGCATAGCAATGTATTTCACAAATATATGCATGCCTCGATCCTCGTGCCACCAATTACGCATCTCGATGCATGATGGCCGAGGAATCGGATTGCACAACTCAATATAGGATAAATGCAGATGAATGCTACAACAAAACCTAACTCCATCATGGGTAATCCGGAGTGTCGGTGATTTGGGAATTGAGACCCGTTCCGTCACTTTCGATGCACGCGTGCCTCGTTCCGTGCGGTAACTCCTATCCCGAACACGATGTAATATGCATGATATGCGTGATTGCAACTAAGATACAATCCTAACATACACAATGCTATGAAAATGAGATGCCTCGAAATGCGTGCACGCGGGCACGCAAACCGAGGCGATGATCCTAAGGCATGAAATGGCATACGCAATGCAAATTGGACTTACACTAACACGAGTGGACCTCAGCCACACTCACATAAGAGGCCGTCGGATAAAAGTGAAGTGCCTCGAAATGCGTGCACACGGGCACGCAAACCGAGGTAATGACATACGCAATGCGATGAGACTAAAATGACATACAGAATGCAAAATGGACTTACACTAACATGAGTGAGCCTCAGCCACACTCACATAAGAGGCCGATGGATGAAAATGAAGTGCCTCAAAATGCGTGCACACGGGCACGCAAACCGAGGCAATGGCATACGCAATCCGATGAGACTAAAATGACATACAGAATGCAAAATGGACTTACACTAACATGAGTGAGCCTCAGCCACACTCACATAAGAGTAGATGGATGAAAATGAAGTGCCTCGAAATCGTGCTGCAGACGCATAAGCGAAACAATGGCATACGCAATGTGATGAGACTAAAATGACATCTGAGAATGCAAAATGGACTTACACTAACATGAGTGAGCCTCAGCCACACTCACATAAGAAGCCGATGGATGAAAATGAAGTGCCTCGAAATGCGTGCTGCACGCATAACCGAGGCAATGGCCCTAAGGCATGAAATGGCATGGAAATGATATGCAAACATGCAAATGAATTTCAGCACTCACAAATGATGCAAAACAGTCCCGAAAGGTGGGGAAATGACACCAAATGCACGGAATGGTCCCGAAATGCGATATTAAGCACCCGAAATGGCCTACAGCTATACTAAACATGCATGATATAGACATGGAATGAAAATACAGTAGCAAGGCAGCCCCAAGACAAGCATTTTTCAATCATAAAAATGGCTAAACAGCAAGCACACATAGAATTAGGCAAGAATGCAAAAATGGCTCCGCAAGAGAGGTATTGAAGCAAGTGATGCATGCGATGCTCAAATGGAAAAATACCCTTCTACAACACTGATGAGGGACTAAAAATATGAACATTTACATTAGATGACATCCCCCAAATCAGTATGAAAACATGTTAAAAATGTCATGAAAGAACTAGGATACATAAGGCTATAACATGAGGTACCCCAAACATTCATCAAACCAGAAAAGACCCTTAATGAAATATGTCAAGAAGATCAAAATATGACTCTTTCCAGCTCTGATGATGGCCGAAAACAGAAGCTAGATAAGCTTAAAAAAGCATGCAAAAATGGGTGTCAAAGAGGGATAAAATGACAAGTATAACATGGAGACCCCCAACAAGGTTAATCCCTTCTAAAATGTTGTAGAGGGATACAAAATAAGCTTACTCACAGTTCATGACATGCTCCAAAACAGACTACATGTAGACCAAACAAATCATGCAAATTTACGGTAAATAGGAGAGATTATGAAGCAAGTGCATGATAGAGAGGCCAAACAGGGTTGAGCCCTTCTTCAATGTTGAAGAGGGGCTCAAAATAGGCCCACTCACAGTTTACATTATGCTTGAAAACAGATCACTCATAGGCTAGATATTCAATGAAAAATAATGGCATATAAGAGGATATTGAAACAAGTGCAAGATGGAGGGCTCAAACAGGGTTGAGCCCTTGAACAAACATGAAGGATAGCTCAAAATAGACCTAGTTCCAGTTAAGGTCGGAGCTCAAAACAATAAGAAAATAGGCTTAAGAAATGAGGCAAAAATGAGCTACAAAAGAGGTAAAGTGAGGCTTACCCTTGTAGACAAGTCTTGGTTGCCTTTTGCTTGAAGAATGGGAGCCTCTTAGCTGCTGGAAAGCTCTCCTAGCTGCTGGAATGGAGTTGTGATGGTAGAGCTTGAAGATGATGAAGAAATGGCACCAAAACTTGAAGGAAATGAAGTTGTATGTATGTATATGCTCCAACCAAAGCTTGCAATCTCTTCTCTTGAGTTGGGAGGACACCAATGTAGGCAAGAGAGGGAGAGAGGAATCCTTTGCCAAATGGAGGGAAATGAGCTCTTATTTTCCTCCAAAGGGATCCCCCGGATCAGATATTTTTGGGAAAAAATCAAAGCACAGCTGGAATGCACACATCCCAAGGAAGCAGGCCGGCTAGGCACCTTTACTGGAGGTGGCCGGCCGGCCACCCCCCATGACCGGCCGGATAGGGGCAAAATGGTCATTTGAGAATTTCTGGCCGGCCACCAAAGATTGGTGTCCTCCCATGTGTCTACAACAAGGCCCTGTGGTTGGAATTTGGCAACTCTGAAACAGGAGAAACAACAAGCCACTTTTAGAAGGGGTTCAAAAGGGTCAATGAGAATTCTTGGCCGACCATGTGTTTTAGGGTCCTCCCATGTGTGTACAACACAAATATGTGGTTTTGGCTTGAAGAAAATGGCCTAGGGTGTTCAATATTAGCAGGAAGTGAGAAAAAGCAGTGGGCGCCGGAGGAGCATAACTAGTTCTTTGAGACAATTGCTAGCCTCCCACCCTCCGGTGATCTTCCGGTGATAAAGCAGGTACTGCCAAAAATGAACAAAAGCGATGCAAAGCGAATGCTCGGGGCCAAAACACGCAGTTTAGGGTCCCAAAACCGCCTTAAGCAAGAAAGTGGTGTTTGGCCACAGTGGTATCTAAGACCCAGTGTCCCTCGAAGGATTAAATGAGATGTATGCCAAAGGAGGAATCGGAGATGGTTGGGTGGTCCCGAACCGAGGCACACGCGACGATTCAAAACCGAGAAGCCTCCCAGTGGGCAAAATGGCCTCTGACCACGAAATGTAGCCCGACCAGCGAGAGATAGTCTCAGGACCTCTCCTCCCTTAGGAAAGAAAATAGAGAAAATCAGTCGATTCATGGCAAGAGGCAAGGCAGAAAAGGGTTCGGAAGTCAGGAGGCGGGCGCCTCACGAGACTTCGAGCGAGCACAATATGCAACATCACCGAAGCGCTCAATCGGTGGCGTCTGAGTCTTAAGGTCGGTCAAAAATGGGGTGTCTCTGATCTTTATGTGACAAGCAGTCTTGGGAGGGTGAAGGTAAATGCAGAAGCTATAGCTAACGGTCATGATGCTAGGTCAAATCCAATTCCAACGGCTAACTCCTTTGGGAAACAAATTGCCTCGGGCACAGAACACTCTGAAGAGTTTGGGCTTTGGATGTTAGTGAACAAGTGTAACAATCGACCCAATCCGACTGGTAGGCAACTTGGACCCAGCACTGCTAATGTTAGAAGATCTGCTAATAGGTTTGGGCCTCGGGCTAAGAATGGAAACAAGGAAGGAATTACAGATCGAGCTAAGCACAAAAACCCAATGGGCCCTGAAATGGAAAGTGCATATAGAAAAGAATAATCTAGTGAGGCAGGCAATCCAAATGCAGCATAGAGAATCTCTTCTAATAGACAACAAGATAGAAGACAACTCAACAAAGACAAGACCACAACTAGTGAAGCACAAGTAAGACCTGCGAACACTGCAGCTAGCTCCACTCCTAGCCTGGTGCAAGCTGTAAGTGGTGACTCTATTATTATGATGACAGACACTAATCCACCTAATCCTTCTATATCACCATTCAATCCCACCCCAGCCTAGATTCCTGATTTCATCTCTCCTTCACCCTTCACTGAAAATCCTCAAACCTCCTCAGATTAGCTTTGAGTTAAGCGAAACCACGATAAGAACAACGAGCATCTCTAGCATCAACGAGGATCCGAAGACACCCGGTAGCTCAAACTACGGATGAGACCACTCGGTGGGATCATACCTCGAACCGAGAGCGAAGCCATTCACCTAGTAAACGTAGAATGGTGGATCGAAAAGATAAAGTTGAATATCGAGCCCCAGTGGGCGAGCGTGGGCGGAAAACCATTGCAGGCAACACAGATGGCAGCCCTAAGGCCATCAGAGTTATCCAAAAAGATTGTGCGTGATTATATTGGCCTGACTAGCTCAGATCTGCTACCTAATTTTCCCAATCGTTCATCCATAAATGTTATGTTGTGGAACTATCGGGAAGTCGACAATAAAATCTTCAGGAGAAATTTCAAAGAACTCATAAGACTCTATCATCCCAATGTTGTGGCTCTGTTTGAAACAAAAGTCCTTTTTAGTTTCATGGGTCTCTTCTTCAATCATTTGGGGTATACTGCCTCTACCATTGTTGACCCTGTTGGGCGCGTTGTCGGCATATTGCTGATTTGGGATCCTATCCAAGTCTCCGTTAGTGCACATGTTTCCAAATCCCAACTTATTCAAGTTACTGTGAAACGTGAGAATTATGAAGAGTGAGTTCTTGCTGCAGTTTATGCCAGTCCTAATCCTGGCATACGTCAAAACCCCTGGAATGATATGGAGAATACTTCAAGCACAGTGGTTAGGCCTTGGCTTATTGCAGGAGATTTCAATGATATCATAGGGCAGAATGAAAGAAGAAGCTATTCCCACAACAACTAGAACTACCAATGCAGAAAGTTTTTTGATAATATTAACCGCTGTGGACTTATGGACATTGGTTGCTCAGGGCCGAAATTTACTTGGTCCAACAACAGGCAGGGAATGGCTAATACTATGGAAAGATTAGATCGAGCTCTCTGCAATGCAGAATGGAGAACCACATTCCCTAAAGGAGCAGTCAGAAACCTCCCTTGTATATATTCGGATCATTCACCTATTATGGTCCACACAAATGGTATAACTAAACTCTCTCTGGTTAATCGTCTCTTTCGTTTTGAAGTAGCTTGGCTTTCACATCCTACTTATAAAGATATTGTTAAGTCTTCTTGGAATCATAAATATTTTATTCAAGATAACTTGTTTTCTGTTGTTACTAATTCCCTTACTTGGAACAATGAGGATTTTGGTAACATTTTTAAAAGAAAAAGGTGGCTTTTATCTTGTATTGAGGGAATCCAAAAAACTCAAAATTCTTCTTCTTCTTTTTCTCATAACCTGTTTTGTTTAGAAAAGGACCTTGTTGTTCAATATAACAAAACTCTGTTTCAAGAAGAAGTTCTCTAGTTTCAAAAATCTAGAGCTAATTGGATTACTCAAGGTGAGAGGAACACTAAGTTTTTTTCATACATCTGGCATTACTAGATGTAAGAAATTGAAAAGTGATTCTCTGAAAGATGAGTGTGGTGAGTGGATTGATAACCCCTTATTAGTTAAAAATCATATTTAGAACTATTTCACTTCCTTATTCAATCTTTGAGCTTGTTAATACCTTTGACCATTGGTACAATATTACCACTCATAAATTTCACATGATGAAAACAACCTTTTATTGAGAAACATTTCTACTGATGAAATTTGGAAGGCTGTCAAGAACATTAGTGCTTTCAAAGCCCCTGGGCGAGATGGATTTCAAGCTATTTTCTATCAAAAATTTTGGGATATGATTGGGGTTAATGTTTGTGATTTCATTAGAAGCGCTTCCAATCTAAATCTATACCTCCTGCAGTGAATCAAACCCTTATTGCCCTTATTCCCAAAACTGAAATTCCTGAGAATATCAAACAGCTTCGCCCTATTAGCCTTTGTAATGTCTCATAAAATTTTGTCAAAAATTTTAGTGAACTGTATTCGGCCTCTTCTCATTAATCTTGTTAGCCCTAACCAAAGCAATTTCATTCTTGGTCAATCCACCTATGACAATATTATCATCACCCAAGAACTAATCCATACTCGTAGACACAAAAAAGGTAAGCATGGAGGTCTTATTATCAAGATTGACCTTGAAAAGGCTTATGACAGAATATCTTGGACTCTTTTGAAAGCTACTTGTGGACTCACCTTTTTCTGCCCCCCCCCCAATTTCAGAAGGTTTGAAAAGAAGGCCTCACAGTTCAGACTCTCGCGGTTATGAATCTGGTCTCACAAGTGCATTGTGAAACTGATAAACACCAAAGAGTTCAAATCTGGAAAATCTTTTTGAAAAATCGATTTTAAATCAAATAATGCCAAAATTGGACTGTTTTGCCAGATATAGAGTCGCTACCTAAATATTTTCTTTTTGGAGAAATTTAGGAAACCCTGATTCGTGCCAAAGGCCACGTGTCCGTCATCACCAAAGTTGCCTCGGCTCAGAAACTTGGGTACGAAGGGGGAAGGTCATGAATTGAGCACCCCCGCTAACCCAATCAAAGATCGGCCTCTACTAATCATGATATGATTTTATAAACATTATGTGTTTTTGTTCTGATTATTAAACTAGCTTTACTATGTGATGCGCACAAGCAAGTATAGACTAGTTTGCTCAATTTGGAACAATTCAACTCATGTTTGTTTGCGAAAATGGTTTGAATTTGCCACCTCAAGTGGGCTTAAAAGTTTGCGGATTTGCCACCAAACATAATGGGCTTAAAACATGATTTGCCACTTCAACAAAGTGGACTTAAAAGTTACATTCGTTGAATTGTTCCAATTCAAACAACAATCCTTCATCCACAGGCATTCACGTAGTTTAGCGTTTAAGCACATAGCCTCATGGCAAGCATGCTAATCATAGCAACATTCACACTTATGCAAGTATGCTAAAGCTTAAAAACTCATCGAGTACTCCAAGCCAAAACAGAAACTAGTTAGAAAGATGCATGATCCTAACTATACAAGATGCCTAATGCAATGCATGCAATAATGCAATTAATAGGCTTAGCTACTAAAATGGCATATGAATCGATTTGATAACAACATGCAATCAAACACATATTCAAAGAAGATATTGAAATAACAATGCAGTTTGAATGATGCGCCGAGCTTTGGTGTATGTAATACGAATGAATGGATGCAAGCATAAGGTATGCTAATTGAAATATGATCCCTAATCTAGCCATCAAAAGTGATTATATAAAAAGGGAGAAAGACGTGAGGTTAAAAGACATACACACACGCACGCACACTTATTACAACATTACGCCCTTGCGAAGGAGGGTCCGAATAAATAAAAGCTAATCTAATCTAAGCTAAGCGAATCTAATTAAGCTAATTACACTAATTATTACAAATCAAATGAATAACTAGTTAAGCTAATTACTAATTATTGCAACACTTTAACTAACTAGCAAACTAATTAATTAATTACAACACAAATGCATACGAACTAAGCATTAAAGACATTAAATTATGCTGCCACTGCTCTGCCTTAGGAAGTGGAAGATGCACATGCTCGATTTTTCCCCCGAAAAGACCTCCGTTTTGCTCTCGAAATTCTCTATGTGCAGGGTTGAGCATTTCCAGAACCTTTCTGCTTCACCTTACCAAATCTTTGCTGAGGTTTACATTAGTGGCCTGCCGGCCCTCTACGGGCCATGGAGGTGGCCTGCCGGCCATACATGGTGCACTGCCGGCCACTGATGCATTGGATCACCATGCCTAAACAGAGCAAAAAGGAGATTTTTCCAAGGGTTGTTTGCACACATTGTCTCTCTTTTTCATGAAGAAATCAAAGGAAAGACAAGATTTGGTTCACAAAACCACCAATTAAGCAAGTTCATTGCATGATGGCTTGTAAAACCAATTGTGCAAGTTCAATAAATACAAAAACAAGACTCAAATGGCCATCACCCTATCATGCATGATCAAGGGCAATGGAGACCTAGGAAAATGGCACATTTCATCACTATTGAGTATGAAATGTCCCATTTGCCTTGTGTTCAAATTAACGTCCGATTTGAACACATGCAATGCAACACAAAGAATGCTTATCTTGCCTCTTTTACTTGTCCATTTTGTTTACTCATTTTAATTACCAAATCATCCTTTAATCGATTAAGTCCATTGGTGAGTGTCTTTTAATGGAAGGAGGGTTCAAACCACAAGTTGCTTTGGGCATGAAAGAGGCATTACACTATTGGTAATGAATCCCTAAGAGATTAAACCATTAGGTGTAGCACCCCCAATTCACACTTAGACAAACAAGTGGTTTGAAACCACTTTCAAAGCAAAAATAAAATCAAGAAATGAGGGAGGTTGCAGAGATGATTAAGTGCTGAAATGAAGTAGAAAAAGCACTAAAACATACAGCCAACTCAAACTAATGATGATTAAAGCCTTAAAACAACAAGCTTGTGCAAGAAACTTACACTACAACTATGCAATACAAGACTCAAAGACTTAACTAGCCCAAAACAGAGCTAAAATAGGTCAAAACAAAGCTTAAAACATGCTAGACTTAAGCCACAAAAAGCTAAAACATTAAGCTAATACATGAGGCTAACTAGGCATGCAAACAAGACACAAGGAGAGGAGACTAACCCCTCCAATTTTGGACTTCAAAATGAGTTTTTTACCACTGAAAAATCTCTGAAATTCAGTGATTAAAAGGCCCAAAAAAGTTGGTTTTAAAGTGATGGATAAAGGCACAAAAGCTTTACACACTAAGAAACAAGAAGGCTAAACCACCCCCTAACTAAAAAAGGGCTCAAACCACCAATTTTAAGCCACAAAAATAGTGCTTTTTATAGTTCAAAACTAGGCCAAAAATAGTCCAAAAGGATGGCAAAACACGTATAAACAAGGCAAGTGTTATACCTTTGAAGCAAAGCACAAGTTGGCCAACGATCCAAGCCAAAACCACCTTCTAGAGCTCAAAGAAGGTCCCAAGTTACCTCAGCTCAAAGACTAGCAACTTTGGTTAAGGTAGTGTATGTAAAAGTGTAGAGAAAACAAGCACTTATGCACAAAATTGTAAGAGAGAGAGAGAGATAGAAATCTAGAGAGAGAAAATTTTATGTCTCAAAATTTTCTAACCCCTTCACATGAAAGAGAGGGGTCCTATATATAGGAAAGCACCAATTTCTCTCCCAAACATCCAGCCACACACGTGTAGGAAGATGCATGGATGTGTGCAATAGCTGGCACAAAATATCACAAAATATCTGCAGCAAACAATGATTGTCGGCCGGCCATCAGTGGTGGCCGACAAGGCTTTATTGATGGCCAGCAAGGCACATCAATGGCCGACAAAGGAGAAGTGATGGCCGGCAACCTCCAAGGATGGCCGGCAAGCCATCAGGAACTTCAGGCTAAAAAGAACCAAGCATGATCCAAAGATGAGACAAAATGGATGCAAGTTTTGAAATGCTCAAACCTGTGACATTCTGCTAGAGACTTCGAGCACTCGGCGAGCAATCAGACTCGTCATCAGATGTACCTGCAAAAACATCCAAGTCTTAAAAGGCCATAAAAAATGGGGTGTTTACAGTTGTCCCTTTTTGACAGAACTCGGAGTCATGAAATGACATAAGTGAATGTCAAAGCCCAGAGAGGACCAATTTTGATAAGGCTGTAAGACTTGGACAAACAATCAAAACAAAAAACAAATGGTTACGCCCGCAGGCTACCTACGTATCCCTTTGCAAGGAATCAAACCAGCGTAGTTCTAGGGCAAAATGCAAATGATATGCATGATGCAAGAACATAACTTATGGTCATGCAATGAGACTGTGCAATGAAACATTTAAATGCAAACGCAATGCAATGAAAATGCTACAGTTTAAACAAACTGAAATAGGACACATCAATCTCAATCATAAGGAGTAAGCAAACACGCCACGCATGGGAATTACGAGCCAAATCATATTTCATGTAGAAAGGATGTAAGAAAATTATGCAAACTTAACTATGCGATGCGCAGGAAAGACGAAGAGCAACAAAATCATCGGGCGTACCCGAGATGTCAAACAAGATCCTAATGTGTTGCACACGTGAGAAACAAAAGGATGGTGTGAACAGGGATGCACCGAATGTTTTGACCAAAAGGAGTGATAAACACTAGGGCGTGCCATTTTTTTAAGCGAAGGAGTGTAAAAACCAGGACGCACCCAAATGTTTTTAACCAAAGGACGGTAACTGAGGGAGGTGGTGAACATCAGGACGCACTCAAATGTTTTTAACCGAAGGATGGTAACCAAAGGAGGTGGTGAACATTAGGACGCACTCAAATGTTTTTAACTAAAGGACAGTAACGAAGGGAGGTGGTGAACATCAGGACGCACTCAAATGTTTTTAACCGAAGGACGATAACTGAGGGAGGTGGTGAACATTAGAACGCACTCAAATGTTTTTAACTGGAGGGAGGTAACCGAGGGAGGTGGTGAACATCAGGATGCACTCAAATGTTTTTAACCAAATGACAGTCGAGGAGGTGGTGAACATTAGGACGCACTCAAATGTTTTTAACCAAGGATGGTAAGGTGGTGAACACTCAAATGTTTTATGGGTCACCAAGGGAGGTGGTGAACATCAGGATGCACTTAAATGTTTTTAATCGAAAGGAGATAACCTAGGGAGGTGGTGAACATCAGGACGCACTCAAATGTTTTTAACTGAAGGACGGTAATCGAGGGAGGTGGTGAACATCAGGATGCACTCAAATGTTTTTAACCGAAGGACGATAACCGAGGTGGTGAACATTAGGATGCACTCAAATGTTTTTAACCAAAGGATGGTAACCGAGGGAGGTGGTGAACATCAAGATGCACTCAAATGTTTTTAACCGAAGGACAGTAACCGAATGAGGTAGTGAACATCAGGACGCACTAAAATGTTTTTAACTGAAGGACGTAACCGAAGGAATGATCCGAATGCATCTCACGAGCGAGGAGATGGAGTAAAATGATGTAACTCGAAGGGCACGAATGATTTTCCCTGGAACTCCTCTGAATGGACTGTACATACAATATCATTTGTCTGTGCTGGCTCCGCTGAATGAACAGTACATACAATATCGTGCCTTTGTACAAAATCGTGTTATGTAACGACAGTGCATTTTCTATGCATGAAACAAGAATAAAAGCATATTCTATACAACAATAGAAAAGTGCATATTCTATGCAATAATGGAGAAGCGCATATTCTATACAAGATAACAACTGAGATATAATGGCATGTTCTATGCGAATCAAACAACTTGAGAGCATATTCCATGCATGATTGGTGACGGGAGCATATTTTACACATGATTCAAAGACAAATGCATATATTCCATGCATGATTCAAGAGCGAAAGCAATAAGCATGTTCTATGCATAATGTAAGAGCGAAAGCACATTCTATGCAGCTAGAGTAAGAGCATACTCTATGCGACATTCCATAAGCGGAATGCATGTTCCATGCGATAACAACAAAAGCATGTTCATCAAAACCAATTCAAGAACAACTTCCGATTTACCTCTCGAAAAAATTGCAATATGATAAAAAGGATACACCTTGCTTATGGCAATCAGTGATGAACATCGTGCACTAGAAATGCAATTCTGAGCTTCCATAGAGGCATTATGAACTTAATAATGAACAATCCCTTCAATTTTGAAATCCAATGACACAAAATAGAACCAGGGACACAGAGGATACCTTTGGAAACCTGACGGCCACAAGAAGGGGCCACCAGCCACCTGCCGGGCACTGGTGTGCCTTGTCGGCCATAGATGGCAGGTCGGGGCAAAACGGACATTTCATGCATGGGCCTTTAAATACAAGCCACTAGGGCTCATTTCCTCACACCTCATTTACCGAAAATGCTCTCTCTCTCTCTCTAGGTGCTTTCCTCTCTAGATCCGAGCCTTTACGCATTTTCAATGCCTCGCACAAACTTTATTTGCTAAATCCTCCTAGTTCTTTTTGCTTTGAACCGATTGGAATTTCATTTCGAAGCTTTTTTTTCTCATTTCCACCAGTCTAGGCTCATTCCCCTCGAGTTTCTCTCGAGTTCTGTGAACTTTTCCCGACTTTGACTTTTTTCTTCATTTTCTCTCTTAGGGTTGACTTTTTTCAAGTTTACCCATTTTCTTCACTTTTCACCCATCTCGCACCTATTTTCAAATGGTAGACGATTTTCCTCATGATGGGGCTCCTCCTGAGCTTTCCTAGTAGACTTCGAGGCAGACATCATGATCGAGCCAGAGCTGTTACCGTTGAGTGTACGGCCTTTTGATCTAGCGAGGTATCATCCTCAAACACACATATTGCTCATTACCGGAGGCATCAGATGTTTTACTAATTTTGCTGATGACGCACCAGAGGACCTCCTGTTGAGGGAGCCAAAGTCTCATTTATCGGCTATTACTGTTGAGGTATGAACTCTATTTCTGCCTTTAATTGTTCGCATTTCTTACACTGCCTTCATTTGACTGTGTCTCATACATTGCCTTAATCTGATTACATCTCATGCATTGCCATAGGGTGAGTCTCGCGCCTTTAGGGGCTATGGTGCGACGACTGTTCGAGATTGGTATGATGAGCTCCCTACTGGAGTTCGTGACATTGTTGATGAGGCAAGCTTCAGCCTCTTCTACTCCAGCTTGACTCGGGTTACTGTGAGCTGTCCTCTCTAAAGAGCACTGGTGGAGAGGTGGTGGGACACCACCAACTCCTTCCACTTTTCCACCATAGGTGAGATAACGATGACTCCTTACGAGTTTGCTATGATCATTGGATTAGGCGTAGGGGGTGATCCGATCCCTCTTGACCTAGATATAGAGGAGTGAGAGGCAGCTAGCTCAAGCCGCTTGGGGCACATCCACCAATATACCGGGCGGGCATGGTGCGATACACCTGGTTCAAGGAGCAGTTTAGAGGGACTGAGCTTGAGACGATAGAATGGATAGAGCAATATGCCTGGGCCTTTCTCATGTTCATCTTCGGTACCACTTTGTTTTCAAACAGGTGGAACACTGTGGGCCTATATTTGCTAAGTGCCTTGGTGACCCTTCCTCGAGTTCAGCTTTATGATTGGGGTGGAGCCGGCCTCACCACATTATACGAATACATGAGTTCTTCCTCTCGTCAACAAGGGAACTTAGTTAGAGGCTACTGGCGAGCCTGGGAGGTACATTTCTCTGTTCCCTTTTTACACTTTACATTTTCTGCTCAGCATTTCTTGTTTTACACCTGTTCAACACATGCTTTTTGGTTTGCACTTTCTGCATCTGTTTATACTGTGCTTTTTACTTTGCACTTTCTGTATCTGTTTATACTGTATTGATTACATACCTCTGCATTCTCCCTGCAGCTATGGATTTACGCATACTTCCTGACTCTTGCCCCAGTGCCTGTAGATGAGATTCTATTGACGGTTCCCTTTTCTTGAGTATACGACGACCAGCTTCGCCGTAGGACTCGTGAGCCCTTCATGTTTTTCCTTCAGTACTTTGACACGATAGCGACGCACAAGGTAACTCGAAACACAGTCATTTTTACTTTACTGCTATTTTGATTCATACATTAGTAACTAACAGCGACTAATAACCTGTTCATTTTCCATTTCAGATCACATGGCATCCCTGGGCCACGATATCAACAGAGCTTCGAGCCCAGTACCATATGGCTTGGGGTATTTCCCGCTATCATATTATACTTGAGGGCCCGATTTGCTGAGCCTAGTTCCTAGGCGAGCGCTTCGTGCACCAGACCATGGGCCTGCCTGCTTCATTTATATCGATGGCACCGCCAGTGTCCATGAGAGCGATAAACAAGTTATCTGCCGAAGAGGTGATCCAATTCATGGTAGGCTTAGAGGTAGAATATTTCCGCGTAGAGGGTGACTACACAGCCTTTATCCAGACACACTTGATGTCGCCTCTGACTGGTGTTCGTAGGGGTGAGGGAGTGAGAGCTCCTTCTGCGAGAGCGAGATGCAGAGCGACCTGGGCGAGCAAAGCCTATAGCAGAGGGGCTCCCCAGACGAGGCAGGGGACCGGGTGGCCAGAGCTACCTACTGCACTCACATGTTGGCGGTATACTGGGGAGGCCTATTAGATTCCGATTGAGCCCGCAATAGTTGGGCATAGATACACCAGAGCCAAGGATGCACCTCCGGTATGTACCACATTTTTAGTTTTCCCATCTCTTTCTGATATTTGTTTGTTCTGGACATTAATCATTCCTAATGCATTTGCAAGCACCCCCCGGATATACCAAGGATTTGCTTGAACTACTAGTCTCATTCGAGGGCATGATATTGAGGAGGAACGCACTGCTCAGCTTCCATGGCATTCAGGTAATTTTTTCAGTTTTCTTAAATTCTAGTCATCAAATTTCCACTAATACACTGAAATTGACATGAGAACTGAAACTTCCCCACACTGCACTGATACATTGCATCTTAAATATTGCATTTCCATACTGTATTCATATTATATTCCTGACTTTAGCATATACTCATTCTGTCCCATACTTGGATCTCGACACATCTATGGTCGACATATGACAACCGCTTTTCAAGTCCCACCCATACCGAATGCCAACAGAGCAAAGACTAAGACCAAGCGTTTTCCTCCGGCAGGGAGAGAGAGACAGGCTCCAGCACGCAGCCGAGGTTGAACTAGGGGCACCCGAACTGAGAGTGGCCCTTCAGAGCCTATTCTGATCGATGACGACGCTGAGACTAGTGAGGTTGAGGAGGCAGTGAGTCAGCATTCGGAGTCATCAGAGAGTAGAGATGATGACGCTGGCTCGGGTTCTGAGAGTGGGGATGCTGATGCTGATCCTGATGCTGAGGAGGGCTTCGAGGCAGAGAGTGGAGACAGCTCTAGTTCAGACTCTGATCTAGATTCAGACAGTGGCGCCAATGGAGATAGTGCTGCAGAGTCCGCCCCTCCGAGGAAGAGGACGAAGAGGGCCTCTAGATCCTAAGATAACTGGCGCTGATCTTTGTATTTTTGCTTAGTTTCTTTTGGTTTATAGTGTTAGCACATTGTATAGCTTCAGACGAGTTTTATTTTCTTTAAAAACTTATATTACACCTTTTGTGAAAACAACCATGATCGGAATGAAAACCAAGTTTTTTTTTTTTGTTAAAAGAATTTTGTATTTTGCATCATAAGCACCGCATTGCATGAAAATGAGATTGAATTTGACATTGAAAATTGAATACTTGTATTGTCATAACAGCCTGAATCAGGTAACGAACCGACCAACAACTGACATATAAACAAAGCACTATACAACTCGATAAGCAAAACAACTCGGTAAACAACAAGTACAACTCGATAAACAACAAAACAGCAACTCGATAAACAAAAACAAAACAAGTAGACCTCAACAAACATGCTAAAGCCCGAAAAGACTCAAAATAGGACTCTAAAACACATAAAACACATGCTTTCAGCACTTTCCAGCACAAAGAAGGACAACAAGCTAGGAAAGAAGACTGCCGGCCATGAGGGGTGAATGCCGGCCACCTGCCAGCCATGAGGGGTGGCTTGTTGGCCATCAATGATGCCTTGTCGGTCATCAATGATGCCTTGCCGGCCATCAATGTGTAGGACCTCTACATTGTTGACACCTGGCTTCCACTCACTGCCTTATTTTCTACAAAAGGCTAAGCTTCATGATTTCTTCATTTCAACTGCAAATTCTTCACAAATGGAGCCATTTTTTGCTTAAAAACTCTCTGATTGGATTGCAACTTTAGATGGCTCGAAAAATGTGAATTTCTGGAGTTTCAGCATAAATGCACTATTCCCGCTGAGTCGTTCTTCGCTTTGTTTTCCATTTCTTCATGCTACGGCTAGATGTTGGAACCCGATCACGCATGTCTTTAGCTTCAGGGGGACAAGAGATATGCTTGTCAATCGAAGAATTTCAGGCGCTAATGGAATTTCGACGTGATGAGGAAATTCTGCCTCAGTTCCATTTTGGTTACATCCAAGCTTTGGGAAGGATGTGTGGGCTCACTTTATATGATACCCGATCCTTGGTTCGTAATGGAGAGCTAGACATCCCTAGTTTGATTCATCGATTTTCTGACGCCGTGATCGAGGCGATCTTCATTGGCGGGGTTTTCGATAACACGCCTTTTGTTTGTGCATGCTAGCACATTTTCTCCTTGCCCCTAGTTTTGAGTCTAGCATTTGGCTAGTTGAAGTGGCGCAAGGCTTGAAAGAGGGCAAGAGCTACATGGGCTTGGTATCGCCGAGACTTTGATGGGTTTAGATGCCTACCATCGGCGAGAGATAAGCAAATTCACAGGAAGTCCACTGCTTCTTCAAGTAATGTTTCCCACTCTTTCTAATATGTGTTTCTCACATCATTCGGCACTTATGCTATGTTTTTCTCTCAAAACCCTTTTCTCACTTTTTCTCTCAGTGTGCACCTCTCTATTATTTAATCTCTTTTTTCTTTCATTCCTCTCATAGACAGGTTGAAGGTAGTGGATTCTTACCCTGCATATTCAGCACGAGGCTATTTCTTTCGCCAACGGCTAGTGGATTTCCCGAATGAGGGATGGTGGTGCCATTGGATGTGCAACAGGTCTGCTATTGACATTGCTTGGCGTTGCCTCTGGTTTGATCTGCCTGAGATGAGCTATAGCATGGCTCTATAACCTGGCATTCAACTGATTGGCTTGACACACTGTGTATTCTACTTTTCGTTCCGGTTCAGGTGTCAGTTCGGACACGACCAGACTTGCCCAAAAGAAGGAGTAGAGTACCCGGCTTCATTCCCAATCCGAGGTTCACAATTGGCTCGATATCCCACTGCGTAGTTTCGACTGTGCACTTTCTAGTGAGTGCCTAACTTGGCTCGAAGATGAGGCACAAATCGGGCCCACTTTAGCATCAGAGGCTTCCACAAACACAAGCGAGGGACGTAGGAACACCTGACTTATCTATGTCCCAAGTTTATTACTTTGATCTCACTTTTCAAGTTTTCTTTTTGAACGTAATAAAAATAACTTTAACTTGTATCGAGAGTTGGAGAACTTTGTATTGAAATCAATGAAATTGAAGTTGTGGGCACTGAAAATTTTTCTTTTGGTCCAAAAATGGTCTGAGTTATAAAAAGATTAATTTGAACAAAATCAACTTTTATCAAAACTTTTCAAAACCATTTTTGATAAGTATCACAACTTGACATACATGGAATCTATCCTCAAGATGTACAACCTTGAATCCAAAAATGGAAAATTGCCCCTTGTCTAAATGGCACTGCTTAGCACTATAGTCAGCTCTTCTCTCAGAGTAAGGATCACAACCGAACTTTTAGATAACAAACAGATAAGGATGCCTTGATCAAACACATGGACATAGTTGATTTGGAGGTGTTTACGGCCGGACTTCAGAATGAAGTTGCCTACGTATCTCGAAGATGGGAATCAAGCCTTACGTAGTTCGGCTCGGGTTCACTCTTAACACTCTCCTTTTGCACTCTAACTTTTGCCAAGGCCGCCTTTTCTGAGTTTTCAACCTTGTGAGCTCAATTTTTATTATTTCAAATTTTTCATGCTCTAACTTTTGCCCAGGTCGCCCTTTCGGGTTTTCGGCCTAGCGAGCCTCTCAGGGGTAATATTTCTTCAACTTGTCCATGTTGATTGGTTGGGAAAATTCTAGGCCATCCATGTCCATGAGAATAACAGCTCCACCCGACCAAATGGTTTTGATAATGTAAGGGCCAGTCTAATTGGGTCTGAACTTGCTCCTTGGGTCATTGATGGGAGCTCGGTTGTCTTTCTGTACCAAATCCCCTTCCTTAAGATTCCGAGACTTAACTTTCTTGTTAAAAGCCCTGGCAATCCTGCGTTGATAATCCTGAATATGGTACAGTGCTTTCAGCCTTCTCTCATCGAATAGCATTAGTTCTTTCAACCTACTCTGCTGCCAATCCGCTTCCGTTATCTGACACTCAGCCATAACCCACAGCGACGGAACTTTTATTTTAATCGGTAGAACAGCTTCCATCCCATAAATTAGAGAGTACGGAGTTGCCCCAATAGATGTCTAAATTGAAGTTCTATAGCCCTAGAGAGCAAATGGCAGTCCCTATAGGTCTCAACCATTTTCTGCAAAATGTGCTTGATGTTCGTGTTGGCGGCCTCAACAACTCCGTTGGTTTGCAGCCAATATGTGGATGACTTATGAAAAGCCATGTTGTATTTCTCCAACAAGTCGATCACTTCTTTTTGAAATAGGAGCCATTGTTTGAAATGATCTCATTCGGGACTCCATAACGACAAATAATGTTGTTTCGGATGAACTTAGCCACATGTACTGCCTTGAACTCTACATAAGACTGAGCTTCCACCTACTTCATAAAATAATCAATTGCTATCAGAATGTACTCATGCCCATTTGACCCTTTCGGTGTAACTGCCCCAATGATGTCAATTCCCCAGGCTAAGAAAGGCCATGGTGAAGTTATGTTGTACAGCTTCGACGGCAGGATATTTATGTGATATGCATGGATTTGGCATTTGTGGTATCGCCAAACAAAACCAATACAATCCTCCTCCATGGTAGACCAATAGTAACCTTGCCTGAGAATCTTTCGGGCTAACATTACTCCGCTCATATGTGCTCTACACTCTCCCCCATGGATGGCCTTCATTAGGTGCTTCGATTCTTCTGCGTCAACACACAGCTTGTGCATTCCCAAATGACCTCTCTTATACAACTTACCTCCATAGATGATAAATGGAACGACCATCCACCAGTATTGCCCTTTTTATCTTTGGCATTTGCTTGTAGTGGATAAATCTTATTTTTCAAGAAGTTCCAGATATCATAATATCATGGGTTTTGATCTTACACTTCATCTATTGCGACAATCAACTCGTAGGGCCAGATATCTCTGTTCAATGATGATCGGATGCATCCGAACTCCAAATGGGATGTCTACGATAGAGTTGATAAAGCGTCAATGAACCTCTTGTTCTTTCTTAGTTGATGCATGAAGGTTAGCTTCTCAAACCTTGGAAATCAAAACGTCCAAGGTCTGGTGATAGATTTTCATCTTTTCTTCTTTGACCTTCCAGTCTCCTTTTGCTTGAGACACAACCAAGTTCGAATCCCTGATGACGTCCAACCTTTTTGCCCCTAGTTCCAGGGCAGCTTCCAAACTAGTGATACACGCTTTGTATTCTGCTTCGTTGTTGGATACTTTGAATTGGAGTTTGAAGGCTAAGGGTATATGGGAATTGTCGGGTGCTATTAGCAACACCCCTATCCCATAACCGTACTGGTTAAAAGCTCCGTCAAAGTACATTGTCCAAATCTCTTCCTCAACTTGAAGAATAGCTTCATCTGGGAACAAGTATTCTACCGCTTCTTTCCCTTCCACTGGGTGATCTGCTAGGAACTCAGCTATCGCTCTCCCCTTGACAGACTTGCGAGTGACATATTTCAAATCAAATTCAGAGAGGAGAAGCAATTAACAGGCTAGCCTACCCGTAAGTGCTAGTTTCTCGAAAAGATATTTGATGGGATCTAATCTCGAAACCAAAATTACGAAATGAGCTAACAGGTAGTGCCTCAACTTCCTGGTAGCCCATACCAAGGCTAAGCAAGCCTTCTCCAGCGGAGTGTAACGGGTCTCATAGTCCAGCATTTTCTTACTCAAGTAATAGATGGCTTTCTCCACTCTATTCATAGATTCCTGAGCAAGCATGCATCCCATCGTTGTGTCCGTTACTGATAGATACAGAATCAACGGCTTCCTCGGCTCTAGCGGTAACAACACGGGTAGGTTCTAGAGGTACTACTTGATCTGCTCAAAAGCAAACTGACATCGGTCATCCCATTGGAATTTTTTTCCTTTCTTCAAGAGACCAAAAAGTGGTTCACAAGTCAAGGTTAATTTTGAAATAAATCGTCTTATGAATTGCACTTTACCCAGAAAACCTCGCACCTCCTTTTCAGTCCTTGGTGGTGGCATTTCTAGGATGGCCTTGATTTTGGAAGGATCTACCTCGATGCCCCTCTGTGTGATTAAGAAACCTAGCATTTTCCTTGCTGTTACACCAAAAGTACACTTCTGTGGATTCAGCCTCAGCCGATATTCTCTGATCCATTGGAAGAATTTCTTCAAGGCAGTGTAGTGGCTCTCTCTTTCCTTGGACTTGACAATCATGTCGTCCACATACACCTTGACCTCTTTGTGGATCATATCATGTAGAATTGTGGTTGCAGCTCGTTGATAGGTAGCCCCAGCATTCTTCAACCCAAACAAAGATCACCCCAGAGTAGTAAGTTCCCCATGTAGTGAAAAGCTTTCTCTATCCTCGGGTGCCATCAAAATCTGGTTATACCCAAAAAATCCATCCATGAAGAAGAACAACGCATGGCCTGTGGTGAAGTCCACTAATTCATCAATGTGCGGTAAAGGAAAGTCGTCCTTCGGACTAGCTTTGTTCAGATCTCTAAAATCCTCACACACTCGAATTCTGCCATCTTTCTTCAGCATTGGAACAATGTTGGCCAACCAAGTCAGATACTCAGATACTAGCAAAAACCCCAGGTCTATCTGCTTGGTGACCTCCTCCTTAATCTTCAAAGCCTAATCCGGGCGTATTCTCTGCAGTTTCTGCTTGACAGGTCGGGCCTCGGGGTCAAGAGGGATCCGATGCCATATAATCTCAGGATCGATTCTAGGCATGTCTTCATAGGACCATGCAAAAACATCTTTGAAATCTTTTAATAAAGCGACTAAGCGCTCGCATTTCTCCGAAGACAACGTGGACCCGATCTGGACCAGACGCAGATCCTTCTCAGTACCCACATTAATTAGAATGATTTCATCAACAAGGGGTTTTACAAACCTCTCCTCCCTCGATCAATCAAATGTTTCAAAACCAGATGAATGCCTTCCTCGTCATTTTCACTAAAATTTTGAAAGTCATGATCAGTGCAATATACAAGTGGCATAGAGAAGTACTCAAAACTTGCGATGGCATTCTCATTCACAAAGTCTAGTTCATCCAGTTTCTTGGTTACAACCGACTCAAAAGAAAAGGAAAAAGACGACCTGGACAAAACCTCGGTATCCGGGTTATCAACCCCAGGAATACCAGACCCAGACTCAGAAGAACCGAAATCTGATTCCGACTCCACAGACTCTGTGGAATTAGATTCTGGTTCACTACTTGACTCAGAGCTACTGGACAGGAAGCCCTCCTCCAGCTGCCAAGTGAAGGACGGTGCGTCAGATGCATCCAAGATACCACTGGAAGAGTTCGCACCTGGTTGGTCCCGATCATGGAAACGGTTAGGTCATCCCCAAGCTCTCTAAGTTGATATGAGGATTCGAAAGGAGGCATTCCAGTGCTGCTCCTACCTCAAGTTCATTGTTGTCAGAATCACTTCCTGTGCTCTTTGTAGCCTTGGCAGTTAGTTCAGTTTGTTCCTCTGTGTCACTCTTTTGCAGTTACTAGTCAAAGAAAATCTCAAAGCCGGGAACCCACTGCTTCTCAGAGTTGAACCAGGGTTCGGGGAAACCACAGAATGAGAAGTCTTCTCCCTCCCAAACAAAATAGCCATTCAAGGTTCCCCGAATTGGTTGGTGTACAAGCTCGTAGTGTTTTCCAATCTTCTTAGGCATGGCCCTTCCAGCCATTTCTTTCCCTTTCCTCACCCAGTTCTCTTTGATGGGCGTATAGCCAAGACCAAAGGCATGAGGGTTATGTGGCACATCGGCCAATACAACAACGCCTTTCCGGCCACTTCTACCTAATCCCATTCCGAGCATGTGCGGTAACTTATTCATGAAGTACACGGATTGGGCGCTGACATAGAAGCCCTTATCGACAGCCAGGATATTCTGCACTACCCAGGCCTCAGCCAAGGTAAACCTTGAAACGAACACATCCTCTTCGCCATGCACAATCTCCAGTACAGGCATAGTTACCTCTGGCGGAGGATGAATAGATGAATTCCGAAAACTTATGGCCACTCATTTTCTATGGGGATACTTCAGCATTTGGTGGAGGGTGGAAGAGACAGCTCTTACTTGGTGTAGCCAGGGTCACCCAAGTAATAGGTTGAAAGTGGTTGGAACATCCAGGATGTGAAATTCAATACCCTGTTAAGCGGGTCTAACCTGCAATCTAATCTGCACTGTTCCCATCACCTCTCTACTTGTATTGTCATACGCCCGGATCACCTGGGCTGTAGGTACAAAATCAGTCGGTTTTAGGCCAATAGCATAAGCTATGCGGCATAGACAGACGTTGATTGCTGACCTGGTGTCAACTAATACGACTGGCACCCACTTTTCTTGGTACTCTACGGATATGTATAAAGGCTTATTGTGTGCAGAGCCTTTCGTCGGTAATTCCTTGTTAGAAAAGGTCAAAGTTGGCACAACGCCTCCTGGGAAAACTAACCCCACTAGTTGTTTTGGGGGGTTGTCGATAGACAACTTTGCTTTATCCATCGCTATCAGTGCAGCCTATCTATGCACTCGCGAAGCCATAAGTAGCCCCCAAATAGATATGTCATCTTGAATCCTCTTCAACTGTTTCAGTATAGCCTCTTCCTCTAACTGTTTTTCCTCATGTTTCTCTACCTCTTTGTCCTTCTCAGATGCCTCGGGTTGGTCTAGATGTGGGGGTTGAAATCTCGGCTACTTCTTGTCATGTGGTCGACTTCCTCCATATACCAAGTATTGTCAAGAAGGCCTTCACCCCAATCCTCATCAGTATGGGCAAGATGCAGATCATCATCTTCCCACCACATACCTCCGGCAACCGACAAGCAGTTGTTCGATTATGGTCTAAGTGTTCCCTCAGCAGAAACATTCCCCATAGGGCATTGAGCTATTCTAGCTTTCTGATCACTTTCACTCATTTCCTGTCCAAACCGCTCCAGCGCAGCTTCTTGTTCTGTATGTACAGTGCTAACATTGCCCAGTTCCTGAGCCAATTGTTCTTCACCAGTGCTTTCCGGTAGTTTCCCTTTCCTATTGGCTGTTTCGGCCATTGTAGCAATTCCCGCTTTCTGTTCTCCAAGCTTTGATTCAGTTCCCTCATCTATATCGGGCTCATCACTTAGCCATCCAGAATTGTCTGTTGACCCATTCAGATCAAACCAATTAATATGCACATCTCCTTGATCTTACTAATCAAAGAACTGCAAATTTTCTATATCCTCCTCCAGGTCGGCTAGATCATCTAATCCCTGACTTAGTCCATTTTCTCAGACTACACTGACATCCATCCCAGTCGGCAGCACCATTTCCGGCTTAGCTTGATTGATTAGCACAACATAGCAGCTCGGGTTGTATGTCCCTTTAGATAAATCCTCAAAGCCTTCGGCCAATGGACTGATATTCTTTACCAAGGCTGACCTCCCTTCATCTTCCACTGTCATCACTACGGGTTTGGGTTAGAGTAAGGACGCGCTCATCATGCACAAGTCTGTGCTCTCAAGGATGAACAACACCAACTTAGGTAGGTGAGAGGGGTGATATATATACTGGGGTCTTAAGGGACGGCCAGTGTGTAGATGAGGTTTATTTGTTGGGGTAGAAGGGCTTGGTTATGTGGTGGGAGAGGATTTGTAGTAACGTTAGGTTTTTCAGAAGGTGCTATCACCTTATTGTCAATGAGATCTTGAATCTTATGACGCAATCAAGCTAATCGATTAGTATCATGACCATGTTGTTAGTGAAAGACATAGTATTTGGTCGGGTTGTGTTTCGGAGGGAGAGGATTGGGTAGTGGGTGTTGTTCTAATGGCTTAAGATGTCCCTTTTTTATTAGGACCCCTAGGGCTTTGGATAAGGACATGTAAAGCGGAGTGAAGACCCTCTGGCCTCAGGCCTGATGGCTTGAGGTTTGTGAAATTGTGTTGGATGTACCGGCAAAGGGGTTAGCAGTCTTGGGTGTAGTGGTGACCATGCTCACATCCGAAGGCCATACAGAGGTGCCACCAATCGAGGCTGCATTGGAGCTGCGTGTAAAGGACCTTTTGGGTTGTTCCTTCTCATAGTCTATCAGACCCTACTTCAATGCATCCTTAATTTGAACCCCTGTTTCATGAAGCTTAGCAAATGTAAAAAAAGGCAAGACTATCATTTTCTGTAATAATCTTCCTTGTAAGTTATGAACCACTATTCTGATTTGGTCCTTTTCAGACTGTTAGATAGTCATCATGGAGGCCTTAGCCCTCCATCGGATCACAAAATCCAAGAAATCCTCATTCAACTCTTGACGGGTCGCTTCGAGATCACGAGTAGTGACCTCGATCTGGCTATTGTAGGAGTACTGTGCTATGAAGGCCTCGGTCATTTCCTCCCAGTTTCTCTTCACAGAGTCTTCAAGCTTGGCATACCAAATGGCTGCTATACCTGACAAGGTCTAGCCAAAAAGCGACAACTTCTGTAGTCTGGAGAGACCCATTGGTCGTAGGATGTCAGAGAATAACCGTAGATGGACCATACGATCTCGGGAGTTGTCAAACCAGTCTATGTGAGGTATCTTGAATCTGTCTAGCAGAGTTATTATGGAATTTGTGTATCCATCCTCAATATCAGGGATTGAATTCACGCCCTACTCCTGTTTGAAGAGCTTTTCTAACTTGTTGACCTTCAGTGCAGTGGGGTCAACCTCGAATTCAAACGGCGCCTCCATTTGGTAAACTGGTGCCTTGGAGGTCTAAGGTGGGATCAGATCTGCCTGAATGCCCACATTTTCCTAGACATTAATTGTGACCCCGGGTGCCGGAATTCCCGCTAGGGGTGCATGGGATACAGAGGCTACTACTGGTTGTGACTGCTGTTGCTGAAGCCTTTCTATCACTTCTATTTGGCGGGATACAACTTCGGCTTGGCGAGCTGTGGTCTCAGCTTGGCGGCCAGCATCTAGCTGCATAGTCTCAATGGTCTGCTAGAGCTGACAAAGCATATCTTCCATGCCGACTAGAGGACTTTGAGCTACTGGAACTGACGAATACCCTCTGTTTGGAGTAGAAGTAGAAGACTAGGCCTGATTGGGCACAGACGAAGCAAAATGTGACTGCTGGATTGGTGAATTCTACCTGATCCTCCTCCGTCTAGTAACCGGTGGGAGTGAAACAAACATTGGTTGTCCCCTGACTAGATCCCCAGATCTGCAAATCCTTCTCACTTGGGTCTAGAGTGCTTTGAGGGGTAACAAAATCATCTGAAGCAATGGTGAAAAACTACCTTGCAAAAAGAAAATAAAGCAAAAAGAAACAAAAATCAGAAACCACATAGCACCTCGGCTCAGATACAAACAACATGCAGTTGCAATCATAAGCTGGAGAACTGTACTCAACACTGATTTCTGCCTCAAAACTGATACCCAGACTTGCAATTGATACATACATTCTGGTAGAGTTCACTCTAAATGCACATATCAAGCAAGTGAGAGCCAAAACACCCTTTTGATGGGGTAGGGTTACCTTGTCCTAATTTCATTAGGAGCTAGGGATTCACTACGCAAAACAAACAGTTTCAAACAATTTCTGCATTCGGGTAAGCAACATGTCCTAGTTTGGAACAGTCTCTATGGCTTCCGATATGCAGCTAGGTCGATTGGTCAAAAAAGGTACCTCAGCAAGACTATCTAATATACCTCTCACACCTAACACCAAAAAGTGAAAGGAGGATCAAACGGTACAACGGTAGTCCAGATCCAAGGGTTGTGTTTCTATCGTGCGAGCCATAATCGGTCGACCTTTTGGCCAGCTTTTCCAAGCAAGCCTCCGGCAAACCACTCAGGAATAGCAGATGGCAAACACAATGACTTAAGCACACCGATGCAAATGCAAATGCAAAGAAACATATAAGTCTATATAAAACAACATATCATGAGTTTGAGTCAAGTTCTCTAAGTCCCCAGTAGAGTTGCCAAAAACTATGGACTCACCTTTTTCCGCCCCCCTTTCGGAAGGTTTGAAAAGAAGGCCTCATAGTTCAGACTCCCACGGTTCTGAATCTAGTCTCACAAGTGCAATGCGAAACTGATAAACACTAAAGAGTCCAAATCCGGCAAATCTTTTTGAAAAATTTGATTTTAAATGAAATAATGCCAAAATTGGATTGCTTTGCCAAATACAGAGTCGCTATCTAAATCTTTTACTTTTGGAGAAATTAGGAAACTCTAACTCATGCCAAAGGCCACGTGTTCATCATCACCAAAGTTGCCTTGACTCGGGAACTTGGGTACGAAGGGGGGAAGTCATGAATTGAGCACCCCCGCTCGCCTGATCAAAGATCGGCCTCTACTAATCATGATATGATTTTTATAAACATAATGTGTTCATGTTTTGATTATTAAACTAGCTTTATTATGTGATGCGCACAAGTAAGTATAAACTAGTTTGCTCAATTTGGAACAATTCAACTCATGTTTGTTTGCGAAAATGGTTTGAATTTGCCACCTCAAGCGGGCTTAAAACATGAGTTGCCACTTTAACAAAGTGGACTTAAAACTTACATTCGTTGAATTGTTCCAATTCAAACAATAAGCCTTCATTCACAGGCATTCATGTAGTTTAGCATTTAAGCACAGTCTCATGGAAAGCATGCTAATCATGGCAACATTCACACTTATGCAAGTATGCTAAAGCGTAAAAACTCACTGAGTACTCCAAGCCAAAACATAAACTAGTTAGAAAGATGCATGATGCAACACATGCAATAATGTAATTAATAGGTTCGACTACTAATATGGCATATGAATCGATTTGATAACAACATGCAATTAAATACGTATTCAAAGAAGATATTGAAATGACAATACAGTTTGAAAGATGCGCCGAGCCTCGGTGCATGCAATACGAATGAATGGATACAAGCATAAGGTATGTTAATTGAAATATGATCCCTAATTTAACCATCGAAAGCGATTAAATAAAAGGGAGAAAGACGTGGGGTTGGAAGACATACACACACGTACGCACACTTATTACAACATTACGCCCTCGCGAAGGAGAGTCCGAATGAATAAGAGCTAAGCTAATCTAAGCTAATCTAAGCTAAGCGAAGCTAATCTAATTAAGTGAATCTAATTAAGCTAATTAGACTAATTATTACAAATCAAATGAATAACTAGTTAAGCTAATTACTAATTATTACAACACTTTAACTAACTAGCAAACTAATTAATTAATTACAACTCAAATGCATACGAACTAAGCATTAAAGACATTAAATTATACTGCCACTGCTTCGCCTTGGGAAGTGAAAGATGCACATGCTCGGTTTTCGCCCCAAAAAGACCTCCGTTTTGCTCTTGAAAGTCTCTATTTGCAGGGTTGAGCATTTCTAGAACCTTTCTACTTCACCTTACCAAATCTTTGCTGAGGTTTACATCGGCTGGTCTGCCATGGATGGTTACCGCCGCCCTCTGCTGGCATGGAGGTGGCTCACGCCGTAAATAAGGCACTACGGCCATGGATGGTGCAATCACACCATCGATGCATTGGATTACCATGCTACAATAGAGCACAAACAGAGCAAAAATGGGGTTTTTCCAAGGGTTGTCTGTACACATTGTCTCTCATTTTCATGAGGAAATCAAAGGAAGGACAAGATTTGGTTCACAAAATCACCAATCAAGCAATTTTATTGTATGATGGCTTGTAAAACCAATTGTGCAAGTTCAATAAATGCAAAAACAAGACTGAAATGGCCATTACCCTATCATCCATGATCAAGGGCAATGGAGACCTAGGAAAATGGCACATTTCATCACTATTGAGTATGAAATGTCCCATTTGCCTTGTGTTCAAATTAACGTCTGATTTGAACACATGCAATGCAACATAAAGAATGCTTATCTTGCCTCTTTTACTTGTCAATTTTGTTTATTCATTTTAATTACCAAATCATCATTTAATCCATTAAGTCCATTGGTGAGTGTCCTCTAATGGAAGGAGGGTTCAAACCATAAGTTGCTTTGGGCATGAAAGAGGTATTACACTGTTGGTAATGAACCCCTAAGGGATTAAACCATTAGGTGTAGCACCTCCATTTCACACTTAGGCAAACAATTGGTTTGAAACCACTTTCAAAGCAAAAATAAAATCAAGAAATGAGGGAGGTTGCAGAGATGATTTGGTGCTGAAATGAAGTAGAAAAGCACTCAAACATACAGCCAACTCAAACAAATGATGATTAAACCCTCAAAACAACAAGCTTGTGCAAGAAACTTACACTACAACTATGCAAAACAAGACTCAAAAGACTTAACCAGCCCAAAACAGAGCTAAAATAGGTCAAAACAAAGCTTAAAACATGTTGGACTTGAGCCACAAAAAGCGAAAGCACTAAACTAATATATAAGGCTAACTAGGCCATGCAAACAAGACACAAGGAGAAGAGAGTAACCCCTCCAATTTTGGACTTCAAAATGAGTTTTTTTACCACTGAAAAATCTCTGAAATTCAGTGGTTAAAAGACCCAAAAAATTTGGTTTTAAAGTGATGGATAAAGGCACAAAAGCTTTACACACTACGAAACAAGAAGGGTGAACCACCTCCTAGCTAAAAAAGCGCTCAAACCACCATTTTTAAGCCACAAAACAATGTTTTTTACAGTTCAAAACCAGGCCAAAAACAGTCCAAAAGGATGGCAAAACAAGTATACAAAACAAGTATAAACAAGGCAAGTGTTATACCTTTGAAGCAAAGCACAAGTTGGCCAACAATCCAAACCAAAACCACCTTCTAGAGCTCAAGGAAGGTCCCAAGTTACCTCAGCTCAAAGACTAGCAACTTTGGTTAAGGTAGTGTATGTAAAAGTGTAAAGAAAACAAGCTGTTAGGCACAAAATTGTAAGAGAGAGAGAGAAATCTAGAAAGAGAGAAAATTTTGTTTCAAAATTTTCTAACCCCTTCACATGAGAGAGAGGGGTCCTATATATAGAAAAACACCAATTTCTCTCCCAAACATTCAGCCATACACATGTAGGAAGATGCATGAATGTGTGCAACAACTGGCACAAAATATCACAAAATATCTGCAGCAAACAATGATGGCCGACCGGCCATTAGTGGTGGCCGGCAAGGCTTCATTGATGGCTGGCAAATGAGAAGTGGTGGCTGGCAGCCTCCAAGGATGGCCGGCAGGCCATCAGGAACTTCAGGCTAAAAAGAACCAGGCATGGTCCAAAGATGAGACAAAATGGATGCAGGGTTTGAAATGATCAAACCTGTGGCATTCCGCTAGAAACTTCAAGCGCTCGACGAGCAATCATGCTCGCATCAGATGTACCTGCAAAAACATCCAAGTCTTAAAGAGCCATAAAAAATGGGATGTCTACACTACTCTTGAAGAATTCAATCTTAACCAACATTGGATAGATCTCATAATGTCTTGTGTTTCTTCTGTGAACTTTTCTATCTTATAGAATGGTGAAGCCATGGATAATTTCAACCCAGGAAGGGGCCTGAGACAAGGTGACCCTCTGTCACCATATTTGTTTGTGCTTTGTATGGAAAGACTATCCAATATGATCAGAGTGCAGGTGGAAGCTGGAAAATGGAAGGGGCTTAAAGCCTCAAACCATAGTCCATCTAATTCACATCTATTCTTTGCAGATGACCTCCTCCTCTTTACTAAAGCTGATCAGACTAACTGTGATACAATCATGGAAACCATGAATGAATTTTGTTGTATCTCAGGGCAGAAAATCAACCTGCAAAAGTCTAAAATGTTCATTTCCCCAAACATTCACAGGAATCTAGCCAATGAGCTTAGTTTACTTTGTGGTATAAGTCTAACTCAAGATCTTGGTAGATACCTTGGTGTTCCCCTTATCCATAGCAAGATTAGTAGAAACATATACAATGGAGTCATTGAGAAAATCCAAAAGAAACTGTCCTCTTGGAAAGCTAGAGTTCTATCCTTAGCTGGGAGGACTACTGTGACCCAGTTTGTGTCATCTTTTATACCTTCCTATATCATGCAAACCTCTAAACTCCCCCAAAGAATTTGTAAACAAATTGACAAGCTTAATAGAAACTTCTTATGGGGTGATCTTGAAGGACGGAAGAAAATTCATTTGGTGAATTGGCAACAAGTCTGGAAAGCTAAACAAGGAGGTTTGGGTCTTAGAAGGGTTGAAGACTAGAATTTAGCCTTATTGGCAAAATTGGGATAGAAGATAAACTCTGAAAAAGATACTGCTTGGACCAAAATTCTCAGAGGCAAATATTTACATAACCACTCTTTTACAAACTGGCCTACCAATAAGAAGGCATCACAATTTTGGAGGAGTATTATGAAGACTAGAGATATTTTAGCAAAGGGTACCAAATGGACAGTTGGCAATGGTAAGAACATTTCGTTTTGGAAAGATTGGTGGTGTAGGGATGGGCCTCTTGCTTCTATTTTTCCAGGACCACATACCCGAGAAGATGTCCAAGTTGCTGATATGATGAATGAGGAAAGGGGATTGGGACTTGGATGGGGTTAACAATATTCTACCACATTCTATGCAGCACCTCATTCATCAGATCCATCTTTTTTCTTTTTGAATTAGAAGACAACTCCTACTAGATTAGCTCCTCCAGTGGTGGGTTCTCTATTGGGGCTGCCTATACTTTGATTTCTAATCAAGCATCTACCCAGGAAAATGGCTTAGTTACCTGGAACTGGATTTGGAAATTAAAGATCCCTCAAAAATTAAAGGGATTCATTTGGCTACTGCTACTTAACAAGGTGCTTACCAACCATCAAAGAAAGACTAGAGGCCTTACCAATAATGACACTTTTCCAAACTGCCAGAGCTACTGTGAGGACTTGAACCACCTGCCAAGAGTGTGTAACAAAGCTGTGGAAGCCTGGGATTTTTTCACCAATCACAGCTGGAGAGATTCTTCTCTTAACATGGCCTTAGATACATGGATCCAACATAATCTTAAGAGCAAGAGCATAGAGTGTTTCAACATTCCTTGGGGAATTGTTTTTGTGGTGGCTTTGTGGAGAATATAGAAGGCTAGAAACAATATGGTGTTCAATCAAAAAGAGTGTAACACTCAGGAAACAATGAGACAGATTTAACAAGAAGCAGAAGCAATTCACCAGGCTTTCCACACTGACCATTTCACAGGTAACTCATTACATCTTAACATTGATTGGTGTCCTCCTTATGCAGAACAACTCAAGCTTAATACGGATGGATGCTCTAAAGGAAATCCTGGCCCTACTGGGTATGATGGCTTGTTCAGAGATGCTAAGGAAGCTTGGATTTTTGGATATCATAGGAAATTAGAGTTAGCAACCAGCGAGGAAGCTGAGCTTTGGGGAATCTATAGAGGCCTCGCCATTATCTTGGAGAAAAACACGCGTGATGTTTTGATTGAATCTGATGCAGCAAAAGTGGTGCTCAACATCAACAACCCCACAACCAGCAACTACCCTTAGCAAGCTCTCCTAAAGGATATCAAATTCCTCATGCACAGATGCAACTATGTTGTTAGTTACATACTCCGTGAAGGGAACAAATATGCTGATGGTCTTGCGAATATGGGAGTGCATCATGGAGGAAATCTAGTAGTTCTAGAAGACCCACCTAATGAAATTGCTAGTCTGCTTATTATAGACATAGTTGGTCTCTCTTGTGAAAGGGTTTAAGCTTGTTTAGCTATCTTTTTGGTCTGCTGTTGCTATGTTTTTTTTCTTCCTTCCGCTATAATCCTTCTTTTGAATCAGAAAAAAAAAAAAAAAGGTATAATGTTGACTTATTGTTTGACTAAGATTTGATCTTGGTTTTGTGCGTGATAATCGATGGTTGTCCACATGTTAGGAGTCACATAATTCCATGTTCATTTTTTTTAAAAAATTATTTAATTAATATATAGCAGTGGTGGCCCAATTAGTGAGATTTGATGCTTGCCAAGGCCTGGTGTCTCAATAGTTAGGTGTGGGTTACCGAATGTATATCTTGTTAATGGATTTTGGAATTGGGTTGAATTTTTTTTTAAATTATCATTTCAATTTGAAAGAGTGTTTGGTTTTAATAGGCTCGTTTTGAAATCAATTTTGGTGATTCGAACAGTTCACTTTTTTGGATTCATTGAGCAGAATATTCATACAAAAAATCAAAATGATTAGATATCGGTAGCTATATGTTTGAATCATATTATTTTAACAAAATGAACGACAAATATAATTTAAAAAATAACCATTCATTTTTGTGATACAAATTTAATTCAAACATATAGCTACTGATATCTGATCATCTTGATTTTTTACACGAATATTCTACTCAATGAGTCCTAAAATATGAACGGCTCGGATTATCAAAACGAAACATGTGATGGGCTCTACAAGTCTTTCAAATTATCTAACCTTTTGAATTTTGTTGGCCCAATGTCTCACTTAGTGTGGGCTGCTATAGTTTGCTATTTCCCTGAGTAATACAAGCCATTGGGCTGACACATGGATAGTTTTAAGTTGGGCCCATAAAGAGACCTAATTATGCCACCTTTCAAAATTACGAATGAGCCCTTCTGCATCAAATTTTCTTCACCAACCACATCACCCAATAATTGTATTATTTTATTTTATTGCATTTTATACACTTTGATTTAATAAGTTTTATCATGAACAATATAATAGCGACAAATCACATGATAAATAAAGTGTGATAAAATATTGTGATCATTATAATATTATTGTCATAATACCCATATGTTGTGATCAAAATTTTATTTACTATCCATCATATGTTATTTTCTGTGTATCATCTGTTAATTTTTCTCTAATCCTAAGAAGTTGGCTTGGCAGTTAAGGCTTGGGACTGTTGGTATCTCCCTCTATAGTTTTAAGTTCAAAACTTTTCAAGTTTAAATAATTTCTTAGAATTAGTCTATACGGACTTTGTCCTAATAATAATTGAGCAACCCGTTAGTAGACGATGGGATTGATTAGTTTCTTGAATTAGTCGATTTATTGAGTCTGATACCAGGTTATTAAAAAAAAAATGTGTTATTTTTCTCCTATTGATTCCATTTACATGCACCAACTTAATCAAGGATGAATCCAAAGGGGTATAAAGGGGCAGCATTGCCTCCCTTATGATCAGTATTAATTATACAGTCACATCTCTTCTATTTTTTTTGAAAAATAATATATAAGTCTACTTTGAAAATTTATTTTTTTAGACCCAGTAATATGTCAACAAAATGATTAGCTGATGATTAGAGAATAAATGAGAGAGCGAGTTGACTTATATATTTTAATGAAGTGCCACATCATTGAATCAAGAAAATTGGTCTAATTTTTTGGCCTAAATAGTAATACTTTTTTTTTTAATAACAAATTAGCCTTACAGATTTCTAAAAATAAAAAATAAAAAGTTGTATGTCCATCTAAATGTATAAAATTAAGTGCCTGTCCATCTATACATAAAATATGGGATTAAAGTATAAAGTTAAAAAATTTGGAAACAATATAACACAAGGAATTAGTTTCTCACAACTAATGTCAATTACAAGTTATAGTTTTGCAAAGTAGAAGGATGAAGGAGGAGTTAACTAATTACTTGATTACATTTATTGAAAAAAACATTATTTAAAATTTTAATATTGATTATTATGTTAGAAGAGTGTCGAATACAACCTAAGATAACTTATTTTAATAGCTAGATTATCTTACAGTTATTATCTTTTGTAACGCAACATAGATACAACAAAAAAATGTTTCTATATATTTTTAATCTTAATTTTCATTTTTTATATAAATAAAAATTGATATTGTAGTCCATATTTATTTTCAAATTTTTGTTAGTAATATTTACCCTTTTTTAAAATTCTAAGATGGGTTTTTGAATATAGGTAAAGATATATGACTGCACAAAATAGTTCATTAAAATTCATATAGTATCAAGAGGGTATGGCCAAACCAATTAGTTCTAATTTAATTAGTCACCATAATTTTTTTAAAGCCACATTTAATGTGATGGAATGAGCTACAATGGAATATCTATTCTAAGTCCTCGTTTGGAGACTGGCTATTTTAGCCAAAAAGTCAAAAAGCCAACTAAAACTAATCACATCACCTCTCTACTTTTCTGCACATCTTTTCGTAAAAAGTCAAAAAATTACTAAAATAGCCTGTTTCCAAACGAGGCCTTTGTACTTTTTTCCCATTGTTAAGTATGTCTTATTTAAGTGGGAATAGTTATTCTGTTGGAATGGCTATTCCAACAAAATGTGGGAATGTCTATTTTTTTATCTAACTCAGGAATGACCATTCTATTACATCATAGAATTATCATAAAATTTTATTATCATTTTTTTTGTTGGAGCTTAAAAAAAAAAATATTATTTAACTACTACCATCATTCCATTCTCCTACCACTCTGTCGCCACCTTTACCGCCACCACCACCATATTGTTACCACAACTACCACCACCACACCGCCATATACCACCACTATATTATCGATTTCGCCACTACTACCACCACCACCACCACCACTACCACTACTACTACCACTACCACTACCACTACCACTACCGTTGGTCGTCGCAACCGTCGCCACCATCACTATCACCATCATTGCAACCACAACACCGCCTTACCACTACCACCAAGGCCACAACAGTCTACTACCACCATCCTAGTATCATTACTATCACCATCGCTATCGCCGCCGCCGTCGTCATTACCACCGCCACCACTACTACGACTCACGCCGTTATTTTCACAACTATTAATATTATCATGATCTATATAATAAATTTATTTATTACTAGCTTGTTAAAAATAATAATAATAATTTATTTCATTCCATAAGTTTAATAGATATAACCAAATATGAGAATAAGAATTATCTTCTTATTCCTATGTCATTCCATGTTGACAACTAAACAATAAAATAATAATGGATATTCAATTCCATTCAACCTTGTATTCTATTCTTACTCTCATTCCATTCTCATTTTATTTCATTTCATTGTACCAAATATGAGGGTTCAATTCCCAGAAAAAGTTATGAGTACAACTCTCCTTAAGGGAGTTGAACCAAGGGAGTAAGCACTTGGTGCTTTGCAAAAGGTGGGAAGGCTATCGCAACTTCCACAAGTACTAATATAACAACTAATAACTGATTTTCATTGATAAAAAAAAAAAAAAATTATGACCAAGTTCTGACAGATTTCAATTGTTTTAGTTACTTTTTTGACTAATTAAGTAAAAAAAAAAATTGATAAAAAAAAATAACAAAAAAAGAAAAGATAGACACTTGGTTAGAATGACATAAATTTTTGGCATGATAAAAATACGGCAAATCTTGGTACATACTCTTTCAAGGATGTATACTATATATATATATATATTAATTAGCATAATTTTATTATAAAATTTTATAATATTAATCACAAAATATATAATCTCACCATAAATTAATATAATAAAATATTTAAAATTTTGTGATTCATGTAACAAAAATTTACAGCTTAGTTGTAGCATTTTTTTATTATGTCAATTTATGACGAGATTATACATTTTATGATTAGTATTATAAAATTTTATAATAAAATTATACCAATTCATCTTAGGGTGCATATATACACCCTTAGAGGGTATACAATAAGGGCTAGTTTGGCATGTATAATAAGTTAAAAAGTCAAAAAGTCATTATCTTATTTAAGTCACATCATCTTATTTAAATCACATCACCTCTTTAATACATCACATCAAACCCAACCCAAACCTAACCCAAACCCACCAATAAATTAAAAAGTGTACTTTTTTAGGACATCCCAAACCAACCCTAAGATTTCCCTAAATATACCCACACGCTTCTGATTCTAGTGCTACCTAATAACCAACCAATTTCTAATTTTTTTTTGGGATCATTTTTTGATAAATATTTTTTTTTAAGTATTTTGTTCTATCTAATTCATCATCTTTTTCGTATTTCATTGGTCCTGTTTGATGTGATAGGACTAAATCACAGTTTGCATGTTGTCATCCAATCAGAACATATCCCATATAGATATTGTTCTAAAGATTTGGAAAAGACGTATAAAAAATATAAATTTTATTTGTAGAAAATTGTTTTGTTTTTAAAAGTGTATTTATTAATAATATTTTTAAAATTATGTCTTTAAAGGTTTTTTTTTTTTTTTTTTCAAGACAGACCTTTTAATAATAATTCACATAATGGTAAAAATTAATCTCCTAATATTTTTTTTTATAACAAAATTTTTACTTTTAAAGATGAAAAAGTTTTCAAACCTTTATATGTTGTAATGTATTAGTTCTTATTAATTATAAAAATAAGTCACGTCCTAATAGTAATTTTTTGTAGTGCTATGCTAGCGATATGGGTATGGGACCCATACACATGTAATTTGTGTTGGTCTCACACCCATACAAAAGGTTTAATAAAAAATTTAATAATTTATTGGAGTTGCATAACATTTTTCATTAAATGTTAGGTTAATTATGGTTTGAGAGTCAAATTATTTAATGGTTAAACTGGTTGTTGAAACTTTCAATAAATTTTCCGATGTACCTAAAAAAAAAAAAAAAAAATAATAATAATAATAATAATAATCAATAAGGCCTTGTTTGGATAGTGCAAAATAATTCAAAAAGTCAAAAAGTTACTCAAAAAGTTAAAAAGTTAACACGATTCACCAAAAGTCAACAATTACGGCTGCACAACTCCTAATTCAAATTTTCTTCTAAAAATCAATTTTCACAATTTTTTATTACACATTTTTGCATAAAAAGTTAAAAAGTTAACCCAAACATCCATATTTTCAACCTCAATTTTTTAGTCAAAAAAGACAAAAAGTGCACTTATTTAGTCTTCCCAAACAAGGCCTAAATAGTTTCATCCCAAAAAAGAAAAAAGAAAAAGAGTAATACTAGAGATCTCAAAAATTCTACTAAAAGTTCTATCAAATGTCTCACATGAGTCATATGAGTCCCATACCTATGTGAGACATTTGGTAGAATTTTTGAGATCTCTAACATTTTTGAAGAAAAAAAGGACTAGCTCTTAAATGAAGGAGAGGATTAGATTTATATGGTAGAAAAATAAATGCTTTTAATTAATTAGACTCATTAGTTTCCACAATTAGTAATAATTTAACTAAGAGTATGTGTATGTTTACAAAAACAAAAATGCTTTAGACTACTAATTAGTGGTGGCTCTAATGATGTGGCATCGGGTCCCACCCACTGCCACATGTGTTTTGTGCCTTGGGTTTTGTTTTTTTTTTTGTTTTTTTCAATTGCCACCTCACTAGTGGTGGAGTTAGTGATGATAAATTAGTGGTATGTAGCATTGCTCTTACAAAAACTAAACACAATAAGACAAAATCCTCTCACAAGAGGTAAGACCCACATGTATGAGACCCACATATGGGACCCACTCATTATAAGAGGGTTGTGTGTCATTCTCCATTCTTAACATTACTGTCAATGAAAAATGAGTGAGATCACTAAAAAGAGGAACATTAATCGCTCTAAAGTGGTGTGGGTCCCACATAATGGGATGTTTTGCACTTGTGTTTTTTTTTTTTTTTTGAATTTTCACCTCATTAATGGTCAATTAGTACTCCCAAATTAGTGAGATGAATTATTGTTGTACTGTCAATATACATCTCATCCTAATTTTTATATTTTTTTAATGGCTGTTACGTTTTTAAACAAATGGGTGATTACAAATCACATTGTACAATATTGTTTTCTATCTACATGTCTCTCTAGTGTTTGAAAATTTAACTTCATATATTTAGATCTTGAAAATATGAAGGTTTTCAAAAATAAAAAAGAAAAGAAAAGGTAAGAAATGAAAATGAAGCAAAAGAAACAATTTTTGTTTTTCTTCTTTTGCTTGTTTGGGTTAAGAAAAAGAGCAAAAAAAAAAAAAAATACATATTTGTAAAAAAAAAAAAAAAAAAAAAAAATTGTTTGATTATCCATAGATATAATGATAAAAAAATTAATTTTATTTTTACTTTCATTGACAGAACCAATATCTAAACATGGTATATATAAAACACAATTAATTTTATTTGCTCTCATTTTGGAAAATTGCATTTACACCTACTGGGAATAGATTAGAATTGTCTTGTGCCATGCAATGTGAAGTATTGCACACTATTTTGCAAGACAAAACAAAGAGGAAGCGATCAAAGAAAGTTTATAGTACGTATTTTCTATGAAAAATTTTATGGTACACACCACCTTGGGGAAATTTATTATCCATCTAGCTTATTTAAGAACTCCATCCATTGAATAGAATGGATATGCCCATTTCATGATCAATGATTGTAAAAACTACATCAACATATTTTTATTTCAAATTTAAAAATAGTCAAAGGTGATTTTAAAATCAAATGTACGTCACAATTGTTAATTTTGAATTTTAATGATAATGAAGATGACCTAAATACAGTAAAAAGGGAAATGAGATCATTAGAAAGGGCAATAATTCTTTGAGTCTATGGTCTGCTTTGGTAGAATTGTGGGAAAGTAATTATAACTTATAGTCTAACGACTTATACCTTATAAGCGTGAACATAAGCTAATTTTTTACTTATAAATTAAGCTTATCCTCCCCCACTCAAAGAATAAGTTGATTTTTGACTTACAAAAAGTTATAAGCTGTATTATTAAGCTGAACCAAACACATCAAAATAGTTTAAATTAAATTAAAAACTAAAATAAGCTGGAAATAAGTCCTACTAAATAGGGCTTATAAAACTCTCATATGAAGGAAAAATAATTTGGTGCTTAATTAGGACATTTTCCCAATATCTCTGGCCTTGGAGGTCACGCGATCATATATGGTGTTGGGTAACATTTTCATAACACCAAATAGCACCTCTTTACAAAGAGTGATGTAATTTAGAGTGACTATGAGGAAGTAAGCATTTAGCCCAAGGAAAAAATAAGTAATTTAATGCTTATTATTATTCAAGAACTTTCCTCCCTCCCATTTTTCTTTATAACAAAATCAATGGGATGTTTTCAAGGTTATTTTTATGTTTTCTTATTAGTCTTGATAATTTTATTTTTTTTTCAAACAAGAAGTCAAATAAGGGGAGGACACGGTTTTAAGTTGTCTTCAGAGAGTGTAAACCTTTTTACGTACTTGACTTTTAGCTACGGTTGTGTGTTTGTAGTAAAAGTTGAAAGTTAATTTTTTTTGTACTTAAAGACATTTAAGAAGTTGATTTTCAGCCATTAGTAAAATTACAATTCTACCCCTCATAGGTCAAAATGTATTACATGAGTGAAGTTGTAAATATTTTAAATTAAATAAGGGTAGTTTGGTCATTTTATTGTGATTTGATATCATAAACAAATATTAATCGAAAAAGTCAAAAGTAACTTTTTACCAACTTCCCAAATCACTTGTCTAAAAAAGTCAAAAGTTTGGTTAAAAGCTAAAAAATTACTTTTTACCATCTTTCCAAAACACTCCTTAATTTTAATTTTTTATTTGTACCTTAGACACTTTTTCACACACATATAACAAGAAAAATGTTTGGTAGCCATAATTTATGTAGCTCGAATGTGTTAAAAGGACGTCATTTTATATCCAAAACGACATCATTTTAAGACATTAAAATTATTCAAATCATAAAAATTCAGACCACCTAACATTATTATATACACAAACACACACATTTGTGCAGCGGCTCACCAGTTGGATTGGGTCGAATTTGCTATCGATTCGTCACCCAAAAATGACACTGTTGGGTTACCAATTTTACAAGCCGACCATTCAATCATTTGGAACTGTAATACTAGAAACCATTTTGGGCGGATGGGTTTTGATTGGAACAAGCGGGTTCGGTCTTTATTTTAATAATTTTTAAATTTTTTATAAAAAAATATATAAAATAATAAAAAAAATAATATAATAATTTATAATAATTTTTTTATTAAAATATTAGTCTCCAAGCGAGGGTTTAGACAAATAACTGGTGATTTTTTTTTGTTGTTTTTATTTTTTTATTTTTTTTTGGAGAAAGAGAGCCATCGCAAATCACCATCGTGGTGACAAAGTAGTTCGGTGGCAATCTACAATTTATTAGGGGCAATGCAACGGCGATCTTCAATAGAGGGTGAGACATATGTTTATTTTAGAAAGTAAGTTAGAAGGTTATTTATTTTTATTTTTTTAAAATGGGTAAAAAAAAAAAAGAAACAAAAAAATAAAGAAGTTATATAATTTTAAAAAAAATTAAAAAATTGACTTTAACCCAATTAACAAAATAAGCCATAAAGGATGTAAAATGAAGGGTAAATTACAAATATATTTTCTAAGGTTTGTTTAAAGTATAGGTTGTCTATGTGATTTGAAAAATTATAAATACTCATTTGTTAGAATTTTTTGTTTAACATAATTAACTAAAAAAATGAAATTCATTATTGCTCTCCTATACAATAATAACATTACCAAAATTATTAATTGAAACATATTTTTAACAGCATTAAAAATTGTTAATTGATTTGATGATTTATTAATGAAAAGAGCGTTTTGTTATGAAATTAAAAATTTTAGAGATGAAATGTAAAAAGGAGATTTATACACAAGTCATGATTTATGAACTTATATTCCATTAAGTCATAACTAAAATTTTTTAGACTTTCAAGTCCCATTAAATTTTTAATAGTTGAAATTACCATCCAAACAATGATTATTCATCATTTATGATTATTTATAAAGGTAACATGATGATTTGACATTTATTTTAATTTTCAAAACTTTGAAATATCAACTTTTAAATTGAAAAAAAAAAATTATGTGCAAAAAAAAAAAAAAAAAATTAATCAAGTTTCAATTTTCTGAATTAAATTTTTTGAAAATTAAGATTTTTTTTGTTTTTTGTATTTTTTTATTTTTAGTGAATATTTTTTAAATTTTAAGTAATTTTTTACTTTTTTAGATGTAACTTACTTAAATGTAACTAATAGTCAATTATTTGTGAACAAATATTTTAAAAATTTAATAAGTAAACAAAATACAAAAAAATGTATTAAATTTTTGTTTTTTTATTTTTTTTTGTTTTTTTTTGGTATTTTTGGTATTTAATGAATTTTTTTAAAAATAATTTCACAAATATTATACTTTCTAAGTGTATTTATGTTAGGTGTATCTAAAAATTAAAAAAAAAAAATTACTTAAAATATTAAAAAAATTTAGTGAAAAAAAATACGCAAAAATGAAAATGTAGAATTTTCTGAAAAGTGAATTATAAAAATTGGAAACAAGCAGAATGAATTTTTTTTGTTGAAAAAATTAAAAAAAATTGAATTATTTTTTGTGCAAAACTAAAAATTTTGTGTCTATAAAGCAACATGATGATGGAACATTGATGTGTAAAATTTAAAAAAAATATATTGAAAATAAAAAACTGATAATGTTTTCAATTTTAAAACTGGAAAAAATTGTTAATGTTTTCGATTTTATTAGATAGTTAAATCAAACCAATAAGTAGAAGGATAAAAACGTTTAATCTCATACTATATTTTTTATCAGTTAGTGAAATAATTATCTGAAATATTATTATGTAAAATTGATAATGTTCTTAGTTTTAAAAGTTAGAAAAAACTGATAATATTTTTAATTTTATTAAATAGGATTTATTGATTTAACAAATTTTAAATAAAATCTAAACTACCATAATATTTATAAATAAGACTTTTAGATAAATCTTTTTAAAATTAAAAGGAATGATTCGTATTTTGATTAACTTTAAGGGGGGTGTATTTGAAAGAGTTGAGATTCTCTCTTTGGTCTTTTTTTTATTTTATTTTTTTATTTGTAAGAGTAGAAATGTATTTTAAATCAATTTAACGATTCAAATTTAATTATTTAAAAATAAAAAAATAATAAAACAAATTTAAATTTGCTTCGGATCAATTGAGAAGAAAAGAAAGAACGCAGGGGAGGATCTCAACTCGTATCAGTAATGGCAACTTGAATGACAAATAAACAAATGGGCAGTTTTAGACCTCCACTGGGGGTCAACTCTCAGTGACATGGCACCATTTCATTGGTTGAAACAAAAAAAAAAAAAAAAAAAAAAAAAACAGTTTAGCTGGGGTCTTAGGCATTTTCCTAAGCAAATAAAGAGATGAAGTAGGTGGCCTTGGGATTCGCGGGTCAGTTTTTCATTTATTGATATGTGATTTGAAAATCTAGTAAGAGAAAAAGTGATAAGGACAAAAACAAAGAAAGAAGAGATAAGGGTAGTTTGAAGAACCAATTATTCAGTGACACGTGCTAATATACATACGGTTTGAAAAAAATAGGTAATGGTAGGGATAATAATTTTTTTACCAAATAAATTATTAAATATCTCGTATGGTTATGGAATTTGTAATTTTGTGAATCTCACACTTATATAAGAGTTTTGATTATTTATTTGATAAAAAATTTGAAACACATAACATTTTTCAAAAAAATTTAGCTTGAGCTTTTGATTTTTTAGCTAATTTAGATTTCGTTTGGCAAAGTTAGTTGGGACTAAAAAAAGAGAAATTTGGTCAAAAGTTTCTCATAATAAAATTTTAATACATTAACGATAAGTATAAAAAAGTTTCCTTAAAAATTTCAATGCATACTATTATTATCAAAATATTAAATTTTAAAATAATATAACTTTTGATGTAGATGGTAGTTTTTAATAAAAATAGTATTTTTAAAATTCTCTCATTAAGATCTATCAAATAAAATTTATGTTGACTATGAAATTCTTTATAAAAAAAAATTTATAACCGTTGAAATTGATATAAATAGTAACAGTAACAGTAACATGTTACTCTGTCTCACAGTAACATATTACTCTTGCAATATTGTTCAAGAAGAAAAAAAAAAAGATATTTTACTCTGTCCTTACTCAATTATATGTTTTTTTCTTAGGGATTTATGAAACAAAATAAATTAGGCTGTCTTTTTCACTAAATAAGGGTTCAATAGAGGGGTTTTGACTAAATTTTTCTTCACCAATACAAAAGATAAAATAGACTAACTAAATCAATAAGATAAAAAAATGTTACATCAAATCTATAATCATTTTATTTTTTTCACAAAAATTAGAAAAGCGAAAAAAATCAACCTAAATAAATTTTTTAATCCCAAACTTAAAAAGTCTCTACTAAAAAAATTCAACTAAGAAAGTTTTTGTTAAACGACAACTGAGTCTAACTAAATTAGTTCCATCTGAAAAGAATTTTTCATTTTTTTGAGATAAAAAGTAAAATAATTATAATTTAGATGTGACATTTTATCTTGTTGACTTACAAGTATGTGACTCGTACGATGCACGAGAATTTATTTTTAAAATGAAAAATTAATTTTGAGTGTTAATATTTTATGTGAGGAAAATTTTAAAAACTGGAAGTCAAATACAAATAGATTTGCTAATGCTTGATGGAAATTTTTGTCACTTTGTGTGATCCTATGTAAAATAGGTTATAAAAATAATTTCTTTCAAAGTTTTTTTTTTTTATATGTATATAAAAAAAAATGTGTATTCTTAATCTGAAATTAAATCCTCATTTGTATGAATTAAATTTATGAAAAATTATGAATTCTACTTGTATCAAAAAATATTTTTTTTTCTAAAAAAAATAAAAATAACGGAAAATTCTATAATTCACAAGTTATGACTTGATTATAGTTTATGGTGTATTATTTTGGTTATTAATCGAAAAGGTCTTTGCTAATTCTTATATTTTTGGTTATCAAAGTGGTATATCGGGTTTTTAATTATATTTCAAGTGGTAATGATTATGATCTATTATAATATTTTCAAATGATAATATATAGGTATTTCATTACATGAAATGTGCTTAAGATGAGTTTACTTAAATGTAGGATTTATACTTGTATCAGTAAGATTGTAAGAATTATTCACATTGATGAATAAAAAATTACAAATTCAAATCATAAATAGTGTCTTCAAAGGGAATCAGACACAAAATCTCTATAAATTTAATAATTTCAGTTCTCAAAGGAGAATTCTAATTAATTATGCGGCACATCATAATAATTGCAAATTTTTTATTTTAGCCAAATTATTTTTGTATATCTTTTCTAGCAGAGCTCTTGAATGTGCATTATCAGTAATACTATAAATTCAAAATTTTTATTTAAAAATTATTCAAGAAATATCAATAGATGTCTTAAATATATATAATCATTTTCGATTAATCATTATTGAGAAAATTAGTCTAAGGTCCCTTTCCCATATTTAGCAATACAAGAGATCCACAATATTATTTTATTATGTCTAAGGTCCTCAACCCCCACACTCATATATATCACAAAGAAATTTCCAAATCAATTCCACCATTATCCCCCTCTCTCTCTCTCTCTCTCTCTCCGATCTCATCACTTCATCTCCCCTACAACTGCTGCCTCCTCCACTGTTGCTGCCATTGCCGCTGCTGCCAGTGCCTCTCTCTTCAGATCAACTTAACTGATCGACGGATTTGCTGCCATCATCACCAGATCGAACCTCCACACACGGTTCCGCCGATGCCTTTCTTCATTTTTGGTCTTAAGATGTTCATCCCTTTACTTCAGTTTGAGTTCGAAAAATGCTTAATGAATGTAGTTTCAACCCTGTCCATAAGCTTATTAACCTGTAGTTTCCCAAATTGAATCATCAGATTTTTCAATGTTTTCTTTTTTTTTTTCAAAACACCTAAGAAAGTTGAGTCTAGTCCACTTAAATTTTTTGGCTGAACCTAAATGCATTGTTAGGGAGTTTCTGGATTGGGTTTTTAGATCATTAATGGTAAGTTAAGTTGCTGTAATTGTTGGATGTATTGTAACTTGTATTCCAGGTTTCGTTGTTGTTGCTTGGTTGATATTTACAAAGATGATTTTGATGAGTTTTGCTTAATTGCTTCTAATTGCTTACTGCCTAATTGTTCACTTCCTAATTTCTCTAGGTTGGAGGGGGATTTTCTCTAGATTTGAGTGAATTTCTCTAGGATGGAGAGGGGAATTTCTCTGATTTTTAGAGAATTTCTCTGGATTGAAGTGAAAATCCAGAATTTCTCTGGTGAGATTTTTCTTTACTTTTGGTCTTAAGATGTTCATCCTTGTACTTCGATTTGAGTTCAAAAAATGCTTAATGAATGTAGCTTCAACCTTGTCCATAAGCTTATTAACCTGTAATTTCCCAAATTGAATCATCAGATTTTTCAATGTTTCTTTTATTTTCTAGAGCACCTAAGAAGTTGAGTCTAGTCCACTTAATTTTTTTGGCTGAACCTAAATGCATTGTTAGGGAGTTTCTAGATTGGGTTTTTAGATCATTAATGGTCAGCTAAGTTGTTGTAATGAATGGATGTCTTGTAACTTGTAAGATTTCAAGTTTCCTTGCTGTTGCTTGGTTGATATTTACAAAGATGATTTTGATGAGTTTTGCCTAATTGCTCTTAATTGCTCACTGCCTAATTGCTCACTGTCCATTTTCTCTGGGTTGAAGGGGGATTTTCTCTGGGTTTGAGTGAATTTATTTGGGATAGAGAGGGGAATTTCTCTGATTTTCAGAGAATTTCTCTAGGTTGAAGTGAAAGTCCAAAGAAATTCTTCTGGTGAGATTTTCTCTGCGAAGTTGAATTTTTTCTGGATCAATTTGAGGGACCTTAGACATTATTAAATTATTGAATGCCCTTTATGTTATAAAATCTTAATAACATGGACCCTAAAAAAAAAATCCCATCATTATTCTTTAAAATAATACTCCACGCTATTTATTATTTGATAATTGTCAATTTATTATCTAAAAACTTAACAAAAAAAAAAAAAAAAGCATTAAGTTCAATTATTTTAATCAATCAATATCAAATTTGAGGCTACAGGTGCATGTAAATCATTTCTAGAAATATGATATCTAGTTAATTTTATTTAATGTAATGATATTTTATACTATGATATGTCTTATAAAAGAATAATTTTAATTTTAATTTAAAATAAAATTTAAATTTAAATTATTTATTTTAATAATTTTAGTTTTATCGTTATATAAAAATATTACTTGAATAGTTATATATAATAAATTGGGAAAATCATCAATATCTCAAATAGTGATCTTATAAAGTAGTTGGTCATCCATTTTTTTCTTATGGACCTAAAGGTTCCATTCTAGTGTGAATTACATAAATGACCAAATATAAACGCATGTGTGTTATGTGTTGAGGGACAAATGTAGGGGTTCTCATAATATTGAAATTATTAAACGTAACACTTAAAAAAAATTCCTTGGTGTATTTTTCCTAAACGTAACACTTCAATATAACACTCCGAAAATGTAACATTATAATGTAATACACTAAAAAACTCTTTAGTATACTTTTTTCAAACATAAGAACGTAATACTCCATAAAACTCTTTCGTGTACTTTTTTCAAACGTAACACTCCAATCAATGTAACACTAAAAAATTTCTTATTATACTTTTTTTCAAAACGTAACAACGTAACATTCTAAAAAAAAAAAAATCTAGTATACTTTTCTCAAATGCAATCCTTCAATTAATGTAACACACAAAAATTATTTAGCGTACGTTTCCCAAACGTAACATTTCAATTAACACATTTAAAAACTTCTTAATGTATTTTTTTCAAATATAATACCGTAACATTCCAAAAACACTTTTTAATGTATTTTTTTCAAAAGTAATACTCCAATCAATGTAACATATAGTGTAATTTTTTCAAACGTAACACTTAATGTAACACTAGAAAACCACACTAATAGAAATGTAGATTTCCACGCTCGACAACCAACACTTCAACCACCAATCCCCCAAAAAAGAATCTTCCACACCCAACCTTTCCATTCCCATAAAAAAAATGAATCACAAAAGGACATTCTCTTAAACTCAAATGATATTAAATTAAATAAATATAACTTTTCAAAACAAAAATGACTAATTGATTTATGAGAAAAACTCTTAAGACTAAATAGATTAACATTCTCCCATATAGAATTTATGGGTAAATTTTCCTAATAAATGATTGGTTTATTTTGATAGCTTTAGTTCTATTGTGTTATAAAAGTATAATTATCATATAATAATTTTATATGATATATATTAAATTATAATATAGTAAAATAAATACTCATTTTGATATTAAAAATAATAGTTAAATTAAAAAGATAATTTAATAATATAAAACTAAAAGTGATTCTAATTATTTAATTTTATATTTATTTAGAAAATAAAAATACTTAGAAATATAACTACATAAAATTTATTTAAATAATTAAAGGAAAAAGCTTCGTAGCTCGAAACAGTGGCTCGAAATTGGCTCAAATGCCCAAAACGACGTCGTTTTGGGCAATTTTTTTTTTCTTCTTCTTCATCATGCTGGTCTGAAACAGAGAGAGAGAGAGAGAGGAGGCAGGTCGTCCGTCGCAGCCCTCCGCCGTCGCCTCTGCCCGATCGTCGCAGCCCCGCATCCGTCAATCGTCGTCGCAGCCTCTGCCTCGCAGCCCCCGCCCCTCCTTCGCCTCCGCCCCCCGCCTCCGCCTTCGCCTCCACCTCGATATGTTGGCCCCCTCCAATCCCTCCTCCTCCTCCTCCTCCTCCGCCCCTTCTCCAGCCTCTCCCTCCTCCTCCTCATTCTCTCTCGCTTTTTCGAACCAATTTTGAGCCAAAAGTTTCAAGCTACCAATCGCGATCGATAATGAAATATGAATATATTATGACTGGATTAAGAAAAATACATATAAATTAATTATGTGGAGTATTGATTTTTTTTTAAATATTTTTTTTGAATTATTCATACATATAGTATATAGGTATATAAAATTTAAATTAAATATATATATATTGTAATAAATAATTTGATGTTAAATAAAAAATTAAATATAAATTAATACTAAGACATCAATAAGATAAATAAAAAACAAAAAAATATAAAAGCAAATTAATTTGATCTGTGCAGTGCACATTATTAAGTATATTCTATCTTATTTATTTATTTGTATATCAAGATCTTTTTTTAAATATCATAATAATTAAATTAAAATATCAACTATAGAAAAAAAAATTTGACACGATGAAAAATATATAGAAAATAAGTATTTTTCAAATAGAGTCCATATAAAATTGGTTATTATAATTAAAATTTAATTTGGGTAGAACTTTATATGTAAATAGAAAAGATATGCTAATGTAATTTTTTTAGAAAAAAAAAAGTTTTTAGAATGTACCGCCTAAGTAAGAAAAAAAATACTACTTTTAGAGCATCTCCAATGGTGACTCAAATTTTTCACCAAATTTGAGTAAAAAATGACCCATTTCACCAAATTTTTTGACAGACGCTCCAACGGTTCATCTTTCACCAAATGTGTCCCGGGACAACCGGGTGGTCGACCGGCAGGTTGATCGGTTAGGCCAAAAAATATTTTTTTTTTTTTGAATTTTTTGAACTTTTTTTTTGAAATTTTTGAACTTTTTCCGGGACGACCGGGTGGTCGACCGGTTAGGCAAATTTTTTTTTTTTTTTTACGGTTTGAACTTGAACTGTTTGAACCTTTCACTGGTTGACCGGTTGGTCAACCGGCCGGGCAACCGGTTGGTCAACCGGCTCCTCTTTCCAACGGTCAGGAACAGTGTTTTGATGAATTCATTTCTTCGTCGCCCATCTGATGAAAATTTTGGTGAAATCTCATTTTGGTGTCAAGTTTGATGAACCGTTGGAGCCCAGAATAGTATCATTTTTATCAAAATTCAAATTTGATATCAGATTTGCTATACCGTTGGAGATGGTCTTATATATATAGATATGATTTAACTTATTTTATCTTTTTATATTTTTTTTACTCTCAATCTAAACCGGACTCACTTGCTAAATGATAGCTAAATCAATAATATGGTTGACTCAAATTCAATAGCCGAATTGAAAATAGACTATTTTAGTAATTTTTTGATTTTTTAACTAAAATATGAGGTAAAAAAATTAATATGTTTGAGATAATTATGATTTTTTTATGAAAAAATGTGTAAAAAATAAATTTTTTTTATAACCTTTTTGTATAATTTATTAGATTTTTAAATCTTTTAATAATTTTTTTAATTTTTAAATTGAATTGTGATATTGTCAAACGAAACCCTGAGTAATCTAAATTTGTATATCAATTACCTACAGTCGACCGTTCTGTTGGTGGAGACTGTCCGTATGCCGGATTTTCGGCTCGGGTTGGTCGTTTTTTTTGGGGTGGTTCGGATCTTTGAACAAGCCTAGCGCATAGGCACACACAGAGCTCCAAAAGATTAATAAATTTTTATTTATATTTTTTTTGGAACATCTACACACAAATTTAATTTTATAAATTTATACTCTATTTAGATAAGATTTTTCACTCATTCAAGTATCATTAATTGTTAGTAGACGAAATTACTCTTTAAATAATAGTTGTTCAACATTTGTAATTGTTTACAAAAAAAAAAGTATGATGGTATAACATAATAATTTTTACAATAAATATTTATTTTTTATAAAATTTATATGTCTAGAATCAACACAAGAAAATCTATCAAACAATATTAATATTAAATACAAAATTAAATAAAAATAAAATTTTATATTTTTATTATAAATTCACAAGTTAAACCATTTTTAATATTAAATGTTGGTTTGGGATGTTCTAAAAAAGTGCACTTTTTGACTTATTGACTAATATGGGTTGGGTTTTGGTTGGGTTTGATGTGATGTGTTAGAGATGTGATGTGATTTAAATAAGATGATGTGACTTAAATAGAATAGTAACTTTTTGACTTTTTGTATTATTTAGTAGATGCCAAACTTGACCTAAGTTTCCTTAAATTACTTGACTAACAATATTTTTTTAGTCTAACTTTTTATTTTTTTTTTCAGGTTTAAAATTGAGAATATTCTCAGTTCAAAACCAAAAAAATTGGCTCAGTTTTAAAATTAAAAAAAACAATTAAGAAATTTCTCAAAAATTGAGAATATTCTCAGTTAATACTGAAAAAATTGAGAAATTTCTCAATTTTACTAGATAGTTTTGCAAATTGAGAAATTATTTGTTTTGTATAGCTAAAAAAATAATATTTTATTTTTATAAAATTTTATATTCAGTATTATTCTTATTTGATAGATCTTATTGTATGGACTCCAAAAATATAAATTTTATTAAAAATAAATATGTATAATAAAAATTATGAAGTTTTTAAGTTTTGAAATAACAAAACAAAAGTAAAATGCTACACCAGCCATACCACTTGAATAAGAAAAATTTTCTAGTATTTTGAGACATGGTAGATTGATAGAGATGGTGAGACCTATAATTTTGTATGAAGACAAGAGGCATAATAATTAATAATTGATAAATAACATAGTCATGTTGCATACATGTAACACCTAATAAATTTTTATTAACGATCAATGAATTGCTCGATTCCCGGATTTTTATGCAATTAACCTTATTTTTATGATTAAGAACCCAGCTTAGGTGGGGTCTTTTGGACCCACCCATGTCACGCCTTCAAATCCAAGAACTCGAAGTCATGACCCGAAACAGTAACTTAATGTGACATGAGCTTGATTAATTAAATAATTAAATAAAGTGACATTGTTTGATTTGAAAGTATAGCGTTTCCAATTATTAACCAAGTATAATTTCCATGTAACAGAATAAATTAAGCCAAACACTCTTACAGAAGAAAATAAGAAATATTACGGTAGTTCGTCCACTCACGGACACTCCGACAATCAAGTCAGTCACTTATTTGACAAAGATATCAATTCAAGTAAATAGCTCACAATGAAAAACGCACCTTAAACCTACAAGGTACCTTACTTTTATAATCACTAGTGCCCTCGTGCCTTAGAAGTCTCACTTAATAGGACTCAATCCTTTACAAGGATATCATTTATCCAAGACTCCTCTTATTTAAATTAGGAACAAACTCTCTCAATAGTCTATTCTTATTCGAACAGGTAGTCCTACATCATCTAGGGCTCTTGTTCTCTATCCGAATATCTCAGATTCTGATATAATCACATCATATCTCGGTGACATGGTCCATCCAGGTGGCACCTTGCTTAACAACTTTGGCCACGTGGACAACCCTAAAAATATGTCCCCACAGCTACCCCTAGGTTCTATTACTTCGGCAACCTGAGGTGATGGAACTTATATCGTCTGACATCCTAACATGTCGACTAAACATGTTGGAAGATGTTCTCTGATCAAGATCATAATTCGTCGATGTCAAGAAATAAGGACTCAAATGTCTACTCGTCAAGAATCAAGAACCAATATGTTCTCTCATCCAAGATCAACATTTCAACCGAAATCGCACTACTAGCCGAGATCATGACTCGTTATTTCAAGAACATCAAGGTTTGAACTCTATCACTCAAAAACAAACTCGACCATCATACCAACATCATGACGTGTCACCTCCTCATCGGTTATATCGTCTTCTACTCAATCTCCTTGTCCGATGTTGACCATCTATTCTTATTAAGTTTCCACAGACGCTGCCAAATTGTAGGTGTTGATTTCTGATCTCACAACCAAACAGATTTCTTTGCCAAGATCTAGGGAACTTAGTTAGAGAGCACGTGGCAGAATAGATTAAGCCAAACACCTGTACACAAGAAGATAAGAAATATCATGATGGCTCGTCCACTAGGGGACACTCCGACAATCAAGTTAGTCACTTATCTCTCAAAGATATCAATTCAAGTAAATAGCTCACAATGAAAAGTGTCCATTAGATCCACAGGGGTGCCTTACTTTTATAGCCAACAGTGCCCTCGTCCCCTAGAAGTCTTACTTTATAGAACTCTATCCTTTACAAGGATATCACTTATCCAAGACTCCTCCTATTTAGATTAGGAACAAACTCTCTTAAGAGTCTATTTTTACCCAAACAGGTAGTCTTACATTATCTAGGACTCTCGTCCTCTATCCGAATATCTCAGATTTTGATATAATTGCGTCATATCTCGGTAACATGGTCCATCCACGTGTCACCTCGGCCAACAACCTTGGCTAGGTGGACAACCCTAAAAATATGTCCCCACAATCTGCTGATCTCACTTCCACCTTGGATAAGTAAACATACATATAGCCTCCGTTGGGTCTCATAAAACCTTAAAGTTTTATAAATTACATGAGTTTAGACACAAATAACCATGCCCTTTAAATAGATACATAAGTTTGGTAAAGTAATAGTGATTGAATCAAGACCACCTATAACGACTTCAAATCTCGTAGTAACAAACTATGGCAAAAACCTCACTCGAGATTAGTAACTATTCCACACCTTTCTACTTCATTCATCGCAACCAATAGCTGAAAGAAAATGTTATAGTTATAAGTCTAACGTTACAAAACTCAAAATAATAGTTCATTACAATATTACAATTACAATCAATTATAACTAATAAATGTAATGACTCATCCACTTTTCCTCAGAATCAACACAGTCATCTCTAGTTGTTTCCTAAAAATGAAGATGTGAGCTAACTAGCCTAATAGAAAGATAATCTTCTACAAATTATATGCTAAAGTGGTGTTATGTACACAAATAATTTCTACACACTGAACTAATAAGTAAGGACAATACAATGTTGCCAAATAAGATACGAACGATGCAATGTTAACATGTGAAAAATGAATGATGTAAAGTGCATGCAATCCAACAATTAAATAATGTAAGGCAAACATCCAAATAATTTCTCATTAAAGAGTTTTATGGTTTCATAAATGCATGTGCACACTACACTATACACCTCAGTTTGTGTGACATCAATTCCATGCACTTTTCCTAAAGAGAAGCCACGTAATATTCTATATTTCTTTGGTTGCTAGCTAGAAAGACCCGTAGTCTCATTGGTCAAGTTCTGGGTCTTTCACTCAAAGAGCCTGAAACCCAAGATGTTTAATTCCACAAATCGACTCACACCAAGATTCCTATCCCACTGGGTAGTGCCTAATATAGCAAAACAAACCCACACATAGTTATTCAATTTTATTTTAACAATTCCTTATAAAGAATGATAATAGGTATTTGTAGACACCCCATTTTTGACCGTCCTCAAGACTTGGACGTCATCGTTTGAACACTCGATGATCATCCATGCTCGTGTTCGTTTTGGGTTTCCAAAGGTCTCGGTTGTGCGCCTTGCCTTAGGACCTCTCAACTTGTTTGTTTTGTGCTTGGTTGCGGACCAAGGGCTAGTGGTTTTTGCTTCTGAGGGAAGATGGTGGCTTGTTGGCTATCCCTACAACCCATTGGCTAAGGCATGATGCCATCGGCCATAAGTGTTGGCCGATCAACACTCTTTTTGGTCGATCGACCATATTTTTGGCCGAGACCTTTCCATCTGCTTTTTGCAGATATTTTGTGCCAGCTGTGACAGCTGGTGGGCACAATTCTCATCCTCCATACACGTGTATGGAGGGATTGCATTCAAGACTCAAGCTTGTTCAACAAGCTTGAGAATTGAAATTCTATAAGAAGGGAGGCCCCTCTCCCTTTCCAGAGGTTCTGAAAATCTGAGATACAAGTTCTATATATCTCTCTCTCTCTCTCTCCATTTGTTCTTGTTTGTGCTGAAAAGTGTAAATCCTTCACACTATTGCACACAAACATCTACTAGAACACCATCCTTTTGTTGCTGAGGTACTGAGGAGTTGGTTTTAGTGTTTTTTGAGTGGTTTAAGCTCAGAAAAGCTACTGGAGTTGTGTTCTTGAAGGTGTTTTTCAAGGGTGAGCAACTAACCTTTTAATCCCTCATTCTTGCTTAAGCTTTTAGACCTACTTGAATATTGTTTTAAGCTTAACTCTAAATTACAAATTTTTTTGATTTTTTATGCTTGTGATATTTGTTTAAGGTCACTTTTGTGTTGGGGGTTGTCTACCCCCTCTTAGGCCTTGTTTGGCCTTGTTTTGTGCCTTCCCTTTTGAGCTTTGGAACCATCTTGTTTTGACCTTCTCACCACTGAAATCTAGAGGATTTTCAGTGGTGGAAAGGTGGTTTTAGAGTCTTAAATAGGAGAGGGACACCCCCCTCTTCTTGTGTCTCATATGCTAGTATAAGTGGCTCACAATAGTAGCATGTTTGTTAAGCTTGTTTTGGCTCCATTTCAGCAAGTATTTAGTGTTATTTTTCCATGTTATACCTCTGTCTAAGGTTGGTTTAATAGCCTCTTGCATGCACCATGCACTTGTCTTGCAATCCTCTCTATTGCTTTAACATGCATCATGTGTTCGGACCATCATTCCTGCATATTTTGGCTCAACTCAAAGAAGTTTTTAGTCATGTTTTACCATGCTTGAGCTCTGTTTCATGTTGTTTTAGTCATGCATGCACTGTTTTGTATAGCCTTGGTTCAATCTAGCTTGTTAGCTTTGAATGTCCAAGTCATTAGCATGCATTACTTAGACCATTTTCATGATTTGGCATCATTTCATATGTGATTTCAGTCCATGTAGTGTAGCCATACACTTGCATTTGTCATCCATTCAATGCTTTGAAGAGTTGGTGTTTTATGCCTTAAGAGGGGACCATTGTGCATGCCTCTATGCTTAGGCCTTTAGGATGCCATCTCAGTGGGGTTTTGGGTTTATTTTGACATGCCATAACTTTGATTTTTATTGGTTAATTCATGCCATGTTTGGTTTTAATAGGTGTAGTGTAACACCCCTTGTTAGCCTTGCATGCCTCATGCCTTTTGGTCTTTTGTTTTTTTGTTCTAGCTTGTGTTGGCTAGGTTCGAGCATGCTTTTGGTCTTGTATTGACCTACCTTGGGACTATTTTGGTTGCCCTTGGTCCTTTGAGGCTTGCTTTGCATGGCCATGGTTCAAGCACCTTTGCTAGTTTCAAGCTTTCAGCTCTCTTGCATGCCATACTTGCATTGTTTGGTTGATTTGGCATCATTGCATGCATGATTTCAGGGCCTATAGTATTGTCATACATCCATGCTTTTCATTCATTGCTCATGCTTGAGAGTAGTTGTCTTCATACCTTGTTTGCAAACCAAAGTGTGTGCATGTTTGTATGTGCATTTCATGCCATTGTTTCATCATTTTGGGCACGGATTTGGCCATGGCTAAGCTCTGCCCATTTTGGTTTAAGCCCATCTTTGCATGTTGTTGCATGCTTATCCATCTTGCATGTTGTTGCATACTTGCTAGATTGCATGTTGTCGTATGCTTGTTGTTGGCATTGTTATTGCATGCTTATCTTTGCATTTCGCATGCTTGGTACATTGCATGTTTACATGTCTAGGTTGCATTGCATTTGGCATGCTTATGTTGCATTGCATAGTTTCTCCATGTTGCATATTGCATTGTGTTTTGGTTTGGGGTGTAAAGCCAAACACGAGGAACGAGGGACGTTTCATACTTGAAGTGATGAAACGTGCCTCAATTCTCAATCACCGTCACTCTTGATCCAACATGATAGAGTGTGAGGCATTCATGTGTTTTTGTGCATTTATTCCATATTGATTTGTGCAATTCGGCCTTTTTGGCAGTCATGCATCGAAATACGTGATTGATGGTTCGAGAGTCGAATACTACACTCATTTGAGTTTCAAACATGATAAGGGGTGTAGTTGCACAACATTTTCTTGCAAATGTATTGCCATGCCCTTGTTTGTCCTCTGCTGCAACAAAAGGAGCAGTCTGCAGGAAGAAATGGCCGATCGGCTATCTGGAGTGCCGATCGGCTAACAATTTTTGGCCGATGGATTCGAAAGTGGTCGATGACCCTTTTCCCTTGGCTGATGGCCATATATTTTGGCCGATGGCCTCTCAGAGTGTCCATGGGGTGGTTCAGAGGCATCACAGAAGCTGGCATAGTTTTCAAAGGTGCATAAGTGTGCAAACAGAGGCAACATGAGGCATGGCAACGGATTTCCGAGCGAAGCCGGCCGAGCATGCATCTCTTATTCGCCCGCGAAGCCATTTCATTGCTGTGGACTAGTTTGAATGATTAATTATTTGATTCGTTGTGTAATAATTAAACTAGTTAATTTGCTTAATTAGTTAATGTGTTGTAATAATTAGCTTAGTGTTAGCTAGTTGGTCATTTTGATTATGTAATAATTAGTCTAATTAGATTATTAGATTAGTTGTTTAGCTTAGCGTAGTTGGCTTGTATTATTTATTCGGACCCTCCGTCGAGAGGGCCAACTGTTGTAATAAGTGTGCGTGCGTGTGTGAATGTCTTCCAACCCCACGTCTTTCTCCCTTTTACTTAACCGCTTACGATGGTTAGTTCTAGGTCATGTTTCAATTAGCATCCTTATGCTCGCATGTTTGCATCCATTCATCTATATTGCATGCACTGGGCTCGGCGCATCATACTAACTGCATTGTATTTCAATTCTTATTTGAATACATAATTATCAAGTGTTGCATTTCACATGACATCTTAGAATAGCCGAGCCTATTTCTAGTTGCATTTTGCATGTGTTGCATTAGCCATCTTAACGTGAACTAGGATCATGCATGATTTCTAACTAGTTCTTTGTTTTGGCTCGGAGTACACTGTAAGTGTTTATGCTTTGGCATCTTGCATGAGTGTGAGCATTGCCATGATAGCATGCTTGCCATGAGGCTAACTACTTAAGTGATATAACTGCTTGAATGCCTGTGGATGAAGGTTGGATTACTTGAATTGGAACAATTCATCGAAATGCGAGTTTTAAGCCCACTTGAGAGTGGCAAAATCATGTTTTCTAAGCCCACTCGAGGGTAGTAAATCCACGTCTTAGCCTACTTGAGAGTAGCACCTTCAAACCATTTTCAAACAAACAAACATGGGATGTTTTGTTCCAATTTAGGCGATCTAGTCTATACTTGTGTGTTGTGCGTATCACATAGTAATTCTAGGCTAAAAACAAGAATAAGAACGCATGTGTTTTCAAAAACAAAATATCATGTTAGTAAAAGCCGATTTTTGATCGGGCGAGCGGGGGTGCTCATTGCATGACCTTCCCTTCTTGTACCCAAGTTCTTGAACTGAGGCAACTTTGGTGATGATGGATACGTGGCGTTAGGCACGAGTCAGGGTTTCCTAAATTTTCCAAAATAAAACATTTAGGTGGCGACTCTGTATCTGGCAAAGTTGTCCATGTTTGACACTTCTTTATAAAAATCAGTTTTCCAAAACGATTTGTCGGATTTAGACTGTTTGGTGATTTATCAGTCTTGCATTGCACTTTGCGAGATTAGATTCAGAACCGTGACATTGAGTCCGAACTGTAGTGAGCTAATGAACAACCGATTTTCGCGCCATCTCGCGTGCGGAGTCAGGACATTCGGGCACGTCTACAGTTTCTGGCGACTTTGCTGGGGACTTAGAGAACTTGACTCGAACTCATGATATCTTGTTTTGCTTACACTTATGTGTCTCTTCGCATTGCATGTGCATTGGTGCGCCTAGGACACCGTGTTTGCCGTATGCTATTCCTAAACGGTTTGCCGGAGGTTCGCTTTGAGAAGCGTGCCATAAGGTTGACCGGTTGCGGGCTCTGCCATGACGGGAACACAAACCTCGGTTTTTACCGGGGCACCCTTTTTGACCAGTCGACCTAATGCATATCGAAATCGATAGTGACCATTCCAAGCTAGGACAGGTTGCTTACCCGATTATAGGTTGTTTGAAACCGCTGCGTGCGTAGTAAAACCCTAGCTCCTGACAAAATAGGATAGGGAAACCCTATCCCTCCATAGGGGTGCTTTGGCTCTTACTTGCTTGATTATGTGCTTTTAGAGTTGGCCTCTATAGGAATGCATGTATCAGTTTGCAAGTCTGGGTATCAGGCCTGCGGGCATCAGTATCAGTATTTGGGAATCAGTTTTACCTGCGGGTATCAGATTCAGATTTGGGGCAGTGATTTGGGAACAGTGATCAGTGGTTGAGAACAGTTCTTTCAGCTTGTGTTTGCCAACTGTGTGTTGTCTTTATTTAAGCTGTTATGCTGTCCGTTTTTCTGTTCATTGTTTCCTTATTATGCTTTATTTATCTTTTTGCAAGGTCACCATTGATTCCGACCAGGTACATATCCCCCGAGCACTCTGGGTTAGAGGTCACAAACTTAATCAATATAGGGATCTAGTAGACGGACAAGCAGTGTTCTTTTCTTTACCCCCGGTTACCAGACGGAGGTCAAAAAGCGCGATGTATCGATGCAATGATCGCCCGGATCGATGGTCTATCCCACCGATGAAACGGTCGGTGAGGTCTCAGTTTCTACTACATGGACAGATATACCGGTTATTCAGCTAGATCAGCATAATATGGCAGGTATAGAGGAGATGATGCATCAACTCGAGGAGAGTATGAAAGCTATACAGCAGGATGCTGCCCGTCAAGTAGAATTTGCCGCACGCCAGGCCGAGGTCATGGCCCAACAAGTGAAGTTGATTGCTAGACTTCAGCAACAATAACCACCACAGCAAGCCGGAGCATCTGCTTCGCACCCAGTTCCTCCCCCACCAAGAGTTCTAATACTTGGGGAGACCACTAACGTCCAGGACAAAACGGACGATCCAATGGGGCCGGCCCCGCCCCTAATCCTACCCTAGCTATCCAAAGCACCTACCAACCTACTGGATACACCGTTTGAGTTTGAGGTGGATCCCACAGCGCTAAAAGTGAGCAAGCTAGAGAAGCTGTTCAAGAAGTCTCAGGGCATGAAATCCATCCCAGATATAGAGGATGGGTATACCAACTCGGCCGTGACTCTGCCAGACCGGTTTTAAATGCCGCACATAGACTGTTTCGATGGGTCTGGAGATCCTATGGTGCATTTGCGGCTGTTCTCAGACATACTAAGGCTGATGGGCCTCTCCAGATTGCAGAAGCTTTCCTTGTTTGGCCGGACCCTGTCGGGTGTAGCGGCTATTTGGTATGCAAAACTGGAGGACTCTGTTAAAAGGAACTTGGAGGAGATGGCTGAGGCCTTTGTGGCTCAATACTCATACAATACACAGATCGAGATCATAACTCGTGATCTTGAGATAACTAGGCAAGAGCCGAATGAGAGCTTCTTCAATTTTGTGACCCACTGGAGGGCTAAAGCCTCGATGATGACCATCAGGCCTGTTGATAAAGATCAAATTCGGATGGTTGTGCGCAACCTCTAACCCAAGCTCATGCAAAAGATGATCGTTCTCCCCCTCCCTACCTTTGCAGATCTACATGAGATAGGGGTGCAGATTGAGGATGCCATGAAACAGGGACTCATTGATCATGGGAGAGAGCAGCCCAAGAGAGCATTCAACCGCAGTACGAATGCAGGCACAAGCGGTGCTGCAGCTGCCAGAGCTTCAAATGTGGGAATGGTCATAACCACCACCGTAAGAACCCTTACAGCTACACCGTTCACCGGTACGTCCGGAAGTAGCTAACAAACAACCAAGTTTTCACCCTGAGGCCAAAGAACCTTCACCCCACTATATATGCCTTTGTCCAAGGCTTTGGGGGTTTCGATTAGGAAAGGGCACTTGAAGCCCCTAGAGCCGCAACCATTGCTAGAAAAACTTCCTCCCTCCCATAACCCAGCTAAATACTGTGCATTTCATTAACAACATGGTCATGAAATCGACCATTGCTTTCGATTACATCACGAGATTCAGGACCTCATTGACAACAGGGTAATCGTGCCTCCAGAGAAACTGAATGTCACAACCAACCCTCTTCCACCACATAACCAAGCTCCACCTCCCAAACGCATCAACTTGATCCAAACTGGGGTTGTGTCATACGACCCTAGCATATATATCATCCTTTCTCACCTACCCAAGCTGGAGGTGTTCATTCCTGACAGCACTGACTTGTGCATGTTGGACATCTCTCAAATCCAACCAGAAACGGTGGTGGTGGCTATCGAAGATAGAAGTGGGTCGACTGTGGGGGTAGATGAGAATGATTATACAGAGCCTGAGGGGTCTGTGAGCTTCATGTACAACCCGAGCGGTTACATTACATCAGCAGGCTAGGTTAGGTCGACTGTGGAATTGCCAATGGGGGTAGAGATTTGTGTAGTACGGGAGGATGGACCTAATCAGGGGCTAGATGACCTAGTGGAAATGGAAGAGGACATTGCTAACCTTCAGTTTTTCAACGAACAAGATCCGGGAGACGTGACAGTCAACTGGTTTGATTTGGATGGGTCAGCAGAGTCTACTGGGTGGCTTGATGACCAGCCGGATGTTGTTGAACAACCTCAGCTAGAACAGAGTCCGCCAGGGACGGGGACATCAACTGTGGCCGGAAGGGTCGAAGATCAAGATGCACCGTCGGAGAGCATCAGTGTTAAGAATTTTGCTCAGAATACGGGCAGTTTGGGTACGGAAGATACTGAACAACAGGCTGCGCTGAAGCAATTTGAACGGGAAAGGATCGAAGATTCTGAGAGGGTCAAAAAGGCCAAAGCCCCTACGGGGACAGAACATGTTGTGTGTACAAGAACGGAGCGTGCTGCGAGCATAGGAACACAGGGTGCTGTGGGCATAGGAATAGTTGTAACGAAGTCAGACAAGTGTCAGTCGGCTGCCGATGGCATGTAGTGGGAAGATGACGACCTATGTCTTGCCCACACAGATGAAGACTGGGGGCAAAGCTAGCCGAATGATACCTGGTATATTGGCGAAGTTGACCACATGACTAGGAGTGGGCGGTATTTCAAGCCTCCACACTTAGATTAACTAGAGGCGTCCAGAAAGGACAATGAGGCAGAGAAGCAGAAAAAAAAAAACTACTCGGGGAGGAGGCTGTGCTGAAACAGCTCGAGAAGATACAAGCAGACATCTTCATCTGGGGGCTTATGGCCTCAAGAGTTCATAGACAGGCTATCCTTTCTGCAATGGACAAAGACAAACTTTCAATAGATACCACGCTTGAGCAGTTGGTAGGATTGGTTTTTTCAGGAGGAGCTTCCTTGACGTTGACCTTCACTGACAAGGAACTGCCACCTGAGGGTACAAACCATAACAAACCTCTCTACATATCTATCAAGTGTAGAGACAAATGGATACCAGTGGTTCTTGTCGACACAGGATCTGCCATTAACGTGTGCTCGTCAAGAACGACATATGCAATCGGGTTGAAGCCCGTGGATTTTGTGCCAACTACCCTGGTGATAAGGGCCTACGACAATACTAGCAGAGAAGTGATGGGGACCGTGCAGATTCGGACTCAGGTTGGTCCAGAACAACACGATATTGACTTTCATGTCTTGGACGTTCCCGCAACCTTTAATTTACTCCTAGGGTGGCCGTGGCTACACCAGGTGAAGGCAGTCTCTTCCACCCTGCATCAAATGTTAAAATACCCCCACGGAAAGGGGGTGGCTATAGTCTTTGGAAATTCGTCAATCCATCCGCCGCCAGAGGTGTCTACACCAATTTTGGAAATCGAGCATGGCACGGAGGATGTGTTCCTGTCAGGATTTACCCTAGCCGAGGCCCGGGTCGTACAGAACATTTTGGCTGTTGATGAGGGGTTATATGTCAGCGCACAGTCAGTGTACCTCATGAATAAGCTCCAGTATATCCCTGGGATGGGACTAGGAAAAAGTGGCCGGAAGGGCATTGCTGTATCGGCCGAAGTGCCGCACAACACGCATACCTTTGGCTTAGGTTATCTGCCTACCAAAGAGGACTGGGTGAGGAAAGGCAAAGAGATGGCCGGGAGAGCCAGAGCCAAGCAAACCGGGAGGCATTTTGAGTTGATGCATCGACCCATTCAGGGCACCCTAAATGGACGCTTTGTCTGGAAGGGGGAAGACTTTCCATTCTGTGGCTTCCCAGAGCCATGGCTAAATGTAGAGAAGAGGTGTCTGCCGGGATTTGAGATCTTCTTCAACTCACAGTTGTCTAGAGATGATGTTGCCGAGGAGCAGACAGACCCATCAGCTGAGGTTGAGCAGTGTAAGGAAGTGGATTCCGAGAGCACCGAGATTGAAATGAGGGTAACACTGGCTTGTCTACTTTCAGATCCTCCGATCGTACATGAGTGCTTGGGGGATGACCTCTCAGTGTCTATGATCGGGAATGAAGCTGCTGCGAGCCCACCTTCAACCATTCTGGATGCATCCATCGTACCCTCCCTTGTCTGGCAATATGAGGAGGGATTCTTATCGAGCAGCACTGGGTCAGGTAGTGAGCCGGAATCTGATTCCACCGAGTCTGTGGAGTCGGAATCAAGTTCCAGCTCGTCTGAGTTTGAGTTCAGTATTCTTGGGGGTGACAACCCGGATGCCACAGTCCTGTCTAGGTCGTCTTTTTCTTTTTCCTTTGAGTCTCTTGTAACAGAGGAATCAGGCAACTTGGAAGTGATTAATGAGAATGGAATGGCTGTGGCCTTCGAGTACTTTTCTATGCCTTTGATTTATTGTATTAATCAGGACTTTCAAAATTTCAATGAAAATGACAAGGAAGAAATTCCTCCGATTTTGAAATATTTGCTTGATCAAGAGCAGGAGAGGTTTGTGAAACCACTGGTTAATGAAATCACCCAAATTAATGTTGGTATTGAGAAGGACCCGCGACTGGTCCAGATCGGGTCCACGTTGTCTTCGGAGGAGCGTAAGCACTTAGTCGCTTTATTAAAAGATTTCAAAGATGTTTTCGCGTGGTCCTACAAAGACATGCAGGAATCGATCTGAGATTGTGCGACACGGATCCCTCTTGACCCAGAGGCCCGACCTGTTAAGCAGAAGCTCAGAAGGATCCGCCCAAACTAGGCTCTCAAGATCAAAGAAGAGGTCACAAAGCAAATTGACGCAGGGTTCCTACTGGTGTCTGAATACCTAACTTGGTTGGCCAATATCGTTCCGGTGCCGAAAAAAGACAGCAGAATTCGGGTATGTGTGGACTTCAGGGATTTGAACAAAGCCAGTCCAAAGGACGACTTTTCTCTGCCGCATGTCGATGAATTAGTGGATTTCACTGCTGGGTATGCATTACTCTCGTTCATGGATGGGTTTTCAGGCTACAATCAGATATTGATGACACCCGAAGATCGGGAGAAGACTGTTATTACCACCCTGTGGGGGACCTATTGTTATAGGGTGATGCCGTTTGGGCTGAAGAATGCTGGGGCTACATATCAACGGGCCGCGACCACGATTTTCCATGATATGATCCATAAGGAGGTTGAGGTGTACGTGGACGACAAGATTGTCAAGTCCAAGGAAAGAGAAGGCCACTACACCGCCTCGTAGAAATTCTTTCAACGGATCAGGGAATATCAGTTGCGGCTGAATCCTCAGAAGTGTACGTTTGGTGTTACAGTAGGGAAAATGCTTGGGTTCTTGACCACACAGAGAGGTATCAAGGTCGATCCTTCCAAAATTAAGGCCATCTTAGAAATGCCACCACCGAGGACTGAAAAGGAGGTGCGAGGCTTTCTGGGTAAAGTGCAATTCATAAGACGGTTTATTGCAAAATTAACCTTGACTTGTGAACCACTCTTTGGTTTCTGAAGAAAGGAACGAAGTTCCAATGGGACGACCGATGCCAAGCTGTTTTTGAACAGACCAAGCAATATCTGCAGAATCCACCTGTGTTGTTACCGCCTGAGTCGGGAAAACCGTTGATTCTGTACCTTTCAGTGACTGAAACTACAATGGGCTGCATGCTTGCACAAGAGTCGAGGACAAAGTGGAGAGCTATCTACTACGAGCAAGAAAATCTTTGGATTCTGAGACCGCTACACTCATTTGGAGAAGGCTTGTCTGGCCTTGGTATGGGCTACCAGGAAGCTGCGGCACTACCTGTTAGCTCACTCCTTAATACTAGTTTCGAGATTAGATCCCATCAAATATCTCTTCGAGAAACCGGCACTTACAGGTAAGGTAGCCCGTTGGTTGCTTTTGCTTTCCGAATTCGATCTGAAGTATATGACGCACAAGTTAGTGAAGGGGAGAGCGGTAGCAGAGTTCCTAGCCGATCACCCAGTGGAAGGGGATGAAGCAGTTGAGTACCTATTCCCAGACGAGGCCATTTTGCACATCGAAGAAGAAACTTGGACAATGTACTTTGACGGAGCATCAAACCAATATGGGTATGGGATAGGGGTATTGCTGATAGCACCCGACAATTCCCGTATACCCCTAGCATTCAAACTCCGGTTCAAACTCTCGAACAATGAGGCAGAGTATGAGGCGTGTATTGCTGGACTAGAAGCAGCTTTGGAACTAGGGGCAAAACGGTTGGATGTCATCGGGGACTCGAACCTTGTTGTATCTCAAGCTAAAGGAGATTGGAAAGTCAAAGAAGAAAAGATGAAAATCTATCACCAGACCTTGGACGTGCTGATTCCTCAGTTTGAGAAACTAAATTTTGCCCATCTGTTAAGAGAGAACAATAGGTTTGCTGATTCACTAGCAACTCTATCTTCTATGATAGACATCCCTTTTGAAGTCCGGATGCGTCCGATCATCATCGAACAGAAATTTGCACCGGCCTACGAGTTGATTGCTGCCATAGATGAGGTACAAGATAAGAACCCCTGGTATTACGATGTCTGAAACTTCTTGGAAAAAGAGGCGTATCCACTAGGGGCAAATGCCAAAGATAAGAGGGCAATTCAAAGAATGGCTGCTCAGTTCATCATCTGCGGGGGAAAACTGTATAAGAGAGGTCATCTCGGGATGCATAAGCTGTGTGTTGATGCCGAAGAATCGAAGCGCCTGATGGAGGCCATCCATGGAGGAGAGTGTGGAGCGTACGTGAATGGGGTGATGCTAGCCCGGAAGATCCTTAGACAGGGTTACTACTGGTCCACCATGGAGGAGGATTGTATTGGCTTTGTTTGGCGATGCCACAAATGCTAGATCCATGCAAACTGCATGAACATTCCGCCGTCGAAGCTGTACAACATGACTTCACCATGGCTATTTTCAACCTAGGGGATTGATGTGATCGCGGCTATTACCCCGAAGGGGTCCAATGGGCATGAGTTCATTCTGGTCGCGATAGATTACTTTACGAAGTGGGTTGAGGCCCAATCTTATGCGGGGTTGAAGGCATCACATGTTGCTAAGTTCATCAGGAACAACATCATCTGTCGCTACGGGGTCCCGAATGAGATTATTTCAGATAATGGTTCCCACTTCAAGAAGGAAGTGATCGACTTGTTGGAGAAGTACAACGTGGCTTTTCATAAGTCATCTACATATCGGCCACAAACCAACGGAGCAGTTGAGGCCGCCAACAAGAACATCAAGCGTATTTTGCAGAAGATGGTGGAAACCTACCGGGACTGGCCAGATAAGCTACCATTTGCTCTGTGGGGCTACCGGACTTCAATTCGAACTTCTATTGGGGTGACTCCGTATTCCTTAGTCTATGGGATGTAGGCCGTTTTGCCTATCGAAGTTGAGGTTCCGTCATTACGGGTACTGGTTGAGTGTCAGATAGTTGAGGTAGATTGGTAGCAAAACAGGTTCGAAGAACTCATGCTCTTTGATGAAAGAAGGCTGAAAGCAACATGTCATGTTGGGGTTATTAACGACGAATTGCCAGGGCTTTCAACAAGAAGGTTAAGTCCAGGAATTTGAAGGAAGGAGATTTAGTGCTCAAAGACAACCGAGCTCCCATCCACGACCCTAGGGGCAAGTTCAGACCCAATTGGACTGGTCCTTACATCATCAAGTCTATTTGGTCGGATTGGATTACGCTCGATGGACCTAGATGGCCTAGAGTTCTCCCAACCGATCAACGTGGACAAGTTGAAGAAATATTTTTCCTGAGTGGCTCGCTAGGCCGAAAACCCGAAAGGGCGACCTAGGCAAAAGTTAGAGCACAAAAAATTTGAAATTATAAAAACTGAGCTCGCAAGGTTGAAAACCCAGAAATGGCGGCGTTGGCAAAAGTTAGAGCGCAAAAGGAGAGAGTTAATACACGAGTGAACCTGAGTAGAACTACGTAAGGCTTGATTCCCATCTTTGGGATACGTAGGCAACTTCATCCTAAAGTCTAGCCATAAACGCTTCCCCGATCAACTTTGTCCATGTGATCATGTTTGGTCATCTTTGTCTATTATGCATTCGAGAGCTCGGTTGTGATCTCCGATACAATGCTATTCAAACTAGGGGCAACTTTCCAGTTGCTGGGATTCGGGGTTGTACATCTCAGCGATAGATCTCAAGCATGTCTAGTTGTGATCCGTATCGAAAATGGCTTTGAAAAGTTTAATAAAAGTTGATTTTGCTCAAATTAATCTTTTTACAACTTAGACCATTTTGGACCAAACGAAAAATTTTCAGTACCCACAACCTTCAATTTCATTGATTTTAATACAGAGTTCTCCTACTCTTGAATACAAATTGAAGTTGTTTTTTATTACAATCATAAAGAAAACTTGAAAGTTCTGATTAAAGCAAATAAATTTGGGGCATAGTCAGGTGTTCCTGCGTCCCCTCTCCGAGCTTGTGGAAGCCTCTGATGCCAAAGTGGGCCCGATTTGCGCCTCCTCATCAAGCCAAGCTATGCACTCATCTGAGAAGGTGCAACTGAAAATGGGAGCAGGGGCCAGAAGCTCTCTCGTCCTCCATGTCGTGACATATCGAGCTAGCTGTGCGCCTCGGAGCAAAAATGCAGTAGGGTACTCTATCCCTTCTTCCGGACAAGTCTGATCATGTTCGAACTGGCGCCGGAATCGGAACGGGAAGTAAAAGACACAGTGTGTCAGGCCAATCAACTGAATCCTGGGCTGGCGGGTCATGTTGTAGCTCATTGTCGGTAAATTAAGCCAGGGGCAGCACCAAGCAATGTCAAGAGTGAACAAACTGCACATCCAGTTGCACCACCATCCCTCATCAGGGGTATCGACTAGGTGTTGCCGGAAGAAATAGCTATGAGCTGAATACGCTGGGCACGAGTCCACAACCTTCAACTTATCCATCAACCATATCTAGGGAGGGATGAAAAATGAGAGATTAAAGAATAGAGAGATGTACGTTAAGAGAAAAAGTGAGAAAAGCGTTTTGAGAGAAAAACTGAGCTTGAGGGCTGAGTGATGTGAGAAATATATGTGAGATGGGGTGGGAAACATTACTTGCAGTAGTAGTTGACTCCCCGCAAATCTAGCCGTCTCTCGGCGATAAAAAGCGTCTAAACCCATCAATGTCTCAGCTAGTGTCATGGTGATGCAGCTCTTGCCCTCTTTTAAGCCCTCGGCGACCTCAATCAAATGAGTGCTAAACACACCGGAACCTGGGGCAAGCAAGAAATGAGACAGCATGCATAAGCAAAGCACATATCGCCGATGACCCCGCCAATGATGATCATCGCGGTCACCGGCATCAGAAAAATCGACGAATCAAGCTCGGAATGTCCAGCTCTCTGTCGCGAATCAATGACCGAGCGTCATGCAAAGTAAGGCCACACATCCGTCCTAAGGCTTGGATGTGGTCGAACTGGAGTTGAGGCAAGATTTCTTCATCGCGCTCGGATTCGATTAAAGCTTGAAAATCCTCAAAAATAGGACACATCTCTTGCCCACCAAAGCTAAAGACGTGTGTCACCGGATTCCAAAACCTTGCTACGGCATGGAGGAAGGGAAAACACAGCGTGGTGCGACTCAATGTGAATAGTGCATTTATGCCGAAGCCTCGGAAGTTCAGCTTTTTCGAGCCATCCAAGTTGGCAATCCAATTTGTGAGATTTTGGACAAGAAATGCTTCTATTTGGTGCAAAAACTAAGCTGAAATGGGAAAACTACGAAGCTGGAGCTTTTGTAGAGGATAAGGTGTTGAGTGGAAGACAGGTGTCAGCATTCTGGAGGTGCTTGCCATTTTTGGCCGATCGGCCAAAAAGAGTGCCGACTGACCATCTTTTTTGGCCGATCGGCTAGTAATGATGGCCGATGGCCATTTCTTGTGGCCAATGGCCTCTCACTTTGGCCGATGGCCTCTCCTCTTGTGCTATGAGCTGTCTATGTGTTGAAGATGTTGAGAACTTGTGACTGGTTCCACTTCTAATACCTTTCGGTGATGATTTTGCGAAGTCGCGCCTGTGTTACTTCAATTGGTTTATTGAGTTACTGTACTTTTGTCTATCGAGTTGTATCTTGTTTTCTTTAAGTCTTTGTTTTGCTTATCGAGTTGTATTTACATTTGGTTAGCTTGTCAAGTTCGTTGTTTTGCTTATCGAGTTGTTTTGTTGTTAGTCGATTCACTACCTGATTAATGCAATTCGATTGTTTAGTTTTCAAAACAAAATTCAATCTCATTTACATTGTTATGTAATGTGATGCGATGCATAGAATGTACAAATGTAACACTTTTTCAACAAAAACAGCTGTTTCATTTCATCATATCATCTTTTGCAAAAGTACATAGTTTTGAAGAAAATAAAACCTGCCTGAGGCAGTACAATGTGCAAAACTACTAGTAAAAAGAAAATAAAGCAAAAAAAAGCAGCAAATTGTCTGGATTGGCACCAGTAGTCTCAAGTGCGGGAGTCTGTCCTGGTCCTCTTCCTGGATGAAGGTCTAGGATCATCGCCACCAGCTCCACTGTCAGAGTTTGAGCCCTAGTCATCTCCAGACTCATCCTCAGACGACTCCACCTCTGCATCGGACTTGTCGTCATCTAGAATAGGTGCCCGTGAGTTACTCCCAAAGTGAGTACGCCCGGCTCTACTGCAGTGGCGTACTGAGATCCTTCGCCCTGCTCTCCTCGCTCCTTGGGTAGGTACAGATGGTCCTACTGGAGCACCTCCTGCAGCCGATATCTAGAATGGGGCCTGAAAAGGACAGTTGGCGAATGCATCAGTTATGCTATGCAAAGTCGAGTATGAATATCGAATACAGTGTATGAGCAGTGTATGAGTGTCGTGGGCAATGCTGTGAGCAGTGTATGAATGCCGTGAGCAATGTATGAGTACAGTGTATGAATGCTGTGAGTAGTGTATGATTATAGTGTATCAGTGCCGTGAGTGGTATGTAAATGTAGTGTATCAAGTGCTGTATTGATAATGTGATGTATCAGATCAGTATGGAATAGATCATGCAGAGTCTTGAGACCGAGGTTAAAAGAACTCACCGGGATGCCGTAGATGGTCAACAGGTCAATACTCCTCTGAAGCATCCCCATCACCGAGACTGTCAGCTCCAGGGCTTGCCCAGTGTACTCAATCGAAGCTTGCAAAAGTGTTGAAGTATTTAGTATTCTGTAGGAAATCAAATGAAATGAAATGACTGTACAGAATGCAAAGTATAGTACATACCGAGGTCGAGCCGCGAACTCCGACGAGCTCATGATTAGTTGGAGGAGGAGCGATGGGTATCTGGTAAGTCTCCCCACCATGTCCTTGGCATGTCATGGTGGTGGGCAGAGCTGGCCACTCCACTCCACGTTCCCTCTGGGACCCACTCCGGTTACGGGCCTGTGTCGCCCTCGGCACTCCTGCTCCTCCTGCTGGTGCTACAGGCCTCTCCCTCTCATCTTGACGAGTACTGGTCAAAGGTTGCATCAGATAAGTCTGGATGAAGACGGCGTAGTCACCCTCATCTTTGAAGAAGTTAGAGTCCCAGCCGATGGTAAAGTCGATCATCTCCTCTGGGGTGTACCTCTCCGTGTGCCTCATATGGGTGGGAGGTGGCCTCGGAACTATCTACTCCAGTAAGCCGAGGGTCTGACGCAGGAAGCGCTCACCCAGGTACCAAACCCGACAGGCCGGACCCTTCAGCAAAACCCTGAACTTGGCAGTCTCTCGAGCACCAGCATCTTGGTCCGAACTGTCGTCAGCAACACGGCCCAGAAAGCCAAGTGATCTACAAATGATATACAGTCGATTATTTACTGTTGAAAGTACAATGCAAAGTGAAGTTCAAATAAATTGTAATGTTTGACATACCTTAACTGCGGTGACAGTGTGGAAGTATCTGCGGAAGAACAGGAAAGACTCCCGCGGCCTCCATTCGCACCTTACATCCAATCGGTGAGAAAATGGGACAGCGAGGGGCATCTCCACCTCCGGCTCTGGAGCAAGCCTCGGAAAGTAGGTGTACACCCACAACTACAGAATGTAACAGGGCAAATATGAGTATGCTTATCAGTAAGGCAGTATGCAGATAAAGTAAAAATCAAAGAATGATGTGCAGTGTATTATGTTGTGTGTGCAATGTATTGTGCAGCGTATGAAGTGTGTTGTGCAGTGTTGTAGACACCCTATTTTTGACCGATCTTAAAACTCAGACGTCACTGATTGAGCACTTGGTGATGTTGCATATCGTGCTCGTTCAGAAGTTTCAGAGTCTCGGCGGCGAGCCTTGCCTCTGGACTTCCGAGCTTTTCTGCGCTTTGCCTCAGTTTGCGAACCAGGCTCTGTTTTCTCTGTTTTCTCTTCCCGAAGGGAAGGAGAGGTCTCGTAGATCATCTCTCAGTGACCGTAGGCTACGTTTCGTGGTCGTAGGCCATTTTTTCCATTTTGGAGCCCGGTTCTCGGTTTTTGGAGCCGTCAGGCCGAGTGCCTCGGTTCGGGACCGCCTAACCACCTTCGTTTGCTCCGGTTTTTGGCATGCATCTTATTTACTCCCTTTTGAGGGACACTGTGGACCGAGAGACCAACTTCGTGATCGAACACCACTCCCGGTGCCTAACTGTCAGTTTTCGGGGCCCTAGACTGCGCGTTTCGGCCCCCGAACCTTCATTTTACATCGGTTTGAGTTCATTTTTTGCAGGGACCTCTGTTTCATTGTTAGAAAGGTCGTAGAGGGGTGGGAGGCCAGTAATTGTTCTGACAACCAGTTTTATTCCTCAATCGCCCTCCGTCGCCCGTTTTTCTCACTTGAAAGCCAATGTTGACCACCCTAAAGCCACTTTTTCTTGCCCTAAACCACATATTTGTGTTGTAGACACCTGGGAGGCCACCAATATCATATGGCCGGCCAGTAATTGTGTGTGACCCTTTTGAACCCCTCCAAAAAATGGCCTTTTCTCTCTCCTGGTTCACTGTTTCCAGTTTTTGACCACATGGCTGTATTGAGCACACATGGGAGGCCACCAATTTGTGGTGGCCGGCCACTAATACCACTTGACTCTTTTGACCCTTGGCCGGCCGGCCATGGGGAGCCTGGCCGGCCACCTAAACCCTAGAAAGCTGGTCGGCCATGATCCTCACTGTTGGTACATTACAAAAATACCCTCATTTTTCCCCTGGATTTTGTATCCGGGGGGCCAACTTTTGGGGGGAAACTTGAATTATTTTTCCCCCCATTTTTCCCCCTCTTTCTCCCCCTCTTTTGCCTATATAAACAGCCCCCAGCCCTTGTCTTGAGGGTTAGAAAATTTTGCTTTGAGCCTCATATGTTGCATCTCTCCCTCTCTACATCCTAACCCTCAAAACCCTTAAGTTCCTACACCATTTCTACACCACCACCTAGCACACACCACCACCTCCATTCCAGCCACTTGGAGCTGCCTTCCAGAGTTGAGGAGCACCATTTCTTGTGCCAAGAGGTTGTCAAAGATTGGTCTACAAGGGTGAGTCATTTTCCCTCTTTTGAGCTTCATTTTTGCATGCTATTCTTAGCCATACTTGCTTACATTTTTGGGCTCCAACCCTAACTGAAAATAGCATTATTTTGAGATCTATTTCATGTTTTTTTAAGGGCCTCTCACTGTTTGAGGCTTCCTTTTTGCACTTGCTTCTTTACCTCTCTTGTATGCCTATTTCTTGTGTAGTATTTTTGGCCTATGTATAAACTGTTTTGAGCTCTGTCATAAACTGTAAAGTTTCTCATTTTGAGCCCTTGTTCAACCTTGTTGAAGGGCTTATCACTGTTTGAGGCTTCCATTTGCCACTTACCTTTATATCCCTCTTTTGGCCTTATTTTTGCATGATTTGTTAGCCTCTTGTGCTTCTGTTTTTGGGCTCTGGTCCAAACTATAAATGGCCTTATTTTGACCACCTCTTAATGTTTCATTAAGGGTCTTTTGCTGTTTGAAGTTTCCTTTTCCTCTTTGTGTTATAGCTCTCTTTTTTTGGCCTTATTTTGCATAGTATTTTGAGCATGCTTGTGCATTGTTTTGGGTTTCGTCATCAACTGTAAAAGGTTATATTTTGGGCCCCTCTTCAACATTGTTGAAGGGTCCTCATCTGTTTGGGGCCGGAAACCATCACTTGTTTCTTTGTCCCTCTTTTGGCCCATTTCTTGCATGAGAGCTTAGCCATACTTGTGTTTGTTTTTGTGGCTTGTTGTAAACTGTAAAATACCATATTTTGGGTACCTCTTCAACATTGTAAAAGGGCCCTTCTCTGTTTAGGGCCAGAAGCTGCTACTTGCTTCATTATCTCTCTTTCGGGGCCATTTTTGCATGCTAGCTTAGCCCCATTTGTGTTCACTGTTTGGCCTTGCTTAAAACTGTAAATATGCTTATTTTGGGGCTGTCTTGATTCTGTCTTCACACTTCATGTTCAAATAATGCATGCATTGCATAGCCATAGGTCATTCCATGCGCCTAATTTCATGTTTAGGGATTCATTTCATGCATCGGGTGTCATTTTGCCATCTTTCGAGGCTGTTTTGCATCACTTATTGCCTCTGAAATTTGCATGCTAGTATGCCATATTCCATGCTTTGCCATGTCTTGTTAGAGTGGCATTTCGTGCCTTAGGGTCGGTCCTCGGTTTGCGTGCACGCGTGCACGCATTTCAAGTTTTTTATTTTCGTCTAATGGCCTCTTATGTGAGTGTGGCTGAGGTCCGCTTGTGTTAGTGTAAGTCCATATTGCATTGTGTATGCCATTTCATTCTACAGCATTGTGTATGCTAGGTTGTATATTAGCGCATTGTGTATGCTATGTTACCTCGTGCATCGTGTATGCCATTTCATAGCATGTTGCATGTTATGATGTATCTTAGTTTCATTTCATGCATGTCATGCATGTTGCATTGTGTTCGGGATAGGAGTTAGCAGAGCACGGAAAGCGAGGCGTTCGTACTCCGAGTGACGGGCGTGTCTCAATTCCCGATCCGCGACACTCCGGATTATCCATGATGGAGTTAGGACTTAGTTGTGTTTTCATGTGCATTCATTCCATATTGAGTTGTGCAATTCGACTCCTCGGCCATCATGCATCGATATCGTGATTGGTGGCACGAGGATCGAGCATGCATACATTTGTGAAAATACATTGCCATGCCCTTTCTGCTCTCTGTTGCGACAAATCAAGAATCGGGATCTTAGGGGCTTGGCGCTTTCCAAAAATTATTGCAAAACAAAGGCTAATTGGGGCATCACGGTGGATTTCGCGCAAAAGCAACCGGATATGCATCATTCATCATCGAAAGAGAGTCAAAGCGGTCCACGGCTTGCATGCGGTTATTGTTTTCTTAGTTAATTTGTTAATTAGGAATTTGTACATATTTGGAATTTGTATTATTTATTTGAATTGTACTATTTATTTGTATATTATTCTTCGGACCCTCTGCGAGGGCAATGTTGTAATAAGTGTGCGTATGTGTGATGTATGTCTTCCAACCCGTCTTTCTTCCTTTTATTTACCAACTTATGATGGTTAGATTAGGGCATGTTTCAATTAGCATCTGATATGATAGCATGTTTGCATTCATTCATCTGTTTTGCATGCAAGGCTCGGCGCATCATACTACTTGCATTTGTATTTCAATTCCAAGTTGAATACTTGATAGTATTGCATCTCATATGCCATGTTTAGAATAGTAGCTTTGCTATAATTGCATTTTGCATGTGTTACATTAGGCATTTCTGTATAGTTAGGATCATGCATGGATTTCTAATCGGTTTCTGTTTTGGCTTGGAGTACTCGGTGAGTTTTATGCTTTAGCATCCTTGCATGTGTGTGAGTGACTGCCATGAATAGCATGCTTACCATGAGGCTAACTGCTTATGTGATTTAATTGCCTTCAATGCCTGTGGGTGAAGGTTGGGTTATTTGGATTGAAACAAATCATCAACTGTGAGTTTTAAGCCCACTAGATAGTGGCAAAATCATGTTTTCTAAGCCCACCTGAGGGTGGAAAAATCTGCATTTTAAGCCTACCTGCGGGTAGCAAACCATCTTTCAAAAACAAACACGAAGTGTTTTGTTCCAATTCAGGCGACCCGGTCTATACTTGTATGCTGTGCGCATCACATAGTAAATCTAGGCTAAAAACCGAAATAAGAACACACAATGTTTTCAAAAATAGATATCATGGTTAGTAGAGGCCGATCTTTGATCGGGCGAGCGGGGGTGCTCACGAAGTGACCTTCCCCAATTGTACCTAAGTTCTGAGCGAGGCAACTTTGGTGATAGCGGACCGTGGCCTTAGGCAAGCAGTCGGGGTTTCCTAAATTTCCCAAAAATAAAATATTTAGGTGGCGACTCTGTATCGGCAAAAGCGTCCATGTTTGGCACTTCTTTCAAAAAATCTGTTTTCTCAAAGCGATTTGCGGATTTGGACTCTTTGGTTGATTAAGAAGTGACAAAAATCGAGTCAGTATGGCGAGGTCCCCATGAGCTTGTCTCTGATTTCTGGCGACTCTTTGGGGATTTAGAGAACTTGACTCGAACTCATGATATCTGGTTTTGACTACACTTGTGTGTTTCTTTGCATTGCATTTGCATTGGTGCGCCTAGGACACGTGTTTGCCATCTGCTATTCTGAGCGGTTTCTTGGGAGGCTTGTCTTGTCAAGGCATGACCATAAAGTGACGGTTATGGGCTCTGCCCGTATAGAACACAAACCCGGTTTCTGGGGCACCCTTTGACCATTCGACCTAGTGCATATCGAAATCCGTAGTGACCATTCCAAACTAGGACGGGTTGCTTACGATATAGGTTGTTTGAAGCATTGCGTGCGTAGTGAAACCCTAGCTCGACAAAATAGGGCAGAAACCCTACCAACATAGGGGTGTTTTGGCTCTCACTTATCTGTTATGTGCTTTTAGAGTGTGTCTCTGAGGAATGCATGTATCGGTTTATGAGTTTGGGCATCGAACTGCGGGCATCGGTCGATGTTGAGAATCGGTTATCTGCTGGTATCGATTGATCTTTGAAACGATGATTGAGGGACAATGATCGATATTTGAGGACAGTGTGTATTGACTTATCAGCGTGTGTTGTATACTGATTGTGTGTTGTGTATTTATTTTAAGCTATCATCTTTGTTCATTTATCTGGTTATTTATTTCCTTTTCGCTTTATTTATCTTTTTGTTAGGGGGCAGTTTTAGCATGATTGCTTCCGAACCAGTAGATATTCCCCAAGCACTTTGGACAAGAGGTCGTTGACTCAATCGTCGAGGATCGGTTGGCGGACATCGAGTGTTCCATTCTCTACCCCCGTTGTCGAGAAGGCCAAGGAAGCGCGATGTGTCGAGCAGAGGTTGCGAGCGATTGGGTTACTCCATTAGAGGACGATGGGGTGAGGTCTCAATTGTTGCTATAGAAATAGACATACGGTCGATCGGATGGATCGACAAAATACATCGAGGATGGAAGAAATGATCGCCAAATCATGGAGAGCATGAAACAAATGCGAGGAGGGCGCTTGCCAAGCGGAGTTCTCCAAGCAACAAGCCACAATCATGGCCCGGCGGTGAGCTAATCACTAGGCTGCAATAGCGAGAATCGACATCTGCTTCACATCAAGTTCCTCCTCCACGGGGGCCCCCATTACGGCGAGCACCTCTTGTCGAGAATGCTCTGCCAAACACCGAACACCGTGCCAAATGTCGAGAACATCAAGAGGACACAAACCTTCCAGAGGCGGCTCGCCCGCTTCGCCTCAGCTGTCCAAGACCCATACACCCAACCACGGGACTCTCCTTGAGTTGAAATAGACCATCTGACTCTAAAAGCGAGCAAGCTCGAGAAGCTTTTCAAAAGAAATCACAAGGGTAAAGGCTATTGGGACATCGAGGACGGATATACCGACGTGGCCGTGACATTGCCAGACAGATTCAAGATGCCCCAAATCGATTGCTTCAATGGGTCTGGGGACCCCATGGTCCATCTTCGATTATTTTCAGACATATTGCGGCCAATGGGCCTAACCAGACCACAAAAACTCTCGCTATTCGGCCAGACCCTGTCAGGCGTGGCCGCAATCTGGTATGCGAAGCTGGAGGATGAGGTAAAAAGAAGTTGGGATGAAATGGCCGAGGGCTTTATTGCCTGATACTCGTACAATACCGGATCGAGATTACAACTTCGTGATCTCGAAACAACGAGGCGAGCCCAAAGAGACTTTCTCGGTTCGTAACTTCGATGGAGGCGAAGGCATCGATGATGACTTTGAGGCCCTCTTGACAAAGACCAAATCGGGATGATTGTGCGCAATCTCAACCAAAATTGATCACGAAGATGATTGTACTCCTTTCCCACCTTCTCGGATCTACGAGATGGAGTGCTGATCGAGGATGCAATGAAACAAGGTACGATCGACCGGGATGAGGAGCAACCTAGGAGGACTTTCAATAGTAACAACAATGAGGCAGAGTGGTATTTGCTACGAGCCGAGAGGTGAGCATGGTCACCACCATTCCCCCTGTCCTCCTGAGACCCATAGCAGCCACGCCTTTCTCTGGCGCATCTGGAAGCAATACCCAAACCGCCAAATACCGGCCAGAGGCCAAGAACCTTCACACCCTATATATGCCCTTGTCCAAAGCTCTGGGGGTATTAATCGGGAAAAAGCATTTGGCGCCCTAAATGAGGCCACTACCAAATCCACTCCCTCCCTCTCATGACCGGCAAAATCTGGCGTATCACCAAGCACGGTCATGACACCGACGTTGTTTTAGATTGCGTCATGAGATCCGGGATCTTATTGACAAGCGGTGATCGCGCCTCTGACAAACCCAGCGTCACAACAAATCCTCTCACCACATAACCAAGCTCCTCCTCCCAGAATCAACTTCATCCAAAGCGGGGTTCGCGTCTTACGATCCTAGTATCTATATCACCCATCCCACCTACCTAATAGGAGGTGATCCTTCTGTCTGCCTTGACTTGTGCATGATGGACATCTCCACAACCCAATCTGAGCCAATGGTGGTGACCACAGAAGATGGGACATGGCGAGGTTCGAGAGGAAAGTGGGGTTGTTGAGTGCAGGATTGAGCAGTCTGGGAATCTCATTTGGAGGAGTCTCTGATCCAAGTGAATACATCCGGTCGGTGGGCGGTCTGGCTGAGTGTAGAAATTGCCGAAGAAGCGAAATTATGTGTAATTGAGGGGATGATTTGAGCAGAGCGGATGATCTAACGGTTGAGGAGAGGACCTTGCCAACCTCCGGTTCTTGATGACCAAGAATCGAGGATCGACAATCAAGCGGTTCGAGTATGAGAGTCGGCGAAGTTCGGATGGTTAGATGATCAACGAGGCGTTGTAGAATTTCAACGAGCAGGGCGGCGAAAGAGTATCGATGGTGGCGGAAGGGCGAAAGTCGAGAATACACTGCGGGAAGCGCGGCACTAAAATTTCGCTCGAGAACTTGGGCATTGTAAATCACGAGGAATATTGAACAACCATTTGTCTTGGCAGTTGGAACAACAAACATTGAGGATTAGAGAATCGGAAAAGCTAAGGCCCATGTAAGGTCGAAAGTCTTTGTGTGCAGGAGCGAAAATCTTTGCGGGCATATGAATTTGAAGAATCTGATGCGATCATCACGGGCCGGACGGTGTCTGTCATTGCCCGGCGGAATGTGGTGGGAAGGCGATGATTTATGTCTTGCCCTGAGATGAGATTGGGGAATAATCAGCGGATGATACAGTATATTGGCGAGGTCGCTCATATGACAAGAAGTGGGCGGTATTTCAAGCCCCGCACTTAGACCAACTTTGAGGCATCTGGGAAAGACAAGGAAGGTGAGAAAGCGAGCAGATTGAAGAAGAAAGCGTGCTCAAGCAATTAAAGAAGATACAAGCGGACATCTCCATCTAGGGAATTTGCTTATGGCGTCGAGGTGCCGCAGACGAGCCGTCCTATCTGCCATGGACAAGGCCAAACTCTCTATAGATACTACACGGAAGCGGTGGTTGAAATTTGGTCTTTCAGGAGGAGGTTCCCGGCGTTATCCTTTTAGACAAGAACTACCGCTGAGGGCACAAATCATAACAAACCCCTCTACGTTTCCGTGGAATGTAGAGACAAGTGGATCTGGTGGTACTTGTTGATCTGGGTCGCCATCAATGTCTGCCCAACGAGCAGTATATGCAATCGGGTTGAAGCCGCGGACTTCGTGCCGACTACTTTCGGTGATCGAGCATATGATAATACTAGCGAGGAAGTGATGGGGAATGTCAAAATTGAGACCAGGTTGGTCGGGACAACACAACATTGAATTCCATGTCTTGGGCGTTCCAACCTTCAATCTACTCTTGGGGGCGCCGTGGTTGCACCAAGTAAAGCGATCTCTTCCACTTTACATCGGATGTTGAAGTACCCTCACGGGAAGGGGTGGCTATTGTTTTGAGAATTCATCAATCCATCCGCCCTTGAAGTGTCCACACGATCTTGGAAATCGAGCATAGCACGAGAGGATGTGTTCTTATCGGGGTTCACTTTGGATTTGAGGCCGGGTGGTGCTGAGAATATCATGGTACGTGAATGAGGAGTGTCGTTAGTGCTCAATCCGTCTACCTCATGAACAAGCTACAACACATCCGGGATGGGATTAGGAAGGAAGCGGCGAAAAGGTGTCGCGACATTGGCGAAGTGCCACACAACCCTCATACCTTTGGCTTGGGTTATCGCCCACCAAAGAATTTGGGTGAGAAGGAAAGAAATGGCGGAAGAGCGAGCAAAAGCAGTGGGAAGCCTTTTGAATTAATGCATAGGCCCATCAAGGTACCTGAGCAGACTTCGTCCGGGAGGAGGACTTTCCATTTGCGGCTTCGAGGCCGTGGCTAAGCGGAGAGAAAAGCGCGTGCGAGGTTTGAGATCTTCTTGACTTGCAACTATCAGGGGATAGCGTTGCCTGAGCGAACAGACCCATCGGTGAGGTTGAAGCGATTATGAGGGATCTGAAATTGAAATTGAAATGGGGTAGCATTGGCAAGTCTACTTCGGATCCTCCGATCGACCATAAGTGCAGGGGATAACTTCTCGGTTTCCATGATTGGGGATGAAAGCAGTGCTGCGGGCCTACCGCAACTATTTTGGATGCATCTATCGCACCCTCTCTCCTTGGCAATCTGAGGAGGATTTTTGTCAGCGACCGGGTCGGGTAGTGGTAGGAATCTGATTCCAGAATCTTGTGAGTCGGAATCGGGTTCAGCTCGTGAGTCTGAATCTGGTAATCACAGGGATGATAACTGGATACCCTGATCTGTCTAGGTCGTCTTTTTCCTTTTCATTTAGTCTGTTGTAAATGAATCGGACGATTTGGATGTGCTTAATGAGAATCAAGTAACTGTGGTTTGAGTACTTTTACGTGCCCTTGATTTATTGCATTAATTCGGACTTTCAAAACTTTGATGAAAGCAGCGAGGATGAAGTTCCTCGGTTTTACAGCGTTTAATTGAGCAAGAGCAAGAGAGATTTGTCAAACCTTTAATGGATGAAATCACTCTAGTGAATATTAGTCTTGAGGAGGACCCATGGTGGTCGGATCGGGTCCACGTTGTCTTCGGAGGAGCGCTTAGTCGCTTTATTAAAAGATTTCAAAGATGTTTTCGCGTGGTCCTCTGAAGACATGCACGGAATCGATCTGAGATTATCTGACATCGGATCCCCTTGACCGAGGCCGACACATCAGCGAAACTTCGGGAGGATCCGCGGTGGGCTCTCAAGATTAAGGAAGAGGTCACCAAGCAAATCGGCGGGCTTCTGCTTGGTATCCGAATACCGACTTGGTTGGCCAACATTGTTCGATCTTAGAAGAAAGATGGCGGGATCCGGGTATGTGTGGATTTGAGGATTTGAGCGAGCTAGTCAGAAGGGCGACTTTCCCTACCGCATATCGATGAGTTGGTGGATTTCCACGGGGCATGCTTTGCTCTCATTCATGGATGGCTTCTCGGGCTACAACGGATAGTGATGGCACGAAGGCAGGAAAAGGCGCATTCACCACCCGTGGGAGACATCTTGCTATAGAGTCATGCCATTTGGGTTGAAGAATCTTTGGAGCTACTTATCAGCAGACGCGACCACAATATTACATGACATGATCCACAAAGAGGTTGAGGTGTGCGTGGGCGACATGATTGTCAAGTCCAAAGAAAGAAGGCCACTACACGCCTTGCACAAGTTTTTCAAAGGATCGAGGAATTAGGTTCTTGGTGAACCCTCGAAGTGTACATTTGGTGTTCTGTTGGGAAAAATCTTGGGGTTTCGATTACACAAAGGGCATCGAGGTCGACCCTTCAAAATCAAGGCCATCTTAGAAATGCCACCACCAAGAATTGAAAAGGAGGTGCGAGGCTTTACGGGTAAAGTGCAATTCATAAGGCGGTTTATCTCAAAATTAACCTTGACTTGTGAACCACTTTTGGCCTCCTCAAGAAAGGAAAAAGTTCAATGGGATGGCGATGTCAAGCTGCGTTTGAGCAGTTAAAGAATATTCTGAGAACATACGTCTTTGTCACCGCGAGAAGAAACCATTGATTTTGTATCTGTCAGTAACTGAGACTACAATGGGCTGCATGCTTGCGCAAGAATCGGAGGACAAGCTGGAGAGAGCGATCTACTATCTGTGCAAGAAGATGCTAGAGTCTGAAACCCGCTACACTCATTTGGAGAAGGCTTGCTTAGCTTTGGTATGGGCTACCGGAAGGCTGCGGCACTACTGTTAGCTCACTCTGTAATGTTGGTTTCACGACTTGATCCCATCAAATATCTTTTAGAAACCGGCACTTACGGGTAGGCTAGCTCGTTGGTTCTTTGTTGCTCTCGAATTTGATCTAAAGTATGTGACCGCATAAGTCGGTCAAGGGAAGAAGCGATAGCGAGTTCTTAGCGACCATCCGGTGGAAGGGGTGAAGCGATCAGTACTTATTCGAGATGAGGCCATTTGCATATCGATGATGAAACTTGGGCGATGTACTTTGGCGGGCGTCAAATCAATACGGGTATGGGATAGGAGTGTTCTTGATAGCAGACAATTCCGTATCCCTCTAGCCTTCAAACTCGATTCAAAGTCTCGAACAACGAAGCGAGAATATGAGGCATGCATTCTTTGGTGCAAAGCGACCACGGAACTAGGGGCAAGGCGGTTGGGCGTCATCGGGGACTCGAACCTTGTTGTGTCTCAAGCAAAAGGCTGGAAAGTGAAAGAGGAAAAGATGATGATGTATCACGGACCTTGGACTTCTTGATTCCTCGGTTTGAGAAGCTAAGTTTTACTCATCTACTAAGAGAACAACGAGTTCATGATTCTTTAGCAACTCTATCTTCCATGATAGACATCCGTGTGGAGTCGGATCGTCGGTCATCATTGACGAAATTTGCACACCTCTGAGTCGATTCTTTGCTATAGATGAAGTTCGGGCGAAAACCCTGGTATTACGACATTTGGAATTTCTTGGAGAAAAAGCATACACTTGAGGGTAAATGCCAAAGACAAAGGGCAATCGGAAGAATGGCCGTTCGGTTCATCATCTGTGGGGGTAAAATTTGTATAAAAGGGGTCATCTGGGAATGCATAAGCTATGTGTTGATCTTAGAAGAGTCAAGCGTCGATGGAAGCCATCCATGGGGAGAATGTGCGCACATGAATGGGGTAATGTTGGCACGGAAGATCCTCGAGACGGGGTTACTCTTGGTCCACCATGGAGGAGGATTGTATCGGTTTGTCGGCGATGCCACAAATGTCAAATTCATGCAAATCGCATGAACATTCGCCGTCAAGGCTGTACAACATGACCGCCATGGCCATTTTGATCTGGGGAATCGATGTGATCGGTACATCACTCCAAAGGGGTCGAATGGGCATGAGTTCATCTTGGTAGCGATAGATTATTTCACAAAGTGGGTTGAGGCCCAATCTTATCACGGTGTTGAAGGCTTCGCGTCATAAAATTTATCGAAACAACATCATCTGTCGCTCTGAGTCCCAAATGAGATTATTTGGACAATGGTTCCCACTTCAAGAAGGAGGTGATTGATTTGTTGGAAAAATACAATGTGGCTTTTCATAAGTCCTCTACCTATCGACATGAGACCAATGGGCGGTTGAGGCCGCCAACAAGAATATCAAGCACATACTGCGAAGATGGTGGAAACCTACGGGTGGCGGATAATTGCCGTTTGCTCTGTGGAGACTCTGGGACTTCAATCGAGAACTTCTCTTTGGGCGACTCAGTATTCATTGGTTTATGGGATGGAGGCCGTTCTACCTATTGAGATTGAGGTCCGTCATTACAGTATTGGTGAGTGTCAAATAGCGAAGCGGATTAGCGGAAGCGGTTTGAGAACTCATGCTCTTTGATGAGAAAATGAAAGCATTATACCATGTCCAAGGTTATCAGCGAATTGCGGGCTTTCAACAAGAAGGTTAAGTCCGAGAATTTAAAGAAGGAGATTTGGTGCTCAGGACAACGAGCTCCCATCCACGACAAGGGCAAGTTGAGACCCAATTGGTGGTCCCTACATCATCAAGTCAATCTGGTCGGTGGAGTACGTGGTTACGATGGATCTAGATGGCTTAGAGTTCTCACAACCGATCAATATGGACAAGTTGAAGAAATATTACCCTTGAGAGGCTCGCTGGGCGAAAACCGAAAAGGCGACCTAGGCAAAACTTCGAGCACAGAAAATTTGAAATTATAAAAGCTGAGCTCATAAGGTTGAAAACCATAAAGGCGGCCTTGGCAAAAGTTAGGCGTAAAAGGAGAGTGAAAATACGGCGAACTGAGCTGAACTACGTAAGGCTTGATTCCCATCTTTGGGATCGTAGGCAACTTCATCTTGAAGTTGACCATAAACTTTTCCCGATCAACTTTGTCCATTTGATCATCTCGGTCATCTTTGTCCATCGGCATTTATCGTAATCTCGATGCAGTGCTATTCGGACTAGGGGCAACTTTCCGTTTGCCACGATCACCATGATACTATTGGACTAGGGGCAACTTTCCAGTTGCTAGGATCCGGGGTTGTGCATCTCAGTGACAGATCTCAGGCGTGTCCAGTTCTGATCCATATCGAAAATAGTTTTGAAAAGTTTTAATAAAAGTTGACTTTGTTCAAATTAATCTTTTACAACTAAGACCATTTTTGGACCAAAGCGGAAAATTTTCAGTACCACAACCTTCAATTTCATTGATTTCAATACAGAGTTCTCTTGCTCTTGCATACAATTGAAGTTGCTTTTTATTACACTCATAAAGAAAACTTGAAAGTACTAATAAAGCAATAAATCCAGGGCATAGTCAAGTCAGGTGTCCCCGCGCCCCCTCCCAGAGTTAGTCGAAGCCTCTGATGCCAAGCTAGGCCCAATCTGTGCCTCTTCATTGAGCCAATCCCAGCACTCGTTAGACAAAGTGCAACTGAAAGTAGGAGCCGGGGCCAGGAGCTCTCTGGTCCTCCATCTTTGTAGCATATCCAGACAAATTGTCGCCTCGGACAGGAAGCGTAGGGTACACAATCCCCTCTGGCGGGCAAGTCTGATCATGGCCAAACTGGCGCTGGAACCGGAACGAAAAATAGAACACCCAGTGAGTCAGACCAATCAGTTGGACCGGTCTGCGGGACATGCTATAGCTCATTCTTGGGAAGATTGAGCCAAGACGGCGCCAAGCAATGCGGTCGATGAGACAAATTGCACATCGGTTGAACCACCATCCCTCATCAAGCGCATCAACGAGGCGTTGCGAAAAGAAGTAGCAGCGAAATTTGAGTGGCGGGCAAGAGTCCACAACACGCAATTTATCCATCAACCATACAGGGAGGGATGAAAAATGAGAGAATAAAGAATAGAGGCGTGCGATGAGAGAATAGTGAGACAAGGGTTTTGTGAGAAAAACCGAGCACGAGGGCAGTGATGTGAGCAAATACATATGTGAGATTGGGTGGGAAACATTACTGCGTGATAGTGGACTCCCGCCGTCTGGTCGTCTCGGCGGTGGAAGCGTCCAAGCCCATCGGTGTTTGGCCAATGCCATAGCAATCTGACTCTTCCTTTCCTTCAAGCCTGAGCAACTTCAATCAAGCGGATGTTGGGTCCACCCAGGGGCAAGCGAGGAAGTGAGATAGCATGCACAAGCGAGGGCATGTTGCCGGAAACCTTGCCAATAGTGGTCGCCGCGGTCACGGCACGAAAAGCGATGGATCAAGCGAGGATATCCGGTTCCCCATTCTGATCGAGACCAAGCATCATGCGCGGTAAGTCCACACATCCGCCCTAAAGCTTGGGCGTGGCCAAAAGCGGCGAGGCAAAATCTCTTCATGACATTGATTCCATCAAAACTTGAAAATCTTCAAAAGTTGGACATACCTCTTGCCCGAAGCTAAAGACATCGTCACGGGTTCCAAAACCTCTTTGCGGCATGGAGGAAAGGAAGGTCGCGAGTCTGACTCGGCGTGAATAGTGCATTCAACGAAACCGGAAGTTCAACTTTTCCGAGCCATCTAGAGAAGCAATCAAGATGTGAGATTTTCAATGAAAGCGCCTCCATTTTTGTGCAAAACTAAGATGAATTGAATGAACCACGGGCCAAGGCTTTTAAAGAGGAGAAAACACTATTAGGGGACACGTGTCAAAAATTTGATGGTTCTTTGAATTAAGTGGCGGCGGCCACCTTTACAGCGGTAGGCCATTTCCTTTTTCAAAACCTGGCCGGTGGCTCCCTCTTTGCAATAAAGCTGGCCGGCCGGCTCCCAAAAGTGGCCTGCCATGCTCCAATGTGTGTCCTTGGCCCTGTTTTATCCTCCGGGAGGAAGTTTCAAGCATTTCCATGCAACGGGTATGTCGAAGGCCTCCATTTCCCTCTGTTTCGGATGCGTTCTGTTGCCCAGATCGTCCGAAGTACACTTTGTTTTGTTAAGTTTTGTTTATCAAGTTGTTGTTTTGCTTATCGAGTTGTCGTTTTGTTTATCGAGTTGTTTGTCGAGCTGTCATGTTTCGTGTCTTTGAATTGTTACTCTTTGTTTAAGCAATATTTGTTTGAATCTTGTTTATTTGAGTTGTCAACACTGCTGTATTTTGCTTATCGAGTTGTAAACTCGCTAAGGTTTTGTTATATCTTAGTAAGTTAAGTTGTCGCGTCGGTTCACTACCTGACTGGGCAAATACACAATGCACATTTCCATTCAATCTTATTATGGTGCAAAAATGATGCGATATGTTGCTAAGAGTTTAAAATACAACACTTTTTCAAAAGCTGTTTCATTCCATCATGCTTCGTTTGTTACAACATTTTACAAACAAGGGCACAAGTTTTACAAAAATAAAACTGCCTAATAATGTACAATGTGCTACAACTACTAGCAAAAAGGTAAATAAAACAGGGAACCGCAACATCAATGCTCTCAAGAGCAGGAATAAGAGGCCCTTTTCATCCTCTTCTGCGAAGTAGCCTCTGCACCACCATCACCATCCGAGTCGGAGCTGTCATCCTCAGGATCCCCCTCAGCCTCGCCTCCACTCCCGAAGCCAAGACCGGAGCCCTCCTCTCTGTCAGCAGATGTCTCCGACTAACGATCTGCAGCCTCCTCCTCCTTATCCTCACCAAGCTCCGCCTCTATAATGTGTGCCCTGCGTCTGTGAGACAACCCCTCTCCTTGAGCTCCCCGAAAAGGCCTGGATGGCCTAGCCCCTCGAAAAGGCTGGATGGCCCGGCTCCTCGAAAAGGCCGGATGGTCCACCTCAAGAAGGCCGGGTGGCCGACCTGTTGAGCATATACTGGAGGCATCTGAAAATGAAAAATGCAGTTTGAATACATCAGCCAAAACATGTATATCAGATACAGATGTAAGCAAGCTACACAGGGTGGATATACACAGGAATAATGCATGAATGAGGTGTGTGTCAGATGTGCTCTACGCAAGTAGCCTATTAATGTGATAAAATGTCCAAAATCGGCATGTTATCGAAGTACAATGCTAGAAAACTAAAGGGTACACGGAAGCCCATGATGGACAAGCTGCCTCCCTCTGCGGGACCATCCCTCAAGTGAGGCTACCATCTCGAGCACTGATCCATGTACTCAACAGTGCGGATGCAAAAGCGAGGGTATCGATAAAGGAATGACTGTCCAAGTATCTGAGTAGTGAATCAAAGCTGTAAAACATACCGGTGGCGAGTCGGGGTCTCTGACATATCGGTGGCCAGGCATCGGAGGCTCTATCGGGATCGGAATCGGAGAGGTAGTCCCATATTGCCACCCCATCAGCTCAGTCGGCATATTCGGCCATCCAGGATGATGATAAGTTGGGGGAATCGGGGGAACCAATCCACCCCCACCTCTGGATATACCAGCCCTGCTGGTGAAAGGGGCGTCTGCAGCTCGAGCCTGGGCTTGGCTCGAAGATGGCATACCAGCCGGCCTCATCGTCGGGGTACGAACTCCCGTCAGTGGAGGCATCAGGTATATGTGACGGTAAGTAGCATAGTCCCCTTCCTCAAGATGAAGTAAGGCATCAGTACCCAGCATAGCATTAACAACATCCCGAGAAGAGAGCCTATCGGCAATCCGCATCTCATGGGGAGTCTTGAGGAGATCTGAGAAGTATAGCCCATACTGACGCAAGCGCTCCCCGAAACCAGGCCCTACCTGGCCCCTCGAATAGGATCTGTCTTGGGAGGCACCAGCCCACAAAGCTGGAATCGGAGACCCTCACCTAAGGGTGCCAGGTGCCATGTGATCTGCGAATAACCAATCAATCGAAATCGGAAGGTACAAGACAAATCAAAGATGAAAACACAAAAGCTGAGATTACGAAATACCTCCGTCGACCGCAGTGTCGAAATCTTGCCGTAGATAAAGGAGAGACTCAGGGTCTTGGCGGTCTTGGCCTTCAAATACAAGTAGTCTTGGGTCACGAGGGCCCTCCACCACCAACTCTGGGGCTAATGTGGAAATACACATAGACCCATAAGCTGTGGAAAAGCAGTCTGAGAATGTAAATGCAAAGTCTTTGAGGGCAAAATCTGAGTGTAAAGTGCAGTGTGTGCAATATACAAATAATGAGGCGAAATGTGAATCAAGAGGCGAAAGTACCTCCCAAGCTCTCCAATAGCCACCAAGTAAGTCCCCGTCATGAGGTCGCACTCATGTAGCGATAAAGTAGCCAATGGCGCCACCCCAATCATACCGTCTGACCTGTGATAGGTCCACCAAAGCACTCAAAATATATAGCCCAACAGTGTTCCCCCTATCGGCAAACAAAGTAGTCCCGAAGAGGAACATCAGAAAACCACGGGCATACTGTGCTGCCTCCCCAGGAGTCTCGGGCTCTATTTCCACCCTCCAAAAATGGGAAGAGAACCAGGTGTATCGGACTCTACCCGAAGATCTATCAACAGGCGGGCGAGCCCCCAGTAAATATATCCAAGCGGCCTCCCACTGGCCCATGTCCTCGTTGTAAGGGATGGGCCAACCTCCCACGTCAAGGCTAGTCAACACAGCAAAGTCAAGCGAGGTCATAATCAAGTCCCCGGTGGCAGAAAAATGGAAGGAGTTGGTGGTGTCCCACCATCTCTCCACCAAGGCGGCCATCAACGTCCTCCTAGTAGGACAACGAGATAGCCCAGTGCAGAAGGGCCCGAACCCCGCCAAGTCAACTAAATCCCGGACAACCTCCGGGAGCTCGGCATACCAATCTCTCACCACAGTAGAGCCATATCCCCACACAGTGCAAGAAGTCACCTGCATTCAGAATGAATACATGTTTCAGCATAAAATGAATAAGCTATGTGCAAATAGAAGGAATGAGTTACGTGCAAATAAAATAAATAGGCTGTGTGCAAAATAGAGTAAGCGAACTGTGTGTTCAGAAAATCAGTGTTTGGGCTGCGTGTTCAACTCTGGCGTGTTCACCTTCAATTGGGTTGTGTGTTGTGTTTGGGCTGCGTGTTCAACTCTCAATCGGTGTGTCTTGCGTGTTCACCTTCAATTGGTGTGTGTTGAAAGCGTGTTCACCTTCAATTGAATTGTGTGTTGAAAATCGGTGTTTGGGCTGCGTGTTCAACTCTCAATCAGTGTGTACTGCGTGTTCACCTTTAATTTAGACTGTGTGTTAAGAAAATCAGTGTTTGGGCCGCGTGTTCAACTCTTAATCAGTGTGTCTGCGTGTTCACCTTCAATTGAATTTGTGTGTTGAAAATCAGTGTTTGGGCTGCGTGTTCAACTCTCAATTAGTGTGTCTTTGCGTGTTCACCTTCAATTGAATTTGTGTGTTGAAAAATCGGTGTTTGGGCTGCGTGTTCAACTCTCAATCCGGTGTGTCTTTGCGTGTTCACCTTCAATTGAATGTGTGTTGAAAATCGGTGTTTGAAATTGCGTGTTCAACTCTCAATCGGTGTGTCTTTGCGTGTTCACTTTCAATTGAGTGTGTTGAAAATCGGTGTTTGGGCTGCGCGTTCAACTTCTCGGTGTGTGCGGTGTTCACCTCTAGTTCGAGCTATGTGCTTTCGGAAAATCGATGCTTTGTGTTCAATTCTCAGTGTGTTCACAATCAATTCATGAAATTTGAGTGTTGAAATTCAAGTGATTGAACCGTGTGTTCAGAATGCAAATAGAATGCATAAAAAAAATTCATAATATGTTGCAGAAAAGGTAAGAACGAAGTAAATACCTCTCGTGCCTCATGGGAGAGGTGATACTCTGGCTCCCGCAGAAGAAGATCCCCGGGTGCTCGCTCGTCGAAATCGGTGAAGTAATAGAAAATAACCTGTGAAATAATATGTGCCGGTGGGTCGTACCTCTTAGGTATGAAGGGTAGAACCCTCGGAGGCAGAGCCATGATATCGGGATCACCTCTGGCGCCCAGAGGACCTCCACCGTGAGGAGAATGACCGGCCATTTCAGAAAATCTGCAAAAGGGGCAAAAAATGAGCAAAAATTGGAAAAAAGTCAACAAAAGTCAACTCTCGGGAAATGAAAAAGTCAACAAAAGTCAACTCCCGAGAAAATCTTCCAAATGTTGAGATAAACTGACCTCAAGTGGCAAAAATGAGAAAGGAAGCACCGAAATCAAAATTTAATCGGTTCAAAGTGCTTAAAACTGAAAGATTTCACGAAAACAACTTGCGTGGGGCGTTGAAGCAGCGTATAAACTGAATCGAAGAGAAAATGGTTTGGGAAGGTAGAAGATGTTTTCAAAGCTGGTGTTGTGAGCACAAAGTGTTTGGCGAATGGTTCTAAAGAAAGAGGGTGAAAAGACAAAAATACCCGCAGTTTGGCAAAGTGGCGGTAGGCCACTTTTACTACCATGAGCGACCATTCTCTTTTCAAAAAGTGGCCGGTGGCCTCCCCTTGGGAAGGGAGCTGGCCGGTGGTGTTCCCCACATGCCCCCCAAGGTCTCTGCAAATTTTGAGAAGGATTGGAGTCCTCGGGACCTGAAAAAGTACAAGAGAAGTGCACTTTCTGTCGCGAAATCGCTCATGGGAACCCGGTTTCAACCGGCGTGTGTCTCATCATTACTCATCAAAATCAAGGTGTATCCTTTTTGAACATGTTGTAACCTCTCTGGGAGGTGAACCGGAGGCCGTGATCGAGTCGCCTTCGCCAAAATGCGCATTTCCTTGCTCGTCGTTTTGTGACAAATACGCATCCTGATTTACGCTTGTTCTGATTGTTGTGCACGTAACTTGCATTCTCATGCGCGTACTTGCATTGTTATGCACGTCTCTTCGATATCACCAAGCCTCCATGCTCAAACTCACGTCGCCGCGCGCGTTCTCCCCGCATTGTGATGCACCTTTCTACCGGCACTGCATTTGTCTGCATTCAAGATCACATTGAACATATGTTGTCAGATTTGTTGTGCTTGTTGAGTTTCCTTCTTTTGTAGGCACGATATTGTATGTACGGTTCATTTGAAGCTAGCGTGACCAGACGAATCGTGCAGGTATCGTATCTTCTCCGTGTGAGACGCAACGAGAATTGAATAATTCTCTGCATTCCTAACTGCATGAAATGTAGTTGTTGCTTGGCATTCTTGCTTAAAACTGTTCCATCTGTTTGCAAATATTTGCTTCATCACAGCTTGCTGCACTTGCATGATCATCAAGTTACATCTGGCCTTGTGCATATCGTTTTTCATTTTGCCCTCTGCTTGTCAAAAGAGGGGCAACTGTTTGTCTAAGTCTTCGGCCCTATCAAAAATGGGTCGCCTCTGGGCTTTGACATTCACTCCCGTCACTTATGACTTTCGAGTTCTGTCAAAGAGGGGCAACTGTAGACACCCCATTTTTGACCAACCTTAAGACTCAGACGTCACCGATTGAGCACTTGGTGATGTTGCATATCGTGCTTGTTCAGAAGTTTCAGAGTCTCGGTTGCAAGCTTTGCCTCCGGACTTCCGAGCTTTTCTGTGCTTTGCCTCAATTTGCGAACCAGGCTTTGTTTTCTCTGTCTTCTCTTCCCGAAGGAAGGGAGAGGTCTCGTAGATCATCTCTCAGTGGCCGTAGGCTACGTTTTGTGGTCGTAGGCCATTTTTCCCATTTCGAAGCCCGGTTCTCGGTTTTCGGAGCCGTCAGGCCGAGTGCCTCGGTTTGGGACCGCCTAACCACCTCCGTTTGCTCCAGTTTTTGGCATGCATCTTATTTACTCCCTTTTGAGGGACACTGTGGTCCGAGAGACCAACTTCGTGGTCGAACACCACTCCGGTGCCTTGTCGATTCGGGGCCCAATTTGCAGCGTTTGGCCCCGAACCTTCATTTTGCATCGGTTTAAGTTCATTTTTTTGCAGGGACCTCTGTTTTATTGTTGAGAAGGTCGTAGAAGGGTGGGAGGCCAGTAATTGTTTCAGTAACCAGTTTTATTCCTCAATCGCCCTCCGTCGCCCGTTTTTCTCACTTGAAAGCCAATGTTGACCACCCTAAAGCCACTTTTTCTAGCCCTAAACCACATATTTGTGTTGTAGACACCTGGGAGGCCACCAATATCACATGGCCGGCCAGTAATTGTGTGTGACCCTTTTGAACCCCTCAAAGAAATGGCCTTTTCTTTCTCCTGGTTCATTGTCTCTAGTTTTTGACCACAGGGCTGTGTTAAGCACACATGGGAGGCCACCAATTTGTGGTGGCCGGCCACTAATACCACTTGACCCTTTTGACCCTTGGCCGGCCGGCCATGGGGAAGCCGAACCACCTAAACCCTAGCAGTGGCCATGATCCTCAGGGTTGGTACATTACAAATTTACCCTCCTTTTTCCCCCAGATTTTTGTATCAGGGGCCCTTTTGAGAAACTTGAATTGTTTCCCCCATTTTCCCCACTTTTCCCCTCTTTTGTCTATATATCAGCCCCAACCCTTCTTGAGGGTTAAAAAATTGCCTTAAGCCTCTTGTATTGAAGCTCTCTCTCTACACCAACCCTCAAAACCTCTCAAATCCTACACCATTTCTACACCACCACCTAGCACCACACCACCACTCCATTCAGCACTTAGAAGACCTTTGAGCTTAGGAGGCACCTTTTCTCAAGCCAAAAATTTGCCAAAGCTTGGTCTACAAGGATAAGCTTCATTTTTCCTCTTTTGTGCTTCATTTTGTTCAATATTCTAGCTCCTTATGCTTACATTTTTGGGCTCCGACCCTAACTAGAAATAGGCTTATTTTGAGCTATTTTGCATGTTTAATTAAGGGCCTCTCACTGTTTGAGTCTTCCTTTTTGCACTTGCTTCTTTACCTCTCTTGTATGCCTCTTTCTTGCACAGTATTTTAGGCCTATATGTAAACTGTTTTGAGGCATGTTGTAAACTGTAAAGTGGCTTATTTTGAGCCCTTCTTCAACATTGTTGAAGGGCTCCTCACTTTTTGAGGCTTCCACATATCACCTATTTTTGCATACTTTGTTACCCCCTTATGCTTGCATTTTTGGACTTTGGTCCGAACTGAAAATAGCCTCATTTTGACCCCCTCTTCATGTTTCATTAAGGGTATTTTGCTGTTTGAGGCATCATTTTTATACTTTGTGTTTAAACCTCTTTTTAGGCCTTATTTTGCATAGCATTTTAGGTTTACTTGTGCACTGTTTTGGGTCTGGTCATCAACTGTAAAATGCCATATTTTGGACCCCTATTCAACATTGTTGAAGGGCCCTCCTGTGTTTGAGGCCAGTAACCATCACTTGCTTCTTTGTCCCTCTTTTGGCCCATTTCTTGCATGAGAGCTTAGCCATACTTGTGTTTGTTTTTGTGGCTTGTTGTAAACTTTAAAATACCATATTTTGGGCCCCTCTTCAACATTTTAGAAGGGCCCTTCTCTGTTTGAGGTCAGCAGCTGCTACTTTCATCATTATCTCGCTTTTGGGGCCATTTTTGCATGCTAACTTAGCCCCATTTGTGTTCACTGTTTGGCCTTGTTTAAAACTGTAAATATGCTTTTTTTGGGGCTGTCCTGATTCTGTCTTCACACTTCATATTCAAATAATGCATGCATTGCATAGCCATAGGTCATTCCATGCGCCTAATTTCATGTTTCGGGATTCATTTCATGCATCGGGTGTCATTTTGCCATCTTTCGGGGCTGTTTTGCATCACTTATTGCCTCTGAAATTCGCATGCTAGTATGCCATATTCCATGCTTTGCCATGTCTTGTTAGAGTGGCATTTCGTGCCTTAAGGTCGGTCCTCGGTTTGCGTGCACGTGTGCACGCATTTCGAGTGTCTCATTTTCATCTAATGGCCTCTTACGTGAGTGTGGCTGAGGTCCACTTGTGTTAGTGTAAGTCCATTATACATTGTGTATGCCATTTCGTTCCATAGCATTGTGTATGCTAGGCTGTATGTTAGCGCATTGTGTATGCCATGTTATGTTGTGCATCGTGTATGCCATTTCATAGCATGTTGCATGTTAGGTTGTATCTTAGTTGCATTTCATGCATGTCATGCATATTGCATTGTGTTCGGGATAGGAGTTAGCCCGAGCATGGGAAACGAGGGGCGTTTCGTACTCCGAGTGACGGAACGTGTCTCAATTCCCCAGTCATCGACACTCCGGATTGTCCATGATGGAGTTAGGACTTAGTTGTATTTTTATGTGCATTCATTCCATATTGAGTTGTGCAATTCGATTCCTCGGCCATCATGCATCGATATGCGTGATTGGTGGCACGAGGATCGAGGCATACATACATTTGTGAAAATACATTGCCATGCCCTTTCACCTCTCTGTTGCGACAAATCAAGAATCGTGGCGATCTTAGGGGCTTGGCGCTTTCAAAATTATTGCAAAAGCGAGAGGCTAGTGGGGCATCACGGTGGATTTCAGCGCAAAACAACGGATATACATCATTCATCATCTGAAGAAAGTCAAAGCGATCCACAGCTTGCATGCCGATTTATTGTTTTCTTAGTTAATTTGAAAATTAATTAGGAATTTGTACATATCTTGGTATATTATTTATTTGAAATTTGTATTTATTAGGATTGTATATTATTCTCTCGGACCCTACTTGTGAGGGCAATGTTGTAATAAGTGTGTGTGTGTGTGATGTATGTCTTCAACCAGCGTCTTTCTTCCCTTTTATTTACACCTTATGATGGGTAGATTAGGGCATGTTTCAATTAGTATCTGATATGATAGCATGTTTGCATTCATTCATCATTTTGCATGCACGAGCTCGGCGCATCATACTAGCATTTGTATTTTAATTCCAAATTGAATACTTGATAGGCATGGCATTCCATATGCCATGTTTAGAATAGCCGAACTGCTATAGTTTGCACCTTTGCATGTGTTGCATTAGGCATTCTGTATACTTAGGATCATGCATGGATTTCTAATCGGTTCTGTTTTGGCTTGGAGTACTCGGTGAGTTTATGCTTTAGCATCCTTGCATCGTGTGAGTGGCCATGAATAGCATGCTTACCATGAGCTAACTGCTTATGTGATATAAGCGCCTTGAATACTGTGGGTGAAGATTGGGTTGTTTAGATTGGAGCGAATCATCAAGCTGTTTGTTTTAAGCCCACTAGATAGTGGCAAAAACATGTTTTCTAAGCCCACGAGGGTGGCAAAATCTACATTTAAGCCTACTGCGGGTAGCAAACCATCTTTCAAAAACAAACATGAAATGTTTTGTTCCAATTCGGCGACCGGTCTATACTTGTATCTTTGTCGCATCACATAGTAAATCTAGGCTAATACTTAGGAATAAGAGCACACAATGTTTTCAAAACTAAATATCATGGTTAGTAGAGGCCGTCTTTGATCGCGGCGAGAATAACTCCGCAGTGACCTTCCCCAACCGTACCCAAGTTCAGTCGAGCAACTTTGGTGATGTGGACACGTGGCCTTAGGCAACGAGTCGGCGTTTCTTAAATTTCTCAAAAATAAAATATTTAGGTGGCGACTCATGTCGCTTAAGCGATCCATGTTTGGCACTTCTTTCTAAAAATCATTTTCTCAAAGCGATTTGCGGATTTGGACTCTTTGGTTGATTAAAACCGTGACAAAAATCGAGTCAGTATGCGAGGTCCCCTCAGGCTTGTCTACAAATTATTGATGCGATTATGCGGCGGTGTAAAAGCCCAGTTAGCGATGTATGCGATTATTATTGAATTATTTTATATATTATAGGCAATTGTAAAGCGAAAGGAAGGGTGTACCTCCCGGGCATGATGTGCCTAAGGGCAAATGTCCGTTCTTGGCGAGAGGATGAGCTCATATACCGTAAGTGTGGCTAAGCCTGCGCCACCCCAATCGTAGCGCTGGATCCGTGTCACGTCCACCAATGCACTCAGAAGATAATGGCAGTGTTCGCGCGGTCGTGAAATGGTGGTCCCTAACAAGCGTGATGAAAGCCGCCGACATGCTACTCCTAATACTTCTCCGCGAATTAAGTAGATTACTGGCAGATCAGCGGATCCTTGAACCAGAATACCTCATAAACCACGGCGAGAGGCGTGGTTGAGCACCCGAAACAAGTAGATGCGACATCTCACTGCGCCCATGTTGGTGTCGAAAATCGGATCACCTCTACTCCGTCTTGGGTGAGCATGAAGTGAAAGAGTCATCGTCATCTCCCCTATAGTGGAAAGGTGGAAGAATTCGGTGGTGTCCACCATCTCTCCGAGCACCTAGGGGCCTACTGGCGTGAGGAATTCCCATATGGCGGCCGGCACGATCAATGACCATGGCCGGACCCGCCAGGCTGACTCCATGTACCCATAACCCCTCAGACGTGGTATTCCTATACCCCGGGAAAGCATGGAATCTCACTTGTGTTCAAAGAGCAGCAGTTGCGAAACAATGTTAAGCTCTGATGTTTGAATGCGTTGAGTGAAAATAAATTGTGTGTGCATGTGTTG